>CM035844.1:50326638-51576638 GCA_020510985.1 Pholidichthys leucotaenia
AAAATGTAGTAGACTGAAGGACTTTTTTGCTCGGTTTGAATCATTAGCTTCAATTGCAGCATTTATTTTTCAGCATAGTATCCTGAATAATTAGTTAACTTCCTGAAAATTGTAAAGGTCATGCATTTTTTTTCTTGCTTAAAACTGCTGATTAAGCACGGACAGGGTTGTGTAGTTCATTTTGACTTACAGAAGTGAGCAGCGAGTTGCCAAAATAGCAGCAGTGTTTAGAGAGGCATAAGGTACTGCAGTGTTGGCATGGTGTAATGGAGTCACATTGGGACATGACTCATTATCCTTGTGGATAATTTCACTTCCATTCCATCAACAACACCTTCCTGTTAGTCGCCACAGATGTCTTCACTTCAGCAGTAGGGTATATACACGCTACACTACCTGACTGTTCATTCTCAATAAACAAACCTGTATGTGAGCAGTTGGAACAGCAGCAATTACAATCCCATCCAGATTACAGTCCCCAGTGATATAATACTATTATGCAATTTAAAGAGACATAAATTGCCATTATAACCCTTCAGTATCTCTTCTATTAAGTGATCCTCTGACCTTCTGTTTACATGCTACAGAAAAGCAGATTTTCCACCCATAATCCAGATTTTGCCTTCATTGTCGGGTAAGAGGCTATATTTTGTTGTGGTTGTTTGGCTTACATTGGTACAGTATATTTATCATTATTTATTGGGGGCGGCAGTGGCTCAGGAGGTAGAGCGGGTTGTCCAATAACCTCATGGGTGGTGGTTCGAATCCCGCTCTCCCCGGATATCCTGCCGTTGTGTCCCTGGGCAAGACACTTCACCCCCAATTGCTCCTGGTGGGTCTGGAAGCACCATGTTAGGTAGCATGCCGCCATCAGTGTGTGAATGGGTGGATAGCAGGATCTGTAAAGCGCTTTGGTCATCAAGAGATGAGAATAAAAGCACTATATAAGTGAATACCATTTATTATGATGGACAATAGGGTGGGCCAATCTTGGTTTTGCCCCTCTCCCTGTTGTGTGCTTGGATATATGAGAGCTTTCATGTCCTGCTGCTTTAAAATATGTCCTGTATGTGTAGTCACGTGACTTTTCACCCCGGAAGCAGCACAGTCAGTGCTGTTCAGAAGCTGCAGAACAGGGCGGAAAAATTAAAAGCTCTTGTATCGAAAAGAAATGTGGTGTCCGCCACATAGTATGTTAATTAGTTAGTTAATCCCTTCACACCTGAAGGTGTATATGGGCGGCGCCTATCTCCGTTTTTCTGACCCTAGGCCACACAGCTACTGTAAGTAGTGAAGGCTACAGCGGGGGGTCAGTCCTCTGGTAGCTCTGTGTGTAACTTTACTTTCCCCATTCCATTATGCGGAGCACCACGCTAGAAGGCAGAAAGCACCATTTTTATATGGTCTTTGGTATGACCCGGCCGGGATTTGAACCCCTGCCTCCCGGGTGTGGGGCAGATGCTCTACCAACTGAGCCACCACTCCAGTCGCCACATAGTATGTGGTCATTCTTAATTGTTTTTATGGTCGTTTTGACTCCTTTGATTTTAGCACTGAAACCCAAGATTTGAAACAGAAACTCAAAGACAATCAGCACTTTAATATTGAGGTGCAGGATATTAAAAGGGAGTTCTGCACTGTAAGAGTGAACAAAAGTCAGGGCCCTGATAATATATGTGGGCGCTTGGTAAAGTCCTGTACACATGAACTGAGTCCTATATTTCATTACATTTTCAATAAGTCCTTACAGACACAACATGTGCCTAAGATCTGGAAAGAAGCCGTGGTTGTTCCCGTTCCAAAATCCAGCTGTCCTAAAACGGTAAACGACTTTAGACCAGTTGTTTTGACTTCAATTTTAATGAAAATTTTTGAAAAACTGGTCAGATGTGAGGTCCTAAAGCAGACTGAGCATGCATTGGATCCTCTGCAGTTTGCCTATAGGCCTCACAGAGGAGTGGAGGACGCCACTGTCACTCTGTTTAACATGCTTTTTAAACATCTGGATTTTAATGGGACACACGCCAGGCTTTTATTTGTGGACTTTTCCTCTGCCTTTAATACAATCCAACCTCATATTTTAGTTGAAAGGCTCCTGCAACAATTTGATTTGAGCAATAATCTGGTGGGTTGGATTCTGGATTTCTTAACCAACAGGACGCAGAGAGTAAGGGTCAATGGTACATTGTCTGACCTAAAGTGCTCTTCTACTGGCTCTCCTCAGGGGCGTGTGTTGTCACCACTACTCTTCATCCTGTACACAAACATGTGTCGGAGCAGACATGACAACAGACACATTATAAAGTATGCTGATGACTCAGTTATTGTCAGTCTCCTCCAGGAATGTGAGAGTGGCCACGGCCCAGTAGTTGATGATTTTGTTCACTGGTGTGAGGATTCCTACCTGCAGCTGAATACGACAAAAACTAAAGACATGATTATTGACTTTAGGAGGAAAACTCCCAGGCACAAAGTCACCGTACTAAAAGGCCAGACCACCAAATGTGTACAATCCTACAAATATCTTGGGACGATTATTGATAGTAATTTAAACTTTGAAGAGAACTGTGAAAGGGTGTGCAAAAAGGGTCAGCAACATTTGCATTGTTTGAGAAAACTTGCACGCTTCCAAATTGACCGAACCATAATGACAATGTTTTATCGGGCTTTTATTGAATCTGTTTTATCCTTTTCTTTAGTGTCATGGTTTGGTCAGATAAAACTGAAACAGAGGAAATCCTTGGATCAGGTAGTCAGATGGTCCAGTCGTTTGCTTGGTGAGTCACAGCTGAGCCTGACATCCCTGTACACCAGACAGGTACAGAGGATGGCTACCTCCATTTTAAATGATGACTCCCACCCTTTGCACTGCAATTTTCAGCTTCTTCCCTCAAGACGGAGGTTTGCTGTCCCAAAAAGTAAAACCCAGCGCTACAAAAACAGCTTTGTTCCTGCTGCTGTCAAAGAGTTGAACAAGTTGTAGCAATATATTGCACATAATTTAGGTACCTATTTATTAACTCCATTTTATATTTACTTATTTTTGTAGGATGTTATTTGGGTTCTAAATATTTTATTGGGTTTTAGACCTTTGAGTTTTTAACCTCTTTGACTAGTTTTTAACTTTTTAATATGACCCTTCTCTCTTACCTCTGGTTTTTCTCTCATCTCTTTGTCTTTATACCCTGATTGATGGAGCCTTGAGTATTTTTTATCATGTTTATAGTCAGCTTCATGTGTGCCTGTGTTTGTGTCTATGTTGAATGTAATTGTGGCTTGTAAATATGGATGTCACCAGACTGCAAAACAAATCTACCTATGGGTACAAATAAAGTAACCTGAACCTGAACCTGAACCTGTGATTGACTCTTTATCTCATCTGAAGATGCCAAGAAAAAAAAGTGAAGTGCATTTTAACTAACACGTAAATGGCCCAAAGCTAAACTGCTGTTAGCTGCTAACCACTATATGCATCAATTCAACTGTTTTACAGTGGGAATGGACAACAAAATGGACAGGCTGATGTTGGATTTAAGAACCTGGTCAGAGACTCATAATCCCTGTGGTGATAACACAATCATTGCTGCATAAAGGACTCCCCCAACATAGATAACAAGCTAATTAGCCACTGGCACGAGACCCACAAACTCTCAAGAGGTATGTATATAAACATCGACTTCTGCATTAGACATTTAATTTTATTACGTGTGTGAAATTATCGTATTATATTCACCTTATTCCTGAGGGCGCTGCTGTAGAAATGATTATGGGTACACCTTCCGGTTTCGGCTGAAGTAGCATTAAATCAGTTAGCAAGAGTGGAGTAGTGGGGCATTTAAAATAGTGTTTTTAAAAGTTTTTCAAATTCATTTTAATGTATAGTCCACATATGTGTTTTGCACTCAGGTGGCAGCTAATTTCAGCACTGGTAGTTTTTGTATTTTTTGAATGTTTTGGCATAGTTCGGGTACTTGTTGTTGGTGTTCGTGGTTGTGCCATAGACTGTATAAATGGGGGCTTCTCACCGGCAATGCGTAGATCATGCACTGAAAACTAACAAGGACTGTTGGTGTGATCGGTGGTACAGACACAAGAGCACCAGGTATGTTTTCACTTGTATGAATGTCATAGATCTGACATTTATGCATCATATATGTCACCAGATGCAAAGCTGCATGAAGTAAGATAATAAATAAAAAATAGTAACAGTTTGCTTCAGTCTCTGTACGACTGTTGTGAGAGTTTGGTTCGTATTGCCAACACTCGGTCGGATTCATTCCCAGTGAGAGTTGGACTCCGCCAGGGCTGCCCTTTGTCACCGATCCTGTTCATAATTTTTATGGACAGGATTTCTAGGCGCAGCCAGGGAATGGAGGGTGTCATGCTTGGTGACCACAGGATCTCATCTCTGTTGTTTGCAGATGATGTTGTCCTGTTGGCTTCATCCAGCAATGACCTACAGCTCTTGCTGGGACGGTTTTCCGCTGAGTGTGAAGCGGCTGGGATGAGAATCAGCACCTCCAAGTCCGAGTCCATGGTCCTCAGCCGCAAAAAGGTGGATTGTCCTCTCTGGGTTGGGGACAGGCTCCTGCCCCAAGTGGAGGAGTTTAAGTATCTTGGGGTCTTATTCACGAGTGAGGGGAGAATGGAGCGAGAGATCGACAGACGGATTGGAGCAGCATCTGCAATGATGCGGACGTTGTACCGGTCTGTTGTGGTGAAGAGGGAGCTGAGTTCTAAGGCAAAGCTGTCGATTTACCAGTCAATCTACGTTCCTACTCTCACCTATGGTCACGAGCTTTGGGTAATGACCAAAAGAACAAGATCGCGGATACAAGCGGCTGAAATGAGCTTTCTCCGTAGGATTGCTGGACTCACCCTCAGAGATAGGGTGAGGAGCTCAGTCATCCGGGAGAGGCTCAGAGTAGAACCGCTGCTCCTCCACATTGAAAGGAGTCAGTTGAGGTGGTATGGGCATCTGATTAGGATGCCTCCTGGACGCCTCCCACTTGAGGTGTTTCAGGCACGTCCCACTGGGAGGAGACCCCGGGGCAGACCCAGGACTCGGTGGAGAGACTATGTCTCCCAGCTGGTCTGGGAACGCCTTGGTATCCTCTCTGAAGAGCTGGAGCAGGTGGCGGGGGAAAGGGAAGTCTGGGCTTCTCTGCTTGAACTGCTGCCTCCGCGACCTGGACCTCCAGAAAAGCGGTAGAAGATGAATGGATGGAACAGTTTGCTTCCTAAGGCTTAACAATTTAAGAAAGATATCAAATAGTTTTTTTGGTGTTTTTTTTGCATTCGTTGCACTGCCTTGGAACAATATGGACTTGATATTAGCACCTTCAGCATGCATTAATTTTTAAACTATAGATCAATAAAATTCTGAACAATTGTCAGAAAAGGTTTATATGTGTTAAGTTAAATAACAAGCATTCACGGCATGACAGCAGCATGAACATTTTAATTTGGGGGTAAAACGAACAGCTGCAGCCGTCTGTTTTACCCCAACATTAAAACACCCAAGCACAATATTGTGGTTCTTTGTGGCTCTGACTAGATTCTATGTCTGCTCAAAGGTAAATTTGATTATGTCCAACATCTTTTAACAAAACGCATCCGACTTTATTGCGGTGGAGACATATATCGCAGAGCTTTTATTTGTTTACAACGTTAGCATCTTAGCAGCGGCGCTAACAAACTGAGCTACAGTCTACCAGGCCACTTTTTAAGGCCATCTTCCCATCCCTGCATTGTCGTGGGAAGTGGTATGATTAAATTACTGTTTTTGAGGTGCAAAAGGAACAAAATGCAGTTTTTAAATGAAGGTGTTTATTATTAAGGGGAAAAAACATCCAAACCTACATGGCCCTGTGTGAAAAAGGGATTGCCCCAAACCTAATAACTGGTTGGACCACCCTTAGCATCAACAACTGCAATCAAGCATTTGCGATAACTGGCAATGAGTCTTTTACAGCGCTGTGGAGGAATTTTGGCCTACTCATCTTTGCAGAATTGTTTTAATTCATCCACATTGGAGGGTTTTCGAGCATAAGCCACCTTTTTAAGGTCATGCCACAGCGTCTCAGTCGGATTCAGGTCAGGACTTTGACTAGGCCACTCCAAAGTCTTCATTTTGTTTTTCTTAAGCCATTCAGAGGTGGACTTGCTGGTCCATCTTGATTATTTTTGCTCAGCAGTGGTTTTCGTCTTGGAACTCTGCCATGCAGGCCATTTTTGCTCAGTTTTTTTCTTATAGTGGAGTCATGAACACTGACCTTAACTGAGGCAAGTGAGGCCTGCAGTTCTTTGGATGTTGTTGTGGGGTCTTTTGTGACCTCTTGGATGAGTCGTCACTGCGCTCTTGGGGTAATTTTGATCAGCTGGCCACTCCTGGGAAGGTTTACCACTGTTCCATGTTTTCACCATTTGTGGATAATGGCTGTCACTGTGGTTTGCTGGAGTCCCAAAGCTTTAGAAATGGCTTTATAACTTTTTCCAGATTGATAGGTGTCAATTACTTTGTTTCTCGGTTGTTCCTGAATTTCTTTGGATCACAGCATGATGTCTAGCTTTTGAGGATCTTTTGGTCTACTTTTCTTTGTCAGGCAGGTCCTATTTAAGTGATTTCTTGATTGAGAACAGGTGTGGCAGTAATCAGGCCTGGGTGTGGCTAAGAAATTGAACTCAGCTTTCCAAAGATGTGATAAACCACAGTTAATTTATGTTTTAACGGGAGGGAGGGCATCACTTTTTCACACAGGGCCATGTAGGTTTGGATTTTTTTTTTACCCTTAATAATAAACACCTTGATTTAAAAACTGCATTTTGTGTTTACTTGTGTTATCTTTGTCTAACATTTAAATTTGTTTGATTATCTGAAACATTTAAGTGTGACAAACTTCAAATCAGGAGGGGGGCAAAGACTTTTTCACACCACTATAGAAGAAAGGAGGGAAGAAAAAAATCCAGAAAAAAAACTGAAACCGATGTGAAAGGTTCAATTAACCATGATGCTGATTTGAGGTCAAATTCCCCAGTTCTAATGGAAAATGATTGTACTTTTGCTTCTTCTTCTTCTTTTAGATTTGATTGGCGGTTGGCAACAAGCTTACAGGTGCATTACCGCCACATACTTCACTCTATATCATCACTCTATACATCTTCACTCTACACATTTAAAATTCTTATCACTCTATATATAATTCAAGAAATCTCTGTCTGTCTGTGTATCTGTCTCTTTGCTTATTCTTATACAATGACCATGCAGATTGTGCCTGGAGGGATTTGGGTTGTTGCTGTGAGGAAGAGAACCAAATTGTGTTCTTAAAAAAAGTGTCCCTACTGCTACTTTGAAATAAAACAACAGAAAGTCTAAATCTATTCTAAATCTAAATTGCCAGTTTACTTGGTCATCAACTGATTGAAGAGATGCGCTGTGGGTTGAGACATTGCATAGGAAACCAGGGCAAATTCTAGACCACTAAAAGCCTCTCTCATATTGGGTCACAGATCTGTCAAGGTATGAAAGATAATCCTCATGCTTAAATATCTCAAATCTGATTCCATCTAATGACTTGCGGGGGTCACTTCAGCGTTGCGTAAAGAAGTAGATCATATTGAAGTTCAAGAAAACAGTTTGTTCTGCTTACATGATTAATGCCCCTGAAACATTTTTTGTGATGAGTTTAAGGCCTAAGACAATAGTTAAATCTAGTTGAACAAACCATTTTGTGAAATATGGTACTGTGTAGTCACAGAAAAGACTTTGTGTAAGTTGTCACTCACTCTCAAATATGACATCTGTCTGTCAGCTTCTTTTGGCTAACACAGCAAGACAAAGATTAAGGCAGTGCTACCTAATCATGAATAAAGAAGAATAAAAATATTTTTTTAGAGTGGCTAATCCAATAGAAAGGCTAGTAAACAGATCTTGTGAAGAAAGCCACCAACATCGTAGGATGAGCTGATATTGAAGGTGAAAGTTTCTCATATAGAGACACAGCCGTTTCCTCCATGGGGCAGTGTACGCAAATGCTATGGTCCCCGAGTGACTGATGGGGGGGGGGGGGTGTTAATCACTCATGGTGCACAAAAGTTATATAAAACTCAAATATGACAGTAACAGAGTGCACTTACAGTCAAACTGATAAGAAAAGATAAGATAAGATAAGATAACATAAGCCTTTATAAGTCCCACAATGGGGAGATTACAGGATTGCAGCAGCAGAGGCATAGCAGCACTTAGAGCAATAGTAAATAAGATAATAAGATAAGAATTGGTTAGCCAAAGCAGTAAATAAATATAGATATGTACACAGTTATATACACAGTGCAGGAGCATTGCAGCTAGATGGTATCAACAGCATTACAGTCAGTTAAATTACCTGGCAAAATATAAATATAGACCCAGACAGTATATATCACATTTGAATGAACAGTGTTGTTGCCACCCTCAATAATAATTGTGATAGATAGATAGATAGATGTACTTTATTGATCCCACGTACCAATTAGACTGTAAAGTGCAGTGTGGCTGCATTGTTATGACCAAAATTCAACATTAGAGTGAGTTATTCTGGTGAAATGGCATGTGGCAGGAAAGATTTCCTGTACCTGGCTGTTCAGCAGTGAACTGTAGCAGCCTGCGGGAGAAAGTGCTCTGCTGTCTGTCCAGTGTGTGGTGGAGGGGGTGATCAGGATTGTCTATGATGGATCGCAGTTTGTTCAGTGTCCTCCTCTCCACCACAGATTCAAAGGTCTCCGGCCTGAGACCAATTACAGAGCCAGCCTTCTTGATAATTTTGTCAGTGTGATGTAATGTAATTATATAAGTTGTGTATTGGAGGGGACTAATAATAATAATAATAATAATAAATAATGCTTATTTTCTAACATTTAACATGTCCCGTCACCCACAAGGGCTTCTGGGAAATAGGAAGCATGTTTTCTTCTTAAAGCATACCAGACTGATGCACTAGGGGTCTCCAAATGCAGGAAACAGTGCTGCATAGACATGCTGTAAATGTGTAAATTTCCATATTAAAAGTGAGTAAATCTATTTCTTTTGTTGATTCCTACTGTCATTAGCATTAGAGCCACTTTTGGCAGCCAAGGCCTTTACCTTGGACCTTCCATCCAGAGTGAGTGTGAAGTCGTTCATTTATGATCAATCTACCGTCTTCATGTATGGCCAAAAAATGGGCCATACATGGGTAGTGATATAAATAATGATGTTGCTGATACATGTGGTTGAAATGAGCTTTCGTGGCTTGGCTCAGCTCTACAGCTCAGAGTAGCAACTCATCTAGAACAGAGAGAGGTGGTTCAGGGATTTGACAAGGATCCTTGCAATTTAAGGTAGTTTGGGTATGCCTAACTGGGAGGAGACCATGTGGTCGATCCAGGAGTCGCTGGAGTGAATCCATCTCACGACTGGTTTGGGAATGCCTTGGTAAACCCTTGGAGGAGCTGGAAGACCTTTAGGTGGTTGCTGGGGTGAATGAAGTCTGTGAATCTCTGCACAGAGGGATGTCCCCATGACCTAGACACACCGATAAGCAGTAGAAAGTGGATGCGTGTATGAATGTACTGACAATATAGCCTCTGAGCTTCTGAAAAAGCTGATTTTATGTTTATGCTTCAAGGGAATACTCATTGAGAATCCTAAAATAAATATATTATACCGCTACCTAAAGCTGAGAACATAATAAACATGAATATTGTACTTTTGTAGCCTTAATTTCTTCTAGAAAGAGAAGAAATTGAATTGTTTCCATTCATTCTGTGCTTCCACGTCGAGGCTCTGACTTCTGTATTTGCCGACTGATTTTGGCGATGTTACAAGGTGTACAAGCTAAAAGCTCAATGGCTCCAGCAGATCCAACCCGCACCCTTGATTATGCATCTAAATTGTAGGAATAAACGAATATTGCAGACAAAAGACCTTGTGAAGATTTTGATTGCTCAGTCACTCGGTGGTGAAATCATTATTTTCACTGCAAGCATACAACTTGCAAGGAGAGGGTGAAGCTATGAAGCAGAAATGATGATCAAGACTTGTCTAAAATCATCCTAATCAATAAATCAATAATCCTGACCAATAAATCTATTTGAAGAATAAGGTCTACCCTTGCTAAAAACATAATTTGGTATTAAAATAAGAAACACTCTAGTTTCTCTAAAATCTGATGAATAATTTTGGCTGAGTTGCTTATCGCTCAGGGATGTTTACACATATATATTTTTTTTAATTTAGAGAAAAGACATTTGCAAAGTGGATTTCTAAATTTTCTGTAATATAAAAGTAAGACAAGAAACATCAATAATTACATTTACATGTACTGGTTCACAGTGTTGTTAGGGTTAAGCTGCGTTTCGTCTTGGTTCATCATTATGGAGGTTCAGCCCAGAGGGAGGCGCATTTACTGGGATTGCTCTGCTCTGATGCAGCAGCTCACATGGGATTGAACGGCCGTCGTGGGGCTCATGTTGCCAGGGCTCGACGGTGAAGGAATGACCGCCGGTGGAGTCGGACACCGGTCTGGTGGAAGTTTAAAAGCGGCTTCAGCCACTGGCGGTAGTGGGATGATGAGGAAGGAGCAGCTGGGCAGGAGGACTGGAGCTAATGGCTAACAGGGAGCAGCAGCCGGGCAGGAGGACCGGAGCTAATAGCTAACAGGGAGCAGCTGAACGGTGAAAAAAAAAAAAAAACCCTCCGGGACAGATTAAAGAGGAACTCACTATCCAGCTACCTTGGACCCGGTTCATGCAGGTAAACTGCAGGGACTACAGCCGCAGTGTTAGCACTAGCTTGGTTTTCATTGGCGGCTTCAGGGTCAAAATCTCCCAAATCTCTGTCTTCTAAATCACTTTCGTCACCTTCTCTTCCTCTTCATTGGTATCCACTTTGAAACTCAGATCGATAATGCTTTCTTCCATTTTCCTCATAATATGAACGTGATCTTGTTGTTTTCAGATTGTAACAAGACTAATAATTAATTCATTGTTCAGTTCCTGACGTCACGCATTTCAGGCCAACATTCCCAGTGAATTTCGGTCATCTGAAACCGTCACTTTCACTGACTTTTTTTTCCCTCTCTCCGATCACAATTTATTCCCAAAAAATGAGATATTTGAGGAAATTATATCATTTCCTGCATAAACATACCAAATTCGGCCTAATTAAAAATCAATAAATTTCCCCTTTAAACACAGAAAATATTTGCACTTTGCAAGTGAAATTGCAACCTACTGCTTTACCTGCACCTAAGAGATACATTATTATGTCACTGACATCTGTGTAGGCTGTGAATTTGTGGGCATAAAGGAGAAATAGGGAGAGAGATAGTGAGCAAGAGAGCAAAGCTGGTCTGTGCTTTTATCCCCAAGCAGAGTTTGGCCCAGGTTGTCAACTCTGTCTGGCTGCTGAGGTTGATCCCTTCAAAGACAGAGAGGAAAACACAGTAACTGATATCTACAACTGTTTGCAGTGTCAAGTTTGGGAGGTCTCAGTAAACCATTCCTTTTATTTATAATATTGTTTCTTTTTCATGGTGTTGTAGTTGGATCAGGATGCATTAATAGTGATAAGCTTGAGAGAATACTTCATTTCTATTTCATTTGTTGTCAGTTACATAACATCTGGGATACAGACATATAAGATATTGCAAAAAATAAGTAAATAAATAAGAGGGTGGAATTGGGAGTGCTCGTGTCTTTAATAATCTGCCAAAGACAGCAAATGGGACGTCAAAGATGATTACACATTAGACATCTCAGTACGACAAAGCATAATCTGTCTTACTCCTCTACCCACATCGAGTCTGCTTATGCAACGACCACTGTTCTTGTTCAGGCAAACAGCCAGTTGGTGAGCTTGTAAAGCACAGCAGCAGCAGTTCCACCATCCACTCACTGAGAAGGAATGTGATTGTGGTCCATGCATCTTGGCTTCCAGCTGGTGAGGTGGCTGCTCTTTTTGACCTGTGGGCACTAAGCCAATGCAACATATGGATGGTAGATGTAGCAACATTTAATTATACAGTACAAAGATTATTTAATTTATACCTAGAGGTGTATGTGGAAATGGAGGTTTACTTCGGGTCCACGCACACACTGGAAAAACTCGTTTTTGGGGCACCAGTCCACAAGCTTGGACAATTTATTAATAACTAATCTTTATACCTTCAATCAATCAGTCTCAAATATTCGTGAATTCTACTGGGTGACTTTAGAAACAAACATAGGAAAAAGAAATCAGCAGACACTTCCATATACTATTTACAGTTTTAATGATCAGACCCAGATTAAATGACATTACATTCAACGGATTTGTTGGTAAAGTGAAATGATCAAGTATTAAGCGTCATACTGAACTTGTAACTGATTATTGAGCAACAGAGTGTAATCACATTTGTGGAACCAAAGAAACCTTAGTATGAATTTGTAACTGTGATGAAAATGGAGACTGAAATAACTAACAAAAATATGAAGAAAATTAGATGCAAATTTTATGAAGAAAATTATAAAAGCTAATTATATGGAAAAGAAATTCTGAGCTACTCTAAGAAAGTAAAAACGGAATTTAATGAAAAAAAAAGGAATATTATTTCTCTTGAATTCTATAGCTCCGATCAGAGTTATGAACTAGTTTTAAACCTGAGACAAATTATGGGATATTTAAGGCGATGGACATTCAGATGATTTCTGTAGGTTATACTAAATGTTTTGTAAGGGATTAAGAACCATTGTAATAAAAAAATCTGATTGCAAAATTGCACTAATTATTACACACATCATAACACTTGCCAGTATTGATTATAGTGCCAGCATTTAGGTTTTAAAATATCATAGGTTCTCTCCAGGGTTGGTTGCAAGGCTGTTAAAGAAAGTTTGAAATATAATATATAACAGAAATGATTACTTCTTTTGTCACTTTAAGGAATTTTATTTCTTTAAATAAAGTTATATTCATAATTTTATTTCTTTGAAAGCAGAGTTAAAATAATTGTATTCTGGCTCTGCAATTTTATGAATAAATGTTTCAAAAAATATGGCATATGAAAGGAGGAAACAAAGCGGACCAATCACAGCTTTTATGGTCCATGTCGGGTAATGCAGGGGGGTCGCTACTGCGTTGAGTCTGCACAGATGCCGTCGCCGCTGCATTGACCCAACATGGGGGCATAAATCTAGCTTTATATTTGAGTAAAGAATATCATAACATTACTTAAGCAAAACTTCTAGCTCCTCCACCCACCTCTAATTGATTTAGATGTGTGTATGTAAATGATTTTGACTGTGCATGTGTGGTTTTCTTATGCTTTCTCAGCAGAACACCATCCTGTCCTGGTATTTCCACAACAGTGAACTAGCTAGCTTGCCTGCACAGACAGCAACCACACACCTTAGTTTGGGATGAGATGGATGGATATCAGTGTTGGGAGTAACACATTAGTAACACGCTACTGTAATGCCACTACTTTTGCAGTAACATGCTGTGTAATGAAATTACTGTTTAAAAATTCAGTAATGTGCTACAGTTACTGAAATTTGATAAGATGCGTTACTCCTTACTTGTTTTATTAATATGGATAGATACTTTTAGTGCAAATAAATGAATATACAAACTGACCCTACCGTTGCTGAAACAAGCCGTCAGTCGACGTGACCTGTTGCAGAGAGCTGAGTCTTCACTACTGATCAGAGGAAAAGATGAAGCTACTTTGTTTTTGTGGAAATAGACAGATTATTTTTCCTTTGTTGCGGTTAAGGACAAAAGCATATTGGTGGGTTGGAAGCTTAAGTGCCAGTTGAGACCTACTGCAATCTTCAGAAGTGCTTGAAACAGCAACAAAGGTCTGACAACACTAGTGCTAAGTAATGGCTTGCTATGCTAACAACACCGTGTTAGTGGATCTACGCTATCTGAACAGCCACGGCTGGATGTAAAGTGGAAATACTCTTGTCTCAACAGCCACAGCTGGATTTCAAGCACAGGTATGCATCTGGACAGTTTGTAACCCAGCAAGATAAGATAAGATAAGATAAACTTTATTGTCCCTCAAGGGGAAATTTGTCTTGGGCTTGTCACCCGTGCTGCAACCACACAATCCACACATACACAATGGATGTAGTACATAATAAATGAAATAAAACCCAATAAATAATACAAGTACAAACATAAATAAATATATAACAGCAGTCATTAAGAACAGGAGAACAAGAATTAAACTGACTGATTGCCAGATACGTCGTTACAGACTGAAGACATGATAGCAGTGATTTTCCATCAGACAGCTGAGACTATGATCCACTGAAGTTAAAACACATTTCCTTGCTACCTGGATAAAGGTTATTCAAAAATGGATTTTGATCTCCAAAAGCAATTTGAGGGACTGGATCTGGACTGTGGATAATGGATATTTTCAGTGGATCACTGCACATCAGATTAAATCCATATCATAAAGGTAAGATAAACATGGACAGCTTTATGCAGTGTTGCCAACTCTCACTCCAAAATGAGAAAATTACTGGCAACATCATGTTGATTTTCTTCAGATTTTTCCCACAATAAGAGATTTTTCCCACAATAAGAGCTCTCAAGGCAGGGTAAAACAGACTGAACATGTTCTAAAAGCTCTGTCTGAAAGTCTGTTTTCAGCCTGACATTAATAAGCCCCTAACATAATCATTAATTAAATGATCTTGCTATGTGTGCAAGATGATTTAGGTATGCATTTAAAAGTAATATGAAAGTTACTTTTCCAAGTAACTAGTTACTTTCATCACATAGTAGTTGGTAAAGTAACTCAGTTACTTCTGAAAAGTAGTAGTAACTGTAATTAGTTATTTTTTAGTAACTTGTCCATCACTGGTGGATATTGTGTGTGGTGTGACTGCTGTGTGTGTAGATTGTGTTTCAAAAGCGATCTGCCAATTATGGTAGTTTCCCGGGAGAAGCATCCAAATTGGAGAGGGGAGATGACCTTTGAATATGGGAGAAACCCAGGAAAAACGTGAGTGTTGGCAGTTATGGTGTTCATATAACTTCACTCTTCTTGTTACCAGGTTTGTTGTGTAAAATGTTTTTAACAGGCATCCAGCAAGAAGCTTCCTTTACATCACCAAATATCAGCCTCTGCCATAGATGTAATTTATGGGGGGATTGGGGGGGGGGTTCCAACCCCCCAATAATCATATAATTATAATTAATAAAAAATATCTACAAGTGAGTGAAGAAGTTATTGTTTTTTCATTTGCAAACAACAAAAAGTAACATTTCTAATAATGAGACAATGACCCCCCCCATTTGTAGTGACAGCAGGTGAGGATGCTTGTCAATGCAGCAGGAGCAGCTCACAAGTGAGACAGAGTGAAAAGAGCTCAACAAGGGCAACAAACCATTTTAAATTGTTGGTTGTCAAATAAAAGGACAAACCCCTCTGTCCAAAAGGAGGTAAATATATTGTGTTAGCTGGTGAATTGTTGTCTGAAGTTAGCTGGTTGCCAGTTTGCTAATATGAGTTAAAGCTATGGGAGTACACCACAGAATAAATGTGCTGTCTGGTAGGCTTTAGCTGATCTGAGAAATGATTAGGACTTCTTATGCAAATTTGGGCTTTACATTGTATTAATCATTCATGAAATGTGATCAAAATGGATTTGTTCGTCAGCTGTGAAATTTACATATGTTTCAGTGCTCATTTAAATGCTAGCAGCTCCGAACATTTATCAAGGACAAATAAACTCTCTATATCACTGGTCCTTAAATATAAATGCCTTTAAATATTGTTTATCATCCCCACAATATTCAAGTTAACCTTAAACTGTTCTGTATTTTTAAAATGTCATGATTTTGATAATTATAAAATTCAATTAGAAAGCAAGTTTTACCACTTTCAATTATAGACTAAGTCACTCTGAAGGCTATTCTTAAATATCCATGTTAAAACAAATTGATTATTTCCCCTGCAGATCATTTTCAGATCTTCTATCTTCTGTTAAAATACCACAACTGCACAAAAGAGCATCTAAATGAATATATAAGAAATAAGCACCAAATAGCTGAATGAAAGAATAGATGCATTTCATTGGCATAAACTTTTTAAAATATCTCATTAAGGAAAATACAGCACTCTAAATTTTATCCATATGCATAATATGTTAAAATGAGTTCAAAAGCACTGCAATACAGCATCACTGATTTATTTGGAATTTAACCCCTTGCACTCAGGTCAATTTCCCTAAAAACGCCAAAAAATAACGTACCCAAAGTAAATCAAAAGCTGTTCTTCAACCCTTTGCAGCATCTTCATGGGGTTGGTCTCATTTAAAAGAAAACACTTTGAATTTTTTGGTAAAACAGTCATAATCTCTCTAAGTGCTCCTGCCACTGAGCAACAGTCATCTAAACATACTGAACTTGAAGAAAACAAATTTCGCCTGGGTGTTTTTTTGGATACAAATGCTTGCAAATAACACACAGCTTCAGATACTGGCTGGAAAATGCAACAGAAATGTAGAACCAAGTGTTATCCAGCTGAGGTCAAAATTTTGTAACAATACCACAAAAAATGAATATATTACACAGCTTTTTTCTTAGGTTGTTCCCAGGTGTTTTTGAACTGTGCCAAATTGTGCCAAATGGCACAGTTTGGAAAAACGTCTGTAACTTTTGAATGATTCAATATAGAAGCTTCATCTTGGGCTCTAATGAAAGGTGAAGGGCTGTGTGTGTGTGTGTATGTGTGTGTGGGGGTTGTTTATTCATTCATGAATGAATGAATGAACAAACAAGCCCCCACACACAAAGAAGCATGCCACGTAAAAAATGTGTGGCTTTTTTTTTACAAGAAAAAATAACCTACAGTGCACAAAAAATTATACTAGAATATCTGTAATGTAGAAGATAACATGTTGCGATAACGCACAGTTGTAATTTACCGATCGGTCAAAAGTCATTTGGATTACAATTTTCAGGGATAAAGAATAATTTAGCTTATAGCACTTACCTGTCCACAACAGCAATGTCGCTGGCGAACTTCTCTCCCTCATTGTCAGACGAACATGATGCTGGTCTGCTTGTTATGGACTCGTGGTTCTGGTCACGCGACCCGGTCAAACCATAATTCCATTATTGCGGTTTTGCGCTTCCATGATTGCGGTTTTGGCGAACGATTTTTCAAAACAAATAAGAACAGTAGTCAGAAAAAAAGACTGGCGAACGCCTGTGTGTCACCCAGCCTTACACAAAACAGCTTTCGAACTTCTGTGCTTCAATTGGCTGGCTGTATTCGCAGCCGTTGGTAGGCGGGTCCTTCTTGCTAGGTTTTCAGTCATTGGTTCGTCAAGGTTTCAGAAATCCAATTCAAGGCTCTTATTAGTCGAATGACAGGTCAATCACATCTAAACCAATCAAAGCACTCCTTTGGCTTTCTGTTCGCGGCTGTGTCTGTAGTGGAAGAACGGAAATGCAGCTTTTTTTTTCAGTGCACTCTAGGATGCAGCGCCCTCGTGCGCTCTAGGACGCAGAGACGTGTCTGCCCGCGGTACACCGGAGTGCAAGAGGTTAATTACTGAGCTTAAATAAATAAAAATAAAGTTTAAGTTTAAGCTTAAAATCACATTTCTAGTTTTCCGTTCCCTTTTTATTTAATCACGAGACAGCATTAGGCAGTGATCAAACACTGAGATATTGATGGCTTATTATCATCACTGTATAGTGATTTAGCTCCTAGTATAACAAGATCCATCACCTTAACACCATACCTTTTGAGTTTATTGGTGTTTAAGGGTCCATTTGCAATAAAAGGAGTGCTAAAAAAATAAATAAGTTGATAAATAAAAAGTTGCAATGCTTCTTCCAGCATTTTTTTTTCTTGCAGCATTTGTCATCTCCTCCAGGCTGTTGCTTTTTCTATATGGTCACTTTAGTACTGAATATACGTCTGTATGTATATATATTATATATAAACTAAAAGCACATTATAAACCCATTCAAAGTTAGAGCTGTCTTCACTACCAACTTTTGGGGCTGCAAATATTCTGTCCAATCTTTTTTCTCCCTTAGTAAACTTCATGAGTGTTTTATTTTGTATTTTCTATACTTTATTGATCTCCAGAGGGGAAATTGAGGGCATCCACCTGGATGGATGAAGCAGCCACGGTACGGCGCTATCCCTTAACCATTCACACACACATTCACACCTAGGGCCACTTTAGAGTCTCCCAATTAACCTAACCTGCATGTTTTTGGCCTGTGGGAGGAAACCAGAGAAATCCCAGAGTAAACCCATGCAGATACGGGGAGAACATGCAAACTCCACACAGATCACTGTTGGTCAGGGGCTGGGATGGAACCAGGGATCCCATGGCCAAGGGTGAGTTGCTGTGCTGGTGCAGTGCTAACCACTGCTCCACTGCACCGCCCCATTTTTTATGTAGTACTGTGACGTTTCTAATGTCACTTTTTTGTGTGTGCAACTTTTTTGTCATAGTTTTACAGATTGTCTTGTAAATCAGACATTTTTTAATTGTAAATTTGCCTACTTTTTGTATAAAAATGCAGTATTTCCCCCACGTTGTTTTCCGCCTAAATTCACAGTTTTGCAAAAATGTGGCATTTTTCTCAAATTTGCATTTTTTTGTCATGGAAAATAAGCCTTTTTCCTTACATATTTGCAAAATCATTTAAACTTCTTGATACCAGTATATTATACAGTTAGGCCCAGAAATATTTGGACAGTGACACAATCTTCATGATTTGGGCTCTGCATGCCACCACATTGGATTTGAAATGAAACAACTACAACGGAATTGAAGTGCAGACTTTAAGGTTTAATTCAAGGGGTTGAACAAAAATATATGATTAAACATGTAGGAATTGTAGCTATTTTTATACAAACGCTCCTCATTTCAGGGGCTCAAAAGTAATTGGACAAATAAACATAACCCTAAGTAAAATGTTACTTTTCAATATTTTGTTGAGAATCCTTTGCAGGCAATGACTGCCTGAAGTCTGGAACCCATGGACATCACCAAACGCTGGGTTTCCTCCTTTGTGGTGCTTTGCCAGGCCTTTACTGCAGCTGTCTTCAGTTGTTGCTTGTTTGTGGGTCTTTCTGCCTTAAGTTTTGTCTTGAGCAAGTGAAATGCATGCTCGATTGGGTTGAGATCTGGTGATTGACTCGGCCATTGCAGAATATTCCACTTCTTTGCTTTAAAAAAACTCCTGGGTTGCTTTTGCAGTATGTTTTGGATCATTGTCCATCTGTACTGTGAAGCGCCGTCCAATCAACTTTGCTGCATTTGGTTGAATCTTAGCAGAAAGTATATCCCTATACACTTCAGAATTCATCCGGCTGCTTCTGTCTTTTGTCACATCATCAATAAACACAAGTGACCCAGTGCCATTGGAAGCCATGCATGCCCATGCCATCACACTGCCTCCACCATGTTTTACAGAAGATGTGGTGTGCTTTGGATCATGAGCTGTTCCAATTCTTCTCCAAACTTTCTTCTTCCCATCATTCTGGTACAGGTTGATCTTAGTCTCATCTGTCCAAAGAATGCTGTTCCAGAACTGGGCTGGCTTCTTCAGGTGTTTTTTGGCAAAGTCAATTCTGGCCTTTCTATTTTTGAGGCTGATTAATGGTTTGCACCTTGTGGTGAATCCTTTGTATTTACTCTCATGAAGTCTTCTCTTTATGGTAGACTTAGATACTGATACACCTACTTCCTGGAGAGTGTTCTTCACTTGAGTGGATGTTGTGAAGGGGTTTCTGCGATCATCCACCACTGTTGTCTTCCGTGGACGTCCAGGCCTTTTTGAGTTCCCAAGCTCACCATTACACTCTTTTTTTTCTCAGAATGTACCAAACTGTTGATTTGGCCACTCCTAACATTTCTGCTATCTCTCTGATGGATTTCTTCTTTTTTTTCTCAGCCTCAGGATGGTCTGTTTCACCTCCATTGAGAGCTCCTTTGACCGCATGTTGTGTGTTCACAGCAATAGCTTTCAAATGCAAATGCCACACCGGGAATCAACTCCAGACCTTTTACCTGCTTAATTGATGACAGGTTACCGAGGGAAGAGCCCATGCAGCCTTGTTATTTTTTTTTTTGCAGCCTTCTGAGTCAATTGTCCAATTACTTTTGGTCCCTTGAAAAAGAGGTGGCTACGTATTAAAGAGCTGTAATTCTTAAACCCTTGCTCCAATTTGGATGTGAATACTCTCAAATTACAGCTGAGAGTCTGCACTTTAAGCCCATATTGATTATATAATTGTATCCTCAATATGTTTTCGTAAAATATTTCTGGGCCTAACTGTATATATATATACACACTATGATGTTGTATTCTGGTCATAGCTATGCTGCCACACTGCACCTTACAGACTAACTGGTACCTCACATTTTCACTCTGCTCCTGATAGTCCTTCTTTGTGCAATGGGATGATTCATGTGTTTATATGGGTCATCATATATTAAGCTATGATGTATATGGGTTCTATAGTCGTGTTAGTTTCTTTTTTACTTTCCATGGGTAATCCCTTTGTCTATCGTGTGTGGTTCTGTTGTTTGGCTGTCAACTGTCATGCTGCTGTTACACTGTAATTTCCCAGTCTGGGATCAATAAAGTACATCTATCTATCTATCTATCTATCTATCTATCTATCTATCTATCTATCTATATATATATATATATGTGTGTGTGTGTGTGTGTGTGTGTGTGTATACATATATGTGTATATATATATATATATATATATATATATATATATATATATATATATATATATATATATATATATATATATATATATATACATATATACAGTGGGGTAAAAAAGTATTTAGTCAGCCACCAATTGTGCAAGTTCTCCCACTTAAAAGATGAGAGAGGTCTCCAATTTTCATCATAGGTATACCTCAACTATGAGAGACAAAATAAGAAAAAAAAAATCCAGAAAATCACATTGAAGGGTTTTTAATGAATTAATTGGTAAATTCCTCGGTAAAATAAGTATTTGGTCAATAACAAAAGTTCATCTCAATACTTTGTTATATACCCTTTGTTGGCAATGACAGAGGTCAAACATTTTCTGTAAGTTTTCACAAGGTTTTCACACACTGTTGCTGGTATTTTGGCCCATTCCTCCATGCAGATCTCCTCTAGAGCAGTGATGTTTTGGGGCTGTCGCTGGGCAACACAGACTTTCAACTCCCTCCAAAGATTTTCTGTGGGGTTGAGATCTGGAGACTGGCTAGGCCACTCCAGGACCTTGAAATGCTTCTTACGAAGCCACTCCTTCGTTGCCTGGGCGGTGTGTTTGGGATCATTGTCGTGCTGAAAGACCCAGCCACGTTTCATCTTCAATGCCCTTGCTGGTGGAAGGAGGTTTTCACTCAAAATCTCACGATACACGGCCCCATTCATTCTTTCCTTTTCACGGATCAGTCGTTCTGGTCCCTTTGCAGAAAAACAGCCCCAAAGTATGATGTTTCCACCCCCATGCTTCACAGTAGGTATGGTGTTCTTTCTCCTCCAAACACGACAAGTTGAGTTTTTACCAAAAAGTTCTATTTTGGTTTCATCTGACCATATGACATTCTCCCAATCCTCTTCTGGATCATCCAAATGCTCTCTAGCAAACTTCAGACGGGTCTGGACATTTACTGGCTTAAGCAGGGGGACACGTCTGGCACTGCAGGATTTGAGTCCCTGGCGGCGTAGTGTGTTTCTGATGTAGCCTTTGTTACTTTGGTCCCAGCTCTCTGCAGGCCATTCACTAGGTCCCCCCGTGTGGTTCTGGGATTTTTGCTCACCATTCTCGTGATCATTTTGACCCCACGGGGTGAGATCTTGCGTGGAGCCCCAGATCGAGGGGGATTATCAGTGGTCTTGTATGTCTTCCATTTTCTAATAATTGCTCCCGCAGTTGATTTCTTCACACCAAGCTGCTTACCTATTGCAGGTTTAGTCTTCCCAGCCTGGTGCAGGTCTACAATTTTGTTTCTGGTGTCCTTTGACAGCTCTTTGGTCTTGGCCATAGTGGATTTTGGAGTCTGACTGTTTGAGGTTGTGGACAGGTGTCTTTTATACTTATAACGAGTTCAAACAGGTGCCATTAATACAGGTAACGAGTGGAGGACAGAGGAGCCTCTTAAAGAAGAAGTTACAGGTCTGTGAGAGCCAGAAATCTTGCTTGTTTGTAGGTGACCAAATACTTATTTTACTGAGGAATTTACCAATTAATTCATTAAAAATCCTTCAATGTGATTTTCTGGATTTTTTTTTTCTCACTTTGTCTCTCATAGTTGAGGTATACCTATGATGAAAATTGGAAACCTCTCTCATCTTTTAAGTGGGAGAACTTGCACAATTGGTGGCTGACTAAATACTTTTTTGCCCCACTGTATATATATATATATATATATATATATATATATATATACACACATACGTACATACAGTACATACATACATACATACGTACATACATACATACAGTATATATGATATGACTATCATCAAGTTTCTACTTTCTTCTTGTGAATTTATACCATTTTCTCCTAAATTTGCATGTTTTTTTCTGGTAAATTTGGTAAAGGTAAATTTGTTATTTACCTTTTTTTTGGGGGGGGGGGGTGGAGGCAAATACCTGAATATCCTAAATTTGAAAACTCAGTGTCATTGTAAAAAAAATTAAATGTCTAGATAATGAATCCAGAGTAAGTTTTTAATACCAGGATGATTTAGTCATAAATCTCACAGATTTGCTATTATTTCATGAATGAAACAGCACACCTAAGGTGTGCTGTGTTCATAATGTCTCTGCAGGCAGGATAACTGTTACTTTTGTCATAGTCTAGTTGACTAAATCACAGTAGTGTCCTTAGTTCATCCGCTTGGTAAGAAATAGCCACATGTTGGCAAGTGGTGACATAATAAATTAATGAAAAAACATTAGTCCTGTCAGAATAAATGTGTTAATCACCACAACTGATTAATAACAAAATAAAATGAGTTAACAATAGTGATAATTAAGCCTCATTCAGCAGCTAGATTAACCTCAGTTAATACTGATTGCACTGTTAAGATGCTATTAAGAGGGAAGAAGGGCAAAAATCTAGCATGAATTACATTCTCCAAAATTGTCCATGAAGTACCTCTTTTAAACCATTTGAACATTAACTGAGCTTTTTTTATATCAGGAGCAAGAATGTGGCAGCAGCAGGGTGAACCAAGGAGGAGAGGAGGTAAAGGTAACCAGAGAGGCACAGGATGTCATGTCCTGGCGAGCGCTCGCCCCCTCCTTCCCGTTTCCTCTGCTTCAGTAATCACCTCATCTGACGCACCTGCTGTTCCTGCTGAGCCAGCGTTTATAAGGAAGCACTCTTCAGTGATTCAACACTGGCTCGTCTGGGTATACTGCCTCAAGCAGAGAAAGTTCTATTTATAAGCTACTTGTGTTTTGGGTTTCCTTACCTGACACGTTTCTCCCCGTCCTTCTCTTCCAGGTTGCTGCCGATGAAGCTGTGCGTCTTCAGGGGGTTGGTACGCTCGCCAGCCTGTTGCTTCCCCGTCGCAGTTCCTCATCTCCACCTGGTCAGACTCCACTCCTCATTTCCTCTGCCAGCAGTTCCGACCTGCTAGTTCATCTCCTTCGCTGGGTTCTGAGCCAGTCTCTCTCTTCCTCCCACGTAAGTGGTATAATTGGGATTTCCACATCCTCCTCCATTAATCAGCCTCGTCTCATCTTCTGCAGGTTTGCTGCTCCTCTGGCAAGTGACTGGTTTTCTCCAAGTTTGCGTTTTTGAAAATTAATAAAGGGTCAAACGTTCTTTGTGTGTTATTCTTTGGTGCTGCACCTTGCACATAGGCTGATTGTCCAGTCAATATGACACAGGAGGCACACATAACCAGGTAACAATAGTCAAAACTTGATTTCTGCCAGTGCTGAAATACTTAACCCCTTGCACTCCGGTCAATTTCCCTAAAAACACCAAAAAATAACGTGCCCAAATTAAATCAAAAGCTGTTCTTCAACCCTTTGCAGCATCTTCATGGGGTTGGTCTCATTTAAAAGAAAACACTTTGAATTTTTTGGCAAAACAGTCATAATCTCTCTAAGTGCTCCGGCCACTGAGTTGCAGTCATCTAAACATAGTGAACTTGAAGAAAATAAATTTTGCCTGGGTATTTTTTTGGATACAAATGCTTGCAAATAACACACAGCTTCAGATCCGGGCTGGAAAATGCAACAGAAATGTAGAACCAAGTGTTATCCAGCTGAGGTCCAAATGTTGTAACAATACCACAAAAAATGAATATATTACACAGCTTTTTACTCAGGTAGTTCCCAGGCATTTTGGAACTGTGCCAAATTGTGCCAAATGGCACAGTTTGGAAAAACGTCTGTAACTTTTGAATGCTTCAATGTAGAAGCTTCATTTTGAGCTCTAATGAAAGGTCACACTCAGGGCTGTGTGTGTGTGTGTGTGGGGGGGGGGTTGTCCCCCAACTCGCTAGAGAGGATGGACATCGGCCATCGCTACATGACGGATTAGCCTCATGTGGCGATGAGGGACAGCAGCGCAGTCACCGCGGCTTCCCCCCCCTTGCTACAGAAGAATAGTGGGGGGGGGGGCGCTCACGGTCTGGACGCGGCGAACAACCCCTTGTACCACGGCGCACGAACTTCAGACTTCGTGTGCCGCACAGTTGTAATTTACCGATCGGTCAAAAGTCATTTTGGATTACAATTTTCAGGGATAAAAGAATAATTTAGCTTATAACAGCTTACCTCTTCACAGCAGTGTCCTGGCGAACTTCTCTTCCTCACTGTCAGACGAATGCGATGCTGGTCCGCTCGTGGTTCTTGTCTCGCGACCCGATCAAAACATAATTCCATTATTGCGGTTTTGTGCTTCCATGATTGCGGTTTTTGGCGAACGATTTTTCAAAACAAATAACAGTAGTAATTAAAAAAAGACTGGCGAACGCGTGTGTGTCACTCAGCCTTCGTCGTCAGCCTCCGTCGGTCTATGATGACCATGGAAGAAATCATAACATCTACTCTGCTGGAACAAAAACAAAATAAGCACCGCCTGTGGCCGAACATGCCGATGCGCAAATGACAGTCGCTGTCACACAGGTTGCATTTGTGGGTGGTCTCTGTGCTGCTGGGTCTGTGGGGTTCTTCCTGCGGGTCCTTTTTTGATCTGCTGCAGCAGTCTCTCTTCACCCAGCCTTAAAAAAAAACAGCTCGCGAACTTCTCTGCTTCAATTGGCTCACTGCATTCACAGCCTTGGTAGGCGGCTCCTTCTTGCTAGGTTTTCAGTCATTGGTTCTTCAAGGTTTCAGAAACCCAATTCAAGGCTCTTATTAGTCGAATGAGAGGTCAATCAGATGAACTAATCTGTTTGCGGCTGTGTCTGCAGCTTTTATTTTCAGTGCGCGCTTGGACGCCATCACCATCTCCATCATCAGCATCTCCATCATGCGTCCTAGAGCGCACGAGGGCACTCTCGTGCGCCCTCGTGCGCTCTAGGACGCATAGACTATTACAAAGCTGAATATAGATTTGGTAAATTAGGGAAATAATTTTTACAACTGTTACTAATATGGGAATGCCTAAATACAGGGGTAAATTAGCCTTGTCCTTTTAGCAAAGTTAATGATTTTGCACTCTTCCTCCACACTAGGATACATACTGTATACTCTCATTTTTTGCTTAAAAATGAAAAAGAGGACATTGGAAACAA
Organism: Pholidichthys leucotaenia; assembly: GCA_020510985.1. NCBI lineage: Eukaryota > Metazoa > Chordata > Actinopteri > Cichliformes > Pholidichthyidae > Pholidichthys > Pholidichthys leucotaenia. Next base: position 50,352,410 of record CM035844.1, read on the forward strand.
CTGCCTGTACTGATGGCTTGACAGTCCTATAATAAAAAGATTTTTTTTTTTTAAATCGTTATATGGGCAGAGAGCTCAACCCCCCCCCCCCCCCCCCCCAGTGTTTGTACCAAAGCTATGTCCTTGGCCTCTGCTGAGACTGTGTAATGTACATTTTTGGTTTTGCAGCTCCTAGGAGCTTCCTATGACAAGTGTTAGTGTGACAGGAGCTTTCTGTTGTTACAATGCAATCCCAAGTGCACTCAGCACTGCTGTTCCACAAGGGCAAGATCTAGCTGTTCTCCTCAGTGAAAAACTGCAAACTGTATTCTGCAGAATAAGTCTTAATCAAGTATGCAGCTGAGACAATTGTTGATCTGCCCCTCTCAGATTTGTTTCCCTCTCTGCCTCCTTTCTGAGTTGTTTTTCAAGTGAGTTTTGAACCCTTTTCACAACTCAGTGTACTTTACTTCTCAAGATTTTACTTTTTACTCCGACTTTAACCCTGACATTGGTCTCCATGTTTTTTTGATAGAAAATTTCTTTGTCTCTCCCTTTTATGTAAAAACCTGCTTTCATTAAATGCATTTGAACATCCTGTTTTGAAGCATAAATACTTGAACAGAAAGTCAAGTAAACACTTCAGAAATTTAACATATTCTTCATATTTCTTTCAGTTGTCTATACAGCAGTGTCTTTTAGAATATAGTGACTTTAAGTTGTCTACAGAGAGAAGCATCTTGGATGGTTTGGTGCTATGTGGATACAATATGGTGGTACTTTTTAATAAATATATATGAAGAGGATTCATTTTATGTAAGCATAGTTTGATGTTCCATTATATCACCTGTTTTTTTCTATAAAGCCATGTGAGTGTTTGAATCTTTTCTCTTTGATATTCACTGAGCAACGTAGCTCGAAGTAATGCGTTAAAGTGCAAGTCCATAATACCAAAGTGTCTTTTTTTATTATGCATTAGCATTGCTTGCAATAACTTTATATTATTAAGTTTTGGATTACAGACTGGCTGCTATTCTGGTGTTTGGGGAGAGATTTTTTTGAAAAAGAGATGTCGACAACATTAAGCACCGTCTTAAACATAATGTACAACATAAAAATCGAATAATCTAAGCATTTATAACAATCACTAGAATCTGTGAAGTGGAGGAGCAAACCAAACCCATTGTTTACAGTTGCCATTGTTTTACTCATTCAGTACATTTCCACGCCATGCACAGTTAAGTCAAGCGACAGTTATGCTGGATGAAGCCATTTTATTGGACTACCAACTGTGTTCCAGTAGCAGAAAAGGGGAATCGATTTATTGTCCAACTTAAATAGGTGGCGATATCCTCCCATTCATCTTGTTAGCATTGAAACTTTTTATTTCCTTTTTTCCAAAAATGGGTGACGCTGAAACACACCATCTTTTTCTGTGTGCTGTTTGACTTTCACGTCAAAACACAGGTTGGGAAACCTGGGAGCATGTGTAGAACTCTTAGGCCAGTTTGAGGATGATGGCTGTTTGCATGCTGGAGAATTTTTACTCCCAATGGCAATAGCTACTGTATGTGTGTTTGCCTGACTTGGTGAAATGTGATTTAATATTGTTTCAGTCCAAGATGTTTATACTGTATATACAGTGGTGTGAAAAAGTGTTTGCCCCCTTCCTGAATTCTCATTTTTTTGTATGTTTGTCACACTTAAATGTTTCAGATCATCAGACAAATTTAAATATTCAACAAAGATAACACAAGTAAACACAAAATGCAGTTTTAAAATGAAGGTGTTTATTATGAAGGTGGAAAAAAAATCCAAACCAACATGGCCCTGTGTGAAAAAGTGATTGCCCCCTAAACCTAATAACTGGTTAGTGACTCTCGTGCACTATGTACAGCAGCTCAACCAGACTCATGTCAATCATCACTGTTTTTCTGTTGCATTATTGACTGCACTATGTGGTACTTCACATTATCTGCTACATGCTAATTTTTTAAAACTGCCTTGACTAGTACTACTCATTATTACTAGTATTATTATTATTATTACTTATTATTACTTATTTTTCTACACTTATTGCACGTTTCTAGTCCTTTAGTTTTTTAGTTTATCCCTTTTTCTCATTATGTTTTTAATGTTGCAGCATGGCACCGAGACAAATTCCTAGTTTGTGTATCACATGAACAATGGCAATAAACCTGATTCTGATTCTGATCTGATTCTGATTCTGGTTGGGCCACCCTTAGCAGCAATAACTGCAATCAAGCGTTTGCGATAACTGGCAATGAGTCTTTTACAGCGCTGTGGAGGAATTTTGGCCCACTCATCTTTGCAGGATTGTTGTAATTCAGCCACACTGGAGGGTTTTCGAGCATGAACCACCTTTTTAAGGTCATGCCACAGCATTTCATTTGGATTCAGGTCAGGATTTTGACTAGGCCACTCCAGAGTCTTCATTTTGTTTTTCTTAAGCCATTCAGAGGTGGACTTGCTGGTTTGTTTTGGATCATTGTCCTACTGCAGAACCCAGGTGTGTTTCAGCTTGAGGTCACAAACAGGACCGGACATTCTCCTTCAGGATTTTTTTGTAGACAGCAGAATTCATGGTTCCATTTACCACAGCAAGTCTTCCAAGTCCTGAAGTAGCAAAACAGTCCCGTGGACAAAATTGTTGGTACCCCTCTGTTAATGAAAGAAAAACCCACAATGGTCATAGAAATAACTTGAATCTGACAAAAGTGGTAATAAATAAAAATTCTATGAAAATGAACCGGTGAAAATCAGACAATGCTTTTGAATTGTGGTTCAACAGAATTATTTTAAAAAACAAACTCATGAAACAGGCCTGGACAAAAATGATGGCACCCTTAACTTAATATTTTGTTGCACAACCTTTTGAGGTAATCACTGCAATCAAACGATTTCTGTAACTGTCAATGAGACTTCTGCACCTCTCAGCAGGTATTTTGGCCCACTCCTCATGAGCAAACTGCTCCAGTTGTCTCAGGTTTGAAGGTTGCCTTCTCCAGACGGCATGTTTCAGCTCCTTCCACAGATGTTCTATAGAATTTTGATCAGGACTCATAAAAGGCCACTTTAGAATAGTCCAATGTTTCGCTCTTAGCCATTCTTGGGTGTTTTTAGCTGTGTGTTTTGGGTCATTATCCTGTTGCAAGACCCATGACCTGCGACTGAGACCAAGCTGTCTGACACTGGGCAGCACATTTCTCTCTAGAATACCTTGATAGTCTTGAGATTTCATTGTACCCTGCACAGATTCAAGACACCCTGTGCCAGATGCAGCAAAGCAGGCCCAGAACATAACAGAACCTCCTCCATGTTTCACAGTAGGGACAGTGTTCTTTTCTTGGTATGCTTCATTTTTGCATCTGTGAACATAGAGCTGATATGCCTTGCCAAAAAGTTCCAGTTTTGTCTCGTCTGTCCATAGGTCATTCTCCCAGAAGCTTTGTGGCTTGTCAACATGCAGTTTGGCAAATTCCATTCTGGCTTTTTTATGATTTGTTTTCAACAGTGGTGTCCTCCTTGTTCGTCTCCCATGAAGTCCACTTTGGCTCAAACAATGACGGATGGTGCGATCTGACACTGATGTACCTTGACCTTGGAGTTGACCATGGATGTGTTTAGAGGTTGTTCTGGACTCTTTTGTTACCATTCGTATTATCCGTCTCCTCCTACGGCCACGTCCAGAGAGGTTGGCTACAGTCCCGTGGATCTTAAATTTCTGAATAATATGTGCAACTGTAGTCACAGGAACATCAAGCTGCTTGGAGATGGTCTTATAGCCTTTATCTTTAACATGCTTGTCTATAATTTTCTTTCTAATCTCCTGAGACAACTCTCTCTTTTGCTTCCTCTGGTCCATGTTTAGTGTGGTACACACCATGTCAACAAACAGCACAGTGACTACTTGTCACCCTTTAAATAGGCCGACTGACTGATTACAAGTTTGTAGACACCCGTGATGTTAATTAGAGGACACATCTTGGTTGAATATGTCTCTATGGTCACATTATTTTCAATCTTTTCTAGGGGTACCATGATTTTTGTCCAGGCCTGTTTCATGAGTTTGTTTTTTTAAAAATAATTCTGTTGAACCACAATTCAAAAGCATTGTCTGGTTTTCATTGGTTAATTTTCATAGAATTTTTATTTATTACCACTTTTGTCAGATTCAAATTATTTCTGTGACTATTGTGGGTTTTTCTTTCATTAACAGAGGGGTACCAACAATTTTGTCCACGTCTGTACCACCACCATATTTTACTGTTGGTACGATGTTCCTTTTCTGAAATGCTGTGTTACTTTTACACCAGATGTAATGGGACACACACCTTCCAATAAGTTCAACTTTTGTCTCATCAGTCCACAGAGTATTTTCCCAAAAGTCTTGGGGCTCATCAAGATGTTTTCAAAAGAGCATCTACAAAATAGTGAAGGTGGGGTTTAATAGAAGTGTTGAGCAAATGTTTTGAAAAGAAATTCTGTTTTTCATCACGTATGTGTGGGAAGAAATCCGATTATTGATGAAATCATACAGGATTTGTTCAGTTGGCAGATTACTGAAGTGCATGTGAACACATAAAATCTGTTGATTAATATTATCTGATTATTACCAGTTATCAGTTTATCAGTAACCATGTAAACAGGGTCCGTGTATATGTTTCTCAGCAAAACTTGTGTTTCCACATATTGACAATGTGTCTTTAACCTAAAGATATACAGTACCTATCAATAAATTTTAACTACCCATTTATTGTTTGTCAGTTTAAAAAAAAGAATAACAGAAGAAATATTTGAATTGATAATGAGCTAATAAGTTATTTAGAAATATTCATGTTGAAAAGGGAAATGACACACTGGGATGTCCCGGATCTTGCTCTGCCAGGATCGAGCTCACAACTATTTTAATCCGTTTTCTGTTTTTGTTGAATGCAACTGAAGGAGCAGTCTTTGGGGAAAATAACTTTGCACTTTTTATTTCTCACAAATAAAACATGCCTAAGATGTAGTTGGCATATTTTTTTTATGTTATTTAATTTTAGTTGGAGGTATTTTAATATTTTTTTTCCTCAGACTTTCCTTGCATACAACACCGGCTGTTTATGAACAGTACAGTCACTGCAAAATTAATAATTATTTAGTACTTCCAACCAAATATTCAAATAGATGGTGTGTTAATATCTAATATGGACACATGAAATGATATGTATCTAATGCTATTCTGGTTGTGCTGCATGGCTTTTTTCTGTCTTTGGAACACACATAAACAAAGAGAATTTGAATCCAGTGTGTGTGTGTGTGGGGGGGGGGGTCATCACTTACATAACACTCTTGCTGAAAACAAAATGGGCAGCAGTAGGGAGACACATTTGATGTTCCTGTTAGTATAAACCTGGTTTATTTTGTTGTAAATCCTCCAGCAGAGTTTGCCCATTAACACGTCATTCACTCTCACACTGAGCGATAGCGCCCTTTGTATTTAGACCAGAAGTTGAACAATGTCTCACTCTTTCTGTGTTTGTGCATGCTTGTGTCTGTTTTGCACACACGCTGTAAAAAATTTTGTTTTTGCCCCCAGAGTCCCCTTCTTAAAAAGCTGTTACCATGCTTTTCTCTTCCTTTCTTATATTACATGTTTCCCAGTCATCCATCTGTCCATCCATCCATCTTCTTCCACTTAATCCTTTTCTGATTGCAAGGGTGCTGGAGCCTATCCCAGCATCTTTGGGCGAGAGGCAGGGTACACGCTGGACAACTAGGGTAAGATTGTGTCTGAACAAAGCATTTTTTTTTTTTTTTGCTGTTAGCTATTATAATATCCTGAATTGCATAACTGTCTGACTGTCAGAGGTAAAAGTCACAGAATATTAAGTCTGACTACAATGAGTGAAACACATGAGAGCCAGACAGACACATAAACCAAGAGCTTTGATATGGTCCAACAAACACATCTCTTTTACTTCTTCAAGGGCCCTTCTCTCTCACTTCACTTGATCCAAACACTCTCCTCATCCTCTCTTTCAATTATTCTGAATGCATGACAGACTACTTTGGACTTTATCCACAAGTCATTCATTCTAATTAGATTCCACAGTAGAATTGCCAGATGCTAGATGAGGGTCAGAATTTAATCAGGGGTCTTAATTATAAACCTTTTTTTTAAATAAGAAAAAGAGAATGACATTTTAAAGACTTGTCACTTTTATTTAAGTCAAATAATCCCCCCACTCCCCACCCCACGTGTATACACTTCTAAAGGTCTTTCTTGGTGCTCTTAGAAAAATCCCAACAATACTTGTTAAAGACAGCTCACAGGCATTCTGGGATTGTTGTTTAACATGCTATCATGTTTATTGATGGCTTTCGTAACTACTGTAGTGGTAGTGTATTTATGTACAAATGTGTATGCAGAATAATAAAACATGGAACGTGATACACTAAGAAGTGACTGAAACTTAAAAAATATAGCCTAAACAATAAGAGGTTACAACTCATTTACCTCACAGAAAAACACTTTTAAAACAAATGTGATTTCAGCTCATTTAATACAAATTTCACACAAGAAAAAGAAAATAAGTATGCAATATCTGAACTGAATTTTGACTTAATATCACCCACTTATGGTTTGAATGTTCAAAGAGGAAAGTTTAATTTCAGAGCTGTCTGTATGCTCATAGAAAATTTTGGCTATAATTTTATTAAAATAGCCACAAAACTTACCTTTGTGACAGTTTCCAAAATACATATATTACAAGTTATTACAATGATTTTATTTCCTGTAATTTCTATATGTTATTTCATCAAAATTACAACTTAAAAGTTTACCCTTTAAGGACTGAGTACGGTGACTTACTGTGATTGATATCATAGCAGTGTCCTTTCATAACATAGTAACAGTAACACTACCGATGTCTTTATTCAATAACAAGATTGTACAAACTTACAAGTATTACTGAAATACAAGATAAACATGTCCATCCATCCATTTTCTACTGCTGGTTCTGTTACTTATCCCCAGGGTCCAGGTCACAGAGGCAGCCAGCAGCCTAAGAAGAGTTTCCCTGACATCCTTCTCCCTCATCACTGCTTCCAGCTCTTCTGGGGGAATACCAATGTGCTACCAGGCTAGTTAAGAGACAAAGTCACCTCAACATGTCCTGGTGTCCTCTTGATGGAACACAAATGTCATGAGCAGCGGGAGTGCGCTCCTCCCCTCCAGTCTCATCTCCTCCAGCTCATCACGGCACCTGAAGCAGAAGACACACCTGCTCCCGCTCATCAGCCAGCGTACTTAAGGAGGCCTCCTCCGCGCAGTCTACGCTGGCTCGTCTGGATATACTGCCCATCTGTCGGACTAGCTGCATATTATTAGGAAACGTTAACACGTTATTAACCTCCTTTTTCTACTCCTTTTCAGGTTGCTGCCACTGTGTAGGTGTGTCCCCGGAACTGCGCGCACTCTCCTGCTCCCTCTCACTACCCATCATCAACTTCATTCCCCCGGTCAGGCACCATCAGCTCCACTACTCCCCCCTACCCTACTGGTTCATCTATTCCCCGCCGGTCATCCCTGGATTTCCCAAGTAAGTGGCAATTTGGCCAACCCATTTTTCCCTTATTCCACTCCTCAGCTCACGGCCCTCGTCTTCTCTCCACAGGTCCTTTCCTCTGGCGAGTGACTGTTTCTGTAGCTGTGCGCTGCTGTGTTTTTGCTATTAATAAATTGTCAAACGTGCCCCTCTGTGGGGTTCATCCTGTGTTTGGCGTCATGCGCGTGAACTGTCAAAGAACTTAACCCCTTGCACTCTGGTCAATTTCCCTAAAAACGCCAAAAAAATAACGTACCCAAAGTAAATCAAAAGCTGTTCTTCAACCCTTTGCAGCATCTTCATGGGGTTGGTCTTATTTAAAAGAAAACACTTTGAATTTTTTGGCAAAATAGTCATAATCTCTCTAAGTGCTCCGGCCACTGAGTAACAGTCATCTAAACATATTGAACTTGAAGAAAATAAATTTCGCCTGGGTGTTTTTTTGGATACAAATGCTTGCAAATAACACACAGCTGTCAGATCCGGGCTGGGAAATGCAACAGAAATGTAGAACCAAGCGTTATCCAGCTGAGGTCAAAATTTTGTAACAATACCACAAAAAATGAATATATTACACAGCTTTTTTCTTAGGTTGTTCCCAGGTGTTTTTGAACTGTGCCAAATTGTGCCAAATGGCACAGTTTGGAAAAACGTCTGTAACTTTTGAATGATTCAGTATAGAAGCTTCATCTTGGGCTCTAATGAAAGGTGAAGGGCTGTGTGTGTGTGTGTGGGGGGGTTGTTTATTCATTCATGAATGAATGAATGAACAAACAAGCCCCCACACACAAAGAAGCATGCCACGTAAAAAATGTGTGGCTTTTTTTTACAAGAAAAAATAACCTACAGTGCACTAAAAATTATCCTAGAATATTTGTAATGTAGACAATAACAACTCCCCCCCCACCACTACAGAGGACGGACATTGCCCATCGCTACATGACAGAAAGCGGTGACGGTGCGCCGCGGTCTACTACGCACAGTTGAACTAAAATATCTGCAATAATATCTGCAATCCGCTACAGAAGAGTAGTGGGGGGGGGCGTTCACAACATGACGGGGGGCTGTTCGCAACATGACGGACCCGGACCGCTCCAGGTCCGTCATGTTGCGATAACGTACAGTTGTAATTTACCGATCGGTCAAAAGTCATTTGGATTACAATTTTCAGGGATAAAGAATAATTTAGCTTATAACACTTACCTGTCCACAACAGCAGTGTCGCTGGCAAACTTCTCTTCCTCATTGTGAGACGAACATGAAGCTGGTCCGCTTGTTACGGACTCGTGGTTCTGGTCACGCGACCCGGTCAAACCATAATTCCATTATTGCGGTTTTGCGCTTCCATGATCGCGGTTTTGGCAAACGATTTTTCAAAACAAATAAGAACAGTAGTTAGAAAAAAAGACTGGCGAACGCCTGTGTGTCACCCAGCCTTACACAAAACAGCTTTCGAACTTCTGTGCTTCAATTGGCTGGCTGTATTCGCAGCCGTTGGTAGGCGGGTCCTTCTTACTAGGTTTTCAGTCATTGGTTCGTCAAGGTTTCAGAAACCCAATTCAAGGCTCTTATTAGTCGAATGAGAGGTCAATCACATCTAAACCAATCAAAGCACTCCTTTGGCTTTCTGTTCGCGGCTGTGTCTGTAGTGCAAGAACGGAAATGCAGCTTTTTTTTCAGTGCGCTCTAAGACGCAGCGCCCTCGTGCACTCTAGGATGCAGAGACGTGTCCGCCCGCGGTACACCGGAGTGCAACAGGTTAACACGCCATGACAGAACGAGCCAGCCAGGAAGGAAGCTCAGCCGGTGCCTCAGCGCAGGAGCAATCCACTATGGACCGCCTAGTGGCGACCGAGCAGCGGCTCGCTGCGTTGACACAGCAGGTGTCTAATATGATGACTTTATGGTCCACGGCACATCCCACGGCTGTTCCCCCCCCAGCCTGCTCTGCGGGCTACGATGCACCGTACTTACTCCGTTCCCATGCCTTCTCCATACGCGGGGGAGGTGGGGAAATGTAAACCATTCCTTCTTCAAGTGCAGATGTACCTGGAGCAGGTCGGGGAGGAGTACCCGGGGGATACAGCCTGGATCCAGTTTTTCACCCTGTTGCTCAGGGATCGAGCCCTGGAGTGGGCCCAGTCCACTCTAGATAACCCCGAGGGGCACGATATACGTTTGACCAATTTGTGGCCACATTTAACTGCGTGTTTGGCTGGACGGAGCGTCAGGGCAACGTTATGAGCCGCCTAATGACTCTCCACCAGGGTACCTGGTCGGTGGCCGAGTACTCAGTGGAGTTCTGGGTTGTGGTGTCCGAGTCGGGGTGGAAGGAGACTGTGTTACGCAGCGCGTTCCTCCACGGGTTGAACGACCAACTCCGTGATGATCTGGCGGTTCATCCTGTCCCAAAGATGCTCGACGACCTTATAGATCAGGTGGTAGGGCTGGATATTCGGCACCGTGAGTGCAAGAAGGCGCGCAGCCCCACCCCTCACCTGCTCGCCGAGCACGTATCCGCTGCAGTTACTGGAACTAGCGGCGCCGGTTCTTCACCCGAACCGATGGAGCTCTCTCGGAGTCTAACCGATGATGAGTGTCAGCAAAGGCGAAGGGCCGGAGCGTGCATGTACAGTGGTTTACTTAACCACAATCTGGACGAATGCTGTGTTCAAAACACATCAGGGCCAATTCAAATATTTAGTGATGCCATCTGGGCTCACTAACGCCCACGCCGTTTTCCAGCGGTTAATTAATGACGTTCTCCACGATATGCTTTATCAATTCATGTTCGTCTACCTTGATGACATTTTGATTTTCTCCCGCTCGCCAGAGGAACATGAGGTCCGCATAAGGGCTGTTTTACAATGGCTCTTGGAGAACCAGCTGTTCGTGAAGGCCGAGAAGTGTGAGTTCCCTACACCATCTACCACCTTCTTGGGCTTCATTGTGACTGGGGGGGAGCTGATTGCCAACCCGGCCAAGGTAAAGGCAGTGTTAGATTGGCCAACACCCCACTCCCGCAGGGAGCTCCAACGCTTCCTCGGGTTCGCGAACTTCTATCGCACGTTCATCCGGAACTACAATGGGATCGCACTGCCTTTAATGCAGCTGACTTCCATTAAAGTCCCCTTTCGATGGACTGAGGTAGCTGAGCTGGCGTTTCACAAATTAAAGCGCCAGTTCACGGAGAGATCCATCTTGGCCCTGGTCGACACGCAGCTTCCTTTTGTCCTCGAGGTGGACGCGTCTGATTTGGGGGTGGGTGCTGTACTATCACAGCGCACGGCCCCCGACCAGAAGCTCCGCCCATGTGCATATTTCTCTTGGCAGCTCACGCCGGCCGAGAGGAACTATGATGTAGGGGACAGAGAGCTACTGGCCATTAAGTTGGCACTTGAGGAGTGGAGGCACTGGTTAGAGGGTGCTGTTCACCCCATTGTCGTGTTGACTGACCACAAGAACCTCGAGTACTTGCGGTCGGCCTGCCGACTGAATGCCAGGCAGGCTCGCTGGTCACTATTCTTCCAGCGATTTAACTTTACTATCACTTACTGGCCTGGCACCCGGAATATCAAACCGGACGCGCTCTCACGCCAGTTTGATTCCAAGGATGTAGCCCCCCACCCCACCCAACCATCATGCCACCCGCATGCGTCATTGGAGCCCTTACTTGGGACATCGAACGGAGGGTCCGCCAGGCCCAGTCCCAGGAGCTTGTGCCAGTAGGGTGCCCCCGGAACCGTCTGTACATCCCGGCCGCCCTCCGCAGCGATGTTATCCAGTGGAGTCATGCCAGTCGCATTGTCTGCCACCCTGGCATCGCCCAGACCACTGACTTCATCAAACGGGCATTTTGGTGGCCCATGCTGCGGAAGAACGTCCAGGAGTACGTCAGAGCCTGCCAGACGTGCGTCTGGGGTAAGACTGACTCCTCCCCCCATCAGGACTCCTTCATCCCCTTCCCGTCCCTGGTCAGCCGTGGTCCCACATTGCCGTGGATTTTGTTACCGGGTTGCCCTCCTCCCACGGCAAAATGGCCATTCTAACCATCGTGGATCGCTTCTCCAAGGCGGTCCATCTGGTGGCCCTCCCCAAACTCTTGTCAGCCTTGGAGACATCGGTCCTCCTCACTGAACACGTCATCAGGATCCACGGCATTCCTATTGACACTGTGTCTGGCCGGGGTCCCCAATTCACATCCCAGGTTTGGAGGGCCTTTTGCCAGACGTTGGGAATGACTGTGAGCCTGTCATCCGGAAATCATCCTCAGAGCAATGGGCAGGTGGAGCACGCCAACCAGTCCCTGGAGGCTGCCTTGTGGTGCGTAGCAGCTGATAACCCCTCGTCCTGGAGCACACACCTGACATGGGTTGAATATTCCATGAACTCTGCGGTATCCTCCGCCACCGGACTAACCCCCTTTGAGGCGTCGTTGGGGTACATGCTGCCTCTTCTCCCTATGGCCGAGAGGGAGGTTTTGGTGGCATCCATAGGGCCGCACGCCCGGCGCTGCCGGCGTGTCTGGAGACCCACTTGGGCTGCTCTGACCCGCACCAACGAACACACCCGGGCCGCTGCTGATCGTAAGCGGGTGCCGGCCCCCAAGTACGTCGTGGGACAGCAGGTCTGGCTGGCATCTAGCCAGATCCCCCTCAAGGGTAAATCCAAGAAGCTGTCCCCTCACTTCCTGGGGCCTTATCGCCCGAGTAATCAACAACGCGTGAACCCCACCTTTCATATCGGCAACATCAAACTCCTCTCGACCAGTCCCCTTTGGGCCAGCTCCTCTGCGTCGTCAACAGTGACTCCAAGCTGTTGGAGGTCTCTCTCCACCACATCAAGCCATCTGGTGCGGGGTCTTTTCCACCCTGAGACCCTGGGGTTGAACATGAGGATGGCTTTTGTCGGGTGTTCTGGTAGGATGTGGAGGACATGGCCAAACCAGCGGATATGTTGCTGTGTAATATGGTCTATTGTAAGCCCCTTCCAAATGACTGAGCCTCTCATCCTATGTAGTTACTTCTGCATGTCCTTGCTCCCTGTTCATTCATTCATACATTCCTCAAAAAAAAAATACAATAATGCCTATCTATAGACTCCAATAGTAAGTCCGCAATTAAAATGTGAATGTGGATGGAATAAAAAAAACTCTTTAATGTATCATCATATAAATAAAATGACAGGTGATTATATTTTGACTGTTACAACTCTCTCCATTAAAATAACATAAAATCTCATTAAAATGTCATTTACGTTTTGACATCACGTCAGCGCTTTTTGATTCCCCACAATGGAAACCGAACCAATAAATCTTGGAGAATGATTATGCATGGAGCAGAAAATTAAGAACAGTAAATTTCACAATGAGGAGATTTTTTGGGGGGGGATTATATACTATATTTTTTTCTTTTGCTTTTGGTATTCCAGCACTATGGACAGCAACACTTCTTCGCATTTCTCTTATCTCCCTGCAAGTCTGAAGTGAGTTTCGGTCTAAAAACATCTGCTTCCACCAGCATTTCAGTCAGCGCTTGCCAATGGAGCTTAACTTAGGCCGACTTAGGCCAGCTCTGCATAACTTAGCCGAGCGCTCAGGAACTTTTCAAACTGAGCATAACTTTCACTAACATGTATTTCCAAACGTCATCAAATTTTCAGCATGCTACAAAGACAAGCTTTTTTTTGCCCTCTTGTCCTGTCAGGCAGCTAGGTGTGCAGAACAGAACCCTTATTGTGCCAAAACAGATTTACTTTGCCAAAAGGAGCTTTATACAGTATCTATCTATGTACTGTATGTTGCTGTAAACTCCTCTTGTAATAACTTTTAATACTTTATTTAAATTATTTTACCCATGAAGGACCTGACAGGATGGGGAATGGGGAAAGGAGGTGTGGGGAGGGTGAAAGAAAAGGGAGAGGAACAGACAAAAAAGACAAACAAACCAACAACTAATACAAACAAAAGACAGGCTGCTTCTTCCACTGAAGAGGTCTCAACACGAGTCTGGTATCTGCACCTGTTAAAGGAGAGACATTCGTGTGTGTGCACCCATCTGTGTGTGTATGAGAGTGCGGGCAAAATAAGTGTGCATGTGAGTGGTTTGTCAGGAAACATACAAAGAGGGCGGCTGGCCGCAGCAACCCCCCTCCCCCCCGGAAATCCCGAGCAAGCAGGACAGTGCCACCAACCCCCACAGAGCACAAATGTCCAAGGCCAACAAGCCCCAGGAAAGCCAGGCATCCACCCCAGGAGGGACGGCTGAGGGAGGCTGGGCTGCCAGGCGGTCAGCACAGCGGGCCCACACCCCTGGACCCGCCAGCCCCCTGCTCCCCCAGTGGGGCAAACACCAGCCCCCGGGCCCCAGACGCCGGGAGGCTAGCTCCCCCACCCCCTGGGCCAGAGACCAGGCACCCCCACAGCAGGCCCGCCCCCACCCCAGCACCACCGCCACACACCCTGAGGACCCCCACGCCCAAAGAAGGCCCCCCTGCCCAGGGGAGCCCACATGGCCAAGAGGCACTACCCCCTCAATCCAGCACCTCCCTACCAGCAGACACACCCATTCCCATGCATTTACACCATCATGCTCTCATATGCACCCACACACACTCATTCACTCTCGCTTGCCCTCTTCCCCACACAATCCCACACTCGCACTCCCAGACCCACCCACTCTTTCTCACTCCTGTACCTGCTCAGTCTCACTCCCACTCACCCTCAGAGTCACCCACACTCACTCACGTTCACCCATACATGCACTCTCACTCACACTCTGACCTACTCACATCCATTCGTGCTCTCTGCCACACACTCACCCACACGCATTTGCCCTTATTTCTTAGGGCGGCCGCAATGCAGATGCAGTGAGCATGAATGCGCACCAGTGCCCGGCAGCGGCCAGGGAGACCGCTGGCGCAGGCCAGTAGCCACACCCCCGCCGACACACCCCAGGGCGGCCGCGACCACAAAAGCAGACCACCACCCCCAGTGCCCACCCAAGTGACTGATCAGCAGACCACCGCAGGCGCTCCGAGATGCCACCCGACATGCAAAGCACCACACAAAACTGCCCCACCATCACCATCTCCACTCATCACTCTCTCACTCTCGCTTACTCTCTTGTTCAATCACTCTCTTACTCCCTTGCTTGCATCTATTCATTCGACAGCACCCAGGGATTTTGACAACATAACAGGTCCCAGGCCCCCACTGGGCCCCCAGGTCCCCAGCAGAAGGAGGGAAACAGGGGTGGGGGAAGACCCCCACCCCCCTCCCCTTTGCACAAATCATAATGGGTGTGTGTCAGTTGTGTGATGTGATTGTGTGCAAGTGTGTGAACTACCATAGTGCAGTTAAAATTGGGGGGGGGATGGTGGTTGGAGCACCACTAGCCACTGTGATAGGCAGTGGGGCTCCCATCCTCCCAAGCCTTCAGTGTCTAAAATGCAATTAAAATTGAGGTGAGGGCAGCCCCACTGCACAACAGACAGCGGTATCCCCTTCACCGACACAGTGTGGCACCTCACCCCAAAACCCTAAGTGTATCCAAGAAGATGTATGTGCCACCCAGAATCATGGGGAAGGGGGTGGTAAGACTGAGAGGGAGGCGGTCCAAAAAGGAGCCCCCCCCCCCGCCCCCCCAGAAGCCAGCTCACACCTACTGCCCCTAAATCCCAACTCATGGTGAGGGCTGCAAGGCCGGGCAGCCCAGGACCTTCCAGCGTTGCTCACCAGCGCTCCCAGCACCACAAGCATGATGGAGTAGCCACACCCCCACCCACTCCCACACATCTTGCACACACGAACATACACAACAACAATAATCACAATAATGAACAATGGACCAGACCCATGTGGCGCCCCACGCACCAAGTGACACCCTGAGCACCCGCTGCAAGCCCACCAACCACCCACCCCAGATACACACCGACAGCGGCAGGCTGCCCTGCAGCCACTGCCACCCTGGAGCAAACCAATGGCAACACGGCTGCCAACCCACGCCAGCGGCTCCCCAACCACCCCCGAGCACCTACACACACCCAGCGCCAAGGACACCGGAGGCAATGCGACAAAGCGCCCCACCCCATGACACAACGGCAAGGCAGCTGGGAAAAGCAGGCTCCAAACCGCCAACCCCCAGGCCACCAGATGGCCCGCCCCACCCCCGCCACCCAACGAGGTCCCCCCAACCACAAACACATCCTCCACCCCCACACATCCACCCACAGGTACCTGCACCCGCACACATACACACCCACGCCCACCCTCATGTGCGCACACACACACACACACACACACACACACACACACACACTCACCATCACACATGCTCACCTACACCCACACACAGCCCCGCATGTCCACACACAGCACATGCACACGCACCCACATCTGCACCCACCCCCCCACACACAAACCCACTCAGACCCACACTCACGCACACCTGCACTCATGCATGTGCACACACACTCAAACACGTACACATACACACGCACAGCCATGCCCACAGGCCCCGAAGGATGGGGGGGCGAACCCCCCCAGGACGCCGGCACCAGCCCCCAGAGTGCCGCCAGGGCCCTGGGGAGGGCACGACTCCGCCGCGCAAGGATGCGCTGGGCCGGCCTGCACCACCGGCGCACGCCCAACCCCGACCCCAACCCAGAGGGAGAGTGCCCACCCCCCAGCACCAGGGGACCAGGGCCAAACCAAGCCCCACTCGGGAGGCAAGGCCAGCTGGCCCAGGGCCACGGCCCCCCCCCCCCAGCCCACCCTGCTGCCCCCCACCAACCCCCCCAAGCCAGACACACAGCCACACCGGAACAGGATCCCCAGACCCAGCCCCACTGGGTCACAGAAACCCCTCGTGGTCAGGGTGCAGCCAGCTGCCAGAGGCACTAAGGAGGGCGAACCACCGCCCGCCACCCCTCAGGTTATAAAATTAATAAGCGGGAACCAGAGAGAATTGAATTCAGCCAATTGGTTATTTGAGGAGGCAGACATTCTCTCCAGGCTAATATAGTAATCTGATAGTAGGTTATTATAGTGAGTCGTACATAAACTATTTCTTGATTTCCAATTCATGAGTATAGTTTTCTTTGCGATGCATAAGGCAGTGAGAACCATGTGTGACATCCTTGCCTCTGTATTTATTTCACTTAAATGACCTAATATGCAAAGTGTGGGAGAGGATGGGATATGATACCCAAGCCATGTCGACAAGTCTTCACATGTCTTCTGCCAGAACTTTTGGACCGGTGCACAGGACCACATAGTATGCATATAACTATCTGGGACATTGCTGGTGCAGTAGGAGCAGATATTTATGTGACTCAGGCCCATTTTGAACATCCTTTATCCTGCATAATGAGTTATATGTAGAACTTTGTACTGTATGAGTTGTAAATTAGAGTTTTTTGTCATCATAAAAGTATTTAAACATATTTGTGTCCAAAAGCTTTCATCTCTATTAATTGATAGGTCTGTCTCCCATTTTGATTTTGGAAGAGATCCTGACTCATCCAGTTTTGATAATAGTCCATGTATTTTCGATATCAATTTAGAGGAACAAAAATTTAGAAACTCTGTCATCTTAACTGGTACCTCTAAATCTGTCTGATTAAGATTGAATCTCGCTATTATGGATTTAAGCTGTTGGTATTCAAAAAACTTTTTATCACTAATGTCATACTATGACACTAGTTCCTGAAATTGGATAAAATTTCTACCTCGAATAAGATATTCTAAGTTTTTTTTTTCCTTTCTCATACCATAGTGGAAAATTTAACATCCTGTTTTGTTGCAGGATATCAGGATTATTCCAAATGGGCATGAGTTTGCAAGGGACAAGTGAAGACCCCGTCATTTTTAAAAATTTCTACCAGGCTGTCAGAGAGGAGCTAATGTTAATGCTTTTAAAACAGTCATGGCGTTTGATTACAGGGACTCATGAAAGGTAGGTCAGAGATTTTTAGCGACCCACAGAGAGCCTGTTCAGCATCTAAGCATGTGTTTCCTTGTAAGGTTGATTTTATCCATTTAGAAACAAACTGCAGCCTATTGGCTAAGAAGTAATTGGTAAAGCTAAACCTCTGCACTCTTTTTCTTTTTGAAGAGTTTTTAAACTATTCCTTGATGGTTTATCCTTCCATAAAAATTTACTTATATTTGAGGCTAGAGACTTAAACCAGGCCATAGATGGTTGGGTGGGAATCATTGAAAATAAATAGCTGATTTTAGGAAGGACCATCATTTTAACAGTTGCGACTCTTCCCATTAGTGATATAGGTAGTGTCCTCCAACATGCAAGGTCATCTTGTATTGTTTTTAGAAGGGGAACATGATTTATTCGCAGTAACTCTAAGAGCCGGGGGTAAATATCTTTTCCTAAATATTTAATTTTTTCTTTTGCTTTTGGCATTCCAGCACCATGGACAGCGACACTTCTTCACATTTCTCTTTTGTCCGTGCATGTCTGAAGTGAATTTCGGTCTAAAAACATCTGCTTCCACCAGCATTTCAGTCAGTGTTTGCCAATGGAGTTAAACTTAGGCCGACTTAGGCGAGCTCTGCATAACAGCTCAGCGCTCAGGAACTTTTTCAAACTGAGCACAACTTTCACCGTGTGTTTCCAAACGTTGGCAAATTTTCAGCATGAAGCAAAGACAAGAGTTTTAATGTTCAAACTCAATCAATCAATCAATCAATCAATCAATCTTTATTTCGGATAGATTAAAAGTACAGATTAAAAGAAACAGAATAATATAACAAAGGGGGGAAGAAAATCCAACAAGGTCAAGTTAGACAATAACTCCTCTGATTATACAGTTCAACATAAGTTATCCGAAATGGGCGATGGCTGAAGCCGCGGCTTATATTGCCCACCCATATTCCATCCAAGAATTCAAAAGAAAAACAAACAAAAGCGATTACAATTCAGAACAAAACTAAGACAAAATGTGACAAAAAAAACAAAACAAACTAAGCAACAACACAACACAGACTGGATATGACAATCCTTATGTGATTTTACATGTCATCTTGTATATATGTTTGGAGTATTTCTTCCTTTAGTTTTTGTTTAAATTGTCCAAGCGTTGTACATGATTTTAATTCAGGTCCAAAATCGTTCCATAATCTGACTCCTTGCACTGAAACACAGTGTTGCTTGGTGGTAGTTCTCACTGAAGGTTTTTGAAATATACATGTTCCTCTGAAATGATATTGTTTCTCCCTTATTACCTCCGCCAAGGGGGTTATGTTTTCATCGGCGTTGGTTTGTCTGTCTGTCTGTTTGTTTGTTTGTTAGCAAGATAACTCAAAAAGTTATGGACAGATTTTCATGAAATTTTCACAGATTGTCAGAAATTGGGCATCCTACAGATGATTGCATTTTGGTGGTGATCCGGATCACCATCCACAAGAAAACCGCCATTACGCAAAATGCCATTTTCGTGAATAACTACTAAACCACTAATCCTATCATTGTCAATCCAATTGCTTGTCATATGTTTTCATGGTCAAGGAATCTGAAAACGTACACACAAACATTGTATGGGGGGAACTGTGGCGCTAAACCGCCATTACGGAAAATGCCATTTTCGTCAATAACTACTGAACCACTAATCCTATCATTGTGAATCTAATTGCTAGTCATATATTTTCATGCTCAAGGAATCTGAAAACGTACACACAAACACTGTATGGGGGGAACTGTGGCGCTAAACCGCCATTACGGAAAATGCCATTTTCGTCAATAACTACTGAACCACTAATCCTATCATTGTGAATCCAATTGCTAGTCATATATTTTCATGGTCAAGGAATCTGAAAACGTACACACAAACACTGTATGGGGGGAACTGTGGCGCTAAACTGCCATTACGGAAAATGCCATTTTCCTCAATAACTACTGAACCACTAATCCTATCATTGTGAATCCAATTGCTAGTCTTATGTTTTCATGGTCAAGGAATCTGAAAACGTACACACAAACACTGTATGGGGGGAACTGTGGCGCTTGGCGGAGGTCTGCGCTCTCCGAGTGCTTTTCTAGTTCTAATAGCTCTCTTCTGAAGCTTAAAGACTGGATATATGTTTGTTTTATATGTATTTCCCCATACTTCAGTACAATATGTCATGTATGGGAGTATTAATGAATGATACAAGGTATATAGTGTGGGTTGATTCAGCAAATATTTCACTCTGTGTAGTATTGCAATTGATTTGGATATTTTACCTTTAATATAATTAATATGTGACTTCCAACACAGTTTATTATCAATTATTACACCAAGAAATTTAGTTTCGGATACCCTTTCAATCTCTACACCATTTACACTGAGTTTAGATACTAAGTTGTTGTGATGGTTGTTAAAAACTATAAATTTTGTCTTACTTAAATTGAGCGTTAATTTGTTTGAATCAAACCACAGTTTAAGCTTTCCTAATTCCTTTCCGAGTGTATCCAAAAGTTGTTCCAAATTGCTTCCACTGCATAATAAATTAGTGTCATCGGCAAACAATATTAAATCCATTTTTTCTGAAACTTTACATATATCATTTATATACATATTGAATAACAATGGCCCCAAAACTGAACCCTGTGGGACTCCACAAGTAACCTTCAGTAACTGTGAGTTTTTGTTACCAACACATAATCAACGGCAGTTGATATTTTTTCTATAAATTCCATTAGAGCAAATGCAGTTGTCCTCTTGTGTCTGAACCCATATTGCTGCTCACACAATAAATTATTCTTCAGTATGAAGTTGTCAATTCTCTCATAGAATATTTTTTCAAGTATCTTGGAAAATTGCGGCAATAGTGAAATTGATCTATAGTTTGAAAGTTCCCCTCTGTCACCCGTCTTGTATATCAGAATTACTTTAGCTATTTTCATTGCATTGGGAAATATACCTGTTTGGAGAGACAGGTTACAGATATACGTCAGTGGTTTCACTAAGCATTCAATAATAGTTTTGACTAAGAGCATGTCAATACCATCACAGTCCGTAGATGTTTTACTTTTAAACAATTTAACAATTTCAATGACCTCTCTCTCGTCTGTGTTCTTTATGAAAATGGAGTCTTTTATAGCAGTGTTTTTGCTTATTGTATCACCTGTGGGTGCCGTAATGGGTATTTCTAGAGCCAAATTAGGACCAATGTTAACAAAAAAGTTATTAAATTCATCTGCAGGTGAAGCTGCATTCACACTCTGAGTCGTTTTATTATTTTTTGAAAAATCGGTTGGGTAGCTTGTATTTCTGTTTTTATTTCCAAGAATATTGTTAAGTATTGTCTATGTATTTTTAATATTGTGTCTGTTTTTCTCCAGTTCTTTACTGTAATAGTCTCTTTTACTACATCTTATTATATATGTTAACTTATTTTTGTATGTTTTATACCGCTGCTCTGCTTCTTTTGTCCTTTTCTTTAGAAAAGCGTTATATAATAATTTTTTCTTTTTACACGTCTTTTGTAATCCTTTGGTTAACCATGGCTTATTGGCAAATTTATGTTTAAGCTTTTTCTTTACTAATGGACAATTTTTTTCATAAAGAGTGGTTACAATGTTTATAAATGTGTCGTAGGCTTCATTTACATCTGATACATAGACTTTTGTCCAGTCTTGCTTCAGCAAGTCTTCTTTAAAAGAACTGATTGCATTTTGTGATTTGTATCTGAACGATTTTAAAATTTTTTCTGTATTGGCCCCCGTGTGGCCATGGATAAGTGCAAAGGTTGGCAAATGGTCACTTATATCATTTATCAATAATCCACTTTCTATTTTCTTATCAATAATATTAACAAACAGGTTGTCAATAAGTGTAGCAGTGTGAACTGTGATTCTACTGGGATGTGTTATTGTGGGATATAGACTCATGCTGTATATAGAATTTATGAACTCTGTAATTACATTTTGTTGATATGGATTTAGTAAATCAATATTGAAATCTCCACAAATTACTACCATTTTCTTACTAGTAATATTATTGTACAGTTCGACTAATTTATCTCTGAATGTCTCAATGCAAGTTCCCGGCATTCTATATATACAACTTATAATTAGATTTTTTGTTTTATCTTGGTCAATCTCAACAGTAACACATTCCAAAATCCCTGGTAGTGCAAAGGACATTCCATTTACAAGCTTATACCTATACAGGTCGTCAATATACAGTGCAACACCACCACCCTTTTTTTGAGATCTGTTAATATGAAACATCTGATATCCCTCTATTGCCATCAGGGGAGCCTGAGTTGAAAGTTGAGTAATGCTAAAAGTAAAACACATTTTTGGAACATTCCACAGGTAAACAAGTTAATTCTAAACAGGTGAGTGTCACGCTTGGGTATAAGTGAGCATCCCTGAAAGACTTAGTCATTCACAAGCAAGGGTGGGGTGAGGTTCACCACTTTGTGAACAACTCTGTAGGCAAATGGCCCAACAGTTTAAGAACAATGTTTCTCAATGTACAATTGCAAGGAATTTAGGGATTTCATCATCTATAGTCCATAATATCATCAAAAGATTCAGAGAATCTGATGAAATCTTTGCACATAAGTGGCAAGGCCGAAAACCACATTGAGTGCCTGTGACCTTTGATCCCTCAGGCAGCACTACATTAGAAACTGAAATCATTCTGTAAAGGCCTCTCTACACAGCACAGAGATCACTGAGAGATTAGGCCAATTTTTAATCTCTGGGATCGTTTCGGAGGTCTAATCATTTCGGAGGAGTGACTGTGGAGATCACTGAAGATCATTGATAGATCAAGAATTTGTCACGAAATGCCCCTCGGGGCAGAGAGAACAGACCCAGATGCTGAACTGTAGCTTGTAGTATTTATTAAGCAAACACAAAGACCTCTCTGGTGGGGAAGGAGCCTGAGCTGGTGTACGCGATTGAGAGATACTGGCTAGATATAGTCGGCTTCACCTCAACACACATCTCCCGTTCTGGAACCAGTCTCCTGGAGAGAGGCTGGAGCTTGGCCTTTTCTGGAGTTGCCCCGGGCGAGAGGCGACGAGCAGGGGTGGGTATTCTTGTATCCCCCCACCTTGCTGCCTCTATATTGGAGTTTTCCCCGGTGGACGAAAGGATTGCTTCCCTGCGCCTTTGGGTTGGGAAGTGGGTCCTGACCATCATTTGTACCTATGCATCAAATGATGTTTCAGAGTACTCACCCTTTTTGGAGTCTGTGACTGGGGTGCTGGAGGGTGCTCCTCTTGGAGACTCCATTGTCCTACTGGGGGACTTCAATGTGTACGTGGGCAACGACAGTGAAACCTGGAGGGGGGTGATTGGGAGGAACGGCCTGCCCGATCTGAACCTGAGTGGTGTTCAGTTATTGGACTTCTGTGCTAACCACAGTTTGTCCATAACAAACACCATGTTCAAGCATAAGGGTGTCCATATGTGCACCTGGCACCAGGACACCCTAGGTCGCAGGTCGATGATCGATTTTGTTATCGTGTCATCAGACCTGCGACCGTATGTCTTGGACACCCGGGTAAAGAGAGGTGCAGAGCTGTCAACTGATCACCACCTGGTGGTGAGTTGGATCCGATGGCAGGGAAGGAAGCCATTCAGACCTGGTAGACCCAAACGTATAGTGAGGGTGTGCTGGGAACGTCTGGCTGAGGCCCCTGTCTGGGAGGTCTTCAACTCCCACCTCCAGAAGAACTTCAACCACATTCCGAGGGAGTCTGGAGACATGGAGTCTGAATGGGTCATGTTCTCCACCTCCATTGTTGAAGCGGCGGCCCAGAGCTGCGGCCGCAAGGTGGTCGGTGCATCTCGTGGTGGCAACCCCCTAACCAAATGGTGGACACCAGTGGTGAGGGGGGCCATTAAGCTGAAGAAGGAGTCCTATCAAGCTTGGTTGGCTTGTGGGACTCCAGAAGCTGCTGAGATGTACCGGCAGGCCAAGCGGAGTGCAGTTTGGGTGGTTGCTGAAGAAAAAACCCGGGTATGGGAGGAGTTCGGTGCGGCCATGGAACAAAACTTTCGGTCGGCCTCAAAGAGATTCTGGCAAACTGTTCGGCAGCTCAGGAGGGGAAAGCAGCTCCCTGTCCACAATGTGTATGGTGCGGATGGGACACTGTTGACTTCGACTGGGGATATCGTCGGGTGGTGGAAGGAATACTTCGAGGATCTCCTCAATCCCACTGATACGACTTCCACAGAGGAAGCAGGGTTTGGGGACGAGGGGGATGACTCGCCTATCACAGGGGCTGAGGTCGCCAAGGTGGTTAAAAATCTCCTTGGTGGCAGGGCCCCGGGGGTGGACGAGATTTGCCCTGAGTACCTCAAGGCCTTGGATGTCGTTGGGCTGTCATGGTTGACACGCCTCTGCAACATTGCGTGGAGGTCGGGGGCAGTGCCTTTGGCATGGCAAACCGGGGTGGTGGTTCCTCTCTTCAAAAAAGGGGACCGGAGGGTGTGCTGCAACTTTAGAGGGATCACACTCCTCAGCCTCCCTGGGAAGGTCTATGCCAAAGTACTGGAGAGGAGAGTCCGGCCGTTGGTCGAACCTCAGATTCTGGAGGAGCAATGTGGTTTTCGTCCTGGCCGTGGCACATCGGACCAGCTCTTTACCCTCTCAAGAATTCTTGAGGGTTCGTGGGAGTTTGCCCACTCATCATATCCTTCTGGTGAAGCCACCACCACCGACGAGTATAGGTTTTAACTTAACTTGATAAAGACAATACACCTCCACAGGTATTTTAGTTACCACATGTGTTTTGTGGACTTGGAGAAGGCATTTGACCGCGTCCCTCGTGGTTTTTTGTGGGGGGTGCTTCGGGAGTATGGGGTATCGGGCTTGTTGTTACAAGCTATTCGGTCTCTGTACGACTGTTGTGAGAGTTTGGTTCGTATTGCCAACACTCGGTCGGAGTCATTCCCAGTGAGAGTTGGATTCCGCCAGGGTAGCCCTTTGTCACCAATCCTGTTCATAATTTTTATGGACAGGATTTCTAGGCGCAGCCAGGGAATGGAGGGTGTCATGCTTGGTGACCACAGGATCTCATCTCTGTTGTTTGCAGATGATGTTGTCCTGTTGGCTTCATCCAGCAATGACCTACAGCTCTTGCTGGGACGGTTTGCCGCTGAGTGTGAAGTGGCTGGGATGAGAATCAGCACCTCCAAGTCCGAGTCCATGGTCCTCAGCCAGAAAAAGGTGGATTGTCCTCTCTGGGTTGGGGACAGGCCCCTGCCCCAAGTGGAGGAGTTTAAGTATCTTGGGGTCTTGTTCACAAGTGAGGGGAAAATGGAGCGAGAGATTAACAGACAGATTGGAGCAGCATCTGCAGTGATGCAGACGTTGTACCGGTCTGTTGTGGTGAAGAGGGAGCTGAGTTCTAAGGCAAAGCTGTCGATTTACCAGTCAATCTACGTTCCTACTCTCACCTATGGTCACGAGCTTTGGGTAATGACCGAAAGAACAAGATCGCGGATACAAGTGGCTGAAATGAGCTTTCTCCGTAGGATTGCTGGACTCACCCTCAGAGATAGGGTGAGGAGCTCAGTCATCCGGGAGAGGCTCAGAGTAGAACCGCTGCTCCTCCACATTGAAAGGAGTCAGTTGAGGTGGTATGGGCATCTGATTAGGATGCCTCCTGGACGCCTCCCACTTGAGGTGTTTCAGGCACGTCCCACTGGGAGGAGACCCTGGGGCAGACCCAGGACTCGATGGAGAGACTATGCCTCCCAGCTGGTCTGGGAATGCCTTGGTATCCTCTCTGAAGAGCTGGAGCAGGTGTCTGGGGAGAGGGAAGTCTGGGCTTCTCTGCTTGAACTGCTGCCTCCGCGACCCGGACCTCCAGAAAAGTGGTAGAAGATGGATGGATGGATGGAAACACAAAGAGTCCAAATAGCGAAAAACACTAAAATCCAAATTGTGCACAAAGCAAAATTCCAGACGGTGCAAAGGGAAAACTTACAGACAAGGGTGGATGTACACAGGAATGCATGTCAGAACAAGGATAAGGTTCTGACGTGAACAAACTTTGAGACTCCAGCAATGAATGAGAGAAATAACAGTCCTTAAATAGGGCCAGAAATAAATGGACAGAAATGATGGCAGGTGCGAATACCATGAGCTGACAAGAGGAAACAATAATCACAGAGTCGGGAAAGCTGGGAGCAAAGAGAGGGGAGAAGACGGGCTGACAGCTGACAAGGACACTGCCCACAACGGATTAAAAGCCCGGAAGTGCCACTGACAACTGTCAACCCGGAGACAGAGTACAACAGTATGACATAAAGAATTAAATGTCAACCAATAAGGACTGAGAAATAAATATAAACTAATACCAAATGAAAGAGTAACAAAACTATGATGATTTAAACAAGGGGATAAGAAAAATAGGAAACAATACAAGATATGCAGAAACCAAAATTCACAAAATACAACAAATATACAAATATAGAGAAAGGCCATGAGACTGAACACGGCGGAAACCCCCAGTGCTCAGCTCATGACAGAATTAGCAACATCTTTCAGCAATCTTTCAATGATGTCCACCCCTGTGTAAAGGGGGTATAAAGGATGTTACCACATGAGCTCAGGAACACTTTGGAAAACCATTCTTAACACTTCATTGCTACATCTACATGTGCAAGTTAAAACTACCATGCAAAGCAGAAGCCATATATATCAACAACACCCAGAAATGCTGCCAGTTGCTCTGGGCCCAAGCTCATCTGAGTTGGAGTGATGCAAAGTGGAAAAGTGTGCTGTGGTCTGACAAGTCTACATTTCAAATTGTTCTCGGAAATCATGGATGTTGTGTCCTCTGGACTAAAGAGGAAGAGGCCCATCCAGTTTGTTACTGTCACGCCGCGCCATTCATCAGCGGCGCCACCTGCTCACGCACCTGCCAATCATCAGCGGCGAGGGATAAAGGCCGTCTCGCCCGGAGGCTCGGCCTGAAGCCGTCAGACTTCGTCCCTCACCGTTGTGAGCATACTTCCCTTCAGCGTAACCATTTTGGTAAGAAGATCGCTTACCTTTTCTCTTCAGTCTTCTCCCCTGTGCACAGGTGGATTTCCCAGCGGCGGACATCTCCTCTCCATCGCCCAATCCTCGCTGCTGCATGGAGCTCTCCAGGTGGCTGTCTTCCGGGCTTCACCCCCTTGTTGTGCCAGCTGTCCTGACCCACCAAGTAAGTCCTTCTCTCGCCATAAATTCCTCCTGTGTTGGTGTATGCCCGTCACCCTCTCCCTGTGCTCTCTCCATAGGGTTGCTCGGCTGTACGGTCACCTGCCTCTGTGCCTGGAGCAGACACCATCACCAACACATTTACATCCCGCAGACACGCACTCATTCACTCCTGTTGTTAATAAACTCTTTGAACTACTCTAAGCCTGTGTGTGTGCGTCTCCTGAGCCGTGCGTTATGTCAGTTATCAGCTCAAAGTTCAAAAGCCAGCATCTGTGATAGTATGGGGGCATGTTAGTGCCCATGGCATGGGTAACTTACACATCTGTGAAGGCACTGTTAATGCTGAACAGTGCACACAGGTTTTGGATCAACATATGCTGCCATCCAAGCAACGTCTTTTTCAGGGACGTCCCTGCTTATTTCAGCAAGACAATGCCAAGCCACATTCAGCACGTGTTACAACAGTGTGATTTAAAAGAATGTGGGTACTAGACTGTCCTCCCTGCAGTCCAGACTTGTCTCCCATCAAAAATGTGTGACACATCATGAAGTGCAAAATACGACAATGGAGACCCCGGACTGTTGAGCAACTGAAGTAATACATCAAGCAAGAATGGGAAAGAATTCCACCTACCTACAAAGCTTCAACAATTAGTGTACTCAGTTCCTAAACACTTACTGACTGTTGTTAAAAGGAAAGGCGATGTAACACAATGGTAAACATGCCCCTGTCCCAGCTTTTTTGGGATGAGTTACAGGCATCAAATTCAAAATGAGTGAATATTTGCAAAAAAAACAATGTTTATCAGTTTGAACATTGAATATCTTGTCTTTGTAGTGTATTCAATTGAATATAATTTGAAAAGGATTTGCAAATCATTGTACTCTGTTTTTATTTGTTTTACCCAACATCCAAACTTCAAGCATTTAGGAATGAGGACACTAATTGTTGAAGCTTTGTAGGTAGAATTCTTTCTGATTCTTGCTTGATTTACAACTTCAGTTGCTCAGCAGTCCAGGGTCTCCATTGTCGTATTTTGCGCTATTATGTGCCATACATTTTCAGTGGGATACAGGTCTGCACTGCAGGCAGTCCAAGCAGGTACCACAAACCACAGGTACCAAGCAGGTACCACAACAGTGTGACTGCAAAGTCACACTGTTGTGACACATGCAGAATGTGGCTTGGCATTGTCTTGCTGAAATAAGCAGGGACGTCCCTAATTTCCTTGTGATTGTACATTGTGAAATGTTGTTAAACTACTGAACTATTTGCCGATGCAGTTGTTCACAAAGTGGTGAACCTCGCCCCATCCTTGCTTGTGAACGATCAGAGTCTCCCAAGACCAAGACTTACATGCACTGTGGTCTTGGGAGACTCTGGTCTTGGTCAGGTCTAGACTACAACACTAGATTCTACTTATGCAATACAAAAAAGTGTTGTTTCAAAAGTAAAACTTCAGAAACAGGGGCAAAGTCAAACAGAGAGAACCAATGAGTCATGAGTGAGTGACTCAGGCCAATCATAAAAGGATATTAACTTGTCTGATTTCTGTCTAATATAATCCATCCAGTTCACATTCTTCAGCCGGAGAACTGGAAGTAATAGTAAAATACTGATGGATACATACCAAATGATGTACAGCTTCTAAGATTAATCACTGAGTAACCTTGCTTCAAAGCTTAATCTGGGATTAAGGTATGATGCCTGCTGCCAGTATGTGCCGGCTCTGCATGGAGCTTTGAGGTAATTGAGGTTCCGAGGCATTTGGATGCAAAGCAAATAGAAATCCTACTGGGGAAAAAAAAGCTTGTACTGCAAAAATAGTGAACAAGAGAATTTTTCCTAGAAGTGTAAAATTAATTATTTATTTTGATAAACAGATTGATAGCTGAATTACTTTAAAAGTTTTTAAACATAGACTGTTTAAAACAAGGGTGGATATTTCATTTCATTGTTCGGGGTACAATAGAGCATTTTCTCAAGAGTAAATATTGACGGGGACACACATATATTAATTTGTAAAGTCGGAGGTCCCGGAACACAGCCAGGTTAAGGTTCTCACTGCTCGGTTTAGGAGGTAAAGGTACCAGATGTAGAGTATAGGTCATATTGGGCTTTTGCAGACAGTGCACACAAAATCAGCAGCACCCCAAATTAAATAATGACAAAAATCCCCACTAGCTTCTAAGTATTCTTGCACAATTTCAAATAAACAAAGATTAACAACACAGATGGCATAAATAATAATAATAATAGAATAAAATAAAATAATAGAATAAAAAATTTACATAAAGCAAGCAGCATCATGTGATGTTGTTTTTGCTGGTTATAGGAACTCAGAAATCCTGACCTCTGACAGGCTGTAAACAAAGAAATATTACCAGAAATTAGATTCCCAGCTCTGCAACTCTGACTTTGTGTTTTACATCACTCTTACTAAAGCAAGATGATACAGTGGATTTTTATGTAATTAGTAAAATATAGTCTAAGATAAATTTGCATTTGCACCTTATTTTCTATGATGCATCTTTTAATAGGTGACCATGTGTCTACCATACACCGGATAAAACATTTATACAGTCTGTGGCAGGGGTGGGCAATTATGTGCCATGGAGCACCATTCCACTACAGATTTTCTGTTCCACCCGGTCTCTTCAGCAGGTGTTTTCAGTTATTAGCAATCTGTGAAGCTGATCAGAGCAAACACCTGCTGAAGAGACTGGGTGGAACAGAAAACCTGCAGTAGAATGGACCTCACTGCCCACCCCTGGTCAATGGTTTCTACTAACAAGCATTTGCTCTTACTAGACAAGCAACAAATGAAACCTGGACACCGTCATGTGATTTTTTTTTTTTTTAATTATTTTTTGGGAGAGATGGACATTGTGAATGCTGATTTTGTAGATTTCTGAGGTACAATGAACCGCAGCACCTGGCTGTTGTGAACCAAACCATTGTGAGGAATCAGAGGGGTGACCTGATTGCACTTCTTCCACATTTTAATAGCTCACACGTGTCTTAATGAAATGTTTGTGACAAATTTTGTTCACATTTTCTGTAATCTTTTTAATTATTGAAGTAATTTTTTTCCCCTGGCTTTCTTTAAACGCTCTGATTTAAGGCCTGTTACTTTAAGAACCATCCTTCAACATTTCAACTCCGCCCTCCCTCTTACGTCAGTTAGCCATTATAGCTGACTAGCTTCTAGGATCCCAACTCGGTTGAGCAGCGCTCTGGTTCACTGATCCACAGTTAATGGTGTATCTCGTGTCAGTTCGGTCTACTTCCCAATAAATTTTGCCATGATTCCACAACAAATCGCTACCACTGCGTGCTGGACGATCACCGCAACCCGAGGCAGGCTGCTGAGCCAAGGGATCTCAAAGGGCAGTGTGGCTCTGTGGGACTCCACTCTGCTCTCACAGTCAGCTGAAAGCTGGAGCAACTACGCTGCCCCGTGAGAGTAGAGCAGATCCATGGAGGACAGTGGGGTTGCTGGGTGTGAGACCCAGCAGCATCTGGTCCCAGGACATTTTGATTGTAGGAAGCCAGAGGCTTTGTTGTGATTCCGCAGCCGATTACCTGTATCTTGGGCTTGTGGCTCGCACGGCCAGCTAAAGGTAGCCTATTCGCCCCTGAGCTATTAGCCCGTGAGCTAACACTGGTACCAGGACACTGACTGTAAGCACTGCTTATATTCAAAGTCAAAGTACCTTTATTGGTCTCGCTTGGGAGAGATTTATCTTTGACAGAGGGGTCTGCTGCACAACAAAACATATACACAGAACTACACAACAATACATAAATAAACAACCAAAAATAAAAGTCGACAAAAGTGCAAGTACAGTGCAGTTTTCTACTTGACCTCACAGTTTTCCTAACTTCTGTTCATCCTGAATTATCCGCTCATTAATGAGCTTCACTGACAGAAGGATGAATGAATGTTTGTTCTGATTATGTTTACAAAGAGGAACCCTATACCTTCTTCCTGAATTCATTAAGACATATTCTGGATGCACTACATCAGATAACTATCAGATAAAATACAATTTGCCTGTCTGAAGATGGTTTGTTCTAATAGGTCTTGGGGAGTTAGAGGTGCTGCCGTACTTATGATTTTACCTGCTGTCTTTATCAGATTTAGTATCTGAGCTTTTGATTTAACCGTTAAATTGCCAAACCAGCTGGTAATACCATACCGTAACACAGACTCAATGACTGCCCTGTAGAAAATCAATATAATATTTCTACAGATGCCAAACAGTCTGAGCCGGCGAAGAAAATGCAGATGCTGGTGGATTCGGGCGCAGACACTTGCCACTTGCGTCTGCCAGCTTAAATCATTATCAATGTGAACACCAAGATATTTGTATGAATTGACCTGCTTGATGTTATGACCATGTATGGCCACAGGACTGTGATCACCATCTGACCTGGGGTCCACCAGCATCTCCACTATCTTTTCTGTATTAATCTGCAGCTGGTGGGCATCACACCAGTTCATAAACCCATCCACCCCAGATCTGTGGCTGCTTAAGCTGGCATTGTTTTTTTGTTTTTTTTTAGCAGACTGAGTATTACAGTGTCATCTGAAAACTTCACCACATACTGGTCCAGCTGGGTGCTGGCACAATCATTAGTATACAGTGTAAATGAGAACAGTGAGCTGACACAGCCCTGAGGGGTCTCAGTGCTGCTTAATGGAATATCAGAAAGAACAGAGTTAAACTTCACCTGCTGTGGCCTACTTGACAGGAAAGAGTGGTACCACCTGACTAAAAAGGATTCACATCCAACTGAGTCATTTTTTAAGAAGTATGTGTGACTGAATACAATTAAAGGCAGAGCAAAAATCAATAAAAACTAATCAAGCATATGCAAAGGGACTCTCAAGGTGTTTTAAAACTAGATGCATTATGGTTAGGATGGCATCACTTGTACTCCGTTTCCTTTTGTATGCAAATTGATATTGATCCAGGTGTGCCTTCACCTCCATGTAAAGCTCCTGAATTAACAATTTCTTCTGTACCTTTATAACACTGGAGGCAAGGGCCACTGGCCTAAAATCATTGTTGTCATGAATCCGGGTTTGGAGGCCAAACCCAATTCTGACTCATCGTTATGCCTTGACCTAATTTCCTCCTGACAGCTCGGGCACGCCCCCTCCTCCTGTCAAGCTCCGTCAGCTGCACTGTCACAGTGTTCACACATGCACACACCCACACGCACACACACAAGCACGTGCTCCACTCACTCTCATTCACACACCGGATGCCAATCAGTTCCGCCCAAGCATTTTCACACCAGCAATCTCTTTCCTCGTTAGCTTCTGGAGTACATGTTTGCTGCGCCGGGGGAAAGAGATTGTCGGGGCATTCACCCTCGTTCATGGCAGCAACCTTCCCATGAATGACGTTCCACTCCCTTCACATACTCAGCCCGACATCTCCAGACGATCCATTCCTGGGTGCTCGTGGCTGCCTCAGCTTCTACCCCTTTTCCTCCAGACTTCTTGGTTTCACCCCGAATCAGCTCCAGCTTCATAAGTGTCTTTTTTGCCTTTTTCCTGTGCTCTGCAGCCCTGTGGCACAAGGCTGTGCGCCTCTCCTTTTTGTGCTTTACGCAGCCCTGCGCCACAAGGCTCCATTTAGACCAGGCTGTTGAGCATTCGGCTGCCGCCCTGCATGTTTAGTGGCCAAAACTAGCCATTACATCACTCTGTATTTCTGTCGCTGAACTGAACTGTATTCGGTGATAATTGGAGTGATTGTTCCCTTTGTGTGGTTAATAAAAGTGCACCATCTACCGTCTGATTTAAAAACCCCAGTGGCTGATTGCAGGTTGATTAAGATCCTAGCCTCATGTTAACCCTCTCTAAAATCTTCCTGCATTCCTCCTGGTTATCATTTTCAAAACGCAGGTAAAAATCATTTATTCATTCATCTTCTTCCACACCATCTACTCTCAGGTTCATTTGCTTTTGTGATTTCATCACTGGCAAACACTGGTTTTCTTTTTGTGTCCATGTTGGTCATACTGTGGATAGAGTCCCACAGTCTATTAGTGTTCGGCCTTGAAAGATCTTGTTCAGTCCGTTCCTTGAATTGCAGCTGAGCTGCTCTTATCCTCTGGTTAAGGTCCTTTTGTGTGACCCTGACACCTGCAACGTCCCCTGATTTAAAGGTACTTTTCTTCCTGTTAATACATTCCTTTATTTCCCGAGTGATGTAAGGTTTGTTATTTGGGTATTTCTTAATTGTTTTCATAGGAATCACTGAACCATCACAGAAAGAGATGTAATCGGTCATTGATTTTGTAACACTACCCATGTTTACATGTGCAAAATTTCTTCAATCTGATTATAGTTCAGATCAGAACTTTACTGTTTACATGAATCTTGAAAAAATTGATCAGATTATGACGTGTGTTTACATGTGTCACACATTTGAACGGACTAAATCATTTTGACATGCACAGAATTGTCTAACATTCTGGAAATAGTAGAAGAAGCAGCTTCCGATATAAACAAACCCAGCTTCATGTCTTTCTCTATTTGAAATGGACCTGTATTGTGTTATTCAGACTGTACTTTTGCTTCTGCTGGTCTCCGTAATGAAGCTACAAGCCCACCAGTACATACTTCTACATATGACGAACGGCGGGAGACAGCAGGATGATACAGACCAGTTCTGTTTTACTCCTGCCATGTCTTCCGCTAACTGCTGTAAAGGTGGAAATAAGTCACGTCGACGTGTGGCTGACATACAGACATGTGCAGTAAACATATTTTCTACCCAAACTTCGGAATAAGTGTTTATATGCACACCAATTGGATTAACAATTGACATAACCCACCCATCTTAATCGGAAGGAAATTTTGATCTGAAGGAGTGTGATCGAGTCAGAATCTTCAGATTGGTGTGTTTACATGAAGCATTTTTATTCTGATCAGGCTTTTAATCTGGTTACTTGCGTCCATGTAAACATGGCTAGTGTTCATATCTGCATTCTGAAAGAAAATGTCCCAATCCGTACTTAGGAAACATCCTTTCAGTTCCTCTATTTTATCAGCTGACCACACTTTAACAGAGTGGACTTCAGGTTTACTGGACTTAAAAACTGATCTATAAGTAGGGAGTAGCTGGATTACATTGTAAACCGAGTTGCTGAGGGTGGGGTCTAGCTCTGGCCATGTAGACATCTTTGATGTTCCCATAGCACTTATCAAGGATGTTATTTTTCCTGGTGTTACACTTAACATATTGATAAAAAACAAGGAGGGATTTATTCAGGCTGCAGTGATTAAAATCTTCAAGGATGAGCATGGGAGCGTCAGATTTGTTCTGGAGATGATGGTGGACACAGTCTGAGATTTGACTGGCTGCTCCGGCTGCATTCCCACTTGGTTGGATATACACCACACACACAAAGATGTTGGTAAATTCTCTGGGAAGGTAGTGTGGCCGGAGGGTAACAGACAGCAGCTCAAGGTCAGGGTTGCATACTCTCCACACCAGCTGTCTTTAACATAAATACCCCACACCCCACACCCCTGGTTTTACCAGAGTCTTTATTTCTGTCCAAACACATATGTTTAAAACCGTCAATTTGTATCAGACTATTCGGTACATCCTCCCCAAGCCAAGTCGCTATAAAGGCCATCAGACTAGACTCATGGTATTCATAACTTGTTCCAACTTGTGAGCGCAGTTCATCTAGTTTGCTTCTCAGGGATCAGGAATTGTACAGTGGCAAAAGCAGCAGAGGCAGCTTGGTGGCCCCCTGGACACGCTGCCTAATGCCACCTCTCCTTCCTCTCTTTCTGGCCTTTCCCACCTCGATGAGGGTCTGGTCAGTGATGTCGAAGCAGCTTCCTTGGCACATCCCTCAGCAGGGCTGATAATAATAGCGCCCTGCAGTCCCGGAAGCTCAGCAACTCAGTCCTGGTGTATGCTAGCTGGCCAGTGCTAGTAGGTCTGACAGCTAAGCATTGGACAGCCTGGCTAGATAGAATTAGCCACACCAATGCTAGCAGTGCTGCCTTCCTCCATTTCACTCCCCATGCATACCACATACAGTCCAGAGCACAGCTTACATTCAGTAGATAGATTGCACATTGAGTCCACTGCTGGCAAACGATGAACAACCACTGAATGGTAACAATAAAAACAAAACAATTACAATAACAAAATGTTATTATTTTCTTCAGATCTTAGTCATCCTAATAGCCATCCCTGTTACCACCTGGTTCGGTGGTGAGCCTCGCGTTACTATGGCCCATCTCTCTGTGGTTTCGTTGTGATTCCATGGTGGATCGCATGGACTGGTGTTATGCTGATAACTCCCCCGCCAATTCGGGGGAGCTCTTGGCATGACACCCTGACATAACACCCTGGTCCCGGGCCATAAAAGTGACCGGTGTGCCGTGGCGAGTGATCCGCCGCGGAATCATGATGAAACCACTCGGAAAATGGGCCAGAGTGAACCAGGTGGTAACAGAGATGGCTATTAGGGTGACTAAGAGCTGAAGAAAATAGCAGTATAAGCCGCGCTTACAGCCAGCGTCCTGGTATCAGTGTTAGCTCCTGAGCTAATATCTGCAGGGGCTAATAGGCTACCTTTAGCCACCACGTCAATCTACATAATGGACAGCTAGGCGGGCCAATAATAGAGCAGTGGGTGAGTCTTTCAGATGGCAGTGGGTGGTCTTTTTCAAGACTTGACGTAGGAAACTTACCCGGGAGAGTCACAAAAATGTTTTGGGGAGTTTCTCTGACAGAAAAATGAAATAAAGGCAGTGTTCTTTTTTCAGATCATTGACTGTTTGTAAATTTTTTTTGGCTAACTATGTGACCAGTTAACACATTTGAGACAGTTAAAACCTACAAACACACAATTTTTCAGTCAATGACCCCTTTAAAACAACCATAGTATTTTGCCTTCATGCTTAGCATTGGTGTTTAAATGCATTTTATTCAATTATGTTTAAACATATTAGGCCATTTCGTCGGCCTCCGTCGGTCTATGATGACCATGGAAGAGAATCCTAAACGTCTACTCTGCTGGAACAGCACCACCTGTGGCTGAACAGGCCGATGCGCACTGGAGTTCTACCTTCCAGCGTTGGGTGTTGGTAGGATTCAAGCCTGGGCAGGAAGATATGGAGGACAAGATGTTACCCATGCAGCATGTCCCCCCTCTCCACGTCACTGATGAATCCAAAGGAACAGCAGGGCTGCTATAGTTTGGCACCAGCGCCGTCGCAGGAGCTGCCAGAACGATGTTGAGCACAACAGAGAACTGCCTTAGGGGCTCCGACTCCAGATTTTTCCTCAGGGTTGACTCCCGAAGCCTTTTCCGTGACCGGGTGTGCCGCAAGGCGGCGGAGGTTTGAAATCAGGGTTTACCTTCCCCTAGATGGGCTACCTTCCCAGGTTGACGAGCCACCATCTACCCGAAGCATCTGGTTTTAAGGTGCCAGAGATCCGCCTCCTATTAGTAAAAGCAGTTCCGCCGGGCTTAGAGACTAAACCACACGGGCAGGCTAGGAGTTGAACTTAGTTGTCAGAGGCTTTTCGAGACGCACGCCGTAAGGAGCATTTTATGAGCACTGGGAGCTTAACCCCAGTGCCGCTCCTGGCTATGACAACCTTGGAACCATTAGGCCACCACCCGGTTCCGGTTCCGCCGGACCGGCGGCGCCACACGAGTCGGCTGCCTGTTGCAACAGCCTTTTTTTTTTTTTAATCTTCCTTCTTCTTTCTACACCTTTCACTCTGTATATATATCACGGACGCACGGATCGCCCCGGGGGTCTCCCGGGTTGGCGGACGGAGCCACGGTTTGCAGCGGGAGACGTTACAGCGGGGAGGAGCTAGTGCTAGCTAGCACTTGGCCGCCGCCCGGTGCTAATGGGAAACTCGACATACCGGGAGCTGTAGCGAAAACGAAGCGGGTGCCGGGCTGGAGTTTAGGCGGCGTGAAAGAAATATAAGACAGAATAATAAAGAGCGATGGCAAGAACCAAGCAGACCGCCCGTAAAATCTACTGGAGGAAGAAGCCCCCCAGGAGACAGCTAGCCACAGGGCTGCTCGGAGAGGCGCTCTGGCCACCGGCAGAGTGAAGAGGCCTTGCCGTCACAGGCCCGTGGCTCTGAGAGAGATCCGTCGCTACCAGAAATCCACGGAGCTGCTCATCCGTAAGCTGCCCGTCCAGCACCTGGTGAGGGAGATCGCTCAGGACTTCAAGACCGTCCTGCGTTTCCTGAGCTTCGCCGTCATGGCTCTGCAGGAGACCAGCGAGACCCACCTGGTGGTCTCTTCTTCGCTAAGGGAGTCACCATCATGCCCAAAGACTTCCAGCTGGCCCGCTGCATCCGCGGAGAGAGAGCTTAGACTTTCTGCTGCACATCCACCAGCCATAATGCTCTGCACTGTGTGTCTATATATATACATTTATAGTAATATGGACATATGTTTACTAGATGTTGTTTTTTCTTGCCTTCTGATTGTTGCTCTGAGTGTTGCTGTCCCTATGCTGTTGCAATCCTGGAATTTCCCCATTGTGGGACTAATAAAGGCTTATCTTATCTTATCTTATCTTATTTACACATTACTTTTATGACATCCCATTCTAAATAGATAGATAGATAGATAGATAGATAGATAGATACTTTATTTCAAACAAAAAAGTAATAAAACAAAACAAATGACAAGTGCGATAAAGTGACAGTATACAGTGCTCGAAATAGAGAAGGAAGAAGTGAACACTTATTAACTCCAGCTCCTCTTTTCCATAAATAAATACAACCCATGTGATATATATACAAATTACCTCATTTAAGACCCCAAGTAAACAATTAACTATATTTTGTACATATCAACATTAACACCCATCCATCCCAACATACATACAGTCCATACATCAAAACCCAAAACCCAGCCGCAAACAACACAGATATACCCAGTACTGTCCCACCTACCATTCCATAGTGTCCCAGAGTGAGCATAGTGAATCGTACATATAAATACTACCCTTCTAACATATATTATTTTAGCAAATAATGTTTATACCTATTTTTGAATTGATTTCTGTTTGAGATTGAGATTCAACTTTATTGTCATTACACATGTATGAATACAAGGTAACGAAACGTGACTTGGCATTTGGGCACGCTCTGCAGAGCGCATCCAAGGCCGGGGCAGCTGCGAGGCGCCAGTCAATTGATTTCTGTTTGTACATAGT
This sequence comes from Pholidichthys leucotaenia, assembly GCA_020510985.1. Taxonomy (NCBI): domain Eukaryota; kingdom Metazoa; phylum Chordata; class Actinopteri; order Cichliformes; family Pholidichthyidae; genus Pholidichthys; species Pholidichthys leucotaenia. The sequence continues at coordinate 50,390,427 of CM035844.1, forward strand.
TTCAGTTCCAGCTCCAGACTGTTCCACAAATCCACCCCACAGACTGATATGCACATACTTTTCTTAGTTGTTCGTACCTTAGGTTTTGTAAAGTTTAAGTCTCCTCTCAAATTATAATCATTGTCTCTTTTTTTAAATATTTTTAGTATATTAGTTGGGAGTTGATTATTAATTGCCCTGTACATTACTTGTGCTGTCTTAAATTTAACTAAATCCATGAACTTTATGACATGTGACTTTAAAAACAACGAATTGGTATGGTCTCTATATCCTACATTATTTATTATCCTTATAGCTTTTTTTTGTAATGTGCATATTGGCTGTATGTTGGTCCTGTAGGTGTTTCCCCAGACCTCTACACAGTAGTTAAGATAAGGTAGAAACAGTGAATTGTACAGTAAGAACAATAATTTATAGTCCAAGATGTGTCTTGTTTTCCCCAGTATCCCTATACATTTTGCCAACTTGGCCCGGATGTGACTGATGTGAGGTTTCCAGCAGATTTTATTGTCTAGCGTCACCCCCAGAAACTTATTTTCCTGTACTGTTTCTATTCTGGTATCATCTATCGTTACCATTATTTCATGATTTATTTTATAATTTCCAAACAACATAATCTTTGTTTTTTCAGATTTAGAGATAATTTATTTTTGTTGAACCACTGCGTTAACCTTTTCATTCCAGTTGTGACCACCTCTAAAACCTGCTGCAAATTCTCACCAGTGCAAAGGATATTTGTGTCATCCGCAAACAAAATAAATTTCAGAATTTTTGATACTTGGCATATGTCATTTATATACAAAATAAAGAGTTTGGGTCCCAAAACTGACCCCTGGGGCACACCACAAGTGATGTCCATGAAGGGTGATTTGTCCTCACCAATTTGTACAAATTGTTGTCTGTTACTTAAATAACTTTCCACCCACCTCAGTCCGACCCCTCTTATCCCATACCTTTCCAATTTCCTCAGTAGAATTCTGTGGTCAATGGTGTCAAAAGCTTTCTTTAAATCTATAAATACTCCTATAGCAAACTTTTTATTATCTATACAACTAGTAATTTCTTCTATAAGTTTGATCAGTGCCAAAGAATGTAGATTTATCTGCTCTAAAACCATACTGGCTGTCTGTAAGGAGGTTGTGTTTTTCAATGAAATCATCCAGTCTCTTAGTGAAGATTTTTTCAAGTATTTTGGAGAATTGTGAGAGTAAAGAGACCGGCCTGTAATTTGCGAAATAATGACTGTCTCCTGTTTTGTATAGTGGTATTACTTTTGCTATTTTCATTTTGTTTGGAAATTTACCAGTTTGAAATGACAGGTTACAGATGTGGGTGAGTGGTTTAACAATTCCTTCAATTACGTTTTTCACTATTGTCATGTCAGTTTCATTCCAGTCAGCTGATTTTTTGTTCTTAAATTTACTCACAGTCTCGATAATTTCCTTTTCAGTAACTGCACCCAAAAAGATTGTGTTTGGATTTCTATCTTCTATTTCATTTACAGAACCACTGTTGTTTGTTTCTGGTGTCACTATTGATTTTGTTAATTCAGGACCAACATTTACAAAAAATTTACTGAAACCACTGACCACATCCTCCATATTATTTATCAAATTGTCATTTTCAATAAAATATTCTGGATAATTAGCATTCTTAGATCGGTTACTAATAATCCCATTGAGTACCTGCCATATTCCTCTTAAGTAATTTTTATTATCCTCTAATATTCTGTTGTAGTATTCTTTCTTACAAGTCCTCATTATATTAGTAAGCTTGTTTTTATATCTTTTATATTTGATCTCAGCCTCTACTGTTCTGCACTTAATGAATTGTTTATATAATGTATTCTTCTTTTTACATGCATTTAGTAACCCCTTGGTGACCCAAGGAATATTTTTCTTTTGTTGTCTGTCACTGTATTGTTTTATAGGACAATTTTTATTGTACAATGATTGAAATATTTGTAAAAAATTATCATATGCTTTATTTATATCATTTTCATGACAAACTATCTTCCAGTCTTGTATTAATAATTCCTTTGCCAGTAAATACATAGATTCTTCAGTTCTTATTCTTTTATATTTAATATTTTTGGTATACTTTTTCTTCCTATAATCACATTGATAGACAACAAAAATCAGCAGGTGGTCACTGATATCATTCAGTAAAAGCCCACTCATGATATTATTTTCCATAATGTTTGTGAATATGTTATCTATTAGTGTGGCACTGTGTGACGTGATTCTGCTCGGTCTGGTAATTGTTGGATGTAAGCCCATACTGTACATTGTGTTGATAAATTCTTCAGTCAAACTATGTTGTTTTGAATTCACAAGATCTATATTGAAATCCCCACAGATGAACATAACTTTATGAATTAGTTTTGCATACATTTTTTCTATCCAGTCCTTAAATAAGTCAATGTTTGATCCAGGTGTTCTATATACACAGCTCACTACTATATTATTCACATTGTCCAGACAGATTTCTATTGTAATACATTCAAATAAATCATCCACAGTTACTGACAAATTTTCAACAACCTTGTATTGCAAGCTCTTGTCAACATAAATTGCACCTCCTCCTCCTTTTTTCACTTTTCTATTTATATAATTTAATTCATAGCCATCCATGGTAAAATACACTCCTTTCTCTTCACTGAGCCACGTCTCTGATATTGTCACAATACTGATGTAAATAATCTTTAATGTTGTTAAAGTTGGCATAGAGACTTCTGCTGTTGAAGTGAATCATAGAAATATTGAAATCAGATGTGACCATTGTGTTAAACTGTTCATCCATGTAGTAACTACAGTTATTATTGATGGAGGTAAATAAATTATTATCAGGCTCTATGTTATATTCTACGTCCTGTGGGTTGTGATCCGTATATTCAAAAACTTTCAGTTCCTGTTGTTCCTGTTTGTTGATCTTTTGTTTCATGTAATTAAATGTCCTGATGCAGATGAGTATAATCCTTCAGTGTCCTACAATTGTCTCTTGCTGCTTTCGACTCCAGTTCATAATGGTCATTGATATTTGTCTAGTTCCAGTTCCATATTACGGATGTTAATGACCTTAGCTTCTTCAGGTGATCCATTTAAATTGATGTATATAGTACAGTTTGATGTCCAGGTGTTTTGAATCTTTTTCTGCTTTCTCATGTATCTAGCTTTTCTGGCTATTTCTACGTTTTCTTTTGTGGGGTGCTCGTTTATGTAAATGTTCGTTCCTTTCAGTTTTCTGCCTTGTTTTAGCAGCGCAGTCTTGTGTTTTCTATTGACAAACCTCATGATGACAGCCAGTTTGTCGCTGTTTTTCCTGGGCAGAGGGTGGCAGGCCTCAATGGTGTTACAGTCCAGCTGGATTCCTTTGGACTGCAGGAAGGCCGCCACTTGTTGCTCCGTGGATTCGGCTTCCAGCGCATCAAGCCTCCCTCCGCTATCCGCGGCCACTGCTCGATCATATGATTGGGGTTTAATGTAGAGCCCTGTGATGATCATGTCGTTCACCCGGGTGTACTGCTCCAGGTCCGACACTCTGCTCTCCAGATACGCCAGCCTCTTTTCCTTCTCGGCGTTCTGGATCCGCAGCACTTTCACCTCCTCGAGCAGGCCTAGGATGTTTTTTTGCTGCAGCTTAACAGCAGAAATCTCTTCAGCCAAGAAGTCGAGCGATCTTTTAATATCGTCCACCTCCTCAGTCTGCTGAGCTTTCTTAGGACCCATAATGCTGGATGATGTATGTTGACTACAACTTTTTTTTATATAGGCCTTAACACATACAGTGGGGCAAAAAAGTATTTAGTCAGCCACCAATTGTGCAAGTTCTCCCACTTAAAAAATGAGAATGGTCTCCAATTTTCATCATAGGTATACCTCAACTATGAGAGACAAAATGAGAAAAAAAAAATCCAGAAAATCACATTGAAGGATTTTTAATGAATTAATTGGTAAATTCCTCAGTAAAATAAGTATTTGGTCACCTACAAACAAGCAAGATTTCTGGCTCTCACAGACCTGTAACTTCTTCTTTAAGAGGATCCTCTGTCCTCCACTCGTTACCTGTATTAATGGCACCTGTTTGAACTCGTTATCAGTATAAAAGACACCTGTCCACAACCTCAAACAGTCAGACTCCAAACTCCACTATGGCCAAGACCAAAGAGCTGTCAAAGGATACCAAAAACAAAATTGTAGACCTGCACCAGGCTGGGAAGACTGACTGTGCAATAGGTAAGCAGCTTGGTGTGAAGAAATCAACTGTGGGAGCAATTATTAGAAAATGGAAGACATACAAGACCACTGATAATCTCCCTCAATCTGGGGCTCCATGCAAGATCTCACCCCGTGGGGTCAAAATGATAACGAGAACGGTGAACAAAAATCCCAGAACCACATGGGGGGACCTAGTAAATGACCTGCAGAGAGCTGGGACCAAAGTAACAAAGGCTACATCAGAAACACACTACGCTGCCAGGGATTCAAATCTTGCAGTGCCAGATGTGTCCCCCTGCTTAAGCCCGTACATGTCCAGGCCCGTCTGAAGTTTGCTAGAGAGCATTTGGATGATCCAGAAGAGGATTGGGAGAATGTCATATGGTCAGATGAAACCAAAATAGAACTTTTTGGTAAAAACTCAACTTGTCGTGTTTGGAGGAGAAAGAACACCATACCCACTGTGAAGCATGGGGGTGAAAACATCATACTTTGGGGCTGTTTTTCTGCAAAGGGACCAGGACGACTGATCTGCGTAAAGGAAAGAATGAATGGGGCCATGTATCCTGAGATTTTGAGTGAAAACCTCTTTCCACCAGCAAGGGCACTGAAGATGAAATGTGACTGGGTCTTTCAGTATGACAATGATCCCAAACACACTGCCCGGGCAACAAAGGAGTGGCTTCGTAAGAAGCATTTCAAGGTCCTGGAGTGGCCTAGCCAGTCTCCAGATCTCAACCCCATAGAAAATCTTTGGAGGGAGTTGAAAGTCTGTGTTGCCCAGCGACAGCCCCAAAACATCACTGCTCTAGAGGAGATCTGTATGGAGGAATGGGCCAAAATACCAGCAACAGTGTGTGAAAACCTTGTGAAGACTTACAGAAAATGTTTGACCTCTGTCATTGCCAACAAAGGGTATATAACAAAGTATTGAGATGAACTTTTGTTATTGACCAAATACTTATTTTACCGAGGAATTTACCAATTAATTCATTAAAAATCCTTCAATGTGATTTTCTGGATTTTTTTTTTCTCATTTTGTCTCTCATAGTTGAGGTATACCTATGATGAAAATTGGAGACCTCTCTCATCTTTTAAGTGGGAGAACTTGCACAATTGGTGGCTGACTAAATACTTTTTTACCCCACTGTAGTTAGTCCACCTTTCCAGCTATAACAGCTTCTACATTTCTGGGAAGACTTTCTACAAGTCTTTGGAGTGTAGCTGTGGGAATTGTTACTCACTGGTCCAGAAGAACATTTGCAAATTCAGATGATGTTGGATGAGAGGGTCTGGCTTGCATTCTGATCCCAAAGGTGCTGGATGAGTTTGAGGTCAGGACCGTGTGTGAGCCATTCAAGTTCTTCCACACCAAAATCATCCAACCATGCCTTTATAGACATTGCTTTGAGAACTGGGACACAGTCATGCTGGAGCAGGAAGGGCCCTCTCCAAACTATTCCCACAATGTTGGAAGCATATAGTTGTTCAAAATGTCTTGATAAGGTGGAGCACCTGAATTCAATGATAAAGAAGGTGTTATGGTGTGGCCTTCGCGGACCGTAATGAGACTCTATAGGCAACCAGTGAGTTTGCGTTTTTATTGAATAAGGGCAAAAGGTACAAAATAATGAGCCACAAGGGGCAAAACACAAATAAAGACTAAGGCAAGAACGCACTGACGATACACACAGATTAATGAATAAACTTAAGAAGAGTAGAGAAGAGTTAGAGGATGACTGGAGCCGAGACATAGGGACTCCAGCCTAACGTTGGGGAGACCAGTGTTATCCATTCACGAATGAGGTCGCAGCCCCGAGAGACCGAAACTGCTCCCTTAAATAGGAACAAGATAGCACAGCTGATGAGAGCATCATCAGCTCCATTGATTCCAGCTGTCACAGCCACCTCAGCTCTGACAGCCGGAAGCCCCGCAGAGATGCTGTCAGAATAAGAGCTCTGTGGGACCATAAGGAATATTAACAAAATGGGAGGAAAATACTGCACGACCCGAGCGCGGACAAGATCGGCGCTCAGACCATGACAGAAGGGCTGGTCCATATAGTGTAGTTAGGCATGTTCTTTAAGAAATAAGTAACAAGTTCCAGCTTTGCAGTGGCAATCATGAAGTGTCTAGGATTTTTGTTTTAAAGTTTTAAACTCAAAACAATAGCTCATCCACAGGCAATTTCACTTTGAGAATGACTACATCCCTTTATATATGGATAATGCTTGATTGATGACACCCTGACATTGTTTTCTTGTAGCTGTTAAAAAAAGACAACTTGGACCTACCTTTATTAATCTGTCATGTTTATAGTTTGCTGTCTGCCCAACAACAACCCAGGTAGAGGTCTAATCACCCAGCAAAATGAGGGAACAAACATAAACCTCACTGAAAAACACAAAGGTGACTTTAAATTTGTATTCATTTATGCCTCATGCAAAATGAGATGAATTAATCTCCTATCACTAAGTACTTTGTCTTAAACATGTGGCTGATGCATTATTATAGGGCAGAACTGCCAAGGGAGAGAGATTTCACAGATCAAAGCTGTGTTTTAAAAGTTTTAAAGGCTGAATGAAATCACTTTGCAGGCATAAACAGGTTAGAATACTGAGAGCACCTGAAAAAATTGCTATTTGTCCTTAAGGGTTTGAGTGAATGAAAATGCAAAAAAAAAACAAAACATGACACAAGTCTCCACAGAGAATATTAGAAGACACTTAGAACTCCTATTAATCTTTATATTTCCACATGAGCTTGTGCAGAAAAGGATTTTGCAATGTTAAGCAGCCTGGCAGCTGGGGATTCACACCTACATGAATAATGTGGTCCTCTCTGCTAATCACTCACCTCTAATTTCTGACTGGAATAAATCTTCATAAACATAGTGTCATGAGCTGAGCACTGGAGATTTCCCCATGCTCAGTCTCATGGCTAGTCTCTTTTTTTTTCTTATTTGTTGTATTTTGTGCTTTTGGTTTCTGTATATCTCGTACTGTTTCTTATTTATGTCATAGTTTTGTTACTCATGTATGTGGTATTAGTTTGTATTTATTTCTTAGTCTGTATTCGTTGACATTGAATTCTTTATATCTTACTGTTGTGTTCTCCCTCTGGGTTGACAGCTGTCAGTGGCACTTCCGGGTTTTTGCTCCATGGTAGGCGGTGTCCCTGTCAGCTGTCAGCCCCATCCTCTCCCCTCTCATTGATCCCAGTTGACCTGAGTTGTAATTATTGTTTCCTCCTGCCTGCTCTGATTCCCAAACCTGTTTTCTTTTGTGTTATGCCTTATGCAGAGCATGCCTCTGCTCCATGTATTCTTTGCTGTGGTCTTGATGTTTACTCCCAGATGTAAGTTTGATGTCCTCTATTTTTCTCTGTGTTATCGTATTAATGATGATATGCCTTGCCTGATTGTGAGGCTCAGTTTTTGCAGTCCCCTGAGTCCTCATCACCTGCTGCAGCCCACACTGTCTTACCTGCTCTCTCCATGTCTCCTCCTATTTTCCCCAAGTGTCCGCCATTCCCAGGGTTGGGCCACCGGGCGATGGAGGAGCCTGCGGCCCTGGAGAACCTGGTTCCAGGTGTCAGCCATCAGCTGCACCTGAGCTCACCTTGCCAGTCTCCACTGCCGCCAGTGACCCTGACCCTGTTTCCCTTCCTCTCCTGTCTGAGCCTTTCGCCAGGGTCACCGGGGATCATCCAGCAATGCCAGAGGTCTCCGTGGGTTCGGGCTCACCGCCTGAGGTCTTCGTGGGTCCAGCTCCTCCTGCCGAGGGTGTTGCGTGTGTTCAGTCCAAGCCCGGGACCTCCGTGGGTGCTGCTCCCCCTCTGGATGAGGTCTTCGCAGGTGCTCCATCCCAGCCCCGGACCTCTGAGGGTGCTGCTTCCCCGTCAGTGGAGGTCATCGCGGGTACTCTGTCCCAGCCCGGGATCTCCAAGGGTGCTGCTTCCTCATTAGTTGAGGTCATTGCGGGTGCTCTGTCCCCGCCCGGTGCGTCCGTGGGTGCAGCTCTTCCCCAGTCCGGGTCCACCATGGGTGCAGCTTTGACCCAGCTTGGAGCCACCAAGGGTGCAGCTCTGACCCAGTCTAGGTCCACCGCGGGTGATGTTTTGCTCCAGCCCGGAGCCACTGCAAGTGCAGCTTTGCTCCATCCCGGAGCCACCACGGGTGCTGCTATGTCCCAGTCCGGGACCACCGAGGGTGCTGCAGAGCAGTCTGAAATCGTTGTGGTCCCCTCTCCTCTGCCAGGCACCGCTGTGGTTCCCTGTCCTCTGGCAGACGCTGTCGTGGTCCCCTCTCCTCTGCCAGATGCCGTTGTGGTCCCCTCTTGTCTGCCAGATGCCGTTGTGGTTTCTCCTCCTCTGCTCGAGGCCATTGTGGTTCCCTCACCCTGATGTCGGCATGGATTCCCCGACTCCTCCATCTGGCTCACCGCTGATTCTTCCCGTTGGGCAGCTGCCTCCTGGACCGCCCTTTCTGTTCAGGTGGTTAAAGAACTCTGGCAGACCACCCGACAGACTGTGCCACGGGGTTGGGTGGCCCACGTTCTCTGGTAGGCCACCCGACTCTTTCCATCATGCCATCTGCAGGGCTTGGGACTTTGGCTGCCCTCCCGAACTGTGCAGCTCTTCAGTCCGGGGGACTTAGGTGGTTGGGGTTTTGCCTGGTGTGGGTCCTGAGCGGGGTTTTGTTTTGTTCCCTCCTAGCCTGTTCCCCCCACCACCCGTCTGGGTCAGTTATTGTTATACTCCTTTTTTTTGGGGGGGGGGTCGGTTTCTTTTTTGATGTATCCTGGGTGTCTGGTCTCAACCCCTTGAGAGGGGGGCTCTATCATGAACTGAGCACTGGAGATTTCCCCATGCTCAGTCTCATGGCTATTCTCTCTTTTTTTTTTTGCTTATTTGTTGTATTTTGTGCTTTTAGTTTCTGTATATCTCGTACTGTTTCTTATTTATGTCATAGTTTTGTTACTCTTGTATGTGGTATTAGTTTGTAGTTATTTCTTAGTCTGTATTCGTTGACATTGAATTCTTTATATCTTCCTGTTGCATTCTCCCTCTGGGTTGACAGCTGTCAGTGGCATTTCCAGGTTTTTGCTCCGTGGTGGGTGGTGTCCCTGTCAGCTGTCAGCCTTGTCTTCTCCCCTCTCATTGATCCCAGCCAACCCGAGTGGTAATTATTGCTTCCTCCTGCCCGCTCTGGTTCCCACATCTGTTTTCATTTGTGTTATGCCTTATTTAAGAGCCTCTGCTCCATGTATTCTTTGCTGCGGTCTTGATGTTCACTTCCAGATGTAAGTTTGACATCCTCTGTTTTTCTCTGTGTTATCGTATTAATCTCTCTGTGGCTTTTTAGTTATTTTGTGCACGTTGTGCTCTTTGCTTATAATAAACCTCCACAATCTCACAGTCCAGTGTGTGGGTCTCCTCTCTGCCCCGGAGAGGCATTTATGACACATAGACTTGTTAATTTTTACATGCGTCCATCCATCCATCTTCTTCCGCTTAATCCTTGTCGGGTCGCGGTGGGGGGTGGGGGGGGCTGGAGCCTATCCCAGCATCTTTGGGCGAGAGGGCAGGGTACACCCTGGACAGATCACCAGTCCATCGCAGGGCCAACACAGAGAGACAGACAACCATTCACTCCCACAGTCATACCTAAGGACAATTTAGAATCCCCAGCTTGGTGCCAATTAACCTAACTTGCATGTTTTTGGGATGTGGGAGGAAACCGGAGAAATCCCGGAGTAAACCCACATTTGTCAGTTAATAGTAGAAAACAGTGCATCTTGAAAGATTTGTATATGAAGACATATAATGATAAAATAAAAGGCATCAATAATTATTAGGGCTGTGTATGAGTTTAAAAAATTTACCAATTAATTGCACATTTTTTTGATAATTAATTCTGATTGCTAAAATTACAATGAAAAAACAATGAAAAGGGTTTTTAGGCAACTTTCAATTGCATTTTTTCATAAAATCTTCCTGTGAACCTCATACTGAACAAAGATGCTGCTAGAATATCTCAGTTTGAGACAATCAAAGGGCAAAAGTGCTACTGTCTAAGTTTCTGGCCAGTCAAACACAGTGATACTGTGGTCATTAAACCAGGTATTGATCTGTGTGGAGTTTGCATGTTATCCCCGTGTCTGCATGAGTTTACTCCGGGATTTCTCCGGTTTCCTCCCACATGCCAAAAACATGCAAGTTAGGTTAATTGGCATCAAAACTGGGGATTCTAAATTGTCCTTAGGTATGACTGTGAGAGTGAATGGTTGTCTGTCTCTCTGTGTTGGCCCTGTGATGATGGACTAGCGATCCGTCCAGGGTGTACCCTGCCTCTCGCCCAAAGATGCTGGGATAGGCTCCAGCCCCCACCCCCCCCACCCCCCCACCCCCGCGACCCGAAAAGGATTAAGCGGAAGAAGATGAATGAATGAATGAATGAATAATTACTCTAACAGATTTGTTGATGGGCACAAATGGTGCACGCTCTTTTCTAATGAACCAGTGACAAACTAAAATTTGGCATTATAATCATGTTTTTTAGCTTCACTGAACAAAATCTTCATAATAACCTTTGAGCTTTTATGGCATGAGAGATAACAAGACTACTGTGTTCCTGCTTTGGCTTTAGAAAATGAAGGCTTCATTAAAAAATTTTGTGAGCCTGCCTTTGCAGATCAGATCAGAAAGGTCATTTAAACATTCAAACATAAAAAGACTACAACTGAATTAAAATGTGAAGTTTTTGTACTCCTGCTTTAAGCTAAAAATCAGTAATGAATTATTTTTTACATACAGTATATGAAGTACATTATGCAAGTCTGTGCTCATCTAGTGGGAGGGGATTAGAACAAAAAGTGGAAGCTGTGGAATAAGAGCTTTCTCTTTCAAGTTTTAAATATTATATGCATCTTATATACACGGGGGGAAGGAGAGGAGGCTGAATAGTTCATAGGCTGACCATGATTCAGTGGTTAAATCTGACCAAATGTGGTTTATGTTTCAACATAGTCTCCAATGTCAGTGTGTCTGAAAAGAAACCATGCAGTTAGTATCAGAAAAGGTTGAATTTAATGTATGACTAGTTCATTGCTGTAGCACAACTCATTCTTAGTCAGCGTATGAATTTTTCAGCCCCCCCCCCCCCCCCCCCCCCCGTATAACACATATAGGGACCTTGTCATGTCTGGAAGACGCAAGTTCTAAAAGAAAAAAAAAGTTTTAAGTGTTAATATAATGTCTACTCATTTAGGGCTCTGTCTCTTTAAAATTTCTGTCAGTTCACAACACATCACTTCCTGTTAGTGCATCGCTTCCTGTTAGGCAGACCAGGAAATGCAGGGAGGCCGCATGCCATAATGACAAAATAATCTACTTGCATCTCTGTTTCATGTGGTATGAAGACAACATCAACAAGCAGGTTGTCGAATACCGAATGAAAGTCTATGTGTTCGGCAACAGCCCTTCACCTGCTGTGGCAATCTATGGTTTGAGGAGAGCCATCAGAGAAGGAGAAGTGTGGTATGGTGCTGACACAGTTGAGTTTGTGGAAAGGCACTTCCATGTTGACGACGAATTGATATCTCTTCCAACTGATCACAAAGCAATTAATTTACTTAAGAGGACACAAGCTTCTCTGGGTGAATCAAACCTTTGTCTCCACATGTCAAACAGCCAAAATGTCTTGAGAGCCTTTCCACCTGAGGACTGTAATGACTGTCAAGGACGTAGACCTCACCAGAGAGGTACCTATCACACAACGCAGCTTGGGCCTCTTGTGGGAGATATCCACGAACACCTTTACTTTTATTGTGTCAACAGATTTCAAGCCATTCACCCGTTGTGGTCTCTTATCAATGGTAAACAGCATTTTTGACCCTCTGGGTGTTTTGGCACTCATCACCATCCAAGGGAGGGCTCTGTTAAGAGAGCTTACTTCTGAGATTTCTGACTGGGATACACTTCTCCCTGAAGAAAAACGTAACAAGTGGGAGTCCTGGCAAGAATCACTTCAGGATCTTAGGCAGCTCCACATACCACGCATCTACTCCAATATGTCACTTCTCTAGGCAGAGTACATTGAGCGCTGCGTGTTTTCAGATGCCTCAACAAAAGCTATTGGAGCTGTTGCACACCTGAAGACAGTCCAAAAGGATGGTCAAACTGAGATCAGATTTGTCATGGGTAAGGCATGACTAGCACCCCGATCTGAACCTACCATCCCTCATTTGGAGCTATGTGCAGCAGTTTTAGCTGTTGAGGTGGCAGATCTTATCCAAGAGGAGCTGGACATCAAGTTCAATGCTGTAAACTTCTATAGAGACAGCAAAGTTGTCCTTGGCTACATCCACAATGCAACTAAAAGATTCTACATCTACGTTCACAACAGGGTTCAATGGATTCATCAGCCCTCAAAACCAGAGCAATGGCACTATTGTGGTGGACACACATACGGGACCTGTTTTGTGACTCACATTTTAGGTCAGAACAAAGTAAGAGGCTTCCTTGGTGATCACAGGAAGCTGCAAGAATCTTAGCTTTGGTGTGCAAGGCTTGAGACTGCGGGGGGTTTAATTAAAGGATTAAAGAAGGGATGCATTGTAGACAGTGGAAGTGATATCATGGAGAGAGGATGCATTGTGACTGTCTTTATTATGCAAGGTGGTCTGTGATACATGTGACCTGTGAAATGTAAGAGTCCTGATATTTAAGGATGAGAGTTTCCTGTGTGGCCCTCTTTTCTGCTTTGAGATGATGGTGATGTGAATAAAGCTGACTTGAGAGAGAACTCTGCCTCGTCATTCTCACATCTCCACACTATGTTCAATTAGAACAAAACCCTGCCGAGCATGCGTCAAGGTTCTTGCCAGCTTCCCGTCTGGCACAGTCCACCTGGTTCACTGGTTCACTGTTCCTAAGATCAGTATCAAAGGAAAAGGCACAGTTTGGTGAAAGATTCAATCTAATAGACCCAGAACACTATGCTGAAGTCACACCTGAGGTAAGCACCTACAACACTTAATTGAAAGAGGAAAGGCTCACCTCACACCGTTTTTCCAGCCTTCGCTCACTCCTCAGAGGCATTGCCTTCCTCATCCACATTGCTAGATCTTGCAAAAAAATGAACAAAAACGGTGCGTGTAAAGGATGGCACAAGTGCAAACATCCCCGTACGCCTCAGGAATTAGACCAAGCAATGCACGTGGTCCTTCAAGCATCACAAAGGTCATCCTTTCCAAAGGAGCTTGCAGCTCTGCAAGCAGACAAAGACATTCCCAAGAGAAGCTGCCTTCACCAGCTTAACCCAATAATCAAAAATAGCTTGATCCACATTGGAGGCTGCTTACGTCATTCAAGCTTTAACAAGGATGAAAGGCATCCCATAGTTTTGCCCAAAGACAGCCATGTATCCCTACTGCTGACACGCCACCACCATGAAGAAGTGAAAAACAAGGATCGTCACATTATAGAGGGTGCTGTAAGGGCAGCAGGACTGTGGATCTTAGGTGGTAAAAGACTCATTAACACGGTACTCCACAACTGTGTAATGTGCAGAAAGCTCAGGGGGAAGGTTGAGGAACAGTACGATCTACCTCCTGAACGCCTTCAGGTATGTCCTCCATTTACATACATTAGACTTGATGTCTTTGGTCCTTGGACAGTTGTGGCTAGACGGACCAGAGGAGGACAGGCAGAGAGCAAAAGATGGGCCATTATGTTTAACTGTTCACATTGAGCTCATAGAGTCCATGGATACATCGAGTTGCATTAACGCACTCAGGCCCTTTTTTGCCATCAGAGGTCCAACCAAGCAGTTGAGGTCTGACTGTGGCACTAACTTCATCAGTGCAAGCAAGGAACTCAGGATGGACAAAGGCCAGCTAGACCCAAAGATACAAGGGTATCTCCGTGAACATGGATGTGTCTGGGAGTTCAATCCACCACATGCTTCACATATGGGGGGCTGCTGGGAAAGAATGATTGACATTGCGAGGAGAATCCTGGATTCTGTGCTGCTGCAGTTGAACACTTGCCTCACCCATGAAGTGCTCTCTACGTTGATGGCGAAAGTTGCTGCCATTATGAATGCATGACCACTTGTACCCGTATCTACTAACCCAGACAGCCCAGAGATCCTCTCTCCATCCATGCTTTTAACACAGACGATCAGCCTTCGCTCCAGGGGCCTTTTGCCTCCAGGAATGTGCCTGCTGCGTTGCTGCCCAGGGCCCCCCTGCCAGTTCCACCTTTTCCCTAAGTGATTGTGCTGTGACAGTCTGAAATGTCTATAGTTCTGTGTGTTGTTCTTTGTTAGTTTAGGAGCACGGCTAATTTTTTTAGTTGAATATAAAAGGACTTTTAGTTAAAACCAGTGGCAGAATAACCCACTGTGCCATGCGGGCCGTGTGTCATGTTCGCTGCATCTTTGCACAGCGTACAAATGAATTGATACGGTGTACAACACTGAACACAGTCCAAAAGAGAAGGAGCCAACAAGGAGTGAGCCTGAGCATCAAAGGTTGACTACATGGAGTATAGACTTGGTCAAGAGTTGACTTATGCCGCCACACTGAATGCTCACACTGTCACCCAGAAATACCCTGAGTATTTCTGGGTGACAGCAATACAAGTGGATGCAGGTGTGTGGTGGCCAATGCATGATTGTGTGTGTGTGTGTGTGTGTGTGCGTGTGTAAGTGAGAATGAATGTGTGTGTGTATGCAAATATGAGAAAGTGTGCATGGACAAATGAAAATGACAATCAGCTGGTGGATGCCGGCAGAGAAGAGGAAGCGTGGCTGTAGGCTGGCAGGGAGCCCAGGCCCAGAGGCTCCTAAAAACTGCCACTTGACAATTAAGAAACAATGATCAGGGAGAATACAGCCACAAATCATGGAACAGGGTTGGACACTTCCAACTCGGTTCATGACACCGTGTAGTAGTCCCCCCACCAGTCCTATTTTAGGTTTGATTTGGTGTGCGTGTTAGGCCTTAGTTTTGCATTAATTAGAGTGTGATTGGGGTTCTAAATTAGGGTGGGTTCAACTTGAATGAGTGTTTTGGACCTTGTGGGGGGGTGTCATGGTGGGTTTTACTGTGAAGTGCGGTGTGATGACGCCGCCTTCCTGTTGCGTCATCACACTGCCCTATATTATGGGGCAGCCGCCATGAGCACTTCCTCTTATGCCGGATGACTCCGCTGGGTGCATTCCATGTACGGTGCTCTCTCTCTGTTTAATAAAGCAGCGTTCATTGCTACATCTCCGTCGGCCTCGTTCATCACCAGGTTTGTGGACATAACATAGCCCTCCATCGCCTCCCTCTCCAGCCCAGATAAACTATAGAGCCGACTGGATGGCAGCCACGCACCCGGAAGGAGGTCAATAGCACAGTCATAGGACCGATGAGGTGGTAATGAAAGGGCCCTTGACTTGCTACAGACCTCCCCTAAGTCATAATAGACCTCAGGCACAAGGCTGGGATCCGTCGGCTCAGCCATAGAGAAGGAGATAGGGAGAGTGGGCGAGCATGCAGCCGAGCGGAGACAGGATGAAAGACCAAAAGGGCTCCAGGAAGAAATGGAGCCCTGGTCCCAGTTAATTATGGGGTTGTGTTTGCGAAGCCACGGATACTCCAGGATAACTGGTGTAGATGAATGGGGAAGAACAAAAAACTGGATTGTCTCACGGTCGGACAAAATGACCGGAATAGATTCAGTTTGCAAGGTAATCACCGCGAGCCTGCAGCCAGATAGAGCTAAACATTCAATGGTGTCGAGAGGTTCCTGGTGGGAATCCTAAGTTTTTTTAATCAGACCCTGGTGAATGAAATTTTGTTCCACTCCGGAATCAATCAGAGTGGAAGTTTTACACTCGGCCCTCCGTATCTGAATGAGGGCCGGGAGTGTAAAACTATTGGGATTTGGGGAAGATCCTTCTGCCAGACTCCCCACGGCTACTGATGGTCCGGATCTTTTGCCTGAATAGGGCATTTCCATATTGTGTGATCAGTGGCCCCGCAGTACATGCATGCCCCTGCCTCTCTCCAGCATCGGTGCTCCTCCGGAGTCAGATGAGCCACACCAAGGACCATCGACTCCGGTGGTGACAACGATCAAGCAGCGCGAGAGGACAAGGGAGCCAGACGTGAAGCGGACAAGGAAGCAGCAGCCCTCTGCTCCCTCGTGCACTCTCGATACCAGTTATCAACGGCCACTGCCTGCACAATTAATTCATCCAAAGAGGAGGAAGTAGCGTGGAGAGCCAGTTCATCGTGGAGGTTGGCATTTAGACTCCAGAGGAAGGGGCTGCGTAACGCAACGTCATTCCATCTGGAGTCCACCGTGGCGACCTGGAACTTGACTGAGAAGTCAGCAACTGACCGACTTCCCTGCCGGAGTCCCATTAACTGGCGAGCAATGTTCCCCTCATTCTCCGTATGATCGAAAGCCCAGGTGAATTCCTGCACAAACCATTCAGATGTGTACAGGGGCCCCTCCAGACCGCTTAAGATGGACTGAGCCCACTTAAGCACCCGGTCTTGGAGTAACAGAGTCATAAACTGAATTTTGGCTGAATCATCCCTATATTCCCCCTCCACCTGGAATAAAAAATAAAATAAAGCCGGCAATGGAGCAGAAAACCTTTACATCCCCCCACCTCCCCAACATAGGGGGCAGGCGAGGGAATGGAAATGGCTCTGCGGATGGGTGGAGCTGCCAGAGCAGCAGGTGTGTGTGGGGGGGAGCACAAGAAAGTCCACACAGGTGCTCGGTAACAGTAGACAATTGCTGGGTGATTGAAGTTGCTCAGACAAGAACATGACCTGGCGTTCCGTGGCATCTAAACGTGACAGTGCTGACTGCTCAACCAGTGAAGTGCCCACTGAGACTCGATCCTGGCTGGACTGTTCTGTCATGATTTCAATACTAGGAAGGCTCAAATGCAGGGCAACCACAACGAATGAGCACTCAGACTCTAATGGGAAAATTTGACACAACTTTAATGAAAACAAAATACTCCCAACGCAAACTTAATGAACACAAAAGCACGCACCGGTAAACAACAACACAAATGAGACAAATTTAACTATGTACAAAAACAGGAGCATGCTGGAGAACACGTAGCCTAAAAGAGAGACAGGAGAAGAGGATTAATGACAGGGATATCAGAGATGAGAAAGGAGTCAGAGAAAAGGAGAGCTTACTGTATAAACAGAGGGCTCAGCAGGGAACTCCTGCATGAGACACAATAGGAATGGACGGGATGAGGAATAGATGGGTAGACCTGGGTGGAAGAGTCCGTTGTCTGAAGTAGATTGGTTCAGGTGAGCGCGTACAGCCACACTGCTGGAGTGGAAGCAAACCTGAGAATGAGAAGACACAAGGAAGTAAGACAACGGAAAAATACAATTTACCAAACAACATTTACTGGGGTTGTAGTGGCAGCAGTACCCAACGGTCCAGCGGGGAAGCATTCACACACTGGCTCTTTTATATGCTGGTAGACCAGGAAGTGGTAGGTGTGTCCAATCACGCACATGTGCTGATGAGCTCCGGAGCCGGGAAGAACAGAACAGGAGGGGAGGGAGTGCATGCTCACCTGATCATCACAATATCAATGTTAAAAATACTGGGAGATTCACGTAATACAACTAAACAATTAAAAATGAATTAAAGTTCCCAGCTGGTCTGGGAACGCCTTGGTATCCCTTCTGAAGAGCTGGAGCAGGTGGCTGGGGAGAGGGAAGTCTGGGCTTCTCTGCTTGAACTGCTGCCTCCGCGACCCGGACCTCCGGAAAAGCGGTAGAAGATGGATGGATGGATGGATGGATTAAAGACTTTTTTTTCAAATTTTCTGTAAAATGTACAGTAATTCTAAACAAATAATGAGGAACAAATTAGGACACCCCCCATCTGTTTTAGGACACCCCCACATTTATTCCCACTTACAATGGCTAAAATAAATTTTTAAAAATGCAAATAAAAACAAAAACAAGTTTAGACATAGATATGTGAACATTTCTTAATAAAGAACTGAATATTTAAAGGGGTGTCCGAATTTTTTCACATGACTGTACATAGGAGTGCAGAGTGCAGACACACAATTGAACACACAACTGAGTAAATGGTCAAGGATTATGGAAAAATATACATAGGAGTGGTTTCACGGATGGGTCAATATACATGAAAGTGAGGAGTGCAAAGACAGTTGAGTTACTGTGATGATTAAAAGGTTCGCAGCTCTGTGCATGTGAACGTTTGGAGGGAGGGGTGTGTGGCTTCTGACTGTTTGCAGTTCGGATTGCCCAGGGGAAGAAACTGTTTGTCAGTCTGGATGTGTGAGACCTGATCAATCTGAACCGTCGTCCAGAGGGAAGCAGGTCGAACAGGTGGTGGGCAGGATGTGAGACGTCTCTTGTGATGGCCTTGATCCTTCTGAGACAGGAGGATCTAGAGATGTCTTTAAGGGAGGGCAGAGGGTCGCCGATAATTTCTTGGGCAGTGTTGATGACCCTCTGCACAGCCTTCCTGTTCTCAGCCATGGATCCGGTGTACCACACACTCAGACAGTAGGTGAGTGTGCTCTCCACTGAGCAGCGATAGAAGGCCAACAGCAGCTTCTGGTCCAGGTTCTTCTTCCTCAGGACATGGAGGAAGTGCAGCTGCTGCTGCTGGGCTTTCTTCACCAGGGCCTTGGTGTTGACAGTCCAGGAGAGGTCAGAGGAGATGTGGGTGTCCAGGGACCTGAAGGCGGGGACGTTTTCCACACAGTCGCCATTTATGGGGGGGTGGGGGTCCTGTCTGTTCTTCCTGAAGTCCAGTATGAGTTCTTTGGTTTTTTGGACATTCAGTTTCAGGTTGTTTGCTTGGCACCAGAGCAGCAGATTCTCTACTTCCACCCTGTACGCCTTCTCATCGTCATCGGTGATGAGCTCCACCAAGGTGGTATCATCCACATACTTCACGTTGACGGTGGTTGGTTGATATCATTGATATAGAGAACCTAAGTCAGGCCCCCTCTACTTTCACATATGGGACCTTAAATCGAAAGAATTCGCCATTGAAATGAATGACAAGAGTGAAATTATCTTTTGATCCTGATCAAATTTTGCCATGAGTTACACATATGTTTGTCAATTTAAAAAATAATTTCACACGCAAATAACGGTATAGGTTGTCTAACTGTTAAGGTATAAGGTTATGAAAATATGAAATAAAGTTGAAATATGAAATATAAAATATGAAAATTTGAATAAATTCATTCAAATTCATTCATTCATAACTGTTAAGGTATAAGGTTATGAAAATACGTAAATTAAAAAAACTACAAACAGATGGACAGAGCTCACGTCATCTTTTCAAAGTGCGCCCAGAGTGAAGTAACTAACAATCCTCTGGATCCGCTGCAGCTCTCACAATACCTTTGTGTTGTTTTTCTCCTCTTGGAATCCTTTTTTCATTGGTCGGGAAACAGGAGGTGAGGTTTTAATAATCTCCTGTCATGCTTGTGTTTAGTGATGTGGGATGATGGGAGATGTCCACTAAGCGTTGAAACAAAAACTACATATTACTCTGTTATTATACAACAGTCAACAACTTTAATTATGTGGAAAATTATTTTTTAAATTGACAAACATCATCATGTGTAACTTGGGGAAAAATTAGATCGGAATCAAAAGATAATTTTGCTCTTATCATTCATTTCAATGGAGAATTTTTTCGAATTAAGGTCTCATATGCGGAAGTAGAGGGGGCGTGACTTAGGATCTCTATACAGAATGAATAAGTTAGGACCAAGAACAGAGCCTTGAGGCACCCCACAAGTAATTTTTTGTCATTCTGATTCTGTTTCATTTAGTTTAACATATTGATACCAGTCTTGGAGATAGCTACTTAGCCATGTACTGTATGTGCTCTCCCTCTGATTCCATATCTGTGAAGTTTCTGTAGCAATAGTTCATGATTAATGGTGTCAAATGCTCTTTTTTTAACTTTATTTGAAATAAAAATTCACAAGACAAACAAGACTGGTCAAACAAACAGAAACAGAAATATACAGCAGCACAAGCAACAAAGACATTACAAAATGAAATGAGACAGTTTTTTGTACATGGACATGACCATTCCTTCACTTGAACATACTATTAATGTCCACTTGAGTCCAGGTTACAGTTCAATCCCAGAGTTTCCAACAGCTTTGTCCATTTTTGTAGAAAAACACTAGAACTTCCATTGATATAGTATCCTAGTTTTATTGAAGCCAGAACTTCCAAGATCAGTGATTTCCATATGGAGATGGAGGGAGGTTCATCTCCAACCCATTTCACCGTAATAGTCTTTCTAACCCTATCCTAACCTAAGCTAACCTAACCTTAACCCTAAGCACAAGCAATACAATTTAATCATCATTATCAAATATCCATTTATTATTACCCTTGCTATTTGTTCTCTCCCTGCAGGGTTGCCAGAGCCCTGGGGAAAACTGTTATTGCACATTTTGCATATCACTGTAAATACAAATCATTGTTCAGTCTTACCTATCATTTCCATCCATGTCTGCTTTTGGGTCATTATCCCCGAACCATACAGACGTGGAAAAAATTGTTGGTACCCCTCTGTTAATGAAAGAAAAACCCACAGTGGTCACAGAAATAACTTGAATCTGACAAAAGTGGTAATAAATAAAAATTCTAGGAAAATTAACCAATGAAAATAAGACAATGCTTTTAAATTGTGGTTCAACAGAATTATTTTAAAAAACAAACTCATGAAACAGGCCTGGACAAAAATGATGGTACCCTTAACTTAATGTTTTGTTGCACAACCTTTTGAGGTAATCACTGCAATCAAACGATTTCTGTAACTGTCAATGAGACTTCTGCAGCTCTCAGCAGGTATTTTGGCCCACTCCTCATGAGCAAACTGCTCCAGTTGTCTCAGGTTTGAAGGGTGCCTTCTCCAGATGGCATGTTTCAGCTCCTTCCACAGATGTTCAATAGGATTTCGATCAGGGCTCATAGAAGGCCACTTTAGAATAGTCCAATGTTTCGCTCTTAGCCATTCTTGGGTGTTTTTAGCTGTGTGTTTTGGGTCATTATCCTGTTGCAAGACCCATGACCTGCGACTGAGACCAAGCTGTCTGACACTGGGCAGCACATTTCTCTCTAGAATACCTTGATAGTCTTGAGATTTCATTGTACCTTGCACAGATTCAAGACACCCTGTGCCAGATGCAGCAAAGCAGCCCCAGAACGTAACAGAACTTCCTCCATGTTTCACAGTAGGGACAGTGTTCTTCTCTTGGTATGCTTCATTTTTGCATCTGTGAATATAGAGCTGATGTGCCTTGCCAAAAAGTTCCAGTTTTGTCTCGTCTGTCCATATGACATTTTCCCAGAAGCTTTGTGGCTTGTCAACATACAGTTTGGCAAATTCCAGTCTGGCTTTTTTTATGATTTGTTTTCAACAGTGGTGTCCTCCTTGGTCATCTCCCATGAAGTCCACTTTGGCTTAAACAACGGTGGATGATGCATTCTGATACTGATGTACCTTGACCTTGGAGTTCACCATGAATGTGTTTAGAGGTTGTTCTGGGTTCTTTTGTTACCATTCGTATTATCCGTCTCCTCCTATGGCCACGTCCAGGGAGGTTGGCTACAGTCCCGTGGATCTTAAATTTCTGAATAATATGTGCAACTGTAGTCACAGGAACATCAAGCTGCTTGGAGATGGTCTTATAGCCTTTACCTTTAACGTGCTTGTCTATAATTTTCTTTCTAATCTCCTGAGACAACTCCCTCCTTTGCTTCCTCTGGTCCATGTTTAGTGTGGTAAACACCATGTCATCAAACAGCACAGTGACTACTTGTCACCCTTTAAATAGGCCGACTGACTGATTACAAGTTTGTAGACACCTATGATGTTAATTAGAGGACACATCTTGGTTGAACATGTCCCTATGGTCACATTATTTTCAATCTTTTCTAGGGGTACCATCATTTTTGTCCAGACCTGTTTCACGAGTTTGTTTTTTAAAATAATTCTGTTGAACCACAATTCAAAAGCATTGTCTGATTTTCATTGGTTAATTTTCATAGAATTCTTATTTATTACTACTTTTGTCAGATTCAAGTTATTTCTGTGACCATTGTGGGTTTTTCTTTCATTAACAGAGGGGTACCAACAATTTTGTCCACGTCTGTAACATACTTAAATTCAGACATCTTTCTAAGTTGTGTAAATTGAGGCTATTTTGTAACTTATTCCAGTAGGTGTGCTACACTGTATGAATAAAAGAATTAAACCATTTACACTTTATTTTGTGATATCTCATTCTAAATCTGCAGGCATTAATATGGAGTTGGTCCCTCCTTTGCAGCCTTTATAGCCTCCACTCTTTTGGGAAGACTTTATTCACGATTTTAAGAGTGTGCGGCAGTTTTTGCTCTTTCATCCAGAAGAACATTTGACAGGTCAGACACTGATGTTGAGCCACAGGCCCCACCTCACAATCGCTGTTCTCGTTGAGGTCAGGGATCAGTGTGGGCCACTCAGGTTCCACACAAAACTCATTCAACCATGCTTTTATGGATCTTTTCTTCTTGCACTGGGGCACAGTCATGCTGGAACACAAAAAGACATTCCCTAAATTGTTCCCATTAAGTTGGAAGGATAGCATGGTCCAAAATGAGTTGTAAGCTAAAATATTAAGATTTATGATTGAATGCAACATCAGTATTCAGTTATTACAAGATTATTGCAAGGTATGGGCCAATACTTCAATTCAATTCAATTCAATTCAACTTTATTTATATAGCGCCATTTCACAACAACAGTCATCTCATAGCACTTTCAACTGTAGGGGAAACCCTCACAATTGCAGAAAGACCCCAGCAATCAGGTGATCCCCTGTGAGCAAGTACTTGGTGACGGTGGAGAGGAAAAACTCCCTTTTAGCAGGAAGAAACCTCCAGCAGAACCAGGCTCAGGGAGGGGCAGTCATCTGCTGCGACTGGCTGGGAGGTGAGGGGATAGAGAAGAAGAAGAAAAGAACAGACATGTAGAGAGCAAACAGCAGGACGGGGACTCAATCTATGTAAGAGAACAAACAGATGTTAGTGACCAGCAAAAATATTTAATTGAGAGTGAAGAAAGGAGTGAAGCCCAGTGCATTGTTGGAGGTCCCCCGGTTGTCTAAACCTATTAGCAGCGTAACTAAGGGAGGGTTCAGGGGCACATGATCCCACGCTAATTATAGGCTATATCAAAAAGGAAGGTTTTAACCCTATTCTTAAAAACAGAGATCTAGTCTGACTCCCAAATCCAGATTGGCAGCTGGTTCCACAGGAGAGGAGCTTGATAACTGAAGGCTCTGCCTCCCATTGTACTTTTGGAGAGTCTAGGTATTACAAGTAATCCTGCATTTTGGGAGGGTAATAGGGTAGTATCAGATCTTTAAAATAAAAAGGGGCCTGATAATTTAGAGCTTTGTAAGTGAGAAGAAGGATTTTAAACTTAATTCTAAACTCTATGGGAAGCCAATGAAGGAAGGCCAGAACCGGAGAGATATATTCTATCTTTCTAGTACCTGTTAAAACTCTTGCTGCAGCATTTTGGATGAGCTGAACACTTTTTAAAGATGTTTTAGGACAACCTGATAAAAAAAGAGTTACAGTAATCTAATCTACAGCTAACAAAAGTGTGGAGTAGTTTCTCAGCATCACTTTGAGACATGATGCTCCTAATCTTGGCAATATTACGCCAATGATAGAAGGCAGTCTTAGAAACAAGTTTAATATGTGAATTAAAAAACAGATCTTGATCAAAAATAACTCCAAGGTTCCTCACAGAACTATTAAGAGAAAGAGTAACTGCATTCAAACTAAAAGTTTGATTTGGAAAGGTATTTCTAAGGTTTTTTTGGACCAACTAGAATGACTTCAGTCTTATCTGAATTTAATAACAGGAAATTATAAGTCATCCAAGCTTTGATTTTCTTAAGACAGGCCTCTAACTTGGCTAATTGATTACTATCATCTGGCTTCATTGACAGGTATAATTGTGTTTCATCTGCATCACAATGAAAATGTATACAGTGCTTTCTAATAATAATGCCTAGCGGAAGCATATATATAAACTAAAAAGAATATGGCCTAGCACAGATCCCTGTGGAACTCCGTGACTGAGCTTTGAGTTGGAAGAAAACTCATTATTGACGTGAACAAACTGGAACCTATCAGATAAATAAGATCTAAACCACTGCAATGGAGTTTCATTAAGTCCAACGTGGTGTTCTAATCTATCAAGTAAAATATTATGATTGATAGTATCAAAAGCTGCACTAAGGTCTAAAAGGACAAGTACAGAAACAAGTCCATTATCAGATGCAATAAGGAGGTCATTAGTGATCTTCACTAATGCTGTTTCAGTACTATGATGGATTCTAAACCCAAATTGAAACTCTTCAAATAAACCATTTCCCTGCAAGTGGTCAAATAATTGCGTAGCAAAAACTCTTTCTAAGATTTTTGAAATGAAAGGCAGATTAGAGATTGGTCTATAGTTAGCTAAAATCAGTCACACCTGGTTACACCGGGATCGTCACATCCTCGTCACTTCCTTGTGGTAACGTATCGTCACTTCCTGTTTTGCTGTCTGCCTATGTGGTTTGCTCTCCAGCCATTAGCTATGGCTACTAGCTCTCTTTCCTCTCCTCTGGTGTGCTCTCTCTGTCAGATGTTTAGCTACACCTCTGCCTCTTTTAGT
Source organism: Pholidichthys leucotaenia (assembly GCA_020510985.1). Classification (NCBI taxonomy): domain Eukaryota; kingdom Metazoa; phylum Chordata; class Actinopteri; order Cichliformes; family Pholidichthyidae; genus Pholidichthys; species Pholidichthys leucotaenia. Next base: position 50,415,429 of record CM035844.1, read on the forward strand.
GATAACGGTAAATGTAATAAATGTTGTCTTTTTGAGGCGCTCGAGGCGAGGTTGTCTGATTTGGAATCCCGGCTCCGCTGCATTGAAACACCGTCTGCGCCAGTTAATCTCGACGGACGCCCATTAGCTGCAGCGGAGCTAGCTAGTTTAGGCCTCCCTGTCAGCGGTTCCCCGGCTCTCCTCAGCAGCGAGGAGACTGGGTGGGTGATGGTGAGAAGGAAGCCTAGTCGCAAAGCCCCGGTTCACCACCAACCTGTTCACGTTTCTAATCGTTTTTCCCCGCTCAGCGACACACCCGCTGAGGAAAAAACTCTGATCATTGGCGACTCTGTAGTCAGAAACGTGAACCTAGAGACTCCAGCGGCCATAGTCAAATGCATTCCTGGGGCCAGAGCAGGCGACATCCAGTCAAATTTGAAAATGCTGGCTAAAAGTAACTGTAAATACTCCACAATTGTTATTCACGCCGGCATTAATGATATCCGTCTCTGGCAGTCGGAAGTCACGAAACTTGATGTAGAATCGGTGTGTGACTTTGCCAAAACAATGTCGGACTCTGTAGTATTCTCTGGGCCCCTCCCCAATCTGACCAGTGATGACATGTTTAGCCGCTCGTCATCCTTGAACCGCTGGCTGTCTGTGTGGTGTCCTAAAAATGACGTGGGCTACATTGACAATTGGAGCTCTTTTTGGGGAAAACCTGGTCTTATGAGACGAGACAGCATTCATCCCACTTTGGATGGTGCTTCTCATTTATCTAACAATCTGGCATCTTTTTTATCCAAATTTCCAAAACCCTGACTACTCAGAGTTGGGACCAGGAAGCAGAGTCGCAGTCTTACACACCTCTCTGCAGCTCCTCTTCATCCGCCACCCCTCAACTTAGCCCCTGACTTCCCCATCAGAGAATCGTTGTCTGCTCCCTCCAAAGTGAATAAAAATATAATGTATAAGCATCCCAAAGTGATAAAGCAAAATATTGGTAAAACTCAAATTAAACATAAAGCCTCTAAATTGAATGATTTGGCCTCTGTTCCTCCTCATAATTTAAAAATTAAATGTGGTTTATTAAATATTAGGTCTCTAACTCCCAAGTCTCTGTTCGTCCATGATCTGTTAATTGATCATCAGATTGATTTAATATCTCTTGCAGAGACTTGGTTAGGGCAAGAGGATTATGTTGGTTTAAATGAATCAACTCAACTCTGGTTATTTAAACTGTCAAAATCCCAGAAGTTCTGGTCGTGGAGGAGGAGTAGCAACAATTTACCATTCCAAATTACTAGTTAATGTAAAGCAAAAAACATGTTATAATTCCTTTGAGGGCCTGGTCCTCAGTATTGGGCACTTTAGCAATTTTAGGTTAAACACAATTTTATTTGCCATAGTTTATCGTCCCCCATCAACCTACTCAGAATTTTTATCCGAATTTGCTGATTCTTAGCTGATTTAGTGCTGAAATCTGATAGAATAATTATAGTAGGGGACTTTAATATACATGTGGATGTAGATAGTGACTGCCTTAATGTGGCTTTTAATTCAATATTAGACTCGATTGGGTTTTCTCAGAAAGTAGGAAATTCTACTCATTACCTCCACCATACATTGGACCTTGTTCTGACATGTGGCATAGAAATAGAAAATCTTGTAGTGTCTCCTCATAACCCTGTACTGTCAGACCATTGTCTGTTAACCTTTGATTTTACTATTTCTGACTATTTGGCTCCTAAAGAAAAATATTATTACAGTAGATGCCTCTCAGATGATGCTGTTTCCAAATTTATGCAGATTGTTTCCTCTATGCCATGTGTCAACACAACGGAAATAAGCTATAGACAGCTTGCTCCTTCTGTAATTGATAACATGGTGGATAGTGTTTCAGCTTCTCTGCATCAGGCTCTAGACTTGGTGGCCCCCTTAAAAAAGAAAAAGTCTAATCAGAGATTTCTAACTCCTTGGTTCAACACAGAAACTCGTAGCTTAAAACAGAAGACTCGTCAATTAGAAAGAAAATGGCGCTCTACTAATTTAGATGAAATCTATTTAGCTTGGAGAAATCATCTTTTAATTTATAAAAAATCTCTTAGAAAAGCTAGAACAAGTTATTACTCTGCATTAATAGAAGAGAACAAGAATAATCCCAGGTTTCTTTTCAGTACTGTAGCCAGGTTGACAAAGAGTCAGGACTCTGTCAATCCTAGCATTCCCTTAGAGCTTACTAGTCAGGACTTTATGAACTTTTTCAATAATAAAATTTCATCCATCAGAGATAAAATCAATCAGATTCTTCCCACAGTTAACTTAAATACTGTAACTACTACAACTCCTTCTTTTGATGTCTGTCTTGATTAGTTTACTCCAATCGACCTTTGTGAGTTAGACAAAATAGTTTCCTCATCCAAACCTTCAACTTGTCTTTTAGACCCTATTCCTACCAGGTTATTTAAAGAAGTCTTTCCACTTATTGGTAGCTTTATTCTTCATATAATCAATTCTTCATTAACTTTAGGCCATGTACCGCAGGCTTTTAAAACGGCTGTAATTAAACCATTACTCAAAAAGCCAACGCTAGATCCAGGAGCTTTAGCTAACTATAGACCAATCTCTAATCTCCCTTTCATTTCAAAAATCTTAGAAAGAGTTGTTGCTACGCAATTATTTGACCACCTACAGGGAAATGGTTTACTTGAAGAGTTTCAATCTGGGTTTAGAATCCATCATAGTACTGAAACAGCCTTAGCGAAGGTCACTAACGACCTCCTCATTGCATCTGATAATGGACTAGTTTCTGTACTTGTCCTTTTAGACCTTAGTGCAGCTTTTGATACTATCGATCATAATATTCTACTTGATAGATTAGAACACTATGTTGGACTTAATGGAACTTCGTTGCAGTGGTTTAGATCTTATTTATCTGATAGGTTCCAGTTTGTTCATGTAAATAATGAGTTTTCTTTCAACTCAAAGCTTAGTCATGGAGTTCCACAGGGATCTGTGCTAGGCCCTACTCTTTTTAGTTTATATATGCTTCCGTTAGGCAACATTATTAGAAAGCACTGTATACATTTTCATTGTTATGCAGATGACACACAATTATACCTGTCAATGAAGCCAGATGATAGTAATCAATTAGCCAAGTTAGAAGCCTGTCTTAAGGAAATCAAAGCTTGGATGACTTGTAATTTCCTGCTATTAAATTCATATAAGACTGAAGTCATTCTTGTTGGTCCAAAAAACCTTAGAAATTCCTTTCCAAATCAAACTTTCAGTTTGGATGCAGTTACTCTTTCTCTTAATAGCTCTGTGAGGAACCTTGGAGTTATTTTTGATCAGGATTTGTCCTTCAATTCACATATTAAATTTGTTTCTAAGACTGCCTTCTATCATTTGCGTAATATTGCCAAGATTAGGAGCATCTTGTCTCAGAGTGATGCTGAGAAGCTGATCCACGCTTTTGTTAGCTCGAGATTAGATTATTGTAATTCTTTATTATCAGGCTGTCCTAAAACATCTTTAAAAAGTCTTCAGTTGATCCAAAATGCTGCAGCAAGAGTTTTAACAGGTACTAGAAAGAGAGATCATATCTCTCCGGTTCTGGCCTCCCTTCATTGGCTTCCCATAGAGTTTAGAATTAAGTTTAAAATCCTTCTTCTTACTTACAAAGCTCTAAACAATCAGGCTCCTTTTTATTTAAAAGATCTGATACTACCGTATTATCCTAACAGAGCACTACGCTCCCAAAATGCAGAATTACTTGTAATACCTAGAATCTCCAAAAGTACAATGGGAGGCAGAGCCTTCAGTTATCAAGCTCCTCTCCTGTGGAATCAGCTGCCAATCTGGATTCGGGAGTCAGATTCGATCTCTGTTTTTAAGAATAGGGCTAAAACCTACCTTTTTGATATAGCCTACAATTAGGGAGGGATCATGTGTTTCTGAACCCTCCCTTAGCTATGCTGCTAATAGGTTTAGTCAGCCGGGGGACCTCCAGTAATGCACTGGGCCTCACTCCTTTCCTCACTCTCTATGAAATATTTTTTTTGCTGGTCATTAACATTTGTTTGTTCTCTCCCATAGATTGAGTCCCCATCGTGCTGTTTGCTCTCTACATGTCTGTTCTTTTCTTCTTCTCTATCCCCTCACCCCCCAGCCAGTCGCAGCAGATGACTGCCCCTCCCTGAGCCTGGTTCTGCTGGAGGTTTCTTCCTGTTAAAAGGGAGTTTTTCCTCTCCACCGTCGCCAAGTGCTTGCTCACAGGGGATCGCCTGATTGCTGGGGTCTTTCTGCAACTGTGGGGGTTCCCCCCTACAGTTGATAGTGCTATGAGATGACTGTTGTTGTGAAATGGCGCTATATAAATAAAGTTGAATTGAATTGAATTGAATTAAAACTCCTGGATCCAGCGTTGGCTTTTTGAGTAAGGGTTTAATTAGAGCAATTTTAAAAGCCTGCGGTACATGGCCTAATCTTAATGAAGAATTGATTATTTGAAGAATAGAGCTACCAATAAATGGGAAGACTTCTTTAAATAACCCGGTGTGGCGTCCATAATTGTAAATGTATGTGACTCACATGGATGCATGCTTGAAATTCAGCCTAGAGAGACTTTAGGCTGGCAATGTGTATTGACATCACACCTCAAGAGGACAATACGTCTGGACCACCTACGGCTCGAGAGAAAGGAGAGGATCCCTCGCGTCTGACAATCTGGGGTCAGACAGGAGAGCAGAAGGACTCTGGAGTTTTATAATGCAAACGGGAGAATGTAACTGAAGTGTGTGACTTTGTATGTGATGTAGTATTGGAGGTGTGTATAAATGGATGTGAGTGACTGCGTTCTGTCTCTTTTTACTCTGACTGAGAGAGAAGACGTAGGATGAGAGAGAATTAAAGAAAATACTGGAAAGACACCCAGTCTTGTCAATTCTTGACTCCTACACTGGTGACCTACGAAAGAATCTGAGCACGCTGACGCTGGAAGACAGCTTCGTGATCGACATGGAAGAACCAGGAGACAGCCGCTCAGACCCGGATTCACCGGGAATTGCCCGCAGGGGCACAAGCCTGATTAAGCTCCCCGAGTTTTGGCACGATGACCCGCACTCATGGTTCCAGCACGTGGAGTCGTGTTTCCTACTCGGGGGGGCGGGGTATCAGCGGACGACATTAAGTTTCATAATGTCATCGCGAGACTCGACGGCCGCACAGCTCGGTGTGTGCGGAGCCTGGTGCAGCAGCCACCCGCTGCTGGCAAATACGACGCGCTGAAAGCCACCCTCATCAGGAGCTTCGTGCCATCGCCCGAGGCAAGGGCCAGGCAGCTGCTGGACCTGCGTGACAGAGGTGGACGCAGGCCGACTGTCCTCATGGAGGACATGCTACAGATGATCGGGACGGACAACGACGAGTTCCTCTTTAAGCACATTTTCCTGAGGACCCTCCCAGCGCACACGAGAGGTCCCCTGTTCAGCAGACGATGTGTGAACCAGCAGGACTTCCGCGAGCTGGCCCAGGAGGCGGAGCGGCTCCTCAACGCCTGCGACGAGCAAGAGACCTCCGTGGCAGCGGCAGACCTCGGCGCGGCGGCTGGGGGCAGTGTGGAGCCAGAGGCAGCAGGACCCACCCCAGCGACGACGGCGGCGGCGAGATCCCGAGCCAGGGGAGATGACAGCCTCTGCTTTTACCACCGACACTTCGCCGAGAAGGCGCACAGATGCACCCTGCCGTGCAGTTTCAAAAAGCGGGGAAACGACCGGGCCGGGAGTCGTTAGCAGCTTCCACTCTCGGCGAACGGAACAAGCTGCTTTATCTGACAGACGCGGGCTCCGGGCGGCAATTCCTCGTGGACACCGGAGCCCAGAGGAGCTTCATCACTGCAACTTATGCAGATCGGGTGGCTGGACCCTGCGGAGACGGAGCAACAGCGGCCAACGGCTCCAGCATCAAGACTTACGGAGAGAGAACCTTATCTCTGTCCTTCCACGGCCGCGCTTATGAATGGAACTTCATCGTAGCGGCAGTGAGCTTCAATATGTTAGGTGCTGATTTTCTGTGTTCACATGGTTTGTTAGTTGATCTGGCCAACAAACGCCTAGTAAATGCACTCTCTTTCTGTTCTATCCCTTGTGCAGCTCGGGTGTGCCCGCCGCCAGTACAGACCAACGTTGCCGCAGCAGGTGGTAAGTTTCACACTCTCCTACACCAGTTTTCAGCACTCACAGTTCCCACTTTTTCAGCTAAGGTGGCGAAACACGGGGTGGAGCACTTCATAACCACGAGTGGCCCACCAGTTTTTGCTAAAGCTCGGCGCTTAGATGCAGCTAAGCTCTCCGTGGCACAGGAGGAGTTCGCCAACCTGGAAAGGTTGGGCATAATTCGCCGCTCGAAGTCCGCTTGGGCTTCCCCCCTGCATATGGTGCCTAAGGCTGATGGCTCGTGGAGACCTTGCGGTGACTATCGCAGGTTAAACAATGCCACAGCTCAGGATCGCTACCCGATTCCACATATCCAGGATTTTTCAGTGCACCTGGCAAAAGCGCACATTTTTTCTAAAATAGACCTGGTCCGCGGTTATCATCAGGTCCCTGTTCGACCAGAGGATATTCCCAAAACAGCGGTAATAACCCCGTTCGGCCTTTTTGAGTTTTTACGCATGCCTTTTGGCCTTAAAGGCGCCGCGCAAACCTTTCAACGGATGATGGACGCAGTGCTGCGCAACCTTCCGTTTGTTTTTGTCTACTTGGACAATATTTTAGTAGCCAGCGCCTCAGAGGAGGAACACGAAAAGCACCTCACTACAGTTTTTCAAAAGTTGGAAGCACACGGGTTGATAATCAACCCGGCCAAGTGCCAGTTTGGCGCAGCGCAAATTGATTTTCTGGGGCACCGTGTCTCACCAGAGGGAGCAGTTCCTCTGCCGGCAAAAGTGCGCGCGGTGGCTGAGTTTCCCCAGCCACAAACAGTGAAAGCGTTGCAGGAATTTTTGGGGATGGTGAATTTTTATAACCGTTTCATACCCCGCACAACGCAACTCATGCAACCGCTATACGCCGCGCTTAAAAAACAGAAGCCTGCCAATGTGATCGAATGGTCCCTGGAGCGGGAGCACGCGTTCACAGCGGTAAAAAAAGCACTCGCGGACGCAGCACTGCTGGCGCACCCAGACCCGGCAGCTCGCATAGCGCTAACCACAGACGCGTCAGAGGTAGCGATAGGGGCCATGGTAGAGCAGCAGGTCGCCGGAGTTTGGCAACCTCTCGCTTTTTTCAGCAGGTCCTTGCGCGAGCCCGAGCGGAAATACAACGCATTTGACAGGGAACTCCTGGCGCTTCACTTAGCCATTCGCCATTTCCAGTTCTGGCTGGAAGGGCGGTGTTTCACCGCGTTTGTCGACCACAAACCGCTCAATTTTGCGATGTCCAAAACTTTAGAACCGTCGTCAGGGCAGCAGCAGAGACAGCTGGCCACAATTTCGGAATTTACCACCGATATTCAGCATGTGACCGGTAAACTCAATGTAGTGGCAGACTGTCTGTCACGCGCGGTAACAGCACACGTCCGCGCGGAGCAGGGGTGCGCGGCCGCTTACCCAGAGCGCGGTAACAGCGCGGACGTGCACGTGGCTCCGGTCCACATGGGAATAGATTATGCAGCCATGGTGGCGGAGCAGAGCAAAGACGCGGACGTGCGCGCGCTCTTGTCTGGACCAACAGGGTTAAGGCTGGAGCGAAAAACTTTACAAGCTGGTTCACCCCCTCTAATCTGCGATGTCTCCACCGGGCGACCGCGACCGGTGGTACCGGCCACGTGGCGCCGTTGCGTTTTTGACGTCGTGCACTCCCTAGCGCACCCGGGAGTACGCGCTTCGGTGAAAATGGTAGCAGAGAAGTTTGTTTGGCTGAGCCTGCGCAAGCACATGAAGGAGTGGGTTAAAGCCTGCATGGCTTGCCAGCGGGCCAAAATCCACAGGCACACCAAAGCACCCTTAGAACCATTTCACATTCCGGCTAGGAGATTCGATCATGTGCACGTGGACCTCGTGGGCCTCCTACCGCCATCTCAAGGATTCACACATCTCTTGACGATGGTGGACCGGACCACACGTTGGCCAGAAGTGGTCCCGTTAACATCGACCACAGCGGCAGAGGGGGCTTGCGCCTTTTTAACAGCCTGGGTAGCGCGTTTTGGGGTTCCGTCAGATATTACGTCCGATAGGGGACCTCAATTTGCGTCGGAACTGTGGTCGGCAGTGGCCAGCGGCTTAGGAGCGGCAGTACACCGCACTACCGCTTATCATCCCCAGGCCAACGGTTTATGCGAGCGTTTTCACAGGTCTTTGAAGGCAGCCCTCAGAGCGTCGCTAACGGACACAGATTGGGTAAACAAACTACCATGGGTTTTATTAGGGTTGCGTTTGGCACCCAAAGAGGACCTAGATGCCTCACCAGCAGAGCTGGTTTTAGCGCAACCTCTCAGGCTGCCCGGCGAGTTCTTGCCAGACCATACGGCACCAGGCCCCCCCCCCCACCGGTCCGGGGACCTCTGAGTAACACGGGAGCCGAAATGCTCCCGGGCCCCACTCATCACACTTTTCCGCGTGTGTTCGTGCCCAAAGCTTTACAAAAAGCAGAGTTTGTTTTTGTCAGACATGACGCTCAGCGTCACAGCCTCCGCCCACCTTACGACGGTCCATTTCGAGTGCTGGAGACCGGGGAGAAATATTTTGTGCTAGATTTGGAGGGCAGGAGGGAGATGATCAGTATTGATAGATTAAAACCTGCTTTTGTGTTGCATAACGAGTCTGTATGGCCGGCGGGCGCGCCTCGACGCGGCATGCCTCCCAAGGGGCGGCCCCCGGACCCCCCACAAGGGGCAAATAACCCTTCTCCCCCTCATTCCACAGATTCACAGCAGGATGGCCCGGCACAGGCTGTGAGACCTGCGTACAGCAGATTCGGGAGAAGATTGAAACCTAGACGACAGGCAGAGTGATGTGGGTTTTGATCAGTCTGTTGGATTGTGCTGTAAGATTCTGCGGCGGGGGGGGGGGGGGGAACGCTGTAGGTGTATGTCCAGTCTTTCGCGTGGGAGGGGGAGTGATGTGGCATCCATAATTGTAAATGTATGTGATTCACATGGATGCATGCTTGAAATTCAGCCTAGAGAGACTTTAGGCTGGCAATGTGTATTGACATCACACCTCAAGAGGACAATACGTCTGGACCACCTACGGCTCGAGAGAAAGGAGAGGATCCCTCGCGTCTGACCATCTGGGGTCAGACAGGAGAGCAGAAGGACTCTGGAGTTTTATAACGCAAATGGGAGAATGTAACTGAAGTGTGTGACTTTGTATGTGATGTAGTATTGGAGGTGTGTATAAATGGATGTGAGTGACTGCGTTCTGTCTCTTTTTACTCTGACTGAGAGAGAGGACGTAGGATGAGAGAGAATTAAAGAAAATACTGGAAAGACACCCAGTCTTGTCAATTCTTGACTCCTACACCGGTAGGAATAGGGTCTAAAAGACAGGTTGAAGTCTTGGATGAGGAAATTATTTTTATCTAACTCTAAAAGGTCAATTGGAGTAAACTCATCCAAACAGTTATCAATTGAAGGAGTTGTAGTAGTTACTGTATTAAGTTAACGGTGGGAAGAATTTGAATTTTGTTATTGAAAAAGTTCATAAAGTCCTGACTAGTGAGCTCTCAGGGAATGTTAGATTTAACAGAGTCCTGACTCTTTGTCAGCCTGGCTACAGTGCTGAAAAGAAACCTGGGATTATTCTTGTTCTCTTCTATTAATGCAGAATAATAACTTGTTCTAGCTTTCCTCAGAGATTTTTTATAAATTAGAAGATGATTTCTCCAAGCTAAATAGATTTCATCTAATTTAGTGGAGCACCATTTTCTAATTGACAAGTCTTCTGTTTTAAGCTATGAGCTTCTGTGTTGAACCAAGGAGTTAGAAATCTCTGATTAGACTTTTTCTTTGTCAAAAGGGCCGCCATGTCTAGAGTCTGATGCAGAGAAGCTGTAACACTATCTGCCATGCTATCAATTACAGAAGGAGCAAGCTCCCCATAGCTCATCTCCGTTGTGTTGACACATGGCATAGAGGAAACAATCTGCTTAATTTTGGTAACAGCATCATGTGAGAGACATCTACAGTAGTAATATTTTTCTTTAGGAACCAAATTGTCAGAAATAGTAAAATCAAAGGTTAACAGATAATGGTCTGACAGTACAGGGTTATGAGGAGACACTACCAGATTTTCTATTTCTATGCCATATGTCAAAACAAGGTCCAACATGTGGTGGAGATAATGGGTAGAATTTTCTACTTTCTGTGAAAATCCCCTTGAGTCTAATATTGAATTAAATGCCATATTAAGGCAATCACCATCTACATCTACATGTGATTTAAAGTCCCCTACAATAATTATTCTATCTCATTTCAGCACTAAATCTGCTAAGAATTTGGCAAATTCGGATAAAAACTCTGAGTAGGCTGAGGGAGGACGATAAACTATGGCAAATAAAACTGGGTTTAACCTAAAACTGCTAAAATGCCTAATACTGAGGACCAGGCCCTCAAAGGAATTATAACATGTTTTTTGCTTTACATTAACTAGTAATTTGGAATGGTAAATTGTTGCTATTCCTCCTCCACCACCAGAACTTTTGGGATGTTGACAGTTTAAATAACCAGAGGGAGTTAATTAATTTAAACCAACATAAACCTCTGCATAATCCTGAGCATAATCCTCATACTTGTGTCCATTTCGTGTACTTAAGTGGACAGAGTAATAGAAACACTTGTCTCTAATGAAACAATTGATCAAGCGAAGGGAGGAACAGTTCTTTGAAATATTCCTGATAGAAAAACAGTGTTAAAAGATATGAAAAAGAAGCACAACAAATACACATTTTCATCAGGCAAGTATCACTAATGTGATCTCATTGCACAATAGTTATTAAAAGACAATCATCAGTCATCAAATTGTTGTCACATATTTACTATAACATGTTCATATACTATGATTTTTATGGTATAGGGGAGAATATAAATCTTTCTGGAAAATCAAATTGATGACTTTGAGGTGATATAATTCATCATCATTCATCATTCATCATCATTCATCAATTCATCATCACGTCGACATTTCGACATTCTAAAAATAGTAGAAGAAGAAGCAACTTCCGGTGTTAGCAAGCCCCGCTTCGTGTCGAAATTCACCTGTATCATGTTATTCAGACTGTACTTTTGCTTCTGTTGGTCTCCGTAATGAAGCTACAAGTACTGTACAGACTTCTGCATATGACGAGACAGCAGGACGATACAGACCAGTTCTGTTTTACTTCCACCATGTCTTCCGCTAGCTGCTGCTAAGGCGGAAATACGTCACGTCGACGTGTGGCTGGTGTACAGACATGCGCAGTAAACATGTTTTCTGCCCTACGTTCGGAATAAGTGTTTTCATGCGCACCATTCAGATTAACAGTCGGCATAACCCACCCCTCTCAATTGGAATGAAATTTTGATCCGTATGAGCATGATCGGGTTACAATATTCAGCCTGCCATGTTTACATGAAGCATTTTTATTCCGATCAGGCTTTTAATCCGGTTACTTGTGTCCATGTAAACATAGCTGAGTTTAACAGTTGAGCGATTTTGGCATCAAGCATGCCCGGATCCCTCTCGTCATTATCTGAGTCATTCTCATTGCTGTTATTTAGCTGTTCAGAGATGATTTCGGCCTTTGCGAAAGCTTGGATGACACTAGAGACTGATACCTTAGCCTAGGCATCCACGATCCATTGGCAGATAGTGGCGTAACTCGCTCGCAATTTAATTTTGAACGACCTGTTGACACCAATATCTAGCGGTTGGAGTTCTTTGGTTAATCCACCCGGAATGATGGCAAGCTCCAAATTAGTTTGCTTCACTTGGGTTTTGACAGTATCGGTGAGATGGGCACGCATGGAGTCGCAGATCAACAGGGACAGAGATTTGTGGAAAAAGCCATCCGGCCATTATGTTGAAGCACATATTACTCCGCGAGGCTCCTGACTACGGTAGCCGTAATGCTCCGACAATCCATCAAGAGGTGCAGCTTCGTAGCTTACCAAAGTCATACTAAAACATTTTGACAGATTTTTGAGCGCTGTGTACCACATAAAATTAGTTCGAGGTCAGTAAGCACAACCAGAATTAATACATAAGGCACACCGGATTATAAGCGCACTGTCGATTTTTGAGAAAATTAAAGGATTTTAAGTACGCCTTACAGTCCGAAAAATACGGTGTTTATCTTCATTACTTTTTTGTCTCACTTGAAAAAAATCCCTTGCTTTTGAAGATGTGACATTCATTGTCATGAATAGGAAATACCAGGTCCTGACAGGAAACGTCAGTTCTTCAGACATCCTTTAGCACATTTTTTTATTAGATTTTGAATTTGGGCTGATGGTTATGGTTACTTTGACATGAGCTGAACTTGGCATGTGTTACAAACTTGTGACATCGGTTCTGTATACTTTTTAATAGAATCAGAGCTTAGAATTTTTAAAATCTACTGTATACTACTGGGCTTTTATGTTAAATAAATGTAAAGTTAGGCTTAGAAGAAAATACACAGGATGGGAGCAAAGAAGGGAAGGGACAGTAATTCCATAAATATTGGAAGACAATGTTCAGTCACAAAGCTGAAATAAATTTGTTATGTGCTTTTTATGTATACTTAGAAATGTGTCAGCAAAATTACTATGATTTAAACTCTTCCCACTTAAATCAGGTGGAAATGTTTACAGTGGTATTTGTATGAATTAAAACTGACTCAGCTCTGCAGCTCATTGTCTCGTCTGTCTGCAGTCATAACACAGCGATTTCCTATGGAACTGTATACCTCAGTGTTTTTCAACCTTTTATGTGCCAGGGAATCCTTTTTACATTGATAAAAAATCTTGCTGACCCCCCAAAATCTAAAATTTTATAAAACACACACATTGCAGCCTATGACAGCTTATCTAATGACAATTCAGTTTGGTAATTTGTTTATATTCAGTGTTAAATATGGCACAATTGCATACAAAGTCACTGAAAAGACACATACACATGCTCATTTGTTGGTGATGTGAGTGCACGAGTTTGCATCTGCACAAGTTGTATTTTGTCAACTCAAGCCAGAAGTTCATTTGATGCTTGATGATGGAATTAGTTTGAAAAGGAAACAGCCACTCACCCAACACATCGCTTGTCAGATGTATGCTGCTGCATACTTGCAGATGTGCTTTTCTTGGCTCAAGACTGGCGCTTGTTTGGATGATGGGGATGGCCCACGTTGGGATATGGTTTCTGCGGGAGTTGGTGACATTTTTCCTGCCCAGATAGTGATGTGGGCTCAGCAATAGTAAACTAACTAACTAACTAACTAACTAACCTGCACTTATATAGCGCTTTTCTAGTCACAAAGACCACTCAAAGCGCTTTCATTAATACTAACCCTCTATTCTAAGGGCCTATAGGAAACAGATATCTAGGGACAATTTAGAACAGCCAATTAACCTAACATGCATGTTTTTGGCATGTGGGAGGAAACCGGAGAAATCCCGGAGTAAACCCACGCAACACGGGGAGAACATGCAAACTCCACACAGATCACTGTTGGTCGGGGGCTGGGATCGAACCCACGATCCCACGATCCCCACAATCCCCCGGCCAAGGGTAAATTGTGCTGCCGCAGTGCTAACCACTGCGCCACCGTGCAGCCTGAGGGTCCTGGTATTACTGAGGCCCTGAAACTGCGGTCCTGAAACTGCTGCCTCTGGTTGTGCAGGAAAACCCAACTCATGCTCAGGCTCTGTTGAGAGAAGGAAGATGAGAAAGAAGAAGAGGAGGGATTGCATTTGTGCTGCTGCCCACAGACATGGAAGAGCCACTGCAGGCACCAATGCACAAAAGCAAGTTAAAAATTGCGGTTGAAATTAGACAATTTCCCATGGGGCACAAAACATTCTCTCACAGACCCTGTCTCATGGAACCCTAGTTGATAGTTTTTGCATATACAGTACAGTGGTGTGAAAAAGTGGCCCTGTGTGAAAAAGTGACCCCCCCCCTCCCCGTTAAAAGATAAATTAACTATGGTTTATCACATCTTTGGAAAGCTGAGTTTAATTTCCCTAGCCCCATCCAGGCCTGATTACTGCCACACCTGTTCTCAATCAAGAAATCACTTAAATAGGACCTGCCTGACAAAGTGAAGTAGACCAAAAGATCCTCAAAAGCTAGACACCATGCTGCGATCCAAAGATATTCAGGAACAAATGAGAAACAAAGTAATTGAGATCTATCAGTTCGGAAAAGGTTATAAAGCCATTTCTAAAACTTTGGGACTCCACCGAACCACAGTGAGAGCCATTATCCACAAATGGCAAAAACATGGAACAGTGGTGAACCTTTCCAGGAGTGTCCGACTGACCAAAATTGCCCCCCAACAGCGCAGCGATGACTCATCCAAGAGGTCACAAAAGACCTCACAACAACATCCAAAGAACTGCAGGCCTCACTTGCCTCAGTTAAGTAAGTCAGTGTTCATGACTCCACCATAAGAAAGAGACTGGGCAAAAATGGCCTGCATGGCAGAGTTCCAAGATGAAAACCACTGCTGACCAAAAAGAACATAAAGGCTAGTCTCAGTTTTGCCAGAAAACATTTTGATGATCCCCAAGACTTTTGGGAAAATACTCTGTGGACTGATGAGACAAAAGTTGAACTTTTTGGAAGGTGTGTGTCCCATTACATCCAGCGTAAAAGTAACACAGCATTTCCGAAAATGAACATCATACCAACAGTAAAATATGGTGGTGGTAGTGTGATGGTCTGGGGCTGTTTTCCTGCTTCAGGACTTGGAAGATTTGCTGTGGTAAATGGAACCATGAATTCTGCTGTCTACAAAAAAATACGGAAGGAGAATGTCCGGTCATGTGTTTGTGACCTCAAGCTGAAGCACACTTGGGTTCTGCAGCAGGACAATGATCCAAAGCACACCAGCAAGTCCACCTCTGAATGACTTAAGAAAAACAAAATGAAGACTTTGGAGTGGCCTAGTCAAAGTCCTGACCTGAATCTGATTGAGATGCTGTGGCATGACCTTAAAAAGGCAGTTCATGCTCGAAAACCCTCCAATGTGGCTGAATTACAACAATTCTGCAAAGATGACTGGACCAAAATTCCTCCACAGCACTGTAAAAGACTCATTGTCAGTTATTGCAAATAAATTAATAAGATGGCGGCAGCGCGCTCGGACGCAGCGGCCCCTCTTGGCATCAGCGAGTGTGAGAGTTTTGAGTGTTGTGATCATCCCAGACGTACATTCTGTAAAACTTACAACCGTGAGACCTTATTAAACATCAAGGTACTGCACGCTGCAAGAATCGCGGCGATCGGTTGTGATTTGGACATCCTACGCCAGCACGGAATTCTGGCGGAGTCTCCGCTGGAAGCTACCCGTGAGAGGAGGAAGAGGAAGCGGAGGGAACGCAGGAAAAAGCGAGGAAAAAGGGCCGGGATCCATGCTAGGCTAAAGGCTAACCCCTCCAGACCAGCGGTACCGTCGCTTCTTCTCTCAAACGTCCGCGCCCTCGAAAGCATGGTGGATGAACTGCGTCTGCTGAGAGAAACCCGGAGAGAGTGGAGGGACTGCTGTGTGTTTGTTTTCACCGAGACATGGCTCCACGACAACATTCCTGACGAGGCCATTCAACTGGAAGATATGGCGATGTTCCGTGCCGACAGGGGAACGGCGAGCTCCGGTAAGAGCCGGGGGGGTGGGTTATGCATCTATGTTAACAAGAACTGGTGCGTTAATGCCACGTTAGTGTCTAAACACTGCTCTCCGTTGGCGGAGTTCCTTATTGTAAATTGTCGGCCTTATTATCTGCCTAGGGAATTCAGCAACGTGTTTGTAGTCGGTGTTTACATAGCGCCGAGCGCTAACGCTAAAGCTAATGCTAAGAAGGCACTCGGGGAACTGCACAATGCAATCAGTGAAATCCAAACTTCACACCCGGACAGTTTTGTGGTGGTTGCGGGGGATTTTAACCACACCAGCCTAAAGACTGTGCTCCCCAAGTTTAAACAATGTGTAGACTTTAAGACCAGAGGAGAGAATATGTTGGACTTAGTGTACACAAACACAGATGCATATAAAGCGATACCCCGCCCCCATCTCGGCCGTTCTGATCACATATCCGTGATGCTGGTGCCTGCCTACAAACCTTTATTGAAGCGCAGCAGGCCAGCAGTGAAACAAATCAGGATTTGGCCAGACAGTGCAACCCCTGCACTGAAAGACTGTTTTCAGCACACAGACTGGAAGGTCTTCAAAATAGCAGCCTCCCAGGAAGACAGGACAGATGTGGAGGAGTATGCTGATTCGGTCACCAGCTACATCGCGAAGTGCACAGAGGATTTCACTACAGTGAAGACCATCACTATGCGGGGTAATCATAAGCCCTGGATGACTGCAGAGGTGCGCTCGCTGCTCACAGCCAGAGATGCAGCCTTCAGAGCGAAGGACAGGATCGCCCTCCGCTCAGCCAGGTCTGCGCTTTCTAAGGGAATTAAGGCGGCAAAGCGCGCCTATGTGGAGAAAATCCAGGGACACCTCTGTGACACTAGGAACACCAAGCAGATGTGGCAGGGAGTTCGGACACTGACGGGCTTTAAGCCTAGGCAGGGGGTCGATGATGACGCTTCGCTTCCAGACAGGCTTAACGACTTCTTTGCACGTTTTGAAGCATCAAACTCGACAATCAGAGGGAGGGCTGGCCCTCCCCCACCATCGGTCGGACCAGCTTTTACCATCAACACAGCGGACACACGGAGGACCCTAACCAGAGTCAACCCACGCAAAGCTGCAGGTCCAGACAACATTCCGGGACGTGTGCTCCGAGACTGCGCGAGCGAGTTGGCGGATGTCCTGACTGACATTTATAACATCTCCCTGAGTCAGGCCATTGTTCCCAGATGCTTCAAGACCTCTATCATTGTACCGGTGGCAAAGAAACCAGTGGTGTCCTGTTTGAATGACTATCGTCCTGTTGCACTGACACCAATTGTGATGAAGTGTTTTGAGCGGCTTGTCAAACCACACATTACAGCCTGCCTCCCTGCATCACACGACCCGCTCCAGTTTGCATATCGTTCAAACCGCTCCACGGAGGATGCTATAGTCACCACCCTACACTCTGTCATCACCCACCTGGACCAGAAAGACACCTATGCCAGACTCCTGTACATTGATTTCAGTTCAGCATTCAACACCATTATTCCCCAGAGATTGATGGAGAAATTACTCCTTCTCGGTCTGAACACCGCCACATGTCTCTGGATCCTGGATTTTCTGACTGAGAGACCTCAGTCTGTCCGGGTTGGAAACAACATCTCCAAGTCTGTCACGCTGAGTACCGGATCCCCTCAAGGCTGTGTACTCAGTCCACTGTTGTTTACACTTCTAACACATGACTGTGTATCCAGACACGAGGGGAACCAGATTATTAAGTTTGCAGATGACACCACGGTGGTGGGACTTATCCAGAGGGATGAGGAATCAATGTACAGGGAAGAAGTGAGAGACCTGGAGGGCTGGTGCAGGGAGAACGATCTGGTGCTCAACGTGGACAAAACGAAGGAGATGATTATCGACTTCCGGCGGTCGCAGCCTGAGCACGCCCCCCTCAGCATCGGCGGCCGTTTAGTGGAGAGAGTAGAGAACATCAAGTTCCTCGGAGTGCAGATCTCGCAGGACCTGACCTGGAGCAAGAATTCCTTGGAGATCAGGAAGCGGGCTCAGCAGAGACTGCACTTCTTGAGGAAACTCAAACAGGCCTCTCTCCCCATCTGCATCCTCAGGACCTTCTACAGAGGTGTGGTGGAGAGTGTTCTGACGTACTGCATTGCTACATGGTACTCCAGCTGCAGTATGTCAGACAAAAAAGCCCTGCAGAGGATAGTCAAGGGGGCGGAGAGGGTAATTGGAGTCTCCCTCCCCTCTATCCAAGAACTTTTTCAGAACCGTTGTAGGAGCAGGGCACTAAACATTGTCAAGGACCGTTCTCACCCTCTGCATAAACACTTTGAACTTCTTCCATCTGGTAAACGATTCGAGAGCATCAGAGGCAGAACCACCAGACTGATCAACAGCTTCCTTCCACAAGCTGTCAGGATGCTGAACAGTTGACCCGGAATCTCTCATACACACTACTGCACCTACGGACATTTTGTATATTATAGTTAGTTATTCTTTTTTCCCCAAGTATGTCTCAGGGATGTGTGAATGGATGGGGGGGTGGGGGTGGGGGGGGAGCTATGTGGGAATGTGTCTTAAATCATGCTGCTTCTTATATGGATGCCGAGAGAAACGCAATTTCATCTTGCCTGCACTACAGTTGTATGTACAGCAATATGACAATAAAGTTTGATTTGATTTGATTTGATTTGAAATGCTTGATTACAGTTGTTGCTGCTGAGGGTGTCCCAACCAGTTATTAGGTTTAGGGGACAATCACTTTTTCACAAATGGCTATGTAGGTTTGGATTTTTTTCCCCCTAAATAATAAACACCTTCATTTAAAAACTGCATTTTGTGTTTACTTGTTATCTTTGTCTAATATTTAAATTTGTTTGTTGATCTTAAACATTTAAGTGTGACAAACATACAAAAAAAAAAAAAAATGAAGAAGGGGGCAAACACTTTTTCACACCACTTTATGTCCAGTATCATGTTATGAGGTAATGTGAGTCAGTGTGGTTACAAATGGAATTTAAAGAGAACTGTAAAAGAGGGCTTAAGAAATCTTTTTCTACATTGGACTGGTCAAATAAACCATGGTCTGAAACAACAACAGAAAATTTTAATTTATATACAGTGGGGCAAAAAAATATTTAGTCAGCCACCAATTGTGCAAGTTCTCCCACTTAAAAGATGAGAGAGGTCTCCAATTTTCATCATAGGTATGCCTCAACTATGAGAGACAAAATGAGAAAAAAATCCAGAAAATCACATTGTCTGATTTTTAAAAAATTTATTTGCATATTATGGTGGAAAATAAGTATTTGGTCAATAACAAAAGTTCATCTCAATACTTTGTTATATACCTTGCCTTTGTTGGCAATGACAGAGGTCAAACGTTTTCTGTAAGTCTTCAAAAGGTTTTCACACACTGTTGCTGGTATTTTGGCCCATTCCTCCATGCAGATCTCCTCTAGCGCTGTGATGTTTTGGGGCTGTCGCTGGGCAACGCGGACTTTCAACTCCCTTCAAAGATTTTCTATGGGGTTGAGATCTGGAGACTGGACCTCCAGGACACTCCAGGACCTTGAAATACTTCTTACGAAGCCACTCCTTCGTTGCCCAGGCGGTGTGTTTGGGATCATTATCATGCTGAAAGACCCAGCCACGTTTCATCTTCAATGCCCTTGCTGATGGAAGGAGGTTTTCACTCAAAATCTCACGATACATGGCCCCATTCATTCTTTCCTTTACACGGATCAGTCGTCCTGGTCCCTTTGCAGAAAAACAGCCCCAAAGCATGATGTTTCCACCCCCATGCTTCACAGTAGGTATGGTGTTCTTTGGATGTAACTCAGCATTCTTTCTCCTCCAAACACGACAAGTTGAGTTTTTACCAAAAAGTTCTATTTTGGTTTCATCTGACCATATGATATTCTCCCAATCCTCTTCTGGATCATCCAAATGCTCTCTAGCAAACTTAAGATGGGCCTGGACATGTACTGGCTTAAGCAGGGGGACACGTCTGGCACTGCAGGATTTGAGTCCCTGGCGGCGTAGTGTGTTACCGATGGTAGCCTTTGTTACTTTGGTCCCAGCTCTCTACAGGTCATTCACTAGGTCCCCCCGTGTGGTTCTGGGATTTTTGCTCATTGTTCTCATGATCATTTTGACCCCATGGGGTGAGATCTTGTGTGGAGCCCCAGATCAAGGGAGATTATCAATGGTCTTGTATGTCTTCCATTTTCTAATAATTGCTCCCACAGTTGATTTCTTCACACCAAGCTGCTTACCTATTGCAGATTCAGTCTTCCCAGCCTGGTGCAGGACTACAGTTTTATTTCTGGTGTCCTTTGACAGCTCTTTGGTCTTGGCCATAGTGGAGTTTGGAGTCTGACTGTTTGAGGTTGTGGACAGGTGTCTTTTATACTGATAATGAGTTCAAACAGGTGCCATTAATACAGGTAACGAGTGGAGGACAGAAGAGCCTCTTAAAAAAGAAGTTACAGGTCTGTGAGAGCCAGAAATCTTGCTTGTTTGTAGGTGACCAAATACTTATTTTCCACCATAAATTGCAAATAAATTCTTTAAAAATCAGACAATGTGATTTTCTGGATTTTTTTTTCTCATTTTGTCTCTAATAGTTGAGGTATACCTATGATGAAAATTGGAGACCTCTCTCATCTTTTAAGTGGGAGAACTTGCACAATTGGTGGCTGACTAAATACTTTTTTGCCCCACTGTAATATTACTCTAGCTCCTTAGTTCTGTGAAGAACTGTCGATTTTTGATCAGGTCTTGGAATTTTGATCAAATAAATTTCCATGATTGCTTTATATCATTTCCATCATATCACCAAGATCAGGGATGTCTTGTCACACAGTGATGCTAAGAAACTAGTCCATGGTATTGTTAGTGCTAGATTAGATTAAATAATGTAATTCTTATGCTACCAGATTGTCCTAAAATGTCTCTAAAGATTGATTAAATATGCTGCAATTAAAGTTTTCACACGGCGGCGCAGTGGTGGAGTGGTTAGCACTGCGGCAGCACAGCAACTCACCCTTGGCCGGGGGATCCTGGGTTCAATCCCAGCCCCCGAACAACAGTGATCTGTGTGGAGTTTGCAAGTTCTCCCCGTGTCTGCGTGGGTTTACTCCGGGATTTCTCCGGTTTCCTCCCACATGCCAAAAACATGCAAGATAGGTTAATTGGCATCAAACTGGGTATTCTAAATTGTCCTTAGGTATGACTGTGAGAGTGAATGGTTGTCTGTCTCTCTGTGTTGGCCCTGCGATGGACTGGCGATCTGTCCGGGGTGTACCCTGCCTCTCGCCCAGGGACGCTGGGATGGGCTCCAGCTCCCCCGCGACCCGAAAAGGATTAAGCGGAAGAAGATGAATGAATGAATGAATGAATGAATGAATGAATGAATAAAGTTTTAACATGTACTACAAAGACAGATCATATCTCTCCTGTTTTGGCCTCTCTTCTTTTGTTTCCTATAGAATCTACAATTAAATATAAAATTCTTCTTCTCACTTACAAATCTCCAAATGATTTGTCTCCAACTCATTTATCTGCCCTCTCCCATACATTAAGTCCCTTGTGTGTAGTTTTTTCATCTCTGGTTAAAAAGTTAAAAAGGGGCTTTTCCTCTCCACCATTGCCAAGTGTTTGCTCACATGGGACCACTGGGGTCTTTTTCTGAAAGTGCTATGATATGTCTGATGTTGTGAATTGGAGCTATGTAAATAAAATTCAAGTGAACTGAATGAGACTTCATCAGATACAATGTCCATTATATCAAGACTCCCATAAATCTGTTCCCTTGTGTCATGAAAACAGTGCACATACATAAGAGATTATACCACCACAAAATGAGAAAAAGAGGGCACCGTTTAAATTTTCTGGAATTTGATTAAAAAGTTTAAAAGCAAAAAAGCAATCAAATATCTTAATATTTCCCTGTTTCTGTTTAATGTCCAGCTGAAAACCGATCAAACTGTTCTTTTTTTTTTCATTGTATGCTCTGAAATGCAATACCTGTTTCTTTGAATAGGAGGGCAATGGCATCAATTATACTTTTTTCTCCACACACATTTTTTTGTGCCCCTTGGTGCAAGTACTTTTCTTGATGCTTTTAAAGTCTCTTTGACATGCTCTTCACCAACTGCATATCGAATCCACTCCTTATGGACCACCTGCTATCACTGGCTGAAGGCACTTTTCTTGGCTTCACAATCGCCTCTATCTTCAGCATGAATGAATGCATTACCATTTTTATACTTTAGAGCTTTGAGACTTTTGAATAACTAATGAGAGGGCTGCTGTGCCTGTGAATAGCTATCGCTTGCTATGATAAACAGAAGTTTGACATGAGCTAATGTCAACTTTGCTTTACTGGAGATGTAAGCAGAATGTTTGACGTGCATTGCTTTAATTAATGAAAACAAAAAAGAAAAAAGAACACCGGAAAAACCCAAGACTCACCAAGAGAAATCTTAGCCCACATCAAAAATTTGCCACCAAAATGATAAGGGAAGTAATCCTAACATGGTTTTCCTTTATTTTTTTTCTCCTGCCAGTACTTAAAGTGGCTCACATTACATATATCTATAATTTTATATAATGAGATGAATATATTTGAAAATATTCCATTTAAGCCATTCAGACTTCTCTAAACCTCCAGTGTCTTTTTTTTTCTACTTTTAGAGTGTGAAAATAACAAGAATATTGATGGTGTGGGGGACCCAGTCAGTACGTTCTCTACTCAGACTGAATGGCACGGCAGGAGGAGATGTGTAAAAGCTGAGAAACGGATATGCAAGGCAGTCTGTGGTTTTCTCTTTAAGACCGCATGATCATATGCGTTCTCCTCCGGTCTGCATAATAATGCGCCGACAGGCTGGGTGACAAAGGGAATTGTCATTGTAGATGTATGTGTGTTAATGCAAACAGAGACAAAGGGAATTGTCATTGTAAATGTATGCATGTTAATGCAAACACCCCAGGTTGCCGGGCGGGTTGTATGGTATAAAAAGAGAGATGCCCGCGACCTGGTTCATGCTTCTTATTCTTGTTGACTGATGTTAGAGAGAGAGGAATAAAGTCTGCTCTGCTCCAGCTACCACCTCACCTGCTCATTCCTCTCTCTACACTGGTGACCCTTGACGCACAATGGAACTTGAGGCAAACACCCTGGAGACGACCCGGACTGGAGGCGCCAGCACCGCATGCGCCGTTTCGGTCAAACTCCCAGACTTTTGGCTACATGACCCGAAGTCTTGGTTCCTCCACACCGAGGCTCAGTTCGCGCTACAGGGAGTGACGGCGGATGACATCAAATACTACTACGTGGTTGCATCACTGGACACACGCACAACACAGCAGGTGGCGAGCCTGCTCCAACAGCCCCCAGCCCACGACAAATACGACGCTCTCAAAACCGCGCTGATCCGGCGCTTCACACTCTCGGACTGCGAGAGAGCGGAAAGGCTCCTGACGTACTCCAAGTTGGGAGATGGGTCGGCGGTCGAATTAATTGAGAAGATGCTGGCGTTGATGGGCACAGATGACGGGCATTTCCTCTTTGCCCACCTTTTCCTCAGGAACCTCCCGACAGCGGCCAGAGCGGTCCTTGCCAATTTGCCGCTGCTGGCCACGCGCAACTACCGGGCGCTAGCACAAGAGGCAGATTGGATTATCCTCACCACCAGAGTCTTCCCTGCAAACGCAGTGGCATTGGAACCCAGCAAGACGGCCAGCGGAGGCGAGGAACCAGCGACGGTGGCCGCAGCGGAGGCCAAGAAGCACCGGAGAGACACGCTCTGCTTCTACCACCCCCGTTTTGGAGAAGACGCACGCCGATGCATGCCACCGCGCCAATTCAAGTGCTCAGGGAACGCCTGGGCCGGCAGTTGGTAGCAGCTGCAACCGCCGGTGACACAAACAAGCTGCTCTATGTGACAGACTCACGCTTGGGGAGACGGTTCCTCGTGGACTCCAGCTTCCAAAAGAGCCTCATCCTGCCATCCTACACAGACCGGCTGGCTTGAAGTAGCGGCCCTGAGCTGGCGGCCGTAAACGGCTCAGACATTAAGACTTTTGGTGAGAGGACGATGACTATATCCTTGCACGGCCGTACATACCAATGGACATTCGTCATAGCGGCATGTAACTTCCCCATTTTGGGTGCTGATTTTTTGTGTGCACACGGACTATTAGTCAATGTGGCTAACAGACATCTCATTAACGCAATGTCTTTTGATTCTCTGCCCTGTACAGCTAAAGGAGCCAGGTCCACAACACTAGCCAACGTCACAGCTCCAGTGGGTAAGTTCCACACCCTACTCACCCAGTTCCCAGCACTCACGGTTCCGACATTTTCGGCGGCCATCACTAAACACGGGGTGGAGCACGTCATTACCACCACGGGGCTGCCCGTTTTCGCACAACCTCATCGCCTGGACACAGCTAAACTGGCCAGTCCGCGCAAGGAGTTTGCCAACTTGGAAAGGTTGGGCATCATCAGGCGCTTAAACAGCCCATGGGCATCCCCGCTACATATGGTACCTAAAGCCGAGGGATCGTGGTGACCATGTGGAGATTTCCTCAGATTAAGCAACGCCACAGCGCACGATCGCTACCCAGTCCCCCATATTCAGGATTTTTCCATCCACCTCACTGGGGCACACATTTTTTCTAAGATAGACCTGGTCTGTGGTTACCACCAGGTCCCCATGCGTGAAGTGACTTTTTGGGCCACCGCATCTCACCGGAGGGCGCGATACCCTTAAGGGACAAAGTGCGCACAGTGGCAGATCTTCCCCGGCCTCAGACGGTCAGGGCGCTGCAGGAGTTTTTGGGGATGGTTAACTTCTACAACCGTTTCCTCCCCCGCACAGCCCAGCTCATGTAGCTGTTGTACACCGCATTTACGAAACGGAAACCGGCGGACAGAGTCGACTGGACTCCTGAGCGAGAGCAGGCATTTTACGAGGTCAGAACAGCTCTAGCGAACGCCGCACTACTGGCGCACCTGGACCCGGCGGCTCGGATAGCGCTCACTACCGACGCATTGGACGTGGCCATAGGGTCCGTCGTGGAGCAGTGTGTCACTGGTTCTTGGCAGCCGCTCGCCTTTTTTAGCAGGTCTTTGCGCGACAATGAGCGTAAATACAGCACGTTTGACAGGAAGTTACTGGCTCTCCACCTGGCCATACGCCACTTCCAGTTCTGGCTGGAAGGGCGCACCTTCACTGTGTTTGTGGACCACAAGCCGCTAACGTACGCTATGGTCAAGGTTTCAGAACCATGGTCAGCCTGGCAGCAGAGACAGCTGGCCACGATCTCGGAGTTTACGACCGACATTCAGCATGTGGCCGGTAAGCTCAGCATGGTGGCAGACTGTCTCTCGCGTGCATTAGTGGCCCCGGTCTACGTAGGGATAGATTACATGGCCATGGCCGCCAAGCAGATCGGCGATGCGGACGTTTGCGCGCTCCAATCTGGACCAACAGGGTTAAGGCTGGAGAGCAGAGTACTGCAAGATGGGTTGGAAGCCCTAATCTGTGAAGTTTCCACAGGCCGCCTGTGCCCGGTGGTCCCAAAGCGCTTGGCGCCACCTCGTTTTTGAGTCGGTTCACTCCCTGGCGCACCCAGGAGTGCGCACATCAGTCAAAATGGTGGGAGCAAAGTTCGTCTGGCTGAGCCTGCACAAACAGGTGAAAGAGTGGGCTGCAGCCTGCGTAGTGTGCCAACGAGCCAAGGTGCACAGGCACACAAAGGCCCCCCATGAGCCGTTCCATGTCCCAGCTAAGAGGTTCGATCACATTCATGTGGACCTCGTGGGCCCCCTCCCACCATTGCAGGGGCCTCCTGACAGTGGTGGACTGCACCACGCGCTGGCCCGAAGTGGTCCCGCTAGCTTCCACCGCGTCCGCAGAAGTTGCATGTGCTTTTCTGATGACATGGATGGCACGCTTCGGCGCCCCTTCAGATATCACGTCCGACCACGGCCCACAGTTTGTTTCCGACCTCTGGTCCATGATGGCCCGGATCCTGAGCATCACAATTCATCGCACGACTGTGTACAACCCCCAGGCCAATGGGTTATGCGAGCGTTTCCATAGGTCACTTAAAGCAGTGCTCAGAGCTTCGCTTACGGATGCAAATTGAGTGGACCAGTTGCTGTGGGTTCTATTAGGGTTGCGTTCAGCACCGAAGGAGGATTTGGCGGCCTCCCCAGCAGAGATGGTTTGTTCCCATCCGCTGCGGCTCCCCAGAGAATTTTTTCCGGACAATCCCACGCCGAACACCGATCCATCCCCGCCTTCACTACATAGCACAGCGGTAGGGACGGTACCTGGCCCGGCCTACCACTGTTTTCCCCGCGCTTTCGTGCCAAGGACCTTGAAGGACGCGTCGTTCGTGTTTGTCAGGCACGATGCCCACCAGACCCCATTGCACCCGCCCTACGACAGCCCGTTCAGAGTGCTGGAACCTGGGGAGAAACATTTTGTGTTAGACTTGGGGGGACGCAGAGAAACAATCTGTATAGACAGGCTTAAGCCTGCCTTCGTTTTAGCAGACGAGGAGGTGGTGTTGGCCCGAGCTCCTCGGTAAATGACTCGTCAGCTCAGTCACAATGTCATGCTGAAGATGACCCCCCCTCCCAATGTCCCCCCACAGATGGACGTGCCTCCAGGAGCGCCCCACTGGCACAGCAGTGCCTTGGATCTGGCGACCCCCCACTACAGCCGCTACGGACGGCGACTGAAGCCCACAGGACATGAGGGTTAAGGCCCAGTCTGAGTTTCGGGGGGGGGGCGGTGTGAGGGACCCAGTCAGTACGTTCTCTACTCAGACTGAATGGCACGGCAGAAGGAGATGCATAAAAGCTGAGAAACGGATATGCAAGGCAGTCTGTGGTTTTCTCTTTAAGACCGCATGATCATATGCATTCTCCTCCGGTCTGCATAATAATGCGCCGACAGGCTGGGTGACAAAGGGAATTGTCATTGTAGATGTATGTGTGTTAATGCAAACAGTGACAAAGGGAATTGTCATTGTAAATGTATGCATGTTAATGCAAACACCCCAGGTCGCCAGGCGAGTTGTATGGTATAAAAAGAGAGATGCCCGCAACCTGGTTCTTGCTTCTTATTCTTGTTGACTGATGTTAGAGAGAGAGGAATAAAGTCTGCTCTGCTCCAGCTACCGCCTTGCCTGCTCATTCCTCTCTCTACAATATTTTTAATATGGTAAATCTAGGTTTACTGGTCTGAGAGCACAGCAGCAATTTGTTGTGTCCAGTCAGAGGAAAGTTGGATGTAAGGGAAAGGTGCTGAAATGCCTTCTTTGACAAGACTTTGGATGTGCTCAAAAGTAGCACCAAGGCTGTTGCACAATTATAAGGTTAGTGTAGTTTACCTGAACCAGTAGAGTTCATAAATAAAAGGATGGGGCTGCCAAACTGTTTGTCACAGTTGATGGACTGAACGTAAAAGCAGACACAAAGACTAGTGCAAGGTTTAGCGACTTTATTGTGTAGATTAATGAAAACATGAATGTGTGTGGTGTGAGTGTGGTGTATGTGCAGGCGAGTGAGTTCATGTATGCACAGATGCATAGGCTAAAAGGGGCAGGGGTTAGCCAGACTTCCAGAGCCCAGCAGGCAAGCTTATTATGGGCAGCTCAGTAGCACAGTGGTTAGTGCTGTGGCAACACAGCAAGAAGGTCACGGGATCGATTCTAACCCTTACCATCATGGCTTCGATCCCACCCCCTGACCATCGGTGATGCTTCTGTGTGGAGTTTGCATGTCCTGTCATAATCGGCCCTTTCAGGGCAGAAATCAAGACCCCACTCGCCAGCTGTGAGTTTGCGAACAAAAATAAACCACGAAGGGCAACTTACAGATTACAAAGACACAACGGAAAAACCACGAAGGGAAACTTACAGAAAAAAGCAGTCAATGAAAACCACGAAGGGTAACTTACGGATATCATACGAGACTGAATACTGAGCAGAAAATAAACAGGAATCAGACGGGGGAATTCCTGTCAGCACAAGGTGAGGTCGCAGCAAGGAATGAATCCTGCAAGCAAGCTTAAATAATAACTAGAAAAGCACTCATAGAGCACATTCCTCCGCCAAGGCTCCTTTCGTTTGTCATGGATCACCTCCAAAAGGTAATGGGTTTGTGTGTAGGCCTATAGCCACTTGTGTTGAAAATGGCATCAAAGTCTGTCCATCAGTTTTGGAGTATTATTGCTAACACACTGTGAGAAGATAAGAGCCTTGGCTGAGGTATGCATTCTCAGATGATCACCGAAATATAATGGGTTCCTCTCTAGCCCAAGAACCACCTCTGGTGGAGGTACGCACTCTCAGATCATCACCAAAATCTAATCATCTGTTCCCCGTGGCATTACACACCTTTCCTGAAAATTTCATCAAAATCCATTCATAACTTTTTGAGTATTGTTGCTAACACACTGTGAGAAGATAAGAGCCTTGGCTGAGGTATGCATTCTCAGATCATCACCAAAATATAATGGGCTCCTCTCTAGCCCAGGAACCACCTCTGGTGAAAATTTCATCCAAATCCATCCAGTAGTTTTTGTGTAATCCTGCTGCACAAATACAAACAAAGCCCTTGGTGGAGGTATGCACTCTCAGATCATCACCAAAATCTAATCATCTGTTCCCCGTGCCATTACACACCTTTCCTAAAAATTTCATTAAAATCTGTTCATAACTTTTTGAGTTATGTTGGTAACAGACAGACAGACAGACAGACCCCGGTAAAAACATTACCTCCTTGGCGGAGGTAATAAGGGGAAACCCAAATGTGACTCAGGTGTGGATGCATGAGTGAGAAAGTAATTAAAGACAACTAAACAGCTTTGACAATCCATGAAAAGATTTGACAGGAGGAAGTAACATAACAGCGCTGTCAAAATAAAAGCACAAACCATAAATGAAGAAAATCAAGAACAAATACATATACAGAAAATGAGTAGCAACCAGGAGACCCGAGCATGGCACTGACCCGCACTTGGCATCATGACATGTTCTCCCCGTGTCTGTGTGGGTTTACTCCGGGTACTCCGGTTTCCTCCCACATGCCAAAAACATGCAGGTTAGGTTAATTGGAGACTTCAAAGAGGCCCTAAGTGTGAATATGCGTGCGTATGGCGAAGGGATTGATGCTGCACCTTGGCTGCTTCATCCATCCAGGTGGATGCCCTGTAATTTTCCTCTGGGATTAATAAAGTTTACTAAGAAAAAGGTAAAATTTTTGTCACAGGAGTTAAAGGCTGTCCACACCAATGACGATGAAGATAACTAGAAAAGCACTCAGAGAGTGCATACCTCCACCACTCCTTCCTTTCATCCATCCATCTGTCCATACCTCCCTGCCTCACCCCTCCACACATTGCAAGATAGGGCCTTGGTGGAGGTATGCACTCATGGGTCACTTGCAAAATCTAATGGATTCATCTGTAGCCCAAGAGCCACCTCTGGTGAAAATTTCATCAAATTCTGTCCAGTAGTTTTTGAGTAATCTTGCTAAACCATTGTGAGAAGACAGAGCCTTCAGGTTCAGGTTCAGGTTACTTTATTTGTACCTGTAGGTAGATTTGTTTTGCAGTCTGGTGACATCCATATTTATAAACCACAATTACATTCAACATAAACACAAACACAGGCACACATGAAGCTGACTATAAACATGATAAAAATAGTCAAGGCTCCATCAATCAGGATGTAAGACAAGGAGATGAGAGAAAAACAAGAGATAGGAGAGAAGGGTCATATTAAAAAGTTAAAGACTAGTCAAAGAGGTTAAAAACTCAAAGGTCTAAAACCCAATAGAAGATTTAGAACCCAAATAAAAATCCTACAAAAATAGGTAAATATAAAAAGAAATTAATAAATAGGTAACTAAATTATGTGCAATATATTGTTACAACTTGTTCAACTCTTTGACAACAGCAGGAACAAAGCTGTTTTTGTAGCGCTGGGTTTTACTTTTTGGGACAGCAAACCTCTGTCTTGAGGGAAGAAGCTGAAAGTGGCAGTGCAAAGGGTGGGAGTCATTATTTAAAATGGAGGTAGCCATCCTCTGTACCTGTCTGGTGTACAGGGATGTCAGGCTCAGCTGTGACTCACCAAGCAAATGACTGGACCATCTAACTACCTGATCCAAGGATTTCCTCTGTTTCAGTTTTATCTGACCAAACCATGACACTAAAGAAAAGGATAAAACAGATTCAATAAAAGCCCGATAAAACATTGTCATTATGGTTCGGTCAATTTGGAAGCGTGCAAGTTTCCTTAAACAATGCAAATGTTGCTGACCCTTTTTGCACACCCTTTCACAGTTCTCTTCAAAGTTTAAATTACTATCAATAATTGTCCCAAGATATTTGTAGGATTGTACACATTCAGTGGTCTGACTTTTTAGTACGGTGACTTCATGCCTGGGAGTTTTTCTCCTAAAGTCAATAATCATATCTTTAGTTTTTGTCGTATTCAGCTGCAGGTAGGAATCCTCACACCAGTGAACAAAATCATCAACTACTGGGCCGTGGCCACTCTCACCATCCTGGAGGAGACTGACAATAACAGAATCATCAACATACTTTATAATGTGTCTGTTGACATGTCTGCTCCGACACATGATTGTGTACAGGATGAAGAGTAGTGGTGACAACACACACCCCTGAGGAGAGCCAGTAGAAGAGCACTTTTGGTCAGACAATGTATCATTGACCCTTACTCTCTGTGTCCTGTTGGTTAAGAAATCCAGAATCCAACCCACCAGATTATTGCTCAAATCAAATTGTTGCAGGAGCCTTTCAACTAAAATATGAGGTTGGATTGTATTAAAGGTGGAAGAAAAGTCCACAAATAAAAGCCTGGCATGTGTCCCATTAAAATCCAGATGTTTAAAAAGCATGTTAAACAGAGTGACAGTGGCGTCCTCCACTCCTTTGTGAGGCCTATAGGCAAACTGAAAAGGATCCAATGCATGTTCAGTCTGCTTTAGGACCTCAAATCTGACCAGTTTTTCAAAACTTTTCATTAAAATTGAAGTCAAAGCAACTGGTCTAAAGTCGTTTACCGTTTTAGTACAGCTGGATTTTGGAACGGGGACAACCACGGCATCTTTCCAGATCTTAGGCACATGTTGTGTCTGTAAGGACTTATTGAAAATGTAAAGAAATACAGGACTCAATTCCCGTGCACAGGACTTTACCCAGCGCCCACATATATTATCAGGGCCCTGACTTTTGTTCACTTTTACAGCACAGAACTCCCTTTTAATATCCTGCACCTCAATATTAAAGTGCTGATTGTCTTTGAGTTTCTGTTTCAAATCTTGGGTTTCTGTGCTAAAATCAGAGGAATCAAAACGGCCATAAAAACAATTAAGAGCATTAGCCAGCTCTGTGTCTGAATTAAAACCATCTAAAAACACACGATTACTGCGCTCTGTGCTCTGAAGGCCTGCAATAGTTTTCATACTGGCCCAGGCTGGACCAAGTTTCTTTGTTGCCATCTTACTTTCCAATTCTAATTTATAATTCTGTTTTGCTCTTAAAATTTCGCACTTCAGCTCTTTTGTGGCAACCTGTAGCTCAGAAACAGACCCCTGTTTAAAGGCAAGTGCTTTCCTCTGTAAGCAGGATTTAACTGATTTTGTAACCCATGGTTTGTTGTTGGGATATATTTTGACACGTTTACGTGGAACGATCATATTTTTACAGAAAGCCATGTATGAGCATGTAACGTCTACCAAAGAGTCCAAATCATCCCCGCAGGACAGTGTGAAAACCTCCCAGTCTGTACAGTTAAAGCATTCCTGGAGACAGTGCACTGAATCCTCTGTCCACACATCTATGTCTCTGGTCTTCACCTTGCCTCTTCTGAGAGCAGTTTTATATGTGGGCATATGACTGGCGCCTAGCGGCTGCCCCGGCCTTGGATGCACTCTGCAGAGCGTGCCCAAATGCTAAGTCACGTTTCGTTACCTTGTATTCATACATGTGTAATGACAATAAAGTTGAATCTCAATCTCAATCTCAAATGTACACAGTTGTGATCTGAGGATCCTAACGGAGGAAGGGGAAGTGATTTATAGGCCTTTTCAATGGATCCATAGCACAGGTCCAATGTCTTTTTTCGCCTGGTTGGGCAGGAGACATACTGATAAAAGTTTTTAAGTGTCTTCTTTAAAGAAACATGGTTAAAATCCCCAAGAATCAAGTTTGGAGCCTCTGGGGAAATTGACTGCAACCGCTGTACCACATCAAAGATGGTGCTGGAGGCGGAGTCAGCATCTGCCCTCGGGTGAATGTACACAGTCGTGATGAAAAGTTGGGGGAACTCGCGGGGCAGATAAAAGGACACAGACAGAAGTGACACAGACAGAAGCTCCACATCGGGTGTACAGATGCGGTCTCTGACCGTGACAGATGTACAGTACAGTTTATTAATATATAAACATACGCCGCCCCCTTGACATTTCCCCGTTACCTCTTCCTGCCGATCCGAGCGAAGTGGGGCTCCAAAGCCGTCAATCCACAGGTCCGCATCCGGGTCTTGTGCCGTAAGCCACGTGTCCGTGTAAGCCATGACACAGCAGTTCTTGAAGTCCTTCTGATATCGTACATTCCCTTGAATTTCATCCACTTCATTTCTCAGGGATTGCACGTTCCCCAAAATCATGGAAAGGAAGAGGAATGCTGTTAAGCTGACGTCTCCTCAGTCTTAATTTCACGCCTCCACGCTTTCTGCGTTTCCTCCTCTTGTCTCTCTTTTCATCGCTGTGTCCATGAAAGTCTCTTAAAATGAAGTCCGGCAGTTGCGGCACAGACTCAATCACAGATGCTGCATTATCCATGTTTAAATGCAGTAACATGTCTCTGGAATACTGTATTCTTCCCGGCATGATCGTGATTGTGCTTACCTCAGAGACAAAGAGCAGGTGAGAAAGAAGCAGCAGTCCAAAAGTAAGGAGGAAATCCATACTGATGGAACCAGGGAGCTCTTCGTTATACAGTCCACAAACATTCAAGGACAAAAACGACACAGAGAATTTCGTTTAAACACATTAAAGTGAGTAAAAACAGAGACACAGACGACAGACTTTTTTCACCAGCTGCCGGTCGCTGCGTGCGCATGTGCCCAAGGCAGAGGTATGCACTCTCAGATCATCACCATCATACATGCTTACATACATTTCCACATCAGTCATCAATCTTAATCAATCCTAACCACCTGAACAGATTCACCACACCATAAGGTGACACTGTTTGCAGTTAGGGTTAGTAGTTTCAGGACACAAGTGTTGCCATGAATGGATGACAGCATGTTGAGATGCTTTGTGTCATGCCACGCACAGGCCAGCAGTTTTGCCTTGCCACATCAACACTGGGTCATCTCCCCTTCTCAATGTCAACTGGGCTGGTCGCAGATCCTTTGGCATACCTCTCCTATTCCAGTTCACGGTGCCACACAGTCCAGTGTCCTTAGCTGCTAGCTCCTTAGCGATGGCTGGTCATGTGTAGTAGCTAACCCTGTACACCTCATGTCCTTTCCCAGTGTATGGCTCCATCAGCTGATGCACAACAAGATGAGTTGGGCCCAAACCATCACAGTCATTGCCATTTTGTCCTGTGTACAGTGACCACTGCAACACATCCTGAGCTGGCTTCACTCAACACAAATGCCTTATAGCTGCATTTGTCTGTTTTTTTGGGGTTGTACAGCTTCAAGGTGGACCTTCCCTTGAATGCAATTGTCATTTCATCCAGGGAAAGTTCCTTGCCTGTATCATAAACAGCAGCAAAATGCGGAACTATAAAGTCAATGATTGGACGTATCTTGAATAGTCTATCATGGCCTGGCTCACCCCATGCAACACTGTTCTCATTGTTCACAAAATGGAAGCAAGAGAGGATCATTGTAAACCTGCTGCTAGACATCACTCTGCCAAATTCAGGCGTAAGAGCTGGCCAATACTCTGAACAGTAGTTCACCAGTGCGGGCTTTGCCACAATTCCCATACACAAATGGAGTGCCATGAAAACTTTCATCTCCTCCTCAGTCACAGCAGTCCACTTGTGAAATCTGGACTTGGGTTTGAGTTCATCTTTAACTTTAGCTTGGGCTTTGAACTGCTCAGCGCACCTGTTTGTTTCCTCGGTGAGAATCCTCCAGAACTCTTTGGTCCAAAACAAAGACAGGAAATCAGTGGGTTGGGTAGATGACAAATCCACGTCTCCACGATATCCAACCACCTTTTCAAACGGTTTGAGCCACGCCTGATAATCTTCTTCATCTCTTACAAGGTCCCAGGTATCACTGTCCCAACTTACTGTTGTATTTCTACCGTTGAAGCCAGCTGGTCTGCTACTTTTTCCTCTCTGGTGATGTGGCACGCTCGCCACCCCCACCATGCATTCTGAATCACAACTTTCAAAGCCTCATCCAGAAAGTGTACTCGACCTCTTCACCCCTCGACCACAGTTAGGCAAAGCTGAACAATCTGCAGAAGTTGCTTCTGTGCCATTTTGCACTTCACTGAACACAGAAAAAACACCTGCAGTCTTCCTCGGCGCTGCACTGTCGGTTTCACTGTCGCCTGAAACACCCGTGTCGTCAGAAAGCTGATAATCCGATTCTGAATCTTCCTCAGACGAAACAGTTGATAAATTGTCCTCTTCTGACCCAGGATCTAACCCAAAAAATGAGCTAAGGCTTCCTCTCTGGTGAAGGTCCTCTGTGCCATCTTATCTCTCCACTGCCTCTCACTCAAATGAAAAAGCCCCCACTTCAGACTGGATTTTAAACGAAAGTTCGCATTGGGTCATATCCAGTTTTTGTGCTAGGCGGAAAGCTATACCCGTCTGCCATCTTGTGGTGTTAAAAGGTTCGTACATCTCTGACTCTATTTAATGGTACCAGGCCTGTTTTGACTGGTGTGCTGACGGCTGCCAGGACTGGTTAGGAAATTAATTTTCCTTTCCCCATTCTTTTATGCTGAGCACCAAGCTAGAAGGTGGAAAGTACCATTTTTATATGGTCTTTGGTATGACCTGGCCAGAATTTGAACCCATGACCTCCCGGTTGTGGGGCAGATGCTCTACGAACTAGGCCACCACTCCGGTTGCTTTGACAGTAGGATTGGAATAAATTACAGAGGCTGGGAAAATTTGTCCACAGGCTGAGCTCTATGTAAATCAGACCTGCTTTCAGATAGGATGCTGAGTGTACATTAAGTTGAAATTATCATTAGGCTATTATTATTTGCAAGCCCGACTGATTCTGCTTTGCATAATACACTCACTTAATATCCTACCTGTCAGTGAGTCCAAGGAAGCTTCCAAGCAGAGAGAAGGATCTGCTGAATAATTTCAAGAACTCACACTCTTCTGCTTTACATCTTTTCTCTCTGCCTAATGAACAGCAGTAGGTCTAGTAAAAAACAAACATAAAAACCCAAATCCATTATGGTTCTCTGAATGCCACAGCAGACAATCTCATTCTGTGGCATGAGAAACTTTCCCACGAAAACGAAGAGAAAATAGTCTCAATCGTTTGTGCATCATTTGCCCCAGCCGGTCATACCAAAGACCTTAACAATGGTATTTTCTGCTTTCAAGCTTGATGTTCAGTATAAATAGAATGAAAAAAGGAAAATTGGTTACCCAGCCACAAGGGGAAGCACAAAACCAGTGTACTCCCTGTGTTGGTCCCAAGCCTGGGTAAATGGGGAAGGATGTGTCAGGAAGAGCATCTGTCATACTTGCTATATCAAATATGCTGACCCATGATCCTCTGTGGCAACCCAGAATAGGAAGGAGCCAAAAGTGTGTCTGTGTGTGTGTGTGTGTGTGTGTGTGTGTGTGTGTGTGTGTGTGTGTGTGTGTGTGTGTGTGTGTGTGTGTGTGCATATATTGTTTGGGCATTTGAAACTTTCATTTATGCTTTTATAGTTTTTAAGATAGTGTTGATGCAATCAGCCCCCCACCCCTACACACTTGCTCTATACTGAAAGACCTAAAATACATATATTTTTATTATCTCACAACATCTAAAAGCACACACACACAAAAAAAACCTCAAGTACACATATGAGGGCTGCTCAATAAAGATTTCCCCTGACTCCTTTCCCATGGACTGAGAGGAACCAAATTTGTGACAGTTATTAGTCTTTCTCTACATAGGTACCACCAAGGGTCACAGACTTCTACAATCACTTTATACAGCTGTGGAGACCTCGCCTGTCATGAGCTCTCCGTGCGCCTCTCCAATGCGCACGGCGAGGGGAGAAAGGACGAGGATTTACACGCTGGGATTTACACCACACACATTTATTAAACACCAAGGTGCTAACACACAGACATACAGTCATACAGATGGTGACAGCAGTCCTATTAACTTCCTGCAGCAGCTCCAACGCAGGGGACTCCACCAGCGTGGCTGCAGGGGGACCCCTCAGTGCTGGCTCCCAGAAGGGATCATCTGGGACCACCAGCTCCTCCACCTTCTGGCGGCTCGGTTCATGGACCGACAGGCACTCAGAAATTGAGGGAGGAGACACAGAGGGAGTAGAGGATAAGCTTGCCGCTGCAGCTGGAGGAGAGGGCCCAGCAGGCTGCTGAGATTGGACGTCTCCCTCGGGAGACTGACAAGGGTTCTTATGGGTTAATTGAGTTAACTGAAAACACACTTGCCTGTCATCCCGGCGTTTGATGTTCTCGGCTGTAGCTGGCGAGATGGTGGTGTCAGGCCGATGCCCCTCCTGCAGTGGCTCCAACGCTGGGAAATCCTTCAGTGTGGCTGCAGGGGAGCCCCTCCATGCTGCCTCCAGGAATGGATCATCCAAGGCCGCTGGCTTCTCCGCCATCTGACGGCCCTGACCTTGGGCCAGCAGGCCCTCAGGGGGAATGGGAGGAGACACACAGAGGAGAAAGAGTGAATTCATATCTGCAGCTGGAGGAGAAGACCCAGTGGACTGCTTAAACTGGGCCTCTCCCTCGGGAGACAGACAATATTTAACACTATTTGATGAAATAGAAAGATAAAGTTCTTGCCTGTCATCCCGGTTGTTGGTTTTGACAGCTGCAGACGGTGGACAGTCATCGCTCTCCGTGTCAGCAGTGATATGGTCCTCTTCACTGGATGGAGGAGGAGCCGTCTCCGTGGCAACGGAGGTTGGAGTGACCGGGGTGCGTTCAGCGGACCTCGGAGCGACAGGAATCGCTGCAGACAAGGAGGGCTTCTCCCGGTTTCTCCTGGGACGACATCGATGACTGGGTGCTGTTGCTGGAGGAGCCAGGATGGGAGCGGGCATCTTGCGCTGGTGAGAGGCAGCGCTTGACCCTTGACGGGAGCTCGGTCTTCTTAGGGGATTTCCTCACCCCTTCGCCGCAGCGCTGCCAATCGGTCAATCCTCTCCATTCCCTCAGCATGCCGAGCGAGCTGAGGGCACCGCTGGACCTCTGCCTCCGCCAGACCTACGTACCAGAGAATGTCCTCCGGGGTAGATTAAACGCTGGCCGATGCGATGAGCCCGTCGATGTCCATTAATGCCTTGAAAATCTCCCATCCTAAGCTCAAAGGATAGCTGCGGGATGCCGAATCCATGGCCCACTCCAACACAGCTCAGTCACAAAAAATCACACAAAAGGGAGAAGAGGAAAAAAGGATGTGCGGGTGTACCCGCTAAATCCCTTAATTCGGCTGGGTCATTCTGTCATGAGCTCTCCGTGCGCCTCTCCAATGCACATGGCGAGGGGAGAAAGGACGAGGATTTACGCGCTGGGATTTACAACACACACATTTATTAAACACCAAGGTGCTAACACACAGACATACAGTTATAGTTTCCTCAGAAGCTAATGGTGTCCTACTGGATGCTCAACAGTCAACAGGGGAAAGACACCGGGGAAAAAACACACGCAGTGATCACTTACTGAGCTGGAGCGGTCCAGTAGTCCGAATAGGTCCTGAGGGAAACAGTCCTTGCTTGACGTGACTCCACGCAAACCGTCAATGAAGTCCACGAAGTCCAGTGACCCAGCAATGCATGACTGGAGACAGGCTCCTTAAGAACATGCATTGCTGGTTTGACAAATAGGCTACACCTGGGCGAGGAGTGGGAAGATGGCATACGGGAGTGGGAACAGCTGGTAGCAATAGAGAGGGGGCGTGGTCCGACCGGCAGACAGACAGCGCTCACTCCAGTGTAAGCACAAGAGGCTGCCTCCCTGCTGCCGCCCAGAAGGTAGTGGCTATGGGTACGGCAAAGCACACAGAAATACATACTAACATACATACAGTGTGGGACGTACCCATAAAGCGGCCAGGACCAAGCCAGGGGAAACCAAGCCAGCTCAGTTTCTGACACTCGCCTGTATAAATCTGCAGGTTGCATTGGAAGCCACAACTTAACTTTGGAAATCAGTATTTCATTGTCTTGAAAGTGCTTGCCCTTCAAAAATGTCTTCATGGTTTGAAAGAGGTGGAAATCATATGGTGCAAGGTCAGGAGAGTAAGGAAGGTGAAGAAGGATTTCATAGCCGTAGGACTGTGCTTCCATCTGGGAAAAATGTGAGTTGTGAACCAGGGCATATCTTGCAGGAGGTGGACACCTTTGGGTTTCTGCAGCAGTAAGACCCAGTAATTGTGGCACCCATCGTCAGGAAATCCATTATCAATATCCATGCTGGTCCCAAAAGATTGTGAGCATGAACTTGCCTGTCAACGGTTGGGCACGTGCCTTCTTCTAAGGTGGTGAGTCATAATGCTTCCATTCCTTTGACTAGACTTTAGTCTCTGGATCATTGTGATGGACCCATGTTTTGTCCTGTGTGATTCGTCTGTTGAAGAAGTCCTCCTGGTTTTCTTGGCACATGGCCAAAAGTGCCTGGGAGCAAGTGACTCTTCTTGCTTTTGGAAGGGTAGGAGCAACTGGGAAATCCATCATGTTGACAAGTTCTGCATTTGCAACTAGTTATACATGTTTTTTTTTTCCCCCACAGACCTCACACTGATCTTGACATCTTGGATTAGTTGGTGAACAGTTACTGTATGTAGCAATTCTCCAAAATGGTGGCCTCCACTTTCCGGATGGTGTCTTCATCAATGGTGCACTGTGGTCGCCCATGATGGGTGCCATTTCCACTGATGTCCAACCACACTTGCACTGTTGATGCCAGTGCTTGACTACTTCATACAATGGGGCATCCTCCCCATAAGTCTCTTTCATGTCATCGAACGTTTCCCGTGGTGTGCGGCCTCTCAAGTACAGGAACCTGATGACTGCTCTGCATTCAGCTGGCTCCATTATCACGCCTTTCTCCACCTTAACACCTGTAAAAGAGAAACTCTTAGGAGTTCAGAACTGCAAATTACCACGTGACCTATAGAGATATGGATTAAGATAAGATAAGATAAGATAAGATAAGATAAGCCTTTATTAGTCCCACAACGGGGAAATTCCAGGATTGCAACAGCACAGGGATAGCAACACTCAGAGCAACAATCAGAAGGCAAGAAAAAAAAAACAAAAAAAAACAAGCAAGCAAGAGCAGCTAATATACATATGTACATATTACTATAAAATATATATATACACACACACACACACAGACACACAGTGCAGAGCATTGTAGCTGGATGGAATAAATATATGAATATATGAACACACAGTGCAGAGCATTGTAGCTAGATGGAATAAATATGTAAATATATAAACACCCACAGTACGGAGCATTGCAGCTAGGTGGAATAAATATGCAAGTATATAAACACACACAGTGCGGAGCAATGTAGCTAGATGGAATAATATGTAGATATATAAAAACACAGTGCGGAGCATTGTAGCTAGATGGAATAAATATATAGATATATAAATATAAACACACCCAGTGCTGAGCATTGTAGCTAGATGGAATAAATATATAGATATATAAATATAAACACACCCAGTGCTGAGCATTGTAGCTAGATGGAATAAATATGTAAATATATAAACACACACAGTGCAGAGCATTGTTGCTAGATGGGATGAAACAGCATAACCGTCTATTTAGTTATCCTACATGGTATGATTATGTGCCCATACATATTCTCACCCTCCATAGCGACCGGTATGTTCCTAGTTGTATGCCGGAGAGGACCATTGTGTAAGTCTATTGCATCTTTTGCATTCAAAAAAAAAAACAAAAAAAAAAACTATTAGTTTGTTACGTCTTTTTGCTATCTCTGCGAGCAGCCCTGCTTAGGTTGTACAGTCTGACAGCCGTTGGTAGGAAGGACCTACGAAACCTCTCGGTTGTGCACCTGGGATGATGTAGTCTGCTGCTAAATGAGCTCCTCAGTGCATCCAGTATGTCCTGCATAGGGTGGAACTCGGACTCCAGCAGAGATGACAGTTTAGCCACCGTCCTTCTCTCTCCTATCTCCTCCATCGGATCAAGGCGTTGCCCCAGGACAGAGCTAGCTTTCTTAATCAGTTTGTTCAGTCTCTTCCTATCGGCTGCAGTAATGCCACTGCCCCAGCAGACCACTCCAAAAGTGATGGCTGATGCCACCACCGTGTCATAGAATGACTTCAGCAGTGCCCCTTGTACACCAAAAGACCTGAGTCTCCTCAGCAGGAACAGCCTGCGCTGTCCCTTCTTGTAGAGTGCGTCAGTATTGTGTGACCAGTCTAGTTTATTGTTCAGATGAACACCCAGGTACTTGTAGGATGTCACCATCTCGATGTCTGTTCCCTGTATATTTACTGGTGCTGTGAGGGGCTGCCCATGCCTGCGGCAGTCCACCACCAGCTCCTTAGTTTTCCTCGCGTTGATCTGGAGGCAGTTCTGATGGCACCAGTCCACAAAGTCCTGGATAAGCCCTCTGTACTCAGCTTCATCTCCGCTGGAGATGAGACCAACGATCGCAGAGTCATCAGAGAACTTCTGTAGATGGCAGTGTGTTGTGTTGTGTGAGAAGTCCGCAGTATAAAGAGTGAACAGGAAGGGAGCCAGCACCGTTCCCTGGGGGGCCCCCGTGCTACTGATGATCGTGTCGGAAACACAGTCCCGGGTTCTCACAAACTGAGGCCGGTTCATGAGGTAGTCCAGGATCCATGATGAAGTCCAGGATCCATGATGAATTATTATAAATGTGCAATTTTAGCTTCCTACAATAACCGGAGGTGAGCCAGGGGGAATCTTTAATGAGCAGCCCTCATACGTGTACAAAGATGCACAAATGATTGAGACGATTTCCTCCTCGGTTTGCAGGGCCAACCTCATATATGCAGTGCAGTGTGAAGCCAGTGTCTGGAGCGTGCAGTGCATGTTTGGTTCTACCGTTTACAGAACGGTGTGGATGCCCCTTGATAATGAGAGAGCTGCTACCTGCAAGGGAGTGAGGAGCAATCCAGGGGAAATTCTGCAAAAGAGGACACAAGGTAAGGATCAGGTTGACAAAATCCACAGCATACAAAAGGTAAGTAACATGTAGAAAAAAGCACAAGAATACTGCAGAGCAAAGTACAATTTACAGTAGCATTGACTGACAAGTGAGAGTAGCTTCTGTTCAGCTTGGCTGATTGCCACATAGTAGAAATACATTGTCTTCACTCAGGCTGTGTCCATGCTTCTCTGGACTCTCGCAAAAACACAAGATGAGAGTGGGGAAGAAGAAAGTTTAGCATTCAAAAGAAAAAAAAACAGATTATGCAGCTTACTTTAGGATCTTTACTTTAATAGGTTCCCTTTAAATATAAATACAGTGTCTAAGTGCAGCACACCCACTACACTATATTCTACAGAGGGGGGTAGTTCTGAATAAACTGCCTGAATAGGCTTGGACATGTTGCTGTTTTAAGCATAATGCTAATTTTCACATACAGATGACCTCAAAGGCCCATTTTCAGGCTGAAATATTTAACCACTGTTGATTTTGGAATCCATCACACAGCAATAAGAAGAAGCCAACTCTATTGTCATTCAGTCCATACAGCCAATCATGTACAGTGGAACGAAATTACATTTCTCCTATCGCCAACGTCAATCACATCTAGAATCAGAGGGGCCGCTGCCATGCAAGGCACCGGCACAAACAACTTCTCCTTCCCCCATTCTATCACACTGAGCACCAAGCTAGAAGGCAGGAAGTACCATTTTTATATGGTCTTTGGTATGACCTGGCTGGGACTTGAACCCCCAACCTCCCAGTTGGGGAGTGGATGCTCTAGCAACTAGGCAACCACTCCGGTGAAAATCATAAATCATAAAGCAACATTACAGTCAGCACAAAGATATGGCCACAGACATTAGGGATGTTTTGTTTTTCTCAGAACCCTGATTAAAACGTTTCTCTGGAACTACACAAAAACACAGCCTAAAATACTGGAAACCATTTCACTGCAGGGGCGCCCTTGGAGGGGTCATGGGGAGTATGGCCCCCCTGCCACCACTTGGACCCCCCAGCAGCCACCCCTGGTCCCTGCCACTGGACAGTCTAACATAATTTTATAACTTGTTTTTCTGTCATATTTTACTTGTAGTAGATATTTAAGAATTATTGATGTGTGCTTTATATTATCAACAAATATTAACAAAATACAGCAAAGTAGGACAGATCACACTGTCAAGGTGCATTCAGACCAAATACAAACGGGCGCGCAGCGTGATTACATTTTAAATTGATTTTGATGTGCCACCCAAGATTTTCAGTGCCCCCCATGAAACATTTCTGGAGGTGCCTCTGCTTCACTGTACAAAGTAAATTAATCTCTACAAATATAACACATTGATATTGATGTTTCTTGTGGGGTTTTTTTTGCACTGAGTATGAAGATTATTGATATTTAACTACTGCTCAGAAATTATTGCTTGAAATTACTTCACTGATTTAAGCTCTTAAGCTTTACACAGCATATTGTATATATTGGAATTAAAATATTCTTTGGTTACAAGCTACAATCAGAAATGAACAGAAACAAGTTTAGGTGTCCGATTAATATAACAATCTATGCAACTTACAAACAGAATGCAAACGTAAGAGCAAAAAAAGCTGGATTATTTATCTACTGCTTTAGTTGACTACAGCCAGCAGCATGCTTATGGCAAGCCTTGATCTGTTTTCAGTGTCTGGCATGTTATTTAATTGCACTAAGGGGCCACCAGCGTGCAAAATGAGTATCATATATTGGTTGTACATACACAAACTCTCACACACTCAACACTATAAAAGGTAGTGATAACTTTCCACATTCAGATGAAACAGGTTTCTCCGACCTTACAGAAGAATGAATGGATGAAATATTTCCTTTCACTTCAGTTTTTTTAAGCTGTTTTCAACAAATGAAATTTGGACCCTCACTCCAAAGCTGGATGCTTTATATTCAGGACCATTTCTGGCTATAGGGCAGAGTGTGCAGGTACTATGGGCACCTTCAGTCATTAGGAGGCCCCCAAGCTTCAAATTCATTCACAATAATTTGGGAATGAAAGAATAACTGTCTGTATTTGTAGCTCCATAGCAAGGCCAGGCCCGGCCTGGTCCCACCCACGAGCATCCGCAAGCAGGAGCCAGTTGAACAGGGGAAGCCAGCCTGTATTCCACAGTGGGCTCATTCAACTCGATTAGTTGGAAGTTGCAAGGCAACCCCGGGAGACTCACTGGCTGGGTGTCTGGCGAAAGGCAACAGAAAAGTGCAGGGAGCAGGTCCACCACTTGTATGCCACCGACAGTTACTTTGCATGGATTCTTCAGGCAGAGGGAAGGTTGAAGAGGATCCCGTGATAGTCAATGTGAGGAGCAGCCAAGCGTCATGTTTTGTTTTGGTTCATACCAGAGCTCTAGTGTGACATCCAGCAGTGGATAATATCACTCAGTGCTTCTTTAAAATGAGCATTTTTGAAGAAAGTCCTTCATCTGCTCTACTTATGGTCATAGAGGAACTTCATTAATAGAATTTTCTGTAGGTTTAAATTGATGGGTCAACTTGTGATCTTTAATTTGATTTTTACAAATCTACAAATCTAGCCTGTTTCTTTCTCAAAGTGTAACAGATTTATGTGTCACCATGAACCATTTTAAAGGGTTTGAAGTCTTTTCTACTGCAAAAAAGGGCCAACAAACTCAATCTGGCATAGGGCCCCAAAAGAGCTAGTTGTGGCCCTGTTTGAATTTTATATACAGTGGTGTGAAAAAGTGTTTGCCCTCTTCCTGATTTCTTGTTTTTTTGTATGTTTGTCGCACTTAAATGTTTCAGATCATCAAACAAATTTAAATATTAGACAACGATAACACAAGTAAACACAAAATACAGTTTTTAAAGGAAGGTGTTTATGATTAAGGGGGAAAAAAATCCAAACCTACATGGCCCT
Organism: Pholidichthys leucotaenia; assembly: GCA_020510985.1. Taxonomy (NCBI): domain Eukaryota; kingdom Metazoa; phylum Chordata; class Actinopteri; order Cichliformes; family Pholidichthyidae; genus Pholidichthys; species Pholidichthys leucotaenia. Next base: position 50,459,641 of record CM035844.1, read on the forward strand.
GTGTGAAAAAGTGATTGTCCCCTAAACCTAATAACTGGTTGGGCCACCCTTAGCAGCAACAACTGCAATCAAGCACTTGCGATAACTGGCAATGAGTCTTTACAGCACTGTGAAGAAATTTTGGCCCACTCATCTTTGCAGGATTGTTGTAATTCAGCCACATTGGAGGGGTGTCGAGCATGAACTGCATTTTTAAGGTCATACCACAGCTTTTCAATCAGATTCAGGTCAGGACTTTGACTACGCCTCTCCAAAGTCTTCATTTTGTTTTTCTTAAGCCATTCAGAGGTGGACTTGCTGGTGTGTTTTTGATCATTGTCCTGCTGCAGAACCCAAGTGCGCTTCAGCTAGAGGTCACGAACAGATGACCAGACATTCTCCTTCAGGATTTTTTGGTAGACAGCAGAATTCATGGTTCTATTTACCACAGCAAGTCTTCCAGGTCCTGAAGCAGCAAAACAGCCCCAGACCATCACACTACCACCACCATATTTTACTGCTGGTATGATGTTCCTTTTCGGAAATGCTGTGTTGCTTTTACGCTTGATGTAATGGGACACACACCTTCCAAAAAGTTCAACTTTTGTCTCGTCAGTCCACAGAGTATTTTCCCAATAGTCTTGGGGATCATCAAGATGCTTTCTGGTAAAACTGAGACGAGCCTTTATGTTCTTTTCGGTCAGCAGTGGTTTTCATCTTGGAACTCTGCCATGCAGGCCATTTTTGCCCAGTCTCTTTCTTATAGTGAAGTCATGAACACTGACCTTAACTAAGGCAAGTGAGGCCTGCAGTTCTTTGGATGTTGTTGTGGAGTCTTTTGTGACCTCTTGGGCGAGTCGTTGTTGCGCTCTTAGGGCATTTGTGGATCATGGCTCTCACTGTGGTTTGCTGGAGTCCTAAAGCTTTAGAAATGGCTAGAAAATTGAACTCAGCTTTCAAAGATGTAATAAACCACAATTAATTTATGTTTTAAAAGGGGGGCAATCACTTTTTAACAAAAGGCCATGTAGGTTTGGATTTTTTTTTTTTACCCTTAATAATAAACATCTTCAATTAAAAACTGCATTTTGTGTTTACTTGTGTCATCTTCCTCTAATATTTCAATTTGTTTGATGATCTGAAACATTTAAGTGTGATAAACATACAAAAAAATGAGAAATCAGGAAGGGGGCAAACACTTTTTCACACCACTGTATTTGATAGACTTTGCACCATCAGCCTTATAATGTCAAGCTCCAATTTAGTGTTATCTGAAAGCGGCAGATACCGAATGGAAATGATTCATGTTACATTTCTAACAATAAATCAACCTGAGATGATTCAGTAGGCCAGTCCTCTGAAAACAGGTAGTCACATATATCATTTATCAGGACAAAGAAGAAAAGTTATAGTGTTTGCAATGATAATTTTTTAAAAAGTCTAATAGAGTTATACCCACATTCTTCAATTGTAACACTGTTAAAAGCACTAATGGATCTTGTAAATCAGTGTTTTTCAACCTTTTGTGAGCCACAGCACCCTTCTTACACTGAAAAAAATCCCGGGCATCCCACCGCCCCAAAATATTACACAATGACACATTGTAGCCTATTACAGCATGTCTAATGACAATTTAGTCTTTTTATTAAGCCTGTAACAAGCACGAATTTTTGAAGACAAGTTTTTAGTAATAAATTTTTCATTTATCACTGTAATGTTTATATTTGCATTATTGGTCAATGACTCCTTTATACCAGACTGTGGGGAAAAGGGGGGCTCTGCATGTCTGAGTACAGTTTTGTTCCCACTTGGAAACACTGAGTGGGATGATGTGTTTTAAATGTAGTTTTCCATTTTTGTTACAACTGTTTTCAAACGTAGGCCACATACCGGCTCGTTGACATTACTGGGCTCCCCTTGTTCATTTGGCTTCAGTCCAAAATGCTCCCGCGATGGAGCATCAGAATTCAGTTTTCTGAAGCTCCTATTTGTAAAAATCACGTATTTAAAGCATCACTGGAGGATGGAGGAGTTGTTTTGTGGTGTGACCGAGGTGTAAATTCATTTAATGATCTGTACACTGAGGGCATTTTTTCATCTTTTGAACAACTCGTATCTAATTATGAGATCGCTAAAACCCATTTTCAGGTATTTACAGGTTCACAGCTTTGTCAAAGGGATGACTCCCCATTTTCCATCTCAGCCTTTAACTCTATCTATTGACACCCTTCTGCTTCCATCCCCAATTAAAAAAGGTGTCATTTCAAGCAGCTACGGAAGAATCCATTCTCTCAGGAGTGCCCCACTTTCACACATCAGGTCTTTCTGGGAGCAAGACATGGACCAGGAATTTACCCAGGACTCGGGTCCATTCCTCATCTATTAGTGCCAGGCATGGTCTTCTCCAGTGTAAGGTGCTGCATCGTGCCCACTGGTCAAAACTGAAACTCTCTAAAGTCTACCCGAGCATTGATCCACCCTGTGATAGGTGTAAACAAACTCCAGGCTCACTAATTCATGTGTTCTGGTCATGTCCCTCCCTTTTTAGCTATTGGACAAGAATTTTCAGCACTCTGTCCAAGGTATTTAAAGTACACTTACATCCAACTCCCTTTAGCTGCTTTATTTGGGGTTTCACCTACTGAAGTATAGTCATGTGAAAAAATTAGGACACCCCTTTAAGTATTCAGTTCTTTATTAAGAAATGTTCACATAGCTATGTCTAACCTTGTTTTTGTTTATATTTGCATTTTTGAACATTTATTTTAGCCATTTTAAGTGGGAATGAATATGGGGGTGTCCTAAAAAAGATGGGGGGTGTCCTAATTTATTCATCATAATTTGTTTAGAATTACATTTTACAGAAACTTTGAAAAAAGTCTTTAATTCATTTTTAATTGTTTAGTTGTATTACATGAATCTCCCAGTATTTTCAACATTGATATTAATATATCCATATGTCCAAATATGTTAAAAAAAAAACAGGCTTATACAGGGTGTCCTAATTTTTTCACAACTGTAACGTTGCCAAAATTCAAGGCAGATTTCTTGGCTTTTTTAACCTTGTTAGCCAGACAACTGATTTTGTTGAGGTGGAAATCCCCTCTCCTCCCTCATGAGTCCTAGGTCAGAGATGTCCTTTACTTTAGTAAGTTGGAGAAGATAAAATATACTCTTCGTGGCTCAACTGTAAAATTTTCCACGACATGGAAACCTCCCCTTAATAACATAAAGACATCACTGTTCATCGATATATCGCAGTGAAGCTGGCTGCCCCTTACCCTTATTTGTGTTTTTTTTCTTTCTCTGTTTTGAGTATTTAATGCTGTTCCATGCTGCTACTGATCTCAATATTGTTTTAGTGTGGGGACCTTGTTTTTTTTTTTTTTAGGTTTTGTTTCCAATACCACACTGTTTTTGATGTTTGGGTAGTCACTTTGTATCTAATAATTAACAGACACTGTAAAAGCCTCTGAAACTAAATTTGTACTGTAAGCTGTGGTGATATTTAAAAGCAATTCAAAAGCAGTAAAAAGAGTTTTCTATTTATTTTGATTTATTCCTCCAAACTTTCTGGAATTGTGCAGCTGTCAGGAAACTCAGCCATGAGCGGTCCTGCTGCACTCATTGTTTATACTTGGTGTGAAACGTGGCGCAATTACATACAAATCAGCATTGATAGTCTGCTGTTACCGAGAGAATAAATTAGTTTTAAAATGAGACCTACAGAGGGTGGATGGATGAATAAGACTGCGGAGCTTCATGACTGTTTGGTACAAAGGGCAGCTGACATTGGGATGATATTTGTTGAGGAGGTTTTATCCTGGTTAACTTTCACCCGGTGATACTCTGGTCTTCTTTTCTATGACAGCCCCCCCAAAAAGTTTTTGTGTAATCCTGCTAAACCATTGCAAGAAGACTGAGCTTTGGTGGAAGTACACACTCATGGATCACCTCCAAAATATAATGGGTTTGACTGTAGCCCAAGGACCACCTCTGATGAAAATTTCATAAAACTCTGTCCAGGGTGTGGAGGCTTGTCTGCAAGCACGTCTTAGGTACAAGAAAAGTGCAATACATTATAAAAAATTATTTAAAAAATTCCTGGATCCAGATAGTGAACCGGATCAGTACCTCAAATCAACTGTTTGTTCCTTGGCCCATTTCCTGCCTTCCCTGAAAATTTCCCTGAAATCTGTTCACTACTTTCTGAGTAATGTTGCTAACAGACAAACAGAAAAACAAACACACAGACAAATGCTGGCAAAAATGTTATCTCCTTGGTGGAAGTAACAATAAACCACCCATGAGAGAGCAACAACCCTTTAGCTAAGAAGTGAAACTGCCCTCTGCTGGTGCCCACTAAGCACTGACTTATGCATTCACATGTCAATTCTCCTCTTAACTCAGAGACACACTAAGCCAATGATCGGCCATCTGGCAAGTTTGAGCCATCGATGAACCTTGTTTGCTTGATGCGTCCTGCATAAAACAAACCTCATCTGTACAAACCTCATCTGTGTGTGTGTGTGTGTTTGTTTGTTTGTTTGTTTTTTGGCTGATTCAACATGTTGAGTGAGTGCAGGTGCAGAGTATATGCTTTTTGCCATTGACTGTATAGACTTCCCGGTGTGAGCAGGTGGAACTTTTTTTTTCATACCGACAAACCTGAAAAAAAAGGAATACAGAGGATGTCATTCATCAGGATTTGTCAAAATTGTTGGCTTGGTGTGACTTTGGCTTCAGTAATCTTTTAAAACTCCTGGATGGAGATAGTGACTGCATGTTTACATGTACACGAAAAAAAAAAAAAAACGGTTATGACTGGATTTCTGGAGTTATCTGATTATTAAAGTGGTCATGTAAACAGAATAATCCAATAAAGGCCATGGAACCGGGGTCATTAACTCAAATGGTGTACCCTCCAATCATCTGTTTATTCAGTGCACGTAAACATGACAACACTGATTATTGCCACAATCAGTTTATTCCCAGTAATTGGTTTATTGTGACCATGTAACCAGGGTCATTGACATCATCCGCAAAACTGAATCAGAAGAGCCTTGGTGAATTTTGAACCTCTCCTTCAAACTGCATCAAAAGACATTCACAACTTTTTATATTTATGATGTTAACCAGGGACACCACTTTCATTACACATATCACTGTGCTTACCATACCAAGTGTTTAGGAGGGCACCAAAATGATCAACACAATCATAAATTTCAGTCTGATTAATTTTTCAAATTTAAGAAAAAAAACCACTCTTGTAACATTTAATATTAGACCGCTGTATATATATACTCGTCTGAAATAACAAGAATAATTTGGCTATTGTGGCCTCCACCCCCATCATATCTCCCTATGGGTTAGTCTTTGTACACCTGCGACAACAAAGACCTCTGACTATTGCCTCTAAAAAAAGAAGAAAAAGCTCAGTGACTGAGGTGCATCCATGGTTTTCAAGCATGCTTCAAAAAGTTAATGAATTATGTCAAATTCTGCTTAAATCTTGTGTGTATAACATGCAGAGCCAGGTTGCCAATTAGCTAGTTAATTATATACTTTTTGTGATTGTAATTAGACTCCTGACGTGCTACAGCTGTTTTCTCCCTCTGTGAGAATCATGATTGTCCTCACAGGAATTAAACATCATTATACCCTACATGTAACAGTGAATGACTAAATATTTAATATTTTCTAATGTTATGGAGCTCTGACTACAGTTTTAGAAGCTTAGAGGTGGATGTTTGTGTCACAGAGCTTCATGGAATATCAGACTATCATCAAAATCACGTCTGATCACTGTTATTTTATTTCTCCTGTGAACTTTCCAGAGTTCAGATTGTTGTTTGCAGTTTACATGTTAGTTCATAATGATCTTATAGTACTGAGTGACTTTACAATTTATGTATTGGGTAGGATTAAATAATACTGCTTTGTATTCTAATGACACTGATAATTTTCAGTCCCACTCTTTTTCTGTTGCTGTTTGATGGTGGTAAAAATTCACATTTGCAACAATTGCAACGAGGCACCCAGCAGCACCCAGAGGATCCAGACCCACAATAATCTACAGCAAATCTCAACACTCTGGAACAGAGCCAGAACCCTGACAAAGAACCATCCATCAGCAGTTCAGGCTCAGGTACCACACAGGAACTCTATACTAGTGCATCTCAGTAAATTAGAATGTCATGATTTCTAATAACAAAAATGTACAGTATATATAAATATATTCATAAAAAGATATTTCACTGTATTTGTAATTAACATTGAATATATCAATCAATCAATCAATCAGAGCTTTATTTATATAGCACTTTTCATACAAAAAGATGCAACGCTAAGTGCTTCACACATTGAAATAAAACACAATTTACCCCCCCCCCCCCACACACACACAAAGAAACTTTCATCAATGTAAAACTTATGGCTTAAGGCTTATGGCTGGGCACCGAGGATCCAAGTGAGCACCATCACTAGGGAGCCATCACCAGCAGGGAAGGTGCCAAGTCCACAGCTATACGAACACCACCTCTGAGACCCCCCAAGTCCAACCCAAGGGGTCGACATCGCAGGCGCAGAGCCGCAGCGCACAACTCCCTCAGCCGGGCAGACCAGGGCAATCACAGGCCAGCGCCCTGCAGCCAGAAAACAGGTATAACCCCCATGGGAGGGCCTCCCATGGGCAAATACCAGAGCTTGGACAGGATGATAAAAAGTCACTGATAAATAATAAGAGAGTTTGCTGATAAAAAGACTAGGCAGTTAAGATGACTAGAAAAATAAAACACCTAAATACAATCAAACAGACATATATTCATAATTCATAAGTAAGATAGGTGATTGTGACATAAAATAGATTTAAAATCAGAAATTAAGAGAATTAAAATAGGAAACAAATCAAAAGTGGCGTTAAAATAGTAGATCTTGAGCCTGCTTTTAAAAATGTGAACATTCTCGGCAGTCCTGATGTTCTCCGGCAAGCTGTTCCACAGACAAAAGTTTGAAAGTTTCTATGAAAGTTGAAAGTATGAAAGTTTGTATTTAAATTGCAAAAACTTTTTCCACAATTTACTTAGATGCAGTTAGTAATATGTTATAGATTTCTCATGTTTATTTTATTAAAGCTTGTACTCTAATTGTTTTAGCCAGTTCTAACTAATGTCTTTGCAAAGTCTGCACAGTTTTATAACTTTTTTCTGCTGTGCACCCTTGTTTTTAATTATATCCATGGCCAATAAATTAATTACTGGCAATTTTCTTCTGGTTTGGCAAATAATCCTACCCACACTTTGCAGAAATTAAAGGCGATAATGATCCGTGTAGCATCATCTGGCTTTGGCTCATCAATAAAATTATCCTTCATCTTAAAGACACTGCTTCACCCAGGAAAAGTCTGGTCAAAGAATTACTTTTCCTCCCAGGACCACAACTGAACCAACATTCCTTTGTTAAGCAAACCTAAGGAATGCTTTCAACGGATTAACATACATCATAAATAAACTGGAAACTTCCCCAACTAAGACAGTTTTATTGGTTATCAGTTATCTGACATTTACCAGGCATCCCATAAACTTTAAATGCATTTCATCAGGCCCTAGGAATATCCACAGCTCAACATTGCCACCTTTTGAAAACTCAGGGACATGTTGGAGTTAACCAGCTAAACTTTATTCCCTAATGACTGCCTTGCTCAGTTGGTAGAGCATCCGCCCCACACCCGGGAGGCAGGGGTTCAAATCCCGGCCGGGTCATGCCAAAGACCATATAAAAGTGGAACTTCCTGCCGTCCAGCTTGGTGCTCAGCAAAAATGGAATGGAGGAGGGAAATTTGTGGTGGCGCCTTGCATGTCAGCGGCCCTCTGATTCTATACTTAGGGTGTGTGTGATTGACACGGTGGATAGGTAAAGCACAATCTCGTTCTGCTGTAAATGATTGGTTGTACAGTTGAATGACAATAAAGGGTGATTTGATTTGATTTGATTTTTTTACAAAACCCTCAATTTTCGGATTATTCTCTTTTCCGGGACACCATGGAAAAGCAAATGGACCATGAATCACTGACTTAGCTTAAACTTTATACATAAGTATGTTAAGGAATCTTCAGTATTAAAATGGGTGTCATCCTGTGAGAATACCAGTCATTTGACTCGCTCAGCCAATCATCAGCCAACATATGCTGGGCAACAGCTCTTTCATTTCATTGTTTCTTTACAGACAAAGGACTGCTTGCTCATTGGACTAAAGTTCATAAAACCTGCCCACGAAGGAAGACTATTGGCTTAGGCTTCTGTCAATCCCCGGAAGCCCGCGAAAGTTGTCTGAGTTATAAGCAGGGAGACGCCCTCCTTCAGTTCAGTTTTGTCTGTTCAGTTTTTTCATTGTGCTGTGTAAACGTCTGTGTTTTAATGTTTTTCTTTAAACGTCGGGTAATTAATTATTTATTTTGAGCTCAAAATTCTTCCAAATGAAGTCAAACTTCAAGTTTCTAGGTGTTTCTATTACTATCTGTACTCTGTTAAACTTTCTTTAAACTCACCTTGTGTTTGTCAAAGGACTGACCATTCGTCTCCATACTGGAAGCTATTCTCAACTCCACGACGTCAGAAGATCTCCAGTCATTTCGTGGCTTAAATTTAGTTATTTTTAACTTGCCTCTCTAATTCTGTGACTTTACTCAGACTTTGACCTCAATCCCATTTATATCCGGGCTTGAGAACGCCGCTGAAAAATTCCTCGAGTTTCCCTCATGACGCAGCCAGCAGCAGCAGCAGCAGCCATCATCATTGCCGACTTTCAGCTCCCTACTGTTTGTTCCTGGTAAAGAAATATCTGCTGGTGGATATTTCCTATTAGTCCGAAAATAAAGCTTCAGCTAAGGACCAGGCTCAAAGCCCACAAGGACCCCAACACCACGGAGACACCCCAGAATTCAAGTGAGCTAGATTTTTCATTTCATCTGCTGGTTAATGCTGTTTAATGTCCATCACTTGAAGTATGCCATGATTTGTCTCAGAGTTAAAGCTAATTTATAACTCTGATCAGAGCTACAGAATTAAAGAACAATTAATAACTTTTCATTAAAATTACGTTTTTCCTTTCATAGAATAATTCAGAATTTTTTTCTATAATTAGTTATAATTTTCTTCATAAATTCGTGTCCAATATCATTCATAATTTTTCATTTCAGCTCTTCCAAATTCATGCTAAAGACTGATTTGAGACTGATTATTAATTTATCGATTTATTAATTAATTGCTTGATCAATGTCAGGTATAAGATTAATCATTAATTGCTCACATTTATTGAGCTGGTGCCCTCAAAATGAATGTGTTACTCTCTAGTTATGAGTGTTTGCGGTGACGGACCAAACATCTGTCCCCACACACATTCACTTTTAATACAAATTAAATAATCTTTATTCCTGATCATAATTATAAATTAAATATTGCTACACCCGCACACATATTTGCTACACATTTAACCTCACCCCACATTATTTTTAAAATGTATTTAATTGTTTGCTGCTTTTTCCAGTTGAATTTGCTGTATCTCTTCAATGATTCTAAATATCTTAATGCACAGTTGCCACACAGAGTGACATCTAATAGGACGCCTGTCCATTGATCACCATTAATCACGGTGGAGGGGTTTGCATGTCCTAATGATCTCAGGAACTATGTTGTCAGAAGCAGTTTGCTTCTGGTAGGGTCTCCCTATACGCAAATTTACCCAATTTTCTGTCCGGATCTAGCCAGGCTCAGGCCAAACGTGCCACAGAGTTACAGCCTCCAGTGGGCTCATCATCTGCAGGAGGGATTATGGGAATCAGGGTGCCATGTGAACTGGGTTGCAGACTGGGCTTCTCTGCTTAGACTGCTGCCTCATGACCCAGACCTACTGATAAGCAGTAGAAGATGAATGGATGGATGAATGGATTTGATAGAATGGCAAAATAAACCTAAATCAGTAAGTGATTTACTCTTAAAATTTAAACTTCTACTCTAAACCTCTGCAATAAAGGTGCAAATCCATAAAAGGGCAAAGATACAGTCTGGGATTTGAGGTTTATTAACAGCCATATATCTACAGTATTTGGATTTTCAGTTTTCAGCCACTCCCTAAATCCCACTGAGTTTCTTCATAACCTTGATTTCAACCTGTATTTGGCTGACACATTACAAAAGCTGTTCCACATGAACTGCAGCTATTATGTGCTGCCATCTCAAATACAACCCCTCATGCAGTCTTGTCAGAATAACTGTGGGTTCACCATAACAAAGCCAACAATATCATAATAGCAGAGTTTTAATTTGTCAGTGGTCCTGAAAATATACCACTGTTATTTACCTGAAAATGGATACAGGAAAAAAATACAGTTGTGAGGAATACTGTAAATAAATGGATTGAGTGGAAATTGTTAACTTTCATCGCCTCTAAAGTAAAAAGGCAGTTCTGTGTCTAAAGTTTAAATAAGGAGAGTCACACAGGTCACTTTCTAAGGAAGTTATTATTGGCACCTAATGTGCAACCTGTGGTCTGAATTTTGTGGGTCTCATGGTGTAGGAATGTGTACCAACCTGTTCTTTATGACTCATAAGTATCTATTTATTTATTTAAAATGACTTCAAAGTTTTCAGCTTTTGTCCTCATGGGGACCTGAGCCAGCAAAGTCAAGGGTAGGGCGATTGGTTGTCTGCAGCCAGCTATATCCATTTCTGAAAAGCTTGGCTCTCCCAACTGGGCACATAATTTGAATTTGGAACTAACACTCCTGGCTATACTTTGGGGTTAAAGAGGACAAAGGTCAAGTTCATTTGCCTTCATTAGTGCTGAAATATCCTGAGATCAAATATTTTAAAGAATATGCACATATACTAACTGGTTAAACAGAGTGGTTGTTTTATACAGTGTACTGTTATCACTACGTGTTGTATACACTGTATATGTGTTGTATACACTGTATTATGACATTTTATTATTAACTTATTGTGAACCATTTTTAACCTTTTATGAAACACACTCTACTGTGGGCAGAACACTCCCCGCCTGGCATTACTAATGCCACTACTGCTTTTTATCAATCACTTCATTTTCTAAGAGCATAGCAACATCCGAAATGGGACGCAAGTAAGTCTTTGAAACACCCTGGGATGATGTCCTCACTTTCACCTTTCTGACCTTTCCGTCGCTGCTTGGAAAGGTGGATGTGATGATGGCCATTGTCCATTCATTTCTGGGTGCTTGATTTTGTTTCAACAGCACTATGTCACCTGTCTGGAGGTTGCGGTGTGTTGTATGCCACTTGCGCCTTGATTGGAGGGTGTTGAGATATTCGTTTCTCCAGCGGCTCCAAAATTCATTGGCGAGTGCTTACACTTGTTTCCACTGGTTTTTGAGCAAGTCTTTTCCATAAAAGTCTCCCGGTGGAGGGGGGACATGCTGCTTTTGGGTCAAGATCATTGCGGGACAGAGTAGGAATGGTGAGGAAGGGTCCGTTGAGATGGGGACTAAGGGCCTTGCATTGATTATAGACGATACCTCAGCCATTAAAGTACAAAGCACTTTATGTGTCAAACGGGTGTGTTTGTTTTGCAAAAGCAAAAGAGTCCAATATTCTGCGAGTGACCCCAATCAGTCTTTCCCAGACGCCCCCCATGTGGGAGGCATGTGGGGGATTGAACTCCCATGTGCAACCGTTGGCATGAAGATAGTTGACAATGTTGGGAGGGTTCTTGTTTGTTTGTGCCATGCCTAACTCCACACTCGCTGCAATGAAGTTAGTGCCTCTGTCAGATCGCATTTGCTTTGCTGGGCCTCGTATTGCGAAGAATCTGCGTATTGCATTTATGCAGCTGCAAGTGTCCATAGATTCAATGACTTCAATATGTACGCCTCTTGTGGTCATACACATAAAGAGTATTGCCCATCTTTTCCATTGTGGAGCGCCACCTCGTGTGTGTCGAGTGACCACAGACCGAATACGTCCAACCCGACATACGAAAATGGAGGGCATGTTTTGAGTCTCTCAGATGGGAGATCTGCCATTTTCTGAGTCTCTAGTTTTCCCCTGAGCTTCCTGCATGTTACACAATGGTGGATAATAGACGAGACCAGTCTTTTGCAACCTACAATCCACAGTCCGGCTTGCCTAATTGCGCTCTCTGTGAACTGCCTTCCTTGATGCACAACTTTGGCATGATAGTATCGGACACGCAGCTTAGTTATGTGATGCTTGTTTGGGAGAATGATTGGATTCTTGGATGCTGTGTTCAATGAAGCATGTTTGAGGCGACCTCCAACCTTGACGAGGCTTTCACTCATATAGGGATCGAGAGCTACGATGGGACTTGAACTGTGGACGGTTTGGTTGGCATGGAGAGCGGCATACTCATCGGGAAATGCGTCCTTTTGAACAGACTGGAGGATGAGGTTACTGGCAGCATCCAGCTCATCTGGAGTGCGTGGCTTGCTACATTGATGCCAGCCCCTGCATGAATGATCTGACAAGTTGCTTGATGAGTGAGAACGAGCTTGGTGAATTAGGAATGCAATGGCACGTACTAATGAGTTCCAGCTTGAAAAGCGCTGGAAGCATTCTGGTAAGGGCCCGTTTTTCTGAATGTGAGTAGCAAAGGTAGCGACTTGTCTGATTTCAGAGTCTACTTTAGGCTCAATTAACTCAAAGGATTCATGTGTCCCGGATTCAGGTAGTTTGTAAAGGAAGTCTGATCCCTTAAACCACATAGTGTCCATGAGCTGTGATGCAGGTATTGACCTGGTGGCTAGATCAGCTGGGTTTTGCTCTGATGTGACGTAGTGCCACTGTTCAGGGGATGTGGACTGACGTATACGATGAACGCGATTATGCACATAAACATGGAAGCGCTTTGAATCATTGCAAATGTACCCAAGAACCACCCTGCTATCACAGTAGAATTTGACAGCATTTGGTTTGTGATCAAGTTCATCCAGAAAGAGCTCTGCCATCTCAACCGCTAGAACTGCTCCGCAAAGTTCAAGGCGAGGTATCGTGGGCTCTGGTTGTGGTGAAAGTTTTGCTTTCCCAAGCACAAACCCGACTTCGCATTGTCCTTCTGCATTGACTGTCTTCAAGTATACTACTGCCGCAATAGCCCAGCCTGAGGCGTCGGAAAAGATGCACAGTTTGGTGTAAGTGGACTTAGAGAGGGAAGCTGGTACATAACAGCGTGGCACTTTAAGACTGCTAAGATCTTGGAGGGACATTTTCCATGTTTCCCATGTGTCCATTTTGTCCTGAGGGAGAGGAGCATCCCAACCTTGGACACCATTTGACAGTTCACGTAACAAGAGTATGCCTTTGATTGTCACTGGTGATGCTAGTCCCAAGGGGTCGAAGATACTGTTAATTATTGACAGAACCCCGCGGCGGGTGTAGGGTTTGTCATTAACAGCAACCTTGAATGTGAAAGAGTCAGTATTTATGTCCCAGCACAGGCCTAGACTTCTCTGAGCTGGTAGAGTGTCATCGCCGAGACTCAAGTCTTTAATACCGGTGGCCAGGTCTTCTGGCTTGAAGGCTTGCATGACTGAGACACTATTCGAGGCGATTTTGTGGAGCTTGAGATTGGACTCGGCCAAGGATGCACATGTGCACTTGAGCAAGTCTACGGCTGCAGATTCAGTGGGGAGCGAAATCAACCCGTCATTTACATAAAAGTGTCTCTCAACAAAGTGTCTTGTGTCTGCTCCAAACTTTGGCTCGCCTTTCTGGATAGCCCTGTGTAGGCAACAGATAGCTACCGCTGGCGACGGGCTGTTTCCAAAAACGTGCACCCGCATGCGGTACTTCTGCACCTCTTTTGACAAGTCATTTCCCTTGTGCCACAAGAACCTCAAATAGTCTCTATGGTCTGGTCTGACTAGGAACCCGTAAAACATTTGCTGGATATCGGCAGTGACTGTGATGGCTCCTTCCTAAACCGAATCAGCACACCGAGGAGGGTATTATTAAGATCTGGGCCTGTCAACAGTACAGTGGTACCTCTACTTACGAACATCTCTACATACAGAATTTTCAGGTTACAACACGCCTCAACGGGAAAATATTGCCTCTTGTTACGAAAGAAATTTCAGGATACGAAAGGCAAAAAAGTACGCGCTCCTCGCAGCTCCCGTAGTTTACCGAACGTAAACATATTTGTAGCTGCTCTGCCATTGGCTATCGCCTAGCATCTTCCTGGTATCCCTTTGGCCACGAAGTGTTCGGGCAGTTTGGGCAGTTTTACATGTGTGTACAGTACAGTATTAGCTTTTATTCACTATGGGCCCCAAGAAAGTGATGGAAATAAGTGGAAAAGGAGAAAAGAAGAAGAAGAGAGTTTTTTTGTCCATACAAACAAAGCAAGAGATAATAGAAAGGTATGAAAAAGGGATGCGTTTGGTTGATCTCGCCAAAGAATATGGCCGTAATACATCTACGATCGGCACGGTATTAAAACAAAAGGAAGCCGAAGGATTGTTAAAAGCCGACAAAAGCAAACGTTCTTGGATCGGTTCTTCACAAAACGTCAGGCAAAAACCACTGATGAGAGAGAACATGAATCAAAGAAGGCAAAAGGTGATGACGACGACGATAGCAGTTAAAAGGTAAATGAACATAATTTTTATTATTCTTTACTTTATTCTTTGTTTTTTTAAATTATGTACAACTCTCATTTTATGTTTATTGTGCAGTAATCTAATTGTAACATGTATTTGTTACATGTTTTGATGCATTTTTATGATTTATAAAAAATTTATGTCCGAATTTTGGGGGGCTTGGAACGGATTAGGGCATTTACATGTAAAACGCGTCTCTACTTACGGAATTTTCACGTTACGAAAATACTTCCGGAACGAATTAATTTCGTAAGTAGAGGTACCACTGTACTGAGTTGAGTGACACACCAAATTGCTTGGCACTTGAATCAGAGACAGACCGTATCTGACTGGGCTTCTGGGGATGATATACCCCGAAAATGGGCAGGTACCAGCATTCAGTGTTATCAGTGATGGGTGGAGCGATCTCTGCATGATTGTTCTCAAACAGCTTGTCCATAAACTCTGAGAACTGTTCTTTCATTTGAGGGTTTTTCGTTAAGTTGCGTCTTAGTGAGCCGAGTCTAGACAATGGTTGATCCCTGTTATTTTGGAGTGGCAAGCGAGGAAACTTGAATGGCAGAGGAGAGATCCAGTTGTTATTTCCATCCTGGTGGACTTCTTTCTCCATTATCTTTAGAAAGGTCTCATCCTTGAAGGACATGGCACACTTGTTATCGTTCTCTGTGCACTCAAAAACTTTGTCCCCAAGCTTTTCTTCCACTGCATTGGGTTTTGAGCTGCGTTTAGAGAGGCCGTCCTTGTGCTCCCCGCCGTAGCATGGTTTCTCTTTGATGTTGATGCTGTTAGGACAAGGAGTGAGGAAAGATGGGCGTCCGTTGGAGAGCATGTGAGTTTTATAAACATTGACGGTTGGCTTATGAGCGTTAAGGCACACTTCCCCCATAATTACCCAGCCTAGGTCCAGACGTTGAGCAAAGGGAGCATTGTGGGGTCCGTTGACTTGTTGCCTTGCTTTGTGGACTTGTATAATGTCTCTGCCCAGTAAAATTGCTATCTGATCATCTGGATCGTACTTGGGAATGAGAGGAGCGAGGTGTTTTAAGTGGGCTTGAGCAAGAGTGACTTCGGGCGTAGGTATTTCATCTCTATTGAACACTATCTCGTTGCATTCA
Organism: Pholidichthys leucotaenia; assembly: GCA_020510985.1. Classification (NCBI taxonomy): domain Eukaryota; kingdom Metazoa; phylum Chordata; class Actinopteri; order Cichliformes; family Pholidichthyidae; genus Pholidichthys; species Pholidichthys leucotaenia. Next base: position 50,475,385 of record CM035844.1, read on the forward strand.
ATGAGAGGAGGGAGGTCTAAGCGTGGGCCTCCACCTACTGGCTCGATTTGGAACCTCACTGCTTCCCTGCCAAGCATTTCGGTTAGACCAGCACATGTTCTCATATGGTACGTCAGAGGGCTACCCTTGATCCCAAACAGCTCAAAGAATTCAGGACGGGCCAGCGATCTATTACTCTGATCGTCAAGGATTGCATACATCTTAACGGAGCATTCTCGTTGGCCTTTAGGGAAAACTCGAACTAGACATACCTTTGAGCAAGAATGTGGGGAATAACCTTCGCCGCAGATCTCAGTGCAACGTTACCTCGGGTGGCGTGTTGTCTCGGGGATGAGGCTCTGGTTCAGGTGTGTTTTCTGGCTGAGGTTGCGGACTTGAATCGGGATGCATGGCAGAGCAATGCTTTTCACTTTGGCACTCCTCGCACTTGAGTTTCATGTCTCAGTCCTTTATTGCGTGTATGGGAGAGCAGCAGCGAAAACATTGTTTGTGTTCTTTGAGTATGTTTCACCTTTCTTGTAGTGGTTTAATCTGGAAAGCTCTACATTTGGCTAGAGGGTGCATTTTCTTATGGACTGGACAGTAGCGTGTTAAATCGTCCCCTTTAGTACTAGCGGGAGCAGTTGTGTTGACCTCTGTTTTGTTAACAGTTAGAGGTGTTCTGTAGCTAGTTTGTTTGAATGGTGGTCTCTCCCCTTTGCTGAAGGGTTGGCTGCTGCATGTCGCAAAACTTGGGTCATTTCTTGCTTTAGCCTCATCTTGGACAAACTTTACAAAATATGAGAAGGGAGGGAAGGTTACATCATATTTTTGTTTGTATTTTGAGCCTGTGTGCAGCCATTTATCTTGTAAACTTGGAGGTAACTTTTCGACTATGGGCTTAACACCACAGGGTGTGTCGAGGTAGGCGAGGCCTGGGAGATAAGCTTCATCTTTAGCGACCTGCAGCTCTAAGAGCAAATCTCCAAGTTCCCTAAGTTTTACATTGTCTCTGTTTGTAAGGCGAGGGAAGTTGTCTAGTTTTTTGAACAAGGCGTTTTCTAAGGTTCCAAGGTTGTCATAGCCAGGAGCGGCACTGGGGTTAAGCTCCCAGTGCTCATAAAATGTTCCTTATGGCATGCGTCTCGAAAAGCCTCTGACAACTAAGTCCAACTCCTAGCCTGCCCGTGTGGTTTAGTCTCTAAGCCCGGCGGAACTGCTTTTACTAATAGGAGAAGGGGCGAGGGCGGATCTCTGGTGCCTTAAAACCAGATGCTTCGGGTAGATGGTGGCTCGTCAACCTGGGAAGGTAGCCCATCTAGGGGAAGGTAAACCCTGATTTCAAACCTCTGCTGCCTTGCGGCATACCCGGTCACGGGAAAGGCTTCGGGAGTCAACCCTGAGGAAAAATCCGGAGTCGGAGCCCCTAAGGCAGTTCTATGTTGTGCTCAACATCGTTCTGGCAGCTCCTGCAACGGCGCTGGTGCCAAACTGTAGCAGCCCTGCTGTTCCTTTGGATTCATCAGTGACGTGGAGAGGGGGGACATGCTGCATGGGCAACATCTTGTCCTCCATATCTTCCTGCCCAGGCTTGAATCCTACCAACGCCCAATGCTGGAAGGTAGAACACCGGATCACTGGAAAGGACACTCCAGCTTCGCCTTTGGCGTAGACAAAACACGGGGAATGACAGTTACCGGTTATAAGCCACTGCTCAATTGGCGTAGAGCGTGGCGCCAGGGGTTGTTCCCGACGGTGGGAGGGATCATCAGATCTCACTGGACAGCTACCGCCCGCCTCAAGCTGGGCAGCCCCCAGCCAATAAGGTGTTGTCCCGCCACAGCTTGCTTTCCTCATTGGGTGCATGGGGATAAGGAGAAATCCAAACAGCAGGCTGAGAACCTTTGCACCAGGCAAGACAATAAAACAAAAGAGACCAACTCTAAAACTGGGAACTTGGAACGTCCGCACTATGATGACAGGACTCGTTGCTAACCTCAAGGACATCAACGACACCAGGAAGACTGCCATCATCAATAATGAGCTGAAGAGACTGGGAGTGGATATCGCCACTCTCCAGGAAACACGGTTAGCTGATGCAGGCACACTGAGAGAGAAGGACTACACGTTCTACTGGCAGGGAAAGGGCAGTGACGAACACAGGGAACACGGAGTGGGCTTCGCAGTGAAGAACACTTTGCTGAAGATGGTGGAACCAGGCAGCACTGGCTCTGCACGACTCCTCACCCTCCGCCTGAACACCACTGAAGGCCCAGTCACCCTCGTCAGTGTGTATGCCCCAACACAGACAGCCACACCAGAGGCAAAAGACGAGTTCTACGAGAATCTCGCAACAACTGTCAGGATCATCCCCAACTCTGAACAACTCATTCTCCTTGGAGACTTCAATGCCAGAGTGGGTGCTGACCACGACTCCTGGCCCTCCTGTCTTGGACCTTTTGGCGTGGGCAGAATGAACGACAACGGACAGTGGCTGCTCGAGTTCTGCACATATCACGATCTGTGCATCACAAACTCGTTCTTCAAGACCAAGCCCCAACACAAGGTTTCCTGGCAACATCCGCGCTCAAAGCACTGGCACCAGCTAGACTTGATCCTGACCAGGCGCACCTCACTGAAGAACGTGCTAATCACCCGTTCGTTCCAGAGTGCAGATTGCGACACAGACCATTCATTGGTGTGTTGCAAGGTCAAGCTGCAGCTGAAGAAATTCCATCGTGCTAGACAACCTGGAAAGGCACGGATTGACACCAGCAAGATGGCCCAACCAGAACTTGCTGAGCAGTTTGCCTCCACCTTTGAGAAGGAACTTGGTGTACCACAAGGAGGAGAATCTGCAAAGCAGAAGAGGGAAGAGCTGCGAAACACCATCTACCGCACAGCCTTGGCTACCTTTGGGAGGAAGACCTCGAAGTCACAGGACTGGTTTGATGCCAAGTTGACCGAGATGACCCCCGTCATTGAAGCCAAGCGCTCAGCACTTGCTGAGTACAAGAAGTACCCAAATGAGAAGAATCTCCAGATTCTCAGGGCTGCGAGAAGCAAAGTTCAGCAGACTGCTCGGCGCTGTGCCAACGAGTACTGGACTCAGCTCAGCCAAGACATTCAAACCGCTGCCATAACAGGGAACATCCGTGGTATGTACGATGGCATCAAGAAAGCACTTGGTCCGGCTCAGAGCAAGACGGCCCCCCTCAAATCTTCCACTGGGGAGATGATCACAGAGAAGAACAAGCAGATGGAGAGATGGGTGGAACACTACTCCGACCTCTACTCTAGACAGAACACCGTGACATCGTCAGCCCTTGATGCCATCGACTGCCTGCCATCCATGGACGAACTTGACGCCGAGCCAACCATCGACGAACTCAGTAAGGCCATTGATAGCTTGGCCGCTGGCAAGGCACCCGGCAACGACGGCATACCCCCTGACCTGATCAAGCACTGCAAGACCGCCCTACTGCTGCCATTGCATGACGTCCTCTGCCAGTGCTGGAAGGAAGGTGCCGTACCACAGGACATGAGGGACGCCAAGATCATCACCCTCTACAAAAACAAAGGGGAGAGAAGCGACTGCAACAACTACAGGGGCATTTCCCTCCTCAGCGTTGTTGGCAAAGTCTACGCACGAGTTGTTCTCATTCGTCTACAGAAGCTTGCCGAACGTGTCTACCCCGAGTCTCAGTGTGGCTTCCGCGCTGAGCGATCGACGGTAGACATGATATTCTCCATCCGCCAACTCCAGGAGAAATGCAGAGAACAGAACATGCCTCTGTATGTCGCCTTCATCGACCTCACCAAAGCGTTCGATCTGGTCAGCAGAGAGGGCCTTTTCAAGATCCTGCCAAAGATAGGATGCCCACCAAAGTTGCAAAGCCTCATCGAATCGTTTCACACCAACATGCAGGGGATAGTGCAGCACGATGGCAACGTCTCAGAGCCATTCAACATACGCAGCGGAGTGAAACAGGGCTGTGTACTTGCGCCAACCCTCTTTGGGATTTTCTTTGCTATGCTCCTGAGGCATGCCTTCAGCACAGCAACAGAGGGAATCTACCTGCACACAAGATCTGACGGCAGGCTTTTCAACCTCGCCCGCCTGAAAGCCAGAACCAAAGTACGCGAGGCTCTAATCAGAGACATGCTGTTCGCAGACGACGCTGCAGTCGCAACCCACACACAGCAGGAGCTTCAGACCCTGATGGACCGCTTCTCCCAGGCATGCAAGGACTTCGGGCTTACCATCAGCCTGAAGAAAACTAACGTCTTGGCGCAAGGCACGGAAGCACCACCAACCATCACCATCGACGACTACGAGCTGGAGGTCATGAATCAGTTCACGTACCTGGGGTCCACGATCAGCAACAACCTCTCCCTTGATACAGAGATCGACAAGAGGATTGGAAAATCAGCCTTCACACTCGCTCGCCTCACCACACGAGTGTGGGAGAATCCCAAACTCTCTGTCAAGACGAAGATGGCAGTGTACAACGCCTGTGTCATCAGCACACTGCTCTATGGGAGTGAGACGTGGACAACATACGCCCGGCAGGAAAAGAGACTGAACTCCTTCCACTTGCGCTGCATTCGCCACATCCTGGACATATCCTGGCAGGACAAAGTGCCCAACACAGAAGTTCTGTCCCGCGCCGGCCTTCCCTCCATGTTCACTCTACTCAGGCAGTGCAGGCTCCGCTGGCTAGGCCACGTTCACCGTATGGAGGATGGCAGAATCCCCAAAGACGTCCTCTATGGAGAACTGGCAACTGGCAGGAGAGACGTTGGCCGCCCACAGCTGCGCTTTAGAGACGTCTGCAAGAGAGACATGAAGGCCCTGGATATCAACACAGAGCGCTGGGAGGACCTTGCAACGGACCGCTCCAAATGGAGAGGCACCCTGACCAGACAGCTCAAGGCGGGTGAAGAGAGACTGACTGCTGCAGCAGATGAAAAAAGGACCCGCAGGAAGAACCGCCACAGACCCAGCAGCATGGAGACCACCCACAAGTGTGACCTGTGTGACAGGGACTGTCATTCGCGCATCGGCCTGTTCAGCCACAGGCGGTGCTGTTCCAGCAGAGTAGACGTTTAGGATTCTCTTCCATGGTCATCATAGACCGACGGAGGCCGACGAACGAAACGGTGTAGCATAACATTCTTCTAACCTGTCCCATGACAATTGGAGGGCAGCTTTGGGGTTAGTGGCATAGACAGATCTGATTCTTTTAACATGCTCTGAGGACTCTTTACCAAGCCACTTGACTAGGAGATCTAACTCCTGGCTATATGTGAGATCAACGTCTTCAGTTGCATTTATGAATGACGACTGCCATGCTCTAAAGTTTTCGGGGGTGTCGTCAAACTTAAAGAGTCCTGTTGTGATTAACTCGCTGCACGCGAGGAACCTAGCAAAGTCTGCCATAGGTGGGTCACTATTGTGGGAAGCATGGTAACTGTTTGGCTTGACATAGTCTCTTGGTATGTCGATGGTTTCATTTTTTACGTACATTTTCTTGAATGCTGGTGGAGAGGGAGTTTGTTCGGGTCTCCTTGGAGTGAATAATTGCGCCTTTTGTGCAGGTTCGACTTGAGGTGCTTCTTCTTCGGCTGGTCGCACCTGTGACTTTAGCTGGGTTTGGTGTTGCACGTACTCCATAGTTCTCTGTCTGACAACTTGTAATGGAACTGCACTCTTTACACTCTCTCCTTTGTCTTGCTCGGCAGCTGCAGCAGCTTCTAGAACTTCTGCTTTTGCTGTAGCGGCCATTGCTTCCCTTCTCTATCTCCAGCATCTCTAGATCCAGCTCTAGCTTTGCTTGTTGCTTTTTAATTTCTAGTTGTTTCTTACTGTACAAGGCTTTAGCATTCGCAGCTTCGGCAGAGGCTCGTGCCATGACGGCTGCTTCCTGTACACTGGACTTTGAGGATAACATGGAGGATGAGTGTTTGGAGCTAGAATGTTTGGAGCTGGAGCTAGCTTTGGATGATGTTTTGGCTTCAGAGTTAGCCTTTTCTTCTGCCTTCTTCTCTTGAGTGTCGTCCATCGCTGTGTCGTGAATTTTATCTTCACCAACTGCTGATATGGCTTTTCACTGTACTGTTATCACTACTTGTTGTATACACTGTGTATGTGAACGCAGATCAACAGCAAGCCAAACTCGTTTTTCATGAGCCAGGAAACCGAACGTCTTGCTCCTTTATTACAGTCTTCTAGACAGCTTACAATTCTTTATAATTGTGGCTTGAAAAGCTCAACGAAAAGCCCGAGTGAAACTGAAAATATAAACAGAAAATAAAATGTGTTTTAGCTCTTTGTCAAATGAAAAATAAATGCACCAAAAAATGGCTAACGCCAGAAAACTTGCATAGAAGTTAACCTTAGCTGCTACTAAAGGCAAGCAACACGTTTTCGCTATCTTTTCATATGCTAATTAGATCGCTAGTAGCAGCATTACTATGCTAATACACAGTACTCTCGGTGTAAGACAAGCTAGTAAGCTCCTGGGATAAGGCTAATTCCTGGTAACAACATATCTATAAAACGATCTCAAAACCACATCTTATAAAACTTATAAAGTTAACAAAACACTTATTAAACTCACAGCCATTGCTTTCGAGGGTGTAGAAAAAGATTTAGCACACAGGAGGAGCATCTTGAACATTCACAGGCAGGTTTTTTCTTTCTTTTTTTTTTTTCCCTCTGACTGACTACTGCTTCTCCTACCCATAAAGCATTATGACCACTGACTATGCCTTCAAAATAAAATACAAGCAAACCAATACTGACTGTATAGAAATTACTTTTAACCCAATGACCATTTTTTAGCATGAATTATTACAGATGAATTATGACATTTTATAATTAACTTATTGTGAACCAAGGTTCACAATAAGGTTCCAAGGTTGTCATAGCCAGGAGCGGCACTGGGGTTAAGCTCCCAGTGCTCATAAAATGCTCCTTATGGCGTGCGTCTCGAAAAGCCTCTGACAACTAAGTCCAACTCCTAGCCTGCCCGTGTGGTTTAGTCTCTAAGCCCGGCGGAACTGCTTTTACTAATAGGAGAAGGGGCGAGGGCGGATCTCTGGTGCCTTAAAACCAGGTGCTTCGGGTAGATGGTGGCTCATCAACCTGGGAAGGTAGCCCATATAGGGGAAGGTAAACCCTGATTTCAAACCTCCGCTGCCTTGCGGCACACCCAGTCACGGGAAAGGCTTCAGGAGTCAACCCTGAGGAAAAATCCGGAGTCGGAGCCCCTAAGGCAGTTCTCTGTTGTGCTCAACATCGTTCTGGCAGCTCCTGCGATGGCGCTGGTGCCAAACTGTAGCAGCCCTGCTGTTCCTTTGGATTCATCAGTGACGTGGAGAGGGGGGACATGCTGCATGGGCAACATCTTGTCCTCCATATCTTCCTGCCCAGGCTTGAATCCTACCAACGTCCAACGCTGGAAGGTAGAACACCGGATCACTGGAGAGGACACTCCAGCTTCGCCTTTGGCGTAGACAAAACACGGGGAATGACAGTTACCAGTTATAAGCCACCGCTCAATTGGCGTAGAGCGCGGCGCCAGGGGTTGTTCCCGACGGTGGGAGGGATCATCGGATCTCACTGGACAGCTACCGCCCGCCTCAAGCTGGGCAGCCCCCAGCCAATAAGGTGTTGTCCCGCCACAACTTGCTTTCCTCATTGGGTGCATGGGGATGAGGAGAAGTCCGAACAGCAGGCTGAGAACCTTCGCACCAGGCAAGAAAAAACCCCAAAAGAGACCAACTCTAAAACTGGGAACTTGGAACGTCCGCACTATGATGACAGGACTCGCTGCTAACCTCAAGGACATCAACAACACCAGGAAGACTGCCATCATCAATAATGAGCTGAAGAGACTGGAAGTGGATATCGCCACTCTCCAGGAAACACGGTTGGCTGACGCAGGCACACTGAGAGAGAAGGACTACACGTTCTACTGGCAGGGAAAGGGCAGTGACGAACACAGGGAACACGGAGTGGGCTTCACAATGAAGAACACCTTGATGAAGATGGTGGAACCGGGCAGCAATGGCTCTGCACGACTCCTCACCCTCCGCCTCAACACCACTCAAGGCCCAGTCACCCTCGTCAGTGTGTATGCCCCAACACTGACAGCCACACCAGAGGCAAAAGACGAGTTCTACGAGAATCTAGCAACAACTGTCAGAATCATCCCCAACTCTGAACAACTCATTCTCCTTGGAGACTTCAATGCCAGAGTGGGTGCTGACCACGACTCCTGGCCCTCCTGTCTTGGACCATTTGGTGTGGGCAGAATGAACGACAACGGACAGCGGCTGCTCGAGTTCTGCACATATCACGATCTGTGCATCACAAACTCGTTCTTCAAGACCAAGCCCCAACACAAGGTTTCCTGGCGACATCTGCGCTCAAAGCACTGGCACCAGCTGGACTTGATCCTGACCAGGCGCATCTCACTGAAGAACGTGCTAATCACCCGCTCGTTCCAGAGTGCAGATTGTGACACAGACCATTCCTTGGTGTGTTGCAAGGTCAAGCTGCAGCTGAAGAAATTCCATCATGCTAGACAGCCTGGAAAGGCACGGATTGACACCAGCAAGATGGCTCAACCAGAACTTGTTGAGCAGTTTGCCTCCACCTTTGAGAAGGAACTTGGTGTACCACAAGAAGGAGAATCTGCAAAGCAGAAGAGGGAAGAGCTGCGAAACACCATCCACCGCACAGCCTTGGCTACCTTTGGGAGGAAGACCTCGAAGTCACAGGACTGGTTTGATGCCAAGTTGATCGAGATGACCCCCGTCATTGAAGCCAAGTGCTCAGCACTTGCTGAGTACAAGAAGTACCCAAACGAGAAGAATCTCCAGATTCTCAGGGCTGCAAGAAGCAAAGTTCAGCAGACTGCTCGGCACTGTGCCAACAAGTACTGGACTCAGCTCAGCCAAGACATTCAAACCGCTGCCATAACAGGGAACATCCGTGGTATGTATGATGACATCAAGAAAGCACTTGGTCCGACTCAGAGCAAGACAGCCCCACTCAAATCCTCCACTGGGGAGATGATCACAGAAAAGAACAAACAGATGGAGAGATGGGTGGAACACTACTCCGACCTCTACTCCAGACAGAACACCGTGACATCGTCAGCCCTTGATGCCATCGACTGCCTGCCATCCATGGACGAACTTGACGCTGAGCCAACCATCGATGAACTCAGCAAGGCCATTGATAGCTTGGCCGCTGGCAAGGCACCCGGCAACGACGGCATACCCCCCGACCTGATCAAGCACTGCAAGACCGCCCTACTGCTGCCATTGCATGACGTCCTCTGCCAGTGCTGGAAGGAAGGTGCCGTACCACAGGACATGAGGGACGCCAAGATCATCACCCTCTACAAAAACAAAGGGGAGAGAAGCGACTGCAACAACTACAGGGGCATCTCCCTCCTCAGCGTTGTTGGCAAAGTCTATGCACGAGTTGTTCTCGTTCGTCTACAGAAGCTTGCCGAACGTGTCTACCCCGAGTCTCAGTGTGGCTTCTGCGTTGAGCGATCTACGGTAGACATGATATTCTCCATCCGCCAACTCCAGGAGAAATGCAGAGAACAGAACATGCCCCTGTACGTCGCCTTCATCAACCTCACCAAAGCGTTCGATCTGGTCAGCAGAGAGGGCCTTTTCAGGATCCTGCCAAAGATAGGATGCCCACCAAAGTTGCAAAGCCTCATCGAATCGTTTCACACCAACATGCAGGGGATAGTGCAGCACGACGGCAATGTCTCAGAGCCATTCAACATACGCAGTGGAGTGAAACAGGGCTGTGTACTTGCGCCAACCCTCTTTGGGATTTTCTTTGCTATGCTCCTGAGGCATGCCTTCAGCACAGCAACAGAGGGAATCTACCTGCACACAAGATCTGACGGCAGGCTTTTCAACCTCGCCCGACTGAAAGCCAGACCCAAAGTACGTGAGGCTCCAATCAGAGACATGCTGTTCGCAGACAACGCTGCAGTCGCAACCCACACACAGCAGGAGCTTCAGACCCTGATGGACCGCTTCTCCCAGGCATGCAAGGACTTCGGGCTTACCATCAGCCTGAAGAAGACTAACGTCTTGGCCCAAGGCACGGAAGCACCACCAACCATCACCATCAACGACTACGAGCTGGAGGTCGTGCATCAGTTCACGTACCTGGGGTCCACGATCAGCAACAACCTCTCCCTTGATACAGAGATCGACAAGAGGATTGGAAAATCAGCCTTCACACTCGCTCGCCTCACCACACGAGTGTGGGAGAATCCCAAACTCTTTGTCAAGACGAAGATGGCAGTGTACAACGCCTGCGTCATCAGCACACTGCTCTATGGGAGTGAGACGTGGACAACATACGCCCGGCAGGAAAAGAGACTGAACTCCTTCCACTTGCGCTGCATTCGCCACATCCTGAACATATCCTGGCAGGACAAAGTGCCCAACACAGAAGTTCTGTCCCGCGCCGGCCTTCCCTCCATGTTCACTCTACTCAAGCAGCGCAAGGTCCGCTGGCTAGGCTACTTTCACCGTATGGAGGATGGCAGAATCCTCAAAGACGTCCTCTACGGAGAACTGGCGACTGGCAGGAGAGACGTTGGCCGCCCACAGCTGCGCTTCAGAGACGTCTGCAAGAGAGACATGAAGGCCCTGGAGATCAACACAGAGCGCTGGGAGGACCTTGCAACGGACCGCTCCAAATGGAGAGGCACCCTGACCAGACAGCTCAAGGCGGGTGAAGAGAGACTGACTGCTGCAGCAGATGAAAAAAGGACCCGCAGGAAGAACCGCTACAGACCCAGCAGCACGGAGACCACCCACAAGTGCAACCTGTGTGACAGGGACTGCCATTCGTGCATCGGCCTGTTCAGCCACAGGCGGTGCTGTTCCAGCAGAGTAGACATTTAGGATTCTCTTCCATGGTCATCATAGACCAACGGAGGCCGACAATTGTGAACCATTTTTAACCTTTTATGAAACACACTCTACTGTGGGCAGAACATACAGTGTTAAACTTCCTAAAGTTTTTGTTAATTAAGTGTAAAATTTTGACAACAGAGTGTGTAATAAAGTTGCCTATGGTACAACAAAACCAGCTGGTATTATGTCCAATGCCTAAGATGATACAGTACACTCATAATTCATCTAAGACAGGGGTGGGCAAACTTTTTAGCTCAAGGGCCACATGAAGTTTTAAAAATTGACATAAGGGCCGGGGGGATTATAAATATAGTGGCTTAAACAATATAGTGTACTAATGTTTGAAAAAAATCAGTCAAATAACTTGTGCTTGATATTTTAATATGATTTAAGAAAAAAACGCCTACTATTAATGTTTTTTATAAAAATTTTGTTTCAAAAAGGGCTGGCAGCTCATTCTAAAAACAGCAGGCTTAGATTGCTTTTTAGTTAGGATGGTGATCCACTTCACAGCACTGTCTAACGGGTGAAAAACAAGGGGGAAAGGGAATAGGTTCAGCCTTAGTATTGTTGTTAACACATCAACTGATGTTTGTTAGCAAACATCATCAACTTTAATTAACTGAATTTAGTCATCAGGGCACGTTGTCCTGGGCACGACGTTAAACTACATCCGGCAGCAAGACCCCAGTCCGGGAGTTCTAGGATTCTGAGGAGAATGTCACTACCTCTTAACTGCTGCTGTGCTGGATCACCCTTGGGCAAAGTGTAGCACCCAATAGCCTCCCATACTGGATTACGTACAAGCCACCAATGGTGTGCCAGGCAGATGATGTCAAGTAAGACTGGACCTGTTTGACATGGCAGACGAGTGCAACGCTTAGCGGGCAGGCGGTAAAGGTGGGCCTTGACATACCAAGCACCCAGCAGCCCGCTGCAACTGCCTTCTACTGAAGCTGCGAGTCTCAATCCTTTGAGCTGCAGTGAATTGGCTGGCAGTCAAGTGAGTGTGCGTGGCCCCTCACGCAGCCACGACCACCTTAAACAACTTCATCAGCGAATGGCTTGTTCCTTTTCCAAAGTCCAATGGCGACGGAAGTGCGGGTAACGGGGGTAGGCCTGGAAAGTTGGAAGCCCCTAGTCCGCACCTGCACATTGGCGGCAGATCTAAGATGGTCGCTACCTGCTGAACAGCCGTGACGGCAGGGCTTCGGCAGCTGGATCTGTGACTGGGCTGGCCTTTTTAGGATCACCGCAGCCCACCCTAATTGGGTAGACCCCTAGAAAAGGTGGGGTAAACATCGGACACGGCATCTCAGTCTGGCCAGTTCACCGCGGCTGGCGGACTTCCCATCTCTGCGGTCGAAAATCAAAGAAAACACTTCGCTTTCTCAAGAGGCCTCTAACTCTTGGGGCCTGGAATATTCGCACACTCCTCGACAAAAGCAACACAGAAAGACCAGAACGCCGAACAGCACTCGTCTGCAAGGAGCTCGACCGATTCAACATCGACGTGGCAGCTCTTAGTGAGACAAGATTCCCAGATGAAGGTAACATCGAAGAAGCAGGGTCAAACTACACCATTTTCTGGAAAGGGAAAAGTGCTGAAGAACCACGTACTCACAGAGTTGGCTTTGCTATAAGATCAAAACTCGTTGACCAACACAACCTCGTCCCTATGGCCATCAGTGAACGCATGATGAAAGTCAGAATCCCTCTTGTCCAAAACAGATTTCATACCTTGATATCTGTGTATGCTCCAACGCTCACCTCAGAGGATGATGAAAAAGCCTCCTTTTACGACCTGCTTAACCATACCATCCAAAGTGTCCCAAGACAGGACAAACTTGTCATCCTGGGCGACTTTAACGTCAGATAGGCAGAGATCACAATCTCTGGAAAGGCGTCCTCGGACATCATGGAATTGGAAACTGCAACTCCAATGGCCAACTCCTCCCTGGCCTTTGTGCTGAACATGAACTGGTCATCACCAACTCTCTCTTCCAGCTACCATCTCGTCAAAAAACAACATGGAAACACCCAAGATCCAAACACTGGCATATCCTTGACTACATTCTAACTAGAGCCAGAGACAAAAGAGACGTGCACATCACTTGTTCCATGCCTGGTGCAGATGACTGTTGGACAGACCACAGATTGCTTATCTCACGACTCCAAATCAAAGTCGGTTGTCCACCAAAACGGACCTCATCAAGCACTCCTCATCATCGCTTTGACTGTGTAAAACTACGCAATCTACAAACATCTCAAGACTTCAAGGAAGCCGTAGATAAGAACATTGCGGATCTTCCAGAACCACCACAGGTGGAAGATAACTGGACCACCCTTCGTGACGCAATGCTTGACGCTGCAGAAAATACAATAGGTTTCTCTCAGAAGAAGACCCAAGACTGGTTTGATGAAAATGACGAAGTCATCACAAACCTTGTTGAAGCTAAACGTCAGGCAAGGCTCACTTTTGAAAACCAGCCATCCACACAGAACAAACAAAAATATAAACAAGCACTTGCAAACTGTCAGAGAGAAATTCACGCTGCTCAGAACAACTGGTGGCAACAGAAATCGGAGGAGATCCAAAGATTTGCAGACCAACGTGACATACGCTGCTTTTATGCCCCAACAAAGGAAATCTTCGGCCCTACAAGGTCAACTGCCTGCAGTCTAAAGGATGCAGATGGCTCCACTGTCATCAATGACACCCAGGGAATTTTAAACCGATGGAGATCCCACTTTGAAAGTCTTCTCAATGATCATTCGCCCACACCAGACGACCTTCTCTGTAAAACGCCACAACATCCTGTTCGCTACTGGATGTCTCTTCCACCCTCCTCTGAGGAAATGAACAAAGCCATCAAGCACATGAAACCAGGCAAGGCACCGGGACCAGACAACATCCCACTAGAACTAATCACTCATGGTGGCCCGGAATTTAAGAACCGACTGCTGAACCTCATCCTAAAAATCTGGGAAACAAAGACAGTCCCTAGTGACTTCCGCAATGCAAATATTATTACCATCTTCAAAAAGGGAGATTGAGAAAACTGTGGAAGCTACCGTGGCATCTCATTGTTAAGCATAGCAAGTAAGATCTTTGCACGTATCCTCCTCAACCGCCTCCTTGTCGTCGCAGAAGAAATATTTCCTGAATCACAGTGCGGTTTCCGATCTTCTCGCGGGACAATAGACATGATCTTCTGTGCCCGACAACTGCAGGAAAAATGTCAAGAACAGCAACAGCCACTTATGCTCATCTTTTGGGACCTAAAGAAAGCCTTCGACAAGGTCCCACGGCCGGCTATGTGGGCAGTCTTGGCAAGATTTGGCTGCTCAGATGACTTCATTATGCTGGTCTGCTCACTTCATGATGGAATGGTGGGCAGAGTATGCCATCAAAAAGCTCTCTCTGACCCTTTTCCCATAACAGTAGGACTCAAGCAAGGCTGCGTTCTAGCCCCAACCTGCTTCTCACTGTACCTAGCGGCAATGCTCAATGAAATCCTACCAGACACCCCTTCCATTGATGTACAATATTGCATGGACGGAGGCCTCTTCAATCTCAGTCAACTCCGAGCAAAAACAAGAACGTTAACCACCACAGTCCACAAGCTGCAGTATGCAGATGACAATGCTACCCCTAGCTTAACTGCTGAAGATGTACAGAGGACGGCTGACCTCTACAATAATGCCTATGAGCGTTTTGGAATGGAGGTGAATACTGACAAGACCAAAGCCCTCATTCAACCAACCCCAGGCTATATGCTCCCTGACACAATCATCACTATTGATGAAAAGCCTCTGGAAAAAGCGGACCATTTCTGTTATCTAGGAAGCATTCTATCAAAGACACCTACATGCAATTAGGACGTGGAGAATCGCGTTAGGGCAGCTCACTCCGCTTTTGGACATCTTAATCGTCGAGTCTTCAACAACCACGCACTGACTATCAAAACAAAGATCATGGTTTTCAGGGCTGTAGTTCTGCCTACCCTTCTCTACGCCTGCGAGACCTGGACTCTCTATAGTAGCCAAATCAAACGTCTTGAGCACTTCCAACAGCTGAAGCTTAGACAAATTCTTAAAACCAAATGGACAAACCGGGTAACAAACACCGAAGTTCTCGCCTGCGCTGCACTACCTAGTGTTGAAACTACCATTATTCAGCACTGTCTCTGCTGGGCAGGCCATGTCCAACGAATGGACTCAAATCGTCTACCGAAAATTCTGCTCTATGGAGAACTCACATCAGGAACAAGATCACTAGGCAGACCAAAACTGCGCTATAAAGACCAACTAAAGTCCACCTTGGCCCAAACCAGTATCCACAGATGGGAACACCTAGCAAAGGAGAGAATGGCATGGAGAGAAGCTATCCGCAATGGCACTATAGCCTTTGAGAAAAACAGATGTGCTTTTGAGGAGGAGAAGCAAAGAAGAAGGAAGGAGCGCTCGCAGCAGCCGCGGCCTCCACCGTCACTTCCCTGCGGTCTCTGCCCACGCCTCTTCCATCACCGGCTCGGGCTACAGAGCCACATCCGTCACAAGCACAAGTGATTTCTGGAACGGGAGCAACCCTATGCTCGGACACGAGCAGGCGCCGACGATTTTGTAATGTACTTTTAACTCATTGGTCATGGAAACAGCGATGCTCCCTAATGAACAGACCCCTCCGTAATGCAAAATTTATCAATTCCCGGTAAAAAAAATTAATAGCTGCATGGTGTCTATGGCATCTGTGCTCTCATCACATGCAATCGAGTAAAAATCAAAAGCACAAGCTTTATCTGACACTTGTTCTTTTAGGTTCGCTGACAAGTCTGTGATTCACTATGCTATTGTGTTTCTGGACATGCTAACGTTGTTGAATTTGGGCATTTTTTCCGGGGACCTTATTTCGACGACTTTAGCGAGGCATTGTTTTATGAAGTCACCACTGGAGAAAGGTGCCCCATGTTGGGCAATGAGTTGACCTACCTCGTAGCTAGCTAATGTGGCATTTTCTTGTATTTTGTTAGCACGAAAAAAAACCCCACTGTTGTTGAGTGTGCAGGCTATCTGCCATTTGCTTAGCAATAGCTTTCTGTTCATTCGCGCTCAGCACCAGTGTAAAAGACGTGAAGGTCTGATGCTTTGTTTCATAGTGCCGTCGTACATTGTACTCTTTCATCACTGCAACAGTTTCATTGCAAATCAGCAGACACACTTCCCCCTTACTTCTGTGAAGAAATATTCATTTTCCCACCATGTCTGAAATTTTCTACACTTACTTACTATCTTGTGTTTCCTTGATTTTACTATTTTTGGTCACCCATGCCATGAGAATTGTCTTCTTTGTTTAATTGGGGAAAGGCTGCTTGTTCAATCAAGACAGTTACTCCACCTAGTGTTAAAACTAAGAATTACAATACAGCCAAGCTTAATTTGTGGACCATTATCCATTATAATTAGTGGTGTTGGATGATTAAATTTTTTAATGGCGCTTACTCTTTTGGAATGTTGAGTTAATCGTGATTAATAATGCCCTAATCACATGTTTTTCCATATAGATACAGTGTACCTTAAGTCAGTAATTTTTCAAGTTTGTCATACTGTTATGAATATGGGAAAGGACAAATATGCTTGCTGTCTTCACCTGCAGGTTTATTAAAGCTCTCAACATATCCAAAATGACAAAAACTATCCAGAATATTCTCCAGAAAATTCTCAAAAGTATTAATGCATGTGCAAACAACAGAATGCCAAGGCTCAATAACATCACTGAACAACAACCAGCCAGCAGTCACAAAAGGAGCTTGCTCTTTCTCCCATAGCAAACATCCACCTTATGCAGATCAACACAAAACCTCATGTGTCACAACAGACACAATTTTCCTTTTAGCAGAAAAAATTGCAAACATAAACAAACAACTATCTCACCCGTGATGACACCCCACCATGCTGCAAAAACGGCGGGGAGTGAATGGACATTATGAACACAGCTTGAAAATTTTTTTAGACTGGTACCCATGAACAGTTGGACCCAAAGCTATGAGGATGAAAAGAGGTGAATTTCTGTCCATGTCAACTGCTGGAGGTCATCTATAACTTAGCATGTAGCTACTAGCCAGCAAGCTAGTTTCCACAGAAGAAGAACAACCCAACACCCAGGCGAAGTTTTGGAGGAGGCTGTAACAATTATCCAGGTGAGGGCTCTGACAGATAACATTGTAAACTTAAACATGACAGCACTTTGGGGATATTCATGGCTGTAACCCAGCTTGTTTGACTTTGCAATGTCTGCATGGCGTGTACAGTGTCTGTGGCCAGAATGGCTGTGGTACGACGAGCCACTAGGCCAAAAAGTACTGTTTGCACTTTCTGCCGTTAACCGCGATCCCAAAATTTGTCACCGTTAATGGGGGCAATGCATTAACGGGTAATTAACGCGATAACGCCGACACCACTAATCATAATACAATGGAATATAAGGATTATATTTTTAGAATTTGCTGCGGGCCAATTAAAAATGGACCATGAGCTGCAGTTGGCCCATGGGCTTTAGTTTGGACACCCCTGATCTAAGATGACAGAACACTCCGACATAAAGAGTTACCTACAGTATTGTAATGTAAAGTAAAATGGGGTGACATGATTATATGTTGTACTAGAATATAAAACTGACTAGTTCTAATGTAAACATGGGCAAAGAATCAAACATAAATCAGGAAATATACTCAGCTTACTCTTCTAAAGTGATGACACAGCATGAGATTTCCATATTAGAGAGAGAGGCCTGAAATTTGTCATCACTCCTGAGCGAAAGCCAATTAATGAATGCATTACTGCCACTGAAACTGCATG
Source organism: Pholidichthys leucotaenia (assembly GCA_020510985.1). Taxonomy (NCBI): domain Eukaryota; kingdom Metazoa; phylum Chordata; class Actinopteri; order Cichliformes; family Pholidichthyidae; genus Pholidichthys; species Pholidichthys leucotaenia. Next base: position 50,493,196 of record CM035844.1, read on the forward strand.
CAAACACACTGGAGCTGGCTTTGATTAATCTGCAGCCTTCCGTGTAGATTGTGTTAATATTTTCCAACATGCCAAACCTCCTAAATGTATCATCAGCCAGGAGGAGAGGAAGGCTCTTACTGATTTGGGGATCAAATCAATCTTAATCTTTCCTTCTGGGCAAAGTAGACCATGGTAAGAGGATACATGACCTTCTAAGTGACTCAAATATATTAAACTCAAAAAGAACCCCACCAGTCAGTATGCTTCCACACTGATTAACATTCAAACAGCTGAAGGAGGGTGAAGCCATTGCAGATAGACTATATTTACAGCTACACTATATGCAAGACAAAACTCCGCGCCACATCTGTAACAGCAGGCTTGATTGACAAACTTTCTCGGATTCATTTACTGTTGCAATCAAAAATATTCAACCTCCTACTGCAAACTAGGTTTATTGGAAAAATGAACACACTGACAGCTGTTCCAGTTTAGTTTCATCGCTCCACAGAACAGAATCCCAAAACCTATTTGGCTAATTTATATAGTTTTGAGCAAATATTCCTCTCTGGGTTGGGGACAAGCTCCTGCCCCAAGTGGAGGAGTTTAAGTATATTGGGGTCTCATTCACGAGTGGGGGGAGAATAGAGCGAGAGATTGGCAGATGGATTGGGGCAGCCTCTGCAGTAATGCGGATGTTGTACCGGTCTGTTGTGGTGAACAGGGAGCTGAGCTCTAAAGCAAAGCTGTCGATTTACCAGTTAATCTACGTTCCTACCCTCACCTATGGTCATGAGCTTTGGGTAATGACCGAAAGAATGAGAATGCAGATACAAGCAGCTGCAATAAACTTTCTCCATAGGATTTCTGGACTCACCCTCAGAGATAGGGTGAGGAGCTCAGTCATCTGGGAGAGGCTCAGAGTAGAACCACTGCTCCTCCATATCAAAAGGAGCCAGTTTAGGTGTTTAGGGCATTTGATCAGGATGCCTCCTGGACGCCTCCCGCTTGAGGTGTTTCAGGCACGTCCCACTGGAAGGAGACCCTGGGGCAGACCCAGGACATGCTGGAGAGACTATGTATTCCAGCTGGCCTGGGAACGCTTTGGTATCCTCTCTGAAGAGCAGGTGGCTGGGTAAAGGGAAGTCTGGGCTTCTCTGGTTGAGCTGCTGCCTCCGTGACCCGGACCTCCGGAAAAGCAGTAAAAAATGGATGGATAGATGGATGGATGGATGGGTGGATGGCTCAGCATTATGTCTGGAGGATGAAGAATGAAGCATACACTGAAAAGAACACCATGCCTACAGTGCAGCATGATGGTGGCTCATTGATACTCTGGGGCTGCTTCGCTTCCTCTGTCATTGGAAACCTGCAGTGTGTGTGGTGGGTAAGATGGATTCAATCAAGTATTAGGAAATCCTGGGAGAAAATGTCATACTGTCTGTGAGGAAGCTGAAGCTTGGGCATCACTGGAACTTTCAACAGGACATTGATCCCAAGCATACTTCAAAGTCCACCAAGGTTTGGGTCTGAAGAAGTCCTGGAAGATACTAGAGTGGCCATCACAGTGACCTGACTTGAACCCCATTGAAAATCTCTAGTGGGATTTGAAAAGGTGGCTGTAGCACGCAAACCCAAGAATATTAGTAAACTGGAGGTCTTTGACTATGAGGAATGGGCTAAGATTCCTCAGAACGCTGCCAGAAGCTGATGTCTGGCTATGTATCATGTTTGCAGCAGGTCATAAGAGCAAAAGGGTGCTCTACTAAGCAGTAAAGATGCTTGTCATTATGGGGTTGAATAATTTTGAAAATGCAGTAGTCATTAAACGTGGCATTTTGCGTTAAATTTGGAGAAACCACTTGTAATATTAGTTGTGTTGAGCTGTTTAAATTCTTGTTTGATTTGATTTTTGCAAACAGCTGTTAGTTTGTACATTTTGGCAACAAATCTAATTTGCAGTGGGGGTTGAATGATTTTGACTGCAACTGTAAGTAATAAAGAGCATCTTCCCTCCTAGTGTCATGATCAGGTGAGCGGGCGCTCCCCCTCCCTTCCTGAGAGGCTTTCCCCGGCTCCGCAGGTAATCATCGCACCTGCGTGAGTAGACGGACCTGCTGCCTCTTCCCTGCCAGCGCTGAAAAGGACCAGTTTGTGAACCGTATACTGCCTTAACAGCAAGTACAGTAAGTCTATGTCTCTCTCTCTGAGGAACCTTAATTTAATTCCTGTTGTCCTCTTTTCTCCTCCAGGTTGCTGCCTTCTTCATGGTGCGTCTCTGGGGTTCGTTTTGTGCTCACCTGCCCCATCATCTTCATCACCACTTCAGCTGCCTTATTCCACCTGGTCAGACACCTCAGCCAGCTCCACTCCTGCTATATCCCTACCAGCGTCCTCTCCGCTGGTTCACCTTTTCGCTGCTGGGTTCAGCTGCTGGGCTCGCTGCTCACCCCACGTGAGTATTGTCTTATTTTTCCCTTATCCTATCTCACTCCTCTACTAATCAGCTCTCGTATCCCTTTCCAGGCTGAGTCCTCCTCTGGCGAGTGGCGTCTTTCCTTAACTGTGCGTTCTTTTGGATCAATAAATTGTGATTACACAGCTTCTCTGTGTCATTTGAGTGATTTCTCTGGTGTTGTTCCCTGCACGTGAGCTGATCATTCTTCAAACATGACACCCAGTACAAATTGGTTGAAAAAATATTGAAAAGATGGCTTTGCCGTGAGTGAAAGGTGAAAGGTGAAAAAACACCTTTTTCAGGCTGTTGAAAAGGTGTCTTCATATAGACGTCTCTGTATGGTCTAAATCTGGTTGAAAAATGAAGATGAAAAGCCGCCTTCAAGGTTGTTAAAAGGGTGGGGGGAATCACAGTAACCAACATCGTTCCTCTTCTGATGCTTTTTGGATTGTGTGAGTATGTCTATTCCAGCATCTTTGGGCAAGAGGCAGCATACATCCTGGGCAGATCACCAGTCCATCGCAGCACCTGGTATTCCCAGACAGTCTCCCACCCAAATACTAACCGAGATAGACCCTGCTTAGCTTTTAAGATCAGATAAGACCAGAGGTGTCTGGGGACACCTGGAACCCAAGTTGTGCACATCAATAGAAATACACAATACAGAGAGAAATTTGTAAAATGTATTCAAATAGTGCTTATTTAAGTGTACAGCACAATAGCACTAGCACTAGTTTCGGATTGTTCCAGATATTATGCAACAAGCATTATGCCAAATGTTAAACTTAAAAAAAATCAGTTAAAATATGCATTTTTATAAAGCATTTTAAACAAAGAGTCCCAGTAATTGTAAAAGTGTATTTGACTTTTGAGAGACAGACCCCCCCACCCCCACCCACCACCACCACCACCACCACCACCACCATCACAAAATGCCAAACACAATTTTGAAGATAAAGTTCAGGCCAAATACTGTGGACTAAACAGCACAATTATTGGATTATTTTTTTGGTTAATATGGTCAGACACAACCCAGTTTTCAATGTCTGGTTAAATATGGTTATATTAGATGGACTAAACACAGCCCAATTTTCAAGATCTATATGTGGGCTAAAGTAAGGCTTGGACTGACAGACCTGATTTAGCCCAAAACACGTCTAAATTATGGCTTGTGCTAGAGGGATTGTGTCTTATGATGTGACTGCACTGTTTACTAATGTGCAAAATGATGGTGATGATGGACTGAGCTGTTGGTTCGACAGATCTCCTTTCTCACTGACTTGTTACTGGCTGAAATGTGTTCTGTGGTGGATAAACAGTCCAATACGTGAATGGCAACTGTGTTGACAAAATGGGCAAACATAGTCAGTATTTGACACTGGTTGATCCCTGGCAGCATGGCGGGCTGTTCTGAAATCCTGGAGTTGCTTGATGCTGTGCTGCTCAAACTTTTTCACACCATCAGAACAAATCCCTCACCACTCCAAACGGCTAAGCACCAGCCCCTCCCATGTATCGGTGGGGATGTCACATGCCTTCAAGCTAGATTTTAGAACATACTTGTATCTCTTGTGCTGCCCTCCCTGAGAGCACTGTCTACTGTTCAACTCTCCATAAAGGAGTGCACATGGTGTGTGGCTACCCTCCATGCGGACACGATGACCTGTCCATCTGAGCTGACTCTTCATCAGAAGTGCTTCAGTGCCTTCAATTTCACATTGCTACAGCAGTGTTGGATATCTTATCCTTCCAGCAGATGCCACAGATTTTGCAAAGACATCTAAGATGGAACTGGTCCAGTTTTTTCACATGCTCATGATACCAGGTCCAGGTTTCACTGCAGAACAAAAGTGTAGTTAGCACAACTGTTCAATAGACACCTATCTTAGTACTGAGATGGATGCCATGGTCTGACCACAGTCTATGATGCAACCTTCCAAAAGCAGCACTTGCTTTTCCTATTCGTGCTGTAATCTCATCATCTATTTGGCATTCTGTGAGAGGAAGTAAACAGTAAAACTTCTGGACAACCTTCAGTTGTTCGTTGCCTATCTTTATGACTGGCTCGCAGGGTGGGCTACCTGGTCTTAGCTGGAACATCACTTCTGTTTTTTGATGCTGTTGGTAAGGCCATAACAAGTGCTTGCCCTGGCAAAGTCATTCAGGATGCTCTGTAGTTCATCCTCTGTATAGGTAATCAGTGCGGAGTCATCTGCAAAGAGTAGTTCACGCAGCAGCAGTGATGGGATTTTTGTCCAGATTTTCAGATGCTGGAGGTTGAATACACCACCATCTCATTTGAATCTTATCATGACACCTTTGCTACAGTCCTTGGAGCACTGCAGAGAAGACGACACAAAACAGTAGTGGAGCCATAACACATCCCTGCTTAGTTCCATTTGTGACTGAAAATGCATCGGAGGTGTTCTCTTGGTTACGTACAATTGCCATCATACCATCATGAAAGGAGCGTATGATATTAATTACTCATGGTCGGCATCCTATCTTCAAGAGTCAGAAACCTTCACAACTGGCTGAGTCAAATGCCTTGGCGAAATCAACAAACACCATATACAGATCAAGATTCTGTTCTCTGTATTTTTCTTGTACTTGCCTGGCTGCAAACAGCATGTCAGAAGTGCCTCTTCCAGACCTAAATCCACACTGACTCTCTGAGAAGGTGCTGTCAAAGTGTGTGGTGAGACGGTCATGATCACTCTAGCAAAGATCTTGCCAGTGATGCTAAGAAGAAATATGCCCCAGTGGTTGTCAAATGATTGTCTATCACCTTTGTTCTTATTAAGGTGAATGATCAAGGCATCTTTGAAGTTTTGGGGTACTTCTTCCTCCTCCCACAGTTGTTTAAAAAGCTGGGTTAGTGCCAACACAAGTACATCGTCACCATGTTTGTACACTTCTGGAGGGAAGCCGTCCTTGCCTAGTGCTTTGCCACTTGACAGTTGGTTGATAGCCTTGAACATTTTTTCAACTGTTGGGATGTTATTGAGTTGTTTAATCACAGGGCTTTGGGGAATTTCAGCAATGGCATCATCAGAGATTGCTGACTGCCGGTTGAGTAGATGGTCAAAATGCTATGCCCATCTCTTTATGATTAATGCTGGTTCTTTGATCAAGATCTCACCATCTAGATCGAAGAGTGGGCTGGCCCCTCTGGAAGATGGTCCATACACAGCTTTGAGTTCACTGAAGAACTTCTTGGAGTCCTTGCTGTCAGATGCTGCCTGCAGGTTTTTTGTTCTTTCAATCCACCACTTGTTCTTCATCTCACAAAGCTTTGCCTGAGTCAGCTGCTTTATCCTGCAATACCTGTCTTTCTTCATGTGTGAGTCCTTGTCATTCACATATTGGATGTGGAGTGAATGAAGCTCATCAGCAGAGTGTTCACTGATGCATTATTTTCATCAAACCAATCCCTGTGCTTTTTCTTGAGATAACCAATTGAGTCAGCCAAGGTTTTGATGATGCTTGTGCGGAGGGCATCCCAGTGACTGGATGCATCTTCATAGTTGTTGTTTTTAAGATCTCTGAGGGCATCTGCAATGTTGCTACTGAGAGTGCCCCGTGTCTCAGTATTTACAAGCTTGGCAACATCTAATTTTTTTGCTCACTGAACTCATCAGTGCTGGTAATGTGGTTTGAATGATATGGAAACCTTGTTTCTCAGGAGGGCGTGGTCAGAGTGACAGGTTATTGCTATAGCTGCATGTGTGAGTTTGACATCATGCCAGTCACGTTGTCTGATGATAACAAAATCAACTTGGTGCCAATGTCTTGAGCGTGGATGTCTCCAAGTTGTTTTGTAGATAGGTCTCTCTTGATATAGTGTGTTGGTAATGACTAATTGTCTTGCAGCACACAAGGCTAGTAGCAGGGTGCCATTTGAGTTTTCCTTTCTTGTTCCATGATGACCGATAACTCTATTCCAGGCTACATGGTCTGATCCCACAAGAGCATTGAAGTCACCTAGTAGGAACAACTTATCTGCATATGGTACAGACTGGAAGAGAAGATCTAGTTGTTCATAAAATTCTTCTTTTACCTCATCAGGGTAGATCATGGTCAGAGCATATGCACTGATTATGGTTATGAAGCCCTCGCTCACTTTCAATTGCATAGACATGAGCCTGTTGGTGACTCCTCGGGGGAGCCTATCAGGAAGCTACAGATGTTGATTGTGGATTGCAAAGCCAACTCCCAACTGTCTGGGTTCATTTGCTGAACGACCATTCCAGAAGAATGTGTACCCAGCTTTATGTTCTTTAAGCTGTGAAGAATCTGGAAGGCATGTCTCACTAAGTGCTGCTACATCTATGTTATATCGGCTACGTTCTTTTGGGCCTAGCTGTGCGCAGTTCTAAGTTACTTGGGTCGTCCTGTAGTGTTTGAACATTCCATACTGCAATGTTGACATTTGTCTTGCTTTTGCAGTATTTTGAAGTATCATTTCTTTCACTTGGTCGACCGCTGGGGATGGATAATCATCTCATCATGGTTAATGAGCAGATGTAGAAGACGGAACGAGCTTTGTTTAGGAATCCTTTTCTCTTCCCCTCCCCTTCCAGGGAAAGCAGTGCTATCTCAGCAGGCTGTTTTGTCACTCAGGTAGGATACAAATTGAGTCATCGTTCCTATTTGACTGCAAAGTGACCATCACGCCTGAGCCACCTGCATGTGGATTCATGGCTAGGAGCTCACAGTCGTATCCTCCACCTGCCCCCATTGTCATTTGTCCCTTGCTGTAGGACTTTCAGAGAGAAAAACCTGCACAATAAAAAGGAGTAATGGGTTGTGTGGATCCAACACTCCTCTCTCCTCCTGTGGACATTTGGTTACTACAGGTACGTTGCCCCAACATGCAGAAAATGAACACAGGTGCAGCAAGTGGCCAGGATCCATAAGCTGGACTGCCCTTTCAGCTGATTGATAGCTGATGACTGCCAACACCCATAATATTCCAGCTGCAGAACACAAAAGCGTCAAAACGACGCACAATGCTCCCAAGGCTGCATTTCAAAAATAATTGGACCGATCTGCCAAACGACACAAAGCGCACAATGACTAAAGAGTCTCCCATGACAAACCTCAAAGGGGGGACAAGGTCTTCCATCCCACATTTGTACCGCAAGCATCACAAGTCAATGTACAGGCAGGGAAAATCACTCCTACACTCCTGCCCGAGTGGATGAATCCACACATTGTCAACAGCACACTTTGGCCACTTAAGTGCCAAATCCAGGACCTCATTTTCAAATGGGCTCATCAAAATCAGAGTAAACTTTACAAAAAACCCCATGAGACTTGTCGGGTACAACACTGTCAAAGTAAGTCCATAAATAAGATTAAAATCAGGCCTACGTCCGAGAAATAACTGTTAGCTAACTACTAGCCTTAGGTATACTCAGTCAAATTTCTCCAAACAATCAGTTAACTGCACCAAAACTTCCAAAAGGAAAATGGTAAATTAAAACCAAATTATCCTCAAACTAATCTTAAAGCCCTCTGTAAAATCTAATAAATTTCAATCAACTTACTATTCTCAAATAGTATACACAAAACATCCAACACCATTAGCTTGAGCTAACAACATCAAAATCCCCACTAAAGGTGAAAAACAATTTAAGGTTTAGAGTTCAATCCTTTAAAGAAATTGTTCCACCTCTGAGAATAAATTTCACCTGCCAATCAGGTATCTAAAAAAACAACAACAAGAAGGTTGGAATCCAAAATCACTCACTTTTATCTGTTTGCCAGGATGATGGCCCTCCTGTTTTTCAGTTTAGCCCTCTACCTAGCAATCACACCTACTGTTACTCAGAACTGGACAGAGTCAAGACCAAAAGTCAACAATCCTCAGGTGGATTCTCAATAACAGCTTCATCGTTAGGGCCTCTCATTAGCCTTAGCACGCCCACGGTTAATTCGGTCAACACCGCTACACCGAAACGCCAGGTAATCGAACCACAAACCGTTACCAAAATCTTGCAAGATACTGTGTTGGTTTTGAATGTTTGCTCCGAAGCTTCAGTCAGACTCAACAAGGTCTTGAACTCTTTGCTCTTTGTGTTAAAGGTTGACTATGCTCACACACAGCTGGTGTCTGTTACTCCCAGAGGTAGCTAGAAACATTAGCTTTTCAGTTAACACTTTAGCAATGAACTTGCTTTCACATCATCTTATCCTTTTGCAGTAATTTCAAATTTACTTCTCGTTGCCATTCAAAGAACAATGACAACATTCCATGTTCGCTCAGTTTTTCCAAATAAAGGCCTCAAATACCCTATGATTCGGACATCTGTGGAACCATGGTTTAGTCCAGCTAAACCAGTTCAATTTGAAACTCCTTGCGTTACTTCAATATTGCTTAGCCTAAACCTCTACCTCCAATATGAGCAATAATTTTTGTAATTTTGCTTTTGATCTTGACTCCTAGAATTTTTGAGTACATGCATGCGTATATACAAATATAGATATATTCTTTGCACTCTATTTTGATTTTTGTGCACATTTAAATGTTTCAGATCATCAAACGAATTTAAACACTAGACAAAGATATCACAATTAAACACAAAATGCAGTTTTTAAATGAAGGTGTTTATTATTAAGGGGAAAAAATCCAAACCAACTTGGCCCTGTGTGAAAAAGTGATTGCCCCCAAAACCTAATAAATGGTTGGGCCACCCTTAGCAGCAACAACTGCAATCAAGCATCTGTGATAACTGGCAATGAGTCTTTTACAGAGCTGTGGAGGAATTTTGGCCCACTCATCTTTGCAGAATTGTTGTAATTCAGCCACTTTGGAGGGTTTTCGAGCATGAACCGCCTTTTTAAGGTCATGCCACAGCATCTCAGTCGGATTCAGGTCAGGACTTTGACTAGGCCACTCCAAAGTCTTCATTTTGTTTTTCTTAAGCCATTCAGAGGTGGACTTGCTGGTGTGTTTTGGATCATTGTCCTGCTGTAGAACCCAAGTGTGCTTCAGCTTGAGGTCACAAACAGATGGCCGGACATTCTCCTTCAGGATTTTTTTGTAGACAGCAGAATTCATGGTTCCATTTACCACAGCAAGTTTTCCAGGTCCTGAAGCAGGAAAACAGCCCCAGACCATCACATTACCACCACCATATTTTATTGTTGGTATGATGTTCCTTTTCAGAAATGCTGTGTTACTTTTATGCCAGATGTAATGGGACACACACCTTCCAAAAAGTTCAACTTTTGTTTCGTCAGGCCACAGAGTATTTTCCTAAAAGTCTTGGGGATCATCAAGACGTTTTCTGGCAAAACTGAGACGAGCCTTTATGTTCTTTTTGCTCAGCAGTAGTTTTCGTCCTGGAACTCTGCCATGCAGGCCATTTTTGCCCAGTCTCTTTCTTATAGAGGAGTCATGAACACTGACCTTAGCTAAGGCAAGTGAGGCCTGCAGTTCTTTGGATGTTGTTGTGGAGTCTTTTGTGGCCTCTTGGATGAGTCATCGCTGCACTCTGAGGGTAATTTTGGTCGGCTAGCCACTCCTGGGAAGGATCTCCACTGTTCCATGTTTTTGTCATTTGTAGATAATGACTCTCACTAGGGCTGTTGCGGTAGAGGAATTTCCCCTGCGGTGACGGTGAACAGCTCAACACGGCGATATGCGGCATTATTGCAGATGTTTTTAGGACCCTGTGGTCCTTAATTTAAACAGGGTTCATAACTTATGAGGCAAACGATGGAAGCTGTGAGAAACTCGCTGCAGCTCCACCATCGACTTTATGTGCGTGCGTGACAATTGTGCGGAATTTCTGTCTTTCTAGGCATGAACTGTTGATTCTGTTTAAAAAAAAAGGATCATTTTCATAAAGCAGTGGTGGGAACTCCAGTATTTAGCTACGGCGTGTGTGGACTGGAGACTGCAGTGACATTCAGCTTATTTAAACACTGGACAGCCTCCGTACAGGACTCTGCATGGCTCTTGTCTCTGTGATTTTTGGATTTTTGCCACTGTCCGAAAAATCACGTTCACAAGCAATGCACTATGCAATAGTTGTTTGGCTCTCGGAGCTCAATTGTCAGGATCATACACCCTCCGCTCAGAAGGAAATAGCACGCTTTGTGCCCTTTCAGTGATCACTGTCACAGCTGTATTTAGCAAGGAGTCCAAACGCATCCACCACCAACTGCCTGCTGGAGTCCGTCTGGAGAGAGATCCACACGGTGCTGCCAGCGCCAGCACCCGGTACTGCGGAAGTTTCCACAGTACCGGGTGCTGCCGCCATCAGTACCAGGTGCAACCATGCTGTTGGCAATAAAAATACACTTTACATGTATTTTAACGAGATGTAAAATATACTTTACATCTCATTGTTCATAAGTGAACAATGAGATTTAGCCACATACACAAAAAAGTGAACACCGCGGTTGTTGCAGTTGCTCGTTTTCCTCCGCGGTAGGCTTGTCCATAGCACGGTATTACATAGTTGTGGTTATCACAACAGCCCTAGCTCTCACTGTGGCTCGCTTGAGTCCCAAAGCTTTAGAAATGGCTTTATAACCTTTTCCAGACTGATAGATCTCAATTACTTTGTTTCTCATTTGTTCCTGAATTTCTTTGGATCGCAGCATGATGTCTAGCTTTTGAGGATCTTTTGGTCTACTTCACTTTCTCAGGCAGGTTCTGTTTAAGTGATTTCCAGATTGAGAACAGGTGTGGCTAGAGAAATTGAACTCAGCTTTCCAAAGCTTTCCAAAGTTAATTTATGTTTTTACAGGGAGGCAATCACTTTTTCACACAGGGCTATGTAGGTTTGGATTTTTTTTACCCTTAATAATAAACACCTTCATTTAAAAACTGCATTTTGTGTTTCCTTGTGTTGTCTTTGTCTAATATTTAAATTTGTTTGATGATCTAAAACATTTAAGTGTGACAAACATACAAAAAATGAGAAATCAGGAAGGGGGCAAACACTTTTTCAGACCACTGTATGGTCCTCGTCTGTGGAACAGCCTGCCAGAGAGCCTCAGGGCCGCAGAGTCAATAGATGTTTTTAAGAACAGGCCCAAGATCCACCTTTTTAATTTGACTTCTGACAAGCCTGTTTAACTGTTATTGAAGTAGTCATTTATGTTCCGTTGTTTTACGTTCTTCTTAGCTCCATTTGTTTTTAGATTTTCTCATCTCTTTTCATTCTGATGTGTTTTTAACTTAGTTTATAAGTGTGGGTTTTTAGTTCTTTGTTTTACGTGTTCTTAGTTTCATTTTGTATTTTATGTGTTTTAGCTCCAGTGTTTCCTCAGTGGAGCCCTTCATGCCAGATGCTGCTTGGCCCATCTGTGTAGTGATCCAGGCTGAACACTGTTGTTTTTCCTCTCTAATTACGCTTCACAGCCACTGCAGCTCCACACCAGCCGCTCCTAATCAAGGCAGCCTTTAAAATGGAGGGCAGAGCTTCAGCGCAGCACGCTACAGAGTGCCGCTCTATATTGTGTGTAGCCTTCATGCCTTGACCCTCTCCTCCAATGTAGGATTTTGTAAGCAACCCATTCCATCTTAGCTCTGCTCCTTTCCTCTGTTAGTTCCCCAGGATTACCTGTGCACAGGTGGGCCATTCTCCAGGCAGACCAGGATTACCTCTCTCGGCAGATAAGGACCAATTCCTCTCAGTGGAGGGACTCCCTTCAGCTCACTCCTCCTCCTGTAAGTGAACTGTAATTATCCCTCTGAACTTTGCCCCAAATTGCCTCGGCTGAGGCTTTCTCCTGCACAATCACTGTATATTAGCACTAGAAGTTCACCTACCTTCACTGATGATGACAGCTGGGAAGAAACGTTGAGCCACCGGCAATTTCTGTAGCCTGCTGCCGTAAGGCCACAATTAATATAAATCAGTTGTCGTACTGTGTGCTGCCCTTTGCTCATCCATCTCTTCCTCTTCTTTCCACAGGGTTGTCAGATTCTCATCCGTCGTTATTGCCTGTGTACAAATAAAATCACTGTTAAGATGATAACTGAGTCCGTTGTCTGATTCTGAGTCTTAAAGACAAAGAATCATGTCAGTCTGCAGGGCTATTGGTCTTGTGGGTCACAGCTTTATGCCATTGCCTACAGCTGTGGTGTGGGCCCCGTTCTGTCCTGGTCGGGGTGGCCTCTGTGACACGCCCTGTGGTCATGGACTGTGTGGTCTCCCAGTGTGGGAGGCTCCACAGGATGGTTGCTCCTTCACATGGTGCCTTGGCGCCTAGCTATGTCGCTTTTATTTTGTGTGTGAGAGAAGTAGGGAGTGGTGCATGTGCCTGTGTGTATGGGAGGGGTGGGATGTATTGAATATACATATGTAATTCAATGTGTCTACTGTTTTTATCTATGTAAAGCACTTTGCACAGCATTCAATGTTTGAAAAGTGCTACACAAAGTTTGATTGATAGTTTGAAAATGAGGCTACAACTCATCTGCAGACAGATGGACCAGGAGCTCTGCAGCTGAATCAGAATGTCGAAATTATTTACACACGGACTCCTGCCATGGACTTGCTATCAAGGCTAGCAGGCTAGCAGTGTAAACAACCATCATCCAGGTGAAATTTGAGGCAGGGCCAATTTTTTTTTTCAGGTAATACCCCATCGGATAACGTAAACCTAAGCACGATGGTGTTTTGGGGATTTTCACAGCAGGTTGAACACAGCTGCAGAAGGTATTAAGGCAACTTCACCTGTGTGCAACACACTCAGATGGTGAATTTGCATCTATTTCAGTGTTTACATTGAGTTGTAATCATGCCACGTGAAAAATTTGCCTGTTCGCATTTGGTCTGAATGCACCTTTATACTTGTATTTCATTATTTAAAAGTAATAGTAGTCAAGATTTGGTTGTCTCCTCACAGCTCTCAGTCCGAACCCCTCCAACAAATGTGCATTCTCAAATTTTAGTCATGTGCTAAAAAAGATATCCAGATTTTTTCCTCCCTCAATAAGCTACTTGCCATGTTACATGTTGCCGTTGAGGTGATTTGTTGCAGCTGAAGGATTCTCATTGTGCTTAAGTCATTTAAATCTTTTATATAGTTTTCCCTAGGTCTGTTTTACATAACTTGCATACAGATTTCCAATTTATCAGAGGAGCTTTAATGAACAGCTCTTAAATTACTGTTTGTTGCCTTTAATCTGTCCAGTCAGGCAACTAGACACCTTCTGGATTGCCTCTGCTGAGCAGATTTGGATCAGGAGAACTGGGACTGACTGCCAATCAGCACAGCAAGTGTTCAGCATGCAAACACTCACTCCACTACACACAGGAAATAGCCTATTAAACAAATACTTTTATCTGTGAAGCATCACAAAATGCAGCTCTGAGGCTGCATGTCACTGGCAATCAGTATGACAAAGTGTGAATACTGTGGGAACTTTGATTAAATGTTGATTGAAATGGGGAAAATTGTATTAATTTATAAATAGCACAGTTGAGGGATTTTGTTTTAAATTTCTCTAACAAACCTGGCTATGCAGATTTCTCATAAATTTGCAGACTTCCCACAGTCACAGCAGGTCTACATACTATTCTGTTCATGTGCTGTGTAATGTATGGAAATACCTGGGTATTGAATGAGGCAAGATGAAGTTGGCGAAAACAGCTTTATTGATGAACTATATACACAGCAGTACAGACAGTGCAACCAGTGACAGGCCGGAGAGGAGAACCGCCATCATTGCCAGAGAAATGAGGAGATGCCGGATTGACATAGCTGCTCTCTCAGAAACACGACGGGCAGAGGAAGGCCATCTGAAGGAGGAGAAAGGTGGCTATACTTTCTTCTGGAAAGGAAAAGCAGCAGATGAGCCCAGGATCCATGGGGTTGGGTTTGCCATCAGGAACCAACTGATCAGTCATCTCTCTGAACTCCCTGTGGGAATCAGTGAACGTCTGATGACCCTCCGTCTGGTGCTTGCCAACAACCAGATGGCAACAGTCGTGAGTGCCTACGCACCTACCCTTGTCTCCGAGGAGGAAGTGAAAGAGACCTTCTATGCCTGTCTGGAAAAGACACTGTCAAAAATCCCCAAGGAGGATAAGATCATTCTTCTGGGAGATTTCAATGCCAGAGTCAGCCGAGACCACCACCTCTGGAAGGGCACCATTGGCAAGGAAGGCATTGGAAACATCAACTCCAATGGAGTTCTGCTTCTCGGCAAATGTGCTCAGTATGATCTCACCATCACTAATACCATCTTTCGCCAGAAGAACAAATTTAAGGCTTCATGGAGACACCCTCGTTCTAAACAGTGGCATCTTATTGATTATGTCATTGTCAGAACCAGGGATCTGCACGATGTAAACATCACTAAGGCCATGATCAACTCCGACGATTGCTGGACAGACCACCGCCTTATACGATCCATGATGTCCATCAAACTTAAGAGGAAGAGGAGATTGCAGAAGAAGCAGAACCGGCTGAGACTAAACCTTGAAAGCCTTAATGAAATTACCATCCAGCAGCAGCTTCAGGCTTCTCTTGGAGAAAGTCTCAAACATGAATATCCAGAGAACATCAAAGAGCACTGGAACCTGCTTAAGTCCACTATCCTCAACACCTGCCAAACCACCCTTGGGTGGTTTGATGAAAACATCAGGACTGGTTTGATGAAAATGATGCAGAGATAGAACTGCTCATCTCCAAAAAAAGGGAAGCCTTTCATGCCTGGCAAAATGACATTACCTGCAAGGCCAAGAGACTGTCTCACTCTAGAGCCAAGGCTGACGTCCAGAGCCAGGTGAGACAGATTAAGAACTCCTGGTGGACAGAAAGGGCAATGGAAATCCAGCGTCTGGCAGACTCTGGAGACACCAGAGACTTTTTCAGTGCCATTAAGGCTGTCTACGGCCCAAGTCGTCGTGGCTTGAACCCATTACGCTCAAAGGATGGACAAGAGCTGTTGAAGGACAATGAGTCTATTAATAAGCGATGGAAAGAGCACTTTCAGGAACTCCTCAACCGTAACACTGCAATCCAATCAAATTTCATCTATTACATTCCTCAGAGTCCCATCAGGGAAGACATAGGGGCACCTCCCACCTTATCCGAGGTCCAAGATGCCATCAGGAGCCTGAAGAACAACAAGGCCACCGGTCCAGATGGGATCCCAGCTGAGGTCCTAAAGGAAGGTGGTCCAGAACTCCTGTGCCGTCTCCATGCCCTCCTTCTGAAGGTCTGGGAAAAGGAAGAACTCCCCTCAGAGCTCAGGGATGCTCTGCTCGTGACCATATTTAAGAAGGAGGACAAAGCTGATTGTGGAAATTACAGAGGCATCTCACTCCTGTCAACAACTGGCAAGGTACTTGCTCGTGTTCTCGCTAACCGTTTACTGCCACTTTCTGAGGAAATACTTCCAGAATCACAGTGCGGCTTTCGTCAATCTAGAGGCACAGCAGATACGATCTTCACTGCCCGCCAACTTCAGGAGAAATGCCGTGAGCACAAGTTGGCATTGTATATGGCTTTTATAGACCTGACAAAGGCCTTTGACTCAGTAGATCGCCAGGCTCTGTGGAGCATACTGTTGAGGTATGGCTGCCCAGAGAAATACATCAGGATTCTGAGGCTACTGCATGATGGAATGACAGCCACGGTGCTAAGTAACAGCGGCTCCATGTCTGAGCCTTTCACCGTGGAGACAGGGGTCAAACAGGGACGCATCATTGCACCCACCCTGTTTTCTATCTTTATTGCTGCCATACTTCACCTCATTGGCAAAGACCTACCACAGGGAATTCCGATCCGGTAGAGAACCGATGGTAGGCTCTTTAACCTTGCTAGGTTCAAAGCCAAAAGCAAGGTTAGAAACACCACCATTATGGAGCTCCAGTATGCAGATGACAACGCCATAGTAGCACACTCCGCAGAAGACCTACAGGGTATCCTGAATGCCTTTGCCAAGGAATATAGAGCCCTGGGTCTAACCTTAAACATCAAGAAGACCCAGGTGCTACATCAACCTCCACCCAATCAGCCATTTATTTCACCTATTATAAAAGTGGACAACACCCCTCTCGAAAATGTTGACCACTTCCCCTACCTCGGCAGTCTTCTCTCCTCCATAGTGGACATTGACTCTGAGATCAACCATCATCTGAGCTGTGCCAATGGAGCATATGCCAGACTCAGGATGAAGGTCTTTGAAGATCGAGATCTCAGGATCGATACCAAGCTCTTGGTCTACAAGGCTGTGGTTCTCCCCACCTTGCTGTACGGGGCAGAATCATGGACCATCTACAGCAGGCACCTGGGAGCTCTGGAGCAGCTCCACCAAAGAACTTTGAGAAAGATTCTGAGGATTAAATGGGAGGTCCAATGCACAAACATCAGCGTTCTGAAAGAGGCCAAAATGCTCAGCATTTCCACCACAATAATAAAACACCAACTACGATAGACTGGCCATCTCATTCGCAAGTCTGACACCTGTCTCCCAAAACAAATTCTTTATTCTGAACTGGAGAGAGGTTCGCGGGCTCCAAGAGGGCAAAAGAAACGGTTCAAGGACAATATTAAAACAAACCTTAAAAAATTCAATATCATATCTCCTGACTGGGAGCACATGGCTCTAAACAGGCACCAATGGAAGGAAGCGGTGCAAGAAGGTGCTGCACACTATGAGAAGGAAATCCACCGTGTCGCAGAAACAAAACAACAGCTCCGCAAGGAAAGACAGAAAAAGGCTCCAGCACAACCACAACCCACCACCATTTTCCCATGCCAACATTGCACCAAAATATGCGGGTCACGGATCGGACTCTACGCCCACTTGAAGACCCACAAGTAGACGCTCCCACGAGGAATGACTGTCATACTCGCTCTGAGTGACCGCCGATGATGATGATGACACAGCAGGCACCAGCGTAGCCATCCATAAGACGGTGGCTAGCTCCCATATAAGGCAGTGTGGTAACTTGATGAGAAGTGCACGTCACCACACTGCACTTCACAATAAAGTGCCACCAAACCATATACCACATTTTCTCCCCCCTTAGAAAGTCCAAAACACACACACAATCAAACTCACCCCAAATTGGAATCCGAATCACGCTCTAAAATAATGTAAACTAATGTACTTAAATGGCCTAACACATTCACACAAAGCAACCTAAAATAGGACTGGTGGCTGGACTGCCACACAGCCCGAATGGCATGGTGGATTATTCTGGCACCAAACAAACAAAAAAGTCTTTATTTCAAACTAAAAATATCTGCTGTGCTCCTAAACTAACACAAAAATATAAATGACCCCATAACATAACATGCAAGACACATAGAACTATAAATAAAATGCTACCGCACAGTCACTTGGGTGGGAAATATGGAACCAGCATCCGGGGGCCCAGGGCAGCCTCTCAGCAGGTGCGCCCCTGGAGGCGGCAGGCCCCCGGAGTGATGGCTGATCTTCTGGACGATGGAGCCCGAATCCCACACATCACCGACTCCCGTCCAGCCTCGCCACCTGGAGTGTCCTCCCGGATACACCACAGATGGTTGGCATGCCTCATCGAGCTGTCAGGACAACCGGAAGCACACCGTTCCCAACTTCGCCACTATCCGCAGACGTGCTTGATGTTTTGTCAGCTGTCGTTTGGCCCATCTTCGTCGTGAACATTCATCACTCCGAACCCGAACCAAGTCCATAACCTGAAGTGGAATTTTACTCGGCCCGATGTGCTGCTGCTGAGCATGCGGTAACTCGATGCTCGTCAGTCTAGCCCCATCCTCTTCTATAAACGTTGTAGTGTTCACCGTTACAGTTGCAGACTCCCCACCCAATTGTGGCCAGGTACCGGAGGCATCTGGGGCTAGCATGGTGTCGCTCATCAGCATGGGTACCAACCCTGGGCAAAAACTGGTCGACTTGAAAGTGAGGGTGTCCATTAACTCTTCATACCATTTGCTCCTAGTGTCTGTCAAGGGAGAGCAGGTTGATTTCTCCCTTGGGTTCCCCGGATAAGACATACGGCACAACCTGGGGTAGTGATTCAAGCGTCCACATCTACTGCAATGTTTTCCTCTTGCTGGGCAATTTTTCGCTTTATGGCAGTGCGTCACAGACCCACAACCCCTGCAACGGGAGTTTTCCGGGGCAGACCTTTGGCTGGCAACATTGATTTCCCAATAATCTTTGTCTGAGCTATCCTCGCTATCAGGGTCCGCAACATTAGCTGAGGTGGGCAGCTCCGGTCGCTTCTGTGGCTGGTGCCAATTTAGCTCCACAGCTAACTTATCAATGGCTTTCAACCGGAGAGCTAGCCCCACTGCTTTAGCTAATGTTAAGTCATTAGGTGACACTAATAGCCTAGCCCGCATCTCAGCGTTGCACGTGTGCTCTGCTAGTTGGTCGGATATTATCTCGTTTTCAAGCAGTCCAAAATGACACTCGCTGGCTAGCTGCTTCAAGTCAATGACATACTAGTGGATAGGCTCACTTACATGCTGGCGTCTCCAGTGAAAACGGATTTTCCAAACAGTCACGTTGTCTGGGGTGGAGAAATGTTTAGTTAGCAGCTCCACAACTTCCTCATACGAGTCCGCCGTGCCAAGCGTCTGTAGGACCTTCCGGCCTTCAATACCCAGGTTGTGAACGAGAAGCACCCGCGCTCTCACCTTATTGAGCATCCCGAGGTCCAGCGCCGTAATATACCTTTGACAGGCCTCCAGCCAATGTGGCCATGAAACCGGTGGTTCACCCGGGAGCTCGAGAAAGGGACGAAGTGGTGTGATACACGCCTCCGTGAGTTAATCCTCGATCGCTAAATGTTATGTATGGAAGTACCTGGGTGATGAATGAGGCAAGATGAAGTTGGCAAACACAGCTTTATTGATCACCTATGTACACAGCAGTACATGGCAGGCACCAACGTAGGCATCCGGCAAAGAGGCTGTAAGATGGTGGCTCGCTCCTATATAGGGCAGTGCAGTGACATGATGGGAAGTGCACGTCACCACACTGCACTTCACAATAAAGTGCCACCAAACCATATACCACATGCAGCATTCATCATTGTGCTGCATAATTCAATGTAACACAAACAATAGTATAAATATTGGACTTAAAATACTACTATGGGTCCTATTTTGATGTTGCGCTTTAGTGCCATGCTTCCCATTTTGCGCAGGTGGATTTTTTTAGTTTCTGCCAGCATATAGTCTGGTTTTAATGTTTTGCGTCATGCCATCTAATTACCACTTTATGCTCCAAGGTGAATTTATTTTTATTTATTTAGCGAATGCAAAGTCCTTAAGCCAAGTAGTTGCCTCCTGGTTTGCTGTATGGAGGGTGTGTAATCCTCCTTCCAGTCTTTGGAGCGGGCAAGCCTCTATGATGTGTTCCATTGTTTGCTCCTCTCCACATGCGCACAGTGGGCTAGGGCTACTGCCCCATCTGTGAAGGCTGGCCAAGCAGGGGCCATGTCCAGTCCTGAAGCGATTGAGTGTAGACCACTGTCTCCTTGGGAGGTTGGTGCCCGGGACCTGTTGGTTGGGGTTTATCACCAGCTGTTTGTTTGGGACCTCCTTGGTCTCCCATTCCTCTTGCCAAGCTGTCTGGATGGTAAAGTCAGCTGGGGGAGGGTTTTTCCAAATCGGCCGTCTGGATGAAAGTCGGGCAGTGGGTGGGGTGTAGATATCTGCATGGATTGGTAAATGAGGAAAATCTTTAACTTTTTGGAGCATCCTTTGAGTTAATGCTGCTCGCCGGATGTGTGGAGGGGCTATGTTTGACAGTACAGAGAGCCAGGGGAGTGGTGTTGAGCGGATTGTTCCAGTTATAGTTCTCATGGTTGAGTTGAGCTGGGTGTCTACATGGTGTGTGTAAGATGACCTGGACCAGACAGGGGCACAATATTCTGCTACAGAGTATGAAAGGGCCAGTGCTGAGGTGCGCAGGGTGGAGACTGCCGCCCCCCATTTTGCACCAGCGAGCTTGCAGAGCAGGTTGTTTCGTACCTTCACCTTAGCAGCCGTCCCCTTTAGATGTTCCTTGAAGGTGATTCACATCCAAGGTGAATTAAAAGCAGTGGTAGCACGGTGTTAAGCAGTTTTAGTGTGGTGATCTGCGCTGTGTGCCCTTTGCCCTAATTGTTTCCACAGCTGCGCACACACCTGCTCCTCCTAATCAAGCAGCCTTTATCAGGAGTGCTGCCCTGCAATCTGCACGGAGACATCAACGCTCCTCCTGGGTGAAGAACTCTGTGCTTGAGTCTTCCCCTTCCTTCTACCAGGGAGTTTCGCCTCCCTCATCTCTACGATCTTCTACTCATCGCCTGGGAGTTTCGTCTCCTCAACTCTATCGTAAGCATCTATTGGAAATTCTCCTTTACACCTGCTTTCTCCTCTCCTTCCCTGTGCACAGGTGGACCTACCTCCGGGCGGACCTCCTTCTCCTCCTGGCAGCGGACCAGATCATACCTGTGAACCTCTCTTTCCCTCAAACTGGTGAGCCGGAGCATTCAGCACACTTTTCCACTCATTCATCATCACTGTAATTACCAGTACAAGCACCATGTCACGGCAGTGGGACTCTGGTACTAACGAAGGACAGACATCTCTTCTGAGCCTAAACTACTCCTCGCATGCTGTAAGACCATCTCAGTATTCTTACCATTCTTCTGAAAACTAAAGAGCTAATCCACTTGTCTCTCTTCTCATTTCAGGGTTGCCAGACTCGTCCTGCTCTGCACACTCCGGTCCTCACAGCCCCACTCACTCACACACACACACACACACACACACACACACACACACACACACACACACACACACACACACACACACTTATTCAATGAAAGATCATTGTTGTATTTGAGCCTGTGTCTGCTTCTGGGTTTGTCTGAAATCATGTCAGTACGTCTCCGTCAGGAAAACCCAACAGACAGTGCTTTTGCGCAAAAACTTAACATCATGGAGGCTCAATTAGATCAATTAACATACCAGCAGCAAGTGATCTTAAACCAGCTGACTCAAATTAATTCACGGCTCGATCAGCTCACCCTGACACAGTCCTCTCCATCCACATCCGGGGGGCTGGCAGTGTCGACCGATCCTACACAGCCTCTGACGCAACACTCCCGGCTTACCCCTGTTCCCACTCTCACGCGTTTTAGTGGTAAGTTAGGGGAGGCTCGGGGTTTTCTGTTGCAGTGCAGTATTGTGTTTCAGTGTGTACCGGGGGATTTCCCCACCAATCACAGTCAGATCAGCTATGTGGTAAGCCTGTTGGAGGGGCGAGCCTTAGCGTGGGCTAGTGCCATCATGGCCCGTCCCCATTACTCCAGTTATACTTATGATCACTTTGTTTCCGAATTTTCAGACGTATTTGATCATTCTGACCATGACAGTGTCCTCACCACTCGTTTACTTAATCTCAAGCAGGGGGTTAAGTCATTTGCTGACTATTCAGTTGATTTCCGGTTGGTTGCGGCAGAGGTTGGGTGGCAGGATGCCTCTCTGTAGTATTTTTGTTCGCAGTCTTAGCCCTAGCCTGAATTGGCACGGGTGGAGAAATCCTCCAAATTGAATGAGTTAATCTCCCTAGCCATTTGTATTGATAACTTGTTAAGGAAGCAAGCTAGCGAGCGTTGCCCCTCTAATTGCTCAGGCGCTCAGCTTCGCCATTCCCCTCAGTCTCCCTCCTGCCCCCCCCCCCTCCCCGACTCCCCGGAGGCCAAGGAGCCCATGCTGGTGGGCCGGTCTAAGTTGCCTCCGGCGGAATGACAACGCTGCCGCAACCTCGGTTTGTGTATGTACTGTGCTAGTGCTCAGCATGAGGTCGCTTCCTGCCCTAATCAGTTAAAAGGGGGAGTCCATTACTCACAGTAGGGGGACTAATGGACGGTGACAAGGCCAAATGTTACAACCTGAAGATGCCTTTGAAGCTGATTGCTCTTTCCAAGATGCCCCTCGCCATTGTTAGATAGATAGATAGATACATACTTTATTTTGAACAAAAAATTAAAAAAAACAAAACAAATGACAAGTGTGATAAAGTGACAGTATACAGTGCTCGAAAGGGAGAAGGAAGAAGTGAACACTTATTAACTCCAACTTCTCTTTTCCATAAATAAATACAACCCATGTGAAATATATACAAATTACCTCATTTAAGACCCCAAGTAAACAATTAACTATATTTTGTACATATTAACATTAACACCCATCCATACCAACATACATACAGTCCATACATCAAAACCCAGCCCCAAACAACACAGATATACACAGTATTGTCCCACCTACCACTCCATTGTGTCCCAGAGTGAGCATAGTGAATTGTACATATAAATACTACCCTTCTAACATATATTCTTGCAGCAAATAATGTTTATACCTATTTTTGAATTGATTTCTGTTTGTACATAGTTTCAGTTCCAGCTCCAGACTGTTCCACAAATCCACCCCACAGACAGATATGCACATACAGTGATCCCTCACTTATCGCGTTTAATGGGGACCAGAACCGACCGCAAAAAGTGAAAAACTGCGAAGTAGCGTCACCCCCCCCCAAGGGCGTCACAAGCACTATTTTGCACAAAAAGGCACAAGAGAACAGCGAAAAGTGCCACTAAGCAACACGAGCGATAAAGAACAATGAATGTGGTCTTCCTTCGCTGGGTATGGGCGCTCGGCAGGGAGAGAAGCTGGGTAAAACGTCTCGGCCAATCAGCTTGCGAGGTAAAACGTCTCGGCCAATCAGCTTGTGAGATTCCTGAGCGGTGAAGAGGTGGGCGGAGAGGAGTGGAGCGGTGGTCAGAGAGGTGGATTTTGAGTTGTGCGGGCTCTCCGTGTTGATACCTGATGTTCTAATGTAGTCTCCCTGCCTTCTGCTAGCGCTCGGGCAACTTTCGTGCCATTTTTTCTCAATTTTGAATTTTTGATGAATATTTTTGAAAAATCCGCGATGCACCGAGGGCCCGAAAGGTGAAACGCGAAGTAGCGAGGGATCACTGTACTTTTCTTAGTTGTTCATACCTTAGGTTTTGTAAAGTTTAAGTCTCCTCTCAAATTATAATCATTGTCTCTTTTTTGGAATATTTTTTGTATATTAGTTCCATAATATTACGGATGTTAATAACATTGGCTTCTTCAGGTGATCCATTTAATTTGATGTATATTTTACAGTTTGATGTCCAGGTGTTTTGAATCTTTTTCTGCTTTCTCATTTATCTTGCTTTTCTGGCTATTTCTGTGTTTTCTTTTGTGAGGTGCTCGTTTATGTAAATGTTCGTTCCTTTCAGTTTCCTTCCTTGTTTTAGCAGTGCAGTCTTGTGTTTTCTATTGACAAACCTCATGATGACAGCCGGTGTGTCGCTGTTTTTCCTGGACAGAGGGTGGCAGGCCTCAAAGGTGTCACAGTCCAGCTGGATTCCTTTGGACTGCAGGAAGGCCGCCACTTGTTGCTCCGTGGATTCGGCTTCCAGCGCATCGAGCCTCCCTTCACTGTCCGCGGCCACCGCTTGAACATATGATCGGGGTTTAATGTAGAGCCCTGTGATGATCACGTCATTCACCCGGGTGTACTGCTCCAGGTCCGACACTCTGCTCTCCAGATACGCCAGCCTCTTGTCCTTCTCGGCGATCTGGAGCCGCAGTGCTTTCACCTCCTCGAGCAGGCCCAGGATGTTTTTTTGCTGCAGCTTAACAGCAGAAATCTCTTCAGCCAAGAAGTCGAGCGATCTTTTAATATCGTCCACCTCCTCAGTCTGCTGAGTTTTCTAAGGGCCCATGATCCCGGACGATGTATGTTGACTAAACAGCTAATGAAGAGCTGTTTAGCTAGCTGAATGGCGGGCCGCTCCGCTCTCGTTTCCCAGTCCGTAGATGCCGCTATTGGCGTCTTAAATCAGGCAGGGGTCCAGTTGTCTGGATGTCCAGTTCGTAATCCAAATTCAGTTCTCAGAAGTTCTCAGAAGCCAAAAAAAAAGTAGTCAAAAACCAAGCACCAGA
The DNA here is from genome assembly GCA_020510985.1 of Pholidichthys leucotaenia. NCBI lineage: Eukaryota > Metazoa > Chordata > Actinopteri > Cichliformes > Pholidichthyidae > Pholidichthys > Pholidichthys leucotaenia. The sequence continues at coordinate 50,517,605 of CM035844.1, forward strand.
ACACAGAAATCCACCGACTGACAGGATCTGACAGCAGGTTGACAGGTTGACTGTCAATTGAACTTCTGTTTGTTACTAAGCAGACTGCCCCCATTTCTGTATTGGTGTCAAGTAACCATCGTGAGCATATCAGGATTTTTGTGTTTTCTGTGACTGCCTCCCCTGTCATTCTGGGTTACCCCTGGCTCAAACTTCATAATCCCACAATTGATTGGCAGACTGGGAGAATCATTTCATGAAGCACCTTTTGTTTAAGCACTTGTTTACAGTCTGCTGCTTGTTCTCCCTCTGTGTCCTTGTGTTCCCCTACCACACACCTGCCTGATCTCTCCTCAGTCCTGTCTGAATACCATAACCTAGCTCCGGTCTTCAGCAAAGCGAACGCTCTGTCTCTACCCCCCATTGCCCCTATGATTGTGCCATCAACCTCTCCTGCCGGGGGCTCTGTTACCTTCCAGCCGGCTGTACAGCCTCTCTGCCCCGGAGCGGAGGCAATGGACAAATACATCAAAGATTCCTTGAGCTCAGGTATTATCAGACCCTCTTCCTCAGCAGTGGAGGCTGTTTTTTTCTTTTCGTGGGTAAGAAAGATGGCTCACTCAGACCCTGCATCAATTTCAGAGAACTTAATAACATCACAGTCAAGGACAAATACACTCGACCTCTCATTAACACTGCCTTTGACTCTCTCCAGGGGGCCACTGTGTTTACTAAGTTAGATCTTCGCAATGCCTACCACCTGGTTCGGATCAAAGAGGGGGATGAGTGGAAGACTGGGTTCCGCACTCCTAGTGGTCATTTCAAGTATTTGGTGATGCCGTTTGGGTTAACCAACGCGCCTGCTGCGTTCCATCGGCTCATCAATGACGTACTGAGGGACTTTTTGGATTCATTTGTGTTTGTGTACCTTGATGATATCCTCATTTTTTCTCGTTCTCTGGAGGAGCATCAGGTGCACGTCAGATGGGTCCTTCAGTGCCTTTTGGAGAACCAGCTGCACGTCAAGGCCAAGAAGTGCGAGTTCCATGCAGCCTCCACCACCTTCCTGGGGTTTGTCATCTCCCATAAGAAGATCATAGCAGACCTAGAAAAGGTAAAAGCTGTAGTGGAGTGGCCGGTTCCTTCCTCCCATGAATAACTGCAGCAGTTTTGGGGTTTTGCTAGTTTCTATCGGCGGTTTATCAGGAACTACAGTATTATTGCTCTACCCCTCACCCGTCTCACTTCCACCAATGTGCCTTTCCGCTGGACCGAGGAGGCTGAGGCGGCATTCTCCAAGCTTAACTCTTTGAGTGTGAGATTTTGCATGCCCCTAGTGGCAGAGCGCGGTGCTGCACCTGTCATCTCACGCTGACATTGCCGGCTGCACTGAGGATTTGTACTGATTTGTACTGATCTGCCAGTTTCAGAAGGTGGCAGACACGCTTTGGAGGACTCAATGGATGACACGTAATACACCAAAGAAGAAGAACTCCTCATTTCCTTTTCCTGTTTTCATCCATTTAGTCCAGAAAGCTAATATGGCTGCCATCCATCATGGTGAACCTTCGCTAAGACGGCTTCGTACACAGAAAATAGCGGCGGGATACAAGTGAAATTTATGTGGGATAATGATAAGACTTTGTAGATGTGGTAGCGAGTGTAAATGACCAACAGAATGCAAAATAACAACCACGATGGGTGAAAATGCAGTGACCACGGCAGCGAGTGAGTCCCCTTAGCCACTGGTAAGTGACGAATTTCTTTGTTTGTTTGTTTTTTACATTTTACTGATTTCTTGTTCATATACTTTGAACATAAGATAACAACATACCCCTGTAGAGACAATGGTGTCAAAAAAACGAACCATTCTTTGTGTAAATATGTCCAACGCCCAGTATTGACTGAGTTATGGAATTTATATAACTGCTGCGACATTATGCAAATTAGATGTGGAAATTTATTCCTATTTGAAACTTTGGATCATATTTTACATCTTTCTAATTGACAGTAAGCCATTATCTCTTACCACTTTCAAGTTATAGCCTTGGAAATCTGAACTATTTTATTGACAAAAAAATTTACCATTCTTGACCACTAGGGGTTATGTCATAATTCGGCAACAGTCACACTCAACGCGTTAAATCTGACCCCCCCCCCCCCAATTCTGGCTCAGGTGGACCCCTCCCTGCAGTGCTTGGTGGAGGTGGATGCCTTGGACTTCGGTGTGGGGGCAGTGTTGTCTCAGTACTCTCCTGCCGATGACAAGGTTCATCCCTGCGCCTTCTTCTCCCATTGTCTGTCACCGGCTGAAAGGAATTATGACGTGGGAGATCGGGAGTTGCTGGCTGTCAAACTAGCTTTGGAGGAGTGGTGCCATTGGCTAGAGGGCGCTTCCCAGCCTTTCGTTGTTTGAACCGATCATAAGAACCTGGAGTATCTCCGAACGGCCAAACAGCTGAATTCCAGGCAAGCCCGCTGGTCCCTGTTCTTTGGCAGGTTCAACTTTACTATCACCTACCGCCCAGGATCTGAAAACACCAAGCCCGACGTGCTCTTCGGGCAGTTTTCCCCTGACACGGCTGTGACTGCACCGCATCCTATTGTTTCCCCCTCTTGCATTGTTGGCATGCTCTCTTGGGACATTAAGGAGAAGGTCAGGAGAGCGCAAGAGACCGAGCCCAACCCGGGCGGGGGTCCGGCAGGTTGGATGTACGTTCCCTCTGTAGTCCGGGGTGAGGTCATCGATTGGTTGCACTCCTCCAAGGTTATGTGTCACCACGGGATGGCTCGCACCGTTGCCCACTTACAAAGGACCTTTTGGTGGCCATTGTTGCGGAAGGACATCAACGAGTTCATTCAAGCCTGTCCTCAGTGTGCTACCTGTAAGTCATCCTCTTCTCCCCCATTGGGCCTGTTACATCTCCCCCCATCCCCAGCAGACCCTGGTCCCATGTTGCCTTAGACTTTATGACCGGTCTTCCCCCCCCTCTGCTGGTCACACCGTCATCCTTACCATTGTGGATAGGTTTTTGAAGGCTGCCCACTTTATCCCTCTTCAGAAGCTCCCAGCGGCCAGGGAGACAGCTGATCTTCTCGTCCTGCACGCGGTGCACCTTCATGGCATCCCTGCGGACATTGTTTCAGACCGAGGCCCTCAGTTCATCTCCCAGGTGTGGCGAGATTTTGCAATGCTATTGGGGCTACTGTCAGCTTATCCTGTGGTTATCATCCACAGAGTAATGGACAGTGTGAGTGCACCAACCAGGAACTGGAGGCAGCCCTGAGATGTGTCACGGCCTCCAACCCGGCATCATGGAGTTCTTACTTACCTTGGGTTGAGTATGCAGACAATTCTGCAATTTCTACTGCCACGGGTCTCTCCCCTTTTGAAGTGTCTCTAGGTTACAACTCCCCATTGTTCCCAGAGGATGAGGAGGAGATCACTGTCCCGTCGGTCCAGACCCACATCAAGTGCTGTCACCGGCCATGGATGGCTGCCAAAGCTGCTTTTCAGCGCACGGCAAGTCGTAACACTGAGATCGCCAACCACCACACGACTCCGGCCCCACCCTACCAGGTTGGTCAGCATGTATGGTTGTCAACCAAAAACATCAACCTGAAGACTGAGTCTAACAAGCTCTCTCAGCACTCTCAGAGTAGTACCAGCGGCAGAGGAGGGCTGGTGCATGTCTATACTGTGGCTCTTTAGAGCATAAATTGGATGACTGCCACCTGAAGCCAAAAGACGTGGCCCATCAGTAGCCGTGGGGGGTCTGACTGGTGGGACTCTTCTTCATTCCCCCCGGTAATTTCTGTATTTCGACCCTTATCCAATTGCCGGGGGTTGAGTGGAGGGTTATGGCTTTGATTGATTCAGGGCCACAGCAGATTTTCATTTCTTCCCGGCTCATGCGGGAGATGGGCATTCCCAACACTAAACTGCCCATTCCACTGAATGTCACCACCCTATCTGGCAGAAATATTGCCTCAGTTTCCAAATGCACGGCGCCAATTTCCGTCCTTCTTTCTGGGAACCACCAGGAGGAGTTACCGTTCCTTATCCTCGCAAATTCATCCTCCCCAATGGTTCTGGGTTATCCTTGGCTCTGGAGGCACAACCCTATTATCAATTGGGTGCAAAACTCAGTTTTCTCCTGGAGTCCATATTGTCTGGCATCATGTCTTAGTACGGCCAAGTGTTCACCGTCCTTACCCGTCTCCTCCCCTCTGGTGGAGCCGCCGGACCTCACCCTCGTACCTGAGGTCTATCATGACCTTGGAGAGGTCTTCAGCAAATCAAGAGCACTCTCTTACCACCTCATCGTTCATACAATTGTGCCATAGACCTCCTCCCGGGTGCGCGGCTGCCGTCCAGTCGGCTCTATAGCATATCTGGTCCAGAGAGGGAGGTGATGGAGAGGTATATTAAGGATGTGCTGAATGCCGGCCTCATTCAGCCTTCCTCGGCTCCTCTTGGGGCAGGTTTCTTTTTTGTCGGTAAGAAAGACGGATCTCTGCGCCCGTGTATCAATTACCGGGAACTAAACACCATTACCGTCAAAGACAAATATCCTCTCCCCCTGATAAACTCTGCGTTTGAGCTCCTTCAGCGTGCACAGGTGTTTACAAAATTAGATTTACACAATCCGTATCATTTGGCCCGTATTTGTGAGGGGGACGAATAGAAGACAGCCTTCAAAACACAGTTGGGGCAGTTTGAGTATCTTGTAACACTTTTTGGACTCACCAACACCCCCGCCGTCTTCTAATGCCTCATTAATGACATCCTCCATGATATGGTGAATCATTTTGTTTTTGTGTATTTGGATGATATCCTGATTTTTTCCCGCACACCAGAGGAACACAAGGTCCATGTCAGGGCCATATTACAACGGCTCCTGGACAACCAACTTTTTGTGAAGGCCGAAAAGTGTGAGTTTTCCACCTGCTCCACTTCCTTCCTGGGATTTATTGTGGCAGAGGGGGAGCTGAGAACAGACCCGGCCAAAGTGAAGGCTGTGCTGGACTGGTCTACACCCCACTCCCGTAAGGTCCTCCAGTGCTTCTTGGAGTTTGCAAACTTTTATCGCAGGTTCATCAGGAACTACAGTGAGGTAACACAGCCTCTTACACAGCTGACCTCTGTTAAGGTGCCATTTCTCTGGTCCGAGGCAGTCAAACATGCTTTTTCCAAATTAAAGAGCCTGTTCTCCAATAAGCCCAGCTTGGCTCAGATCAACCCTCAGCTCCAGTTCACCCTGGAGGTGGACGCTTCTGACTTGGGGGTGGGCGCTGTCCTTTCGCAGCGCTTGATATTCGACCAGAAGCTCCACCCATGCACGTATTTCTCTCGGCAGTTCACCACAGCCAAGAGGAATTATGACGTAGGGGATCAAGAGGTCCTAGCCATTAAGTTGGCTTTAGAGGAGTGGAGGTACTGGTTGGAGGGAGTGGTCCATCCCACAGTCGTGTGGACTGACCACAAAAATTTAGAGTACCTTCGGTCGGCCCGCCAACTCAACGCCAGGCAGGCCCGCTGGGCCTTATTCTTTCTTAGATTCAATTTCACCATTACATACCGGCCTGGCTCACGTAACATCAAACCGGGAGCTCTTTCCCGACAATTCAGCTCAGACCATCCTGCCCCCCATTCCGCTCCCAGCCTATTTTGTCACCTTTGTGCATCCTCGGAGCACTTACCTGGGAGACTGAGCAGAGGGTTCGACGGGCCCAGTCCCTGGAACCTGAACTGGCAGGGGTCCCCAAAGATCACCTGTTTGTTCCAGCCGCCTGTCACCATGGAGTGTCCCGAACCACAGACCTTGTCCAGTAAGTGTTCTGGTGGCCCGCTCTGTGGAGGGACGTCTTGGACTATGTGAAAGCATGCCAGACCTGCGCTTGCAATAAATCTAATTCCTCACCACCTGCTGGCCTGCTTCACCCGTTACCCATCCCCAGTTGACCTTGGTCCCACATTGCCTTGGATTTTGTTATAGGACATCCCCCTTCACAAGGCAATACAGTGATCCTCACCATTGTCGACCGCTTCTCCAAGGCGATTCATTTAGTGCCTTTCCCCAAGCTACCCTCCGTGTTAGAAACCACTGATCTTCTCACCACTCATGTCATTCGTCTTCACGGAATCCCTCTGGACATTGTGTCTGACCGGGGCCCACAATTTACATCACAGGTTTGGAAATCCTTCTGCCGATCACTGGGGACTTCAGTCAACCTCACTTCAGGTTACAACCCACAGAGCAACGGGCAGGCTGAGCGTACCAACCAGTCCCTGGAGGCTGCCCTCAGATGCATAGCAGCCAATAATCCTTCTACCTGGAGCACCCATCTTACCTGGGCGAAATATGCCCATAACTCAGCTGTTTCCACTGCCACAGGTCTCACACCCTTTGAGGCCTCCATGGGATACACTCCTCCCCCTGTTGGCCGTGGCGGAGAAGGAGATTGCTGTGCAGTCCATGGGGGCTCACACATGCTGCTGCCGCTGGCTCTGGTGAGCCACCCGAGCCACCCTCCTCCACTCTACAGTGCGCAACCGCCAATATGCAGACCAGAAATGGACCCCTGCTCTTAAGTATGTGGTCAGGCAGCACGTCTGGCTATCGGTGGACCAGATACCCTTGAAGACGGACTCTAAGAAATTATCACCTCGCTTCTTGGGTCCATTTTCCATCATCAAGCTTGTCAACGACGCCAAGGTCCCCCTACAGCTCCCATGGACTCTCCGTATCCACCCAACGTTTCACATCTCAAAGATCAAACCCCTTTCCGCCAGTCCTCTCTGTCCCCACCTCCCCAGGCCGCATCCTCCTCCTCGGATCCTTGACGGCCAGACCACCTACATGGTCCAGAGAATTCTGGATGTTCGCCACCGGGGCCGAGGCCTCCTATACTTAGTCCACTGGAAGGGCTATGGCCCTGAAGAACGGTCATCAATCCCCAAGTCTCATTTCCATGACAAAGAGATGGTCTGGGCCTTTCACCAGGCCCATCCTGAGAAACCCAGTGGGCCACCAGGAGACGCCCCTTGGGGGAGGGGGGGCACTGTCATGTTCAGGTGAGCGCACGCCCCCTCCTTCCTGTCAAAGATTCCCTGACTCCTCAGGCAATCATTACATCTGCGTTAGTGGACGCACCTGCCGCTCCTGCCACTTCTGCCTTGCCAGTGCATAAAAGGACCATCAAGAAAAAGCTTCAGCGTTGGCTCGTTGGGTATACTGCCTATGCCTCTAGCAAGCAAATCTAAATTATATTCAGAGTATTCTAGCTTAATTCCTCTCTTCTCTTCTCTTCCCAGGTTGCTGCCATCGGTGCAATGCATCTTCGGGGATCGTTGTGCGCTCACCTGCTCCATCATCCTCACCCCACCTCAGCTACCTGTCTCCACCTGGTCAGACACCACCCAGCTCCATCCCTTCTCTACTCCCTGCCAGCTTCATCCTGCTGGATTGTCTATTCCTGCTGGGTCTCTCTGTCGGGCACTCTGCTTAGCGCACATAAGTGGCAGATTAGGATTACCACTTCCCTGCCTTCCACCTCTCATTAATCAGCTCTCGTCTCTCCCCCACAGGGCTGAGTCTTCCTCTGGCAAGTGGCGTTTTCCAAAACTGTGCTCTCCATTTTGAAATTAATAAATTGTTTAAACGTAGCTTCTCTGTGTCATGTGAGTTTTCTCTGGTGTGACACCCTACACGTGAGCTGACCCTTCTATCAATATGACAGAGGGAGTGTGGGTGTGTTTTACCGCAGACTACATCATTCAGGAGAGTTGTGAAGGCCCTCAGTTGTGTGGCTTCTGTAACTAGTTCTGACTGACTGGTACCCAAGGCTCTGTAGGTGCAGTGGCCATTGTTGATCCCGTAAACGGAGGCTGTGATGTCTAAAACTCACGGGATACTGTCAATTTGAAGATTTCAAACTACAAACCTCTCCACTGTGACAAGAAGTATTCTGTCCACATCATATCTTGATGTGCGTGTCTTGTCCTGGTTAATGAAACACACATACACACAGCTGTTGTTTTTCTATTAAATGTATTAATCTAAGGAAAATCAAATGCAAACTATCTACATACAGTATATCTTGTAATATAGCCTATCCCAAATCATTTGAAGAAACAGTAGACAGTTTTTCGTTGCACAGAGAAAAAAACGTGTGGGGCACAACAAAACATGCATCAGTGCGTGCTATGTTAAACCTAAATTAATTTCAGTTCAACTCAATTGTTCAGCCCATTTGTTTAATAATATTCTCCACCTCCTTCTAAAATTAATGACTGAGGATCAACAGTAATTAATGTCTAACTTAATGCCAAACAGCATACTTTCATGCACATTTCCCTCTCTCTCTCTCTCTCACACACACACACACACACACACACACACACACACCCTTTGGCCAGAGCAAAACCTGTCTTCTAAAAAAGCCATCATGATCACAGTTCACCTTAAATCATGCGCCTCTGTTCATTAAAGGGAAAGGCAGGAGCGCTTTGGATTGGATTACCCAAAACATACCTCTGAATAATTAGACCAGCCTCTTCCCGCTTTTCACAAGGTACAAAAGTTGTTTTTGCTCTGCCGTGATGACAAAATGGACTTGGACACACCCGTAAATGCGTTTTGCGTAGACAATAGACTGTTGACTAGACCATCACAATGGAGCCCTAAAACTCAAAAAGCCAAATGAAAAAAAAGAGGTGTTACTGTTGAAAGAATGGAGATGGTCACAAAATCTAGAGGTTTTCAAAGTATGTGTCCTTGAAATAATTTGGAATGAATCGTAAATGTGCCACTTTTGTAACACATGTTTAAGACTGAACCATTCCTGCTGCTTCTTTTTGCTTGGCCTAACCAACATCAATTAATTTTCTTGCTGCTCACCCAACTGAGGGGTTGTTTTTACCTGTAACAGGTGTCATAACACAAAATCAGATCACCGGTTTCTCACAGGACTCCATAGAGAGAGAGAGAAAACAGTCATTTCTGTGGCCACTTACACATATTATGGCAAGCTTTGGCATAAAAAAATATGAGAGAGCGAGAGGGAGAGAGAGAGAGAGAGAGAGAGAGAGAGGTGTAAATTGTGTTTTTGTCAAAAACTAGTGCATGCCCGTAGAAAGCAAGTATTCCTGTCTGAAAGAGGTAGGCCAATCACACTTTCCAGGCCCAAATGTAGGCTGTTTGAAAGTGGAATACAGAGGTGCAGCCTATATGTAGGCAATCACACGTTAGACTTTGACAAATATGAAAGGGAGAGAACTGAAATTTATTTGATTGTGTGAATGTTAATTACAGAATAATTGAAAATTAATGGGACATCCAATATTAGCGACTGTTTACAAACCGCTTGTTTATTTTTTTTGTCAGTGTCATGACTATCAAATAGGAAGCTCACGTGCAAAGCAGCTACACCAGAGAAGACACTGAGACACCGGATTAACATGTTAAACACAACTTTATTTAATAACTGGCAACTGTAGGGAAAAGCGAAGCACGCAGGGAGACACACAGCCTGTGGAGAGAGAGAGACGAGAGCTGGTTAGAGGAGAGGAGTGAGACAGGGAAGAATATAACTGAACAGGGGTTTTCCTTACTGCAGATGAACAGAGAACCCAGCAGAGGAACTCGGCACAGGGGAGACGAGCCAGCAGGACTGCGCTGGTCAGGAACGTGGAGAGGTGAGGAGCAGGGTGGAGTTTGACCGGGTGGAAGGAACAGTCCAGAGAGATGAGGGTGAAGCAGCAGGTCAGCGCTCAGTAATCCCGGAGATGCACTGCAGAGATGGCAGCAACCTGGGAAGAGAAGAGGAAAGGAGAGATTAGGCTGAGTTCCAAACGAGTCAATGTTTAGCCTTAAGTTCAAGCAGCGATACCCAATGAGCCAGCGCCGAAGTGTTCACAAGCAGGTTCTTTTAAGCGCTGGCAGTGAAGAGGCAGCAGGTGCGTCCACTCACACAGGTGTGTTGATGACCAACGGAGCCGGGAACTGAATGGGGAACCTCCCATAGAAAGGGAGGGGGAGTGCACTCGCCCGATCATCACAGTGCCTTCCTCCTGGCGACCCACCGGCTTATTGGGATGGGCCCAGTGAAAGGCACAGACCATCCCCTTGTCATGGAAGTTGGAGACGGGGATCCAAGACCTCTCTTCTGGTCTGTAGCCTTTCCAATGGACCAGACATTGCAAGCCCCGGCCCCGATGGCGAACGTCCAGAATCTTCTGTACGGTGTAGGTGGTCTGGCCGTCGAGGATCCGGGGAGGAGGAGGTGGCTTCGGGGGGGGGGGGGTGGCAGAGAGGACTGCCAGAGAGGGGCTTGATCTTGGAGACATGGAATGTGGGGTGGATGCGGAGTGTCAGCGGTAATTTCTGACAGACCATCATGTCGTTAATAATCCTGGAGATAGGAAGAGGACCAAAGAAGCAAGGTGACAGCTTCCTAGACTCCGTCTTCAGAGGAACCTGGTCCGCCGACAACCACATCTCTTGCCCGACCGCATATTTGGGAGCCAGAACCCGCCTGCAGTCCACATACCGGCAATTCCATTCAGCCGAATGGAGAAGGGTCACCAGACCTCCACAACCGGCAGCATCAGCAAGCGTGAACCCCCACAGATGGCACAGTGATGTCCCTCTCCGTCATGGGCAGCAGCGGGGGAGTATAGCCCATTGAGGCCTTGAACGGCGTCAACCCGGTGGCAGAGGAGATGACCGAATTATGGGCATACTCCACCCATGTCAGATGGGAGCTCCAGGTGGTAGGGTTGCAGGACGCCACACATCTGAGGGCGGCCTCCTGGGACTGGTTAGCACACTCAGGCTGCCCATTGCTCTGAGGGTGATAGCCCGAGGTAAGACTGATTGTTGTGCCAAGGGAATGACAAAAGGATTTCCAAACTTGTGAGGTGAATTGGGGACCCCGGTCAGACACAATGTCCAAGGGAATACCATGAAGACGGATGACATGAATGGTGAGCACGTTCACAGTCTCAGTGGCAGAGGGCAGCTTGGGAAGGGGCACCAGATGAATAGTCTTAGAAAAGCGATCTACTATGGTGAGGATGATTGTGTTGCCCTGAGAAGAAGGGAGTCCTGTAACGAAGTCTATGGCATTATGAGACCATGGGCGACTGGGAACCAGCAGGGGATGCAGGAGACCGGCTGGTGGAGATGAGTCTGATTTATTAGTGGCACACACCTGGCAGGCTTTGACATAGTCCCGCACATCAGCCTGCAGCATTGGCCACCAGAACACTCGCCTCACCAGATCAATAGTTCGGAAGATCTCAGAATGACAGACAAAGTGGCTGGTGTGCCCCCAGCAGATGATGTCACTGTGCAGGCTGGGTGGGACGAACAAACGGTTGACCGGGACCCCCTTGGGTTTGGACACAGTGGACTGGACCTGCCAGGCCCTCTGCTCAATCTCCCACGAGAGGGCACCCAGTTTGCAGGAGGAGGGCACAATGGGCTCAGGAGGAGAAGATGAGGATGAAGGCTCTCAGGCGAACTGGCGGGAGAGAGCATCAGGCTTGATGTTACAGGAGCCGGGCTGATAAGTGATAATTAGATTAAATCTGAAAAAAAAATAGAGCCCGGCGAGCCTGTCTGGAATTCAATCTGTGGGCCAACCTAAGGTACTCTAAAGTTTTATGGTCAGTCCACACAATGATGGGATGAGTGGCTCTCTCCAGTCAGTACCTCCACTCCTCAAGAGCAAACTTAATGGCTAACAGCTCTCGGTCTCCTATGGTGTAATTCCTCTCAGCCAGAATTAACCGCCGAGAAAAATATGCGCAGGGGTGGAACTTCTGATCAGAGGCTGAACACTGCGAAAGGACAGCACCCACCCCCGAGTCGGAAACGTCCACCTCAACTATGAACTGAAGCTGAGGGTAGACCTGGGCCAAGATGGGTGTGTTGGAGAAAAGGGCTTTCAGTTCAGAGAAAGTCTGCTCAGCTGCCTCAGACCACTTAAAGGACACATTGGACGAGGTCAGCTGAGTGACAGGCTGCACCACCCTGCTCTAATTTCTGATCAACCTACAATAAAAGTTAGCGAAGCCCAAGAAATGTTGGAGATGGTTGCAGGTGTGTGGAGTAAGCCAATCAAGCACAGCCTTCACCTTGGCCAGATCGGCCCTCAGCTCTCCTTCGGCAAAAATAAAGCCCAGGAAGGCAGTGGAGAGGGTGGAAAACTCACACTTTTCGGCCTTCACAAAGAGCTGGTTCTCCAGTAGCTGCTGTAACACAGCCCGGATTTGGACTGTGTGTTCCTCCTGCGTGCAGGAAAAAATCAAAATATCGTCAAGATACACAAACACGAATTGGTTGATCATATCGCGGAGGATGTCATTGATCATGCGTTGGAAGACGGCTGGAGCATTAGTGAGGCCAAACAGCATCACAAGTTATTCAAAATGTCCCAGGTGCATTTTGAAGGCCATCTTCCATTCGTCCCCTTCCCATATGCGGACCAAATGATACACATTGCGTAAGTCGAGTTTGGAGAACACCCATGCGCACTGAAGGAGCTCGAATGAGGAATTGATTAGGGGCAGTGGATATTTGTCTTTGACAGTTATTGCGTTGAGCTCATGGTAGTTAATGCATGGATGCAGAGATCTGTCCTTCTTTCCGGCAAAGAAAAACCCCGCCCCAAGAGGAACCGAAGAAGTCCGAATGAGGCTGGCATTCAGAGAATCCTTAATCTAGCCTTTCATCACCTCCCTCTCCGGCCCCGAGAGACTGTAGAGCCAGCAGGACAGCAGCCGCGTACCCGGGAGGAGTTCGATAGCACAGTCATAAGAGCAGTGTGGAGGCAAAGAGAGAGCTCTTGACTTGCTGAAGACCTCCCCAAGGTCATGATCGACCTCAGGTATGAGACTGAGGTCCAGCGGCTCTGCCGGGGAAGAGGAGATGGGAAGGGTCAGTAAACATGCGGCCAAATTGAGGCAGGAGGCTAGGAAAAAGGGGCCCCAAGAAGAAATTGAGTTTTGTGCCCAATTGATAATAGGATTATGCTTCTGGAGCCAGGGGTACCCCAGAACCACTGGGGAGGATGAACTAGGGAGAATGAAGGACAAGAGCGTCTCTTGGTGGTTCCCGGAAAGAGAGAGTGGAGACCGGCTCCATGTGCTCAGTGACGGAAGCTAGGCTACAACTGGATAGTGCCACTATGTTTAATGCAGCTGGCAACTTGAAAGAGGGTATGCCTATCACCCGCACAAGTTGCAATGAAATAAAATTCTGCTCTGCCCCAGAATCAATTAATGCCAAGCCTTTTCTCTCGGCCCCCGGTAACTGTATAAGAGCCGGGATAGAGACGTTACCGAGGGAATTAGTGAAATTTTCACCCGCCAGACCCCCCACAGCTACTGATGGGCTATGTCTTTTGGCTTCAAGGGGCTGGTAAACAATTTATGCTCAAGAGAGCCACAGTACATGCACGCACCGGCTTTCTTCCACCACTGGTGCTCCTCCAGAGTCAGACGGTCCCAGCTTAACATCATAGTTTCGGAGGCAGTATCGGGCTTGGCTGAGCTGGTAGCCGGAAGGGGTGTGCGCGAGACGAGCGGACCGGAGAAGGCCTTTTGCTCATGGTACCGGTTGTCCAAACTGACAGCTTGATTGATAAGCTGATCCAGAGAGAAGGGGGTCACATGAACCGCCAGATCATCACGGAGGTTGGTATTTAGATCCAGGAGGAAGGTGCTGCATAGGGCAACATCATTCCACTCAAGAGTCTGCCACGGTGACCCGGAACTCCACAGAGAAATCGGCCACAGATCGATTCCCCTGCTGGAGCAACATTAGATGGCTCATAATATTCCCCTCATGCTCTGAATGGTCAAAGGCCCGGGAAAATTCCTGAATGAACCATTCAAAGGTATAATTGGGGCCCTCAGTGCTGTCAAGGATGGACTAGGTCCAACTAAGAGCCCGGTCCCGAAGCAGGAGGGTCATAAAATGGATTTTAGAAGTGTTGTCTGGGTACTCCCCACCCACCTGTTGCAGATAGAGGCAAACATGAAGCAAAAACCCCTTGCATCCCCCCCACCTCCCCCGCATATGGGGCAGGTGAAGGCACAGAAGTGGTGCGGCGAATGGTAGCGGCCACTGGGGTGACAGGTGGAGAGGAAGGGCCCGGGCGAGACATCTGACAAAGGTGGTCAGCAACCGTGGTCAGCTGCTGAGTTATAGTTTGCAACTGCTCGGTTAGTATGGCCACCTGCCGCTCAGTAGCATCTAACTGCTAAAGAGCGGAGTGTTCTGCTGATGCAGCGGCTGCTGAGCTTCAGTCATGGCTGGCTCATTCTGTCATGGTTATCAAATAGGAAGCTCACGTGCAAAGCAGCTACACCAGGAGAAGACATTGTGACACCGGATTAACACGTTTAACACAACTTTATTTAATAACTGGCAACTGTAGGGAAAAGCGGAGCATGCAGGGAGACACACAGTGTGAGGAGAGAGCGAGACGAGAGCTGGTCAGAAGAGAGGAGTGAGACAGGGAAGAATATAACTGAACAGGGGTTTTCCTTACTGCAGACGAACAGACAGCCTGGCAGAGGAACTCAGCACAGGGGAGCCGAGCCAGCGGGACTGCGCTGGCCGGGAATGTGGAGAGGCGAGGAGCAGGGTGGAGTCTGACCAGTACAGGTGGAAGGAACAGTCCGGAGAGATGAGGGTGAAGCAGCAGGTGAGCGCACAGCAATCCCAGAGACGCACCGCAGAGATGGCAGCAACCTGGGGAGAGAAGAGGAAAGGAGAGATTAGGCTGAGTTCCAAACGAGTCAATGTTTAGCCTTAAGTTCAGGCTGCAATACCCAATGAGCCAGCGCCAAAGTGTTTACAAGCAGGTCTTTTTAAGCGCTGGCAGTGAAGAGGCAGCAGGTGCGTCCACTCACACGGATGTGTTGATGACCAACGGAGCCGGGAACTGAATGGGGAACCTCCCATAGAAAGGGAGGGGGAGTGCACTCACCCGATCATCACAGTCAGATCACTTATTTGTGTGATCTTTTATGATATAATCATAAGTGATGCATCTTGCACTTTGGGGAATGTGAATTGTTCAGTCACCATTATAATTGTTTTAGTTTATATGTGTAGTTTATAGTGTATCATCAATAAACTCATCCAGTACTACAACAGGACACCTGTACAAATATTTGAGACCCATTGTAATACATCCTTTCATATTTTAGCAATATTATAAGTGTCAGGTGGGGAGTTTGACTAGGGCAGTACACCTGTCAAACTGTAACACAGGTGTCCTAAGGCAAGCCCTGGGAGTCCAGAACCCTCCCGTGGAGCAGAATGGCAAAAGCTCATTTGATCTTGATTTTCAGTATGAATGCAGACTGTGAAAGCGGGGCCTCAGCACAGCAGAATGATCTGTTAGGCTGCACATGTTGCATCAGCGTTGCCCATTTGTCTGTAAATATTTAAATAAAAATTATTTATTTTGTTATTTGGGCATTTTTGTGTCTTGTCGTCGTTTAGTGAAACCGTGAATATGTGTCCGCATATGATATGTAATTGATCTGGCCATTCCGCTCCACAGTCATGGCAGTATTATTATTAAGTTTTTGATTTTTAGATACTCACGCAGGAAGGGGGACTCACAGTCCAGCAAAGGTGGTACTGTTACAGTGGTGTGAAAAAGTGTTTGCCCCCTTCCTAATTTCTCATTTTTTTGTATGTCACACTTAAATGTTTCAGATCCATCCATCTTCTTCCGCTTAATCCTTTTCGGGTCGCGGGGGGGCTGGAGCCTATCCCAGCATCTTTGGGCAAGAGGCAGGGTACACTCTGGACAGATCGCCAGTCCATCGCAGGGCCAACACAGATCATGAGACAAATTTAAATATTAGACAAAGATAACACAGGTAAACACAAAATGCAGTTTTTAAATGAAGGTGTTTATTATTAAAGGCCTCGGACGGTGACATTTTTTTATTGAACCAATAAACTGATTGTATGAAAATATTCCATTCTGGCCATTCCCGTGATTTAAAATGTGTCACCAGCCTCCATAAATGACTTTATTTGTTAATAGCCCATATTTCACTTAGTGATGCTGCAGTACCGCCATCTCTCGATAGGGGTGGGCAGCAGTGATGTCAGGTCAGGGAGAAAAAGGAAATGGCTGAACGACAGCAGAGTGATTCGGACAGCGACTATTTTATCGAGTATGACGACCGCAATATAAGTGATGATATTGAAACTGAAGAATCTGATGATGAAGTAGTTTTGGGTGGTGCTGATGGGGTTATTCAGCCGTATTTGTTCGAGCCCAAGGGTGCGGAGGAAGACGCGGATGAAACAGAGACGGGAGCAGACCACGTTGAGGACGAGCGGCTCGCCGATTTATATTGGTAAAATATGCTTTGAATTTTTTTTTTTTTAGGCGATATGCATGGTCACACACTTAATTATCAAAATAAAACTGCCAATTGTTCCCTCGCTGCCTTACTTGGTGACTTATAAACATTAGAAACATTTAGAAACATTATCATTGGAAATAAAAGGATAATGTATGTGAGGGATAATATGTGTACTTTACGAGTTTGTTAGGAGATGTTGTTAATCATCATCATGTTAATCCTAGTCTCAAAAGCTACATAATTCTCTTAAGAGATTGATGGATCAACATGATCCATCATGGATCATGATGGATCATGGATCATGATTATTGTGATTCATTATTGTTTTCCTATAACTTCTCTTTCTGCTCAAAATTTTTTACATGTTTTTAATATTTTCTAATCAAACTTCATAGACCAATTTATATAGCACTCCCACGAGCCATTAGTTTATTATAAGCATCTGATTATACCATTTTTTTTAACAGGTGCTCTTGTGAGAAATGCAACATTATGCCAACATCAACTGAATCTCGGTGCTGCCAGGAGGTATTGAAGGTGAAGGAGAAACTAGAAGAACTGAAGGGCTGTGGATATACAGATGATAACCTACCAAGGTGTATCACTGATCACCCCGGTTTCCGTTCTGTCTGTCTTGACATCTGGGTTTTACAGACAGCTTATCTGGCCTACAGACAGCAATATGGTGATCATGACGCAAGTCAACACGAGTGAGTTTTTAAACAATATTTTTTTTTTCCACAATATCTTTATTGAACCTTTTTTTTTTTTAACAAACATGATACAAACAATCAAACACTAACACTAAAGTACTACAAAAAAAAAATGCACTAAAAAACACCAACAACCACCAACAAAATCAAGTCTTCAACAATGCTCCTCTGTTTAGTCTAGACAATCCAATACATAAGTATACATATTATGTTCACCAGTTTGGAATTTACAAGGTCCACACACATCATTCACCTTCTTCTTCAAGAGTTATGTTTAAATTTTTTACATAATCAATAAAAGGTCTCCATATATTCTCAAACACAATTTCCTTTGATTTCAGTATATATGTTATTCTTTCTAATGGAAGGTTTGTTAACATCTGTCTTAACCACTGAGTCACATCTGGTCTATGAGTCTTTTTCCATAATAGTGCAATACATTTTTTGGCATTAAGCAAACTGAGGTCTATGAATGTTCTTTCACTTTTATTAAAATTATGCTTTTCTGGGTACAGACCCAACAAAAACAGTTTAGGATTCAATATGATTTGTTTTGAGATTATTTTTTCAATTGTTACCCTCACCTCTTCCCAAAACATTCTTATTAATCTACATTCCCATAAACAATGAAATAGGGTTCCTTTACTTTCCATGCATTTTGTGCATGTATCTGGTATATTTTTGTTATATCTATTTAACTCCTCCGGTGTAACATACATCCGCATTAACCATTTGAAATGTATCAATTTAAGGCGTGCATTTATTGATTTGGTTTGAGCTTCTGTACAAGCCAATTCCCATTGTTCCTCTGAAATTTCAATTTGCAGATCTTCTTTCCAGTAGTTTAATCTTTTCAGTGAATTTTCACTTGAAGATAGTGTCAATGAGTTATAAAACTCTGAAATAATACCCTTTCTTTTACTATCTTTCATCATCATTTTTTCCAAGGATGAATAAATAGGTCGAGTGAGAGCTTTATTTTGATTTGATCGAATAAAGTTTCTAAGTTGAAGATATTTAAAAAAATGTGTTCTATTGAGATTAAATTTGATCCTCAGCTCTTCAAAAGACATTATGTTGTCTGCACATGGCAAATATAAATCCTGAATCTTTTGTATCCCTTTTAAATTCCATACTTTAAATACAGCGTCCGCTCTCCCTGGTTTAAAATATTGATTACCCCATATTGGACTAAATTGTGACAATAACTGTGGTTCTTTTAAATAGTTTTTAGCTTCACACCATATTTTGATCATATGCTTTACAAATGGATTTTTAACTTGTTTTTGTAATTTTTTTGCCGAATCTGAGTATATGAATATGGGAAGAGGTAAAGGTAAATTGTATGATTCCATTTCAGTCCAGTGAGGGAGATCATTTGATGAAAAATAATATGTCATAGACCTCAGTTGTGCCGACCAATAATACAACATAAAATTTGGACATTTCAGACCTCCACGATCAAATGGTAAATATAATAAAGACAAACGTAATCTAGCCCTCCTGTTGTTCCATATAAATTCCACTAACTTTTTTTTTTATTCTTGAGAATAGATCTAAGGGTGGTGATAAGGGAATGTATTGAAATAAATAAAGTATTTTAGGTAAAATATTACTTTTAAGTATATTGATTCTCCCGATCATCGACATTGGTAGTGACATCCATCTCTGAGTTAACTCACTGATATCTGACATTAAGGCTTCATAGTTTTTTTTTTCCACAATATCTTTATTGAACCTTTTTTTTTTTTTTTTTTAACAAACATGATACAAACAATCAAACACTAACACTAAAGTACTACAAAAAAAAAAAAATGCACTAAAAACACCAACAACCACCAACAAAATCAAGTCTTCAACAATGCTCCTCTGTTTAGTCTAGACAATCCAATACATAAGTATACATATTATGTTCACCAGTTTGGAATTTACAAGGTCCACACACATCATTCACCTTCTTCTTCAAGAGTTATGTTTAAATTTTTTACATAATCAATAAAAGGTCTCCATATATTCTCAAACACAATTTCCTTTGATTTCAGTATATATGTTATTCTTTCTAATGGAAGGTTTGTTAACATCTGTCTTAACCACTGAGTCACATCTGGTCTATGAGTCTTTTTCCATAATAGTGCAATACATTTTTTGGCATTAAGCAAACTGAGGTCTATGAATGTTCTTTCACTTTTATTGAAATTATGCTTTTCTGGGTACAGACCCAACAAAACCAGTTTAGGATTCAATATGATTTGTTTTGAGATTATTTTTTCAATTGTTACCCTCACCTCTTCCCAAAACATTCTTATTAATCTACATTCCCATAAACAATGAAATAGGGTTCCTTTACTTTCCATGCATTTTGTGCATGTATCTGGTATATTTTTGTTATATCTATTTAACTCCTCCGGTGTAACATACATCCGCATTAACCATTTGAAATGTATCAATTTAAGGCGTGCATTTATTGATTTGGTTTGAGCTTCTGTACAAGCCAATTCCCATTGTTCCTCTGAAATTTCAATTTGCAGATCTTCTTTCCAGTAGTTTAATCTTTTCAGTGAATTTTCACTTGAAGATAGTGTCAATGAGTTATAAAACTCTGAAATAATACCCTTTCTTTTACTATCTTTCATCATCATTTTTTCCAAGGATGAATAAATAGGTCGAGTGAGAGCTTTATTTTGATTTGATCGAATAAAGTTTCTAAGTTGAAGATATTTAAAAAAATGTGTTCTATTGAGATTAAATTTGATCCTCAGCTCTTCAAAAGACATTATGTTGTCTGCACATGGCAAATATAAATCCTGAATCTTTTGTATCCCTTTTAAATTCCATACTTTAAATACAGCGTCCGCTCTCCCTGGTTTAAAATATTGATTACCCCATATTGGACTAAATTGTGACAATAACTGTGGTTCTTTTAAATAGTTTTTAGCTTCACACCATATTTTGATCATATGCTTTACAAATGGATTTTTAACTTGTTTTTGTAATTTTTTTGCCGAATCTGAGTATATGAATATGGGAAGAGGTAAAGGTAAATTGTATGATTCCATTTCAGTCCAGTGAGGGAGATCATTTGATGAAAAATAATATGTCATAGACCTCAGTTGTGCCGACCAATAATACAACATAAAATTTGGACATTTCAGACCTCCACGATCAAATGGTAAATATAATAAAGACAGACGTAATCTAGCCCTCCTGTTGTTCCATATAAATTCCACTAACTTTTTTTTTATTCTTGAGAATAGATCTAAAGGTGGCGATAAGGGAATGTATTGAAATAAATAAAGTATTTTAGGTAAAATATTACTTTTAAGTATATTGATTCTCCCGATCATCGACATTGGTAGTGACATCCATCTCTGAGTTAACTCACTGATATCTGACATTAAGGCTTCATAGTTGACACTGGCGACTGATTCTAGCTTAGGCATAATTTGGATTCCTAAATATTTAAACTGATTTACAACATTGAATTGATTTACCTCAGGGGCTGGGTAATTTCTCTGGGTCTCATTTAGCATTAATATTGAAGATTTAGTTTTATTTATTTTATATCCTGATATTTCCCCAAAATTCTTTATTAAATTCAACAAGGTTGGAATTGATTTTTTTAGATTCGACATAAACAAAATTATATCATCGGCGTACAGGGAGATTTTATGTTCTGTTGGTCCAACTTTAATTCCATATATTTGTGAATGTAAACGAAGGCTT
This sequence comes from Pholidichthys leucotaenia, assembly GCA_020510985.1. Taxonomy (NCBI): domain Eukaryota; kingdom Metazoa; phylum Chordata; class Actinopteri; order Cichliformes; family Pholidichthyidae; genus Pholidichthys; species Pholidichthys leucotaenia. Next base: position 50,538,431 of record CM035844.1, read on the forward strand.
CATAGTTGACACTGGCGACTGATTCTAGCTTAGGCATAATTTGGATTCCTAAATATTTAAACTGATTTACAACATTGAATTGATTTACCTCAGGGGCTGGGTAATTTCTCTGGGTCTCATTTAGCATTAATATTGAAGATTTAGTTTTATTTATTTTATATCCTGATATTTCCCCAAAATTCTTTATTAAATTCAACAAGGTTGGAATTGATTTTTTTAGATTCGACATAAACAAAATTATATCATCGGCGTACAGGGAGATTTTATGTTCTGTTGGTCCAACTTTAATTCCATATATTTGTGAATGTAAACGTATCGCTATCGCTAAAGGTTCAATTGCCATAGTAAACAGTAAAGGTGAAAGTGGACAGCCTTGTCGACATCCTCTATTGATTTTTATTGGTTTTGAAATATTGTTATTTGTTAGGATTTCTGCTGTAGCATTATTGTATATTATTTGAACCCATTTTATGAAATTATTTCCAAGTCCAAACCTTTGTAGGACTTCAAAAAGAAAGGGCCATTCAACTCTATCAAAGGCCTTTTCGGCGTCCAATGATAGGAGAGCTGTATCCGGTGCTTCTTTATTAAAATAGATAATATTAAATAGTCTTCTTACATTATGGAAGCCTTGTCTACCCTTTATAAAGCCATTCTGATCTCGATTAATAATATTTGGTAAAATTTCTTGTATTCGTCTTGCTAAAATTTTACAGATTATCTTAAGGTCGGCGTTTAATAGGCTTATTGGTCTCATATTTTCACATTTATTAGAGGGCTTACCTGGTTTTGGCAGCAGTATAATTAAGGCATTATTTATGTATGATGGTAAATTATTATTTTGAAATGCTTCTAAAACCATTTCCAAAAAAGGTTTTATTAATTTATTCTTAAATTTTTTATAAAGGTCAACTGGAAGACCATCTGGTCCTGCACTTTTTCCTGATTTCATATTATCAATGGCTAGCCCAACTTCTTCTTGACTAATTTTAGACTCCAATATCTCCCTGTTTTCATTTGGAATACACGGTATAGATAGTTCGTTCAAAAACCCATTTAGTTTTGTTAAATCAGGTTCATTTTTGGTATCATATAATTTTTCATAGTAATCTCTAAAGGCTCTATTAATTTCTAAAGGATCTATAACTACCTGTCCGTTACTTATAATACTGGTAATTGGTGTTTTAATTTCCAATTGTTTAATCTGCCATGCTAATAATTTTCCTGATTTTTCACCTTGTTCATAAAAAGATTGTTTCAATCTTAGAAGACTCGAGGCAGCTCTATTCGCTGATTTTTTGTCGTATTCAGCTCTCAAAATCAGTAATTCATTCTCCAACCTTGGGTCACTTCCTGCATACACTTTTTCCTGAAGATTTTTTATTTTATGTTCCAATTTAGCTCTCTCCTCTCGAGTCTTCTTAGATTTTGATCCTGTATAACTAATAATATGTCCCCTAATAAAAGCTTTGAAAGCCTCCCACTTTACACATGCTGATGTTTGTGTAGTATTGATGTCAAAGAACTCGTCTATCTGTTTTTCTATATACTTGACAAATTCCTCATCCTGAAGCCATTTATGCTGAAATTGCCATCTACCTGATTCCTTTGTCAATTTTTTATCTACATATATTAGACAACAGGGTGCATGATCAGAGATCACGATGTTATCATAAAAGCAGTTTTGAATCTTGGACCTTAATTCTGTGGAAATCAAAAAATAATCAATACATGAGAATGTCTTGTAGGTACTGGAATAACAAGAATAGGCTTTAACTTGTGGTTTCATTTCTCTCCATATATCTAACAATCTCAATTCTTTCATAAAATGATTAATAGTCATCCTACATCCAATGTGCGTACAATCCAGTCCTGTTGATCTATCCACACCTGGATTCAATGTACAATTAAAATCCCCTGCTATTATATGTTGCCCTGTAAGTGATGATAAGATGAGAAATAAATTAGCAAAGAACTTCTGATCATCTATATTGGGACCATATAAGTTCACAAGATTTATATTTTCTAATAGCAAAGAACCTTGAATGATTACATATCTTCCAAATTTGTCTCCAATTACATTTTTCACTTGAAAAGGAACTGATTTATGTATGAGAGTCATAACTCCCCTGGCTCGGGATGAAAATGAAGAGGTGAATACACTTCCCTGCCATCTACTCCTAATTCTTTTAACATCCTCCTCTATCAGATGAGTTTCTTGTAAAAACACAATTCTTGAACCCATGTCCTTTATTTTATTCATAACTTGTTTAAGTTTTTTTTAAATTTTGTAGACCTCTGCAATTCCATGAAGTTAAATTAAGATTAACACTTTGGTCCATGATCAATAGAGAGTTTGGGATTACCTTGCAGTGTAAACATGCTCATACAGAGAAGCAAAAACATGAGTGGTTGAACATTCATCCTACAAACTACACACAAACAAATTTCCCCTTGTGGCAAACCCCCCAAAATCAAAAGAAAAATTCTGTCTCCCGATATAGCCATCGACCGTTCCACACCCACGGGGAACAGCCTAAGCCACTCCTTCTTCATCCTCCCAATCACCCTAACTCTACTGCTTTTAATGACGTAACATTAACTCTCCTCTGTAGTTTTCCAACTTAACTCCAAAATTTTTAACAACTTTGTACATCATAGTTTTTTTTTTTTTGTTTGTTTTGTTTTTGTTTTTTTTAATATATAATACAATCTATATTTTGTAAACTTACTATTTACTTCAAGTCAGTCAGATGCCTGTGCAAATGCTTAATTATTCTACCTTATATTTTGTTCATGCTTAGCTCCCACCAGTCTCTTCTTCTTCTTTGATCTTCTTGATGAACTCCTGCGCCTCCTCTGGGGTCTTGAAGATGTGGGTTCTGCCCTCATACGTGGTCAGCAGTCTTGCAGGATAGATTACACCATGACGAATCCCAAGGTTGCGCAGCTCCTTACGTACGGGATCAAACTGCTTCCTCAATTGCTGGATTCCTGTAGCCAAATCTGGGTAGAACCGCACCTGCTGGTCCTGGTGTTTAATCTCTCCTTTAGCACGTGCAGCGTTGAAGATCTTCATCCTGTCTCTGTTGTTAAGAAACTTCATAATTAAGGTCCTCGGCGGTCCCTTATCTCTCCGTGGGCCAATACGATGTGCTTTTTCCAGAACCACTGCTGATTGCAACTCCTCGCTGCCCAGCACCTCCGGAATCCACTTTTCCAGAAAGGAACATACGTCCCGACCTTCTGATTCCTCTGGAAGACCCACCAGCCTCAAATTATTCTGTCTCGACCGAGATTCCAAATCCAAAATATTATCTTCCAGAGATTTATTTTTTTTTTCCAAAGTGCGCACCTTTAATTGAAGACGGGTGACGTCATCTTCAGCACTAGCGAGACGGAGCTCCATCTGCGCCGTTCGTTCTACACAGTCACCCAATTCCTTTCTTATTCCTTCCAACGCTGTCATAATCCCATCAAATCTAGAGGAAAAGTCCGCTCTCATTGAACTCATGGCAGCCATCAGCGCATCTGCGCCATTCCCCGCAGAAATCGCAGCGTTGCCAGCCTCCTCCGCCATATATGGAGTTTTGTTTGCTGCGTCACAGACCTGAAAGTCCGTTAATTTGGACTGTTTCGGCGGCTCGCTTTTTCCTTTTCCTGGTTTTCCAGCCTTAGGCTTCGCCGACATATCCTCGCCCAAATGCTGGGATACGTTCTGTCCCAAATGAGAGAGTTATTTGCCGATTTTTTTTTCCAGGAGCAGAGCAGAGCGAGACACGTCCGTCCTACGTGGCAGCCATAACCGGAAGTCCTTTTAAACAATATTTATTCATGTGTTTTAATTTTCCAGATCAATTATGAAGAAATCATTCAATACATTCAATAATCAATGCAAACGGAATAATCAATGCCAACCCCATATTTTTCAGGCGATACAGATTCATAGCCTACAGGCAACTGGTCCGGTGGTGTTGGGGATATCTTGGGAAAGAAGTGAGGGTGATATTGCCTGCCTGTGCTGTGAGCCTCATCAGAGAAACATTTCCATCTGATCACTACAAGGGATTTTGCCTACCAAGATTAGATTTGTGATCAATGTTATTTAAATAAAGTTTTTTAAAATCATATATTGAGTTTATTAATGTGCATGTCAATTTTATAATTCTAATATTTCAGCATTCATCAAAGTCGGATCTCATATACATTAGACTAATTTTTCTACCATTTTATGGTGTAAAATTCGTGTTCAATTTTTAAAAGCACATTTCTCTAAAAATCTTAGGCTTATATTTGTTTGTCTTAGCAAAATATGTTGCTTCCCTAACGATTGAAAGCTGAACTTCCATTGTTAATTGGAAATTTATTCTACTTTTACATGTTTGATTTTGAAAATCTAGATACATGTTGCTCAACAGCATCAGCTTTGATGGGACGCTGAAATTTGGCACTCAATGTTGCGGGAACTCTGGCTTGTACAGAGTGCCACTGCTCCAATAAGTGGGTTGGATCAACCAAGGTTTTGTCGAAAAGAGTATTCATCAGATCATCCACATATTCTGAAATAAAATTAATTTAATAAAAATTAGAAATCGAAAGCTCCTTGTAAGTGGTCGTGGAAATTCCAACGATACCGGCTGCATTTAGAACTCTGAGGACCTTGACATATGACGCCCCAGTGAAGAGAATGGCGGATGAAAGCTGTATGTTACCAGCTGGCATGTCCCTGATCATCGGCTGGCTGCGCCAGGATCGATCCTCAACACAATGTGGACAATGTTGTTTGATCACCAACAGAGAGCCTTTAGTGTGACTTGTTACCTCACATGGATGACTGCAATGAGGACAATTGCTGAATAATCAAATTCAAAAAAAAAATCCACAGTATTTGAGGGTTGAGTGACAGTGGATAACATCTGCAAAAACAGTAGATCAACATAATTTCATTCCAGAGGTGTCAAATTGGATTACATATATAGAAATATAACTTGAGCAAACAGGCACAACCACCTCCCTATACAGCACTGAATATTTCATATTTGATTAGTATGAATACCCTAAAATTCTAATATTTGATAAGTTGTTAAGGCAATGAAATTCATTGCTTGTAAATAATTTTAGTAAATATTGGCAGTGAATATTAAAAAAAGAAAACTTAACCTGTTTACTTCTCTTTTTCTGACAGCAGATCACATCGGTAGATCACCCTTGCTTTTCACGTCACTGTCACTGACACTTGTCTGAGAGTGGGACTTTGAAATGAACGGATATATAGTTGGAACAGCCGATTTTTTTATCAGCAATCTTTTTGCTAATTTCATTTCAAATTGCATCTTATTCTCAAAATCGCTGTCAACGAAATGTCTACTGCACATGTTGGGTGATTTTCCCACATCATTCCAATTTTTTCGCGTTTTCTGAACGAAATTCACCCATGCGGTTCTGATTTTCCCAGGCAGGGGAAATTCATAAACACTCACCGCGTGCTCCTCCGGTATACCGTCGCACCCGTAGACAACACAACGCCAAACCATAATTAATTCGATCACTGAAATCCTAATTGTAATAAATACTCTATTTGTAATCCACAAGTACTCCTAGAAATATCCGTTATCGCCGAACGTAAACAACACGCAATGTCCGTCGAGTGTTTGCTGGTCGCTTCCTGACCTGACGTCACACAGTCAGTGGCCATTTTAGCCGCTGATCGCTTGGCAGAGTCAGACAGCTCTCAATGAAATCATACTTCAATAGCACATTGTCACCTTATGCGACATTTGTTGACACCAAAACATGTGCGGTTCAAATTAGCTCGTCTCACACAAAAATTTAAGATATGATTTAGCGATATTGAAATTTCGTCCGGCCGACGCCTTTAAGGGAAAAAAATCCAAACCTACATGGCTCTGTGTGAAAAAGTGATTGCCCGCTAAACCTAATAACTGGTTGGGCCACCCTTAGCAGCAACAATTACAATCAAGCATTTGCGATAACTGGCAATGAGTCTTTTACAGCGCTGTGGAGGAATTTTGGCCCACTCGCAGAATTGCTGTAATTCAGCCACACCAGAGGGTTTTCAAGCATGAACCGCCATTTTATGGTCATGCCACAGCATTTCAATCAGATTCAGGTCAGGAACTTTGATAAGGCCGCTCCAAAGTCTTCATTTTGTTTTTTGGCCGGACATTCTCCTTCAGGATTTTTTGGTAGACAGCAGAATTCATGGTTCCATTTACCACAGCAAGTCTTCCAGGTCTTGAAGCAGCAAAACAGCCCTAGACCATTACACTACCACCACCATATTTTACTGTTGGTATGATGTTCCTTTTCTGAAATGCTGTGTTACTTTTACGCCGGATGTAATGGGACACACACCTTCCAAAATATTCAACTTTTGTCTCGTCAGTCGACAAAGGTTTTTCCTAAAAGTCTTGGGGATCATCAAGATTGTTAGAATAATTTTGAGCTTAAATTATTCAAAGTCAAAAATCAGGCGGGAAGTTGGATTTATGTGCATTTATTACAAAAATATAAGGAGTCACCCCAATGGCCTCTTTAGGTGAGGAATTACAAAGCACGGCATTCAGACACGCTTAGGATCAATAAAGGATCCATTCTTCTAAGTCTGATATATATAGGTGGGGGGGATGGGATGAGAGAGGAGGAAAGGAGAGGGACAGACAGAAAGTCCTGATAACTGAGCTTATCCGTCACAGACACTCTGGAGACATGGGGTCATGGAGACATGAGATCCATAAAACTAACAGAATGTTCATAAAACACTAATCTATGTAAGCTGAGGCCTGTGCATTCCTGTGACCTGAAACAGGACATGTCAGAGAGATTATAAAAGTGGCTTAGATCATTCCTTATGCATGTAATGACCCTGTACTGATCTCCAGTCTGAACTCTCTGAAATTACTCACAGAAACATGCCAAGAATATATGAACTTATCCTATATGGAATGCACATATAAACATTAAACATGGCAAATGAAAGGTATGATACTTCTCAAATATAATAATACATTATTAATATCAATAATAATGTAGATAATATGGAATTTTTCTATCAAAGATGTTTTCTGGGAACACTGAGACTGTGGCACATATGTGGGTTTCATATGCTTCACATATATATTACTGTGTGCTTATTGAATGCTTCACGTCTCAGAGGAACAAAAGGACTGAACCTCCTAGGGGTAACAGGAGGATGTGAGATCTGGCCTTTTGTATGCAAAGAGATGGCCTTGAGAGATTTCCTGACCACCAGGACTTTAGGTGGAGTTGAGAAGACCTGGAGGGGGATGCATTGTGACTTGGGATTAAAAGACAATGTGACTGTGTGCTTTGATGTCCTGGGGTATAAAAGGGACAGATGTTGGGGGACATTCTCTTTCTGTTTTTGGATGTTGGAGAATGTGAATGTGAATAAAACTGGTCTTGAGAAATAAACTCAGCCTCGTCCTTCCACACTTCTCCACACTGGTGACCCTAAGACGTATCATGAGCGGAGACGATTCTCCCGAGCCAGACTCGTCAGGAGCCAGCCAAACTAATGCAGCCACAGTTCAGCTACCGGACTTCTGGCAGAACAATCCGCGCTCCTGGTTTAACGCAGTCGAGGCACAGTTCCACCTCCGGAGGATTTCGGTAGATGCCACAAAGTTCTACCATGTGGTTGCAAAGCTGGACAACCACACAGCCCAGCGAGTGGAAAGCCTGATCAACCACCCGCCGGACAGCGACAAGTACAGCACGTTGAAGGCTGCACTCATCCGTTACTTCACCCCCTCGGTGGAGGAGCGAGCAGAGAGGCTCCTGGCGCTGACTGAATTTGAGAGCGACAGACCTGCAGACCTGATGGGGAAGATGTTGAGTTTGAGAGACTCCGAAGATGATAACTTCATCTTCACCCACCTTTTCCTCAGGACCCTACCGTCAGCGGTGAGAGTGACCCTGGCCAGTTCACCACTGTTGGCCCGACGAGACTACCACGAGCTGGGCCAGGAGGCGCAACGACTCATCGACGCCAATAAACGGCGCGCGGCTACGGCTGCGGCAGTGGAGCTAGGCGCAACGTCCGGAGATGGCAGGGGGCCAGAGGCTGCAGCACCAGACTCACCGATGACGGCGGCGGCAGGGGCCAGGAAACACGGAGCAGACGACGTCCTTTGCTTCTACCATCGCCGCTTCGCAGAGAGAGCACGCAAGTGCATTCCACCGTGCCATTTCAAGCGCTCGGGAAACGCCAAGACCGGGAGTCGGTAGCAGCTGCGGCCCTCGGAGAGGAGAACAAGCTGCTCTACGTGAGGGATGTGCGCTCGGGGAGGCATTTCCTCGTGGACACAGGCTCCCAGCTGAGTTTCATCACACCTTCCTACGCTGACCGGCTGGCGCCTTCCAGTGGTCCCGGGACGTCAGCACCGAACGGCTCGGCGATTAAGACCTTCGGTGAGAGGGCTCTGCTTCTGTCTTTACACGGCCGTACATTCGAGTGGACTTTCGTCATAGCGGCAGTCAATTTCAACATGTTAGGGGCTGATTTTTTGTGCTCACATGGTTTGTTGGTCGATCTTGCTAACAGACGCCTGGTTAATGCACTCTCTTTTTCTTCTATTCCCTGTACAGCTCGAGTGGCTCCGCCAACAGCACAAGCCAACGTCACAGCTGCAGGTGGTAAGTTCCACACACTCCTCACTCAGTTCCCAGCACTCACGGTCCCAACATTTTCGGCCACCGTGGCTAAACACGGGGTGGAACATTTTGTTACTACCACCGGACCGCCCGTTTTTGCAAAAGCTCGGCGCTTGGATTCAGCTAAACTGACCATAGCGCGCGAGGAGTTCGCCAACCTGGAAAGGTTGGGCATCATCAGGCGTTCAAAGAGCCCATGGGCTTCACCACTTCACATGGTCCCGAAAGCTGATAGCTCGTGGCGACCTTGCGGTGATTTCCGCAGGCTGAACAACGCTACAGCGCACGACCGCTACCCGATCCCGCACATCCAAGATTTTTCAGTTCATTTGGCGGGGGCGCGCGTTTTTTCTAAAATAGACTTGGTACGCGGTTACCACCAGGTCCCAGTGCGTGCTGAGGACATACCCAAAACAGCGGTAATAACTCCTTTCGGGCTTTTCGAGTTTTTGCGCATGCCGTTTGGGCTTAAAGGCGCGGTGCAGACGTTCCAACACATGATGGATGCGGTTTTGCGCGAACTCCCTTTCGTGTTCATCTACCTGGACGACATATTGGTAGCCAGTGCGTCCGAAGACGAACACGAAAACCACCTCACGGCAGTTTTCCGGAGATTGGCAGAGCACGGGTTAATAATCAACCCAGCAAAGTGTCAGTTCGGAGTGACGCAGATTGATTTTTTTGGGCATCGCGTCTCCCCTGAAGGAGTGGTTCCTCTGCCTGACAAAGTGCGCGCAGTAACAAATTTTACCTAAACCACAAACGGTCAAAGCGTTACAGGAACTTTTGGGAATGGTGAATTTTTATAACCGTTTCCTCCCCCACGCAGCGCAGCTCATGCAACCATTGTATGCTGCACTAAAAAAACAAAAACCTACAAATAAAGTCGAATGGTCTCCGGAGCGAGAGCACGCATTCTCTGAAGTCAAAACAGCCCTGGCAAACGCTGCGTTGTTGGCACATCCAGTCCCAGCGGCCCGCATGGCGCTCACTACTGACGCGTCAGATGTGGCCATAGGAGCGGTCGTGGAACAGTATGTAGCCGGAGCCTGGCAACCGCTCGCATTTTTCAGCAAGACCCTGCGCGACAGCGAACGAAAATACAGCGCATTCGACAGGGAGTTGTTAGCTCTTCACTTGGCCATTCGCCACTTCCAGTTCTGGCTGGAAGGACGCCGTTTCACTGCATTCGTTGACCACAAGCCACTGACTTTCGCGATGGCCAAGATGTCAGAACCTTGGTCGGGCAGGCAGCAGAGACAGCTGGCCGCGATATCGGAGTTTACTACCGATATCCAGCATGTGGCAGGTAAACTTAATGTGGTGGCGGACTGCCTCTCGCGCGCCGTGGCGGCTCCAGCTTGCGTGGAGGTAGATTCTGCAGCCATGGCCGCGGAGCAGGTTAGCGACGCGGAAGTGCGCACGGCCCCGGTCCGCGTGGGGATAGATTATGCAGCCATGGCCGCGGAGCAGGTTAGCGACGTGGATGTGCGCGCGCTCCAGTCTGGACCAACAGGGTTAAGGCTGGAGAACAGGGTGCTGCAAGACGGTATGCCCCCCCTAATCTGCGATGTCTCCACTGGGCGTCCTGTGGTTCCAGCCGCGTGGCGCTGCGGCGTTTTTGACTCAATCCATTCTCTGGCGCACCCGGGAGTGCGCGCTTTGGTCAAAATGGTAGGAGAGAAATTTGTATGGCCGAGCCTGCGCAAGCAAGTTAGAGAGTGAGCGGCAGCCTGTGTGGCTTGTCAGCGGGCCAAGGTTCATAGACACACGAGAGCTCCCTTGGAGCCGTTTCACATCCCAGCTAAAAGGTTTTATCATGTCCACGTGGACCTCGTAGGCCCCCTCCCGCCCTCGCAAGGGTGCACACATCTTCTGACAATGGTTGACCGCACCACGCGCTAGCCGGAAGTGGTTCCGCTGTCGTCAACCACAGCCAAGGAGGTGGCGCACGCGTTTTTAACGGCATGGGTAGCGCGTTTTGGAGTCCCGTCGGACATTACGTCCGACAGAGGCCCTCAATTTGTTTCCAAACTTTGGTCAGCGATGGCCCGCAGCCTGGGGGCAACGATCCACCGCACGACCGCGTACAACCCGCAGGCTAACGGGTTATGCGAACGTTTTCACAGGTCATTAAGATAAGATAAGATAAGATAAGCCTTTATTAGTCCCACAACGGGGAAATTCCAGGATTGCAACAGCACAGGGATAGCAACACTCAGAGCAACAATCAGAAGGCAAGAAAAAACAAGCAAGCAAGAGCAGCTAATATACATATGTACATATTACTATAAAATATATATATACACACACACACACACAGACACACAGTGCAGAGCATTGTAGCTGGATGGAATAAATATATGAATATATGAACACACAGTGCAGAGCATTGTAGCTAGATGGAATAAATATGTAAATATATAAACACCCACAGTATGGAGCATTGCAGCTAGGTGGAATAAATATGCAAGTATATAAACACACACAGTGCGGAGCAATGTAGCTAGATGGAATAATATGTAGATATATAAAAACACAGTGCGGAGCATTGTAGCTAGATGGAATAAATATATAGATATATAAATATAAACACACCCAGTGCAGAGCATTGTAGCTAGATGGAATAAATATGTAAATATATAAACACACACAGTGCAGAGCATTGTTGCTAGGTGGGATGAAACAGCATAACCGTCTATTTAGTTATCCTACATGGTATGATTATGTGCCCATACATATTCTCACCCTCCATAGCGACCGGTATGTTCCTAGTTGTATGCCGGAGAGGACCATTGTGTAAGTCTATTGCATCTTTTGCATTCAAAAAAAAAAAAAAAAAAAAAAAACTATTAGTTTGTTACGTCTTTTTGCTATCTCTGCGAGCAGCCCTGCTTAGGTTGTACAGTCTGACAGCCGTTGGTAGGAAGGACCTACGAAACCTCTCGGTTGTGCACCTGGGATGATGTAGTCTGCTGCTAAATGAGCTCCTCAGTGCATCCAGTATGTCCTGCATAGGGTGGAACTCGGACTCCAGCAGAGATGACAGTTTAGCCACCGTCCTTCTCTCTCCTATCTCCTCCATCGGATCAAGGCGTTGCCCCAGGACAGAGCTAGCTTTCTTAATCAGTTTGTTCAGTCTCTTCCTATCGGCTGCAGTAATGCCACTGCCCCAGCAGACCACTCCAAAAGTGATGGCTGATACCACCACCGTGTCATAGAATGACTTCAGCAGCGCCCCTTGTACACCAAAAGACCTGAGTCTCCTCAGCAGGAACAGCCTGCGCTGTCCCTTCTTGTAGAGTGCGTCAGTATTGTGTGACCAGTCTAGTTTATTGTTCAGATGAATACCCAGGTACTTGTAGGATGTCACCATCTCGATGTCTGTTCCCTGTATATTTACTGGTGCTGTGAGGGGCTGCCCATGCCTGCGGCAGTCCACCACCAGCTCCTTAGTTTTCCTCGCGTTGATCTGGAGGCAGTTCCGATGGCACCAGTCCACAAAGTCCTGGATAAGCCCTCTGTACTCAGCTTCATCTCCGCTGGAGATGAGACCAACGATCGCAGAGTCATCAGAGAACTTCTGTAGATGGCAATGTGTTGTGTTGTGTGAGAAGTCCGCAGTATAAAGAGTGAACAAGAAGGGAGCCAGCACCGTTCCCTGGGGGGCCCCCGTGCTACTGATGATCGTGTCGGAAACACAGTCCCGGGTTCTCACAAACTGAGGCCGGTTCGTGAGGTAGTCCAGGATCCATGATGACAGGTGCTGGTCCACCCCTGCGCATTGAAGGCGGGTCTCAGAGCGTTGCTTACGGATACAAATTGGGTGGACAAGCTACCATGGGTTTTATTGGGGTTGCGTTCTGCACCTAAAGAGGATTTAGAAGCCTCCCCAGCTGAGCTAGTTTTCGCACAGCCACTTCGGCTGCCCAGGGAATTTCTCTCAGATAATCCAGCGCCAGAGTGCTCACCGGCTCAGCGGTTACAGAATAGCACGGGCCCGAGCACGCTACCTGGCCCCGTTCACCACAGTTTTCCGCGTGTTTTTGTGCCTAAGGCTTTAAAAAATGTGGAGTTTGTTTTTGTCAGACATGATGCCCATCGTCCACCTTTACGCCCACCTTATGATAGACCATATAGAGTGCTGGAAACAGGGGATAAGCATTTTTTGCTAGATTTGGGGGGCAGAAAAGAAATGATTGGCATAAACAGGCTCAAACCCGCTTTTGTGGTAGCTGACGAAGTTGTGCAGTTGGCTAAGGCTCCTCGGTGCAGCAGACCCCCTAGAGAGTATTCCCCAAAACACCCACAGAGGTTGACTAACAGTTCCCATCCTCAGGCAGCAGCAACACAGCAGGAAGACACCGCGGAGGTGGTACAGCCTGCTTACAGCAAATATGGGAGAAGGCTGAGGCCCAAGCGGCACGTGGACTGATATGTAGTGATTTGATTATGACATGCAATCTGTGGTTATGTTGTTCCATCTTAGACGTTTGGGGGGGGGGGTCATGTGGCACATATGTGGGTTTCATATGCTTCACATATATATTACTGTGTGCTTATTGTATGCTTCACGTCTCAGAGGAACAAAAGGACTGAACCTCCTAGGAGTAACAGGAGGATGTGAGATCTGGCCTTCTGTATGCAAAGAGATGGCCTTGAGAGATTTCCTGACTACCAGGACTTTAGGTGGAGTTGAGAAGACCTGGAGGGGGATGCATTGTGACTTGGGATTAAAAGATAATGTGACTGTGTGCTTTGATGTCCTGGGGTATAAAAGGGACAGATGTTGGGGGATGCATTCTCTTTCTGTTTTTGGATGTTGGAGAATGTGAATGTGAATAAAACTGGTCTTGAGAAATAAACTCAGCCTCGTCCTTCCACACTTCTCCACAAGACGAGCCTTTATGTTCTTTTAACTCAGCAGTGGTTTTTGTCTTGGAACTCTGCCATGCATGCCCTTTTTGCCCAATCTCTTTCTTATGGTGGAGTCATGAACACTGACCTTAACTAAGGCAAGTGAGGCCTGCAGTTCTTTGGATGTTGTTGTGGGGTCTTTTGTGACCTCCTGGATGAGTTGTCGCTGCGCTCTTGGGGTAATTTTGGTTGGCCGGCCACTCCTGGGAAGGTTCACCACTGTTTCATGTTTTTGCCATTTGTGGATAATGGCTCTCACTGTGGTTCACTGGAGTCCCAAAACTTTAGAAATGGCTAGAAATTTGAACTCAGCTTTCCAAAGATGTGATAAACTACAGTTAATTTATGTTTTAACAGGGGAGCAATCACTTTTTCACACAGGGCCATGTAGGTTTGGATTTTTTTTACTCTTAATAACCACCTTCAATTAAAAACTGCATTTTGTGTTTAATTATGTTATCTTTGTCTAATATTTAAATTTGTTTGATCTGAAACATTTAAGTGTGACAAACACAAAAAAATTAGAAATCAGGAAGGGGGCAAACACTTTTTCACACCACTGTATGTCTAGAAAACGTGGAAGGACCAACAGAGAGCGTCTTGCTGGGAACACAAACTTTATTACATAAAACACTATTATGGTGGTACAACAGTGTGTTGGTTGGGAGGCCAGTGTGATGTTCCCTACATTGCTGACTCTGTAGTCACCATACCTGTACAGCTCCGCTGGGTTTTTTCTGATTGGGTGGTTGGGAAAGAATTTCTTCATGGTGACCCATTTCAACATCGATCTCACTGCGGCGGTGTCGAGCAGGAGCAGCAGGCTGGCGTCGTCCAGCTCCACCTTGCAGAATGTGTACACTGCACCTCCAGAACTCACCAACTCCGCACTGTGTGTTTACATATTCATATATTTATTCCATCCAGCTACAATGCTCTGCACTGTGTGTCTGTGTGTGTGTATATATATATTTTATAGTAATATGTACATATGTATATTAGCTGCTCTTGCTTGCTTGTTTTTTTTCTTGCCTTCTGATTGTTGCTCTGAGTGTTGCTATCCCTGTGCTGTTGCAATCCTGGAATTTTCCCGTTGTGGGACTAATAAAGGCTTATCTTATCTTATCTTATCTTATCTTATCTTATGTGGATGGTAGTCGCGGGTGAGTGACTTGAACTGATCAGTGGGCTCGGTGGTGCCGACCGGCAAACCTTGGTGAAGTGGTTGAATTTGCTGCATCGCATACATCGTTGCCCCCTTGCCGGGCAAGAATGCACTCTCTCTCGGTGCGTTGGGAAGCCACAGTTGCCACATGAGAAGCGCCTTGAAGTGTTCTTCTGATCCATGATGTTTACTTTGGCCTCTTCTGCTGTCTCACTGGGCCCTTCTGTGGTTACAGCGTGTGCTAGCGGTGTCTGGCTTGGCTGCTGCTGTTGTTGCTGCACACCCAGCTCCGATGCTAACCTGTTGGCGGACTGTAGCTAGAATGCTAGCTCGATGGTCCTGGCTAGGGTCATGTTGTTTGGCGCTGTTAGCATCTTTGTGGGCAGCTGCGGCTTGCCAGTGCGTTTGGCCAACTGGTCCCGCACCATTTCGTCCTCCAACAAACTGAATCTGCACATGCCACATAGGTGGTGAAGGTCCGCAATGAAGTGTTGTGTTGTCTCTCCCATCTTCTGTCGACATTGGCGGAGCCTAATGCGCCAACATGTTGTCAGATGTGGGAAGTAGCTAGCTAGCAGCTCAACTGACTCAGCAAACATTTCTCTTGGTCCTAGCGTGTAGAAAATATGTTGGCCTTCTATGCCCAGATTGTGAATCAGTAGAGCTTCCATCCATGCCTTGTCTAGCTCGCCCAGCTCCAACAGCGATATGTAGGTGGTGAAAGCGTCAAACCAGCGTGGCCACAGTATGGGCGGCTCACTTGGAGTCTCCAGAAACTGCTGTAGTGGCCTCAAATACGCTTCTGTGGTTTACTCTTGTCGCCAAATGTTTTGTCTGGAAAACGTGTAAGGACCGACAGAGAGTGTCTTGCTGGGAACACAAACTTTATTACATAAAACACTATTATGGTGGTACAACAGTGTGTTGGTTGGGAGGCCGAACTAGAAAGAGCCGTTAAAAGAGGCTGTAAAATGGCTGTCCCTCACATTTACAGTTAGGCCCAAAAATATTTGGACAGTGACACAAGTTTTGTTATTTTAGCTGTTTACGAAAACATATTCAGGATACAATTATATAATCAATATGGGCTTAAAGTGCAGACTCTCAGCTGTAATTTGAGAGTATTCACATCCAAATTGGAGCAAGGGTTTAGGAATTACAGCTCTTTAATACGTATCCGCCTCTTTTTCAAGGGACCAAAAGTAATTGGACAATTGACTCAGAAGGCTGCAAAAAAAATGATCAAAGCACTACATCTTCTGTAAAACATAGTGGAGGCAATGTGATGGCATGGGCATGCATGGCTTCCAATGGCACTAGGTCACTTGTGTTTATTGATGATGTGACAAAAGACAGAAGCAGCCTGATGAATTCTGAAGCGTATAGGGATATACTTTCTGCTCAGATTCAGCCAAATGCAGCAAAGTTGATTGGACGGCGCTTCACAGTACAGATGGACAATGATCCAAAACATACTGCAAAAGCAACCCAGGAGTTTTTTTAAAGCAAAGAAGCGGAATATTCTGCAATGGCCGAGTCAGTCACAAGATCTCAACCCAACTGAACATGCATTTCACTTGCTCAAGACAAAACTTAAGGCAGAAAGTCCCACAAACAAGCAACAACTGAAGACAGCTGCAGTAAAGGCCTGGCAAAGCATCACAAAGGAGGAAACCCAGCGTTTGGTGATGTCCATGGGTTCCAGACTTCAGGCAGTCATTGCCTGCAAAGGATTCTCAACAAAATATTGAAAAGTAACATTTTACTTAGGGTTATGTTTATTTGTTCAATTACTTTTGAGCCCCTGAAATGAGGAGCATTTGTATAAAAATAGCTACAATTCCTAGATGTTTAATCATATATTTTTGTTCAACCCCTTGAATTAAACCTTAAAGTCTGCACTTCAATTCTGTTGTAGTTGTTTCATTTTAAATCCAATGTGGTGGCATGCAGAGCCCAAATCATGAAGATTGTGTCACTGTCCAAATATTTCTGGGCCTAGCTGTATATGCTCAGCGTGATGCTGTCACGAAACGGCTGCGTCATCACGCCAACCCTGACAAAACTTGTGGTTTCTTAACACCACAGGTATCACACGGGTGAAGCAGCAGTCAGGACTCCCATCTACTACTGACCGGGAAGGCTGGGTGTGCCTCCCCTCAAAGGATCATGGGCCACCCAGTTGGACACCGGTGTTGGAGAAGCAGCAGCTGAACCGGTGGATGGCAGTCCTTCACAGGGAGCCAAGCCCAGCCTGCCAGGTAAACGGAAGTTTTTGCTGCTGCTTTACCTATGTGCCACCGCTGTCCTTCGCAGCACCACGGGTCCCTGCCAGCACCCCTTCCCCTCAGCCCACCCGTACACCTCGGGTTCTTCATGCCAAATAATCTATTAGACCTACACAATCACGGTAACTTTAAGCTATAATTTTAAAAAAAAATTTAAGCATTAAATCTTAAGTATTATCTTTTTCCAGTCAAATTTGTCGCTTCTTGCTTCCTTGTTTTTCCTCATGGAGTGCTGTGGTTACTGATGCTGTAATGCCGCGTATTATCCAATCAGTATAGAATCAATCCAAAACCCCGCTCACACTTTTAGAAGCCTGGGCATGAGACAGAGCAGTGGCTAAACTTTTAATAATAAAAATTACATATTTTGACTGAGCAACTCCATACTCGGGGATGCACACCCTCGTACCCTCAGCAAAGCACTTATAAAATCTGACGTCAGCCTGATGAACGGTTTGAGAGACATGTGAGGAACAGATAGACAGACAGACAGACAGACAGACAGACACACACACACACACACAGATTCTTTGCATTTATAGATATGCACCAGTTTTGCTAATTCTGAAGCAAATTAATCAGTGTAATTGCTGTTTATGCATCTTTGTGGCAAATGCAGTTGTCGATCTTACATGGGTATTACTCTTTACATGCCGTCATTTTAAATTCCTTTGTGTAATGCCAAATATTGCTGCCATCTGTTTATTTATTGACTAGGAAAATAATCAGTGCTGCTGCACCAACTTTATCATTTTCCAGCTAATTAGACCATAATGCCGCAAAACACACATACACCCCACCCCGCACACCCTCCCACACACACACAAATACCCTGGTTAATGTCCTTTTGCAAAAATACAATTACAAAAAAGAAAATGAGAAAAGAACAAAAATTAACCCCAGAATAGTTTCAGTGCCACCTCTTAATCCTTTGTAGAAGTAGTTTCAAAGTCACCATCATGGAAAAGAAAAACTGCTAACAGAAAGTTATTGCAGTCTTTATTGACATTTTGACATTGCGATGATTTAAAAAAAAAGAAAAAAATTACATAATTATACATTTTCCTCTTATCAAAAGACCAAAGTCATGTGGAAACACTGAATGCCCTTTATAGAAAATACTTTGAAAACTTAATCTTGGTGTTCAGTCTAAAAAAGGGTGAAAAGGGCAAATACGCCAGGCCGGAATTAAAGCCGGCTCAGCCAATTATGGATTCCTGCCTCTTTCTATTTAACATTTCATTATGTGGAAATAAAATACACAAACTCCTTACTGACTTTACAGATCCCAGACTCCAACACTAATAATGTCTTGGAAGGATAAATTAATATTCATTTCACACACTAGCAAAATATTATACAGTAACTCATATGGCTCAGTCTGTGCAAGTAGTTGTCTGAGTTCCTCAAAGGTTGACAATAACTGAGTAAGAGGAACTAGTCCAGATTACAAAGCATCTTTTTTTCTCTGTGTATGTACTAAGCTCTACTATAATGTGTAGTTACAGCAATTTAATTTCAACTTTAAAAAAGTGAACCTTTGACTATTATATCACAACCAAATACAATAAGAAACCAACAGAGCTATAGTGAAAGCTAACAGTCACTGTGTTTGAATTAATAGTGTTGATAATGATATGGTGATGACAATAACTGTGACAATTTAAAGCATGATGATGATAAATGGGAACTGTGAATCTAGAGAAAGCATATGATAGGGTGCCAAGAGAGGAAGCATGGTACTGTATGAGGAAGTCAGGAGTGGCAGAGGAGTATGTGAGGGTGATGCAGGACATGTATGAGGACAGTGAGACAGTGCTAAGGTGTGCTGTAGGAGTGACAGATGAATTCAAGTTGGGGAGGTGGGAATACATCAGGGATCGGTTCTGAACCACTTCTTGTTTGACATGGTGATGGACAGGCTGACAGATGAGGTCAGGTAGGAGTCTCCGTGGACCATAGTGTTTACAAATGACATTGTGATCTAAAGTGAGAGTAGGGAGATGGAGGTAAGCACTGGAGAGAAGAGGAATGAAAGTCAGTAGAAGCAAGACAATACATGAGTGTGAATAAGAGGGACGCAGGTGTAATGGTAAAGATGCATGGAGTAGAGGTAGTGAAGGTAGATGTAGTTTAAAGTGACACTCTGGCAAAAATCAATTTTTTTTCTGTTGTTAACATGTCTGTAACATGTTTCTTGTGATTTAGAAGACATATCAAGAGCAAAATCATTCCAGACTCCCAAGTATGTGTTTTTCTGCTGTGAATGTCTGCTTAAGCTCTTACTTACTTACTTAATCCTCTTCGCCCCAGCTGGGGCATAAGGCGCCAACAAGTCTCCTCCAGCCATCTCGGTCCTGGGCGAGCCAGCTGACTTCGTTCCAGGTCTTGCCCTCCGCTTTCATTTCCTCTTCCACTGTCCTCCTCCAGGTGCCCTGGGGTCTGCCTCTCCTCCTCTTCCCCGGCGGTGCCCATCTGAGTGCTGCGTGTGGATGCCTGGCTTTGTTCATGCGCAGAACGTGGCCCAGCCACCTCCAGCGTCTCTGCTTCACCTCGTCCACGATGTTGCTGATGTCTGTGCGTCTGCTGACTTCCTTGTTGGTGACGCGCTGCTCCCAGTGGATTCTGAGGATTCGACGTAGACACCGTCCTTCGAAACCTCTGAGGCGGCTTTCAATTTTCTTGTTTGTTCTCCAAGTCTCTGAGGCATATAGGAGGACTGAGCGAACATTTGATTTGTAGATCTTCAGTTTGGTACTGTTCTGCAGGACTGACAATTTCCATACATTTCGCAGTCTGTTGAAAGCCTGTGCTGCAAGACCGATTCTTGTGGAGATCTCTCTCTCGATGTTGCTGTCAGCTGAGATGTAGCTTCCCAGGTATTTGAAGTCCTGTACTTCCTCAAGATCTTCGCCCTGTACCTTTGTTTTCTGTGTGCTCTTGGTTTTCAGTTTCATCACTTTCGTTTTGTTGGGGTGAATCTTGAGCCCAATAGTTCTTGCTGTCTGGTCAACTCTGTCTGTCTTTTCCTGGATGTCTCTCTGTGTATGTGATAGCAGAGCGATGTCGTCTGCAAAGTCGCAGTCTTCCAGTCTGGCCGTTAGTCCCCAGACAAGTCCCCTAGGTCGGTCTCCTGTGGCTCTCCTCATCACCCAGTCAATGACGACCAGGAAGAGGATCGGTGAGATCACGCAGCCTTGTCTGACCCCGGTCTTCACATGGAACCACTCGCTCTTCTGGCCATTGTGGCGTACGCAGCACTGATTATCAGCATACATGTCCTTCAGGATGTTGACTACTTTTGTTGGAAATCCATAAGCTGTCAGAATCTTCCAGAGGGATGGGTGGCGGATACTGTCAAAGGCCTTTTCAAAGTCAATGTAGTTTATGTACAGTGAGGAGTTCCATTCCAGTGATTGTTCGACTATGGTACGCAGGACAAAGATTTGGTCTATGCAGCCCCTACCGCTTCTGAATCTTGCCTGTTCGTCCCTCAGGACCCTCTCTATGGCTTACCTCACCTGCATCAACAGAACTCTGCAGAAGATTTTCCCAGGCACAGACAGAAGGTTGATGCCTCTCCAGTTCCCGCATGCTGACAGGTCACCTTTCTTTGGCAGTTTGACTATGATGCCTTTCTTCCAAGTAACAGGGACTTTTTCTTCTTCCCACACTTTGTTGAAAAGTTCTGTCAGAGCTTTTGCACTTGCCTTTGGATCTGCTTTTAGCATGTCTGCAGTAATCCTGTCTTCGCCAGGTGCCCTGTTTCCTTTCGTCTGCTTAATGGCCTCTTCTATCTCCTGTTGGGTGATGCACCCCCGCTTCATTTCTATGTGAAAGCCTGTGTCTTCTATCACTGCTTCTTCCTCAGGGTCTGGTCTATTCAGAGTCTCTCTGAAGTGCTCCGCCCATCTACTAAGTTGGTCCTCTTCGTTTATGAGAACTTTCCCGTCTTTGTCCTTAACCACCGTTGACTTGCTGGTGAAACCTCCTGTGAGGGTTTTGGTGATTTTGTTGACCGTTCTTGTGTCTCCCCTTTCTGCTGCTGACTGTGCCTCCTGAGCCAGGCTGTCCGTGTACTCTCACTTGTCTTTGCGGACACTCTTCTTGACATCGTTGTTCTTCTGTCTATATGCTTCAGCAGCTGCTTCCCTCTCTTCCATGCTTCCCCCTAGCATGCACTGTTTTGTTGCCCTTCTCTCCTCGATGAGTTGCCAGGTGTTTTCAGAGATCCATTCTTTCCTCTCTCTTTTCCTGTGGCCCAGCACCTCTTTGCTTGTGTCGAGGAACAACTTCTGGACAGTGTTGCTCAAGGTGTTGATGTCGTCTGCTGGTGTGTCTTCCAGGACCTGGAATCTGTTGGACAGCTCAAGTACAAACTGAGTCTTCACTATAGGATCCTTCAGTCTGCTTGAGTCAAAGAGCTGTTCACTAGTCTTCTTGTTGGTCCTCTTCAGCTTCAGCTGTAGCTTGCACAGAACAAGGTGGTGGTCACTGCCGGCGTCGCCCCCTCTTAGTGCTCTGACATCAGTCGCAGACCCTCTCCACTTCTGGTTGATGGCTATGTGGTCTATTTGGTTCCTGGTTCTCCCATCCGGTGACACCCACGTCAGTTTGTGAATTGTCTTGTGTGAGAATATGGTGCCTCCTATCACTAGCTCATTCTCCAGGCACATGTCCACAAATCTCTGACCGTTGTCGTTTCTCACACCTGTTCCTTGGGTTCCCATGCATGATTTGTATCCCACATTTCCTGCACTAACCTGGGCATTAAAGTCCCCCATCACAATGAGGATATCATGCCGTGGTGTCTTGTCTATTTGCTTTTGGAGGTTTGTATAGAAAAGGTCCTTCTCTTCATCTGATGATGGTTCTGTTGGTGCATAGCACTGGATGATGGTGGTCTTCAAGTACTTTGAGAAAAACCTCGCTCTAATGATCCGAGCATTGACCGGCTCCCAGCCCAGGAAGCTCTTCTTGGCATTCTTGTATAAAATGATGCCCACTCCTTCCTGGTGTTGGCCGTCTGTTCTTCCCGAGTAGTACACTGTCTCTCCTGTGTTCAGGGTCATGGTTCCGGAGTCTGTCCATCTCATTTCACTGATTCCAAGAATGTTGATGTTGTATCGCTTCATCTCTTTCACAACCTGTGCTGTTTTTCCAGTTTTGTGCATCGTTCAAACATTCCATGCTCCCACTCTCACTCGTTGTTTGGGTTTCGTCAAGGACTTCATCGGAACAGAAACTTCCTTTCGGCTTTCATCCCTGCTCTTCATATAAGACATTGCTGCCTCAGTCCTCAGCTCGTCGCCCAAGATTTGATGACTTTTTGTTGATCTTGTTGGCGTTTCTGTAGCAAGCGTTCTTTACGTGGTGGGCTGCTAACCCAACGCACAACCTTCCTCCTTTCGCATCCTAGGCTTGGGACCAGGCAATGGCGCAGTTCTGCTTAAGCTCTGCCCCCCCAAAAAGGAAGATTTGGACAGACCTTTAGTCAGTCCCTCCAGGATTTCGCGATCGTGTCAGTTCACGCGAAATCAGCCAATCAGCGCAACTATTGCACAATCTTGCAACATTGTCCAATCACTGCAACTTTCCCACAATTTTGGCCAATCCTTGTCAACTTCTGCCAATTTCAACAATTAAATTTGTCTCTGGGTGGCGATGAAATGCACAGTCTAACCAATCAAATGTATCGCTGCACCACGTTCACTTCCATGTTTACAGTGAGTATTAAGGGAACACTTCAGCAAAAAACTGTGTGTGATTTAAAAAAACCACTCACCCGTGAGGTTTCCAACACTGTCTCTTCCTCCATCTCTCCTAGCCTGCCGGTGGATGTGTCCGTCCTGACTGCGTGTACAAAGTGCTGGGTTTGTGTTGAAAAACATCCGCCTGCCCCAAAAGCACCCCGTCACAGGAGCGTACACGACGAGAGACTCCATAAAACTACAAACAAACCAGCAAATCTAACACTACAGCCAGTGTTTGATCATTTCATACATCTTTAGAGGTAAAATCATTACTACATCTTGTCAATGAACTTTAAAGCTGTGAATCTCTGATCTGGACATGGACAAACACCCCCCCTTCCCACCATAAATGAAAGGTGGGTGTCTGATGAGACGTGTGTGTGTGTGTGTGTGTGTGTGTGTGTGTGTGTGTGTGTGTGTGTCAAGAAGCACAGCAGACAGACAGGTAGGAGTCATGGAAAGAGAGAGAATATTGTCTGTATTTTTTTTTTCAGAAAAACACAGATTCCAATAGACAATACAAACTAACAGAATAAATCATTTATTTTTTCCTCTTTGCTCGGTACCAAGTGGTTGGGGACTGTAGGGAGTTTTCAAATGAAGGTACTGCAAATAATTTCCAAATCTCTACTCTTTAACATGCATTCAATGCAATTTAAATTAAATTAAATTAAATTAAATCACCCTTATTGTCATTCAACCGTACAACCAATCATGTACAGTAGAACGAGATTGTGCTTTACCTATCTACTGTGTTAATCACACACACCCCAGTGTAGAATCCGAGGGCCGCTGCCATGCAAGGCGCCGCCACAGATTTCCCTCCTCCATTCCATTATTGCTGAGCACCAAGCTGGATGGCAGGAAGTTCCACTTTTATATGGTCTTCGGCATGACCCGGCCGGGATTTGAACCCCAGCCTCCCGGGTGTGGGGCGGGTGCTCTACCAACTGAGCCACCACTCCGGTAGCTGTTGTAATGGATATTGTGTTAAAATCTGTATTGGCTGTTGCACAAAAGAGTTTTTCTGTATAGCAGAAGTTTCTACTTAATTTGCAATTCACCGTAATAGGACATTTTTGACAATCCTGTGCTTTTTTTGCATTGTTATATAGAATATCACTGTAGTAAACTGGGAAAAAAACATCTGCTTTAAAATTTGTAATTCTTCCCACAACTTTTAGTGCAAAAAAAACCCTCTCAAAACATTGCAACTTTTATCACAAATTTAAAAAAAAGCTCCCACAAATTCAGACTTTGTGGGCCGCAACAATCATAAAAACATCCCGCAGAATCCTGGAGGGACTGGTTAGTAGCTACATAACTATTCCTGCTTAGCCTGGTTGGTTATAACATTAACCAATTAGAATGATACTCTTGGCTACCTCAGGGGAAGAGGGAGGAGCCGAGGAGCAGCAGGCTTGAGGCAGAGTGGGTTGGGGTAGCAGCAGAGAGAGAGAGAGCGGAGAGAGGCAGAGAGGCATGGGGGAGATATGAATGTGGCTGGGCGAGAACCGAGCTGCTCTCGGCTCACTTCACCAGCGGACAGGATGCCGCACTGTGAGCTGAGAGTAGCTACATTCAAATGGGGTCCCCCCATCCCCCTGCTTAGTCAGCGGTGTTATGCCAAGAAATGCTCGCTTGCCAAGAATTGCATCCCATCGTTGCAAGCAGGTGTTAAGTGTAAGTCAAAGTCAATACAACTAGATACTTTGAAAAAGTGATTACCCTTTTTACCGACAATGCATAAATGCAAAATCTCGACTTTGAAGATTGTAAAACGTGGAGTTGGATCACTATGATTTCTAACCCTCTTTGAAACACTAAAACGTCTGCCAAATAAACATAATTTAAAGATAATTTACAAGAGGTAATAACAATTTTCACTTGTAAAATCACACTCAGGTGCACACCAAAGGAACCATACCGAGACCTCCTGAAAGAGGTGGTCTCGTTTCAAATCAACTGGCGAACTCTGGTGTGGTCCTGCAGGTGAGAAAGTGACAGCACTAAAACAGGACCAGCGGCAAACTACAACATTTTATGTCACTGTACATCTTTGAAAATATCTGTGGCTGAGCATGTCATGGTTCTGGAGGATTAATGAACGTTAACATGTTATTTTCCATCCATAGCCATGCTTCATTTTCAAATTGTACGATTTGCCAAAAGCGGTATACAGTATGCATGTATGTAATAAGTGATAACAAGGGCGATGAAAACCCCCTGTAGATTACGCTACGATTTGTATTATTTTCTCCCCAGAAATGCAAAAGTAGTCATCCTACTTCCTGTATTTACCTTTCCTGTTCTTGCAGCAAAAAAATCTGACCAGTAAGAACAGAGAACGTTCTGACGTAAGTCTCGCGGGATTTAACGTGACACAGTTTGGGCCGCTTGAATTTTTGCCTGTGTGAAAGGGGACAGAATCAAGGAGAGAATGATACAAAGTAACAAACTTGTCAACTGAGTCGGATCAAATTAAACAAATTTAGGTGTGAAAGCACCCTCAGTGTCTCTATAAGAATATACTCATTCAATACATTACCAGTCATTTTCCTTCCGAATACTTTTGTCTCCTCTTCTCCTTCCCCTGCAGGTCAGACCTTCATTACTTTTAATAAAACTACAAAAAATTGCATATTGTCTGTGTGTGCTTGCTGTGTTACCTGACATTGGGTCCTGAACTGCAATCATGTCATTATCACAAGGTGGTGGTTGGATAGCTTGATGGACCAAATGTCACATGGTTCGAAGAACCAGCTTGATGAGCAAGAGTTAAGACTGTAAATAGTGTGGTTCTAAGATAGATGTCTACATCGCTTCTACAGCAATTTTGTGTCATGTACACACATCATAAGCATTTTACTTGTGATTTCATGCAAAGACAACCTTTTTTAATATTGCACAGAGAGCCCACATTACCAGTAACTTCGACTGATTTCACCATTTAAAACCTAATTCATAGTCTCCACTTGGGACCTTGCAAACAGTGTTGTACAATAAAAGCGTGCAACACCTGACATTTCGGCTACTCCTGCACTTCTTGATTTTTATAACATATGCGGTGCAGCTGTCCCATTTAAGACAAAGCATTTTTCCACTGTTTTTTGAACAGCTAAGTATTTACATGTGCACAGATTCATAATTATTCAACTGCTTTACTGTTTATCTTTGCAGAGATTTTTTTTAAACATTAAAAAAACAAATGCTTTATCTAAAATTAATCGGACATTTTATAGAGCAAACACGGAAATCTCTGTATAGTGAAGCATATTGAATCAAGACAAATATATTTGTTTTCTATTTGGTCACTCAAAATAATAGATAAAACTCCAGCAAAGCAATGCACAGCTATAGCACTGTGTGGCATAATTGTGAAGTCACGGTTCACACAGGCAATGACCAGCATGGTGACTATTACCAAGCTTTAAGACAGGGGTGTCCAAACTTTTTGCAAAGAGGGCCAGATTTGGTCAGGTGAAAATGTATGGGGGCCGGGGACGGAGGGAGCGGATCCAGAAGTTGATGCTGTGATCGCGAGAGACAATTGCGCAATAATTTGAACGGCGACTGCTGTCACCAAGATTGAAACAAACTTCTTCACAGGTAGTTTTTTTTTTGTAATTAATTCATTAATTAATTGTCTGTGTCTTTCTTTCTTTCTTTTTTTTTTTACGGAGCTGGAGGATTTAGAATGTTATATCGACGCATTTTACGACCGTTTTTGTGTCATGGAGCAGGCGAGTGTGTGTTCTGCTGCTGCTTCTCAGTCTAAGCGACCGAGACCCGCAGATTCACCCAAAATAACGCCCGAGAAATCACAGCAGGGCACCGAGGTTAGCGATATCCTTCTCTCTATTGAGAATAAACTCACCAGCATGGATGGTAGACTGGCGCTGGTTGAACTTCTTCACAAAGAGTTACAAAATTTGCGGGAGAGCCTTGAGTTTAGTCAGGCGCAGCTCGTCTCTCTCGTGGAAGAAAATAACAGCCTGAAAAAGTCAGTCACCACACTAACTGCACGGCTTGGCGTTGCTGAGGGAGAAAATCGGAAAATGAAGGAGACAGTTCTCAGTTTGCAGTCACGCAGCATGAGAGATAACCTCGTTTTTTCTGGAATTATTGAAAAAAATAATCAAAATCCAGAACAGCTGGTCCGAGAATTTATGTCATCACAACTAAAACTATCCCCCGAAGTCACAAACTCAATTACCTTCCACCGAGTCCACCGAATAGGGCAAAAAAATTCCCAGAATAAACGTCCCAGACCTATTGTTGCCAAATTTGAACATTTTAAGCAAAACATTTTGGTACAGAGGCAGGGCAAGCAGCTTAAAAACACCAATTATGGTCTAAATGATCAATTTCCACAAGAAATCTTGGAAAGGAGAAGGAAGCTTTTTCCCATTAGGAAGCAATACATCCAAGAAGGTAAACGTGCTATTGTTTCTGTGGATAGATTGTATATAGATGGCAAGCTGTTTATGGATGAAACTATAACTCCTTGGTTATTCTAGAGCCCATTTTTTTTCATTTTTTTCATTTTTTTTTAAGCTACAGGTGGAAAAGAGAGTGGGATTGTGCGCAGGTCTCTTACTCGATTTCAGTTTAATATGTTAACATTTGTCAGAATGTTTATTTCTTTGTTGTTGAGGTTGTTGTTTGTTTGTTTGTCTGTTGTAGTTTTTTTTTTTTGGAGTTTAAGGTCATTGTTGTATGTTGTCTGCTTTTTTCCACCACTTACTAACCTTCATGTCTGTTTTTTCTCATACTTCTGGTTTATAGGAAATAACTTGAAATACATGTACCCCATTTGCTTGCAATTGCAGGCAAATGGCACAGAGACATCATGCGCGCACACCCAATTATATATGCATAGGTGTATACACACAACATATATATACATATACTGTATATGCATACATTACAGATATATCACATAGGCACATATAGTTTACACATTTAGTTAGTCTTTAGTACACAACCAGTTAGTGAAAACATGTCTTCATTTAAGTTTGTCACGTGGAACGTACGTGGAATTGGAAACGGGGAGAAGAGGCTAAAAGTTTTTAATCGATTGAACGATCTACAGGCAGACTTTGTTTTATTGCAGGAGACACATGTTTCTAAGTCGTCTGTAGATGCGCTCATCTCACCAGAATTCCCCCATATGTACTCAGCCGGCTTTAATTCTAAGCAAAGGGGGGTAGCTATACTGGTAAATAGAAGAATACACTTTGTTATGAATAACACCATAATAGATCCAGAAGGTAGATTTATAATACTAAAAATTTCAGTCCAAAATTTGGATCTATGTATTGCAAGCGTTTATGGCCCAAATGTTGACGACCCATCCTTTTTTCACACTTTTTTCACTTCTCTTTCTGAGCACTTGGACACCACACTTATAATAGGAGGGGACTTCAACTTGGTATTAAACCTTGCAGTCGACAGGCTCAGTACATCGGGGGTTTACCGAAAATGGCTGGCTACTGACACTCTCAAACAGTACATGAATGATTTTGGTCTTTGCGATGAATGGCGATCTCTTCACCCAACTCTTCGGGAATATACCTTTTTTTCATCAGTTCATAGTTCATATTCGCGTCTAGATTTCTTCTTAGCCAGTAACTCTATTGTGAGGGACATCATAGACACTGAAATATGTTCAAATCAAGCTATTAGCGATCATCATCCAGTTTCTCTTACACTAGTAAATAGGGAAGCTACAAGGGGAACTAGGAGCTGGAGATTTAATATATCACTACTGAAAGATGAAGACTTTATTAATTATTTTAATAAAGAGTGGGAATCATATCTGGAATATAATGATGTGCCAGGAATATCCCCAGGTGTTCTTTGGGAAGCAGCAAAAGTGGTCATGCGAGGTAAAATAATCTCTTACTGTTCATACAAGAATAAAAAAGAAAAAGCACTGATACTGGATTTAGAACAGAAGATTTTTTTTTTTTGTAATTTGAATTTTTTATTGGGTTTTCAATTTAGAAAATACAACAGAAACAAAAAAACAAACAAAAAAAAAGGCAAGTATACCCAGTGAGAGGAAAAAACATTCCATTTCCACCCTAATACTCTTAAGATGATTAGCTTAATCTACTACACCTATAAAGGTAAGATAGGATCCCCACTTATTATAGAAGCTGTCCATCCTGTCCAGAAGTTTATATGAAAGGCGTTCTAGTACAGCAAGCTTGCCCAACTCCCTGAGCCATTGAGTTATGGGTGGGGCAGAGGAAGATTTCCAGTAAAAAGTGATCAACTTTCGGCCCAGCATCAAAGCAGTCTGAATCCACTCGGCATCAGAGATTGGGTCCTGAATCATTGATGGATCCCCAAGGACAAAAAGTCTCTGAGTAAATGGTACTTCTTGCTTAACAATTGTCATAATATGTCTATGGATCTGCAACCAAAAGTCCTGTATTACCGAACAACTCCAAATCATATGGATTAATGTCCCCTCCCCCTGTAGACATCTCCAGCAGCTTGAAGAGTGAATGAGATTCGCTCTTAACATTTTACGAGGTGTTCAGTAAAATCGATTCAAAATTTTAAATTGAACAAGTCTGGTTTTCAATTCCCTAGACACTTTCTTCCCATTCTTTAAAATATTTGCCCATTCAACATCAGTAAATTGTGAATTCAGATCTTTTTCCCATACGTGTTTAAGGAATGTAGAATCTTTATTTGAGCTCTTAAGGAGCATTAAATAGAAATTTGAGGCCTTAGATCTTTTGCCACAGGAACTCAAAGCCTGGATGAGCCAATCTACATCAGGAGGAGAGGTAGTTGTAGATCCAAAGACTTGACACAGCAAATGTCGAAGTTGTAAATATCTCCAAAACTGATTCTGTGGTAGTCCATACTGTGCCCGTAGAACATCAAATGATTTGAGCGCTCCCCCTTCATATAGATCTTTTAACATCAAGATGTCCTTTTTCACCCAGATTTTCCACATAAATGGGGATTTTCCAATATGGAGACTTGGGTTAAGCCAAATAGAAGCCATAGAATTAGAACAGAAGATTAAATCACTGGAGACAACTTGTGCCATTTCCCCACAGGAACAGGCACTTAACGATTTGAGAAAATTAAAGCTGGAATTAAAAGAAATTACAAACAAAAGAGCACAGTTTTTAATACAAAGACTGCATCTTGAGAATTTTGAACACAGTAATAAATCGGGGCGATATCTTGCGAACCAGCTTAGATTGAATAAAGAAAAAACAACTATCCATTCTATCAAGGATATGACTGGAAATATTACCCATGTGCCTGAAGAAATAAATAACTCCTTCAGAAAGTTTTATGAAAATCTCTACTCATCACAGGTTAACCCATCGGACTCAGAGATAAATACATTTTTGGACAATATTAACCTACCACAATTAAATAATGAACAGATTGCGGCTCTGGATGCACCTCTTCAGGTGTTTGAACTCCAGGAGGCACTTAAGCACATCCCAAACAACAAAGCCCCAGGCCCAGATGGTTTTCCAGTAGAATTTTATAAAGAATTTTGGCCCGTGATGGCACCTACTATTTTTAAAATGGTGAACCAAATCAAAGAAGATAATGTAATTCCTCCGAATATGAATTTGGCTAGTATTCTCCTGCTCCTTAAACCTGGAAAAGAACCCACGCTTCCATCCAGCTACCGTCCCATCTCGCTTATGAATGTTGATCTCAAAATAATTTGCAAAGCTCTCGCCAAAAGACTGGAAAGGATAATTCCGTTTATTATACACCCAGATCAAACAGGTTTTATCAAGGGTAGGCACTCGGCTGATAATACACGCAGGCTATTTAATTTAATAGACTACTGCAAGATCAATAATGTAGAAACTACAATCTTGTCCCTGGATGCAGAGAAAGCCTTTGACCGGGTTAACTGGAAATTTCTTTTTATGGTGTTAAACAAGTTTGGGTTTGGTTCCTCTTTCATAAACTGGGTTAAAACACTATATAGATGTCCAGTTGCATCTGTCCGAACAAATGATCAGACTTCCCGAAGCTTTAATCTTCAGAGAGGTACTAGGCAGGGGTGTCCACTCTCTCCCTCACTTTTTACCAGCTTTATTGAACCATTAGCAGCAGCCATACGACAAAATGTTGATATCAGAGGTATTCAAACTGGAGAAAAGGAACATAAGATAAGTCTTTATGCTGATGATGTATTGATTTTCCTTGAAAACTCAGAAAGATTTCTTCTTCAGACAGTGGCGCTCATTGATAAATTTTCATCATTATCAGACTACTCTATTAACTGGGTAAAATCAATAGCTTTACCCATAAATTGCAATTTCCCAAATACATCTACTATTCCGATACAATCAGGGAATGTTAAATATTTAGGAATAGATATTTCTCCCAGGCTCTCAGAGTCATTGCGACTAAATCATATCCCCCTTTTAAAAAAGATACAAGACGATCTTACGCGCTGGAGGACACTACCTTTATCATTAATGGGAAGAGTCGCAACCATTAAAATGATGGTCCTTCCTAAAATTAACTATTGGAACAAAAAACAAGATGGCGACCGGGATGGTCACACTTTTTCAGCGCTGAGACAAAGTCGCTGATTTTCCCATTAAAAGTACCTAACCAACAGCGATCGGCGCTCTTGACGGACACCCACGGGCTGAATTTCCACCTCCGTCAGAATCCCGTTGGAATGCTCCTTTAATCGGGTAGAACTGCTGCGCTCTACCCGAAGCGATTGCCAAGCTAACGCTAGTTAGCTTAACGCTGGCCCCAGTGCGCCACCTAACTCCGACACGAAGCGGCTCAGTCCCCGGTGAGGGCTTACCGGAGGAACCAACCGAGGCGGCGGTTGGGAGCTCGGGCGCGGCGTTGGTGAGAGACGGGGGCCACCTGGACCCAGCAGGACAGTGGCCTGAGTCGGAGCCCAGTTGCGAGGCCCAGCTGAGGAACTACCAGACTGACGGCGGTCGGTGACGGGGCCTAGCGGAGGTGCCACCCAGCCAGACGGCGGCGAGCGGCGGTGATTGGCGGCGAGCGGCGGTGATCGGCGGCGAGCGGCGGTGATCGGTGGAGTTCGGCTGCGCCGGCGGTGTGCGGCATAACCGGCCAGGCAGACGGCAGCAGGCGGCGGCGGTTGACGGCGGTGATCTGCGGAGCTGTGCAGCGTTACTTGGCGGAGGAGCTGCGCAGGAGCTCGGTTGCGGCGGGTCCAGCAGCGGCCGGGCTAGTTGAGGCCTAGCCGGATTCTCTGTTTATTTCTATCCACAGGTCAGTAAAATGCCACCAAAAAAAGAGGAAATGGAAGAAATTAAAAAATCTCTGAACTTTATGTCAGAAGAATTGGCCAAATTGACTAGCCAGTAGGCCAAAATAATAGGCCTAATAGAAGAGGTACAAGCCCTACATTTAATAATTCAAGAAAAAGACAAAAAAATTATGGACCTGGAGCAACACGGGCATCTTTTGGAGCAACGCGTCGAGGATCTTGAACAAGGTTCTCGTATTGATGACCTAGTTATAATTTGTTCTCAATGATCCCTACCCAACCATCAATGGCCTGGTTTAAGTCTCTAGACTCAAATATAAGTAAATTTTTATGGAAGGATAAACCATCACGGATTAGTTTAAAAACCCTCCAAAAAGCGAAAGAGTGCGGAGGCTTAGATTTACCAAATTTTTTAAATTATTTTTTAGCCAATAGATTGCAGTTCGTTTCAAAATGGACAAAATCAACCCCATTAGGGAACCCATGGTTAGATGCTGAACAGGCTCTCTGTGGGTCGCTAAATATCTCTGACTTACCTTTTATAAGTCCCTCTATTAAACGCCATGAGTGTTTTAAAAGTATTAATATTAGTTCCTCTCTGACGGCTTGGTGGAAATTTTTAAAAATAACAGGGTCTTCACTTGTCCCCTGTAAACTCACGCCCATTTGGAATAATCCTGATATCCTGCAACAAAAGAGGACATTAAAATTTCCACTATGGCAAGAGAAGGGAATAAAGAACTTAGAACATCTTATTCAAGGTGGAAATTTTATCCAATTTCAGGATCTAGTGTCACAACACGAAACCAGTGATAAAAAGTATTTTGAATACCAACAGCTTAAATCCATAATAAAAGCAAGATTTAATCTTAATCAGACAGATTTAGAAGTACCAGTTAAGGTGGCAGAGTTTCTAAATCTCCGTTCCCCAAAATTGATATCGAAAATATATAGACTATTATCAAAGTTGGATGAGTCCATATCTCTTCCAATATCAAAATGGGAGACAGACTTATCGATTAATAAGGAGAAAAGTTTCTGGACACAAATATGTTTAAACACTTTTAAGATGACTAAAAACTCTATCTTACAACTTATACAATATAAAGTTCTACATAGAATTCATTATACAGGACAAAGGATGTTCAAAATGGGCCTGAGTCACACAAATATCTGCCCTCACTGTACTAGCAATGTCCCGGATAGCTATATGCATGCTATGTGGTCCTGTGCACCGGTTCAAAAGTTCTGGCAGAAGACATGTGAAGACCTGTCTGCATGGCTTGGATATAGTGTCCCACCCTCACCTACACTTTGCATATTAGGTGATTTAAGTGAAATAAATATAGATGCAAGGATGTCACACATGGTTCTCACTGCCTTATGCATCGCAAAGAAAGCTATCCTCATGAACTGGAAAACAAGAAATAACTTATGCACGACTTACTATAATAACTTACTATTGGATTATATTAGCCTGGAAAGAATGTCAGCCTCCTCAAATAATCAATTGGCGGAATTCAATTCTCTCTGGTCCCCGCTTATTAATTCTATAATCTGAGGGGTGGCGGGCAGTGACTCACTCTCCTTGGCACCTCTGGCGGCTGGCTGCGCCCCAACCGCAGGTGTCCGGGGGGCCTGCTCCGGGGTGGCCGTCTGTCTGGCCCTGGGGGGGGGGGGGGGTGTTGGTGGGGGGGGGGGGTTGTGGGGTGGGCCGGGGGTGTTGGGCTGTGGCCCCTAGCCGGCTGGCCTCGCCCCTCGTGGGGGGTCTAGGTCTGGCCCTGGGCCCCTGGTGCTGGGGGGGTGTCCCCCCACCCCGGGCCGGGGTCGGGTGTGTGCCGGCGGTGGGGGTTGTCCCTGATGCATCCTTGCGTGGTGGGGTCATGTGTTTCCTGGGGCCCGGGTGCCACCCATCCTGGGTTGCCCTCCCCGTTCACGGGGGTCTGCTGGTGGGGGAGGGGGTGTGTGAGTGTAGGCTTGTGTATGAGCGGATGTGGAAGTGGGTGTGTGTTGAGTGGGCAGGTGGGGTTGTGTGTTTGTGTAGGTGGGTATGTGTGATGGTGGGTGGAGTTATGTGTGTGTATGGAAGCGGTTACTTGTGGGTAGATGTCTAGGGGGTGGAGGATGCGTGTATGGGTAGGAGAGCTTTGTTGGGTGGCAGGGGTTGGGCAGTCCATCCAGTGGCATGGGGGCTGGCGTTTCGGGGCTTGCTTGTCCCGGCCGCCCTGCTGTTGCGTTGGGGGGTGAGGCACTTTGCCACATCGCCCCTGATGTCATTGGCAGCGGGTGTGCGTTGGTGCTTGGGGGTGGCTGGGGGGATCATTGGTGCGGGTTGTTGGCTGTGTTTCCATTGGGTTGTTCCGGGGTGGCTGTGGTTGCAGGGCGGCCTGCAGTTGTCGGTGTGCGTCTGGGGTGGGTGGTCGTGGGCCTGCGTGGGCGCTCGGGTGTGTCGCCTGGCGTGTTGGGCGCTGTGTGGGTCCGGCCCATTGTTCACTATTGTGACTGTTGTTGTCCATGTTCGTGTGTGTAAGATGAGTGGTAGTATGTTTGGCTGCCCCGTCATGTTAGTGGTGCTGGAGCGCCGGGACGTGATGCTGGTGGGTCCTGGGTTGTTTCCACTGGCGGCCCTCGCCCTGGGTTGGGATTTGGGGGCAGTGGGTGGCCTCACAAGCCAGTCTGCAAGCTGGCTTCTGGGGGGGGGGGGGGGCTTGTTTTTGGACCGCCTACCTCCCAGTCTTATTTCCCACCCTCCTCCTCCCCCTGATCTTTTTTGTTACATTTAGGGCTTTGGGGTGGGGGTGTGCCGCACTGTGTCGGTGAAGGGGATACCTTTGCCGCGTGGTGGGGCTGCACTCACCTCAATTTTAATTGCATTTTAGACACTGAGGGCTTGGGGGGATGGGGGCTCTGCTGCCCATCACAGTGGCTAACGATGCTTCAATTACTATCCCCCCAATTTTAATTGCACTTTAGTAGTCCACACATTTATACACAATTATATCATATAACCGACACCCACCCACCATGTTCTGTGCAGGGGGAGGAGGTGGGGGTCTTCCCCCACCCCTGTTGCCCTGTCTTGCTGGGAGCGTGGGGGCCTGGTGGGGAGCCTGGGACCTATCATGTTGTAAAAATCCCTGGATGCTACTAATATATAGATACAACCAAGGAAGTGACGGGGGGCTGAATATGAGTTTAAGTGTGAGTGAGAGGGTGATGAATGGAGGTGGTGATGGTGGGTCGGTTTTGTGCGGCGCTTTGCATGCCGGGTGGCATCTTGGGGCGCCTGCGGTGGTCTGCTGATTGTTCACTCAGATGGGCGCCGGGGGATGGGAGTCTGCTTCTGTGGCCTGCGCCAGTGGCCTCCCTGGTCACTGCCGGGCACTGGTGCATGTTCAGGCTCACTGCATCTGCTTCGCAGTCGGCTTTTGAAATAAAGGTGAATGAGGACTGAATTTAAGTGGGTACTGGAGTGAGATAGAGAATGGGTCGGTCTGGCTGAGTGAGAGGGGTGTGCATGGGAACATGTGGGTGTGAAGGTATGGGGAGGGGTGTGCCTGCGAGTCGGGAGGGGCTGGATTAGGGGGGTAGTGCCTCTCGGCAATGTGGGCTCACCTGGGCGAGGGTACTTCTTTGGACGTGGGGGTCCCCGGGGTGTGTGGCCGAGGCGCTGGGGCGGGACCGCTGTGGGGGTACCTGGGGGGGCTCGCGCCGGGGGGCGCTGGCTGGCCTCTGTCCTGGGGGGTGGGGTCGCTGGCCTCCTGGTGCCTGGGGCCCGGGGGCGGATGTTGGCCCTGCTGGGGGGTGGGGGTCGGGCGGGTCCAGGGGTGTGGGCTCACCGTGCCGGCCGCTGGGCGGCCTGCCCTCCCTTGATCGTCTCTCCGGGGGTGGATGCTTGGCTTTCCTGGGGCTTGCTGACCTCGGGGCTGGGGGTTGGTGGTGCTGCCTTGCCTGCTCGGGGTCCTCGGGGGGAGGGCTGCTGCGACCGGCCCTCCGCTCGTATGTTTCCTGACAAACCACTCACATGCACACACTTATTTTGCGCGCGTTCTCATATATAGGCACACAGACATACATGTACAAGTGTCTCTCCTTTAACAGGTGCAGAAACCAGACTCGTGTTGAGACATCTCCGGTGGAAGAAGCAGTTTGTCTTTTGTTTGTTTGGTTTTTTTTTATTTTATTTTATTTTTTTTGTGTGTCTGTTCCCCTCCCCTTTCTTTCCCCCCTTCACACACTTCCTTTCCCTCTTCCCCATCCTGTTGGGTCTTCCATGGGTAAAACAATTAAAATAAAGTATTAAAAGTTATTACAGGAGGAGTTTACAACAATATACAGTGCAAAGTTAGGCACTGTATAGGCTCCTCTTGGCAAAGTAAATCTGTTTTGGCACAGTAGGGTGACAGATCTCTGTTCTGTTTGCCTAGCTGCCTGACAGGACAAAAAAAAAAAAAAAAAAGGAAAGAAAATGTATGGGGGCCGACCATTCAGCCTGACATTCCTCGAACCATTACCATTGTAAATTACCATGTAAATATGTAACTATATCACTTTGCTGTCTGCAGCTAGGTTGACATTGCAAATGAGAATCTGTTGTCAATTGCATTACCAGGATAGTTAAAGGTTAAAATAATAATAAATTACATACAAATAAACTATTTTATGAAATTTGACTCTGAATATTTTTAGAAATGTGTATTTATTGATTTTGTTTCAACAAATCACATCCCAGTGCATTTTGACAAAGAATAGTATAGTCAAATTAAATGACAGAAATTTGACAAAACTGTGGTTTGATCATCACAAAAAATCAATTCACTGAGACTCTGGAATTTATTCTCCTCAGAAGAATAAAAAAAAATGTACCTGCATTAATGTGAAGGGTGACCCTGGTGTTTTGACTGCAGTAAGCAGGCCAGGTCTGGCTCAAAAGCAGTGGTTTTGATGCGCAAGATGTCACGCAGGTGAGAGTCACTTAGTCTTGTCCTCACACGGTTCTTGTTAATGTTCATAACCGAGAATGTCTTCGCGCACAAGTATGTCGAGCCAAACAAGCTCAGCATTTTCTTAGCAAATGTTCGAATCTCTTGGAACCTGTCTTTGTCCAGCTGGCGGTAAAAGTCGACGAGAGGGAGTTGCTGGTGGCGACCGTGACACTCCGCGTCACACTGCAGCTCAATGAGCTCCAGCTGCAGGTGGTCTGGAGCGTCATTAGGATCCATGGAAAAAGGAGTGGAAAAAAGTGTGATCTCCTTTTCAATAGCTGCGAAATCCCTGAAACGCTGTTGAAACTCCTCAGTCAGAGATGAGATGTTTTCTGCATACCTCCTCATTTGTGCACTGATATTGTTTTCTGGAAAACTGGTCTTCATTTCCTGCAGTGATGGGAAATGTGTGGTATTGGGCTGCGTTTGTGACAGGTGCCTTTGGAAAAGTAGCAGCTTTGTCCGAAAAGCTTTTATGTATGAATACATTTGGCTCACCACTGCATTTTGCCCCTGAAGGCTCGTGTTCAGCGCGTTCAGATGTCGTGTTATGTCAACTAAAAATCCAAAATCAGCCAGCCAAACAGGATCGCAGAGTTCCGGCATTGGTTGTCCGATGCCGGAAAGTTCACACAGGGGTCACGCAATGAGAATGCGGCCACAGGTCTACTGCCACCCTCTGGTGAAATATAAAATTGCTGTTTTTGGTATGTGTGTATTGTTTACTGTGGGAAACTGTGCTGGCGGGCCACATATTATTGATTTTATGACAGGACGCTTCGGGCCGGTGGAAATTTGGACACGGGCCGGATTTGGCCCGGGGGCTGGACTTTGGGCATGCCTGCTTTAAGAGCTAAAGTCACACTTTAGAGCCAGGGACATGAGTTTGCATCCCACATGTGACTTTGTGTTTTGTAGTGGTTAAGGTCTGCTAATATTTGAAGGTAGGGAGTTCCTTCTGTGTTTTAGGTCCTTACAGATCTCATTTATTGCCATTTCCAAGGATTAATTTAAAGTTTTGACAATTCTCAGTGACACATCTTTGAAAACCAAAATCACAACTGAGTTGTTTCACAGCTCATTTAAAAATGGTTTTGCTTCCCCCATTTTCAGACACTCCATGTTCTGCCTACTCATTTAAATTCACGAGCCTCTCATCTAATTGGGGAAAGTTTTCAGGTTAAGTACAGTAAAGGCCAGTGTTGGGAGTAAAGTCTTTTAGGACCCCTTTACACAGCACGGAGATCACTGGGAGACCATTGAGAAATCAAAAATTGACCTGATCACTCAACGATCTTAGTCTGTGTAAAAGTTTGGGAGATTGTTGTAAGACTTATATGGTGATATTTGAAAGATATTGAGATTACTGAGCGACCAGGGGCCTCATGTACAAAGGGTACTTATACACAAAAACATGACGTACGTCCTTTTCCAATTTTTTTCAAAATTTCAGATGTATCAAGAATGAAATGACCATGGAAATATGTGCAGCCTCGCAGCAACTTCATGGCTGACGTATGTACGTTTCTACTGTTATTGGTCCTTTGATGACAGAGGTGATGTTGGGAGACTGATAATGATGTGAAAATGATAGTACACACCAGAGACACATGATGAACAAACATCCAAGTGTGCGCAATTAGATGAGTGGATATAAAAGCAACCGCAAAGAAGTGCAGAAAATGCCTCTAACAACAATGGTGTTAACATTATTAGAGGATATTGCAAAACGTGCAGTGAGAAGAGAAATGGTATTTAGAGACAGAAGCTCTTCTGGCTCAGGATGACGACTGGCTTGTCAGATGGTTTAGGTTTCCACGGACACTCTTTGTGGAACTGTGCTCAGGGCTACGGTCGCTCTTGGAACACAACACAGCAAGAAGCCGTGCCCTGCCCGTCTTAGTGCAGGTGCTGACAACTCTGGGGTTCCTGGCAACAAGGCCATTCCAGAGGAAGCTGGCAGACTGATTGGCAACTTCCCAGCCAAGTTATTCCAGCTGTGTGGGATGGCACTATCCAGCTGTCACCCAGGTACATCATATTCCCATTCAATGTAGTTGGACAGGCCAACATCAAAGTGCAATTTGCAGCGAGAGCGTTTTTCTAATGTAATCAGAGCTATCGACTCCACACACATTGCTATAAAGTCACCGTTGCAAGAAGAATATGTGTATGTTTACAGGAAACATTTCCCTTCTATCAATATACACATTAT
Source organism: Pholidichthys leucotaenia (assembly GCA_020510985.1). Lineage (NCBI taxonomy): Eukaryota > Metazoa > Chordata > Actinopteri > Cichliformes > Pholidichthyidae > Pholidichthys > Pholidichthys leucotaenia. Next base: position 50,577,722 of record CM035844.1, read on the forward strand.
ATGTAATGAGCAAATGCGACTAACCAACATTGTTACAAGGTGGCCTGGTTCAACACACAATTCATTCATTCTAATGAACAGCATTGTTGGGAACAAACTACAAGCTAGCACTGTGCGGATGGGTGGCTTCTTGGTGAGTAAATTCATGCAATTGTCATAAATAACCAAAGTCATGCGTAACGTGCCTGTACGCCACCCAGCATCACCCTGTCTTCAAGGCTTCATTAAAAGCTAGTGGTTTGAGGAAGTGACTTCCTTTTTTTGCTGATTAAACTACAGTTTCACAGCATTCTAGCAAGCCCCCAATTGCCTCTGTGTGTACAGTAGTTATGTCAAGAAACACATGCGTAAAGTTTGAAATGCAACAGTCTCACTTGTTCCCCGGCACACTTCATTCATTTACAATAGTAGTGTGTGTAATCCATGTAAGTTGTATATAACTACAAAGAATGAGATTTGCATTTTGGACATAAAATATGTACTTGTCAAGTCTAATATGATCTTCTTTCAACTGACAGGTGACCGTGGCTACCCACTAAATAGGTTCATATTGTCTTCTTTTTTGTGACTGTTTTCCTTTATTCAACCAGCTGATCCATGCAGCTGGTCACAAATCACAGCGATCAGCTGGCGCTTCTGAGGATGACTGCAGATGTCAGTCGAAATATGTCAAGGTTAAATAAACATCTCCTTCTCATTCCTGTCTGAATAAAGGAAAACAGTAAACTAATCTTATACGGCTGTGAGCAGGCTATTGACTTACCTGTATCCAGCGCTAATGCCGGAGGACAGCATGCCAAATAAAATATTTTTACGCACCTCTACCTTATTCAGGAGCGCCTCCAACTCACAGTCCATGAAATTCCATTAAATCCATTATTTTTGATCATGGATACAGGAGAATCAAATGTGCAAGGCTTGTATATATCTATTTGCATATTTGTTTGCATGTAATTGCATATTCAAATGGAGGCATGTCAACGGAGGAGTCCGGTATTTCCTCACGTGCATTCAATTGGATAAATGGATAATTAGTATTCAAAATGGATTTGGGGCTTAACAGGACATTTGAGGGACTGAATCATATTTCTAATGCAGCAGATATTTGGACTGGGCATGATAAAAGTGTTCTTTGGATCACTGCACATCGGATTAATCCATGTCAAAGAGGTAAGAAAGAAAAAATACAGTATGTGTGAAAAAAATAAACTGGAAAATCCATCCATCCATCCATCCATCCATCCATCCATCCATCCATCTTCTACCGTTTTCCAGAGGTCTGGGTCGCGGAGGCAGCAGTTCAAGCAGAGAAGCCCACACTTCCCTCTCCCCAGCCACCTGCTCCAGCTCTTCAGAGAGGATACCAAAGCGTAGTCTCTCCAGCAAGTCCTGGGCCTGCCCTGGGGTCTCCTCCCAGTGGGATATGCCCGAAACACCTCAAGTGGGAGGAGTCCAGGAGGCATCCTGATCAGATGCCCATACCACCTCAACTGACTCCTTTCAATGTGGAGGAGCAGCGGTTCTACTCTGAGCCTCTCCCGGGTGACTGAGCTCCTCACCCTATCTCTGAGGGCGAGTACAGCAATCCTACGAAAAAAGTTCATTTCAGCCGCTTGTATCTGTGATCTCATTCTTTTGGTCATTACCCAAAGCTCATGACCATAGGGGAGGGTAGGAACATAGATTGAGTGGTAAATCGACAGCTTTGCCTTAGAGCTTAGCTCTCTCTTCACCACAACAGACCAGTACAATGTCTGCATAACTGCAGATGCTGCTCCGATCCATCTGTCAATCTCTCGCTCCATTCTCCCCTCACTCGTGAATAAGACCCCAAGATACTTAAACTCCTCCACTTGGGGCAGGAGCTTGTCCCCAACCCGGAGAGGACAATCCACCTTTTTCCGGCTGAGGATCATGGACTTGGAGGTACTGATTCTCATCCCAGCCACTTCACACTCAGCGGCAAACCGTCCCAGTAAGACCTGTAGGTCATTGCTGGATGAAGCCAGCAGGACAACACCATCTGCAAACAACAGAGATGAGATCCTATTGTCACCAACTGGAAAATGCTTTTAAAGATAAAAGTAATGATCTGCAGGAGCAAAAATGAATGAAACTTCAGTCAAAACTTAAAACTGCTTCACAAGAAGTGTCAAGCATAACACACTGCTCAGTTAGAAGAAATCAATCAAATCCACTGCAGTAAAGCTGGATAAAACAGAAGCTGCCTTGGCATTATAATTATTTATTGAGGGCCAGTGAGTCCTGCACACACTTGGAGCTTTGGACTCTTTTGAAGACATTGTGGAGCTGCTAGCCAACTATTTTCACACCCCGGACAGTATGACTATCCGGAGGATTCGTTTTCGGCAGTGACATCAGCGTGAACCTATTCATCAGTTTGTCGCCGACTTAAGGCAGCTAGCTAGTGAGTGTCGCTTTGGACTGTTGGAGGATGAAATGGTATGTGACCAACTTGCGGTGCTCACGTGCAGCATTGCATTGTGGGCTAGGCTATTCACGGCACCCAGTGACTTAACATTAGCCAGAGCTGTCGAACTAGCGCTCCAGCTGGAAGCTGGACAAGCTAGCTTTGGAGCTAACCTGGCACCAGTCACAGTGGCCACTGGAGCCACCCGCCACAGCAAATGTTGCAGATTCGGATAGCAAGGATAGCTTGGACGACAATAGTGCCAGCCGCAGGTCTGCCCCAGGAAAACTCCTGTGTCAGAGTTGTGGGTTTGCAATGCACCGCAATAAGGCTAAGGACTGCCTGGCTATGGGAAAACGTTGTAGCAGATGTGGACGCTTGAACCATTACGCTAGAGTGTGCCGTGCATCTGACCCGGAGAGCCCACAGAAGAAATCACTCCGCCTGCCCCCAGCGACCATCCATACAGTGTCCCCCAGTACAAACGGGTACACATATTGCACAGTGGAACTAGACAGCGTGGAGGTGCCACTGCTGTTCGACACAGGAGCAGAGGGGTGGTTGCTGAATTGGGTCACAGTGAGGAAGTTTTTCCCCCACTACAGGATTAAAGGTAAGAGCTACAGGATTAAAGAGATGAAGAGCTAACCGACACCACGGAGGTCAAGCAGGACCAGCTTCACTCAGGTTCGGCACATGAGGGTCTCAGTGCTGGCACTCAGGACATGGTAGAGGGGGGTACCAAGCATGGCCACGAGGTGCCTGCATCGGCAAGTGACACCAATATGCTAGCCCCAGATGCCTCCGGAGCTTGGCCACAGGGAGATGGAAGGTCTGCAGCAATGATGGTGACTGCTACGATGGTTTTAGAAGAGGACGGGGCTGACCGACAAGCATGGAAGGACCGCATGCTCAGCAGCACCACGTCAGGCCGAGCCGGGCCCCGCTGAGGGTTTTGGACTTGGTTTGGGTTCGGGGTGAAGAACGTCCACGGCGAAGATGGGTCAGACAGCCAGCAAAACATCAAGGGTGTCTGCGCATAGTGGCTAAGCTGGGCACAGCAGACTTCAGGTTGTCCAACAGCTCATCGAGGCACGGCAGTCAGCTTCAGCGTGTCCGGGAAGAGGCTCCAAGTGACAAGGCTGGACGGGAGTCGTGTTGGTGGTAAAGGAGTCGGGCTTCATCGTCCGAAAGATCAGCCATCGTCCCAGAAGTCTGCAGCTTCCAGGGGCACATTTGCTGAGGGGCTGCCCTGGGCACCCCCATGCCAGTTCTGCCTCTCCCACCCAAGAGACTGTGCTGTAAATAAAGTGTGTTTATAGTTCTGATGTTGTTGCATGGGGCTATTTTATGTGGTTTTTTGTTTTTTGTTTTTTTTTTTTTAAGTTTAGGAGCACGGCGAGTGATTTTAGTTTAATTATGGACTTTTCTTTAAGTATGGGTGGCAGAATAATCCATCCCGCCATGCGGGCTGTACGGTAGTCTACCCGTCACCCCTATTTTAGGTTGTTTTGAATGAGTGTGTTAGGCCAATTTAGTACATTGTTTTTTGTTATTTTAGTGCGTGATTCGGGTCCCAAATTTGGGGGGTGTTTCGATTGCGTGTATGGTTTTGGACTTTTCTAAAGGGGGACGGGGGGAGAATATTAAGTACAATAATCAGCACCTTATTGTGAAGTGCAGTGTAGTGACATGCACTTCCCACCACATCACCGCACTGCCCTATATAAGGCAGAAGGCATCCATATTACAGCCTCTTTCACCGGTGCCCTCTGCCAGGTAGCTGCCGTGTTACTGCATCTACAGTTCCATCAATAAAGCTGTGTTCGCCAAGTCATCTTGCCTCATCCTTCACCCAGGTATTTTACCATACAAAACAGTAATTTGTTTAGTGTATTTTCTATGAGCATATATTACCTCCACCAAGTTTGGCCAAATGTGGTCTGGGTGGTTTGTTTATCAGTTTGTTTGTCTGTTAGCATAATTACATGCTAACAGACTGACTACATGCTAACAATCTGTTAGCATAATTACGCAAAAATTACTCCATGGACTTTGATGGTATTTTTACCAGAGGTGGCCCATGACCTAAGGATAAACACATTAGATTTTTGGAGGTGATCCAAGAGCACATACCTCTACCAAGTCCCTACTTTCTCGCAATGTGTTAGCAGGATTATGCAAAAACCGCTGGACAGATTTGGATGAATTTGTCACCAGAGGTGGCCCTTGAGCTACGGATGAACCTGTTAGATTTTGGAGGTGATCCATGAGCTTATACCTCCACCAAGGCCCTATCTCACAATGTACGGATGAAAGGATGGACGGATGGAGGACTCGAGTTGCATATTTGTACTGTGGTGGAAGATGTGCTGCTTAATTTAACCTTGTATGAACATCATTCTGTATGTATGACTGATCAACGTTCTGGTAAAAACATTTTGACCTGCATGTGAGACAATCAAAGACTCCTCTGACGGTGCAGTTTTACCACACAACACAATAATGGACATCTTAAATTTTGAGAGAGAATACCATTACCATTGTACCTTCAGGAATGCACACCTGATAAGATGTTAAATTTCTGATAAATATCTTTTGTCAAGATCAAACTGCACAATGACCACCAAATTTTTCCACGTCGAAGGTAGAGATGGCTGAGAGATCAGTGAGGGATCGCTGAACACTTGATGAAAGACCAATAGAGTTCATTGAAAGATTGCTAAGAGATCACTGAGAGATTGATGAGACCAAGTCAAAACCTTGGCTAGCATAGAGACCATTGAAGGTCACTGAGAGATCATTGAAAGATCTTGGTGATTGCTGAGAGGTCATTAATCCGGAATCATTTGCCAGATGACACTTTGAACTGCTGCCATCTGGCAAACGATTCCGGAGCATCAGAAGCAGAACCACCAGACTGATCAGCAGCTTCCTTCCACAAGCTGTTAGGATGCTGAACAGTTGATCCGGAATCCTTTACACATATTACTGCACTTTATGGACATTATGTATATTATATGTATATTATAGTTTTAGTCAGTTTTAAGTATTTATTTCTCTTAGCTACTTAGATTCACTTAGCCATTTTAATTGTTTTATATATACATAGGCAGTTATTATCATTTTAACTGCAACTGTAAAAAGTTAACATTACTGTAAAATCCAAATGTGTCTCAGGGATATGTGAATGGCTGTCGGGGTGGGGGGTGAGGGGGGGGGTGAGTGTGTTTTTAAATTATGTTCTTTTTACAATACGGATGCCTAGAGAAACGCAATTTCATCTTGCTTGCACTACAGTTGTATGCATAGCATCATGACAATAAAGGTTGATTGATTGATTGATTGATTGATTGATTAAAAGACTGTTGAGAGATCTGGCCATTTTTTCATCACTCAACAATCTCTTGACGATCTCCACCCCTGTATAGAGGGGGTGTTAGAGCCATATACAGACGTGGACAAAATTGTTGGTACCCCTCTGTTAATGAAAGAAAAACCCACAATGGTCACAGAAATAACTTGAATCTGACAAAAGTGGTAATAAATAAAAATTCTATGAAAATTAACCAATGAAAATCAGACAATGCTTTTGAATTGTGGTTCAACAGAATTATTTTAAAAAAACAAACTCATGAAACAGGCCTGGACAAAAATGATGGTACCCCTAGAAAAGATTGAAAATAATGTGACCATAAGGACATGTTCAACCAAGATGTGTCCTCTATTAAACATCACAGGTGTCTACAAACTTGTAATCAGTCGGCCTAGTTAACGGGTGACAAGTAGTCACTGTGCTGTTTGATGACATGGTGTTTACCACACTAAACATGGACCAGAGGAAGCAAAGGAGAGAGTTGTCTCAGGAGATTAGAAAGAAAATTATAGACAAGCATGTTAAAGGTAAAGGCTATAAGACCATCTCCAAGCAGCTTGATGTTCCTGTGACTACAGTCGCACATATTATTCAGAAATTTAAGATCCACGGGACTGTAGCCAACCTCCCTGGATGTGGCCACAGGAGTAGACGGATAATACAAATGGTAACAAAAGAGCCCAGAACAACCTCTTAACACATTCATGGTGAACTCCAAGGTCAAGGTACATCAGTGTTAGATCACAGCATCCGTCGTTGTTTGAGCCAAAGTGGACTTCATGAGAGACGACCAAGGAGGACACCACTGTTGAAAACAAATCATAAAAAAGCCAGACTGGAATTTGCCAAACTGCATGTTGACAAGCCACAAAGCTTCTGGGAGAATGTCCTATGGACAGACAAGACAAAACTGGAACTTTTTGGCAAGACACATCAGCTCTATGTTCACAGACGCAAAAATGGAGCACACCAAGAAAAGAACACTGTCCCTACTGTGAAACATGGAGGAGGTTCTGTTATGTTCTGGGGCTGCTTTGCTGCATCTGGCACAGGGTGTCTTGAATCTGTGCAGGGTACAATGAAATCTCAAGACTATCAAGGTATTCTAGAGAGAAATGTGCTGCTCAGTGTCAGACAGCTTGGTCTCAGTCGCAGGTCATGGGTCTTGCAACAGGATAATGACCCAAAACACACAGCTAAAAACACCCAAGAATGGCTAAGAGCGAAACATTCGTCGTCGTCGGCCTCTGTCGGTCTATGATGACCATGGAAGAGAACCCTAAACGTCTACTCTGCTGGAACAGCACCGCCTGTGGCTGAACAGGCCGATGCGCGCCGGTGTTCTACCTTCCAGCGTTGGGCGTTGGTAGGATTCGAGCCTGAGCAGGAAGATATGGAGGACAAGATGTTACCCATGCAGCATGTTCCCCCTCTCCACGTCACTGATGAATCCAAAGGAACAGCAGGGCTGCTATAGTTTGGCACCAGTGCCATCGCAGGAGCTGCCAGAACAATGTTGAGCACAACAGAGAACTGCCTTAGGGGCCCCGACTCCGGATTTTTCCTCAGGGTTGACTCCCGAAGCCTTTCCCGTGACCGGGTGTGCCGCAAGGCAGCGGAGGTTTGAAATCAGGGTTTACCTTCCCCTAGATGGGCTACCTTCCCAGGTTGACGAGCCACCATCTACCCGAAGCATCTGGTTTTAAGGTGCCAGAGATCCACCCTCGCCCCTTCTCCTATTAGTAAAAGCAGTTCCGCCGGGCTTAGAGACTAAACCACACGGGCAGGCTAGGAGTTGGACTTAGTTGTCAGAGGCTTTTCGAGATGCACGCCATAATGAGCATTTTATGAGCACTGGGAGCTTAACCCCCGTGTCGCTCCTGGCTATGACAACCTTGGAACCATTGGAGCGAAACATTGGACTATTCTAAAATGGCATTCTATGAACCCCGATCTAAATCCTATTGAACATCTGTGGAAGGAGCTGAAACATGCCGTCTGGAGAAGGCACCCTTCAAACCTGAGACAACTGGAGCAGTTTGCTCATGAGGAGTGGGCCAAAATACCAGCTGAGAGGTGTAGAAGTCTCATTGACAGTTACAGAAATTGTTTTATTGCAGTGATTGCCTCAAAAGGTTGTACAACAAAATATTAAGTTAAGGGTACCATCATTTTAGTCCAGGCCTGTTTCATGAGTTTGTTTTTTAAAATAATTCTGTTGAACCACAATTCAAAAGCATTGTCTGATTTTCATTGGTTAATTTTCATAGAATTTTTATTTATTACCACTTTTGTCAGATTCAAGTTATTTCTGTGACCATTGTGGGTTTTTCTTTCATTAACAGAGGGGCACCAACAATTTTGTCCACGTCCGTATGTCAATCTGCACTGTCCTAATAACACTTTCAATTGTCATAAGCTGTAAGTCATTCTTAAGTCACCATTACAAAACCATCGTAAGTCACCATCATAAGTCACAATTACAAAACCACAAAATTCTGCATGACAGGTTAGGGATGGAGGTTCAATAAAACACCAATCTCCCCTGCAGATAAACCATATTTGTGTGCTCTTGTTCAGCTTTTTTAAGTTCCTTCATTCATCTTTTCCTGTTCATGTATTCATTTTCATTTTCACTTTTACTTAGCTGATACAACAGCCATCAAAACTAGAATCACCAACATTTCATTACATCTCCAACCACTAAAGCAGTGTTTTTACCCCTGTTGGAACAGCATCAAAAATTACAAAGATCACATTCATAAAAAGAGTAGCCCCTGATTCCCATGAGTCTTGCAGCTCTCTCCACCAGCTGTGTTTGTGTTTTGAAGTGGCATGGATTACAACAAGGTTTGAATGACAAGATCACGTGAGAATTATATAAATAACATGAGTGCTCAAGACAGACTGAGGAGGACCGATTGCGATCACGTGATAACAAGCTAGCATCATGTACCGGCTCTCGATCTGGATTCGTGTGCTCTAATAATGCATAAGTAGCCCATCAGCTTTAATGAAGTGTTTGCATGTTATGTCAAAGTTTTTATCTTCTCTGACACAGTGATGGAGGAGTAGACCTCAGAAAATAACAGGCAATCTGTGGGGAACACAATACACAAGTTTAGCATCCTGTCACACCCAGAGAGGCAGAAGGAAACACAGGGACAATGGACCATGTGAGAAAGCTCACCAGGAGGTTCAGACTGGGTAGAGTTTCGACACCTCCCGGCGAGAGGAAAATTAACATGGAGTCCACTAGACAATAATGTGCCTTTCGCCACCTGCAGCAACGGGCTGGCGCGTGAAAATGCAGGTGGTGAATTTATTGTAACTTGTGTTCAAGCTGTTATGATAATGTTTCACACACATCTATTGTTCATGCACCAGTGCATAATGTCAGCAGCTTCAGTCTCAATGCATGAGCAATAAAGGTAAAAAAGAGTGCAGAGAGACTGGGGGAGGCTTTCCCAGCCCCAGTGGCTCACACTGGGGCCAATGGCTGTACATGTTGTTAGAAGGTTAATAAAAATTCTGTGTCATCCTACGCTCGTGTCTCACCTCCACATCCTTTCCTTTTACCCTCTACACTGGTGACCCGACGTGAGACAGACAGTCTACTCCCTTTCACCGTGCTGTGGACTCCGGAGTACCAGGGATCGCCTGCATCCGTTTCATCCACACTGGAGCGCCCGCACCTGTTCTTCTCTCCACATGGGCGACCTCAAGGGCCGGAGAGAGCGAGCAGCACGGGGACCAAGACACACCAGGATCAGCGAGACGCACACACCAACAGAAACAGCCTGAAAAGCAAAGATCAGCGCCGTCTGCGTTGTTTCAATCAAGCTCCCCGACCCTGGCTTTACTTCCCGACAGCGGGGTTTCGGTGCACAGAAGCCCCATGCGCACGCCGCAGGATTACGAGGATAGCGCAACTTAAAACTATGTGGCCACGGCACGTGCCACGCACCAGGGACAAACCAGCTCCAAGAACTCATACATTGTCCTCAGCCGCTGCCCGTCACCCGGGAACAGGGCCAATCGCCATCCTCAGATCCTTTAGGCTTGTGCATCACACCTAAAGGAGTCAGGCAGCCTTGCCCACAGGACTTGTATTTGTTTCTCAGCTGCTGCGCACCCACGGGGAATTAGGCCAATTGCTTTCCCCGGAGCCTTTAGGACTGCCCCCGCACCTAAAGCAGATTTGCCAGTCCCTGACACAGCTTAAGTTTTTTCAGCCACTACGCCTCCTCGAGGAACTGGGCTGATCGCCTTCCCCAGATCCTTTCACGACGGAACTCTGCACGAGGAGGAGTCAGCAGAGACTTATTTTTTTCACAGCCGCTGTGGATCGCCGGAGGGTTTACCGGAAAAGTCCCTCACCCGAGGCTGATGTGCACTCAATTTTTGCGCAGCCTAGACGCTTTTAACATCCCAGGCTGGCACTCCATGGTTTTCCACACCTCCCCCTCATCCTCCACATCGTTCTTCCCACACCTCCGTCCCAAAAAGCCCACCAATTGCCAGCTTTGTTCCGTCAAGCATGTCGCGCACTGGACCCCATGCACCCACGAACCATGGCCATTCAACGTGTTGGAACTTGGAGAGGAGCAGAAAGTGCTTTTCACCCCTCCCCCTTTTCCTCCCACAGATTTACATGCCCGCCGACACACTTCACCAGCAGGACAGTTTGACCAGAGCAGACACCCCCCGCTGCAGCTGCCATGGGCGCCGGCTTGAGCCCAAAGGACCAGGGGGTTACAGCCCCTTCTGGGTGTTCTGGGCAGGGGGGGGGGGCTGTGTGGGGAACACAATACACAGGTTTAGCATCCTCTCACACCCAGAGAGGCAGAAGGAAACACAGGGATAATGGACTGTGTGAGGAAGCTCACCGGGAGGTTCAGACTGGGTAGAGTTTGGACACCTCCCGGTGAGAGGAAAATTAACATGGAGTCAACTAGACAATGATGTGCCTTTCACCACCTGCAGCAATGGGCTGGCGAGTGAAAATGCAGGCGGTGAATGTATTGTAACTTGTGTTCAAGCTGTTATGATAATGTTTCACACAAATCTATTGTTCATGCACCAATGCCAATGTCAGCAGCTCCAGTCTCAGTGCATGAACAATAAAGGTATAAAAGAGAATGCAGAGAGACTGGAGGAGGCTTTCCCAGCCCCAGCAGCCCACGCTGGGGCCAATGGCTGTACATGTTGTTAGAGGGTTAATAAAGATTCTGTCGTACTACGCTTGTGCCTCGCTTCCACATCCTTTCCTTTTACCCTCTACAAATCCTTATTTTTTTTAAATGAACAGTTATTTAATACAGTAGACACTACAGCATTTTGTTGTTGACTGGATACAGCGTCCATCAATAATAGACTCGTTTGCGTATTTTTAGTGATCCGGATCTGGTGAGCTGGATTCGTTCTACAATAATCTGGACCAAGTAGGCAGTAGAACAGCATGTGTCGACAATTTATTTTACCCTACAGTAACTTGAGGTTTTTGTTTCAAATTGAAAATTTAACAGCTACAACAATCACAAATAATCTGATACGAAACAAACTAAAAGAGAATCATTTTCAACTATTCAGAGAGCATTTAAAAAATCCTGAATAACAGCATGCCAGAGTAATGAAATGAAACACTAAAAGCATCAGCTGATATTGATGTTTTTAAATCCCAGATTGAGAAAAGTCAAGTTCAGACAACAGCCAATACGTGTTTTAAATGATTGGAAGGAGAAATTAATATTGAAACAGACATTAGTGAGGAATTTTAGATGATAAATAAATTAACAAGTAAACAGACAAAATGAGGCAACTGTGAACCATGCTCACGCAACTGAGAGTTATAATCGCAGACAGATGGACGATCTTCAGTGAACAACCATCAGCACTTTAAATGAATGACACTGATGTCATATTACTCAACTCAGTGAAATCCCCCAAACTATCTAGTAGTTTTCCAGTTTATCTGTTAAGTGCATTCAGACAGGAAGCAAAAATTTTTCACTCGGTACAATTACATGTAAAGTTAATATAAAGACACAAATTTGCATATGAACAAGTGGCAGAGGGGTAGGGATGCCTTCATAATTTCTGCAGCTGCTTTCTACCTGCTGTGGAAATACGAAAAACACTGTCATATTTAGGTTTACAACATTTTCTTGTGGGGTACACAGCTGGGAAAATGTCACTGCTTCCTCCATAAACTGCACCTGGATGATAGTTGTTTACGCTGCTAGTCTGCTAGCCCTCATTAGCACATCTGTAGCAGGGATACGTGGGTGGATAAACTACAGAAACTCTGTTTCAGCGGCAGAGCACTGGTCCATCTGTCTGCAGGTGAGTGGCAATCTCATTTTCAAACTAGTTTACTCACCGGTGTTGATACTTTTACTATGGTGATGACAGGATCTCAAGGCTGATTAGCCATCACAACCAATTTGTTCAGATGTAAATTCACGTGCTTACACTGACTTTATAGGTAGTTGGTCTGAACAGACCTTTATTTATTTGTGGTGCAACCATTGCTCAAAAACTGGGCAGATCACAGCATTTTACTGTATATCGTTGTCTTAGAGGGGTAAAAATGACTCTACCAGCAGTTCTACGTATAAACGTCTTTTTAAAATTTTGTGTAATTCACACAATGATAAAAAGGGTCATTTTAGAAAAAGCCTTCAGCTGATCCAAAATGCTGCAGCAAGAGTTTTAACAGGTATTAGAAAGAGAGATCACATCTCTCCAATTCTGGCCTCCCTTCATTGGCTTCCCATACAATTTAGAATTAAGTTAATTAAGAATTAAATTTAAAATCCTTCTTCTCACTTAAAAAGCTCTAAATAATCAGGCCCCTTTTTTTTAAAGACCTGATAGTACCTTATCATCCCAGCAGAGCACTACGCTCCCAAAATGCTGGATTACTTGTAATACCTAGAATCTCCAAAAGTGCAATGGGAGGCAGAACCTTCAGGTATCAGGCTCCTCTCCTTTGGAACCAGCTGCCAATCTGGATTCGGGACTCAGACTCGATCTCTGTTTTTAAGAATACGGTTAAAACCTTCCTTTTTGACATAGGCTATAGTTAGGGTAGATCAAGTGACCCTGAATCCTCCCTTAGTTATGCTGCTAATAGGTTTAGACAGCCGGGGGATCTCCAGCAATGCACTGGGCTTCACTGTTTTCTTCACTCTCAACGAAATAGTTTTGCTGGTCATTAACATCTGTTTGTTCTCTCCCATAGATTGAATCCCCATCATGTTTTGGAGGGTTCTTGCTAACACACTGTGAGAAGCTAAAAGCCTTGGTGGAGGCATGTGTTCTGGGATCATCACCAAAATGTTATGGGTTCATCTATGGCCCAAGGGCTACCTTTGGTGAAATTTTCATCAAAATCCATCCAGTAGTTTTTGTGTAATCCTGCTAACAGGCAGGCAAACAAACAGATGAATGGACGGATGGACAAACAAACAAACAAACCACCTTAATTACATAACCTCCTTGGCGGAAGTAATAATCCACTTTCTTCTGGGGAGCAGTCTCATAGGTAGATGGCAAAGAAGCTCTCAACAGCATGAAAGAATAAAACAATGTTGCTGAATTAATATTTGTAGAATATAAAATGCAATTGATTACACAGATTTTAAATGCATCTTTTAGATTTGAATAAAACTGAAAAATATATATTTTTTTTTTAACAAGGCAAGTATAGTATATAACTTCTGGTGCCACACGAGTCGGCTGCCTTTTGCAACAGCGGCTCAATTCTGAGTCTTTTTTTTCCTTCCTCTCTCTTTTGATCCGGTGACAGCTCTCTGATCCGGCACACCTTTCACTCCATTTATATCACGGACACACAGATCGCCCCAAATGTCTCCCGAGCCAGTGGATGGAGCCACTGTTTATAGCAGGAGACGGTACAGCAGGGAAGAGCTGCTAGCACTCAACCGCCACCCGGTGCTAACGGAAAAACTCGACATATCGGGAGTACTGAGGTGAAAACGCCGTGGGTGCCGGGCTGGAGTAAGGCGGAAGACAAGAAATATAAGGTACAGACCCACCCTTCCATCTACTGTCATGGGGAATGTACGATCGATACTGGGAAAGGTAGATGAACTAGCGGCTATCTCCCGCTACGATAGCATATACCGGGAGTGCAGTCTGTATCTATACACAGAGACTTGGCTAACCGAATTAGCAGCAGATGCTAACATTGAACTGGAGGGTTTCCACGCGATACGGGCGGACTGAACATTAGACAGTGGCAAAGCAAGGGGCGGTGGAGTGATAATGTATGTTAACAACAACTGGTGCAGACCGGGACATATCACTGTTAAACAACGACACTGCAGCAAAGACATTGAGTTGCTAGCTGTTAGCATGCGGCCTACATGTCTCCCGAGGGAATACTCACACGTGATCTGCATTGTTGTTTATGCAAATCCGACGGCAAACGCTGGGACAGCGCGTGACGTCATCCATTCAGTAACTGGCAGGCTTCAGACAGAACACCCAGATGCTCTTCTCCTCATCTCAGGCGATTTCAACCATGTTTCACTGTCTCCCATTCTACCCACGTTTACCCAGTATGTCACATGCCACACTAGAGACAATAAAACACTGGAGTTATTCTACGCAAACACTAAGGAGGTGTACACCTCATTACAACTCCCTCCACTCGGGAGATCGGATCACAACTTGGTTCATCTCCGGCCGGTGTACAAACCCCTAGTGCACAGACAACCTCTGGCCATGCGCACAGTGAAGTTATGGTCTGAGGAGGCAATGGACACTCTAAAGGGCTGTTTTGAAACCACCGCCTGGGAGCAGCTCTGCGATCCACATGGTGAGGACATCGATGGCCTCACTCACACCATCACGGACTACATCAGCTTCTGTGTGGACAACACCGTTCCCACCAAGGCCATACGGTGTTGCTCAAACAACAAACCCTGGATCAACCCTGAGATAAAAACACTTCTGAGAGAGAAGAAGAGGATCTTCAGGTGGGGAACAGGGAGATGCTGAAGTCCGTACAGAGGGAGCTGAGGAGAAAGATCAGAGAAGGCAAGGACAGCTTCAGGAAGAAGATGGAGGACAAGCTGCAACAGAGCGACATCAGCGGGGTCTGGAGAAACCTTAAAACCATCTCTGGGCTCCAGAATACCTCCCCCCAGGCCACGGGGGGCAGGGAGTGGGCAAACAATCTGAATCTGTTTTTCAATAGGTTTGACCAACTGCCCTCCAACCCTGACTGCACAACAACCACTGCTGCCTCTAAAGACATCAAGTCCTGCTGCCCACTCCCCACTCCACCAACACCCCCCCCCCCACTCCCAACACACAGCCCCCCAACCTGACCCTCACTAAGACCCAGGTGAGGACGGAGCTGAGGAAGAGCAAGGCGAGGAAGGCGTCGGGACCGGACGGCATCAGCGCAAAGCTCCTCAAGTCCTGTGCAGACCAGATGTGTGGGATTGTGGAGTACATCTTCAATCTGAGCCTGAAGCTGGGGAGGGTACCACAGCTGTGGAAAACATCTTGTGTGGTACCTGTACCAAAGACTTCCCACCCCAAAGATCTGAACAGCTACAAACCAGTGGCCTTGACGTCCCACATGATGAAGACCCTGGAGAGACTGCTCCTTGCTCACCTCCGCCCCCTGGTGGGACCAGCGATGGATCCACTCTAGTTCGCCTATCAGCATGGCATTGGGGTGGAGGATGCGGTGATCTTCCTCCTTCACCGTTCTCTGTCCCACCTGGAGAAGCCCGGGAATGTGGTGAGGATCATGTTCTTTGACTTCTCCAGTGCTTTCAACACCATCCAACCGATGATCCTGAAGGACAAGCTGCTGTGCGCAGGGGTGGACCAGCACCTGTCATCATGGATCCTGGACTACCTCACAAACCGGCCTCAGTTTGTGAGAACCCGGGACTGTGTGTCCGACACGATCATCGGTAGCACGGGGGCCCCCCAGGGAACGGTTTTGGCTCCCTTCCTGTTCACCCTTTATACTGCGGACTTCTCACACAACACAACACACTGCCATCTACAGAAGTTCTCTGATGACTCTGCGATCGTTGGCCTCATCTCCAAAGGAGATGAAGCTGAGTACAGAGGGCTTATCCAGGACTTCGTGGACTGGTGCCATCGGAACTGCCTCCAGATCAACGCGAGGAAAACTAAGGAGCTGGTGGTGGACTGCTGCAGGCAAGGACAACCCCTCACAGCACCAGTAAATATACAGGGAACAGACATCGAGATGGTGACATCCTATAAGTACCTGGGTGTTCATCTGAACAATAAACTAGACTGGTCACACAATACTGACGCACTCTACAAGAAGGGACAGCGCAGGCTGTTCCTACTGAGGAGACTCAGGTCTTTTGGTGTACAAGGGCCGCTGCTGAAGACATTCTATGACACGGTGGTGGCATCAGCCATCACTTTTGGAGTGGTCTGCTGGGGCAGTGGCATTACAGCAGCCGATAGGAAGAGACTGAACAAACTGATCAAGAAAGCTAGCTCTGTCCTGGGGCAGCGCCTTGACCCAGTGGAGGAGATAGGAGAGAGAAGGATGGTGGCTAAACTGTCATCTCTGCTGGAGTCCGAGTCCCACCCTATGCAGGACATACTGAATACACTGAGGAGCTCATTTAGCAGCAGACTACATCATCCTAGGTGCACAACCGAGAGGTTTCACAGGTCCTTCCTACCTACGGCTGTCAGACTGTACAACCAAAGTAGGGCTGCTCGCAGAGATAGCAAAAAAATGTGACAACCTAATAGTATTGAATGCAAAAGACGCAATAGACTTACACAATGGTCCCCTCCAGTATACAACCAGGAAAATACCGGTCGCTATGGAGGGTGAGAATACGTATGGGTACATAATCATACCATGTAGGATAACTAAGTAGACGGTTGTGCTGTTTCATTCCATCTAGCTACAATGCTCCGCACTGTGTGTGTTTATATATTTACATATTTATTCCATCTAGCTACAATGCTCCGCACTGTGTGTTTATATACTCATATATTTATTCCATCTAGCTACAATGCTCCGCACTGTGTTTATATACTTATATATCTATCCCATCTAGCTACAATGCTCCGCACTGTGTGTCTCTCTCTCTCTCTATATATATATATATATTTATATTTATATGTACATATGTATACTTGCTGCTCTTGTTTTTTTCTCTTGCCTTCTGATTGTTGCTCTGAGTGTTGCTATCCCTGTGCTGTTGCAATCCTGGAATTTTCCCATTGTGGGACTAATAAAGGCTTATCTTATCTTATCTTATCTTATAGCCTTAACTGTCGCATTTTTCACTTAAAAAAGCGTGTCTCTATATCTTTTAATATGTAAGCCTTTATTTCAGTTGACATTAACAAAAACTTGTTGAGGACTAGACTGAAATTTATCATTTGTTTATTTATTTATTTATTTATTTGGTACCAGCTAAGATGGATCGAGTGGCACTCCAAGATTAATACAAACTGGGAAGAAAAATGAAACTTGAAAGATCCAATCACAGCGCACTCAGCCAGATTCATAGACTTGTTTGACATTTTGACTGCTGTATGGTTTTGTTATGTTTAGAGCCATTTAGTTTGTTACAGAGAGCCTCTGGTGTCTGCCATGTCTGTTGACATGGCAACCATGGGGCAAGCGATCTCAGCACAGATCAGCTGTCTTCAGGCTCCCATGGCTCTCAACAAAGAGCAGAAAGTCAACTGCTGAACGACTAGTAAGCCCTCATCATTTCCTCATCTCCACGCTTCGCTCTACTCCCCTGTGCACAGGTGGAAACCCACTGGCGGTGGACCTCCTTCTCCTGGCGGCGGACTGAGCTCAACCTGCACTTCACCAGCTCTCTGCACATCTCATCACCCTCTCACTGTCATGCCTGAGCGCTGATTGCCATCCGCGCTCAGGTTGTCCAGTTTTCCTCAAGCTCCACCCCGTTCCGGGCCTGGTCTTACGGCCTTCCCTGAGGCCCTAGTTTGACAGCATCTCAGCTGACTTCTGGCTGTCAAGCCCAGCTGCTCCGGGACGGCTGTCTCTTATCACTGTTAATTATCTTCCCCGCTCCTGATTGGCCTCTGTCCCTCATTTAAGGGAGCAGCTGAGAATCACTCCTCGCTGCGACCTAAACGAAGGAAAGACGGACATCGTCTTTCTACGACTGGGGTTCCTACGTCCAACTCCAGTCTCCCCGTTGTCTCTGCTCTTCTCCCTTCCGTAAGTGCTGCTGCCCAGCGTGCATTTTCCCCTCGTTGTCTCCCTAGCCTTTCTCCCAGGTTAGGATGCTATTTAAGTTATGAGTGTGTTTTTGCCCCACGTGGCGCTTTACTTTGTTATTTGTATGTTGAGTGTCCTTTGTTAATAAAGTAACGCAAACTCACTGGTCGCCTATAGCATCTCCTTAATGGCTCGCGAGAGCCATTCATGACACTCACCTCCTCAGCAGCCAGAGCTGAAGACACTGTCCCACTGGCCGGAGCCTCCGGGAACTCTCCTGTGCTACACACCAACTAGCCAACAGTAAGACTGAATATTCTCTGAATCATTCCTCGAGATCCCAGTTTCTAATCCACCTGTCCTTGCTCTTCCCTAGGGTTGCCAGTCTGAACGGTGCTCTGCAAGCCTGACTGCTACATTCCTGCATTCATGCACACATTTACACACACTTCACAATAAAAGACAATTGAGTTTATTCTGGAGTATGTGTCTGCCTTCCGGGTCATAAATCATGTCAGAATCAGCCTTAAGAATCTGCCATCACCGGAGTTAAAGTATCAAAACTGGAGAGCAAACTAGTTTGAAAATGAGACTGCCATTCACCTGCACACAGATGGACCAGAGGCCTCATGTACAAAGACTTGCATGGATTTCCTACTGAAAGATGACGTACATTTAAATCAAGAAAATGCTGTAAGAAAAAAAAAATCCAGATGTATGAAACAGTGTGTACACAGGAATCCAAGCACATTTCCTTTGTACATCCCAATCTACTTTAAATTAAATGCATGTGAGGAAATACCGGACTCCTCCCTTGACATGCCTCCATTTGAATATGCAATTATATGCAAATAGGAATGCAAATAGATATACAGTATACAAGCCCTGCACATTTGATTCTCTTGTACCCACGATCAGAAGTAATGGGTTTAATGGAATTTCACAGACTGAGTTGGAGATACTCCTGAATGAGGTAGAAGCGCATAAAAAATGTTTTGTTTGGCACGTTGTCCTCTGGCATTAGCGCTGGATACAGGTAATTTAACGGCCTGCTCACAGCCCTGTTAGATTAGTTTATCGTTTTCTTTTACTGAGACATGGATGAGAAGGAGATGTTTATTTTACCTTGACATGTTTCCACTGACGTCTGCAGCTGTCCTCAGAAGCGTCAGCTTATCACTGTAATTTGGGACCTGCTGTGTGGATCAGCTTGTTGAATAAAGGAAACCAGTAATGAAAAAGAAAACAATATGAACCTATTTAGTGGGTAGCCACGGTCACCTGTCAGTTGAAAGAAGATCATATTAGACTCAACAAGTACATATTTTATGTCCAAAATGCAAATCTCACCCTTTGTAGTTATATACAACTTACATGGATTACACACACTACTAAATGAATGACGTGCGCCCGGGAAGGAGTGAGACTGTTACATTTCAAACTTTAGGCATGTGTTTCTTGACATAACTACTGTACACACAGAGGAAACTGGGGGCTTAGTAGAATGCTGTGAAACTGTACTTTAATCAGCAAAAAAAAAGAAAGTCACTTGATCCACTGAGTTGTAATGAAGCCTTGAAGACAGGGTGATTTTGGGGGGCGCACAGACGCGTTGTGCATGAGGTGGGTTATTTAGGATAATTACATGAATTTACTCACCAAGAAGCCACCCATCCGCACAGTGCTAGCTTGTAGTTTGTTCCTAACAATGCTGTTCATTAGAATGAATGAATCGTGCATTGAACCAGACCACCTTGCAACAATGTTGGTTAGTCACATTTGTGCATCACATATAATTTATACATTGATAGAATGGAAATGTTTCTGTTAACATATACAGTACATTCACCTTGTGAAGATAATATTATAGCAATATGTGTGCAGTCCATAGCTTCAATTACATAAGTTAAAGTGGCTCTCGCTGTAAATTGTGCTTTGATGTTGGTATGTTCAACTGCATTGTATGGGAATATGATGTACCTGGGTGACAGCCATCCCATAGCATAGCTATGGGATGGCTGTCACCCAGGTAGCATAGCTCAGCTCGGCTTGATAGCATAGCTCAGCTCGGCTTGACTAGGAAATTCCCAATTGGTCTGCCAGCTCCCTCTGGAATGCCCCTGTTTCCAGGAACCCCAGTGTTGTCAGCACCTGCACTGGGACGGGCAGCGTACGGCTTCTTGCAATGTCACACTCCAAGAGTGGCCGTAGCTCTGAGCAAAGTTCCACAAGGACTGCCTGTATCAATCTAAACTGTCTGACAAGCCAGTCATCATCCTGAGCCAGAAAATCTGTCTCTAAATACCCTTTCTCTTCTCACTGCATGATTTGCAATATCCTCTAATAATGCTCACGCCATTGTTGTTAGAGGCATTTTCTGCATTTCTTAGCACTTGCTTTTATATCCTCTCATCTAATTGTGCACACTTGGATGTTAGTTCATCATGTGTGTCTGGTGTGTACAATCATTTTCACGCCATTATTAATCTCCCAACGTCACCTCTAAGTGTTGCCAACGGACCAGTAACAGTAGAAACATACGTACGCCAGCCATGAAGTTGGTGTGGGGCTGCGCATATTTCCATGGTCATTTCATTTTTGATACATCTGAGATTTTCTGTGGAAAAGGACGTACGCCGTGTTTTTGTGCTCAAGTACCCTTTGTATATTAGGCCCCTGGAGATCTGTAGCTGAATCGGAGTGTCAACATTATCCACCCACGGACGCCTGTCACAGATCTGCTAATGAGGGCTAGCAGTGTAAGTGGTTTATTTTTCAACATAGTCTCCCCTTTGGTCCAAACACTTCTTCCATCGGTGTTGCAGCGGTTGGATCCCTGTGGTATAGAAGCTCCTTTCTGTGTTGAAAGAAGGGAAATGTTGAAGTACTGTACCAGCGACTTAAAATTATCGTATTTTGAGGAAAATTATCGTACACATCCAGTTTTCATTCTGACGTGGCTGAGGACCATCTGCTTCAGAAACACATTATCACAAACCATGCATATTATGGCCTATAATGCTGGTTTACCTTTAAATAATCTAACAGATTAGTTGAAAAAAGCGCCTCTTGGAGACCAGCACCTCTACCTATGTGGAAAACAGGATGATCCCCTGGCCTGTACTGAACAGTCCAAACTATCAGTCATAATTAACTATCTTCTATATATCTTCTGTTGAATCATCATGTATCAAGGTCTTGCCTCATAAATGTTTTGAGAAGTAAACTGTTTATACATTAGGAATAAACATCAAAATCAATCCACCTAAACTGCTAAAATGCCTTTGGTAATTTAAGTAGAAACCTGTTTCAGTTTTATTGAGAACTACAATCCTGTGACATTTTTGCAGACACTTGCACCGCTGCAGCAGCAACAGAAAACTTTAGTACTAATGCCAACAGGTTTTAACTAAAACTGGGGTCTGCTCCCCCCCCCCCCCCCACACACAACACCTTTTCATTTTTCAACCTGCTGGTGAGGTTGCTTACTTGTTGAGTCTGCTGTGTCTGCATTAATCGAGTGAACTAGTTTTTATGGGTGAACATACTGTATGAATTACTCATCGAAGCTGTCGTGGAAGCCAGGAATAACCTGCCTGAGCAGCAAATGAGCCCCACCTGCTCGGTTCAGCCGACTCTCAGTTCAGTGAGTGGTGGACAGTTAGAGCTCCAGTACAGCACTGAGTGATTAGGTGTACCACGGATCTTTTTAGCTTGACTCAGTACGTTCAGTGAACTGTGGATCTCATCACTAGCCTCCATCCAAGGCTGCCTCTCTGCTTTGCTACCGTGATGTGTCTTCTTTTCCACGTAGCGCACGCACATGAGACGATGCATAAAAACAAGCGTATGTATGCACAGGATCCGTATTCTGATTGTGTTTGCTAATATATTAACTTAGCCACCTAATGAAGGGGTCAAATTATCATACATTACAGGATTTTTGGAATTATAGATAGATAGATAGATACTTTATTTCGAACAAAAAAGTACAACAAAAACAAAACAAATGACAAATGCAATAAAGTAACAGTATACAGTGTTCGAAAGGGAGAAGGAAGAAGTGAACACTTATTAATTCCAACTCCTCTTTTCCCTAAATACACCCATGTGAATTATATACGAATTACCACATTTAAGACCCCAAGTAAACAATTAACTGTATTTTGTACATATCAACATTAACACCCATCCATCCTAGCATACACTGATGTCCATACATCAAAACCAGTCTCAAACAATACAGATATACACAGTGCTGTCCCACCCACCATTCCATAGTGTCCAATAGTGTCCCAGAGTGAGTATAGTGAATCGTACATATAAATACTACCCTTCTAACATATATCCTTTCAGCAAATAATGTTTGTACCTCTTTTTGAATTGATTTCTGTTTGTACATAGTTTCAGTTCCGGCTCCAGACTGTTCCACAAATCCACCCCACAGACAGATATGCACATACTTTTCTTGGTTGTTCGTATCTTGGGTTTTGTGAAGTTTAAATCTCCTCTCAAATTATGATCGTCTCTTTTTTTAAATATTTTTTGTATATTAGTTGGGAGTTGATTATTAATTGCCCTGTACATGACTTGTGCTGTCTTAAATTTAACTAAATCGATGAACTTTATGACATGTGACTTTAAAAACAACGAATTGGTATGGTCTCTATATCCTGCATTATTTATTATCCTTATAGCTCTTTTTTGTAATGTGCATATTGACTGTAGGTTGGTCTTGTAGGTGTTTCCCCAGACTTCTACACAGTAGTTAAGATAAGATAGAAACAGTGAATTGTACAGTAATGTGGCTTATATTATTCATATATCCATACCTACATATGTATAGACACAAGAGGAATGTTTAGAGATTGCATATGTGGAATGACCTCACGTTTCAGAGCAGGACAATAGGTCTCGACCACCGGCGAAGATCAACAAGCAGACGGAGACTCAGCGGTGGAGACCTGAATGGACTTCCTGACCCCCCAGGGTCAGGTGGAGGAGAGAGAGGACAATAGAAGGAGATAACGCGGATGTGTGATGTCGGCTTTTGTTATGCGATGTCTTTTGTTATGTGATGTATAAGTACGAAGGTCTGACTGCGCTCAGCCTCTTTTCTGCTTCTGCATTGAGATGAGACATGTTGGAGAGTGGAAGCCGACAATAAACCTGATTTATAAAATCACTTCGCTTCCTTATTTCAAGCTCTCTACAAGTAAGACCAATGATTTATAGTCCAAGATGTGTCTTGTCTTCCCCAGTATGCCTATACATTTTGCCAACTTGGCCCGGATGTGACTGATGTGAGGTTTCCAGCAGATTTTATTGTCTAGCGTCACCCCCAGAAACTTATTTTCCTGTACTGTTTCTATTCTGGTATCATCTATTGTTACCATTATTTCATGATTTATTTTATAATTTCCAAACAACATAATCTTTGTTTTTTTTAGATTTATAGATAATTTATTTTTGTTGAACCACTGCGTTAACTTTTTCATTTCAGTTGTGACCACCTCTAAAACCTGCTGCAAATTCTCACCAGTGCAAAGGATATTTGTGTCATCTGCAAACAAAATAAATTTCAGAATTTTTGATACTTGGCATATGTCATTTATATACAAAATAAAGAGTTTGGGTCCCAAAACTGACCCCTGGGGCACACCACAAGTGATGTCCATGAAGGGTGATTTGTGCTCACCAATTTGTACAAATTGTTGTCTGTTACTTAAATAACTTTCCACCCAACTCAGTCCGACCCCTCTTATCCCATACCTTTCCAGTTTCCTTAGTAGTATTCTGTGGTCAATGGGGTCAAAAGCTTTCTTTAAATCTATAAATACTCCTACAGCAAACTTTTTTTTTATCTATACAACTAGTAATTTCTTCTATAAGTTCGATCAGTGCCAAAGATGTAGATTTATCAGCTCTAAAACCATACTGGCTGTCTGTAAGGAGGTTGTGTTTTTCAATGAAATCATCCAGTCTCTTAGTGAAGATTTTTTCAAGTATTTTGGAGAATTGTGAGAGTAAAGAGACTGGCCTGTAATTTGTGAAACAATGACTGTCTCCTGTTTTGTATAGAGGTATTATTTTTGCTATTTTCATTTTGTTTGGAAATGTACCAGTTTGAAATGACAGGTTACAGATGTGGGTGAGTGGCTTAACAATTCCTTCAATTACTTTTTTCACTATTGTCATGTCAATTTCATTCCAGTCCATTGATTTTTTGTTCTTAAATTTACTCACAGTCTCGATAATTTCCTTTTCAGTAACTGCACCCAAAAAGATTGTGTTTGGATTTCTATCTTCTATTTCATTTACAGAACCACTGTTGTTTGTTTCTGTTGTCACTATTGATTTTGGTAATTCAGGACCAACGTTTACAAAAAATTTATTGAAACCACTGACCACATCCTCCATATTATTTATCATATTGCCATTTTCAATAAAATATTCTGGATAATTAGCATTCTTAGGTCGATTACTAATAATCCCATTGACATAATACTTGCCATATTCCTCTTAAGTTATTTTTATTATCCTCTAATATTCTGTTGTAATATTCTTTCTTACAGGTCCTCATTATATTAGTAAGCTTATTTTTATATCTTTTATATTTGATCTCAGCCTCCATTGTTCTGCACTTAATGAATTGTTTATATAATGTATTCTTCTTTTTACATGCATTTATTAACCCCTTGGTGACCCAAGGAATATTTTTCTTTTGTTGTCTGTCACTGTATTGTTTTATAGGACAGTTTTTTATTGTACAATGATTGAAATATTTGTAAAAATTTATCATATGCTTTATTTATATCATTTTCATCATAAACTATCTTCCAATCTTGTATCAATAATTCCTTTGTCATTAAATACGTACATAGATTCTTCAGTTCTTATTCTTTTATATTTAATATTTTTGGTATACTTTTTCTTCCTATAATCACATTGATAGACAACAAAAATCGACAGGTGGTCACTGATATCATTCAATAAAAGCCCACTCCTAATATTATTTTCCATAATGTTTGTGAATATGTTATCTATTAGTGTGGCACTGTGTGACGTGATTCTGCTAGGTCTGGTAATTGTTGGATGTAAGCCCATACTGTACATTGTGTTGATAAATTCTTCTGTCAAACTATGTTGTTTTGAATTCATCAGATCTATAGTGAAATCCCCACAGATGAACATAATGATGAGTTAGTTTTGCATACATTTTTTCCATCCAGTCCTTAAATAAGTCAATGTTTGATCCAGGTGTTCTATATACACAGCTCACTACTATATTCTTCACATTGTCCAGACAGATTTCTATTGTAATACATTCAAATAAATCATCCACAGTTACTGACAAATATTCAACAACCTTGTATTTCAAGCTCTTGTCAACATAAATTGCAACTCCTCCTCCTTTTTTCACTTTTCTATTTATATAATTTAATTCATAGCCATCCATGGTAAAATCCACTCCTTTCTCTTCACTGAGCCACGTCTCTGATATTGCCACAATATTGAATGGTTCTTTAAACTGATGTAAATAATCTTTAATGTTATTAAAGTTGGCATAGAGACTTCTGCTGTTGAAGTGGATCATAGAAATATTGAAATCAGATGTGACCATTGTGTTAAACTGTTCATCCGTGTAGTAATTACAGTCATTATTGATGAAGCTAAATAAATTATTATCAGGGTCTATGTTATATTCCACATCCTGTGGGTTGTGATCTGTATATTCAAAAACTTTCAGTTCCTGTTGTTCCTGTTTGTTGATCTTTTGTTTCATGTTGTTAAATGTCTTGTAGCAGATGAGTATATCCCTTCAGTGTCCTACAATTGTCTGTTGTTGCTGTCGACTCCAGTTCATAATATTCATTGATATTTGTCCAGTTCCATAATATTACGGATGTTAATGACCTTGGCTTCTTCAGGTGATCCGTTTAATTTGATGTATATTTTACAGTTTGATGTCCAGGTGTTTTGAATCTTTTTCTGCTTTCTCAGGTATCTTGCTTTTCTGGCTATTTCTGCATTTTCTTTTGTGAGGTGCTCGTTTATGTAAATGTTCGTTCCTTTCAGTTTCCTACCTTGTTTTAACAGCGCAGTCTTGTGTTTTCTGTTGACAAACCTCATGATCACAGCCGGTTTGTCGCCGTTTTTCCTGGGCAGAGGGTGGCAGGTCTCCATGGTGTTACAGTCCAGCTGGATTCCTTTGGACTGCATGAAGGCCGCCACTTGTTGCTCTGTGGATTCGTCTTCCAGCTCACCGAGCCTCCCTCCGCTGTCCGCGGCCACCGCTCGCGCGTACGATCATGGTTTAATGTGGAGCCCCGTGATGATCACGTCGTTCACCCGGGTGTTCTGCTCCAGTTCCAACACTCTGCTCTCCAGATACGCCAGCCTCTTGTCCTTCTCGGCTTTCTGGATCCGCAGCGCTTTCACCTCCTCGACCAGGTCCAGGATGTTTTTTGCTGCAGCTTAACAGCAGAAATCTCTTCAGCCAAGAAGTCCAGTGCTCTTTTGATGTCGTCCACCTCCTCAGTCTGCTGAGCTTTCTTGGGACCCATGATCCCGGCCGATGTACGTTGATTGTGATCGTAGGAGAAAAAAAAAACAAAAAACAAAACACCAACCAATGTATTGATCGTACATCGTACAGAGGGCAAAACTATTGTACAAATACAATAATTATTGTACGTCTGGCAACACTGGCTTTCTTCTTGATCCTTAAATACATATCTCCTTAGTCAGCCTATGAAATTTTTAGAACCCCTCGTAATTGCAGATCTTATTGTGAAAGAAGACTCAAAACCCCCTTGTGTACTGTCAGAAATTAATTTAAAGAAAATTCTGCGTAATAGTAAAACTTTTTAAGGTCCATTTACTGTATACATAACTTGCAATTTTGGTAGACAACCCTCTAATCTGTTTTAAAATGAACTTAAACAATATTATTTTTCTTTTAGTGTTTCATTCACACACACACTCATCAGTGTGTGAATGGGTGGATAGCAGGATCTATAAAGCGCTTTGGTCATCAAGAGATGAGAATAAAAGCACTATATAAGTGAATGCCATTTACCATTTTAGAATTTAGTTGGTGGATTAGTTAAAAATAATCAAATGCATGGATTATTCTGGTTATCCCATGCATTAGGTGCAACTGAAGTCAAAATTGTAATAAGCGTTGTTAAGGCAGTTACAAATATTATGAGAATATTTTAGCTTGAAGGGACATTGTTTTGTTATCTTCCCGCTAATTGCCTGATTACCTGCAGCTCCTCCTTGTCTCCTGAATTCTCCTGCTCCATGGCTCTCCATATGCACTTGCTTGCCTTCCCGCCCTGTCTTGCCTTGACTCCCTTCCCTGAATCTTCATGTAAGCTGGCATAATCACTTACCTTGTTCTGGATTTCTCTCTTGGAATGCTCTGCACCAACTGCACTAAATGAAGCAACAATTTTAAAGTCATTGCCACTAATAACTCCACCACAGGAAAAAGCCCCCGGGCCCGGGGCACCTTCATACCTACCTCCGTCGTCACATCTTCCTCACCTAGTTCTTCTTCCGAATCCACCTGCTAAGGATCCTCAGTATCAAAACCTACCTCAGTGTTCTCACAAGGTCACCGGTTCCTCTTCTTTTCACTTTCAACCTCACCAGTATTTCACATCTTCCCCTAAGAAGGTTAGCATTTACCCTGGTGGCTAGCTGCTTCCCCAGGAAGCAGCTAGCCACCAGGGCTGCTCAGAGAGGCGCTCCGGCCACCGGCAGAGTGAAGAGGCCTCGCCGTCACAGGCCCGTGGCTCTGAGAGAGATCCGTCGCTACCAGAAATCCATGGAGCTGCTCATCCGTAAGCTGCCCATCCAGCGCCTTGTGAGGGAGATCGCTCAGGACTTCAAGACCGTCCTGCGCTTCCTGAGCTTCGCCGTCATAGCTCTGCAGGAGACCAGCGAGGCCCACCTGGTGGGTCTCTTCTTCGCCAAGAGGGTCACCATCATGCCCAAAGACTTCCAGCTGGCCCGCCGCATCCGCGGAGAGAGAGCTTAGACTTTCTGCTGAACATTCACCAACCAACCATAATGCTCCGCACTGTGTCTATATACAGTATATACATTTATAGTAATATGTACATATGTTTACTAGATGTTCTTGTTTTTTCTTGCCTTCTGATTATTGCTCTGAGTGCTGCTATCCCTGTGCTGTTGCAATCCTGGAATTTCCCCATTGTGGGACTAATAAAGGCTTATCTTATCTTATCTTATCTTAAGAAGTAGAGATCACCAACATCAGCCTACCTAACAATAAGCAGCTCAGTTTTTATTCTATCAGCATTAATTCTTACCTTGCCATATACTTACAGTCTCACTTTCTCTTCCCTTGCAGGAGGGACAACATTATTACCTCCACTTACCTGTTTGATAAAGTACTGACCTTGGATTTGACTGTGTGTTCACTGTGGTTTCTGCAATTGGATCTCTGACCTAATAAATATGTCAGTTTTAGGCGTAGAACGTGACAATAACAAATCCCTCCAAATATTTGTTTTAACTGAACACTGCATAGTTGTCATCAGATTGTTCAATAGATTAAAATACCTGGTATTTTAATCTGTCAGTGGGGAACAGTTACACTTTAATTTGCCAAGAATGGCCACTAACATGATTCCATTTGACCCAGCTGCAGACACCACACACACACACACACACACACACAAATATATATATATATATATACAGTATAAAGTGATAATAATGTTTATTGAACTCAGGAACTTGTAACACATAACAAGAATCTGGCAACCCTGCAGGAAGAGGAGAGAATAGTGGTTGAGTATTGGTCAGGTTTAAACTGTAGTAAATTGTTGTGCTGTTGATGATGGAAAGAGTGACACAGAACCGCCGATGATCCCGATTCTGCCAGCCGGCGTTTCCAGTCCTGAGTCGATGAGTGTGCTTCTAGGAGATGCCCCGGCCGGGGTAGACAGGGGTTGTAGCAGGTGTAGGGAAATAAGGTGGAGACTTACTGGTGGAGAATGAGCAGAGGGCGTCCAGAACCGGTCGAGGGTTCTGGGAGACAGCACAAAGAACATTGAGGCAAAAGAGATTTAGCTTACATGAGCCCACTTTGGAGGAGAGGGTAGGAGAATGGAATGAAGAGCTGTGCTGCGCACAGAAGAGAGGGACACTCCAGACTGAGCACAGGTCATCAAACATTTCCATACAGTGGTGAAGGCTCACTCCCTGTTTAAGGCTGCTCTAATTAGTGAGCACAGGTGTAGCAAAAGCAGCAGCTGTAGAGTGGGAGCAATCAAGGAGAAACAACAGTGTGTAGCCTGTTATGTCCACAAACCTGGCACGAAAGGAAATGGATGAGAGGTTGCACTGGAACGGTACTTTATTATTAAACAGGTTGCTATATAGCAAGTGCTTCACAGTGAATGCCCCTATTTATAGGGCGGTGACACTTCCCAATAAAACCCTTCATCACCCCCCCCCCCCACTTCCTTTATAAAGTAGAAAAACATGCCCAATTAAAACCCACCCAAATTTATTTTGATTTTGATTTTGTATACTTTATTGATCCCCAGAGGGGAAATTGAGGGCATCCACCTGGATGGATGAAGCAGCCATGGTACAGCGCTATCTCTTTACCATTCATACATAGATTCACACCTAGGGCCACTTTAGAGTCTCCAGTTAACCTAACCTGCATGTTTTTGGCCTGTGGGAGGAAACCGGAGAAATCCCAGGGTAAACCCACGCAGATACGGGGAGAACATGCAAACTCCACACAGATCACTGTTGGTCAGGGGCTGGGATCGAACCAGGCATCCCATGGCCAAGGGTGAGTTGCTGTGCTGGTGCAGTGCTAACCACTGTGCCACCGCACCGCCCGCAGATAATTTTAAAATTATATTTAAATTTAGCAGATAAAACCCCCAACAAACATATTAAACAACAACAAAACATGAAAAATGAACACTAGAACTAGGGCTGGTGGGTGAACTGCCACATGGCCTGCACGGCCAAGTGGTTTATTCTGCCACTTATACCGATAGAAAGGCCGTGCTCCTACATAAAGAGTCCTTAGTCTCTTTCTCACTATCTCCCATGGCAAGGGAGGGGCTGCCAGGGGGGCCCTGCGGCAGCCCCACGGCGAACATGCCCCTGGAGGCGGCAGGCCTCCCGGACAAGGGCCGATCTTCAAAACACAGGAGTTCGGGTGTCCCACCACCTTCGCTGACACCTGCGTAGCCCCAACAGTTGGAATGTCTACCTGGACATGCCGCAGCTGGTTTGCGTTTCGGATCGAGCCACCTGCCAGCCGGAAACATGCCGCTCCCAACTTCGCCAAAATCCTCAGCGGCGCCCGATGTCCTACCAGCTGCAATCTAGCCAGTCATCGCCCCGGTCTCTCCTCGGCACAAACCCAAACACAGTCCATGACTTGGAGTGGCACCTGGCTTGGTTTGATGTGCTGCTGTAGTTTCGGCAGCTTCGCGTCTTTCTCCCGTTCCGCACCGTTGTAACACCACTGTGGCACAGCAGTCACCGCCGTTGCAGTGGACCTCTCATCCGTCGTCATCCGAAGCTTGACTTCGGCACCGAAAACGTCCAATGCTTCCCTGGTGACACTTGTCGGAATGGACCCTCTGCTCGCTAACTCAGTCGCTCCCATAATAGCTGGCCTAGCGCGGGCACTGGAGTCGTCCGGCTCTTCCACTGAGCAGATGTCCTCCTGAGAGTCAGAAATGTGCGCTTTGGTTCCGGCACCGCCAGCAGGTGCCTCATCCCACACTATGACATCATCCACTGGGTCCAGCGATCTCCACCATCCACATCCAGACCACTCGAATCCAGCACTGTCCTTAATGGCGAAACCCAGTCCGTAGAATAGGTCACACCCCATAATATTGTTGCCATGCGCCGTTACCTGGAACAAGAAGTCGTACACTGCTTTGGTGTTTTTTTGTTTTTTTTTTGTTACTCCTTTGTACCCGTAGATAGATTTGTTTTGCAGTCTGGTGACTTCCGTATTTACAAGCCACCAGCTACCGGTCGCTGCGTGCGCCTCATATTCCTAACCTGCATGTTTTTAGCATGTGGGAGGAAACCGGAGAAATCCCGGAGTAAACCCACGCAACACGGGGAGAACATGCAAACTCCCCACAGATCACTGTTGGTCGGGGGCTGGGATCGAACCCACGATCTCCCGGCCAAGGGTAAACTGTGCTGCCACAGTGCTAACCACTGCGCCACCGTGCAGCCGGTGTTATAGCGAGCAGTCAACTCCACAGTCCCGACATGGCACAGTCTACCACCACCATATCCATACAGCGGCGCCGGGTTCTTCCTGATCCTGTGGTGCAGGAAAAACTTTTTTACCGTGGCCCAATTTAGCACCAACCGCACTGCTGCCGTGTCGAGTATTAGTGGCAAAGCTACACCGTCCAATTCCACCATGCAGTAGGAAAGCCCATTGGCTTTAGTGCTCACCGGGTGGCTGGACATCATAGGCGGGCAGGTGGGCTAGTCTACTTGGCGAAATGGTTCTTGCGCCCACACTTGCTGCACCACTTCCCTCCTGCCAGACATGCTCGCGCATAACTCTGGTGCATTGGGGACCCACAACCCCTGCAGACGGGGTCCTTCGGAGCAGACCTATGGCACACTGCATACACCTCGTAGTCATCTGCCATGTCCCCTTTGTCCTCCGAGTCCACTGCATTCGCCATCATCATTCCTTCTGGTGTCTTCTGAGACAGACTAAGGCTGCAGCACGTCGTGCGCACTGCTGAGAAGGTGATCGGCTGCAAGCTCCCATCTCTCCAGGATCTGTACATCTCCAGGACCCGGAGGCGTGCTGGCCGGATCATAGCCGATCCCTCACACCCTGGTCACGTACTGTTTGCCCCCCTCCCCTCAGGTAGAAGACTTCGGTCCATCCAGACTAAAACCTCCCGTCACATGAACAGCTTCTTCCCCTCTGCCATCAGACTGCTGAACACTAAGTGACTTATTGACTCTCGTGCACTATGTACAGCAGCTCAACCAGACTCATGTCAATCATCACTGCTTTCTCCCTGCATTACCGACTGCACTATATGGTTCTCCACATTATCTGCTGCTCGCTAATATATTTTAACTGCTGACCAGTATTACTCACTCTTATTCTACACTTTATTGCATGTATAGTTTATTTCTTTTATTTTATCATGTTTAATGTTGCAGCATTGCACCGAGACAAATTCCTAGTTTGTGTACTACATGAACAATGGCAATAAATCTGATTCTGATTCTGACGCCAATTTAGCTCCAAGCCTAGCTTATCCGCGGCCTTTAGCTGAAGAGCTAGCTTAACTGCCCTAGCTAGTGCTAAGTCATTGGGCGCCGTTAGCAACCTAGCCTGTATCGCAGCGCTACACGTGTGCTTGCCCAATTGGTCTCGCACAATCTCGTCCTGTAACGGCCCAAAATGGCACACACTGGCTAACTGTCTTAAGCCAGCAACAAACTGTTGAATAGGCTCACTGACTCCCTGGCATCTTTGGCGAAAGCGATCTGCTGTACCGTCACGCTGTCCGGAGTGGTGAAGTGGTTAGCCATTAGCTCCACGACGTCCTCGTACGAGTCTGTCATGCCAAGCATCCGTAGAATCCTCTGGCCTTCGATGCCGAGGTTGTGGACAAGCAGCGCTCGCGCGCTCATCACACTGCCCTTCACAATAAAACCCTTCATCACACAGCCCAGATCATAACAGCCACAGGGCCAGTTGTTTGTTCCTTTTTTAATTCCTATAATCACAGAAGATTTAAGACATTATCTTATGTTAATAGCTTGTTTTCTTGTTATTAGTGGTTAGATTAATTATAAAAAGAGAACAGCTCATGGTCTTGAGGAAAAAAGGATGGAAAATGTGGCTGCTTTTGGCATTAAAGCAATAATTTCTAGAGGATTCCTTCACATGTAAAGGAGTCAGTTTTTTACGTTTTATTTTGGGGCTTTATTTGGATAGGGTTATGGAGCACATGGGAGAACTCTGGCCTGGACTCAAACCAGGAATCATGTCCGTGCAGCATGGGGTACATCAGGGGTGTCCAGTCATGTGCCACGGAGGACCAAGACCCTGCAGGCTTTACCTCCAACCAGTGTCTTCAACAGCAGATTTCACTGAATTTCTTCCCACTGATTGATGTGACAACACCTGTTGAAGAGACTGGGTAGAAGAGAAAACCTGCAGGGTCTTGGCCCTGATTGGACACCCCTGTTGTATATCCTTGATTGTTGAGCCACAGGACCCTCCCAGGACTCATACTGGATTCCTTTTCTTGGACCAATTCGTAAATACGGGTGTGTCCCTCTTCTTCTTTAGTTTAGTTTATTGATCAGGGACAATGTACAATAGCATTAATCAGAGGAAAATATGCCTTGTACCAGATTATAACTCTCTGAGCTAATTTCCATCTGCAGTCCCTGAGATACACATATTTTACACATAGAACAGTACAGAAAACATAGATATACAAGTACAATTTTAAAAGTACAGTTAAATTGTGGAAAAAATACAGTAAAATGCAGTAAAAACACATTGTAGTAACACACACAGAGAGAACATTTGCATTTCTGATTTATGTCACTTCTAGTGGGTCATACATGCAGTACTGTCCAACTTCTATCCCTGAAACACGTGTTATGTCATCAGACAGATGAACCCACCATAAGCTTTTTTTAAATGCCATGACTGGATGGAGAGTGAAGAGAGACATGCAGAAAGGAGTAGAATTGTCACATAGAAGGATATTTTCTGACAAATTCCAGTGTTATACTTATTACATACCAGAACAACTTTCCACAAGAAAATGTAGATTTGCCATGTCTTCTAAAATGTATTTTCTTGAAGCAGCTTCTTGTCTTTTACCTCTAATATCCCGTTATAATGTGTGCAGTCAAATTGATAATGAACCCTCTTCGGGACCACCATGCAGATTTCACTGCCTCCAATTATTCATCATAAGCATGCAGAAGTTTCTCTAAACCACACCCACCTTTTTAATCATAATCTTTGCCTCCCGGTGCTGGAGCACCTCCAGCCACTTATCTGGGTCCTGCTGTCTGCTGAGATCTAATCTGCTTCCCAAGTCCCTGACTGTGTCTGGCCGCCCATTCTTCCCACTCTCACTCTGTGAAACAATGTAAGAGAATCATGTTTAGCACAGCGTGCACGGCACTGATGCCTCACAGTTAGGAGGATCCTGCTTGAATTCCCTGGTTGGGGAAAACCTGAGTCATTTTGATTGAGTGCATGGGTTTCCTGTTGGTTCTTTTATTTCCTTCTGCAGTCTAAAAATGTGGCTGTTAGATTATTTAGGGATTTTAAATTGGCCATAAGCACCTGTCTCTGTTTCTGCCCCCATTCTGGTGCATAAAATAAAACCCTGAACATCTCTATTAATTAGAAAAACCTTTGAGGGGTCAGTAAGACCGGAAAAGTTCTTTCTATATGAGATTCATTCATGTGGAGAGTGTGGACTTAAGCAAGAATTCAAGTTGGGTTTTTTTTTGCACAAACTTAAGTGTAACAGGTGTGCTAGTATATCTCACACAACATGCATGCCTAATGTGACCTAACTTTAATTATAATCCTCACCTTTTTCACAGCTCGGGGCAAGAATGTGCTGATCAAACTGTCATCCCCTCAGAACCAAATGTAAGAAACAGACATCCACTGCCAAGTGCAGAGCAGCTCAGCCTCATGGCACTGGGGACTTCAAAGTATGCACCACTAGCTGGCAAAAGCTTTCTAACCCCAATTCTAACTTTGTCAACAGAAAACTTCCCTTAAAAGGCCCGCTCCCCCATCTATGAAAACCATTTTGTTGGCTTTAATGAGTTTGGGCTTTTAGGGAACCTTCTAGCAGACACTAAAGTGTAAAATATGGAGCAAAATGATTTGAAAAGGAAGGAATAAAGGTTTAATTTCACACACAAACTACAACAAAGTCAGATGTATAATTTTTAAAATCTTTAATAACATTGTGTTTGAAGAGAACCGCACACATAATGCATATCTTTTTTTTTTTCTTTTTACACAGTTCCTTTTTTAAGGAGACTTATTGTCACAAGTTTCTCTTAAGTGTTTAAATAATAAATTCCAGTACATTCCACAGATTTCCCTTTGGTTGCTCAGACAGTCCTCTGGGCATCCTGGTCTGCCCCCGTTAGTGAATTCTTGCCAATTAACGCCGGCCATAAATAACATCAGACAAGCATGCATATTCACACAGCCTCTGGAACAGAAGACATTTGTAATGACACATGTAGTCGAGCGGTTAAACGCCACAAAAGGCTGAACCCAGTCAACAATTTCCAACATAATTGTTTGGTTTAATTTCCTGCCTCTACACATCAAAATGTAATAAAACATTTTCTTTCACAAAAGCCATTCATGACAAAAGGACACAGTGGCCACACGAATTTTTCACAGACTGTGTGCATGAATCATTCAGCGTTTGGAGGGGTGGTCTGTAACAGCAGAGGCAGCGTGAGCAGCAAACATTACAAACATGCAATTCAGTTGGTGCCTCAGAGATTACAGGCTGCAGTTGAGCAGGAACCCAACCTGGGTCTAATGAGCTGTAGCCAATTAAGCGGCCACTGGGCATAAATATTAATCAGGTGAGAAAAACTTGTGCTTTGCAAATGTTTAATTGTTGTTTTCACAGTCAGTCTTTTTTTTTTTATTAGTAGCGTGATGTTTGTAAACATTGCAGGAGGTGCATACACAACTACACCTTCATTTTACTCTGGTTTGACATTTTATTTCCCCATGACAGCACAGCGTAAGTGCATTCACTTATGCTCTCACTGTTAATCATTTTCATATTGGCAGGGGAATCATGGCCATTATTTGAATGGTGTTGCATCCTTTTGCATCTTTGGCAGTCATGGTGTTACATACAGTAATTTATGACACATACACATTCAAAACAAGATAAAATAAAACTAGAAACTGTATTTTGAGTTTGATCTGACTGTTTAGGAATGATACTTTTGAGGTGACAATTATCATCCTCACTCCATTACAAAATACTGTATGTGAGGCAAGAGCTGCCATGTACGCATGTGGCTCAGCGTTGGCCACACCACTGAAAATGAATATAATTGCTCACTAGTGCTCATGAGATTACCGCATTTCTCCCCAGCAGACAGTGAAATAGATTAAAAAGCTCTGAGGGTTTTATGCTCAATCCTTCATAAGTAATGGCCATTAAAAAAAAAAAAAGCATATCATCCACCACTTCATATCATTTCATTTAATTATATTAAACTCTGACTCTATCATGTTGGCGCTATCGGGTGATCTGTGTTGGTTTTTAATTAAGATTTCCATTCTGTTCAAAGAAGTGCTCAAGCAGGGCGTTTAAAGGGGGTGAGGCCTTTTCAAATGGGATGTTGCAGGTGCACTTAAAGGGGTCAGTGACTGAAAAAATGTTTTTGATAGGTTTTAACCCTTAGAAAGGGGTCTATTGGTCATGTGATTATCGAAAAAATGTCAAAATGCTCATCTCTCTTAAAAAAACACACACAGCCTTTATATCCTTTCTGTGTCTGATTAGATGTTTTGACCAATCAAAATTTTGCATAAGGGCCTGAAAAACCAGAAAATGGCCCTGGTTTTGACTTCTGGATTTGACTTGGAACGTGATAAAATGGTAAACCCTGCCCAGCACCGTCTTCGATACCTGCCCACTGTTCTATTATTGGCCAGCATAGCTGTCTGTCATGTAGCTAACTGTATTACAAAACGTTTGTTTACCAAGCATCATTTGGTTTATTTTCTTTAGATTTCAGTCACTCTAAAGGTGCCTTCATACCAAACACAAATGAGCAAATTTTTCATGCAGCACGAATACATTATAACTCAATGTAAACACATGACATGAATTCACCATCTGAGTGAGATGCAGACAGGTGAAGTTGCCTTTATAACTTATGCAGCTGCGCTCAACCTGCTGTGGAAATCCCCCAAATAACGTCATATTTAGGTTTACATTATCTGATGGGGGGCTCACCTGAAAAAGTTGTCCCTACCTCCAAAACTTCACAAGATGGGTGTTTACGTTGCTAGCTTGCTAGCCTTGTTAGCACATCTGTGGCAGGAATCCGTGGGTAAATAACTCTGACATCCCGAGTCAGCTGAAAAACTTCCAGTCCTTCTGTCTGCAGGTGAGTGTCAGTCTCATTTTCAATCTAGTTTACTCTCCAATGTTGATACTTTTACTCTGATGACGGCAGAATGTCAAAGCTACCGCTATCCCTCGGACGTGGACGCGCGATTGCAGGATTTCGTGTGTGCTTGCCTCTTTCCATTGATTTTGTATGCATTTGCGCCACTCGTTCGCGTTTGGTGTGAAGGCACCTTAATAGACATCCCTGTTTCCACCTGGTTTACTAATCCACAGTCGATTATATATCTCGCCTCATTCTGGGTTAATTTTGTTATATTTTGCTGTGATGCTACATCGATCTGTTAGCATTAGCTCGGCAAGGCAGTCGGCGTTCACACCAGAGGGGAGGAAGAGACAGACAGGCTGCCTGGCATTAGCTTAACTGTTGA
Organism: Pholidichthys leucotaenia; assembly: GCA_020510985.1. Lineage (NCBI taxonomy): Eukaryota > Metazoa > Chordata > Actinopteri > Cichliformes > Pholidichthyidae > Pholidichthys > Pholidichthys leucotaenia. Next base: position 50,615,403 of record CM035844.1, read on the forward strand.
TGTGGCCCGTTTTGATCGCTATTTTCTATAAATTCAATTCACCCCCACTGGAATCCTTGTTCATTTACAACACTGAACCATATATGTCATTCTTAGATGTTATTATAGCCTATTTTCTTGTAGTATTATCTATAACCAGGACCAAAGGTAGCTAGCTGAAGCTAGCCCTTTAGCCACTCATTCAGTGTTTCTATGCTTACTGTATTCTAGGACCAATCATACCTTATCGATTACTGAAAGCACACACCCCTGTCCACTAGTGATACATTCATTCATTCTTTGAGACAAATTTACATTAGTTGACTCAGGCTAGATCTGAGCTAGTCAGGGAATGTTAGCAATAGTGATGTGAGAGAGAGGGCGGCGCTGAATGCAATCTGAGCGATTAAGGCTTTGTCCACCAAACGCGTTTTTTTGTCACCTGACTGCCCCAAACCTTTTTTTTTTCAGTGCTTGTGCACTGCGCTTTGAAAAAAAAAGTCTGCACCCTGTATCCTAGCAACAGCTTGTCACTCACAGCTCAGCACTTCTGCTTTTCCCATGGTCATCAAACTTTCTACTTTACTTTTCAATAGTAGTCTCTAAATAACAATGTACAGGAAACGTATTCTGGCATTGCCAGCAGCTCTGGATGCAAAATATGATGACACGGAAAAGAAAACAGGAGTCTGCAGACATCAACCGTACTTATACAAGTGTACCGGACACAGAACTTGTGCAGGAGTTGAGCCTTTATGGTGCCCATTTGGAGGAGTATTTTAGATTGACTAGGAGTCAGTTTGAACTGGTTTTGGAGAACATCGGCCCGTCAATTTCTTGGATGCAGACTAATTACAGAGAGCCCTTCTGAGGTGAGTAGTCCATGGTCAAAATTTTGGGTTGTTTTTTTACATCTATTTTTATAAAACTCACACTGAGATATGCTCAACTCATGGTTTCCTAAACTCATAAAAGACTGTCGGTAAATGATCACATTTCACATTGGAGGTATTTCCATTTTTTGCAGTCATCAACTACAAATTCACATAGTATCCATATTATCTACTGCAACAAAGTTGTAAGAAATATGACCACGACAAAGGCACAAATGCTCACCTGGCACGCCGACAGACGTGGACATATTCCTCCAAGTGTTTGCTTTTGAATTTTGAGCATGGTATCCTTTTAGTGTCAGATCAAAGAGTACAGAGTTGTCTGATACAGCGAGGATCAGCTCTCCTGTGCTACCGCATCATTGTCTTCTTCCTGTACCGGCGTCCTATGTCCCGCCCTTCCTTAATTCTGACTGGCCGCTTAGAAAGATCTCACTTTGACAAGCGCAGCTGTCGTCTGAAAAGTTGAACTTTTTTCAGCCCTGAGCGCCGCAACAAAAAAAAAAAAAATCACAGTCGAGAGTATTTCAGCGCCAAGGGCACGCAGCGCTGTAAATGCTGGACTACATAGAGAATGAATAGAAAATAGTCACCCACAGCGTAAGAAACGGGTTTGGTGGACATGTCCCCTTAAAGGCCAAATGTCACGTAATTTTTTTTTTCTAAATGACAACGAATTTAGATAAAATACACATAGCTGAATTACTGATTTTGAGAGCTGAATACGACAAAAAATCAGCGAATAGAGCTGCCTCGAGTCTTCTAAGACTGAAACAATCTTTTTATGAACAAGGTGAAAAATCAGGAAAATTATTAGCATGGCAGATTAAACAATTAGAAATTAAAACACCAATTACCAGTATTATAAGTAATGGACAGGTAGTTATAGATCCTTTAGAAATTAATAGAGCCTTTAGAGATTACTATGAAAAATTATATGATACCAAAAATGAACCTGATTTAACAAAACTAAATGGGTTTTTGAACGAACTATCTATACCGTGTATTCCAAATGAAAACAGGGAGATATTGGAGTCTAAAATTAGTCAAGAAGAAGTTGGGCTAGCCATTGATAATATGAAATCAGGAAAAAGTGCAGGACCAGATGGTCTTCCAGTTGACCTTTATAAAAAATTTAAGAATAAATTAATAAAACCTTTTTTGGAAATGGTTCTAGAAGCATTTCAAAATAATAATTTACCATCATACATAAATAATGCCTTAATTATACTGCTGCCAAAACCAGGTAAGCCCTCTAATAAATGTGAAAATATGAGACCAATAAGCCTATTAAACGCCGACCTTAAGATAATCTGTAAAATTTTAGCAAGACGAATACAAGAAATTTTACCAAATATTATTAATCGAGATCAGAATGGCTTTATAAAGGGCAGACAAGGCTTCCATAATGTAAGAAGACTATTTAATATTATTTATTTTAATAAAGAAGCACCGGATACAGCTCTCCTATCATTGGACGCCGAAAAGGCCTTTGATAGAGTTGAATGGCCCTTTCTTTTTGAAGTCCTACAAAGGTTTGGACTTGGAAATAATTTCATAAAATGGGTTCAAATAATATACAATAATGCTACAGCAGAAATCCTAACAAATAACAATATTTCAAAACCAATAAAAATCAATAGAGGATGTCGACAAGGCTGTCCACTTTCACCTTTACTGTTTACTATGGCAATTGAACCTTTAGCGATAGCGATACGTTTACATTCACAAATATATGGAATTAAAGTTGGACCAACAGAACATAAAATCTCCCTGTATGCCGATGATATAATTTTGTTTATGTCGAATCTAAAAAAATCAATTCCAACCTTGTTGAATTTAATAAAGAATTTTGGGGAAATATCAGGATATAAAATAAATAAAACTAAATCTTCAATATTAATGCTAAATGAGACCCAGAGAAATTACCCAGCCCCTGAGGTAAATCAATTCAATGTTGTAAATCAGTTTAAATATTTAGGAATCCAAATTGTGCCTAAGCTAGAATCAGTCGCCAGTGTCAACTATGAAGCCTTAATGTCAGATATCAATGAGTTAACTCAGAGATGGATGTCACTACCAATGTCGATGATCGGGAGAATCAATATACTTAAAAGTAATATTTTACCTAAAATACTTTATTTATTTCAATACATTCCCTTATCACCACCTTTAGATCTATTCTCAAGAATAAAAAAAAAGTTAGTGGAATTTATATGGAACAACAGGAGGGCTAGATTACGTTTGTCTTTATTATATTTACCATTTGATCGTGGAGGTCTGAAATGTCCAAATTTTATGTTGTATTATTGGTCGGCACAACTGAGGTCTATGACATATTATTTTTCATCAAATGATCTCCCTCACTGGACTGAAATGGAATCATACAATTTACCTTTACCTCTTCCCATATTCATATACTCAGATTCTGCAAAAAAATTACAGAAACAAGTTAAAAATCCATTTGTAAAGCATATGATCAAAATATGGTGTGAAGCTAAAAACTATTTAAAAGAACCACAGTTATTGTCACAATTTAGTCCAATATGGGGTAATCAATATTTTAAACCAGGGAGAGCGGACGCTGTATTTAAAGTATGGAATTTAAAAGGGATACAAAAGATTCAGGATTTATATTTGCCATGTGCAGATAACATAATGTCTTTTGAAGAGCTGAGGATCAAATTTAATCTCAATAGAACACATTTTTTAAAATATCTTCAACTTAGAAACTTTATTCGATCAAATCAAAATAAAGCTCTCACTCGACCTATTTATTCATCCTTGGAAAAAATGATGATGAAAGATAGTAAAAGAAAGGGTATTATTTCAGAGTTTTATAACTCATTGACACTATCTTCAAGTGAAAATTCACTGAAAAGATTAAACTACTGGAAAGAAGATCTGCAAACTGAAATTTCAGAGGAACAATGGGAATTGGCTTGTACAGAAGCTCAAACCAAATCAATAAATGCACGCCTTAAATTGATACATTTCAAATGGTTAATGCGGATGTATGTTACACCGGAGGAGTTAAATAGATATAACAAAAATATACCAGATACATGCACAAAATGCATGGAAAGTAAAGGAACCCTATTTCATTGTTTATGGGAATGTAGATTAATAAGAATGTTTTGGGAAGAGGTGAGGGTAACAATTGAAAAAATAATCTCAAAACAAATCATATTGAATCCTAAACTGTTTTTGTTGGGTCTGTACCCAGAAAAGCATAATTTTAATAAAAGTGAAAGAACATTCATAGACCTCAGTTTGCTTAATGCCAAAAAATGTATTGCACTATTATGGAAAAAGACTCATAGACCAGATGTGACTCAGTGGTTAAGACAGATGTTAACAAACCTTCCATTAGAAAGAATAACATATATACTGAAATCAAAGGAAATTGTGTTTGAGAATATATGGAGACCTTTTATTGATTATGTAAAAAATTTAAACATAACTCTTGAAGAAGAAGGTGAATGATGTGTGTGGACCTTGTAAATTCCAAACTGGTGAACATAATATGTATACTTATGTATTGGATTGTCTAGACTAAACAGAGGAGCATTGTTGAAGACTTGATTTTGTTGGTGGTTGTTGGTGTTTTTAGTGTATTTTTTTTTGTAGTACTTTAGTGTTAGTGTTTGATTGTTTGTATCATGTTTGTTAAAAAAAAAAAAGGTTCAATAAAGATATTGTGGAAAAAAAAAATACACATAGCTTAAACCAAATATTCATACCGGAGACCATATCACCCACCTGTATTTACATAATTGCACAAAATACACCAGGTGAAGGCCCCACCTTGCTTGCTGGCTTGTGACAGCCAGTCCAGACCACGCCCATGTTTTTGACATCACCAGTTGTACCCTGGCTGCCCTGCCTATCCACATTCACACTTATCAACATTGGACAATCATGACGGAAAGTGACAGCGATTGTGAACAAATTAGTTTAGTTTTGTCTTTTTTTTTGTCAGTGGTTCAGACAGTGACAGAGGCATTGAACCTTACCGGTTCTAGCCGTCCGAGACGGAATCAGATGCTTTGTCTGATGACAACAGTTCCAACGATGACCAGAGAGCAGAACCAGTGGAAAATGTCATTGAACTGGACATTAATCGCCTCCAGAATTGCGAAGCCGAAGGGGGTCTGTCGAGGGCGCCCCATAAATATTGATTTTTCGGAAGCCATTATTATTACAGTGGAGGAGAGCCGCTGCTGTCAAGAAATTGACCAGATCAATATGAAAATGGAGGCGCATACCTGTCAAGTGAGACGTTTTCGCCGTATTTTGGTGCCAAGCGCGGCTGTGGGGGACGGCGGAGTGGTGTGGGACACTTTTCTGGGAAATGTTTTAAATGTAGTTCGTGTTGTTATTGTCAAATATTTTAAGGAAAATACGGGGAAAATGCAATTTTAGCAAAAACGGGCATATTGCCATTTCTGTACGCCCAAAAGAAAAATATACTGGAAAAAAAATTGAATGTGTTGAGGAACACGTCCTGTCTGTGATCCCCCACAGCTGGTGCTGGCAGATTGCTCAGCGTGAGCTATTCTCACTACAATGAGAAGTCATTAGGACAATGGTTTAACACGTTCAGCTGGGCAGCGGTTGAGGAACAGAGAGATCGCCTTACAAATACAGAATTCTGCTTTATTTTTTTTTTATTTTGCGCCGGACGCTGAGTTGTGTTGTTATTGTCAAATATCCATGAATCCTTAAAATATTTGACAATAACAACACGAGTTGCATTTGGGGCATTTCCCAGAGAGGTGTCCCTTGTTGCTCCGCCGTCCCTTATAGCCGCTTTTTACCGTGTTGAAGTACGGCGAAAACGTCTCACTTGACAGGTATGAAAACATTTCCCAGAGAAGTGTCCCTTATTACCCAGCTGTCCCTGATAGTCCCGTTTTAAGGTATGGGTGAAATATCCAATTTTTTCTTTCTTGTTGCTCACTTCAACCTTCCAGTCTCCATATAAACAATCAATTGAAATACCCCAAGCATCAAACTCGGGTACAATCGATTTCGTCACTTCCGCCTTCTTCCCCAGGCGATTCCAGGGGCCGTGTCAGGCCAAGCGCGGCAGTTTTAAATTAACGAATATTCCGTTGTTACTGAAGCATATGCACCAAGACCCGAACGGATCGGTTCCCTTTTATATCTAGTTTCAAGATATTTAAAGTACCCTGTTACGTGACATTTGGCCTTTAAAGAGGCATGCACTGAGAAAGGCTGCAAACTATGATTCACAATAATGCTGCCATAATTAAATAATTAAAGAAATTTTTACCAAAATATGTCACAAACATTTTATTAAGCTGTGTGAGCTGTTAAAACATTGAAAAAGTGCAGTGAATGACCCCTTTAAGCATCACAACGTAGACGTTAAAATTAGTTTTAAAAAATAAAATAAAGATTTCAAGAACAAGTTAATATTGCCTTGAGAATTTATGAATCACACAGTATTGAGAACTGGTTAGAAATGTTCCTGTTTATCCTGTAATAACTTGTTCTTACCAGGAATATTAGCATCTTTAGTCATATCAGTATATTTTCTTTAGTTATATCTTTAGTTATATCAGTATTTCATCGAAACTTCTGTTCAGGATCATTAATGTCTTTCTTGACTTTGGTTATATTAGAGGATGTAGATAGAAAAAAAGTTGAAAATGTAGAAGAAAAAAGTTGCAAATTTATGATTAAAAGATTGCAATGTTATGTGGAAATCCTAAATTTATCCCAAAAAGTCATAAATTTACAAGGAAAAATATCTGGAGTTTTTGAAGTAAACCTCACAGATTTATGTGGAAGGTCTTAAATGAAAAAGAAAAAAAGTCTCATTTATGAGGAAAAACCTGCAAATTTGTGAGAAAAAAGTGAAAAACTTATGAGTAAGATGCTGCAAATCTAGAAAAACAAGTCACAAATTACTGAGGAAAAATGTGCAAATTTATTTGAATATATTAATACAATTTTATGAGAAAAAACCTCAAACTGAGTAACTCACTAAAGTGATAAATTTACTATGATAGGCTAAATACATTTTTACTTTAGTTGTAATATTTGGCTACTACACCCACCTCTGTTATTAAGTGAATCAAAACCTGCTCCCCAACAGGTATTTTTTGTGTTTTTTTTTTTTTGTTTAAAAAAGTTTCATCTATTAAAAATCCCAAATGACACAATGGCGAGCTCCAGTTTTGGCCCTTGTCAAGGTGTCAAGCATAAAAGAGTGTGACAGTTGAATACAAAACACATTTCCATTTGCAGCCAACCTGTTAGTCAACCAAAGCTGTGAGGCTGTGCTGAATATGATGACAAACTGCATTTTAATTACGGTAACCAATTTTGAAGCTATCAAGCAAGGTGTGATTTGGGGGCATGCAAGAGTAGGCCCGGAGTCGGGAGGGGGGGGGGGGGCGGGGTTGACACAGGGGAACAGTAATGAACAAAGTTACATAATTTTGCCATAGGGTATACAAAAAGGAAAACACATAGGAGAAGGAGATAACATTTGCTCTTCTGCTTCAACAACTGAGCCTCCTGCCTGAGGTCTGCGTATGAACTTCAGCACAATTTTGCAGAGAAAACTGTCTTCAGACAACAAAATAATACTGAATACATAAAGAGAAGCAGTTTGGAGGCAAACCAGGTTTGCTAAATTGGTTCATTAATAGAAACTATGGCACTTGCCGTACTATTTTTTAAAGTTTGACACTATTTTAAGTGTAAGGCAGTAGTTTTGAATTAAAAAAAAATGGGGAAAAATCCACTTAAGGGGTCAAAGGTGATGTACAGATTTCACCCAGCAACAACATGACAAACAGTGCTGTGTTGTGCCGGGACCTCACTCCCATTCACCTACGTCTACCCATTTCTTTGGTTTAAATTGCTCTTTACCTCTCTCAAAGTGCATCTAAAATACTCCCCAGATTAGTTTTCTGTCCATTTCAACATCGCTTTTTCTTTTGCTGTTCTGCAGCTCTTCCAATTCTCCAGTCACCGGGGCACCATGCACTTCTGCTTCGCTAACGGGGAAATGACCTTCCCAAAGCTCTGTTGTCAGGAGGGCTTTGTCACTCCCTATATATACTGTATATGCTTACTCTTACTCTAGATACTTGTTTACGCTTACTTATATTTGAGAAAATATCTGAAAATAATTTCATAAGGTAACACCACATTACTTGAGTACAATTTCTGGCTGCTGTTCCCACCTGTTGACCTACCATAAGTTCCGGTTTGTTAATACTTTTGCATATTTTACCATGAGAAACAACGCAAAAAATGTGGTGCATTTTTTAAAAAAAGTACTGCATAAGAGCAAATACATGTTTAACCATTGTTCAATATTTCAAAATTGTATTTATTAACAGAAAAGGCAAATGTAATGGTAACAGTACTTGTTAATCAAGGAGCGGATTGTTTTAAATGCACTTTTCAAATGTAGCTAAGTGAATGGGAAGAGAGGATAAAATTATCCAGTATATCTTGATTGGGGGTGTTACGGTCAACGTCATATTAAAAATATATTTTTAATACATCTACAATAACAACATATCAGACTAAATAAACACTTAAATACTATTATACAAAAACCCCTTCATAACCTCGCTGGACTCTCTTATGTGACAGTCAGTGAGCTACAAACGTTTCAAACATGATTCACAACAAAATGTTCAGTAGGCACCCTGAGATGGGAATACAGATATGAGCAGTACTTCTCATACATTTACTCTGAAGCAACAGCAGTCACTCAACTGATCTAATATGACTAAGTGAACAACTCCAAACACTTCCACTAATGCAATCTGCCTTTTCTTCTTTATTTTCATGTTGTTGTTTTTTTTCTCCACAGTGAAAGCATTACAATTAGGTCCCGGCTGAATTAATCTTTATACTTCAAAACATAAAAGTACAGCATTGATTGGCAAATAAATAAAAGGCTAAAGCTTTGCATTAGTACTTCATATACCTGCATCAGATTACTAAATAACATACAGCATATGATGTATGAGGCAGAGGAACATGCAGTCTACATTACTTGCTGCATTTTCAGTAAATCAACTTAAAGACTGGAGTGCTTACAATGTAGAAATGTGTTGGTCCCCGTATTCCTTTTATTTATGCATGGACTGGAAAGCAGCACCATATAGAGGAAATTGTAAGTATACTGTTGTACAATTTGGAATGAATGTGGTTAGAAAACAACAAAATTATACCTTAGTTAACTGAGCACAATTGTCAGATGCAGCTGTTGTAGTAAAACTCAATGACCCACACCATGTTCTGAATTGCATAGCAGTGTTTATAGAGAGTTATTCATGTACAGTACTGCATTTGTCTGTTCTATTTAAATAAATAACATACTGTAGTGAACTGTGGCTTTGTTAAGTAGATTAGCAGTATACAGTAATTTAACTATTATAAATACTTGGTTTTTTTCCAATATAAGTACTAGTGTGAGTAGGACACTCACTTCCATCTGTCCATCTGTCATCTGCACTGCAAGTCAAGAACCAATGAAGCTAAGGTAACCAACCTCAGTACACAGACTGGCCTTGCGAATAGCACCTGTGTATACGTTTTTAGGGCCATGGGCTATAGTATGACCATCTAGTCACCATTCTATTGTCTAAGGTGTAGAGCGCATTTATGTGTGTGTCCAAGTCCATTTCACTCGTACAGCAGTGCAAAAATGAGTGTTGCGTCTAGCAAAAAACAGGAAGATGCTAGTCCAGTTATTCAGTGGAGTTTTTTGGGTGTAACATGCAATAACTCAACGAGTGCTCCTTCCCTGCCTTTTGATGAACAGAGGCACATGATCTAAAGTGAACTGTGATCATGATGGGTTGTTTAGAAGATGGGTTCACGCTGGCCAAAGCATGTGAGTGAAATGTCTGCGATAATACACTGCTTGGCATTAATTACAGTCAATGCCCCGTCACTTATTTTAGAAGGAAAGGGAGGACATGATTGAACAAGTGGGCTTAACAATCGAGCTGAATTTAAATTAATTTAGGTTTAACGTAGCTCGCATGGATACACGCCTCGATGTGCTCCATGCACCTTTTTTTCTTTGTGCAATGAAAAACTCTACCATTTCTTCAAATGGTTTGAAATAGATTACAGGTGGATAGTTTATATTTAACTGTCCTCAGATTAACATATTGAACGGAAAAACAACAGCTGAGTGTGTGTGTGTGTGTGTGTTTCATTAACTGGGACAGGACATGCACTGGTGTGGACACAAAATCCAGATGACTATGAGGACACAGACATGATTAATGATCACAACATAACAAAAATATTTTTTTTGTAAGTTGTCTGTGTTTTTTCAACTGATTTAAGACAATTTTGCACCGCTGAATCTGAAAATGACATCCGTTTCTCTCGATCAGGTCAGGTTTTTATGTTAAGTTATAAGCAGCTGTACAGCAGTTGTACAGTTGTACTGTAAATTGAATAGTAGACATTGATAAAGTACATGTAAACTGAATGTTACATCATCATTGTTCAAAATTCAGAGAATTTCAAGAAATAAAAAAGAATTTTGCATCATACAAAGCGAAAATACCATACATGTAAACAAAAACGTAAGAAAACATGTGGCCATAGTTCAAAAAGTTGACCTGATTGAGCAAAACCAATGTGATTTTTGGATTCAGCACATCAAAACTGTCCTAAATCAGCTAAAAAACTTAGACAATAAATTTGGTGTTGACCAGTGTTAATATATGTGGCCAGAATACACTGTCATAGTGGAGAGGTTTGTAGTTTTAAATCTTCAAATTGACAGTATCCTGTGGGTTTTAGACATCACATCCTCCATTTACTATTACTTAATTATGAACTTGTGACTGGAGGGTCGCTGGTTCAATCCCTGGATGGGCAGGATTAGATCTGGGTAGGACAGATGACATAGCAGTGTTTGCCCCACCCTCATCAACCCCACTGTATCATGAACCTGGGTTTGGCTGTCACAAACCCAGTTCTGACTTATTGTTACGTTTTGCCCTATTTTCCTTCTGGCGCGTCAGAGAGCTGTTTGGGTCCTTCGCTCTCTGACAGCTTGGGCACGCCTCCCCCTCTTGTTAGTGCCATCAGCTGTTTCACATTATGGGTGTTCCCACACAAATACACACACACACTCCATTCACTCCCATTCACACGCTCATACACACACTCTTACACACCTGGTTCTATCATGTTCAGCCCACGCTTCTTCGCACCGGCAATCTCTTCCCTCGTTAGCATCAGGATTATCTATTCGCTGCGTTTGTGTAAAGAGACTGTCGGAGCATTCACCTCCATATGTGGCAGCGAGTTCTCCACGTATGGGTTTTCACTACCGTCATGTCATTCAGCCAGTCACTTTAAGTTCGGTTAATCCCTTGGTGTTACGGCTGACCCTGCTTCACTCCTTCATCTGCCAGGCTGGATCGCTACAGTTCAGTAAGTTATCTTTGCCTTTCTTCTCATGTTGACAGCTGCTCTGTGGCACTAGGCATTCCCTTCGTCGGGCTGTAGAGCTTCCAGGCAGCACCTTGTATGTTTGGTGGTTTAATCTCATCATTTCAACTTCCTGTATTTGTGTGGTCAAGCTGGACTGGCTGTTTTTGTGGTTTAAGTTAACAAATGGCACTTTCTACTCTCGCAATTGGGTTTTTCATGTTCTCCCTCATGCGCCGTATAATGGTGCACGAGGAACTGTGACACACCGCGGAGCTCTTGAGCAAGGCCCTTAACCTACACTGGTCCAGTGGCGACATGTCAGTTTGTTGTTGAACTGGGCTGCTTCCAGGTGTGAATGTGTAACTGTGTGAATGTGAACAGGGCATCCTTGAAAAAGAGAGGTCACCCTTCAATGGATTTCCCCTGTATAAATAAAAATAAAAAAATAAATAAATACCAGATCCACAACAACCACTGCAGCCACAATGCCTATGGTACTGGTTTGCCAGAACCATTCTCAGAGGCCACACAGCCGAGGCTCAGTGGAGAGTGCCTTCACACCTCACCTGAACGTTATAGTCTGTGATGAAAAAAACCCACTCCCTGTTCACTCATTCATTCTCCTAAAAAATAAATACATAAATGCCTAATCTACTGTATAGGCAATACTCCTGTAAGTCTGTAGTGAAAATGAAAATGTGGATGGAATATAAAAAAACTATTCCATGCATCATCATACTATAATCAAATGGATAACAATATGTTAATTAGATTACGACTGTTACAACTCTATCTAATAAAATAACGGAAAATCCCAGTGAATGCTGTGTTTCCTCGTGTAGCAGTCAGAAGGAGGACACCCACGATTCTAAAATGTGCCGCTGAACTAGCCTTGACAATGCATTTCTGGCGACAGACCTGCTTTTTGCAGATCAAAAGCACATTAACATGAAAACCATTAAAATACGATGCCACACCTCTTGTAAATACAGTAAGTCTCCATCTTGCAGCATAAAGCAGGCACACAGTTACAGGTACTTACTGTAGATGATGCACAGGGAACGTGGCGCAAATGTGCTCCTTTGACTGTTGTAATAGGACCCCTAATGTCAAAGGTGACAATTATAGGGTCATAAAAGATGAAGACCAGTTTTGTTCTGTAGCTACTTTCTTATTATAAGAGCTAAGGTACGCAGATTGACTTTGGGGCCCTGTTGTTACGGTTTTGAGGTCAAAAGGTAAACAGTCAAGGTCATGGGCATGAAAAGCTAACAAGGGCATACAGTATATCACTGATGCATATTCTTGCAATATATCTGTCTGCTAATATGTTATAAAAGTAAAAAAAAAAAAGAGATGGGGAAGCTACTCAAGGCTTCCATTAAAAATGCAAAAACAGTGTGGGTCTGCATCACTGTAGAGCACAGTTCTAGTTACTGATGCCTTAATATCCATCTTGTGAATGTTGTACTTATTGTTGGAAACGGAACAATTCTGTAATATGCAAAATACTTTATATACTTTTAAGTAGTTTAAGAACTGCTTGCAAAATATCTAACTATCTTTTGCATAATTACATATTTATTCACTTTTCAACAATGACGAGTTCTGCAAAGCTGCTAAACTGGCAAAACAAGGAAATATAAAGACCAAATTGCAGCAGGTGTGAAGAAGAGATTATATTTAGACTAATGGATGCAGCAATGGTAGACAGCGGAGTCCTCTACGTGGTACATCATATGCATGTTTAATTAGCAGATTCTAAAATTGCCTGGTGTTAGTTTTGTTCATTTCTTGTGTCATATATCACCTGAATCAACTTATTTATTACTAAGGTTCTGTTTTTTGCTCTCTGCAGTGCAAGAGCGCCAGACAGGGCAGTACTAAGCATATACTACTGCAGCATTTAGGCTTTCAAAAAACATCCCATCACTTAGTGCAACCCTGTAAATTTCTATCAAATTGATATTATAAATCATCATCTATCAGTCATTTTCTCCTCTTGTGCTAATTGTGCATTCGGGTGAGGCGAGTTGAAGTATTTTGAGGCTTCTGAAGTTACTAAACAGAGGTGTGTGTGTTTGCCAGCGGCTACCCACTTTTGTGAAATGTGTCGGAGTCTACATCAGCAGACGTTAAAGGTTACCCCATATTTTATGTACCATTCAATGTGAAACTGAACTACATGGCTTTGTTTTCAACATGTGACATCTCTAAAGGGTTTGCCCTGTTATAGTTCAGCACTTAGTTGTTGAGTATGATGCTTTTTTTAATCATTCCTGTAAATTGTCAGAAAACAGAGCCACGTCAGTTTCATCTGTTGCTTAATCAGTCCCTCCAGGATTTCACGGGATGTTTTTATGATTGTTGTGGCCCAAAAAGACTGAATTCGTGGGGGCTTTTTTAAAAAAGTTGCGATAAAAGTTGTAATGTTTTTAGAGTGTTTTTTTGCAGTAAAAGTTGTGGGAAGAATTACAAATTTTAAAGCAGATGGTTTGTTCAGTTTACTGCAGTGATATTCTATATAGCAATACAAGAAAAGCACAGGATTGTCATAAATTTCCTATTATAATAATTTGTAAATTAAGCTTTTGTGCAACAGCAAATACAGACTTTAACACAATATCCATTACAACAGCTAAATTGCATGAATGCATGTTAATGAGTATAGATTTGGAAATTATTGGCAGCACCTTCATTTGAAAACTCTCTACGGTCCCCAACCACTCAGTACCGAGCAGAGAGGAAAACATAAATAATTTATTCTGTTGCTCTATATTGTCTATAGGAGTCTGTGTTTTTCTGGAAAAAAAAAATTACAGAGAATATTCTCTCTTTCCGTGCCCAACTCCTACCTGTCTGTCTGCTGCACGTCGATCTTGACACACACTTGTCTCTTCAGACACACATCTTTCATTTACGGCGGAATGGCGGAGGGGTGGGGGTGCGTTTGTCTGTCCAGACCGGGGTTTCCACAGCTTTAAAGCTCATTAACCAGATGTAGTAATGATTTTACCTCTAAAGATGTATAAAATGAAGAGTTTGTTTGCAAAAACCGATAAATGCCACTTCCATGAAAATTTCCCTCATTACGACAACTGTTAACATTACCTACTTATAGAAGTTCAAATTGTTTTTTCTCAAAATCCAATATGTGCTATGTTATAGACACTACAAATTCATGTTTTTTTTTCCAAACGCTGATAAACGCGGGGAGTGGGTTTTTTTGTTTTTTTTTTACAAAAGCAGATAACTCCACACCACAAATCAGTGCTTGGTATTTGGGTCACATGACTCATCTTTGCTGCCATCCCGGTCTCCTGGCTCTGACTGATTTCCCTGGCTGTGTTCAGAATGTTCACTCACTCCCTCCCTCCCTACTCTCTATATAATGAATTTAGATATAGTGGATTATACAGTAAACTCAATATAACAATAAAATTAACCACTTTTAGACACTACTGGGCTTGTTTTTTTGGCACGGTTAATGACATCATCACGAGACAGTAAAATGTAACAGACTAACGGTGGTAAAAAAAAAAAAAAATGAATACCTGCATGTAATTTGCAGTAAATATGTATTAAATCAAATCATTTTTGCTGAATTATTAAATATAAATACCTGAAGGTAGTTTATGTTGTGATGTGAAGCTCTTCTCTCACTCCTTCATTGGCTGCGCATTCACTATATAGTACACTATATGGGGAAGGAGTGAGCATTTCGAACACAGCACCTGCTTGCTCTGAGTGATTTCCCAGCCAGTTTTTTTTTTTTTTTTTTTTTTTTTACAATTTTGTTGCATTTTATGTCAAATATGGATAATTTTGATGACGCAGATGAACAAGTGATGTGTTCACCAGTAGGGCGCAAACGAGGCCGGAACAGCGAACAATATTCAGAATTCTTGCTACTATTATCTTCTATTATCAGAATTCTTGCTACTTTGCTGCTGTATGTCTCTGCACATTAACATTAACTGCAACCATTTGCACAAATGCCACATCTGCTGCCGTCTGTCTGTCTGTCATTGCAATACTGATCACATGCAGTCCTATCTGTTACTATCTGCACCTACACTACCATATTGAACTGCAACTACAGGTATTACATCCCTAGTTGTCTGTATATAGGATTGCTGGGTTTTATCATCGTTAATCGTTTATCTCATTTTTGCACTATAGGAGGTCTGGGTCTTTCTTGTTGCCATTTGCACCACGGGTTGCATTATTGTACATATTGTATATTAGACTGCTGTTGTTGTTGTTTTCTTTTTTCCAGCCTTATTCCTTTTCTTTTTATACTGTGCACACCAATAAAGAGAAACACCATTTCAATTCTCCTGTACGGTATGTCCTGTACATATAGTAGTATTGACAATAAAATCTTTGAATCTTAAATCTTGAATTATAGCTTTATTATAGCTATATCATACCATTTTACTGAGTGGATATGCCTAAATCAGTGTGTCAGTCATACTGCATTGATGCTTATAGACATTCAAGTATCAGTCTATGTAAGTTCATTTTAAAGCATCCAGGTGTCAGATAAGCTTTCAAAAGGAATTTTTTATTAAAAACACTGGACTAAAAACTAATTAAAATACAAGACATTTCAGTGTTCATCCGAACACCATCATCAGTAGTCAGACTGTAGCAGGAAGTGTCTCTGGCCAATAAATAACCTCAACATTCCTTGACACTTGATGGACAAATGAACTTGCTTCAAGTCTCAGGTTTAAAGGAGGAGCACTAGGTTGTTTTTTTTTTCTTCTCCTTTTCTCCTCCTTGGTCACATACCATGGACTACATTTATTATTTTTTTTCAACTACATTTCTCACAAGTCATGTGACCTCCTTGCAGGTCACAGGAAGTGGCCAGAGACACTTCCTGCTACAGTCTGACAACTGATGATGGTGTTTGGGTGAACACTGAAATGTCTTGTATTTTAATTAGTAGTCCAGTGTTTTTAATAAAAAATTCCTTTAGAAAGACATTCAAGTATGTTCCAGACAAACTAGCATGGTTTTCGGGACATGTCTATTTTTGCAAAAGAATGGCTTGTGGACTTATCTGTTTTTGTGAAAAAAAAGTACTAATAATTTGCCAAAAAGTAACAATGAGTTGACGTTCAATTTTTTGCTTTATTATATCTGACATACTCATATTTCAAGTGACCAAGTCTTAGAAGCTGAATTGGAAATACTAACACCTATAAACCAACAAATGAAAATGTTGTTTTTCTCAATATTAAACCAATTGGACTTATCTGTTTTTGCAAAAGAACTCTTCAAATGATCAAACACTGGCTGTAATGTTAGATTTGCTAGTTTTGTTTGTGGTTTTACGGCATCTCTCCTCAGACGCGCTCCCATGACAGGGTGCTTCTGGGGCAGGCAGACGTTTTTCAACACAAACCCAGCACTTCGTACTGGCGGTCAGGATAGAGACATGGCGAGACATCCACCAGCAGGCTGGAGGAGACGGAGGAAGGGACAGTGTTGGAAACCTCGCGGGGGAGTGTTTATTTTTTAAATCACACACTCTGTTTGCCGATGTGTTCCATTAATACTCACTGTAAACACGGAAGTGAACACGGTGCAGCGATGCATTTGGTTGGTTAGACTGAGCGTTTGAGCACCAATCAGGGACAAATTTGATTGGTGAAATTGGTGGAAGTTGACGAGGACTGGCCGAAATTGCGGGAAAGTTGCGGTGATTGGAGAAAGTTGCAAGGTCGTGCAATAGTTGCGCTGACTGGCTGATTTTGCTTGAATTGATGCAATCGCAACATCGCAAAATCCTGGAGGGACTGCTTAATACTGGTTAGCTGCACAAAATGGCTACACGTCACTTCAAAATGGGAATTTTTACAGACTCATTCAGTCTTTGTTTGTGCGCTCTCTGACCGACTCGTTGTTGTTGAGTGGCGGAGGTGGGGACTGCTTGCTCCTCAGGCTCCTGCCATCCGTGGCGGCTCGTGAAGTCTCCGTGACAAAAAGCCGAGTCACCCAGACGGAGGAGACGATGCGTTTGTACTCGCTCCTGAAGTTCCTGTTGAGTAAGCCATAGATGATGGCGTTCAGACAGCTATTGAAGTAGGCCATAAAGTAGCTGACCACAAAGAGCCACTCGGGGATGCGGGGAGCCATGTGGGACGGATCTATTGCCACCGCCAAACCGATCAGGTTAAGTGGGGCCCAGCAGATGGCGAACAGCACAAATACCACAAACATGGTGATGAAATTTCGCAAGTCACTTGGTCTGATGCGAGGGCTCTCCTCAGTCTTTACTTTACGTCGCACCTGTTCATGAGAAAAAGATACCAAAGCAACCAGACTGTGAATGAAGGCTTCTGACATCATACATAGTACACAAAACATGGAGAAACTCACACAGATCACAAATCACAGGCAATACCTTTGCTGAACATGGAAAGCTTATTTGATACTTCTGCTTACTAGAACACCTTGATTATTCAGAAATTATCAAATACCTTCATCCACTAACTGGCTGATTGTTGTTCAGAATGATCAAAGCACAAAAGAAATATATTACAGACACAATGTGGATAACGCCTGAGGCCTGGCGAATCTCATTAACTTTGGCCCATGGCATTTTATATCAGTATGGGTAGAGCGTTTACATCCGTTTGGGATTATTTTCCTGAAGTCTCAAACAAGAACAACTGCACATATGAATACTGAACTTGGTGCAGGAATAGTACGTGCAAAGTTCTAGTGTGCACTGCTTTTGAGGTCATAATGTCAAAGGTTAAGGTTAGGGGTGGGAATCGCAAGGGACCTCACCATCCAATTCGGATCGAGATTCTTGGGTCACATTTCAATCCTATCACGATTCAACGATAATCATGATATTGTGGAGTGTGTGAAATAAGAGGCAGATTCATGGCAGACGGTTTATTACACACTTCACATCTCTCAAGCACAGAACAGAATGACACATTTCAGCAGGCACTCTTCTTTTACCCAAATAACTCCTCACAAGTTTCATGGCATTTCTCCACACACAACATGACATTTGCATTACACTGCATTCAACCCCCTACGTCCTTGACTCCTTCCTGCTATCTCGCCAGGAACCTCCTGAGCATTGTTCTCCCATGCTTATCCACTGTCTCTTGGCTGAGATGCTAAATAATCTGACTCCCCCAAGGTGCTACACTGCCCCCCCAGCATCTTAGATAGAACAATAGAACATCAGTCCACACGCCGTTTGGGCTTCCGTCTCCTCCCGTATCTGCTGTAACTGGGGTTTACTGCCTCCGTGGCGCTGCTGTGCCGGTGGGGGGCTGCTGGGAGTGTGTCTGACTGCGGGTGGGCCGTGACGAGGGAGGGGGGACACTTCGGTCTGTCCGTGTGGCTGCTCTGGTGAATCGTTTCCCTGGGGAGCTCTCCGTGGGGGTCTTTCACACCGAGGGGCCCTAGCCAACAGCACTTGCTCGTCCGCCACAACGAAAGCGGGATTGAGTCTGTCTATGCCAATTTTCTCCTGCCTACCCCCCAAGTCTAGCACAAAATGCTTATCCCCTGTTTCCAACACTCTGAACGGTCCATCATAGGGTGGGCACAATGGAGGGCGGTGGGCGTCGTGTCTGACGAACACAAACTCCGCGCTCTTCAAAGTTTTAGGCACGAAAACACGCGGAAAACTGTGGTGGGCCGGGCCCGGCAGCGTGCCTGTGTTTGCGCTACGCTGCAAAAGCTGAGACGGGCAGCTGTCCGGCGCGGGATTATCTGGTAGAAATTCCCCGGGCAGCCGTAGGGACTGCGCAAAAATGAGCTCTGCCGGGGAAGCTTCCAAATCCTCTTTTGGCGCGGAGCACAACCCCAATAAAACCCACGGCAACCTGTCTACCCAATTTGCACCCGTCAGTGAAGCCCTGAGCGCTGCTTTCAGTGATCTATGAAAATGCTCGCATAAACCATTGGCCTGTGGGTTGTACGCGGTTGTGCGGTGAATTGTAACACCCAGGCTGCAGGCCATCGTGGACCAGAGTTCGGAAACAAATTGAGGGCCCCTGTCGGACGTAATGTCCGACGGAACTCCAAAATGCGCCACCCATGCTGTTAAAAAAGCACGTATTACGTCCGCGGACGTGGTTGCCGCCAGCGGGACTGCTTCTGGCCAGCGCGTGGTGCGGTCCACCACTGTCAGGAGATGCGTGCACCTTTGTGATGGCGGGAGGGGGCCCACGAGGTCCACGTGAACATGGTCGAACCTCTTAGCCGGTACCCGAAACGGCTCCAAGGGAGCCTTTGTGTGTCTGTGTACCTTGGCTTGTTGGCACGCCACGCAGGCTGCAGCCCACCCTTTTACTTGCTCGGCCACACAAACTTCTCTCCCACCATTTTGACCGACGCGTGCACTCCTGGGTGCGCCAGAGTGTGAACCGACTCAAACACGCGGCGGCGCCACGCAACCGGGACCACCGGACACGGGCGTCCCGTGGAGACATCACAGATGGGGGGGGGGGGGGGCGCCATCTTGCAGCACCCTGCTCTCCAGCCTTGACCCTGTTGGTCCAGACTGGGGAGCGTGCACGTCTGCATCGCTAATCTGCTCCGCAGCCATGGCTGCATAATCTATCCCACGCAGACCAGGGCCACCACGGCGCGCGAGAGGCAGTCCGCCACTACATTCAGTTTACCCGACACATGCTGAATATCGGTAGTAAACTCTGAGATCGCGGCCAGCTGTCTCTGCTGCCGGCCCGACCACGGTTCTGAAACCTTGGCCATCGCGAATGTTAGCGGCTTGTGGTCCACAAATGCGGTGAAGCTGCGCCCTTCCAGCCAGAACTGGAAGTGGCGTATGGCCAGGTGGAGAGCCAGTAACTCCCTGTCAAACGTGCTGTATTTATGTTCGCTATCGCACAAAGTTCTGCTGAAAAAGGCGAGTGGCTGCCAAGCTCCGGTGATGTGCTGCTCTACGACAGCCCCTATGGCCACGTCTGAAGCGTCGGTGGTGAGCGCTATCCGGGCCGCCGGGTCCGGATGCGCCAGCAGTGCGGCGTTTGCCAGGGCTGCTTTAACCTCTGAGAACGCCTGCTCTCGCTCCGGGGTCCATTCGACCCTATCCGCGTGTTTCTGTCTCTTGAGCGGGGCATACAATGGTTGCATGAGCTGCACCGCGCGGTGAAGGAAACGGTTATAAAAGTTCACCATCCCCAAAAATTCCTGCAGCGCCCTGACCGTCTGAGGCCGGGGAAAATCCGCCACGGCACACACTTTGTCGGGCAGCGGGATTGATCCTTCCGAAGAGACGCGGTGCCTCAAAAAATCAATCTACGTCATGCCGAACTGGCATTTCACCGGGCTGATTATTAACCCGTGCTCCTCCAACCTCTGGAAAACCGTCGTGAGGTGGGTTTCGTGTTCGTCTTCGGACGCACTGGCTACCAGGATATCGTCCAGGTAGACGAACACGAACGGGAGATCGCGCAGCACTGCATCCATCATGCGCTGGAATGTCTGTGCCGCGCCTTTTAATCCGAATGGCATGCGCAGGAACTCGAATAGACCGAACGGAGTTATTACCGCTGTTTTGGGTACGTCCTCCGCGCGCACTGGGACTTGGTGGTAACCACGGACCAGGTCTATTTTGGAAAAAATGTGCGCTCCGGCGAGGTGAACGGAAAAATCCTGTATGTGGGGAATTGGGTAGCGGTCGTGCGCTGTGGCGTTGTTCAACCTGCGGAAATCACTGCACGGTCGCCACGATCCCTCAGCCTTAGGGACCATGTGTAGCGGGGATGCCCATGGGCTGTTCAAACGCCTGATGATGCCCAACCTTTCCAGGTTGGCGAACTCCTCGCGCGCTATGGCCAGTTTAGCTGCGTCCAAGCGCCGAGGTCTTGCAAAAACGGGCGGCCCGGTGGTGGTGATAAAGTGCTCCAACCCGCGATGGCCGCCGAAAACGTTGGGACCGTGAGCGCTGGGAACTGAGTGAGCAGTGTGTGGAACTTACCGCCTGGAGCTGTGACGTTGGCCTATGCTGTTGGCTGGGTCACTCGAGCTATACAGGGGAGAGAGTCAAAGGACAGTGCATTAACCAGGCGCCTGTTAGCAACATCAACCAGTAAACCATGTGCACACAGAAAATCAGCCCCCAGGATATGGTAATTCAGTGCTGCTATGACAAAAGTCCACTCATATGTACGACTGTGTAGAGATAAGATCAGATCAGTGTCCTCTCACCAAAGGTCTTAATTTCCGAGCCGTTTGCTGCCAACATCTCGGGGCCGCTAGGTCCTGCCAGCCGGTCAGCGTAGGTCAGCAGGATGAAGCTCTTCTGGGCTCCGGTGTCCACGAGGAAACACCTCCCCGAGCGCGCGTCCGTCAAGTAGAGCAGCTTGTTCTCTTCACTGAGGGTCGCAGATGCTACCGACCGCCGGCCTCGGCGTTTTCCCGAGCACTTGAAATGGCACGGTGGCACACATCTGCGTGCATTCTCTCCGAAGCGGTGGTGGTAGAAACAGAGCGTGTCTCTCTGGCGCTCCTTGGCCCCTGCTGCTGCTACCGTCGGTGGCTCCTCGCCTCCTCTGGTCGTCTTGCTGGGCTCCGCCGCCGCTGCGTTGACTGTGATCGCCCAGCTGGTGAGGATGATCCGGTCTGCCTCCTGGGCTAGCACATGGTAGTCACGCGCGGCCAGCAACGGCGAATTGGCCAGAACTGCTCTCGCCACTGTTGGAAGGTTCCGGAGGAAGAGGTGGGCAAACAGAAAGTGCCCGTCGTCCGTGCCCATTAACGCCAGCATCTTCTCCATCAGGTCTACGGCCAAACCATCTCCTAATTCGGCCCGCGTCAGGAGCCTCTCCACTCTCTCACATTCCGAGAGCGTGTAGCGCCGGGTGAACGCAGCCTTGAGCGCCTCGTATTTGTTGCTGGCTGGAGGCTGATCGAGTAGGCTCGCTACCTGCTGAGCTGTGCGGGCGTCCAGCGCTGCGAACACATGGTAGAATCTTGTGTCGTCTGCCATTACTCCCCGGAGGGCGAACTGGGCCTTGGTGTGGTGGAACCAAGAGCGCGGGTTGTGCTGCCATAAATCCGGTAGCTTGACTGAAACCGCACACGCGTGGCTGGGGGTTCCAGTCCGGGCTGTCTGTGAGATGGCTGCCGCCTCGCTGGAGCTTCCTGACCGGGCCAGCTCCGGGGTTCTTGCCTCGTGTTCCATAATACATCTTGGGTCACCAGTGTGGAGTGTGTGAAATAAGAGGCAGATTCATGGCAGACGGTTTATTACACACTTCATATCTCTCAAGCACAGAACAGAATGACACATTTCAGCAGGCACTCTTCTTTTACCCAAATAACTCCTCACAAGTTTCATGGCATTTCTCCACACACAACATGACATTTGCATTACACTGCATTCAACCCCCTACGTCCTTGACTCCTTCCTGCTATCTCGCCAGGAACCCCCTGAGCATTGTTCTCCCATGCTTATCCACTGTCTCTTGTCTGAGATGCTAAATAATCTGACTCCCCCAAGGTGCTACAATATCGCAATAATTGAGAATCACAATCCCATATATTTCCAATTTCTTTCACTTTTTTCAATTTCAAATCATGTCTCAAAGTAAAACTGTTGACATCTCTTTCATGTTTCCATTTCCTGAATTTCTTTGGATTGCAACATGATGTGTAGCTTTTGAGGATCTTTTGGTCTACTTCACTTTGTCAGGCAGGTCCTATTTAAGTGATTTCTTGATTGAGAACAGGTGTGGCAGTAATCAGGCCTGGGTGTGGCTAGAGAAATTGAACTCAGCTTTCCAAAGATGTGCTAAACCAGTTAATTTATGTTTTAACGAGAGGGGGGGGGGGTGTCACTTTTTCACACAGGACTATGTAGGTTTAGATTTTATTTACCCTTAATAATAAACACCTTCATGTAAAAACTGCATTTTGTGTTTACTTGTGTTAGCTTTGTCTAATATTCAAATTTGTTTGATGATCTGAAATACTTAAGTGTGAGAAATCAAGAAGAAACACTTTTTCACACCACTGTATATACTTAATAGGAGTGGGTCTGCACTTCCACTTAGTGCCTTTTAGTTTAAAGCTGGTTTATGCAATATCTTATTTTGTTCATGTTGATTGCAAAAATGTGACTATGCACCACAGCTTGAACTGTTTTAAGGTACTGTTGGGAATTTGTAAAAACAGTCCTTGGTCACTGAGTGGACTGCAGTGTCCTTAGCTCCATTCAGATACTGACAAGAGAGATTGTTGATTACTGAGAGATCACGAGAGATTATTGAGGGATTAAAAAAATGGCCAAATCTCTCAATGATCTTTCAACAATCTCTTAGCAATTGCCAAGATCTCGCAATGATCTGTTAATGATCTTAAGTGATCTCCATGGTGGCCAAGGTTTTGACTCAGTCCAAAACAATCTCAACGATCATTAAAAGGAAACAATAATCCAATGATCTTTCAAGAAGCCCTCTACAATCTCACGAGGGACTGCTGAGCATTCAATGAAAGACCAACAGAGTTCATTGAAAGGTGGCAGAGAAATCATTGGGAGTTCATAGGAGGAGATTGTTGAGCGCTACTTGTGAACAGATGGGGAGTTCCTTGAGAGATCACTTCCCTTTGGTGATCATTGAGAGATTGATTTAGACCGAGTCAAAATGGAGGAGACCGTGGAGATCACTGGAAAATCATTGCAAGATTGTGTCGATCGCTGAGAGATGATTGAAAGATCTGGCCATTTTTCATCTTCCAACAATCTGTACCCCTGTATAAAGGGGGTAGAAGAGAACTAGAAACCTCTTAAGTATATAGCTACTGTGTATACCTCTTTGGTTGCCCAAGAAACTCTCAATGATCCCTCTGTGATCTCTCCTGGTCTCTCAATGATCTCTCAAGGATGTTTTTAAAGATCTCTCTAGATCACCATGAAAGTTGTCAAAACATCTCACATTTACACAGAAACGGCTTTTTCGAGGCTTCAGGAAATCACTGATTGATCGGGCCAATTTTTGATCACTCAGTGTCACCCAATGACACTTTGTCTGTGTAAAGAGGGTCTGAGCAATCACAAGGTGTCACTAAAATAAGATTTTCGAAAAGTACCACACCGTACCTTTAACAAATATTGAGAAGGATGCTGAAAAATGTTCTAATTTATTTTTTCAGGTACAGTAGGCTTCTCTGCAGCTTGTTTTATATGAAAATATAAATAGTTAGTATGACCACAGAGTGCAGTAAATATTACAGATATTATGAATTATATTACAAATGGTATGACAGGTCTTCACCAATGGAACAATACATTAGTTATTATTTTATTTCTTTTTTAATTGACAATTTGTCACTATCATAATAGTTTAATATTCCTAATTCACTTCCTGTAACTGCCATTTTTATTCTTTTAATTAATGTTATTCTTCAGTTTTAAAAGAGTAATGTCTAATAATTTACATTTTTTGCTTTTTTTAAGTATATGGAGCCTTACCTGAATCACAAGAACCCAAATGCGTAAATAGCAGAAGGTAACCACAGCGATGGGGACCAGGAAGTGAACCACCACTACCGCAACTGTGTAGGAGCTGCTGACATTCTGGGCAAAGGTGCAGGAGTAGACCCGTGGGTCGTAGCGCAGGGTACCAACGAAGAAATTTGGGACAATGGCCACTACTGTGAGCAGCCAAATTAAGGCAACAAACATTAATGTGTTGCGAAAGCTGTACAGCCGACTGTAGGAGAATGAGTGGCAGATATAGCAGTATCTGTTCACTGCAATTCCAGTGATGTTGAAAATGGAGCCAATGACGCTCAGCCCCATAAGGAAACCACTGACCTGAAAAGAAGAAGGAGAGTGTTAGTGTCAGTCTGTGTTAGGAGAGCGCATATTTGTACTGTAGTGGTCGTAAACTCTATCAAGCTGCAAGTGACATGGCCTTACCATGCACTGCGTGTTTCCCAGCGCCCATCCGTCATGAAAGAGTGCGTAGAGAACCAGGGGGTACGGGTAGAACGCGACCACAAGGTCAGCAAATGCCAGACTCACCACAAACACATTACCTGTGGAGGAAGACACAGAGAGACATTATTGTAGCTCTTAAATGCACATTAAAGAAGGGTGTTCTCTTCTTGTGAGCCAAGCCAGGTTTTGTTATTCTGATGATGCCATGATGCGTGCTGTGATTCTTTATCATCTTATTTCAGCACAGTAAATTTGCCTGCTGGTGCTGAGTCTTTATTTTAGCACATATTTCACTGTTGTCACTGATCAGTGAAGATAAGCTCATGGAACCCTTGTTGAAACCATCTCTTGTTGCTTTGTCTTATACTCAGCATTGTCCCATTCAAGCACATACTAGATCACTGCGTGGGTTGTGAATTTCAGTGTGCTGGGAGCCTATCAGCCCATCCAGCTTGGAGCGATTGTTGGCTGAGGAGGCTGAGATCACAAAAGGTTTCCAGGCCCTGCCCCACAGCCGACTGCCTCATCCCAGACTAAGTTTGATCAGAAACAGCAGAGTTACTGTTTTTTTCAGAGCAGATGGGGCAAAGTGTGCAAACACGTCACTTAGGGCATGTGGGTTCTTTTTCATCTAGCCGCTCCCCAGTCTAATCCGAAATATGTTCTGTTCATTTATCTTCTTCCGCTTAATCCTTTTCGGGCCGCAGGGGTGCTGAAGCCTATCTCAGCATCTTTGGGCGAGAGGCAAGGTACACCCTGGACAGATCGCCAGTCCATCGCAGGGCCAACACAGAGAGACAGACAACCATTCACTCTCACAGTCATACCTAAGGACAATTTAGAATCCCCAGTTTTTGATGCCAATTAACCTAACCTGCATGTTTTTGACATGTGGGAGGAAACCAGAGAAATCCCGGAGTAAACCCACGCAGACACGGGGAGAACATGCAAACTCCACACAGATCACTGTTGGTCGGGGGCTGGGATCGAACCCAGGATCCCCCGGCCAAGGGTGAGTTGCTGTGCTGCCGCAGTGCTAACCACTCTTCCACCACGCCGCCCTATATGTTCTGTTCACACACAAAAAAAAGAACAAAAAGAAAATCATAAAACTGACACACTGCTTTGCTGTGGGTTTAATGAAAGCATTGAAGAGGATGTTGCATTTGCTGATGTGAATCTGCTTAATCCAAGTTTAATCATTTGTTCCTTATTCAACTGGGTATGAAGGGATATTATTGCAACACAGTTTGGTGTGTGGAAAGCTTGTGTCCCCATCTGAGATTGCAAACGTGTAAAAGTTTCAAGTTTATTTAGATTTTTAAATTCAAGTAAACAATCCAGTGAATGGCTTCCGGTTATGGCTGCCACGTAGGACGGACGTGTCTCGCTCTGCTCTGCTCCTGGAGAAA
Organism: Pholidichthys leucotaenia; assembly: GCA_020510985.1. NCBI lineage: Eukaryota > Metazoa > Chordata > Actinopteri > Cichliformes > Pholidichthyidae > Pholidichthys > Pholidichthys leucotaenia. The sequence continues at coordinate 50,642,105 of CM035844.1, forward strand.
AAAAATCGGCAAATAACTCTCTCATTTGGGACAGAACGTATCCCAGCGTTTGGGCGAGGATATGTCGGCGAAGCCTAAGGCTGGAAAACCAGGAAAAGGAAAAAGCGAGCCGCCGAAACAGTCCAAATTAACGGACTTTCAGGTCTGTGACGCAGCAAACAGGGCTCCATATATGGCGGAGGAGGCTGGCAACGCTGCGATTTCTGCGGGGAATGGCGCAGATGCGCTGATGGCTGCCATGAGTTCAATGAGAGCGGACTTTTCCTCTAGATTTGATGGGATTATGACAGCGTTGGAAGGAATAAGAAAGGAATTGGGTGACTGTGTAGAACGAACGGCGCAGATGGAGCTCCGTCTCGCTAGTGCTGAAGATGACGTCACCCGTCTTCAATTAAAGGTGCGCACTTTGGAAAAAAAAAAAAAATCTCTGGAAGATAATATTTTGGATTTGGAATCTCGGTCGAGACAGAATAATTTGAGGCTGGTGGGTCTTCCAGAGGAATCAGAAGGTCGGGACGTATGTTCCTTTCTGGAAAAGTGGATTCCGGAGGTGCTGGGCAGCGAGGAGTTGCAATCAGCAGTGGTTCTGGAAAAAGCACATCGTATTGGCCCACGGAGAGATAAGGGACCGCCGAGGACCTTAATTATGAAGTTTCTTAACAACAGAGACAGGATGAAGATCTTCAACGCTGCACGAGCTAAAAAAGGAGAGATTAAACACCAGGACCAGCAGGTGCGGTTCTACCCAGATTTGGCCACAGGAATCCAGCAATTGAGGAAGCAGTTTGATCCCGTACGTAAGGAGCTGCGCAACCTTGGGATTCGTCATGGTGTAATCTATCCTGCGAGACTGCTGACCACGTATGAGGGCAGAACCCACATCTTCAAGACCCCAGAGGAGGCGCAGGAGTTCATCAAGAAGATCAAAGAAGAAGAAGAGACTGGTGGGAGCTAAGCATGAACAAAATATAAGGTAGAATAATTAAGCATTTGCACAGGCATCTGACTGACTTGAAGTAAATAGTAAGTTTACAAAATATAGATTGTATTATATATTAAAAAAACAAAACAAAAACAAAACAAACAAAAAAAAAAAAACCTATGATGTACAAAGTTGTTAAAAATTTTGGAGTTAAGTTGGAAAACTACAGAGGAGAGTTAATGTTACGTCATTAAAAGCAGTAGAGTTAGGGTGATTGGGAGGATGAAGAAGGAGTGGCTTAGGCTGTTCCCCGTGGGTGTGGAACAGTCGATGGCTATATCGGGAGACAGAATTTTTCTTTTGATTTTGGGGGGTTTGCCACAAGTGTGGGAAGGGGAAATTTGTTTGTGTGTAGTTTGTAGGATGAATGTTCAACCACTCATGTTTTTGCTTCTCTGTATGAGCATGTTTACACTGCAAGGTAATCCCAAACTCTCTATTGATCATGGACCAAAGTGTTAATCTTAATTTAACTTCATGGAATTGCAGAGGTCTACAAAATTTAAAAAAACTTAAACAAGTTATGAATAAAATAAAGGACATGGGTTCAAGAATTGTGTTTTTACAAGAAACTCATCTGATAGAGGAGGATGTTAAAAGAATTAGGAGTAGATGGCAGGGAAGTGTATTCACCTCTTCATTTTCATCCCGAGCCAGGGGAGTTATGACTCTCATACATAAATCAGTTCCTTTTCAAGTGAAAAATGTAATTGGAGACAAATTTGGAAGATATGTAATCATTCAAGGTTCTTTGCTATTAGAAAATATAAATCTTGTGAACTTATATGGTCCCAATATAGATGATCAGAAGTTCTTTGCTAATTTATTTCTCATCTTATCATCACTTACAGGGCAACATATAATAGCAGGGGATTTTAATTGTACATTGAATCCAGGTGTGGATAGATCAACAGGACTGGATTGTACGCACATTGGATGTAGGATGACTATTAATCATTTTATGAAAGAATTGAGATTGTTAGATATATGGAGAGAAATGAAACCACAAGTTAAAGCCTATTCTTGTTATTCCAGTACCTACAAGACATTCTCACGTATTGATTATTTTTTGATTTCCACAGAATTAAGGTCCAAGATTCAAAACTGCTTTTATGATAACATCGTGATCTCTGATCATGCACCCTGTTGTCTAATATATGTAGATAAAAAATTGACAAAGGAATCAGGTAGATGGCAATTTCAGCATAAATGGCTTCAGGATGAGGAATTTGTCAAGTATATAGAAAAACAGATAGACGAGTTCTTTGACATCAATACTACACAAACATCAGCATGTGTAAAGTGGGAGGCTTTCAAAGCTTTTATTAGGGGGCATATTATTAGTTATACAGGATCAAAATCTAAGAAGACTCGAGAGGAGAGAGCTAAATTGGAACATAAAATAAAAAATCTTCAGGAAAAAGTGTATGCAGGAAGTGACCCAAGGTTGGAGAATGAATTACTGATTTTGAGAGCTGAATACGACAAAAAATCAGCGAATAGAGCTGCCTCGAGTCTTCTAAGATTGAAACAATCTTTTTATGAACAAGGTGAAAAATCAGGAAAATTATTAGCATGGCAGATTAAACAATTGGAAATTAAAACACCAATTACCAGTATTATAAGTAATGGACAGGTAGTTATAGATCCTTTAGAAATTAATAGAGCCTTTAGAGATTACTATGAAAAATTATATGATACCAAAAATGAACCTGATTTAACAAAACTAAATGGGTTTTTGAACGAACTATCTATACCGTGTATTCCAAATGAAAACAGGGAGATATTGGAGTCTAAAATTAGTCAAGAAGAAGTTGGGCTAGCCATTGATAATATGAAATCAGGAAAAAGTGCAGGACCAGATGGTCTTCCAGTTGACCTTTATAAAAAATTTAAGAATAAATTAATAAAACCTTTTTTGGAAATGGTTTTAGAAGCATTTCAAAATAATAATTTACCATCATACATAAATAATGCCTTAATTATACTGCTGCCAAAACCAGGTAAGCCCTCTAATAAATGTGAAAATATGAGACCAATAAGCCTATTAAACGCCGACCTTAAGATAATCTGTAAAATTTTAGCAAGACGAATACAAGAAATTTTACCAAATATTATTAATCGAGATCAGAATGGCTTTATAAAGGGTAGACAAGGCTTCCATAATGTAAGAAGACTATTTAATATTATCTATTTTAATAAAGAAGCACCGGATACAGCTCTCCTATCATTGGACGCCGAAAAGGCCTTTGATAGAGTTGAATGGCCCTTTCTTTTTGAAGTCCTACAAAGGTTTGGACTTGGAAATAATTTCATAAAATGGGTTCAAATAATATACAATAATGCTACAGCAGAAATCCTAACAAATAACAATATTTCAAAACCAATAAAAATCAATAGAGGATGTCGACAAGGCTGTCCACTCTCACCTTTACTGTTTACTATGGCAATTGAACCTTTAGCGATAGCGATACGTTTACATTCACAAATATATGGAATTAAAGTTGGACCAACAGAACATAAAATCTCCCTGTACGCCGATGATATAATTTTGTTTATGTCGAATCTAAAAAAATCAATTCCAACCTTGTTGAATTTAATAAAGAATTTTGGGGAAATATCAGGATATAAAATAAATAAAACTAAATCTTCAATATTAATGCTAAATGAGACCCAGAGAAATTACCCAGCCCCTGAGGTAAATCAATTCAATGTTGTAAATCAGTTTAAATATTTAGGAATCCAAATTATGCCTAAGCTAGAATCAGTCGCCAGTGTCAACTATGAAGCCTTAATGTCAGATATCAGTGAGTTAACTCAGAGATGGATGTCACTACCAATGTCGATGATCGGGAGAATCAATATACTTAAAAGTAATATTTTACCTAAAATACTTTATTTATTTCAATACATTCCCTTATCACCACCTTTAGATCTATTCTCAAGAATAAAAAAAAAGTTAGTGGAATTTATATGGAACAACAGGAGGGCTAGATTACGTCTGTCTTTATTATATTTACCATTTGATCGTGGAGGTCTGAAATGTCCAAATTTTATGTTGTATTATTGGTCGGCACAACTGAGGTCTATGACATATTATTTTTCATCAAATGATCTCCCTCACTGGACTGAAATGGAATCATACAATTTACCTTTACCTCTTCCCATATTCATATACTCAGATTCGGCAAAAAAATTACAAAAACAAGTTAAAAATCCATTTGTAAAGCATATGATCAAAATATGGTGTGAAGCTAAAAACTATTTAAAAGAACCACAGTTATTGTCACAATTTAGTCCAATATGGGGTAATCAATATTTTAAACCAGGGAGAGCGGATGCTGTATTTAAAGTATGGAATTTAAAAGGGATACAAAAGATTCAGGATTTATATTTGCCATGTGCAGACAACATAATGTCTTTTGAAGAGCTGAGGATCAAATTTAATCTCAATAGAACACATTTTTTTAAATATCTTCAACTTAGAAACTTTATTCGATCAAATCAAAATAAAGCTCTCACTCGACCTATTTATTCATCCTTGGAAAAAATGATGATGAAAGATAGTAAAAGAAAGGGTATTATTTCAGAGTTTTATAACTCATTGACACTATCTTCAAGTGAAAATTCACTGAAAAGATTAAACTACTGGAAAGAAGATCTGCAAATTGAAATTTCAGAGGAACAATGGGAATTGGCTTGTACAGAAGCTCAAACCAAATCAATAAATGCACGCCTTAAATTGATACATTTCAAATGGTTAATGCGGATGTATGTTACACCGGAGGAGTTAAATAGATATAACAAAAATATACCAGATACATGCACAAAATGCATGGAAAGTAAAGGAACCCTATTTCATTGTTTATGGGAATGTAGATTAATAAGAATGTTTTGGGAAGAGGTGAGGGTAACAATTGAAAAAATAATCTCAAAACAAATCATATTGAATCCTAAACTGGTTTTGTTGGGTCTGTACCCAGAAAAGCATAATTTCAATAAAAGTGAAAGAATATTCATAGACCTCAGTTTGCTTAATGCCAAAAAATGTATTGCACTATTATGGAAAAAGACTCATAGACCAGATGTGACTCAGTGGTTAAGACAGATGTTAACAAACCTTCCATTAGAAAGAATAACATATATACTGAAATCAAAGGAAATTGTGTTTGAGAATATATGGAGACCTTTTATTGATTATGTAAAAAATTTAAACATAACTCTTGAAGAAGAAGGTGAATGATGTGTGTGGACCTTGTAAATTCCAAACTGGTGAACATAATATGTATACTTATGTATTGGATTGTCTAGACTAAACAGAGGAGCATTGTTGAAGACTTGATTTTGTTGGTGGTTGTTGGTGTTTTTAGTGCATTTTTTTTTTTTTTTTTGTAGTACTTTAGTGTTAGTGTTTGATTGTTTGTATCATGTTTGTTAAAAAAAAAAAAAAAAAGGTTCAATAAAGATATTGTGGAAAAAAAAACAATCCAGTGAATGCATTCATAGATCACTGCCTCTGGAAATGACACAACTCCAGCTCCATCTCTTTTTATTCATGGCTTTTGCTGAATTTACGGAACGATAGACCTGCAAATGCATGTAGCAACTGCTCTATCCCTGAGCAATTCAGCCAATTTCCTGAAAAACGGCAAAAAACCCCATACCCAAAGTAAATCAAAAGCTGTTCTTCAAGCATTTGCTGTATATTCACTGGGTTGGTCTCATTCAAAAGAAAACACTCAAGTTTTTTGGCTAAGTGCTTCTGCAGCTGAGTAACAGCAGTCTGAACAAACTGAAATTGAAACATATATATATATATATATTTTTTTTTTTTTTTTTTTTTTTTTTTTTTTTTTGTTACTTATTTGTACCCGTAGGTAGACTTGGTTTGCAGTCTGGTGACAAGCCACTGGCTGCTGGTCGCTGCGTGCGCGAGCGCCCTAAACCTACATGTTTTTGGTATGCGGGAGGAAACCGGAGAAATCCCGGAGTAAACCCACGCAACACGGGGAGAACATGCAAACTCCACACAGCTCACTGTTGGTCGGGGGCTGGAATCGAACCCACGATCTCATGATCCCCGCGATCCCCCGGCCAAGGGTAAAACTGTGCTGCCACAGTGCTAAACCACTGCGCCACCGTGCAGCCCATATATATATATATATATATATACATGTGTGTGTGTGTGTGTGTGTGTGTGTGTGTGTGTTAGATACATGTGCCTGCAAATAGTATACAGCTGTGATATACTGTACATTGCCTGGCTAATAATAATTACTGCATGGGTGATGTTCCAGCTGGCAATAAGTTATTTAGCCCTAGCTGATGTAGTGTGTGGCTTGTGTCTAGTCAATCAAGAACTGCCCTACACTTTGAGAATGGTACAGTGACAAGCCGGTACTACCTGAATAACATCATTAATCCAGTCATTGTGCCCCTGCTTGAACAACACAGGCCTAATTTAATCTTCATGGACATATACAGTAGTATATGTGAATTTTTCCCTCATAAATTTGTAACATTTGCCAAGAATTTGTAACTTTCATCTTTTAAATTCAAGTTTGTTTTTCTTGTACTTTTGCATTTTTTCTCATGAATTTAGTACATACTTAATAAATTTATAGGGACGACTGACCAAATTTGTTACATTTACATGCTTTTATTGTATGAATGAATGAATGAATGAATCTTTATTTCGGATAGATTAAAAGTAAAGATTAAAAGAAAGGAACAGAATAATATAGCAAAGGGGAAAGAAAAAAAAAAACGTCTTACAAGGTCAAATTAAACAATAACTCCTCTGATTATACAGTTCAACATAAGTTATCCGAAATGGGTGATGGCTGAAGCCACAGCTTATATTGCCCACCCATATTCCATCCAAGAATTTAAAAAAGAAACAAGAGCGATTACAATTCAGAGCAAAGCTAAGACAAAACGTGACAAAAATCTAAGCAACAACACAACTGGATATGATAACCCTTATGTGATTTTACATGTCATCTTGTATATATGTTTGGAGTATTTCTTCCTTTAGTTTTTGTTTAAATTGTCCAAGCGTTGTACATGATTTTAATTCAGGTCCAAAAGTGTTCCACAGTCTGACTCCTTGCACTAAGACACAGTGTTGCTTGGTGGTAGTTCTCACTGAAGGTTTTTGAAATATACATGTTCCTGTGAAATGATATTGTTTCTCCCTTATTTGGAACAACTTTTGGATATTTGCAGGGCAGTGATAGATTCTTCATTTTAAACATTATTACTGCAGTTTTCAAGTCAACCAGATCTTTCAAGGGTTTGTTGGTTCCCCGAAAGCAGCTTTGTGTATTTTTCTAATGGCTCTCTTCTGAAGCATAAAGACAATTTACATGCTTTTATTTTATATACAACTTCTCACAAAAAGTTAGGGATATTTGGCTTTCGGGTGAAATTTATGGTAAATATAAAAAGTTCACACTTTCACGAACTGAGCCGGTGTTGTCCTTAGGCTTGGTTCTGACCATTCTCTGTGGCTCAGGTTATCGAGTTATTTGTGTATTGTGTTATCTTTTGAGTTCTTGTGGTTTTTATGTCAGTTGCGCTTTGTCTTTGTCTAACACTTGCCGGTCCAACCACGCCCCCTCTCTCTTGACAGCCAGCTGATTCCACTTCAGTGATTGTTTCCCGCGCCTCGCCCAGGTGCACCCAATTTGTGGTGCCAGCAATGCTTGTACTTAAGCTGCCTTTGCCAGTCAAGCATTGTTGGAACGTTGTATCGTCCTATGGAGGAATCGTCATGTGCATGTGCTTTTGCCAGGCCATTTGGGACTTACTCGGACTGCTCCAGTTTTTGTGAGTATTGACTGTGTGTATTTTCCCGGTGTTCTCACCCAGAGACTGTTGAGCGTCCTGGAGGACTCCTTGAGTGTCCTGAGCTGTTTTGTTATTTTGTACAGTTGGTTTTGGTTTGTCTTTTGTTCAATAAATGTGCTTGTGGTGTAACCTGCGAGTAAATCCGTTCTTCCTTCCCCTCCTCGATGCACTGCGCTGTGTAAAAGTGCACGAGGAGGCTCATGACAGAACGGTCCAGCCAGCGTAGGATTTAGCGGGTTGCACCCACACATCTGTTTTTTTCTTTTTTTTTTCTTGGACTTATTTTGTACCCGTAGGTAGATTTGTTCTGCAGTCCGGTGACAAGCCACCAGCTGCCGGTCGCAGCGTGCACAAGCGCCCCTTAACTCCCTAACCTGTATGTTTTTGGCATGTGGGAGGAAACCGGAGAAATCCCGGAGTAAACCCACGCAAACACAGGGAGAACATGCAAACTCCACACAGATCACTGTTGGCCGGGGGCAGGGATCGAACCCACGATCCCCGCGATCCCCCAGCTGAGGGTAAACTGTGCTGCCGCGGTGCTAACCACTGCGCCACCGTTTCTTTTTTTCCACTCACCTGCTTTCCGGGCTCTATGGCTGAGCTGATGGAGAGGGAGCTGCGCTTGCTGTGTCTCCTGGAGGACATTCTTTCGTGGACGCTGGAGCCCTGTTCCTCTGAGACAGCTCGACGGGCTCGGGATATGGCGGTGAGGGTAGTTAACAGGGACAGCCCTTGGAACCATCCTGATGCAATGAGGATTCTCTGGGAAATCTTCGCTGTGCCATGCGAGGGGTCGGATGAGGATCTCTCAGCGTTTGAGCCCCCCCGCGGCCACTCTGCCTCCTTCCTCGGACAGTACGGAGCTTCTCTGCACTTGTGACTCACAGCCTAGCGAGGTGCTTAGAATCCCTGATTATCTGGTGCCCGAACTGTCCATGAGGAAGAAGAAGAACTCTCACCGAAAGAAGCCTCCAGCCTCCCCGACGACAGCCCTGCCTCTTTATCCCGGGCCGTGGCCCACTCCGTCTCTGGGAGAGCTAGAGGAATGAAGACAGGTTCTCCTGGCAGAGACTGACCTCTGGAGGCAGAGCCTTCAGCTATCAAGCTCCTCCCCTGTGGAATCAGCTGCCAATCTGGATTCGGGAGTCATACTCGATCTCTGTTTTTAAGAATAGGGCTAAAACCTACCTTTTTGATATAGCCTACAATTAGGGAGGGATCATGTGTTTCTGAACCCTCCCTTAGTTATGCTGCTAATAGGTTTAGTCAGCCGGGGGACCTCCAGTAATGCACTGGGCCTCTCTCCTTTCCTCACTCTCTATGAAATATTTTTTTTTTTGCTGGTCATTAACATTTGTTTGTTCTCTCCCATAGATTGAGTCCCCATCGTGCTGTTTGCTCTCTACATGTCTGTTCTTTTCTTCTTCTCTATCCCCTCACCCCCCAGCCAGTCGCAGCAGATGACTGCCCCTCCCTGAGCCTGGTTCTGCTGGAGGTTTCTTCCTGTTAAAAGGGAGTTTTTCCTCTCCACCGTCGCCAAGTGCTTGCTCACAGGGGATCGCCTGATTGCTGGGGTCTTTCTGCAACTGTGGGGGTCCCCCCTACAGTTGATAGTGCTATGAGATGACTGTTGTTGTGAAATGGCGCTATATAAATAAAGTTGAATTGAATTGAATTGAATTGGAGGCAAATCCGTGGCTTCGCCTGGAGTTGGCCGGGAGGTTGGAGGAGTATTTGCCGAGGGAGCCGGAGCTACAGCCCGAGGACGAGCGTGCTCCGATCATGGAGATGACAGCTGACGTCATCACTGCCCAGGAATTCAGGCAAGTGCTTATTCAGTCACTTTTAATGTCACCTTAAACTGCTTGCCTGATTCCTGATGAATTGTCAGCCACCGATCTTGTTTGTCCCCGTCTCTCCTGTTCCTCCTATGTCACCTTCTTCCCAGGAGGAGAATTCCGGACGCACAACGAGCTTACACTGGAGGAACCGGAGCTCAAGCCGCCCGCTTCCTCTTCTTGCTGCCGATCCCGGAGGGCTTGCCAGAAGCACCTTGTTACTTCCATGCCAGTGAGCCTCTCGTCATGGGAGGAGGAGAGTCCTGCTGTGCAGCCACCACACCAGGCAGCAACCTTACCGACAGCCACCTCCTCGATGACTTTTACCTCCGCCAATGTGGGGGCTGCAGTTTTTCCCCCAAATCCATCCATCTCTGTGCCTGCTTTGGAGGTTTCTCCTCCGCATATCGAGGAACCTAGAGTCACTGTGGACACGGAGGGAGACAAAACTGCCTCTGATGCCGCTGGAGACATCAATAACCAGGAGAACAGGCAAGTTCCTTTTCATTCTACCCCTATCCCTGATGAGCAATTTTGCCTGTTCCCTGGCCAAGAGACTCAGGTTCTGCAGTTCCCTGAGTTCTCGCTGCCAGCGGCATGTGACAACCCCTCACCTGTCCTCTCCATGTCTTCCTTGTGTGCCTCTGTAAGGTCGCCAGTTTCTGAACCAAGTCGCCAGGCAGAGGAGGAGCCCGAGGTCCTGGAGGATCCTGATCCAGGTTCGGCGGAGAGGCAGCCCCCAGCCACCACGCCAGATGAGTCACCAGCGTGGGGGACATTGCCTGGGGGCCTGGAAGCTGTGATCACCATCATGCCTGCTGCGGAGGCCGCCGCAGCAGAATCATCCATCCAGCTAGAACCTTCATGAGGCCAGATCTAAAACGTCGTTATCAGGATCGACGGAGTCCTGAACAGCGGTGGAGCTTGAATCCAGGCAAGTGCTCCCATTTGTTTCTCTCTCCTGTAAATTGGAGCAATCTTGTCTGGCTCTTGGTGAGGAGAGTCAGGTGCAGCCCTCAGCTGCATCAGATCTTGCCTCGCTGGGCTCCGCCGCTGCCGGCAACCCTAATCACTCTCTTCCTGTCATTCCTGAGCATTTACCCAGGGTCGCCGGAGAGTGGTCAATTCCACCAGAGGCCGCCGAGGATCCGGGTTCATCGCCTGAGGTCGTGGAGAGTCCTGCCTCCCTCGCTGGGGAGGTCACTGCTGGAGTAATGAGGTTCCCGATGGGGGCCACCGCAGGTGCAACGGGGCTCCTGCCGGAGCCCACCGCGGGTGTTACAGAGCTCCAGCCGGAGTCTGCCGTGGGTGCAGCATTCAATTCAATTCAATTCAACTTTATTTATATAGCGCCATTTCACAACAACAGTCATCTCATAGCACTTTTAACTGTAGAGGAAACCCCCACAGTTTCAGAAAGACCCCAGCAATCAGGCGATCCCCTGTGAGCAAGCGCTTGGCGACGGTGGAGAGGAAAAACTCCCTTTTAACAGGAAGAAACCTCCAGCAGAACCAGGCTCAGGGAGGGGCAGTCATTTGCTGCCACTGGCTGGGGGGTGAGGGGATAGAGAAGATGACAAGAACAGACATGTAGAGAGCAAACAGTACGATGGGGGCTCAATCTATGGGAGAGAACAAATAGATGTTAATGACCAGCAAAAAAAAAAAAAAAAAATATATTTCATTGAGAGTGAAGAAAGGAGTGAAGCCCAGTGCATTATTCGAGGTCCCCTGGTTGTCTAAACCTATTAGCAGCATAACTAAGGGAGGGTTCAGAGACACATGATCCCTCCTTAATTGTAGGCTATATCAAAAAGGAAGGTTTTAACCCTATTCTTACAAACAGAGATCGAGTCTGACTCCGGAATCCAGATTGGCAGCTGGTTCCACAGGAGAGGAGCTTGATAACTGAAGGCTCTGGGTACCGGGTTTGGCCTGGTCGGGGTCCACCGCGGGTGCTGCTAAGCTCCAATCGGGAGCCATCGCGGCTGCTGCAGAACTCCAGCCGGAGTCCACCGCAGGTGCTGCAGAGCTCCAGCCAGGAGCCACCGAGGGTGCCGCAGAGCTTCAGCTGGAGTCCACCGAGGGTGCAGCAGAGCTCCAGCCGGGAGCAACTGCAGGTTCTGCAGAGCTCCAGCCGGGAGCAACCGAGGGTGCAGTATTGGCCCGGTTGGGGTCCACCGAGGGTGCAGCGTTGGCCCGGTCAGGGTCCACCGTGGGTGTGGTGTTAGCCCAGTCGGGGTCCACTGCGGGTACAGCTGTGTCCCGGGCCGGGACCTCTGAGGGTGCTGCGGGTCAGTGTTAAGACGCCATGGCCTCCTCCCCCTCCCTGTCCGACGCTGTGGGGGTTCTCTCCCTACGGTCCGGTCACCCACCAGTGAGCCTCCCGGTGGGCAGGCTGCCTCCTGCTCCACCTCTTTGATCCTGGTGGCTCTACAATGCTGGCTGACCACTGGAGGGACTGAGTCTCTGGGCCAAATGGCCCATGTTTTTTGGCAGGCCCTTGAACTGTGTTTGCCAGACTGTCTGCTGGGCCTGGGACTCTGGGTGGCCTCCCAAGCCTCCACACCTTTGGACTTGGGGGGGGGGTAATTGTGAGCCCTGGGCGGGGTGTACTGTGCTCCCTCCTTGCCTGTTCCCCCTACCTCCCACCCGGGTTCGTGGTTATTGTTCCTGCTGGGGGGGGTCCTTTTCCTATGATGTTGCCGTGGGTGTCTGGAATCCACCCCAAGAAGGGGGGCTCTGTCACAAACCGAGTCTGTGTTGTCCTTAGGCTCGGTTCTGACCGTTCTCTGTGGCTCAGGTTATCGGGTTATTTGTGTATTGTGTTATCTTTTGAGTTCTTGTGGTTTTTATGTCAGTTGTTCTTTTTTTCCGTGCCTGTAGCCACCGCTCTGGCCGGCAGCTATTAGGCAGCCTCCTTGACCTACATTCGTGTGGGTGTTGTCTAACACTTGCCGGTCCGATCACGCCCCCTCTCTCTTGACAACCAGCTGGTTCCACTCCGGTGATTGTTTCGCGCACCTCGCCCAGGTGCACCCAATTTGTGATGCCAGCAATGCTTGTACTTAAGCTGCCTTTGTCAGTGAAGCATTGCTGGACCGTTGTATCGTCTTATGGATGAATCGTCATGTGCATATGTTTTTGCCAGGCCATTTGAGACTTACTCGGACTGCTCCAGTTTTTGTGAGTATTGACTGTGTGTATTTTCCCAGTGTTCTCACCCAGAGACTGTTGAGCATCCTGGAGGACTCCTTGAGTGCCCTGAGCTGTTTTGTTATTTGGTACAGTTGGTTTTTGTTTGTCTTTTATTCAATAAATGTGTTTGTGGTGTAACCTGTGCGTAAATCCGTCCCCCCCCCCCCCCGCCCTCGATGCGCACGAGGAGGCTCATGAGACACACTACAGTGATATTATATCATGAAAGTAGGGCATTTAAGTAGAAGCATGCAATAGTGATTTCCTCATCTCAAACAATTTATTGAAACAATAGCCAACAACAGTGGTGGGTATACCACAACAAAAAATGTCAGTGTCTCAATAACTCGTCATGTGCCCTTGAACATCAATTACAGTTTGATAACGACGTCTCATGCTGTTCACAAGTCAACTTATTGTCTGCTGAGGCATGGCATTCCACTCTTCTTGGAGGGCGGCCCTCAGGTCATTGAGGTTGTGGGGTGCAGGGTTACGAGCCTCTACATGGTGACTCAGCTGATCCCATAGGTTTTCTATGGGATTCAGGTCTGGAGAAAGTACAGGCCACTCCATTTGAGGTACCCCAGCCTCCAGCAGCCATTCCCTAATGATGTGACCTTGATGAGCTGGAGCATTGTCGTCCATAAAGATGAAATTAGGCCTGTGTTATTCATGCAAGGACACAATGACTGGATTAATAATGTTATTCAGGTAATATTGGCTTGTCACTGTACCATTCACAAGGTGTAGGGCAGTTCTGGATTGACTAGACACACCTGCCCAGACTGTAACACCACCACCACCAAAGGCTCATCTGGTGACAACAGTGGCTGATGCATAGCGCTCTCCTTGACGTCTTCAACATCATTGGCAGCCATCATTTCTGCTCACCGTGAATCGACTTTTATCAGAGAACAGCACTGAGGCCCACTGGTCCCTTGTCCAGCCTAAATGCTCCCTGGCCAATGCAAGACGATGACGCCTGTGCCTGATGTTGTGGTCAGGTACCCTTGCAGGTCATCTAGCATGCAGACCACGCTGATGTAAACAGTTTTGAATGGTTTGACGTGATACTTGGGTTCCTCTCACCTACCTTAACCTATTTTCTGTCTATGGCGCAGCAGTGCTCCCGTCAGCTCACCACCCTCTGGCGGTCAAGTTTTTTTTTCAAGAAAATATTCACTTTAGATATGACAAATTCCAAAGGCTGTAACTTGAAAGTGGTAAGAGATAATGGCTTACTGTCAATTAGAAAGATGCAGAATATGATCCAAAGTTTGAGACAGGAGTAAATTTACACATCAAATTTGCATAATGTGATGGCAGCCGTATCGAATTACATAACTTTCGGTCAAAAGTGGACTTTGGACATATTTACACAAAGGATGGGGGTTTTTTTGTCTTCCTTTTTGTTTTTGTTTTTTTGTTATCTTCAAAGTATGTGAACCAGAAAAATCAGTAGAATGTACACAAACAAATAAATACATGCGACCTACCGCACACCATGTCTTCATTCGTCCATTTTTGTCATCCCCGATCCTTATTTTGGCTTCTGCCAGTCATTTTTGCTTTCTCTCCCACATCCAGAAACCCTCATATGTATATTATGATTTATTCCACCTCAATTTCAGTGACATAACGCCGCCGAACCGGCGCTATTGTTCTCTGTTGTCACATGCAACAGCATCGATGGCAGAAGAAAGTGTACATGCTCCGGGCCATCTTCTGCTGTCACAAAAGGTAAATATTTCCCTTCAGAAGCTAAATAATCTCTTTTTAGAATCAAAGTTGGCAAAATTTGGAGCAAATGCTTCCTCCGTGTGGAAATATATGTTGGGATAGAGGCTTTGTTTACATTCTCTTCTTTGCATTTCCGGAAATGATGTTTGAGGTGGTTTGTTTGGGTGAAGTCCTCCAGTCCTCCAGTGAAGAGCAGTAAGCTATACGTGTCTGACATCTTGTGATGTGAAATGCTTGGTACAACTGGGTTTTCTCTGCTTTTTGGACACATCATGTGACAGACGCGGACCTGCGACACAGGCAGCAGGCGACGCACATGTTTTATGACAGCCGGACAATTAAAGGATTAAATGTGCCTGGAGTTGAGTGGCATTCATCATCCGGTTACACAGGGCACTGTTCACAATGAAGCGGTCATCAGCGTGGGATGTGGCCAAAGGACATCCACTTCTATGCCTTTCTGTGACTCTATCAGTCTCTCTGTTGCAACCTGCTGATGACACTCTGTGACACTCTAAGCTCAGTGGCCACTCCCCTCTGAGAACATCCTGTTTGAAGCCTCGCAATGGCGAGGTACTGTTGATCAATTGTTAGGTGTCGTCTTGGTTTCATGATGTCAAAATGTGAACAGCATGATGAAGAGGACTGTTTAAATACCAGCCGTAACTGAACCAAAAAAATGTATTGGTCGATTCATGATCAAACACCTGTTGTGAATTTTGCTGTTAAGCACCTTGTTAGAGAACAGCAAGTTATGCAAAAGTACTGAAATATTGAACAGTTGGACATGTGCATTCAAAAGGTTAGGGAAGGTCAAATTAAGTTCACCTGTCAAGGTTATAGTGCATTTTAGGTACATCCTGAAATTTCCCCTGAAAGCCAAATATCCCTAACTTTTTGTGAGTAGTATATGTACAATTACAGTCATTGAGGATGTAAACACAGGAAGTTATTTAAAAGATTTACTAAATTCTTTAAGAAAAGCTAAATGAATAAACTGATGAGACAAAGGTCCCAAAATCATAAGAGAAATGAAGCTCATTTGCAATAATTAAAGAATGAAAGCACCAAGGTGCTGATGCCTCAGTGCCAGAGCCTTGGCGGAGGTATGCATTCTCAGATCATCATCAAAATATTATGGGTTCCTCTCTAGCACAAGAACCACCTCTGGTAAAAATTTCATCAAAATCCATCAAGTAGTTATGGAGTATTCTTGTTAACACACTGTTAGAAGATAACAGCCTTGGTGGAAGTATGCATACTGGGATCATTACCAAAATGTTATGGGTTCCTCTCTAACCCAAGGACCACCTCTGGTACCAAAAAAAAAAAAAAAAAATCATCCAAATCCATCCAGTAGTTTTGGAGTACAAGCATGTGCAGTGAAAATAATCTGCAGTTCACATGCCCGTACTGTCGGTGGCAGCCAAGAGCCACCAACCTGATTTGAACAGTTGCAGTCCAAAC
Organism: Pholidichthys leucotaenia; assembly: GCA_020510985.1. Lineage (NCBI taxonomy): Eukaryota > Metazoa > Chordata > Actinopteri > Cichliformes > Pholidichthyidae > Pholidichthys > Pholidichthys leucotaenia. Next base: position 50,658,185 of record CM035844.1, read on the forward strand.
ACAAAGAAGAGCACAGTGGCAGACCTTTTAAATGGTGGAAGCGATGGCGGTACGTGAATACAATGACAATCAAGACAAACAGGAGCTTTTGCTGTTTAGTGGCAGAGGAAGAAAACAGACAGGCAAAAAGATGGCCATTTGTTCACCCAGTATTGGCGGATTGCTCAGTACTTTCCTCTGGCAGGAGTTTCCAGGCGCATGCGCAGTATCTTTCCATTGATGGTGAAGGTGAGTGTTATTTCGAAATTCTGGCAAATTAAAAGTCGAGAAAATATGGTGATACAATGATACAAGCCTTTAGTTCCACTTAATTTTGACCGGGCGAGCTGAAACAGAGAGGCAGACAGACGGACAGATACACACACAGCCACAAACAGACGTACTCAGTGATTACTGTATGCCTCCGTTTCACCAAGGCATAAAATTAAAAACAAAAAAACAAATCAATGGAAAGAGAAGAGAAAATTAGTTAGGCAAAAACACAAAGACAGAAGAAAAAAAAAGATGCCAGTTTATGACACAAAAGTCCCAAATTCAAGAAAAAAATGTCAATCCATGAGCAAAAATTTTTCATGAAGTTTTAAATTTCATGAAGTTTCAATTTTCATGAAGTTTCAAAATTTTGTAAAAGTCTATACTTAAAAAAATAATAATCATAAGCAAAAATAGATAATTTATGAGAACTCTCCAAAATTCACATAAAAATTTCACATTTTCAATTAAAAAAAATCTAATTTAGGTGGTAGAGTTGCCTGAAAGTGTACACGAGTAAAAATAAGTTATCATTATATATTATCACTCAAATCTTCAAGGCTGCCCATACTGCAATCCCACGAGGCTACCGACCCCTCTATGTCCCATGTTTGGACGGAGAAAGTGCTGCCCTCCTACAATCCTATCAAACATCAGGGGACCCAGAGATAGCAGACCATCTCATTGAATCGCTAAATACAGCCCGGCGAAAGAAATGGGAGGAGACAGTTGCTGACCGGAGCTTTACCCACTCTAGCAGGAAATGTTGGAGCCTCATCCGTCGCCTAGGAGCTGCACAGAAGCCCCCTAGCCAAAGCCGAGCATCCGTCACACCCAACCAAGTTGCATCCCACCTACTGACTATCGCCAAAGCACCCCAAGACAAAGACACCAGAAGAGCAGTTACAACTGAGCTAAAAAAACACCAAAAAATGCCTGTAGAGGAAACGAACCCTGAACCCTTCGAGGCTGCTGAACTGGAGAAAGTCCTACAGGGCCTGAAATGTGGAAAGGCAGCAGGATACGATAACATCTTCCCAGAATTCATGAAGAATCTTGGCCCCCGAGCCCTAACCTGGTTGACACAATTCTACACAAGGATCACACAAACAAACTCGATCCCAAAGAAATGGCGGACAGCAAAGGTCATTGCCATCCCAAAACCTGGCAAAGACCACAAACTACCAGCAAGCTACCGCCCAATCTCCCTACTCAGCGTTCCTTACAAAATCATGGAGCGCCTAATACTGCAACGCATTTCCCCAGAAATAGAGGATATTCTAAGTGTGGATCAAGCAGGTTTCCGCAAGGACCGCAGTACAGGAGAACAAGTACTGGCCCTAACCACCTTCATTGAAAATGGCTTCGAGAGCAGACTGAAGACAGGGGCTGTGTTTCTCGATCTTACAGCCGCCTATGATACGGTCTGGCACAAAGGCCTCCTCCTGAAACTTATAAAGGCGATCCCTGCTTGGGCAACAGCAATTATAAAAACCCTGCTGACCAACCGAAGGTTCAGAGTCCACCTCAGTCAGAACACAAGTGCATGGAGAATGCAGAAAAACGGACTCCCACAAGGCTCAGTTCTAGCTCCAACTCTGTTCAACCTCTACATAAATGACCTGCCTACTACAAAATCCCGCAAATTCATCTATGCAGACGACATCTGTTTGGCATTCCAAGCACCAGACTTTGAACCACTGGAACGGGTGCTCACGGAAGATCTTGCTAAACTGGACCAGTTCTGCAAAATCTGGCGCCTAAAACCAAGCCCAGCAAAAACCGTCTCCAGTGTATTTCATCTCCACAATGCAAAAGCTGCCAGAGAACTAAACATCCACCTGAGCGGACTCAAGCTTAAGCATGCCCCAAATCCAACTTATCTTGGAGTGACCCTTGATAGGACCTTATCCTTCAAGGAACATCTAAAGGGGACGGCTGCTAAGGTGAAAGTACGAAACAACCTGCTCTGCAAGCTCGCTGGTGCAAAATGGGGGGCGGCAGTCTCCACCCTGCGCACCTCAGCACTGGCCCTTTCATACTCTGTAGCAGAATATTGTGCCCCTGTCTGGTCCAGGTCATCTTACACACACCATGTAGACACCCAGCTCAACTCAACCATGAGAACTATAACTGGAACAATCCGCTCAACACCACTCCCCTGGCTCTCTGTACTGTCAAACATAGCCCCTCCACACATCCGGCGAGCAGCATTAACTCAAAGGATGCTCCAAAAAGTTAAAGATTTTCCTCACTTACCAATCCATGCAGATATCTACACCCCACCCACTGCCCGACTTTCATCCAGACGGCCGATTTGGAAAAACCCTCCCCCAGCTGACTTTACCATCCAGACAGCTTGGCAAGAGGAATGGGAAACCAAGGAGGTCCCAAACAAACAGCTGGTGATAAACCCCAACCAACAGGTCCCGGGCACCAACCTCCCAAGGAGACAGTGGTCTACACTCAATCGCTTCAGGACTGGACATGGCCCCTGCTTGGCCAGCCTTCACAGATGGGGCAGTAGCCCTAGCCCACTGTGCGCATGTGGAGAGGAGCAAACTATGGAACACATCATAGAGGCTTGCCCGCTCCAAAGACTGGAAGGAGGATTACACACCCTCCATACAGCAAACCAGGAGGCAACTGCTTGGCTTAAGGACTTTGCATTCGCTAAATAAAATCACTCAAATATACATAAGAGTAATCACCCAAAAACTGAAGTGGCGGCCTAGTGGTAGAGCATCCGCCCCACAGCCGGGAGGTTGTGGGTTCATGCCCCAGCCGGGTCATACCAAAGACCATATAAAAAAAAATGGTACTTTCTGCCTTCTAGCTTGGTGCTCAGCATAATGGAATGGGGAAAAGGAAAGTTAACGCACAGAACTACCAGAGGACTGACCTGCCACTGTAGCTTTCACTACTTACAGTAGCTGTGTGAACTAGGGTCAGAGAAACAGAGATAAGCGCCACCCCTATACACCACATGGTGTCCTACATGCTGTGGAAGGGAATTAACTTAACTAATCACCCAAAAGTAGTTTAAGAAGAAGTTACTGAGATGTGTTTAGTCTGGACAGTTTGAGATTTTTGTCCTAAATTTATAGCAGTTTTACTCTAATTTTACTATTTTTTCCTTGTAAATTTGAAAGATTTTTTTCCCACTTAAATTAACTTTTTCTCATAATTTGTGGTTAGTGCTAATTTGGGCTTTTTTTGTTGAACAATTGAGACTTTACTTCATTAAATTTGTGAGGTTTTTCCTCATAAATTAAAAATCAAAAGTAAAATGAGCAAAAATGCAGTATTTCCTATTATATTATTGGCTATTTATAGCCTATTAATAGCCTATTCTCCAACCCCCACCCCAGGTGAAAACCTCACATACTTTGAAATCTAAATGTTTGCAGGTATGCATACTCTTACTGAATAAATTCAGACAGACCCAAAAACGATGCAAAACTTTGCAGAATATTCAAGCTGAGGCCGGCGTCATGCAGCCTGAGATGTTAAGGTAGTCCCTCCAGGATTTCACAATGTTGCGATCGCGCCAATTCATGCGAAATCAGCCAATCAGTGCAACTATTGCGCGCCTTGCAACTTTGTCCAATCACCACAACTTTCCCGCAATTTTGGTCAATCCTCGTCAACTTCCGCCAATTTCACCAATCAAATTTGTCTCTGACTGGAGCGCAAACGGTCAATCTAACCAACCGAATGCAGATTGCACCGCGTTCACTTCCATGTTTACGGTGAGTATTAATGGAACACATCAGCAAACAGAGTGTGTGATTTAAAAAAAAAAAAAACACTCACCTGTGAGGTTTCCAACGCCGTCCCTTGCTCTGTTTCCCCCAGCCTGCCGTTGGACATCTTGCCACGTCTCCGTCCTGACTGTGTGTATGAAGCACTGGGTTTGTGTTGAAAAATGTCCGCCTGCCCCAAAAGCACTCTGTCGTGGGAGCGCGCGTGAGGAGAAACGCCATGAAACTATTAACACTACTGTTAACTAGTGTTAACATTTTACACATCTTTAGAGATAAAATCATTACTACATCTGGTCAATGAGCTTTTAAGCTGTCGATCTCTGGTCTTGACGGGCAAACACCCCCCCCACCCCCCCGTCCCCGCCGTAAATGAAAGATGTGGGTCAAGACCAACGTGCAGCAGACAGACAGGCAGGAGTTAGGCACAAGAAAGAGAGAGAATATTCTCTGTAATTTTTTTCAGAAAAACACAGACTCCTATAGACAATACAGACTAACAGAATAAAATATTTATTTTTTCCTCTCCGCTCGGTACCGAGTGGTTGGGGACCGTAAGGAGTTTTCAAATGAAGGTGCTGCTAATTTCCAAATCTCTACTCTTTAACATGCATTCAATGCAGTTTAGCTGTTGTAACGGATACTGTGTTAATGTTTGTATTTGCTGTTGCACAAAAGAGTTTTTCTGTAGAGCAGAAGTTTCTGCTTAATTTTATAAATCACTATAATAGGAAATTTTTGACAATCCTGTGCTTTTCTTGTATTGTTATATAGAATATCACTGCACTAAACTGGAAAAAACAATCTGCTTTAAAATTTGTAATTCTTCCCACCACTTTTGGAGCAAAAAACACTTAAAAAATCGCAACTTTTAAAAAAAGTTCCGGCATTTTTTTTTTTTTTTTTTTGTGTACTTTATTGATCCCCAGAGGGGAAATTCAGGGCATCCATGGTACAGCGCCAAACCCTTCACCACTCACACCTAGAGCCACTTTTAGAGTCTCCAGTTAACCTAACCTACATGTTTTTGGCCTGTGGGAGGAAACCGGAGAAATCGTGAGTAAATCGACACAGACACGGGGAGAACATGCAAACTCCACATAGATCACTGTTGGTCAGGGGCTGGGATCGAACCCCAGATACCATGGCCAAGGGTGAGTTGCTGTGCTACCACAGTGCTAACCACTGTGCCACCGCACCGAATTCAGGCTTTCTGGCCCGCAACAATCATAAAAGTATCCCGCGAAATCCTGGAGGGACTGGTTAAGGAGTGTGTTATCTGAAGAGGAGCTGCAGGAGCCTCCTGACTCCTCACCTTCTCCTGTTGGGACAGGGAGGGCCCTGATGTTGCATTCAAATACACTCAGAAGTTTGACTTTCAATCGGAATTAGCAGTAAAGCATAAAGTTTGACACATAAGGCTTTGTCTGGAGCTTTTTTAACCAACTAATACTGTATGTCTATTTTAATAAATTAAGTGGCAACCATTTCCATTTTTTAGAAATTTCCCCCCTAGTCTTTTCAACTCAACTTTTACACTTTTATATGTCCATTTTCATCTGGCACTTCTGCCGCCGCACAATTTCTTCCACAATAAACTCAGCTCAGCAGGGAAGGGGGGGGGGAAGAAAGAAGAGACAAACTATTCATAACATAACAACAACATGCAGGTAGACAGATATGATGTGCAAATTCTATCAAAGCTAATTTGACCCAAGATTACAGCATTTTTATGGGCGTTTTTCAGGCTTATTAAGCTAACCAAAGAATCTCATAGGAAACACTGCAAGCAGACACATCCGTAGCTGGACCTGGTGGTGTAACGCCCAAACACTATGCACAGTGATCATAAATAGCAAAGTTTTTTTTTTAATATGTGGACATAGATAATAAGTGTAAAATTCAAAACTATGACATGCAAAATCCAATCTACACTTGTGAATGACATCCAGTTAAAACATGATATCACATCTAGCTAGCCAGCTGCTACATAGCTCATTAAGCTTTCAAACAATTTATGGCATAGCTACCAAGTCTGATCAGGTTTGCTACCATTATAGCACCAAACAGAAAATGAAACAGTTGACTGGTTTCAAACAAAGTGGTGAATTTATTGATTTTTCTCCATGAAATAATGTGCATGCACAAGAAATCTTACTCAAATGGACTTGTGGCAACAAAACAGGGCTGGACTGGATTGCTTGATCATTATTCATTTTGAAAATTGTAACACTGATCTTGTTTTTCACATACTGCAAAAACTAAAATCAACACTTATTATTATTTATGGGTTTGTTTGCTTTTTTGTCTGACAGTATCTTCTTCCCTTTCAGTTTTTATGTGAAAGTATTTCCTTGTTTCAGGATCATTACACTTGCTTTAAAAAAATCTTTAAAATAATCGGATTCCTTGTTCTGTTGGCAGACAGTTTTGCAAGTAGGAAATATACATTCAAATTCATTTTCTCTTGATTTTAAAAATCTTTGTGTTATATTAACTGTACTGAGATCTGATATTCATTTGTGCCTCTTAAGTTGGAATTTTTTCTCAGCCTGGATTGTACTTCTTCTCTCTAAGAGCAGTCATTTATAATCAGTGTTGGGCAAGTTACCAAAAAATAGTAACTAGTTACAGTTACTAGTTACTTCTTAGTTACTGCATGATTAAATTAACTAGTTACTTGGAAAAGTAACTTTCACGTTACTTTTAAATGTATACTTAAATCATCTTGCAAACACAGCAAGATCAAGGGCCCCTTGTTCTCATCAGAAAAAAGAAGAAAAAGAAAACTGAGAAAAAAGTCTCATCTTACAGAGAAAAAAATGTCTCAGATTTACACAAACTACTGTAATCAGTAGAAAGTCAGAAATTTACAAGAGATAAAGCTGTGAATTCACAGAGAAAATTTTGGATCCCCTGGTGGGCTGCTTTTGGCCCACGAGCCATATGTTTGACACCTCTGGACCAGCACATTAAAAATGCATATTTAGAGGATTTACTTCCATGAAATAGTTGCATATCACAACAGCATGTGAATGAATGAGAAAAAATAAAAAGTTCACTGCTTACTGCAACAAATCACAGTCACTTTTTCTCTGTGCATAAGAAACCTAAATGCATTTAATGCGGACATTAAATGCAAGCTTCTTGCTCAAAAAATACTCATGTTTAACCACAGAGGTAGGAGCTGTTAGGGGCTACTAACTGCTCGGACAACAGGTGATCAGGGCTCGATATGAGAACAATGCCACGGCATTTCTTCACTGGGTTGTGATGTGAACTGGGGCAGGACAGGAAACGGATCCGTGGAGGAGACTGTGTGACAGCTGCATCAGTTACAGTAGGGTCAGTTTATATTTTTTTGCTTGCCTTTGCCTTTGGCATGACAACCTCCAGTGGCATGAGGCTGGTGGTGGCAGTGGATGGCAGTTGTCCCACCAACAGCCACCGAAACTGTGTATTCATCCCCAGCTGGCAGCTGATAAGGAGTGTGTCTAGCAACTGCAAGTTGTATGATCGTCTATTTGCGCTAAAATATCTATCCATATTACTAAAACAAGTAACACGAGTAACGCATCTGATCAAATTTCAGTAACTGTAGCCATCCATCCATCCATCCATCCATTTTCTACCGCTTTTCCGGAGGTCCGGGTCACGGAGGCAGCAGTTCAAGCAGAGAAGCCTATACTTCCCTCTCCCCAGCCACCTGCTCCAGCTCTTCAGAGAGGATACCAAGGCGTTCCCAGGCCAGCTGGGAGACATAGTCTCTCCAGCAAGTCCTGGGTCTGCCCTGGGGTCTCCTCCCAGTGGGACGTGCCCGAAACACCTCAAGTGGGAGGCGTCCAGGAGGCATCCTGATCAGATGCCCATACCACCTCAACTGACTCCTTTCAATGTGGAGGAGCAGTGGTTCTACTCTGAGCCTCTCCTGGATGACTGAGCTCCTCACCCTATCTCTGAGAGTGAGTCCAGCAATCCTACGAAGAAAGCTCATTTCAGCCGCTTGTATCCGCAATCTCATTCGTTCGGTCATTACCCAAAGCTCATGAATATAGGTGAGGGTAGGAATGTAGATTGACTGGTAAATCGACAGCTTTGCCTTAGAGCTTAGCTCCCTCTTCACCACAGCAGACCGGTACAACATCCGCATCACTGCAGATGCTGCTCCGATCTGTTTGTCAATCTCTTGCTCCATTCTCCCCTCTCTCGTGAATAAGACCCCAAGATACTTAAACTCCTTCACTTAGGGCAGGAGCTTGTCCCCAAACCGGAGAGGACAATCCACCTTTTTCTGGCTGAGGACCATGGACTCGGACTTGGAGGTGCTGATTCTCCTCCCAGCCGCTTCACACTCAGCGGAAAACTGTCCCAGTAAGACCTGTAGGTCATTGCTGGATGAAGCCAGCAGGACAACATCATCTGCAAACAACAGAGATGAGATCCTGTGGTCACCAAGCATGACACCCTCCGTTCCCTGGCTGTGCCTAGAAATCCTGTCCATAAAAATTATGAACAGGATCGGTGACAAAGGGCAGCCCTGGCGGAGTCCAACTCTCACTGGGAATGAGTCCGACTGAGTGTTGGCAATACGATCCAAACTCACAACGGTCGTACAGAGACCGAATAGCTCGTAACAGCAAGCCCGATACCCCATACTCCCGAAGCAACCCCTACAAAAAAACCACGAGGGATGCGGCTGAATGCCTTCTCCAAGGCCACAAAACACATGCAAACTGGTTGGGCAAACTCCCACGAACCCTCGAGGATTCTCGAGAGGGTAAAGAGCTGGTCCAATGTTCCACGGCCAGAACAAAAACCGCATTGCTCCTCCTGAATCCAAGGTTCAATCAATGGCCGGACTCTCCTCTCCAGTACCTTGGCATAGACCTTCCCAGGGAGGCTGAGAAGTGTGATCCTCTAAAGTTGGAGCACACCCTCCGGTCCCCTTTTTTGAAGAGAGGAACCACCACCCCGGTTTGCCATGCCAAAGGCACTGCCCCTGACCTCCACGTAATGTTGCAGAGGCGTGTCAACCATGACAGCCCTACAACATCCAGGGCCTTGAGGTACTCAGGGTGAATCTCGTCCACCCCCGGGGCCCGGCCACCAAAGAGATTTTTAACCACCTTGCCGACCTTGTGATAGGCGAATCATCCCCCTCGTCCACAAGCCCTGCTTCCTCTGTGGAAGGCGTGTCAGTGGGATTGAGGAGATCCTTGAAGTATTCTTTCCACCGCCCGACGATATTCCCAGTCGAAGTCAGCAGTGCCCCATCTGCACCATACACAGTGTGGACAGGGAGCTGCTTCCCCCTCCTGAGCCGCCGGACAATTTGCCAGAATCTCTTCGAGGCCGACTGAAAGTCTTGTTCCATGGCCTCACCGAACTCCTCTGAACCCGAGATTTTGCTTCAGGAACAACCTGAGCTGCACTCCACTTGGCCTGCCGCTACACCTCAGCAGCTTCGGGAGTCCCACAAGGCAACCAAGCTTGATAGGACTACTTCTTCAGCTTAATGGCCCCCTCACCACTGGCGTCCACCACTTGGTTCGGGGGTTGCCACCACAAGATGCCCTGACGACCTTGTGGCCGCAGCTCTGGGCAGCCGCTTCAACAATAAAGGTGGAGAACATGGCCCATTCAGACTCCATGTCTCCAGACTCCCTCAGAATGTGGTTGAGGTTCTTCCAGAGGTGGGAGTTGAAGACCTCCCGGACAGGGGCCTCAGCCAGACGTTCCCAGCACACCCTCACTATACATTTGGGTCTACCAGGTCTGAATGGCATCCTCCCCTGCCATCAAATCCAACTCACCACCAGGTGGTGTCATGAACTCCTCGGGCGCTTATCCACAGCGCATGGAGGAGGGCAAAAAGGACGAGGATTTACTCGCTGGGTTACACCACACACACATTTATTGGACACCGCACCAACAAACAATACTTGTGCAAACAATTCACACAGGCTCAAGGAGTCCTCCAGAATGCTCCACAGTCTGGGTGAGAATACCGGGGAAGTAACACACACAGATAATACTCAGAAGACTGGAGCTGTCCGAAGTAAGTCCAAATAAGCACAAGGTGAAACATAGTCCTTCGTTGACGTGACTTCATACAATGAGCGCTGATCGTATATGAAGTGCAATGACCCAGCAATGCATGACTGGAAAAAGGCTCCTTAAGTACATGCATTGCTGGATCCACAAATTGATCACACCTGGGCGAGGAGCGGGGAGATGGCACACGGGAGTGGGAACAGCTGGCAGTAATAGAGAGGGGGCGTGGTCCGACCGGCAGACAGTTAGACAGTGCTCACTCCAGCATGAGCCCAAGAGGCTGCCTTACCGCTGCCGCCCAGACAGCAATGGCTATGGGTACAGCAGAGTACACAAAAATACATATATACATACAATGTGGCACGTACCAACAGAGAGGCCAGGACCGAGCGAGGGGAAATCAAGCCGGCTCGGTTCCTGACAGAGCCCCCCATTTAAAGGGTGGATTCCCAGACACCCAAAGGACCCCCCCCCCCCCCCCAACAGGAATAAACAACACAAACCCACGTGGGAGGTAGGGGAAACAGGAAAGGTGGGAACACAACTCCCCACCCAGGGACCACAATTAACGCCCCCAAGTCTATGGGCGTTGGGGCACAGGAGGCCGCCCAGAGTCCCAGGCCCAGCAGAAGGTCCGGTGGTCTGCTGGAACACATGGACCACCGGACCCAGGGAGTCAATTCTTCCGGTGGCCGGCCAGCGTTGTTCATCCACCTGGGCCGGCGGGATGAGGCGGGAAGCGCCCTGCCTACCAGGAAGCTCGCAGCTGGGTGACCAGACCGAAGGGAGGGACCCCCATGACGTAGGACTGGGAGGAGAAGGGGACCCCGGAGTCCTCATGGCAATCCGCAGCGCCCTCCTGGCTTGGGACCCAGCTGCACTCGCGATGGGCCCCGACCGGGCCGGCTCCGCTGCACCTGCGATGGGCCCCAACTGGGCCGGCTGCGCTGCTCCCGCGATGGACCCCAACCGGGCCGGCTCCGCTGCTCCCGCGATGGACCCCAACCGGGCCGGCTCCGCTGCACCCGCGATGGACTCCAGTGGCAGCTTTGCAGCACCCGTGGTGACCTCTGGCTGAGGCTCTGCAGCACCCGCGGTGACCTCCGGCTGAGACTCTGCAGCACCCGCGGTGACCTCCGGCTGAGGCTCTGCAGCACCCGCGGTAACCTCCGGCTGAGGCTCTGCAGCACCCGCGGTGGATCCCGACCGGGCCGATGCTGCACCCACGGTGGACCCCGACCTGGAGCGTGGTGTCCATGATGGGACTGGGCAGGAGCACAGTACCCACGTTGGGCTAATCCTGGGGCACAGCCCCCATGAGGGTCCAAAGCCCGCCCACTGCACCCACAGCGACACGGCCTGCGGAGGGGACCATGCGACGATCTCAGACCTCAGGGGAGCTGGACCCACAATGTCATCAGGCGGTGAGACCGGCTCCATGAGGACCCCTGGAGATGGTTGTTCCTCTCCGGCGACCCTAGAACATGGCTCAGGAGCAGGAGAAGAAACAGGGTCGTTAGGGTTGCCGGCAGTGGCGGAGCCTGGGGAGGGAAGTTCAGACGTAGCTGTGCGCTGTGCCTGACTCTCCTCACCTAGAGCCAGACAAGATCTCTCTAAAATTGTCATAAGAAAAACAAGGGACAACACTTGCCTGAGCTTGAGCTCCACCGCTGTCCAGGACTCCGTCAATCCCGGTGACGAACACTCGGGCCAGGCCTCCAAGAGGTCCAGCTCTGGCTCCCACTCTGCTGCAATTTCCTCCACAGCAGGTGAGATGGTTATTACAGTCCCATTGTCCCCCTGCAGCAGCTCCAATGCTGGGGATTCCTCCGGCATGGCTGCAGGAGAACCTCTCCGTGATGGCTTCGGGGTGGAGTCCTCTGAAGCCCCTGGCTCCCCCACAGTCTGACGGCTCTGCCCTTGGGTCATCGGGAGCTCAGGAAAAATAGGAGGAGACACGGAGAGAACAGGAAAAGAAAAAGTATCTGCAGCTGGAGGAGGGAGCCCAGCGGACTGGAAAGACTGGGCCTCTCCCTCGGGAGACAGACAAGGTTCATCATAATTTAATGGAGTAAAATGAAAAAACACTTGCCTGCCACCCCGGTGTTTGATGTCGGCAGCTACAGCGGGCAAACAGTCATCCCTCTCCATGTCGGCAGTGATCTGGCTCCTTTCCAAGGTCTGTGGAGGAGCCGTCTCCATGGCTACAGAGGTGGGTGTTCCCAGGGCGGCCCTAGCAGGCCTCACGACAGCTGTAGGGGAGATGATGCTGCTGAAGACGAGGAGGGCTTCTCCTGGCCTCTTCTCGCGGGATGATGCTGCTTATGGGTGGCCGACGCTGATGGCGAAGCGGGGGGAAGAACGGCTGCAGACTGTGGAGCGCGTTCCCGCTTGGGCTCCGCGAGGAACGCCACTCTCCCCACACCAGGAAACATGCGCTGGAGTGCACAGACCAAAGCGATCAGGTCTGCGTACTGAGGATTATCCCAGAGACCAGGATGCGCTTCCAGGATTCCCTCCGCTGCGTCCAGGCTGCTCCACTTCACCTTGGGTCTGCGGTCTTTATGGGCCTCATCCATAAAGTCCTGGATGAAGGTCGCCGCCCATTTCCCTTCCACCGTGGGATGCCTCGCCGCTGATTTCCTCCAGCCAGCGTGGGAGCAGTGCGCCAAAGGCATAGTGGGGCAAACTGGTGGGTGAAAAAGACAGTCCAACAAATGAAAAAAATAATTAGTGTGGGTGTAACCCGCTAAATCCTTTTAGCAGGTTGGGTCATTCTGTCATGAACTCCTCATGCACTTTTCCACAGCGCATGGAGGAGGGCAAAAAGGACGAGGATTTACTCGCTGGGTTATACCACACACACATTTATTGGACACCGCGCCAACAAACAATACTTGTGCAAACAATTCACATAGGCTCAAGGAGTCCTCCAGGACACTCCACAGTCTGGGTTAGAATACCGGGGAAGGAACACACACAGATAATACTCACGAGACTGGAGCTGTCTGAGTAAGTCCGAATAAGCACAAGGTGAAACACAGTCCTTTGTTGACGTGACTTCATACAATGAGCGCTGATCGTATATGAAGTGCAATGACCCAGCAATGCATGACTGGAAAAAGGCTCCTTAAGTACATGCATTGCTGGATCCACAAATTGATCACACCTGGGCGAGGAGCGGGGAGATGGCACACGGGAGTGGGAACAGCTGGCAGTAACAGAGAGGGGCGTGGGCCAACCAGCAGACAGTAGACAGTGCTCACTCCAGCGTGAGCCCAAGAGGCTGCCTCACCGCTGCCGGCCAGACAGCAGTGACTATGGGTAAGGCAGAGTACACAGAAATACATATTAACATACATACAATGTGGCACGTACCCACAGAGAGGCCAGGACCGAGCCGGGGGAAACCAAGCCGGCTCCGTTCCTGACAGGCGGTGATCAGTTGACAGTTCTGCACCTCTGTTTACCCGAGTGTCCAAGACATACGGTCGCAGGTCTAATGACACGATAACAAAATTGATCATCGACCTGCGACCTAGGGTGTCCTGGTGCCAGGTGCACATATGGACACCCTTATGCTTGAACATGGTGTTCGTTATGGACAAACTGTGGTTAGCACAGAAGTCCAATAACTGAACACCACTCGGGTTCAGATCGGACAGGCCCTTCCTCCCACTCACCCCCCTCCAGGTTTCACTGTCATTGCCCACATGCGCATTGAAGTCCCCCAGTAGGACAATGGAGTCTCAAAGAGGAGGACTCTCCAGCACCCCAGTCAGAGACTCCAAAAAGGGTGGGTACTCAGAGCCATCACTTGGTGCATAGGCACAAATGATGGTCAGGACCCATTTCCCAACCCGAAGGTGCAGGGAAACAACCCTTTCATCCACCAGAAAAAACTCCAATATAAAGACAGCAAGGTGGGGGGATACAAGAATACCCACCCCTGTTCGTTGCCTCTCGCCCGGGGCAACTCCAGAGTAGGCCAACCTCCAGCCTCTCTCTAGGAGATTGGTTCCAGAACCAGAACTGTGTGTTGAGGTGAGGCCGACTATATCTAGCCGGTATCTCTTAACCTCATGCACCAGCTCAGGCTCCTTCCCTACCACAGGGGTGACATTCCACATCTCAAAAGCCAGTTTAGGAAACTTGGGATCAGACCACCAAGGTCTCTGCCTTTGACCGCCACCTGATCCACATAGCACCGGACCCCCATGGTCCCTCCTGCAGGTGGTGAGCTCACTGGAGGGTGGACCCATGTAACTCCTTCGGGCTGAGCCCGCCCGGGTCCCATGGGCAGAAACCCGGCCACCAGACGCTAGCCATCGAGCCCCTCCCCCAGGCCTGGCTCCAGGGTGGGGCCCCGGTAACCCCATATCGGGCGAGGTACACTGAATCCTGCTCTAGCATTCATCATGAGAGTCTGTTGGATCGTTCTTAGTCACCCTCCAACCCTTCACCCAGGACCAGTTTGTCTTGGGTGACCCTACCAGAGGCAAATTGCCCCGGACAACATAGCTCCTGGGATCACTAGGGCACTCAAACCCCCCACCACAATAAGGTGATTATCCATGAACTGTAACGCATTCCTGAATTTTTACACAGCAATTTTGTTACACAGCACGTTACTGCAAAAGTAGTGGCGTTACAGTAATATGTAATTTTGTAACATGTTACTCCCAACACTCTTTATAATAAACCATCCATCCAGCCATCCATCTTCTTCCGCTTAATCCTTTTCGGGTCACGGGGGGGCCATCTCTGACCAACAATGCTGTGTGTGTTCAGCTGGAAACAAAGAGGAGTGCCACCACAGCAGTGTGTGCTTTGCTTCAAGATGCTGGAGCCACATTTCAAGTATCAGAAACAAGCCAGATGACTGTTGTATAGTGGTTCCCGAAATGACAGGGCACTACACTCAGGTTTTACTGTTTCTTATCTTCTAGTAGGTCTCATAGCTCTTTGTCTCTTTATGTCTGAGCCACAGATGTCTGCAGAGGTCATTTGCAGGGCAGCATTTGCACCCACACTCTAAAACAACTGCTGATTCTTTCACAAGACCTTCTTGGTGGTGATTCTCTTTTCTGGCAAGTTAACATCAAATTGCGCAGCTTGTTGTATGTGTTGTATCATCCTCAAAAATGTAAGACATAATGGTGCACAGTGCAATGGGGAGTTATTTATAGTTACATCCCATATAGAGCCTTTAAAATGTGCCTGCTTTTAAACTACAGTCAGTACACAGGTGGCTTCAGTGTGTGGCTGTCAACCCAGAACTGTCATAATGACTGAAGAACAGGAGACAGTAATTCATCACCTCTGAAACAAGGACATCGGTGAAGCATTTTGTGCCTCTTATGATATGGACTAATTTAATATTTTAGACACAAGCCTTGTGTGACAAAGTCACAGATGGCTTTTAATTTACAAAAACAAGAGAAACAAGGCAGTCAGGGACAGCAAACTTCACCTCCGACATGCTGGACCCTCATTACAACGTACCAACTACTGTATATACTGAGCTTTAGTTTTTTTATGTTGTCAGCAGCAAATGTTAGTCACAAATGACAAATATAAGAAAGAAATGTGTGCAGACAGCAGCTTGTGTGCCCAAGTACATAATCCAGTGCTCATCATCATTCATGGGAGTGTGTGAAAATGACCCAGTGCCAAACACAACAGAACATCGCCAGAGGTTTTGTGTTGGTCCCAACAGGTTAGAAGCATTTTGGCTGCATGAGGGAAGCAACACAGTATCAAGGATGGTGCATGTGAACACAGTACAAAGGTGGAAAATGCAGTTTGAGCTCACATGCATGACTCCTGTACAATACACGAGGGGATGCTTGTAAATACAGTATGTGAGGAAAAATTATTGACCATGTGTGTCCATGTTGATGTGAAGTCACAATTATTTCCAATTATGTATTTTAATACAGAATATAACCATATACAAATATGAGTTTATATAAATAGACATGCAGGCATTAACAGAGGAAAAAGTACACAGGCACAGATGACAGTTCTGACACTCTGGACTAGGGCTGCAACGATTACTTGAGTAATTCGATTCCAAAAAATTCTTGATTCAAAATTTATGCGTCGACGTGTCTTTTAATGCAACACTTCTGGTCTATGTGACCTTCTTCCGGTTACGCTACCTAAACAAAATGCAGATTTGTTTAACAGAGCCATGTCAAAGCGGTATAGTGACTGGCCGGCAAAGATAAAGAAATTTTTTTTAAAAAAATGACTGAAGTATCTCAAGTCTGGAATCATTTCAAGCTCTAATTGAAGGAAAACATTGTGCAGTGTGTGCATGGTAAAGCTGAGCAGCAAGCTAGCATGCTACAACATCAGATGTTACAGTGTCTCGGCAGAAAGCATCCCACATCATGCATAGCCAGTGCACCCGAGACAAGCCACGTGATTGAGATTTTAAATTTAGATGAATAGACTGTAGTCAGCTAGGCTAATTATGCTTATATGACCAAAAAACACATAGCCACCGCTGTTAGCATTTGGATGCTAATGGACGCTAACAGCACCCGCTAGCGGATGCTAACGGCTAGTGAACAGAACTTTATGGTGTAATGTACCATTTAAAGTTACGTTCTATGCAATAAACATTACAGTCACTTTATGTGACTTTATGTGTAAAGTGAAAATCACTTTATGTGACACAGAAGAAGAACATGATGAAATCTTGTGTGACTCCATGTCCAAGAAGATTGGGCCCAGTCTGTCGTGAGTGAAATCGGCATCTGTTCGGCCGGTGAGAACCGTGGAGGTGGCAGGACGACGCAGCCAGCTAACGGCTTCTGCTTATCTGTGCGGGGCGCCGGAGAGGAGCAGCGTGGAGGTGTCCCGGGCAGCGAGACGAGCACCGCGGGAGCCAAGGACGCCGGAGGGCCAGCGGCGCTTCGGTAGTTTCAGTAGCGCTTCGATAGCTGGAGAGGGACGTAGCTGTGGCATCTGTTCACCTGGACGAGCTCGGAGCTCAACTACAGCGGCGGTGGGCGGCGGGGCTTGGTGGAGGAGCTGCCGGCACCCCGACTGGACAGGAGCTCAATTGCAGAGGCGGTAAGTAGCGGGACTAGCAGTGGAAGGGGCTAGCTGAGGCCCCAGCTGGATTCGAAGTCGGTCGGTCGGATCGGATACCGGCGACATCAGCAGAGATTGTTTTACTACCAACAGGTCAGTAAAAATGCCACCAAAGAAGGAGGGAATGGAAGAGATAAAAAAATCTCTGAACTTCTTGTCAGAAGAACTGACCAAAGTGGCTAGTCAACAGCTAAAACTAATAGGGCTAATGGAAGAAGTCCGAGAATTAAAATTAACAATTAAGGAAAAAGACAAAAAATTGCAGACTTGGAGCGACGCGTCGAGGATCTTGAACAATATTCTCGTATGGATGATCTAATTATAAGTGGACTAGACATTAAATATCAATCATATGCCAATGTTACAGCAGGAATGAGAGGAGAGGAGGCTCCCCTGAGTGAATCAGTCTCCCTGGAAAACCAGGTGCTTCAGTTCCTTGAAAGCAGAAATATAAAGGTTGAAGTAAATGCAATTTCAGCCTGTCATACTTTACCCAGAAAAGATAATAAAACAAAGAAATCAATTGTGATGCGCTTTGTGAACAGAAGGGTAAAGAATGACATACTGAGGCAGGCCAGAAATCTACGAGGAACAGAAGTCTACCTAAATGAACATTTAACAAAGACTAATGCTGAAATAGCACAGCAAGCACGGATGCTGAAAAGACAAAATAAGATACAGGCAACATGGACAAGAAATTGTAGAGTTTGGATCAAACTTAATGAAACACCTGAGGAAGCGAAGACCATAATAATCAGAGATCTTACTGACTTAAATAAATACAGATGAACACTGATTAAGAAAATTAAGAGACTATGATAATCCATATCCACACACACGGCAAGACTAGTTCTTTTGTGACATACCATGTCAATATACTTTAAAAAAAAACTAAACAAAACAAACAAACAAAAAAAACTTATGACTGACTTGAGTAGAAATCAATTATCCCCAGTTGGAGGAAGTCATCTGACACAGAGAGAGGAAATTCAAACTCTGAAAATATGCCATTATGCTGAACATAAACTACAAGAGATGGAGAATGATATTGATCCTGATAACCACTTTTTCAATAATATCCATAATCATTGTGAATATTAGACTGAAAAGCAATTCAAAAGTCAAGTGCAACTAGATGGAAAACTATCAATAATACACTTCAACAGCAGAAGTCTTAACAAAAACTTTCCACAGATTCAGGACTATTTAAAACAGCTAGACAGAAAATTTACAGCTATCACAGTCTCTGAAACTTGGCTTACTGAAGAGCAGGCTCCTCTGATGGCAATAGAGGGATATCAAATGTTTCATATTAACAGATCTCAAAAAAAGGGTGGTGGTGTTGCACTGTATATTGATGACCTGTATAGGTGTAAGCTTGTAAATGGAATGTCCTTTGCACTACCAGCGATTCTGGAGTGTGTTACTGTTTAGATTGACCAAGATAAAACAAAAAAATCTAATTATAAGTTGTGTATATATAGAATGCCGGGAACTTGCATTGAGGCATTCAGAGATAAATTAGTTGAGCTGTACAATAATATTACTAGTAAGAAAATGGTTGTAATTTGTGGATATTTCAACATTGATTTACTAAATCCATTTCAACAAAATGTAATTACAGAGTTCATGAATTCTATGTACAGTATGAGTCTATATTCCACAATAACACATCCCAGTAGAATCACAGTTCACACTGCTACACTTATTGATAACCTGTTTGTTAATATTATTGATAAGAAAATAGAAAGTGGATTATTGATAAATGATATAAGTGACCATTTGCCAGTCTTTGCACTTATCCATGACCACACGGGGGCCAACACAGAAAAAACTTTAAAATCTTTCAGATACAAATCACAAAATGCAATCAGTTCTTTTAAAGAAGACTTGCTGAAGCAAGACTGGACAAAAGTCTATGTATCAGATGTAAATGAAGCCTATGACACATTTATGAACATTGTAACCAATCTTTATGAAAAAAAATTGTCCATTAGTAAAGAAAAAGCTAAAACATAAATTTGTCGACAAGCCATGGTTAACCAAAGGGTTACAAAAGGCGTGTAAAAAGAAAGATTTATTATATAAAGCTTTTCTAAAGAAAAGGACAAAAGAAGCAGAGCAGCGGTATAAAACATACAAAAATAAGTTAACATATATAATGAGATGTAGTAAAAGAGACTATTACAGTAAAGAACTGGAGAAAAACAGACACAATATTAAAAATACATGGACAATACTTAATATTCTTGGAAATAAAAATAGAAATATAAGCTACCCAACCATTTTAAAAAAAATTATAATAATAAAACGACTCAGAGTGTGAATGCAGTCTTACCTGCAGATGAATTTAATAACTTTTTTGTTAACATTGGTCCTAATTTGGCTCGAGAAATACCCATTACAGCACCTACGGGTGATACGGTAAGCAAAAACACTGCTATAAAAGACTCCATTTTCATAAAGAACACAGATGAGAGAGAGGTCATTGAAATTGTTAAATCATTTAAAAGTAAAACATCTACGGACTGTGATGGTATCGATATGCTCTTAGTCAAAACTATTATTGAATGCTTAGTGAAACCACTGACGTATATCTGTAACCTGTCTCTCCAAACAGGTATATTTCCCAATGCAATGAAAATAGCTAAAGTAATCCCGATATACAAGACAGGTGACAGAGGGGAATTTTCAAACTATAGACCAATTTCACTATTGCCACAATTTTCCAAGATACTTGAAAAAATATTCTGTGAGAGAATCGACAACTTCATAATGAAGAATAATTTATTGTGTGAGCAGCAATATGGGTTCAGACACAAGAGGACAACTGCATTTGCTCTAATGGAATTTATAGAAAAAATATCAACTGCCATTGAAAATAAAGAGTATTCAGTTGGGGTATTCCTGGATCTTAAAAAAGCATTTGATACAGTGGATCATAATTTATTATTAAAGAAACTTCAAAATTGTGGTATTAGGGGGGTAGCACTGTCCTGGTTATGTAGTTACTTAAATAATGGATATCAGTATATATGTGGTGGTAACAAAAACTCACAGTTACTAAAGGTTACTTGTGGAGCCCCACAGGGTTCAGTTTTGGGGCCACTGTTATTTAATATGTATATGAATGATATATGCAAAGTTTCGGAAAAAATTGATTTAATATTGTTTGCCGATGATACTAATTTATTATGCAGTGGAAGGAATTTGGAACAACTTTTGGATACACTCGGAAAGGAATTAGGAAAGCTTAAACTGTGGTTTGATTCAAACAAATTAACGCTCAATTTAAGTAAGACAAAATTTATAGTTTTTAATAACCATCACAACAACTTAGTATCTAAACTTTGTGAAAATGGTGTAGAGATTGAAAGGGTATCTGAAACTAAATTTCTTGGAGTAATAATTGATAATAAGCTGTGTTGGAAGTCACATATTAATTATATTAAAGGTAAAATATCCAAATCAATTGCAATACTACACAGAGTGAAATATTTGCTGAATCAACCCACATTATATACTTTGTATCATTCATTAATACTCCCATACATGACATATTGTACTGAAGTATGGGGAAATACATATAAAACAAACATATATCCAGTCTTTATGCTTCAGAAGAGAGCTATTAGAATAATAAACAAAGCTGCTTACAGGGAACCAACAAACCCACTTTTTCCTTAAATTTAAAGCTCTCAAGTTGAAAGATCTGGTTGACTTTAAAACTGCAGTAATTATGTTTAAAGTAAAGAATCTATCACTGCCCACAAATATCCAAAAGTTGTTCCAAATAAGGGAGAAACAATATCATTTCAGAGGAACATGTATATTTCAAAAACCCTCAGTGAGCACTACCACCAAGCAACACTGTATTTCAGTGCAAGGAGTCAGATTGTGGAACGATTTTGGACCTGAATTAAAATCATGTACAACGCTTGGACAATTTAAACAAAAAACTAAAGGAAGAAATACTCCAAACATATATACAAGATGACATGTAAAATCACATAAGGATTGTCATATCCAGTCTGTGTTGTGTTGTTGCTTAGTTTTTTTTGTCACGTTTTGTCTTAGTTTTGTTCTGAATTGTAATCGCTCTTGTTTTGTTTTTCTTTTGAATTCTTGGATGGAATATGGGTGGGCAATATAAGCTGCGGCTTCAGCCATCACCCATTTTGGATAACTTATGTTGAACTGTATAATCAGAGGAGTTATTGTTTGATTTGACCTTCTTGGATTTTTTTTCCCCCTTTGTTATATTGTTGTGTTTCTTTTTTTAATCTTTACTTTTAATCTATCCAAAATAAAGATTCATTCATTCAGTAAGCATTGCAGTAAATGTGTACCTGTGTTACTGAGTGTCTGGTACAATTACTGCTGCTTTTTAGGAAAGAAAGTCCCGCAAATGTTGGTCAATGCAAATTTCTTTAAAAAAAGTATCAGATTACTCGAGTCATCTTTGATTAGAGTGGGCGATTACCCGAGCCGTAAAATAGTCGTTAGCTACAGCCCTACTCTAGACTATCATGAAGGTATTCAACAATATTCACATGCAAACATCTATAGGTCACCTCCGAGGGTTACCATCTTATTGTGGTGGAGGGGTTTGTGTGCCCTAATGATCCCTGAATCTATGTTGTTGTGGGACAATTTGCTCCTGACTCACATTCTGCATTGCCTTACTTGGGTTTACTTGCCTTTAGGTTTCCAAGTATATAGACACATTTTTAAAAATCTTTTTGCTAGCATTCCACGTGCAAGTGGTGCCTCCAGAAATTTTTCATAGGGGTGGTCATATGGGGGCCATTGAAAATCTCGTGGTGGCACATCAAAATCAAAAGCCAAAACTGTCCAGTCCAGAAATTCTCTAATGCTGTTGTCACAGTGGTGCCCCCAAGTGGTTGTCACTGTGTTGTCATAGGCTTATATAGACTAGTTGAAAACTATAATTACACACGTGGACAAAATTGTTGGTACCCCTCTGTTAATGAAAGAAAAACCCACAATGGTCACAGAAATAACTTGAATCTGACAAAAGTGGTAATAAATAAAAATTCTATGAAAATTAACCAATGAAAATCAGACAATGCTTTTGAATTGTGGTTCAACAGAATTACTTTAAAAAACAAACTCATGAAACAGGCCTGGACAAAAATGATAGTACCCCTAGAAAAGATTGAAAATAATGTGACCATAGGGACATGTTCAACCAAGATGTGTCCTCTAATTAACATCACAGGTGTCTACAAACTTGTAATCAGTCAGTCGGCCTATTTAAAGGGTGACAAGTAGTCACTGTGCTGTTTGGTGACATGGTGTTTACCACACTAAACATGGACCAGAGGAAGCAAAGGAGAGAGTTGTCTCAGGAGATTAGAAAGAAAATTATAGACAATCATGTTAAAGGTAAAGGCTATAAGACCATCTCCAAGCAGCATGATGTTCCTGTGACTACAGTTGCACATATTATTAAGAAATTTAAGATCCACAGGACTGTAGCCAGCCTCCCTGGATGTGGCCGCTGAAGGAAACTTAATGAAAAATGGAAGACACGGATAATATGAATGGTAACAAAAGAGCCCAGAACAACCTCTAAACACATTCATGGTGAACTCCAAGGTCAAGGTACATCAGTGTCAGATCACACCATCTGTCGTTGTTTGAGCCAAAGTGGACTTCATGGGAGACGACCAAGGAGGACACCACTGTTGAAAACAAATCATAAAAAAGCCAGACTGGAAGTTGCCAAACTGCATGTTGACAAGCCACAAAGCTTCTGGGAGAATGTCCTATGGACAGACGAGACAAAACCGGAACTTTTTGGCAAGACATATCAGCTCTATGTTCACAGACGCAAAAATGAAGCATACCAAGAAAAGAACACTCTCCCTACTGTGAAACATGGAGGAGGTTGTGTTATGTTCTGGGGCGGCTTTGCTGCATCTGGCACAGGGTGTCTTGAATCTGTGCAGGGTACAATGAAATCTCAAGACTATCAAGGTATTCTAGAGAGAAATGTGCTGCCCAGTGTCAGACAGCTTGGTCTCAGTCGCAGGTCATGGGTCTTGCAACAGGATAATGACCCAAAACACACAGCTAGAAACACCCAAGAATGGCTAAGAGCGAAACACTGGACTATTCTAAAGTGGCCTTCTATGAGCCCTGATCTAAATCCTATTGAACATCTGTGAAAGGAGCTGAAACATGCCGTCTGGAGAAGGCACCCTTCAAACCTGAAACAACTGGAGCAGTTTGCTCATGAGGAGTGGGCCAAAATACCTGCTGGGAGGTGCAGAAGTGTTATTGACAGTTACAGAAATCGTTTGATTGCAGTGATTGCCTCAAAAGGTTGTGCAACAAAATATTAAGTTAAGGGTACCATCATTTTTGTCCAGGCCTGTTTCATGAGTTTGTTTTTTAAAATAATTCTGCTGAACCACAATTCAAAAGCATTGTCTGATTTTCATTGGTTCATTTTCATAGAATTTTTATTTATTACCACTTTTGTCAGATTCAAGTTATTTCTGTGACCATTGTGGGTTTTTCCTTCATTAACAGAAGGGTGCCAACAATTTTGTTCAAGTGTGTACTAGTAGTATGCCTTTTATGATTGATATGCATAGACTAAAAGCAGTACAATTAAAATTTCAAGCGCCACAACAAACCATTGGTCATAGTCATGTGGGTACCAGATGATTTGCTGCTCTTCATATAGATTAGTTACCATTAACTTGGAGGACTGGCTGAACACAATCATTTATAAGAAACAAGCTGCTGCATGTTTTCCTGAACAAATTATAATACAGCTTTAGACAGAGGGGAACATACAGAAATGACCTTACCTGAGCTTTTCAGTGGTTTCTTTTCTATAATTTTTGTGATTCCCTGATGTTTTTTCCAAGTGTTTCCAATTAGCTCCGTGTTTTTAGCTTTGTGTTTCCTTGCTGTTGATAGCCTGCCTGTCTGTTTGCCTGCCTGTTTGCCCCTGGATGCTTTCTACTCGTGATCATCTGATGTTGGATGTGTCATGTTGCCTCATCTTCCCCACTCTTGCTTCTATCTTTGTTTTCACTGAGCATCATTTGGATGTTTATTTTGATAAAATACACTGTAAGAGTAAGTTACAGTGGACTATAAAATAATTTCTCAAAATTAGAATTATTTAGTATTACAGGTTTTAAAAGACACCTTTGAAGATTGTATGCAACTAAACCTGTAATGCATTTTTGCATTTTCAACAATAGAGTAGTAAAAAAAAAGCTAATCTTAGTCCCAGTTAAGAAACTGCAACAGAAAGGATTTGTGCAATCAAAACTGAGCAATTCTGCAATAGAAAGCACTGGAACAAGCCTTTTAAAATAGTTGTTCAAAACAGTTTATTTATTATTATTATTATTATTATTATTATTATTATTATTATTAATAAACCTTTATTTAACCAGGATAGGACTCATTATTAACAATCTCTTTTACAAGAGTGTCCTGGCCGACTGGCAGCATCACAAATTATAAGTTACAGACATTTACAACAACATTAAAACAGTACCATGATTATTATACATGTAAGAAATAGACAGTCAATAGATAAAAGTACAAGTAGTCAGCAGATGTAGGCTTAGTGACATTAAAAGCTGTTAAAACATCTACAAACAGAAATCTGTGTCTCCAAGTCATTCAATAGCCCTTTAAAAGTGTTAAGAGAGACCAGCTCCTTCAGTTGTAGCTCATTTCATTGTGTGGGATTGTGGAGCACATCTTCAACCTGAGTCTGAAGCTGGGGAGGGTACCACAGTTGTGGAAAACATCTTGTGTGGTACCTGTACCAAAGACTTCCCACCCCAGAGACCTGAACAGCTACAGACCAGTGGCCCTGACGTCTCACCTGATGAAAACCCTGGAGAGACTGCTCCTTGCTCACGTTCGCCCCCTGGTGGGACCAGCGATGGATCCACTCCAGTTCGCCTACCAGCATGGCATCGGGGTGGAGGATGCGGTGATCTTCCTCCTTCACCGTTCCCTATTCCACCTGGAGACGCCTGGGAACGCAGTGAGGATCATGTTCTTTGACTTCTCCAGTGCTTTCAACACCATCCAACCGATGATCCTGAGGGACAAGCTGCTGTGCGCAGGGGTGGGCCAGCACTTGTCTTCGTGGATCCTGGACTACCACACAAACCGGCTACAGTTTGTGAGAACCCAGGATTGTGTGTCCGACACGATCATCAGCAGCATGGTGGCCCCCCAAGGGAATGGTTTTGTTCACTCTTTATACTGCAGACTTCTCACACAACACAACCCACTGCCATCTACAGAAGTTCTCCGACGACTCTGCGATCGTCGGCCTCGTCTCCAACGGAGATGAAGCTGAGTACAGAGGACTTATCCAGGACTTTGTGGACTGGTGCCATCGGAACTGCCTCCAGATCAACGCGAGAAAAACTAAGGAGTTGGTGGTGGACTGCCGCAGGCAAGGACAACTCCTCACAGCACCAGTAAACATCCAGGGAACAGACATTGAGATGGTGACATCCTACAAGTACCTGGGTGTTCATTTGAACAATAAACTAGACTGGTCACACAATACCGACGCACTCTACAAGAAGGGACAGCGCAGGCTGTTCCTACTGAGGAGACTCAGGTCTTTTGGTGTACAAGGGATGCTCCTGAAGACCTTCTACGATTTGGTGGTGACATCAGCTATCACTTTTGGAGTGGTCTGCTGGGGCAGTGGCATCACAGCAGCCGATAGGAAGAGACTGAACAAACTGATCAAGAAAGGTAGCTCTGTCCTGGGGCAGCGCCTTGACCCAGTGGAGGAGATAGGAGAGAGAAGGATGGTGACTAAGCTGTCATCTCTGCTGCAGTCCGAGTCCCACCCTATGCAGGACATACTGAATGCACTGAGGAGCTCATTTAGCAGTAGGCTACATCATCCTAGGTGCGCGACCGAGAGGTTTCGCAAGTCCTTCCTACCTACGGCTGTCAGACTTTATAACCTAAGCAGGGCTCCTTGCAGAGATAGCAAAAAAACGTGATGACCTAATAGTATTGAATGCAAAAGACACAACAGACTTACACAAAATGGTCCCGTCCAGTATACAACTAGGACAATATCAATCGCTACTGAGGGTGACAATATGCATGAGTACATATTCATACTATGTGGGGTAACTAAATAGACGGCTATGCTGTTTATCCCATCTAGCTACAATGCTCCGCACTGTGTATATATATTTATGTGTACATACTGTATGTATATTCACTGCTCTTATTTTCTTATCTTCTAAATTATTGCTCTGATTGTTGCTATCCCTGTGCTGTTGCAATCCTGGAATTTCCCCATTGTGGTACTAAAAAAGGCTTATCTTATCTTATTTTGCAAGGTGTTCCAGTCAAAGGGAGCAGCAAAGGTAAAAGCATTTTTCCACTTTCAGTTCTGACTGATGGAACAGACAATAAAAACAAATCTTGTGACCTAAGACCATATGAAGTTGCTTTTTTGAGTAATGAAGACCTGTAGATAAGATCGGAGTGTTACGACCCGAGCGCCGATCCTGTCCGCGCTCGGGCCACGCATAGCTCACTGCCGGCCTTGACAGCTGTGGGTTGTATTCTGGCCTCACCGGGCTCTTATTGTGAAGGCGCTCGGTGGGGCTTCCGCCTGTCAAGGGCCGTCAGCTGGCTGTCATTACTGCTCGTTACCATTCGCCTTTATAAGGCGGGTGCTGACGGCAGTCCAAATGCAGGAGTATCGTCAGACATCACCCAAGCCTCGTCAGACATTCATCGTTCTGGTCTGGTCAGGTTCGTGTGTATATTCTCGTGCTTTGCTCATTCATGTCATGCCATGTTTTAGACCGTAAGTGGCTGGGGTTAGCCTTACGGTCCCATGCTCAGTGTTCAGTGTTTTTTCGCCACAGTCATAGTCTTGTATGTGTGTCTCGTGTTTTGTAAATAAATCACCATCATTGCAAACTCATCGGTGGACTCTTGGCATCTTATGGTGATCCGCGAGGATCACCGCATGACAGTATACTCCTGCCACGGACGTCTAAACGGAGACGCCACACTGAGACGCCTTTCTTCCGTGAGTTTTGCTATTGAGTAGAGTTTTTTCTCCTGTAGTTGGACTTGGTAAAGAGATGCCAGTCAGCGAGTGTGATTATTGCCCGGAGTGGCTGGAGGAGATTGATGGCTATCTGGCGGAAGCCGCCCGTCTCATGCCCACTGACGCGGCCGATCATTACCTATGCCTCGCACAGCAGGCTGTGCACCGTTACCATCTTACCTATATTCCTGTAGGAGAAAAGAGGTTATCGTGGATTTTTGCACAGCGCACATTGAGGGAGAAGGCACTCCTGGGAAGCCCTCCACCTCCCGCGAGGACAGCGTCCGTGGCGAGAGTGGAGATTCGTCGGCTGGAGGGAAAGCCCGGCAGGGGACCTGTGGATCGGAATCCAGTGCCTGCCGCCCGTCCAGTCCCAGCGTCATGTGTTCCTGGGTCCTTCACCACTCCATCGGCCAGTAGGCCCCATAGCCGTGCTCCTACCAAGCCCCAACGAGAATCCCGTCCGGATCCAACTACGGGTCACCGGAGGGACCCAGCCTCCCTGCTGGCCGCTTCGTTCACGTCACGACAGAAGGGAATCCCCGCAGCCGCCGCCCACGGGTCATCTGTTCCAGCTGCGCTGTCAGCTCCTCGTGCCCGCGTCGCCCCGACCACCATGTCCTCCTCTGTGACGTCACCCCCCGCGGCTGGAAATGCTGTGACTCGTGCTTCTGTGAGGCCTGTCAGCAATCCACCTCGAGCAGCTCCTCCTCGTGGCCCCGAGGAGCCTGCCGTCTTCTCCCGGAGGGATAAAAGGAGAACTCCACCTGCTGCAGCAGGCATCATCTTCTCTCCAGGAGACAGGCAAGTGCAAATTGTTTCTTCCCATCATTATGATCTGCCTTGTCTGGCTCCTGGGGCCGGAGTTCGGGGTTCACAGCCCCCCGAGCTTCCACCACCTGCTGTAACTGTTATTCCTAAACCTGCTGCCTCTGTGTCTTCCCCTGCCGAGTGGTCCGCAACGCCAGGCCTACGTCGTGGGAGGAGGAGGGGGCCTGCGCAGCTGGAAAGCCTGGATCCAGCCCAGCAGCCACGTCGTGGACAGAGGAGGAGAGCAGACTGCGGCCCGGAACCTGTGCCGACGGAGAAGCGTCCCCGGGTTTCCTCGCCGGAACGGTCTGAATCAGCGGGTCGAGTGTCCCCTGCCCACACGCCAAACGGGTCATCGGCGTGGACATCAGCGCGGGAGGAACCTCAGGCTGCAGATGTCATCTTGCCAGCTGCGGAGCCCGACGCAGCTGAGTTGGAGCCTGCGGACGAGAGTTGCCGCCCTGAACCTGGATCAACGAAGTCCTGGGTGGCAACAGAACCTGAGTGCAGGCAAGTGCTCCCTATTGTGTCTCTGTCCTCTGTTTCGGAGCCTTTGTGCCTGCCTCTCGGGGAGGCGAGTGAGGAGCAGCCGCCTGCTGCGCCCGAGCTTGTCTCGCTGGGTTCTATTGCTACCGGTGATACTGATCCCGGCTTTCCTGTTGTGTGTGAGCTTCATTGCAGTGTCGCCAGCATGGAGCCAGTCGGGGTCACTGATTTGGAGGTCCCAGGTTCGGGGGTGGAGATCGTCAGCGGAGCTGCACCGACCCAGTCGGGGTCCGTGGTGGAGGCTGCGGTGGCCCAATCGGGGTCTGACGGGGGGGCGCCTGAGACCCAATCAGGGTCCATCGCGGGAGCGGCCTTGGCCCAATCGGGGTCCGACGTGGGTGTGCCAGAGACCCAATCGGGGTCCACCGCAGGTGCAGTTCTGACCCAATCGGGGCCGGACGGGAGTGCGCCCGAGGCCCAATTGGGGTCCATCACGGGAGCAGCTTTGGCCCAATCGGGGTCCGACGTGGGTGCAGCCGGGACTCAATCAGGGTCCAGCGGAGGTGCAGCGCCGGTGTGGTCCGCGGACGGTGGAGAAGCTGCAGACCCTTCGCCGTCGGACGGAGTTCAGGCTCATCTTTGCCTTCTAGTCCCTCTACTGAGTTGTCACTCCTGTGCATCATCGCCAGGGGACGTGGGGGTCCCTTCTCTCTCGCCCCAGCTCTCCCGAGCTTTGTCTCCACCAGGGAGGCCGCCGCGGGCTGTTTTCCCCCGGCACTGGTGGCTGAGAGACGCGGGTCGGCCGCCTGAGGAACTGCTTCGCCGGTTCGGCGCTTCAGGTCGGCCACCCGACATGTTATGTGTTTTGCTGGGCGACCTGGTTCGGCCACCAGAGGAGTGGACGTGCTGGGCTTTGGACTGTGATGAGCTGCCCGGTCATGTCCCACCCCACATGACCACCCATTGGCCGTTGGACGCGGGGAGACCACCTGAACTGTTCCTGTGGCGCCTGGTCTCCGCCGATCGGTATGAACTGTTGGGGGGGTGGAGGTCACTTTTTTGGTGGGGGTTGATCCAGTAATTGTTCTGTTTTTTTTTTCTTGTTATTCTGTGTTTTGTAATGGTTATTTGGGTATCTGTGGGTATTTGTGGTCTGCCCTGCAGTTGCCTTTTTTGTTTTGTGTGCAGTTGGGATTGACTCAGTAACTGTCTTGTTTTTTTTCCTTGTTGTTCTGTCTTTCTGTATTTGGTTATTTGAAAATTCACTCGAGCATTCACACAGGTGAGAAGCCGTTTTCTTGTGAAATATGTGGGAAAAGATTTTTTTTTTCTTGCTGTCCTGTGCTGTTTGCTGTAGTTGTTATTTTGGCATTTAATCTGATCTGAGTGTTTGGTATATTTTTTGTCATTGTGCTGTGTTAGTTTTGTTTCCCTTGCCTGGTCTTGATTGTGTTTTGTTGTACTGATTCTGGGTTTGGTCTCTCTCCCTCCAGACCTACCCCCAGCCGCCCACCCTGGGGGGGGGGGGGGGGGGGCAGGTGGTCCATGGGCGTTCTGGAAGCCCGCCTTGGAGGGAGGGTACTGTTACGACCCAAGCGCCGGTCCTGTCCGTGCTCGGGCCACGCATAGCTCGCTGCCGGCCTTGACAGTTGTGGGTTGTATTCTGGCCTCACCGGGCTCTTATTGTGAAGGCGCTCGGTGGGGCTTCCGCCTGTCAAGGGCCGTCAGCTGGCTGTCATTACTGCTCGTTACCGTTCGCCTTTATAAGGCGGGCGCTGACGGCAGTCCAATTGCAGGAGTATCGTCAGACATCACCCAAGCCTCGTCAGACATTCATCGTTCTGGTCTGGTCAGGTTCGTGTGTATATTCTCGTGCTTTGCTCGTTCATGTCATGCCATGTTTTAGACCGTAAGTGGCTGTGGTTAGCCTTACGGTCCCATGCTCAGTGTTCAGTGCTTTTTCGCCACAGTCATAGTCTTGTATGTGTGTCTCGTGTTTTGTAAATAAATCACCATCATTGCAAACTCATCGGTGGACTCTTGGCATCTTATGGTGATCCGCGAGGATCACCGCATGACAAGGAGCAGACTTAAAATACATTTATAAATAAAAATGAGCCAATGTTTACGTTGCCAGGACAAATCAGACCAATCAACACGGCTATATAAAAGGCAATGGTGAGTATGAGCTTTAAAATTTGTAATGAACCTTAGTGCACCATGATAAACAGAGTCAAGCATCGACAAACTATGCAAGGGAGTGTTCCTGTAAATAATATCTCCATAATCAAGTGCAGCCATGAAGGTGGAGGTAATAAGTCTTTTTTTTGGCCTGAAAAGAAAGGCAAGACCTAATTCTAAAGTAAAAACTCAGCTTCAATTTTGAAGAAGTCCTAGCTTGAAAACTGTGGGACAAGATTGTCAGACAAATCATAAGGACAGACAGACATCACACCATAATACATCCCATCTTTAAAGATGGGCATATAAAAACTAATATATACAGTGGGGCAAAAAAGTATTTTGTCAGCCACCAATTGTGCAAGTTAGTTCTCCCACTTAAAAGATGAGAGAGGTCTCCAATTTTCATCATAGGTATACCTCAACTATGAGAGACAAAATGAGAAAAAAAATCCAGAAAATCACATGGAAGGATTTTTAATGAATTAATTGGTAAATTCCTCAGTAAAAAAAGAATTTGGTCGCCTACAAACAAGAAAGATTTCTGGCTCTCACAGACCTGTACCTTCTTCTTTAAGAGGCTCCTCTGTCCTCCACTCGTTACCTGTATTAATGGCACCTGTTTGAACTCGTTATCAGTATAAAAGACACCTGTCCACAACCTCAAACAGTCAGACTCCAAACTCCACTATGGCCAAGACCAAAGAGCTGTCAAAGGACACCAGAAACAAAATTGTACACCTGCACCAGGCTGGGAAGACTGAATCTGCAATAGGTAAGCAGCTTGGTGTGAAGAAATCAACTGTGGGAGCAATTATTAGAAAATGGAAGACATACAAGACCACTGATAATCTCCCTCGATCTGGGGCTCCACGCAAGATCTCACCCCGTGGGGTCAAAATTATCATGAGAATGGTGAGCAAAAATCCCAGAACCAAATGGGGGGACCTAGTGAGTGACCTGCAGAGAGCTGGGACCAAAGTAACAGAGGCTACATCAGAAACACACTATGCCGCCAGGGACTCAAATCCTGCAGTGCCAGACGTGTCCCCCTGCTTAAGCCAGTACATGTCCAGGCCCGTCTGAAGTTTGCTAGAGAGCATTTGGATGATCCAGAAGAGGACTGGGAGAATGTCATATGGTCAGATGAAACCAAAACAGAACTTTTTGGTAAAAACTCAACTTGTCACGTTTGGAGGAGAAAGAACACCATACCTACTGTGAAGCATGGGGGTGGAAACATCATACTTTGGGACTGTTTTTCTGCAAAGGGACCAGGACGACTGATCCGTGTAAAGGAAAGAATGAATGGGGCCATGTATCGTGAGATTTTGAGTGAAAACCTCCTTCCACCAGCAAGGGCATTGAAGATGAAACGTGGCTGGGTCTTTCAGCATGACAATGATCCCAAACACACCGCCCGGGCAACGAAGGAGTGGCTTTGTAAGAAGCATTTCAAGGTCCTGGAGTGGCCTAGCCAGTCTCTAGATCTCAACCCCATACAAAATCTTTGGAGGCAGTTGAAAGTCTGTGTTACCCAGCGACAGCCCCAAAACATCACTGCTCTAGAGGAGATCTGCATGGAGGAATGGGCCAAAATACCAGCAACAGTGTGTGAAAACCTTGTGAAAACTTACAGAAAACGTTTGACCTCTGTCATTGCCAACAAAGGGTATATAACAAAGTATTGAGATGAAATTTTGTTATTGACCAAATACTTATCTTACGGAGGAACTTACCAATTAATTCATTAAAAATTCTTCAATGTGATTTTCTGGATTTTTTTTTCTTATTTTGTCTCTTATAGTTGAGGTATACCTATGATGAAAATTGGAGACCTCTCTCATCTTTTAAGTGGGAGAACTTGCACAATTGGTGGCTGACTAAACACTTTTTTACCCCACTGTATATATAGGGGTACCGCTGTGCCTAAAAAATGATGACACTAAAACGGCACACGATAATGTCCCTTGGCGGGTAACTCTCTGTGTCTTGACGGGACAGCGGTGCAGACACGGCCACAAAAAGAAACCTGTTGCGTTTTTGCCAGAACTGTTGCCCAGTTGACAGCCAGCCCTGCCTATTGCCAGGGCTACAGCCAAGTTGCAGGCTTGTTGGAAAAGTTGCTAGACTGACGAACAAAACCGCCAGTGGGTGTGCTTGGGCCATATCCCTGGCCAGGGGAGGCTGAGAGCGTACTAACACTTGCCCAAGGTATACACCCAGGTTAGTGGAGGGAAGTTCCTAGTTTGTGTACTACATGAACAATGGCAATAAACCTGATTCTGATTCTGATTCTGGAAGGAGGCACCTTACTTCTCCATTCTAGACCGGCTCCAAGCAAAGTCTAGCCACTGCACACATACACACACACACACACACACACACACGCACACACACACAAACACACACACGTATACAGTATGTATACCTCATATATACAGTGGTGTGAAAAAGTGTTTGCCCCCTTCCTGATTTCTCTATTTTTTTATATGTTTGTCACACTTAAATGTTTCAGATCATCAAACAAATTTAAATATTAGACAAAGATACTGTAACACAAGTAAACAAAAACTGCAGTTTTTAAATGAAGGTGTTTATTATTAAGGGTAAAAAAAATCCAAACCTACATGTCCCATTGTGAAAAGTGACCCCCCCCCCCCCGTTAAAACACAAATTAACAGTGGTTTATCACATCTTTGGAAAGCTGAGTTCAATTTCTCTAGCCACACCCAGGCCGGATTACTGCCACACCTGTTCTCAATCAAGAAATCACTTGAATAGGACCTACCTGACAAAGTGAAGTAGACCAAAAGATCCTCAAAAGCTAGACATCATGCTGCAATCCAAAGAAATTCAGGAACAAATAAGAAACAAAGAAATTGAGATCTGTCAGTCTGGAAAAGGTTATAAAGCCATTTCTAAAGCTTTGTGACTACAGTGAACCACAGTGAAAGCCATTATCCACAAATGGCGAAAACACGGAATAGTGGTGAACCTTCCCATGAGTGGCCAGCTGACCAAAATTACCTCAAGAGCACAGCGACGACTTAGTAAGACGCGGCCCATCAGTAACCATGGGGGGTCTGGCGGGCGGGACTAAATCTACTCCCCCCAATTTTGGCCCTCGTGCAATTGCCAGGGGTCGAGAAGAGGACTATGGCGCTGGTTGACTTGGGGTCAGAGGGTAATTTCATTTCTGCTGAGTTTGTTAGGCAGGTGGGTATTCCCACATGTAAATTGCCCCGTGATCAGAGGATCACTACCATATCTGGACGGGAGGTCGTGGTAGTCACTCGAAGCAGGGTGCCGATTTTCATCCTCCTTTCCGGTAACCACCGGGAGGACCTCTCGCTCCTGGTTCTCCTTGTTTCATCTTCCCCGGTGGTTCTTGGTTACCCGTGGCTCCGGAGGCATAACCCAATAATCAATTGGGATCAAAACACCATCTCCTCCTGGAGCCCTTTCTGTATGGCCCACTGTATGCGTTCAGCAGAGTGTTCCCCATCTCTGTCCGTCTCCCTCCCCCCGGTTGAGCCACCGGACCTCAGCCTCGTTCTCCAGGCTTATCACGATTTGGGAGAGGTCTTTAGCAAATCGAGAGCATTGTCACTGCCGCCTCACCGCTCTTATGATTGTGCTATAGACCTCATCCCCGGGGGCGAGGTTGCCGTCCAGTCGGTTATATAGTATTTCTGGCCCTGAGGGAGAGGTGATGGAGAAATACATAAAGGAATCGCTGAACGCTGGCCTTATTTAGCCATCATCGGCTCTGCTCGGAGCCGGATTCTTCTTTGTCAGAAAGAAGGATGGCTCGCTGCGCCCGTGCATCGACTACTGGGAGCTCAATGCAATTACCATCAAATTGATTCATTCAGCATTTGAGCTCCTTCAGCGCTCACGGTTATTCACCAAGAGACTTCAGGAATGCTTACCATCTGATCCACATGCGCGAGGGCGACGAATGGAAGACGGCATTTAAATCTCACCAGGGGCAATTCGAATATTTAGTGATGCCTTTTGGGCTCACTAACGCCCCCGCTGTCTTCCAGCGGTTAATAAATGACGTCCTTTGCGATATGCCCTACCAGTTCGTGTTTGTCTACTTGGATGATATTCTAATTTTCTCCCGCTCGCCAGAGGAACATGAAGCCCATGTCAGGGCCGTTTTACAACGGCTCTTGGAAAACCAGCTCTACGTCAAGGCCGAGAAGTGTGAGTTCTCCACTACATCTACCACCTTCTTGGGCTTCATAGTGGCTGAAAGGAGACTGATTGCCGGCCCGGCCAAGGTGAGGGCAGTGCTGGATTGGCCAACTCCCCACTCCCATAAGGAGCTTCAACACTTCCTCGGGTTCGCAAATTTTTATCGCAGGTTCATCAGGAACTACAGTGGGGTGGCACTGCCCTTGATGCAGCTGACCTCTCTTAAGGTCCCCTTTCGCTGGACTGAGGCAACTGAATGGACGTTTGTTAAATTAAAGCGCCAGTTCACGGAAACATCAATCTCGGCCCAGGTCGACACACAGCTCCAGTTTGTCCTTGAGGTGGATGCATCTGATTCGGGGGTTCGCACTGTGCTGTCGCAGCGCACGCCCCCCCTGATCAGAAGCTCCGCCCGTGCACATATTTCTCTTGTTAAGTTGGCATTGGAGGAGTGGAGGCATTGGTTAGAGAGGGCTATTTTACTTTCTCCAGTAGACTACTACAGCTTCATTGTCGAACGGCCAGGTACAGGAAATCTTTCCTGCCACATGCAATTTCACTGTACAATAACTCACTATGATGTTGTATTCTGGTCATAGCTATGCTGCCACACTGCACCTTACAGACTAACTGGTACCTCACATTTCACTCCGCTCCTGATAGTCCTTCTTTGTGCAATGGGATGATTCATGTGTTTATACAGGTCATCATCATATATTAAGCTATGATGTATATAGTTTCTATAGTTGTGTTAGTTTCTTTTTTACTTTCCATG
Source organism: Pholidichthys leucotaenia (assembly GCA_020510985.1). Classification (NCBI taxonomy): domain Eukaryota; kingdom Metazoa; phylum Chordata; class Actinopteri; order Cichliformes; family Pholidichthyidae; genus Pholidichthys; species Pholidichthys leucotaenia. The sequence goes on from CM035844.1 coordinate 50,693,931, forward strand.
GGTAATCCCTTTGTCTGTCGTGTGTGTTTCTGTTGTTTGGCTGTCAACTGTCATGCTGCTGTTACACTGTAATTTCCCAGTTTGGGATCAATAAAATACATCTATCTATCTATCTATCTATCTATCTATCTATCTATCTATTCACCCCATCGTCATGTGGACCGACCACAAGAACCTCAAGTACTTGCGGTTGGCCCACGGACTAAACGCCAGACAGGCTTGCTGGGATCCATTTTTCCAGCGATTTAATTTTACCATCACCCACCAGCCTGGCACCCGTAACACCAACCCGGATGTGCTATTGCGCCAGTTTGATTCCGGAGAGACAGTGCCCCCTTCTCCCCCCCAAACCATCATACCACCTTTGTGCATCCTCAGAGCCCTTACTTGGGATATCGAGCGGAGGGTCCATCAGGCCCATTCCCAGGAGTCTGTGCCAGTAGGGTGACCCCGGAACCGTCTGTACGTCCCGGCCATCCTCCACAGCGATGTCATTCAGTGGGGTCACACCAGTCGCTTCGCTTGCCATCCTGGCATCGCTCGAACTGTGGACTTCGTCTGGCGAGTGTTCTGGTGGCCCACACTGCAGCGGGACGTACGAAAGTATGTGAAAGCCTGCCAGACCTGCGTCCGGAGGAAATCGGACTCCTCTCCCCCGTCTGGTCTCCTCCATCCCCTCCCCACCCTTGGTCGTCCGTGGTCACACATCGCCATGGACTTCGTCACCGGACTGCCCCCCTCCCGTGGCAAGATGGTGATTCTTACCATCGTGGATTGCTTCTCCAAGGCGGTGCATCTGGTTGCCCTCCAGAAGCTCCCCTCAGCCTTGGAGATGGTGGTCCTCCTCACCGACCATGTGATCCGGGTCCACGGTATTCTCATGGACATTGTGTCTGACCGGGGTCCTCAATTTATGTCCCAGATCTGGAGGGCCTTTTGACAGACCTTGGGAATTACAGTGAGTCTCTCCTCTAGAAACCATCTGCAGAGCAACAGGCAAGCGGAGCACGCCAATCAGTCCCTGGAGGCCACCCTACGGTTTGTAGCAGCTGATAACCCGTCATCCTGGAGCACACATCTGACCTGGGTGGAGTACTCCATGAACTCTGCTGTCTCCACTGCGACTGGACTCACCACGTTCGAGGCATCGTTGGGGTACATGCCGCCTCTTCTACCCATGGTCGAAAGGATGATCACGGTTCCATCCGTAGGGGCCCATGCTTGTTGCTGCCGGCGTGTCTACTCGGGCCGCCCTCGCCCGCACCAAGGAACACACTCAGGCTGCTGCTGATAGGAAGCGGGTTCCGGCTCCCAAGTACATCATCGGGTAGCAGGTCTGGCTGGCAGCAAGCCAGATTCCTCTGAAAGAAAAATCCAAGAAGCTGTCCCCCCGCTTCCTAGGGCCATACACCATCTCTCGGCTGATAATGCGTCGGTCCAGCTGAAGCTGCCTTCGACCCTACGGGTGAACCCCATGTTTCATGTCGCCCACATTAACCCCGTCTTGGTCAGTCCTCTCTGCCCCCCCCCCAAGCCGCCTCCTCCTCCTCGGATCATTGACGGCCACCCCGCCTACACCATACATCGTGTGTTGGATGTTCACCATTGAGGCCAGGGCCTGCAGTACCTGGTGGACTGGGAGGGCTACAGCCCGGAGGAATGGTCCTGGGTTCCCTCATTGCGAGTTCTGAATAAGGAAATGCTCCGGGACTATCACTGTGCTCACCCGGAGAAGTCCTCCGGACCGCCAGGAGGTGCTCCTAGAAGGGGGGGGGGCCCTGTCATAGTCAGCAAGAGTGTGCCCCTCCCGTCCTGCCTCACACTTGTTAACTCATCACTGCACCTGAGGCAGAAGAAACACCTGCGCCCGCTAATCAGCCAACGTACTTAGGGAGGCTCTCTCCGCGCATTCAACGCTGGCTCCTCTGGGTATACTGCCCGCAAATACTGACAAACAAGTATAAGTTGACAAGTTTAGACATGTCGTCTTTCCTTGTTTCTCCACTTTTCCTCAGGTTGCTGCCACCATGCAGGCCATTCTCCCGTTTTTCCTTGGACGTGAGCTCTGTTTTCCTTGGGCGTTTCCGTATGCCATTCCTCTCGGTTCCTGCTTGTGTTGTAAGTTTGTCTTTGTGGGTTTTTTTGTGTTTGGTTATTAAACTTTATGTGCAAACTCACAGCCGGCATTTGGTGTGTTCTGGCAATTTATGATAGAACGCCGCTGCCAGTGTAGACCAGCAGCTGTGGGTTTTCCTTTTTTTTCTTTTTTTTTTACACCTGTTTTTGTGTGTATCGGACGAGAGTGGTCAGTATGTCACCAGCACAGCAGGGCTCCGCTATCAGAGGGAGGCTGGCGGCCGGAGGCCCCAGCGTGGATGAACAATGGGCAGCATTTTTCATCCACGATTTTGTTTCTGAAGCTCTCGCCTCCCATTCATCTAAGAAGGTCCTGAAGAATGTGGAGTCAGTGGCGGTGATAGTGGAGGCACATCCAGGGTTTAGGAATTACCCCGAATATGCAGAGCTCCTCACGACCGTCTCCACCCTCATTATGACGTTTCGAGGATTGGTGAGAGGCTCACTCCCAGGTGCACCTGAGCCGATGAGAAAGCGTCCCCTGGTGTAGATGCCTCCAGCCTCTCGCCATTCACCAGCCTCCAGATGCCGTCCTCCGGTGCCTACCTCCATTCCTCCCTGTTCACAGCCTGTTCCTGAGCTGACGAGAAAGCGTCCTCTGGGACAGGCATGCCCAGCCTCTCACCACCATTCAGCTACGAGGGATCCCTCCGCCGCAGCTGTGAATTCAGCCCCACAGTAATCCTGCAAGAGGAGATCAGGTGAATCAGCTGCGCCAAAGTCTGTGCTGAAGATAGAACGTCCCCTGACTCTGGTGTTCCGCCCATCTTGCCAAATGACTTCCACGGTTTCCGGAAGGACATCGTCTGGACCCACAGCAGCAGCAACCATCACGCCCCAAAAATCAAGGCAAGTTTCTTTTCTTTTCCCTACTATTAAAAATGAACTGTCTTGCCTTATTTCCGGTGGTGAGGCTCAGCAGCAGCAGCCTAATTTAGCTGAGTCCTCACCACCTGCTGCTGTTATTCTTCCCTCACCTGCTTCTCCCGTGTCGTCTCCTGTTTTCCCTGAATGTCCGCCGGTCCTGGGAGACAGCCACTGGACGGCCTGGGGCCTGCGGCCCAGGAAGATTCCATTTCAGCCTCGCAGCCATGTCTTGGATGGGAGAGGAGTGCCCCCTGTGCCCTGAAGGCTGAGTCGACAAGAGAGTGACCCCTTGTTTCAGCTGCACGGGTCTCTGCGCCAGCAGTGAGGCAGTCTCCAGCGTCAGCCACCATGCTGGGGTGTTCTTCAGCTGCACCCACCATCATGCCTGCTGCTAGGGTTGTTGCAGCAGAGTCGCCGAGGTCCTGGATGGCGGTGGAGTTTGAGTCTAGGCAAGTACTCTGTTCTGTTTATACATCTGCAGATTTAGAGAAATCTTGTCTAGGTCGTGGTGGGGAGAGTCGTTTGCAGACGTCCTCTGGTCCTGAGCTCTCCTCACTGGGTGCCACTGCTGCCGGTAGTTTTCCGGTGTTTTTCTCTTCTTCCCCATCTGAGGTGGCCGTGTCGGGGTTGGAACGTCGGACGAGCAGGGTCGAGACGCCCCAGCTTGGATCGCTGGAGCCATGGACAGCCATGGAGCTCGAGCTAAGGCAAGTCCTCTTTTTTGTTTTCACATTATCTATTTTAGCGAGGTCTTGTTTAGCTCTTGGTGGGGAGAGCCAGTCGCAGCTGCCAACTGCTTCTGAGCTTTCCTCGCCAGGCTCCACTGCAGCCGGTGATTCTGACCTGGTATTTTTCTCTGTCCTTTTGTCTGAGCTATCACCTGAGGTCACCGAGGACTGTCAGCCTTCGCCGGAGGTCACCGAGGGTCCTCCACCTCTGCCTGAGGTAACCGTGGGTCCTCCATCTCTGCCTTTGTCTGGTTCCCCGCTGATTAATCATCTTCCTTTGCCTGGTTTTCTTGTGGGTCAGCCGTTTGGTTTCACCTGGGTTCCTTGAGGGTCCGCCTGAGCTCAACTCGCCTGAGCTCACCGAAGGTCATCCGTTTTTTCCTGAGGTTGCCGCTGGTCAGCCGTCCTCTTCGTTTGATTTCCCCACTGATCAGTTGTCTTCTTAATCTGGATTTCCCACTGGTCAGCCATCCTTTTCGCCTGGTTTCCCCGCTGATCAGCTATCCATTTCGCCTGGGTTCCCCACTGATCAGCCATCTTCTTCGTTTGGTGCCCCCGCTGGTCAGCCGTCATCGTTGAATGTCTCCTCCCCGCAGTCACTGATTCATTGCATCCACGGCGCGGCCCCTGCGGTCCACGATAGGCATGGGTTCCAACTGCCACCTTCAGGAGGAGGTGCATCGTGCCCCGCCGTCTGTTGGCTCAGGGATGCTGGGAGACCACCCGATGGACTGCACCGTCAGCTTGGGTGGCTCTGGAACTCTGGGAGACCATCCGACGGACTACGCCATCTGCTTGAGTGGCTCTGGAACTCTGGGAGGCCACTCAATTTGTTCCGCCATGGGATGAGGTGGTTCTGGGACTCATATAAACCACCTAAACTGCCCTATTTTCTCATCCTATGGTCCTAGAGTCCTGGTTACACCTTATCTGTTCTGTTTTGTGTTTTTTTTTAGGTTCCTCCTAACCTGCCCCCCCCCCCCGGGTTTGATTATTTGTTCTGTTCCTGTGGGGGGGTAGTTTTCTCTTTGTGTTTTCTTTTTGCGTTTTGGTTCTTACTTTGGGGTGTCTGGTCTCCACCCCTTGAAGGGGGGCTCTGTCATGATAGTCAACATTTTCCTCTTTTGCAGGTGAGCTCCATCCTGCTCTTGCTCTCTGTTTCCCTGGCATTTCTGTGTGCCACTGCCTGGGTCCGGCCAGGCCATTCTCCCATTTTTCCTCGGATGTGAGCCCCGTTTTCCTTGGGTGTTCTGTACGCCATTCCTCTTGGTTCCTGCTTGTTTTGTAAGTTTGTCTTTGTGGGGGGGGGGGGGGGTTGTGTTTGCTTATTAAATTTATATGCAAACTCACAACCGGCGTTTGGTGTCTTCTGCCTGTGCCAAGTGCGCTCTGGAGCAGGTTTTCATCCAGGATGTTTCTGTACATTGCTGCATTCATCTTTCCCTCTATCCTGACTAGTCTCACAGTTCCTGTCGCTGAAAAACATCTCCACAGCATGATGCTGCTACCACCATTGCCATGCTTGGTTTCCTCCAAACATGACGCCTGGCATTCATGCCAAAGAGTTCAATCTTTGTCTCATCAGACCAGAGAATTTTATTTCTCATGGTCTGAGAGTCCTTCAGGTGCCTTTTGGCAAACTCCAAGAGGGCTGCCATGTGCCTTTTAACAAGGAGTGGCTTCCGACTGGCCACTCTACCATACAGTCCTGATTGGTGGATTGCTGCAGAGATGGTTGTCCTTCTGGAAGGTTCTCCTCCCTCCACAGAGGAACCCTGGAGCTCTGACAGAGTTACCATCAGGTTGTTGGTTACCTCCCTGACTAAGGCCCTTCTCCCCCGATCGCTCAGCTTGGACGGCCAGCCAGCTCTAGGAAGAGTCCTGGTGGTTCCGAACTTCTTCCATTTATGGATGATGGAGGCTACTGTGCTCACTGAGACCTTCAAAGCAGCAGAAATTTTTCTATACCCTTCCCCAGATTTGTGCCTTGAGACAATCCTGTTTTGGCGGTCTACACACACCTCCTTTGACTTCATGCTTGGTTTGTGCTCTGACATACACTGTCAACTGTGGGACCTTATATAGATAGGTGTGTGCCTTTCCAAATCATGTCCAATCAACTGAATTTACCACAGGTGGACTCCAATTAAGCTGTAGAAATATCTCAAGGATGATCAGTGGGAGCAGGATGCACCTGAGCTCAATTTTGAGTTTCATGGCAAAGGTTGTGAATACTTATGTACATGTGATTTCTTAGTTGTTGTTTTTTAATAAATTTGCAAAAATCTAAAAAAAAAAAACTTTTTTCATATTGTCATTATGGGGTATTGTGTGTAGAATTTTGAGGAAAAAAATGATTTTAATCCCTTCGGGAATAAGGCTGTAACATAACAAAATGTGGAAAAAGTTAAGTGCTATGAACACTTTCCGGATGCACTGTATATATGAATGAGTTGAGTTCTAACCTACTGAAAACAACTGACCCAAATTCCAAGTCAAAATATCGCCATTTAGAGCATTTAATTCAATTTGTTCAATTCAATTTATTTATATAGCACCAAATCACAGCACAAGGTTATCTCAAGGCACTTTACAAAAGGGTGGGTTTAGGCCACACTCTCAAATCTATAGAAACCAGCAGAGACCCCTAAGAGAAAGCACTGCAGCGACACAGGCAAGGAAAAACTTCCCTTTAATGGGCAGAAACCTCAAGCAGAACCATAACTCATAGAGGATGGCCATCCACCTCAACCGGCTGGGTTGAAAAGAAGAGGTAGAAAAAGTAGGAGGCCTGGCAGTAGCTGCATTCAAGACAAACATAATAAATACAACATTAACATTCACAGCCAGGCCTGCCAGTATCAAGCTGGGTTAGGCTCCACATGCGGGTGAAGGCCTGGCAGTGGCAACATTTCAAGCAGATGAAGCAGTTTTAACTATAGCTTTTATCAAAGAGAAAGGATTTCAACTTACTCTTAAATAAAGAGAGTGTCTGCCTCCCGAACTGAATTAGGGAGATGGTTCCATGGGAGGGGAGCTTGATAGTGGAAAGCTCTACCTCCCAATCTCCTTCTGGAGACCCTGGGGACCACAAGTAGTTTGGAATTTTGGAAGCACAAAGCTCTGGTTGGATGATAGTGATCTATGAGTTCTTGCAGGTGAGAAGGAGCCAGACCATCAAGGGCTTTATAAGTTAGGAGTAAAAACTTGAATTCAATTCTATATTTTATTGGGAGCCAATGTAAAGAAGCTAAAACTGGAGCAATGCAATCTCTTCTTCCTGTTCTCATCAGGATACGTGCAGCTGCATTTTGAAAGAGTTGAAAAATCTTTATGGGCTTAGGTATTAGGACAACATGATAAAAGTGAAATACAATAGTCTAGCCTAGAAGTGATAAAGGCATGGACAAGTTTCTCTGCATCTTTATGAGACAGGATGGGCCTAATTTTAGAAATATTATGCAGATGGAAGAAGACAGTCTTAATAGTTTGCTGTATATGAGAGTTAAAAGACATATCTTGGTCAAAGACAACTCCAAGATTCCTAACAGTGGAATAAGAAGCCGGAGCAATGCCATCTAGTGTTGTTATCTAACTATTTATTTACAGTAAATGACAACTGGTCAAAACAACAAAAAAGATACTGCTTGTTGATGTGTTTTTTAATGTGCTTTGAGATCCAGTAATGCAAAGAAAACAAGTTCAGGATCATTCTTAAACACTCCAATACTAAAGTTTTAACTTATCAAGAGGGCTGACTCTGTGATTGGTCTCAAGCCAGAGACCTCTGAGACTGTGGTGGAGAGGAGGACACTAAACAAACTGCAATTCATCATAGACAATCCTGATCACCCCCTCCACCACACACTGGACAGACAGCAGAGCACTTTCTCCAGCAGACTGCTACAGCTTCGCTGCCGAACGGTTAGGTACAGGAAATCTTTCCTTCCACATGCCATTTCACTGTACAGTAAATCACTCTGATGCTGAATTCTGGTCAAAACTATGCTGCCATACTGCACCTTGCAGTCTAATTGATACCTCACATTTCACCCTGCACCTAATAGTCCTGCATTGTACAGCGGGTATGATTCATGTGTCTATACGGGTCATCATCTATTCATCTACAATGTATATAAGTTATGTAGGCAGTTTTACTTTCCATGGGTAATCCCTTTGTCTATTATACTGTGTGTGTTTCTGTCGTTTTGGTCGTCTACGGTCATGCTGCTGTTACACTGTAATTTCCGAGTTTGGGATCAATAAAGTACATCCATCCATCCACCCACTCATCCATCCATCCATCCATCCATCCATCCATCCATCTACAGTGGTGTGAAAAAGCGTTTGCCCCTTTTCTGATTTCTCATTTTTGTGTATGTTTGCCACACTAAAATGCTTCAGATCATCAAACAAATTTAAATATTAGACAACGATAACACAAGTAAACACAAAATGCAGTTTTTAAATGAAGATGTTTATTATTAAGGGAAACAAAAACCCAAACCTACATGGCCCCGTGTAAAGAAGGGATTGCCCCTAAACCTAATAATTGGTTGGGCTACCCTTAGCAGCAACAACTGCAATCAAGTGTTTCCGATAACTGGCAATGAGTCTTTTACACCGCTGTGGAGGAATTTTGGCCCACTCATCTTTGCTGAGTTGTTGTAATTCAGCCACATTGGGAGGTTTTCAAGCATGAACCGCCTTTTTAAGGTCATGCCACAGCATCTTAATCGGATTCAGGTCAGGACTTTGACTAGGCCACTCCTAAGTCTTCATTTTGTTTTTCTTAAGCCATTCAGAGGTGGACTTGCTGGTGTGTTTTGGATCATTGCCCTGCTGTAGAACCCAAGTGTGCTTCAGCTTGAAGTCACGAACAGATGGCCGGACATTCTCCTTCAGGATTGTTTGGTGGCAGCAGAATTCATGTTTCCATTTACTACACACAGCAAGTCTTCCAGGTCCTGAAGCAGCAAAACAGCCCCACACCATCACACTGACCAGAGTGGTGGCTCAGTTGGTAGAGCATCCGCCCCACACCCGGGAGGCAGGGCTTCAAATCCTGGCCGGGTCATGCCGAAGACCATATAAAAAAGTGGAACTTCCTGCCGTCCAGCTTGGTGCTCAGCAATAAATGGAATGGAGGAGGGAACTCTGTGGCGGCGCCTTGCATGGCAGCAGCCCTCTGATTCTGCACTTGGGGTGTGCGTGATTTACACTGTAGATAGGTAAAGCACAATCTCGTTCTGCTGTACATGACTGGTTGTACATTTGAATGACAATAAGGGTGATTTAATTTAATTTAATTTAATTTAATTAATGTTCCTTTTCTGAAATGCTGTGTTACTTTTACGCCGGATGTAATGGGACACACACCTTCCAAAAAGTTCAACTTTTGACTTGTTAGTCCACAGGGTATTTTCCCAAAAGTCTTGGGGATCATCAGGATGTTTTATTGGCAAAACTGAGACGAGCCTTTATGTTCTTTTTGCTCAGCAGTGGTTTTCATCTTGGAACTGTGCCATGCAGGCCATTTTTGCCCAGTCTCTATCTTATGGTGGAGTCATGAACACTGACCTTAACGGAGGCAAGTGAGGCCTGCAGTTCTTTGGATGTCATTGACCATGTTTACATGGACACAAATAACCGAATTAAAAGCCTGATCGGAATAAAAATGCTTCATGTAAACATGCCAATCTGAATATTCTGACCCGATCACGCTCATTCGGATCAAAATTTCATTCCGATTGAGACGGGTGGGTTATGCCGATTGTTAATCCAAATGGTGCGCATGAAAACACTTATTCCGAAGGCTGGGCAACATGTCTGTACGTCAGCCATACATCGACGTGACATATTTCCGCCTTTACAGCAGCTAGCGGAAGACAGAGTGGGAGTAAAACAAAACTGATCTGTATCATCCTGCTGTCTCCCTCTGTTCGTCATATGCAGAAATATGTACTTGTAGCTTCATTACGGAGACCAGCAGAAGCAAAAGTACAGTCTGAACTAGAAAAGCACTCGGAGAGCGCAGACCTCCGCCAAGCGCCACAGTTCCCCCCCATACAGTGTTTGTGTGTACGTTTTGAGATTCCTTGACCATGAAAACATATGACTAGCAATTGGATTCACAATGATAGGATTAGTGGTTCAGTAGTTATTGACGAAAATGGCATTTTCCGTAATGGCGGTTTAGTGCCACAGTTCCCCCCATACAGTGTTTGTGTGTACGTTTTCAGATTCCTTGACCATGAAAACATATGACAAGCAATTGTATTCACAATGATAGGATTAGTGGTTCAGTAGTTATTGATGAAAATGGCATTTTCCGTAATGGTGGTTTTCTTCTGGACGGTGATCCGGATCATCCCCAAAATGTAATCAGTTCTTCCTTGTACCATTTCCAACAACACCTGAAAGTTTCATCGAAATCCGTCCAAAACTTTTTGAGTTATCTTGCTAACCAACAGACAGAAAGACAAACCCCGGCAAAAACATAACCTCCTGGCGGAGTAAATAACACAATACAGGTCCATTTCAAAAACAGAAAGACACAAAGCGAGGCTTTCAACACCGGAAGTTGCTTCTTCTTCTACTATTTCTCTGGTAAAAAATAGTAGCTATTTCTGGTAGCTATTTCTACTTTCTTCTACTATTCTCTGGGCCCCTCCCCAATCTGACCAGTGATGACATGTTTAGCCGCTCGTCATCCTTGAACCGCTGGCTGTCTGTGTGGTGTCCTGCAAATGACGTGGGCTACATTGACAATTGGAGCTCATTTTGGGGAAAACCTGGTCTTATGAGACGAGACAGCATTCATCCCACTTTGGATGGTGCTTCTCATTTATCTAACAATCTGGCATCTTTTTTATCCAAATTTCCAAAACCTTGACGAAGCAGAGTCGCAGTCTTACACGCCTCTCTGCAGCTCCTCTTCATCCGCCACCCCTCAACTTAGCCCCTGTCTTCCCCATCAGAGAATCATTGTCTGCTCCCTCCAAAGTAAATAAAAATATAATATATAAGCATCCCAAAGTGATTAAGCAAAATATTGGTAAAACTCAAAATAAACATAAAGCCTCTAAATTGAATGATTTGGCCTCTGTTCCTCCTCATAATTTAAAAATTAAATGTGGTTTATTAAATATTAGGTCTCTAACTCCCAAGTCTCTGTTAGTCCATGATCTGTTAATTGATCATCAGATTGATTTAATATCCCTTACAGAGACTTGGTTAGGGCAAGAGGATTATGTTGGTTTAAATGAATCAACTCCCTCTGGTTATTTAAACTGTCAAAATCCCAGAAGTTCTGGTTGTGGAGGAGGAGTAGCAACAATTTATCATTCCAAATTGCTAGTTAATGTAAAGCAAAAAAACATGTTATAATTCCTTTGAGAGCCTGGTCCTCAGTATTGGGCACTTTAGCAATTTTAGGTTAAACCCAATTTTATTTGCCATAGTTTATTGCCCCCCATCAACCTACTCAGAATTTGTATCCGAATTTGCTGATTTCTTGGGTTATCTTATCCTTATCCTTATCTTAGCCTTATCTTAAAGGCTTATCTTATCTTATCTTCTTAGCTGATTTAGTGCTGAAATCTGATAGAATAATTATAGTAGGGGACTTTAATATACATGTGGATGTACATAGTGACTGCCTTAATGTGGCATTTAATTCAATATTAGACTCGATTGGGTTTTCTCAGAAAGTAGGAAATTCTACTCATTACCTCCACCATACATTGGACCTCGTTCTGACATATGGCATAGAAATAGAAAATCTTGTAGTATCTCCTCATAACCCTGTACTGTCAGACCATTGTCTGTTAACCTTTGATTTTACTATTTCTGACTATTTGGCTCCAAAAGAAAAATATTATTACAATAGATGCCACTCAGATGATGTCGTTACCAAATTTATGCAGATTGTTTCCTCTATGCCATGTGTCAACACAACGGAAATAAGCTATAGACAGCTTGCTTCTTCTGTAATTGGTAACATGGTGGACAGTGTTACAGCTTCTCTTCATCAGACTCTAGACTTGGTAGCCCCCTTAAAAAAAGAAAAAGTCTAATCAGAGATTTCTAACTCCTTGGTTCAACACAGAAACTCGTAGCTTAAAACAGAAGACTCGTCAATTAGAAAGAAAATGGCGCTCCACTAATTTAGATGAAATCTATTTAGCTTCGAGAAATCATCTTTTAATTTATAAAAAATCTCTTAGAAAAGCTAGAACGAGTTATTATTCTGCATTAATAGAAGAGAACAAGAATAATCCCAGGTTTCTTTTCAGCACTGTAGCCAGGTTGACAAAGAGTCAGGACTCTGTCAACCCTAGCATTCCCTTTGAGCTTACTAGTCAGGACTTTATGAACTTTTTCAATAATAAAATTTCATACATCAGAGATAAAATCAATCAGATTCTTCCCACAGTTAACTTAAATACTGGAACTACTACAACTGCTTCAATTGATGTCTGTCTTGATGAGTTTACTCCAATCGACCTTTGTGAGTTAGACAAAATAGTTTCCTCATCCAAACCTTCAACTTGTCTTTTAGACCCTATTCCTACCAGGTTATTTAAAGAAGTCTTCCCACTTATTGGTAGCTTTATTCTTCATATAATCAATTCTTCGTTAACTTTAGGCCATGTACCACAGGCTTTTAAAACGGCTGTAATTAAACCCTTACTCAAAAAGCCAATGCTAGATCCAGGAGCTTTAGCTAACTATAGACCAATCTCTAATCTCCCTTTCATTTCAAAAATCTTAGAAAGAGTTGTTGCTACGCAATTATTTGACCACCTGCAGGGAAATGGTTTACTTGAAGAGTTTCAATCTAGGTTTAGAATCCATCATAGTACTGAAACAGCCTTAGCGAAGGTCACTAACAACCTCCTCATCGCATCTGATAATGGACTGGTTTCTGTACTTGTCCTTTTAGACCTTAGTGCAGCTTTTGATACTATCAATCATAATATTCTACTTGATAGATTAGAACACTATGTTGGACTTAATGGAACTTCGTTGCAGTGGTTTAGATCTTATTTATCTAATAGGTTCCAGTTTGTTCATGTAAATAATGAGTTTTCTTTCAACTCAAAGCTTAGTCATGGAGTTCCACAGGGATCTGTGCTAGGCCCTACTCTTTTTAGTTTATATATGCTTCCGTTAGGCAACATTATTAGAAAGCACTGTATACATTTTCATTGTTATGCAGATGACACACAATTATACCTGTCAATGAAGCCAGATGATAGTAATCAATTAGCCAAGTTAGAAGCCTGTCTTAAGGAAATCAAAGCTTGGATGACTTGTAATTTCCTGCTATTAAATTCAGATAAGACTGAAGTCATTCTTGTTGGTCCAAAAAACCTTAGAAATACTTTTCCAAATCAAACTTTCAGTTTGGATGCGGTTATTCTTTCTCTTAATAGCTCTGTGAGGAACCTTGGAATTATTTTTGATCGAGATCTGTCCTTCAATTCACATATTAAATTTGTTTCTAAGACTGCCTTCTATCATTTGTGTAATATTGCCAAGATTAGGAGCATCTTGTCTCAGAGTGATGCTGAGAAACTGATCCACGCTTTTGTTAGTTCAAGATTAGATTATTGTAATTATTTATTATCAGGCTGTCCTAAAACATCTTTAAAAAGTCTTCAGCTGATCCAAAATGCTGCAGCAAGAGTTTTAACAGGTACTAGAAAGAGAGATCATATCTCTCCGGTTCTGGCCTCCCTTCATTGGCTTCCCATAGAGTTTAGAATTAAGTTTAAAATCCTTCTTCTTACTTACAAAGCTCTAAACAATCAGGCTCCTTTTTATTTAAAAGATCTGATACTACTGTATTATCCAAACAGAGCACTACGCTCCCAAAATGCAGGATTACTTGTAATACCTAGAATCTCCAAAAGTACAATGGGAGGCAGAGCCTTCAGTTATCAAGCTCCTCTCCTGTGGAACCAGCTGCCAATCTGGATTCGGGAGTCAGACTCGATCTCTGTTTTTAAGAATAGGGCTAAAACCTACCTTTCTGATATAGCCTACAATTAGGGAGGGATCATGTGTTTCTGAACCCTCCCTTAGTTATGCTGCTAATAGGTTTAGTCAGCCGGGGGACCTCCAATAATGCACTGGGCCTCACTACTTTCTTCACTCTCAATGAAATATTTTTTTTTTGCTGGTCATTAACATCTGTTTGTTCTCTCCCATAGATTGAGTCCCCATCGTGCTGTTTGCTCTCTACATGTCTGTTCTTTTCATCTTCTCTGTCTCCTCACCCCCCAGCCAGTCGCAGCAGATGACTGCCCCTCCCTGAGCCTGGTTCTGCTGGAGGTTTCTTCCTGTTAAAAGGGAGTTTTTCCTCTCCACCGTCGCCAAGTGCTTGCTCACAGGGGATCGCCTGATTGCTGGGGTCTTTCTGCAATTGTGGGGGTTCCCCCTACAGTTGATAGTGCTATGAGATGACTGTTGTTGTGAAATGGCGCTATATAAATAAAGTTGAATTGAATTGAATTGAATTATTTTCGGAATGTTGAAATGTCGACGTTCGCATGTCAAAATGATTTATTCCTTTCAAACATGTGACACATGGAAACGCACGTCCTAATCGGATAAGCGTTTTCAGAATCCATGTAAACAGTAAAGTTCTGATCTGAATTGTAATCAGATTGAATAAATTTTGCCTATGTAACCGTGGTTACTGTGGTGTCTTTTGTGACCTCTTGGATGAGTTGTCGCTGTGCTCTCGGGGTAATTTTGGTCTGCCGGCCACTCCTGGGAAGCTTCACCACCGTTCCATGTTTTCGCTGTTTGTGGATAATTGCTCTCACTGTGGTTCACTGGAGTCGCAAAACTTTAGAAATGGCTTTATAACCTTTTCCAGACTGATATATCTCACTTACTTTGTTTCTCATTTGTTCCTGAATTTCTTTGGACTGCAGCATGATGTCTAGCTTTTGAGGATCTGTTGGTCTATTTCACTTTGTCAGGCAGGTCCTATTTAAGTGATTTTTTGATTAAGAACAGGTGTAGCCGTAATCAGGTCCGGGTGAGTCTAGAGAAATTGAACTCAGCTTTCCAAAGATGTGATAAACCACAGTTAATTTATGTTTTAACGGGGGGGGGGGTCACTTTTTCACACCATTGTATCTAACTAAATTCTGCATGTGTGTAATAACTCTGATTATTATTTAAACCTTTCATGTGTTTTATCATGTTTAGATGATCTCCTAATCAGTACATCATTACATAGACCAATGTGTCCTTGTGTTGGAATTCAACAGATACTCAAATGTCGATGTGCGCATGTCAAAATGAATTGAATTGATTTAGGAAAGATTCTGTAGTGTTAATTTTTTTTTTCAGAGCTGTATATAGTCCTGATTAGATATTGCTTTCCCGGTTGGGCCTATGCAGTCATTCTTATACATGTGTTGCTTTGCTGTGAACATTAAAGATCTGTGTCTGTTTTTGTGAGAGAGCAGGATCTGCCCAATTGATTTTCCCTGCAATCAGCCCGATAAGAAGCAGCTCATATTCAACAAAGCAGAGAACAAGTGTCCCACATGTGGTAATACAGACAGATGCACACAGAGACACCTGTGAGAATCTTTAAATCATCTGCTCAACTAGATGGGCTCGTTGAGCGGATGGGGGGAAGGGGGGGTGCATGAGGGCTAGATATGGCCCTCACGCACCCCCCTTCCCCCCACACACACAACTTCACTTCACTCTATTTTTCTGAACCGTTATCATGTCTGGATAATGAAATTGAGAGGTAACACTAAATAAACTGGGATACTATTCAAAGCCAAGTCGTGACTGACATCAAGCATATATTTTAGCATTTTTCAGAATTTTTTTTTTGCTTGTGCTTATCCTTGAGCAACAAGTAAGGTGTTATCTGAAAGCTTCTTCAAAGTGCTTTTTAACCTGTTGAACTCTGTTCAACTTCCCTAAAAACGCCTAAAAATAACATGCCCAAAGTAAATCAAAAGCTGTTCTTTAACCCTTTGCAGCATCTTCATGGGGTTAGTCTCATTTAAAAGAAAACACTCTGAATTTTTTGGCAAAACAGTCATAATCTCTAAGTGCTCCTGCCACTGAGTAACAAGAAAGTTCACCTGGGTGTTTTTTTAGATACAAATGCTTGCAAATAACATACAGCTGTCAGATACTGGCTGGAAAACACAACAGAAATGTAGAACCAAGTGTTTTCAAGCTCAGGTCAAAATTTTGTAAAAATAACACAAAAAATGAATATATTACACAGCTTTTTTTCTCGGGTTGTAACAAGGCTGTGTCTGTACTGGAAGACTGGAAATACAGCTTTTTTTTTCAGTGTGCACTGAGACGCACTAAGATGCAGAGACGTGACCGCCCGCGGAATTCACAGAGTTCAAGGGGTTAAAAAAATAATAAAAAAATAGGCAGCAAGTATTAGCATTAGGTGATTACGGCATGTAATGTGACAGCACCTCATGAATAAGATTGAAAGGATTAGTCAACATTGTCAATAACGTCGACAATAAAAATTTGTCAACAAATATTTTTATTGTTGACAAATCCTTTAATTATAAAGTTGATATGCATGCCGCGGTAATGTTCAGTTGTAACTGCAATGCATGACTGGAACTGCAATGCACGACTGGAACTGCTGAGGGCAGTAGCGCCTCTGTTGTCTGACGTGTGAACAATTTCCATCGAAGAAGAGGAGCACATTTACGGCTCTGAGTATGGCGAATGTCAAAGTGAATAAAAAAAGCAGACCCAAACTTTCTGTTGTTTGGGAACATTTTACAGAAGACAAAAAAAAAAATAAATAAAATGCAGACTTTGCAAGGCAGACCTCTCTTACCACGGCAGCACTACAGTGAGGCATGAGCATCTGAAACAACGGCACCCAGGAGCCATGACATTACCATCTGCTGGGTAAGTTTCAGCAAGTAAAGAAAGTTAGCACTACTTATTTTCAATGGCCAACTGTTTCAAGATTTAGAAAAATGACAATACTGTTAGTATGTGCTGTTAATGTTAGCTTACCTGTTTGACAATAAGCTCTCTGGTTGATGAGGGTTGAGCTGTCATGGCTAACATGTTGAATGCAGTAAATGACTGAATTACAGGAGTCGCTATCGCTTTTTCCATCCATCCATCCATCTTCTACCGCTTAATACTTTTCGGGTTGCTGGGGGGCTGGAGACTATCCCAGCATCTTTGGGCGAGAGTCAGGGTACACCCTGGACAGATCGCCAGTCCATCGCAGGGCCAACACAGACAGACAGACAACCATTCACTCTCACATCCATACCTAAGGACAATTTAGAATCCCCAGTTGATGCCAATTAACCTAACCTGCATGTTTTTAGCCTGTGGGAGGAAACCGGAGTAACCCCACGCAGACACGGGGAGAACATGCAAATTCCACACAGAAAGGTCACCGATGGTCTGGGGGTGGGATTGAACCCACGATGGTCAGGGGTGAAATTGATCCTGTGACCTTCTTGCTGTGCTGCCACTGTGCTAACCACTGCGCCACCGTGCTACCCGGTCTCCCATCCGAGTACCAACTAGGCCCAACCCTGCTAAGCTTCCAAAATCAGACGAGATCGGGTGTGTTCAGGGTGGTATGGCTGTAAAGATAGAGATAAAATGGCATTTAAATGCCTCCCGTCCATGGGAGATGGAATGTTAAGAGGTATTAAACAGCGGCTGAGGTAAAATATGCACTAGACTAGAGCCCCAACAAGAAGCAGAGATAGTGGACATGAGACAAATACACGCGATTAGTCGACTACTTGAAAAAAATAGTCGTTAGATTAGTGGACTACTAAAATAATCTTTTGTTGCAGCCCTATTCATGAACATGTACAATCAGAGGAAAAACTGCAGCAAAGACATTGAGTTGCTAGCTGTTAGCATGAGGCCTACATATCTCCCGAGAGAACACTCACACGTGATCTGCATTGTTGTTTATGCAAATCCGACGGCGAACGCTGGGACAGCGCGTGACGTCATCCATTCAGTAACCAGCAGGCTGCAGACAGAACACCCAGATGCTCTTCTCCTCATCTCAGGCGATTTCAACCATGTTTCACTATCTCCCATTCTACCCACGTTCACCCAGTATGTCACATGCCACACTAGAGACAATAAAACATTGGATTTATTCTACGCAAACACTAAGGAGGCGTACACCCCATCACAACTCCCCCCACTCGGGAGATCGGATCACAACTTGGTTCATCTCCGGCCGGTGTACAAACCCCTAGTGCACAGACAACCTCCGGCCATGCACACTGTGGAGTTATGGTCTGAGGAGACAATGGACACTCTAAAGGACTGTTTTGAAGCCACCGCCTGGAAGCAGCTCTGCGATCCACATGGTGAGGACATCGATGGCCTCATTCACACCTTCACGGGCTACCTCAGCTTCTGTGTGGACAAATCCGTTCCCACCAAGACCATACGGCGTCACTCAAACAACAAACCCTGGATCAACCCTGAGATAAAAACACTTCTGAGAGAGAAGAAGAGGATCTTCAGGTCGGGGAACAGGGAGATGCTGAAGTCCGTACAGAGGGAGCTGAGGAGAAAGATCAGAGAAGGCAAGGACAGCTTCAGGAAGAAGATGGAGGACAAGCTGCAACAGAGCGACATCAGCGGGGTCTGGAGAAACCTCAAAACCATCTCGGGGCTCCAGAATACCTCCCCCCAGGCCACAGGGGGCAGGGAGTGGGCAAACAACCTGAATCTGTTTTTCAATAGATTTGACCAACCGCCCTCCCCCCTGTCTGCACAACAACCACTGCTGCCTCTAAAGAAATCAAGTCCTGCTGCCCACTCCCCACTCCACCAACACCCCCCCACTCCCAACACACAGCCCCCCATCCTGACCCTGACCGAGACCCAGGTGAGGACGGAGCTGAGGAAGATCAAAGCGAGGAAGGCGCCGGGACCGGACGGCATCAGCGCAAAGCTCCTCAAGTCCTGTGCAGACCAGCTGTGTGGGATTGTGACGTATATCTTCAACATGAGCCTGAAACTGGGGAGGGTACCACAGCTGTGGAAAACATCTTGTGTGGTACCTGTACCAAAAACTTCCCACCCCAAAGACCTGAACAGCTACAGACCGGTGGCCTTGACGTCCCACTTGATGAAGACCCTGGAGAGACTGCTCCTTGCTCACCTCCGCCCCCTGGTGGAACCAGCGATGGATCCACTCCAGTTCGCCTACCAGCATGGCATTGGGGTGGAGGATGCGGTGATCTTCCTCCTTCACCGTTCTCTGTCCCACCTGGAGAAGCCCGGGAATATGGTGAGGATCATGTTCTTTGACTTCTCCAGTGCTTTCAACACCATCCAACCGATGATCCTGAAGGACAAGCTGCTGCGAGCAGGGGTGGACCAGCACCTGTCATCATGGATCCTGGACTACCTCACGAACCGGCCTCAGTTTGTGAGAACCCGGGACTGTGTGTCCGACACGATCATCAGTAGCACGGGGGCCCCCCAGGGAACGGTGCTGGCTCCCTTCCTGTTCACTCTTTATACTGCAGACTTCTCACACAACACAACACACTGCCATCTACAGAAGTTCTCTGATGACTCTGCGATCGTTGGCCTCATCTCCAATGGAGATGAAGCTGAGTACAGAGGGCTTATCCAGGACTTCGTGGACTGGTGCCATCGGAACTGCCTCCAGATCAACGCGAGGAAAACTAAGGAGCTGGTGGTGGACTGCCGCAGGCATGGGCAGCCCCTCACAGCACCAGTAAATATACAGGGAACAGACATCGAGATGGTGACATCCTATAAGTACCTGGGTGTTCATCTGAACAATAAACTAGACTGGTCACACAATACTGACGCACTCTACAAGAAGGGACAGCGCAGGCTGTTCCTGCTGAGGAGACTCAGGTCTTTTGGTGTACAAGGGGCGCTGCTGAAGTCATTCTATGACACGGTGGTGGCATCAGCCATCACTTTTGGAGTGGTCTGCTGGGGCAGTGGCATTACTGCAGCCGATAGGAAGAGACTGAACAAACTGATTAAGAAAGCTAGCTCTGTCCTGGGGCAGCGCCTTGATCCGATGGAGGAGATAGGAGAGAGAAGGACGGTGGCTAAACTGTCATCTCTGCTGGAGTCCGAGTTCCACCCTATGCAGGACATACTGGATGCACTGAGGAGCTCATTTAGCAGCAGACTACATCATCCCAGGTGCACAACCGAGAGGTTTCGTAGGTCCTTCCTACCAACGGCTGTCAGACTGTACAACCTAAGCAGGGCTGCTCGCAGAGATAGCAAAAAGACGTAACAAACTAATAGTTTTTTGAATGCAAAAGATGCAATAGACTTACACAATGGTCCCCTCCGGCATACAACTAGGAACATACCGGTCGCTATGGAGGGTGAGAATATGTATGGGCACATAATCATACCATGTAGGATAACTAAGTAGACGGTTATGCTGTTTCATCCCATCTAGCAACAATGCTCTGCACTGTGTGTGTTTATATATTTACATATTTATTCCATCTAGCTACAATGCTCCGCACTGTGTTTTTATATATCTACATATTATTCCATCTAGCTACATTGCTCCGCACTGTGTGTGTTTATATACTTGCATATTTATTCCACCTAGCTGCAATGCTCCGTACTGTGGGTGTTTATATATTTACATATTTATTCCATCTAGCTACAATGCTCTGCACTGTGTGTTCATATACTCATATATTTATTCCATCCAGCTACAATGCTCTGCACTGTGTGTCTGTGTGTGTGTGTGTGTGTGTATATATTTATTTTATAGTAATATGTACATATGTATATTAGCCGCTCTTGCTTGCTTGTTTTTTTCTTGCCTTCTGATTGTTGCTCTGAGTGTTGCTATCCCTGTGCTGTTGCAATCCTGGAATTTCCCCATTGTGGGACTAATAAAGGCTTATCTTATCTTATCTTATCTTATCTTATCTTAAAACAAAAAAAATCCACTTTTTGTTTTGGGAGAAATTTTGGAGGATATATCTGCTGCTAGTATTTTTTTAATGCATTACCACATTCAAGACACTTCTTTTGACACCAAATCTGTTGACAAATCTCTATGTGGAGCTAACATCTTAAATATTCAAGACCTGAGGGGTATACACCAATTTTGGCAATTCAGACAGAGCATGTTCTATTCGGAAACCTGTATGTTCTGGATTCCCTAGCTTTCTCCATGTTCATATTATCAGGCCATACTTGGTACCAAATGAAAGGTAATCCAGCTCACTCTTTATGATAGAGCTTCCTACCCAGGAGCTTTTAGCAGACTAATTATATATCTGGTGTCTATACCATACTCCCGTCAATCACATCACACATATAGATGCAAGCTAAAATCAAAATTACACCAAATGTGAAATAATTCTATTATTTCACAGAATTCACCAAAAGAGTGTGATGGTCTGGTGATCGTGCTCCCCCTCCCCTCCTGTTCCTGGTTTCCCGCTCTGGTGATGAGCACACCTGCGTGATTATCCACCTGCTGCTCCTGATGAGCCGGCGTATTTAAGGCCCAGCATGAGGGGAGCTCACCGCTGGCTCATCTGGGTTTGCACCGTCAAGTCTTGTCTAAGGGATAAGGGCCTGTACTTATATAGCGCTTTTTCTAGTCTCAAAGCACTTCACTAATACTAACCCTCTATTCTAAGGGTTTGTAGGAGACAGATATCTAGGGACAATTTAGAACAACCAGTTAACCTAACATGCATGTCTTTGGATTGTGGGAGGAAACTGAAGCCCCCGGACTAAACCCACACAGCACAGGGAGAACATGCAAACTCCACACAGAAAGGTTCCTACCTCTGCCAGCCTGGGGATTCAGAAGAGAGCTATTAGAATAATAAACAAAGCTGCTTACAGGAAACCAACAAACCCACTTTTTCTTAAATTAAAAGCTCTCAAGTTGAAAGAGCTGGTTGATTTTAAAACTGCAGTAATAGTGTTTAAAGTGAAGAATCTATCACTGCCTGCAAATATCCAAAGTTGTTCCAAGTAAGGGAGAAACAATATCATTTCAGAGGAACATGTATATTTCAAAAACCTTCAGTGAGAACTACCACCAAGCAACACTGTGTCTCGGTGCAAGGAGTCACACTGTGGAATGCTTTTGGACCTGAATTAAAATCATATACAACACTTGGACAATTTAAACAAAAGCTAAAGGAAGAAATACTCCAAACATATATACAAGATGACATGTAAAATCACATAAGAATTATCATATTCAGTCTGTGTTGTGCTGTTGCTTAGTTTTTTGTCACGTTTTGTCTTAGCTTTGTTTTGATTTGTAATCACTTTTATTTTTATTTTTGAATTCTTAGATGGAACATGGGTGGGCAACATAAGCTGCGGCTTCAGCCATCATCCTTTTCGGATAACTTATGTTGAGTTGTATAATCCGAGGAGTTATTGTTTAATTTGACCTTGTTGGATTTTTTTTTCCCTTGATACTGTATATTGTTCTGTTCCTTTCTTTTAATCTTTAAATCTAATCTATCTGAAATAAAGATTCATTCGTTCATTCATTCAAGTTTCTCTCGTTATCTTGTCTCCCCATATTTACCTTGTGTGTCTCCTGTTTCTTAGGTTGCTGCCACCCACAGGTGTGTCTCCTGAAGCTGATCGCGCTTGCCTGACCAGAAATATCATCACGTCCACCCAGGTCCTGCCGTCCACTTGCCCCCGGTCCATGTTGGAGTTCCCTGCCAGACTCCACTGCTCTGACTGTAAGTGAGCTTTCCTGCATTATTCTCCCATTGGAGAATCTGTCCCTTATTGTCTCTGTCTGCTCTCTCCCGTAGGCTACGTGCGCTCCAGTTGGCTCCTGTCTTGGCTAAAATTTAAGTTGGCATTTTTGTGTTTTGCTTTTCCTTTAGTCTTGCATTTTGGTTTTCTGTTTTTGTTCAATAAAATTGTGAAACTTTTACTGGAGTCTGTGTGATTGTTCTGGCTGCTCTGCAATTGAGCCTGATCCCGGTCTGAACCATGACAAAGGGGTAAGTAAACCATGTAAAATACAGAATAAGGTATTACCACAGTAGAGTAACTTATAATGTCCAGATAACCAGGTGATCAACAAGGTAGGTATTAACACAGGTAAGAGGCATATTGCCATTTCTCCGGTTTCCTCCCGCATACCAAAAACATGTAGGTTTAGGGCGCTCGCGCACGCAGCGACCGGCAGCCAGTGGCTTGTCACCAGACTGCAAACCAAATCTACCTACGGGTACAAATAAGTAACAAAAAAAAAAAAAATGTTCCATTAATCCTCTTTAATATGACTAATGTTTAGTCACCATCACTGTCAGTGAATATTTCAACCACATCTGATTCAGCATCTGACTCAGCATTGGATTCTGCATCACTCTCGTCATCACTGCTGTCATCTTCTTCATTTCTGGGTTCTATATCTGCTAACTGATCAGGCAATTCTTATCCATCAAACCAGTGTGGTTGTATTGGTCCTTCTGTCAAGGCTTGGGATCTCTGGATTATAATGTATGATCTCTTCCATATTGCTACCACCTGATAGTTCACCCTGATCACATGTTGCTCCAATGTTCTCCTACAAGGGGGGTGTGATGCCATGTAAACATTCCTCAGTGATGCTTTATGTTCCTTGTCTCCACAGATTTCATCAATCCTCATAAAGCATACAACATTAACATCTTTCATCCTCAGTTTGCCATAGACAGCACATGTAAAGGCTTCCAATTTGGTCATAACATCCTCTGATATTGACCAGGAGTTGCTAAGTTGTGAGAAGACCTCTTCATATTCAGGTAACTTTTGAAGGATAAACAGTGGTCTCACTTTGGCATGTCCTGTCATTGCACTAGTGCTATCACATTCTGTGAAAGCATGGAGACCCGGTAGTGCTGAGCAATGGACCTGTGAAAATGATTGTCATTTCAGTTATGTTAAGTAGCTTCTTGTTGTTTCCTGTACCTGTGTCAAAGAGGGTGGTAATGTTCGGATACATGTGCGCATAATGGGCATTGATGAAAAAGACATCACTGTCAGGGCTTCTTATTTTGGCATACCTGTATCCCTTACTCTGTGCATATGCAATATACAGGATTATTCTTGTATTTGCCAGTTATAACAAACGCTTGATTGCAGTTGTTGCTGCTAAGGGTGGCCCAACCTGTTATTAGGTTTAGGGGCAATCACTTTTTCACACAGGGCCATGTAGGTTTGGACTTTTTTCCCCATAATAATAAACACCTTCATTTAAAAACTGCATTTTGTGTTTACTTGTGTTATCTTTGTCTAATATTTAAATTCGTTTGATGATCTGAAACATTTAAATGTGACAAACACACAAAAAAATGAGAAATCAGAAAGGGGCAAACACTTGTTCACACCACTGTAGTTATCTGTCTCCTATAGGCCCTTAGAATAAAGGGTTAGTACTAGTGAAGCACTTTGAGTGGTCCTTGAGACTAGAAAAAGTGCTATATAAGTACAAATCCTTATCTTGAGAGGAGCACATCAGAGGTATCAATGACATCTTCACATGGATGCTGTCATCTGATGATAAGGCACAGGCCTTGCCATCACAGATCACTGTGACCTGACGTCCATGGAGTTCTGAAGCAGATGTATTTTTCTGCCACTCCATCAGCAGGAGATCGGTGAACTGCTTTTTGTTTTCATCATTCATCAAGAACTGCTTCCAGTCATACGGTTTCTTGGTCGCTGGACCTCCAAGTAGCAGCTTCTCCGATACTCCCCTTCTTTTTCTTTCCACGGACTTGATGGAGTTTTCCATGTAGAAATCAGTGCTGAAGATGACATCACCTTTAGGTACCATGCCAACTACCTTGCTACATAGTATATCTGCCAAAAGTTACTTGGAATATCTCTCAGGCAGTGGAGTGTGGCATTACCATCGATGACGCTGACTGTCTCATTGATTGGTGGTGCAGCTGCAACTTCAATATGACCACACACCTTGTGAAACAACTTGGAATTGTCAGGCTTCACCATGAAGTGCCTAGGAAGACCAGTGCTGTATGGTATGCTAGTCAGTGGGAAGAACATCAATTCCCTCAGGTCCAACTGCAGTCCTTCATTTTTAGACTGAATCAACAACTGGAATGCTTTGTTGGACTGCTCTTTGTATTGGAGCACCTTGGTTTCAGTGGTGGAGACCTTCTTTTTCTTGTTAAGGCCTTTAAAGGACTTCAACTGGAGACATGAGATGGGTTGGAAGAAGTAAATTCCTGTTTCCTGACGATCAGATACAAACTCCTTTTGTGCTGCCTCACCAGCTGCTTCGGCATGAAGGATGTCATCAGAGATCTCAGGAGGTACTGCTGCACCAAATGACAAATCCACTCTTATTGTTTGGTAATCACATTAAATGGACTGATGAGACTACATATGGCTTCCTGGATTTTTTCATGCATTCTTCACTCCTCAAGCTCTATGCTTTTTGCTGTTGTCATCTTTCATGCCTGCCATTTGAAGTGTGGCACTTCAATTTTAGGACATCCATATAGGATATCCAGAACTTGGCTGTGTTGCCTAGATCACCATCTCTGACACCATCACAAAACTGTTGATATGCTTCTATGTATGAAGCATATACTCAAGCAGCCACTATGTGTGTACATAGTGGCTGATCTTCCAGAACAGCATTGAGATTCTCGGGAGAGATTACTTGAGCTAGGTTGTCCAACTTATTTAGGAATTCATCTGGAAGGCCAGAGAACAGTACAGTCTCATCTCTAGTTATTAGAAACTGTTCTAATAACAGCCTCTCGAGACTCTCTAGTGTCACCTTAAGGCAGTGAAGTGCACACGCTTACCATTCATTACTCCTAAGGAGCCAGAAGTGATTAATAATTTAGCTTTAAGGAGAACTTCTGCCAGGCTGGACCCCCACATTTTTTCCCCATCATTTTGAGATATGCACAAGTTGTATGGAAACTACCAACCAGAATTAGATGTTTGTCATACTTTTCTGGGTTGCTCCATACCAATGGCTATGCCTTCATGCATACTCCTAGGTCGAAGGTTGTCAGCACATATTCCTGGTTTACTTCATTGGTGGCTTCTTCACTCTGCACTGACGCTGAGGACGAAATCCTGTCTGTGAGCCTTTTCTAGTGCAACTTGCTCCTTTTTCTGCTCTGATCTTGGCTATGCCATTTGCACAGATCTTGTATATAGCTACATCTACTGGAAGGATGATACTCTGCCTTCACAGCAGAGTTCAACTCCTTGTATTCTGTACAACAGTTTCTCATCATGTGCTTTCTCTGTAATGTCACAAACTATGTGCCAACCTTCCTTCGCAAACATACAGTCCTTCTGTTGTCCAAGATTTGTGTTTCTTTATTTTCCTGGGAGTCATTACATTACAGAAGATGCAATCGAGACTGAAGATCAACTTGTCAGTTGAATTTCTCTTGGGTCGTGAAGGTCCTGAGGACTCTTGATCAGGTGTTTCCACTGGTCAGTTCAAATTGGCAGTAAATCTCACAACATTTGATGTGGTAACCATTGTGTTTTTCAAGTGTGTCTGGTACCAGTTCACAAGTTTCATTCATCTTGTGGACAGAGTTGTGAGGCTGAACCATACACCTGGTGTTAACATTCTGGAGTTTTACTAATTATCCCTGTCGATCAGGACATGACAATAACAACCTGACTGCTCCATAATGCAGTCCCTTAACATGCACTATGCATATTCTGTTGGGTTTATTCTGGCAGTTCAATACAATCAATAAAATCAATGCAAGAATAAGTACGCCAAACAATTAAAAAAGGTCCTGAAAGTAAAAATATTGTTAGTGATTCATATTGTTAATCACTGAAGTTAATTCCAACCAATATTTATGCAACTGTACAGTTAACTGACATCTAATAATGTAACACAACATAAATACTATGTATTTTATGTACATGCACATGAAATATCTCACAGCATAAGAAAATTTTTCCTGGACAGTTGTAATAAAAGCTAAAAGTAGAGTATGGTAAAAACACTAGACGTATAATCAGTGTGCTAAAAAGTGCCTGGGTAGGAAGCTCTATCATAAAGAGTGAGTTGGATTACTTTTCATTTGGTACCAAATATTACCTGATAATATGAACATGGAGAAAGCTAGGGAATCCAGAAAATACAGGTTTATGAATATACAGTATCTCACAAAAGTGAGTACACCCCTCACATTTTTGTAAATATATTATTATATCTTTTCATGGGACAACACTGAAGATATGACACTTTGATACAATGTGAAGTAGTCAGTGTACAGCTTGTATAACACTGTAAATTTGCTGTCCCCTCAAAATAACTCAACCCACACTCAATGTCTAAACTGCTGGCAACAAAAGTGAGTACATCCCTAAGTGAAAATGTCCAAATTGTGCCCAATTAGCCATTTTCCCTCCCCAGTGTCATGTGACTCGTTAGCGTTACAAGGTCTCAGGCGTGAATGGGGAGCAGGTGTGTTAAATTTGGTGTTATTGCTCTCACACTCTCTCATACTGGTCACTGGAAGGTCAACATGGCACCTCATGGCAAAGAACTCTGAGGATCTGAAAAAAAGAACTGTTGCTCTACATAAAGATGACCTAGGCTATAAGAAACTGAGCTGCAGCACGGTGGCCAAGTCCATATAGCGGTTTAACAGGACAGGTTCCACTCTGAACAGACCTCGCCATGGTCAACCAAAGAAGTTGAGTCCACGGTTCAGCGTCATATCCAGAGGTTGTCTTTTGAAAATAGACATATGAGCTGAAAGCATTGCTGCAGAGGTTGGGGGGTGGGGGGTCAGGCTGTCAGTACTCAGACCATACGCCGCATGCTGCATCAAATTAGTCTGCATGGCTGCCGTCCCAGAAGGAAGCCCCTTTTAAAGATGATGCACAAGAAAGCCCACAAACAGTTTGCTGAAGACAAGCAGACATGGATTACTGGAACCATGTCCTGTGGTCTGATGAGACCAAAATAAATTTATGTGGTTCAGATGGTGATGATCTCTATCCCCTCACCCCCCAGCCAGTTGTAGCAGATGACTGCCCCTCCCTGAGCCTGGTTCTGCTGGAGGTTTCTTCCTGTTAAAAGGGAGTTTTTCCTCTCCACCGTCGCCAAGTGCTTGCTCACAGGGGATCGCCTGACTGCTGGGGTCTTTCTGCAACTGTGGGGGTTCCCCCTACAGTTGATAGTGCTATGAGATGACTGTTGTTGTGAAATGGCGCTATATAAATAAAGTTGAATTGAATTGAAAATTGAATGGTGTCAAGTGTGTGTGGCGGCGGTAAGGAGTATAAAGACAAGTGTGTCTTGCCTACAGTCAAGCATGGTGGTGAGAGTGTCATGGTTTGGGGATGCATGAGTGCTGCCAGCACTGGGG
The DNA here is from genome assembly GCA_020510985.1 of Pholidichthys leucotaenia. Taxonomy (NCBI): domain Eukaryota; kingdom Metazoa; phylum Chordata; class Actinopteri; order Cichliformes; family Pholidichthyidae; genus Pholidichthys; species Pholidichthys leucotaenia. The sequence continues at coordinate 50,722,090 of CM035844.1, forward strand.
CGCTGTAGTTCATTGAGGAAACCATGAATGCCAACATGTACTGTGACATACTGAAGCAGAGCATGATCCCCTCCTTTCGGAAACTGGGTTGCAGGGCAGTATTCCAACATGATAACCACCCCAAACACACCTCCAAGACAACCACTGCCTTGCTAAAGAAACTGAGGGTAAAGGTGATGGACTGACCAAGCATGTTTCCAGACCTACAGTGGGGTAAAAAAGTAATTAGTCAGCCACCAATTGTGCAAGTTCTCCCACTTAAAAGATGAGAGAGGTCTCCAATTTTCATCATAGGTATACCTCAACTATGAGAGACAAAATAAGAAAAAAAAAATCCAGAAAATCACATTGAAGGATTTTTTAATGAATTAATTGGTAAATTCCTTGGTAAAATAAGTATTTGGTCAATAACAAAAGTTCATCTCAATACTTTGTTATATACCTTTTGTTGGCAATGACAGAGGTCAAACGTTTTCTGTAAGTTTTCACAAGGTTTTCACACACTGTTGCTGGTATTTTGGCCCATTCCTCCATGCAGATCTCCTCTAGAGCAGTGATGTTTTGGGGCTGTCACTGGGCAACACAGACTTTCAACTCCCTCCAAAGATTTTCTATGGGGTTGAGATCTGGAGACTGGCTAGGCCACTCCAGGACCTTGAAATTGTTCTTACAAAGCCACTCCTTCGTTGCCCGGGCGGTGTGTTTGGGATCATTGTCATGCTGAAAGACCCAGCCACGTTTCATCTTCAATACCCTTGCTGGTGGAAGGAGGTTTTTACTCAAAATCTCACAATACATGGCCCCATTCATTCTTTCCTTTACACGGATCAGTCGTCCTGGCCCCTTTACAGAAAAACAGCCCCAAAGCATGATGTTTCCACCCCCATGTTTCACAGTAGGTATGGTGTTCTTTCTCCTCCAAACACTACAAGTTGAGTTTTTACCAAAAAGTTCAATTTTGGTTTCATCTGACCATATGACATTCTCCCAATCCTCTTCTGGATCATCCAAATGCTCTCTAGCAAACTTCAGACGGGCCTGGACATGTACTGGCTTAAGCAGGGGGACACGTCTGGCACTGCAGGATTTGAGTCCCTGGCGGCGTAGTGTGTTTCTGATGTAGCCTCTGTTACTTTGGTCCCAGCTCTCTGCAGGTCACTCACTAGGTCCCCCCATGTGGTTCTGGGATTTTTGCTCACCGTTCTCACGATAATTTTGACCCCACGGGGTGGGATCTTACGTGGAGCCCCAGATCGAGGGAGATTATCAGTGGTCTTGTATGTCTTCCATTTTCTAATAATTGCTCCCACAGTTGATTTCTTCACACCAAGCTGCTTACCTATTGCAGATTCAGTCTTCCCAGCCTGGTGCAGGTCTACAATTTTGTTTCTGGTGTCCTTTGACAGCTCTTTGGTCTTGGCCATAGTGGAGTTTGGAGTCTGACTGTTTGAGGTTGTGGACAGGTGTCTTTTATACTGATAACGAGTTCAAACAGGTGCCATTAATACAGGTAACGAGTGGAGGACAGAGGAGCCTCTTAAAGAAGAAGTTACAGGTCTGTAAGAGCCAGAAATCTTGCTTGTTTGTAGGTGACCAAATACTTATTTTACTGAGGAATTTACCAATTAATTCATTAAAAATCCTTCAATGTGATTTTCTGGATTTTTTTTCCCTCATTTTGTCTCTCATAGTTGAGGTATACCTATGATGAAATTGGAGGCCTCACTCATCTTTTAAGTGGGAGAACTTGCACAATTGGTGGCTGACTAAATACTTTTTTGCCCCACTGTAAACCCTACTGAGCATCTGTGGGGCAACCTCAAACAGAAGGTGGAGGAGCGCAAGGTCTCTAACATCCACCAGCTCTGTGATGTCATCATGGAGGAGTGGAAGAGGATTCCAGTGGCAACCTGTGAAGCTCTAGTGAACTCCATGCCCACGAGAGTTAAGGCAGTGCTGGAAAATAATGGTGGCCACACAAAATACTGACACTTTGGGCACAATTTGGACATTTTCATTTAGGGGTGTACTCACTTTTGTTGCCAGCGGTTTAGACATTAATGGCTGTGTGTTGAGTTATTTTGAGGGGACAGCAAATTTACACTGTTACACAAGCTGTACACTGACTACATTGTATCAAAGTGTCATATCTCCAGTGTTGCCCCATGAAAATATACGTATAATAAACTAGAAAAGCACTTGGAGAGCGCAGACCTCCGCCATGCACCACAGTTCCCCCCATACAGTGTTTGTGTGTACGTTTTCAGATTCCTTGACCACGAAAACATATGACTAGCAATTTGATTGACAATGATATGATTAGTGGTTCAGTACTTATTCCCGAAAATGACATTTTCCGTAATGGCGGCCACAGTTCCCCCCATACAGTGTTTGTGTGTACGTTTTCAGATTCCTTGACCACGAAAACATATGACTAGCAATTGGATTGACAATGATAGGATTAGTGGTTCAGTAGTTATTCAGGAAAATGGCATTTTCCGTAATGGCGGCCACAGTTCCCCCCATACAATGTTTGTGTGTACGTTTTCAGATGCCTTGACCATGAAAACATATGACTAGCAATTGGATTGACAATGATAGGATTAGTGTTTCAGTAGTTATTCAGGAAAATGGCATTTTCCGTAATGGCGGCCACAGTTCCCCCATACAGTGTTTGTGTGTACATTTTCAGATTCCTTGACCATGAGAACATATGACTAGCAATTGGATTGACAATGATAGGATTAGTATTTCAGTAGTTATTCAGGAAAATGGCATTTTCCGTAATGGCGGCCACAGTTCCCCCCATACAGTGTTTGTGTGTACGTTTTCAGATTCCTTGGCCATGAGAACATATGACTAGCAATTGGATTGACAATGATAGGATTAGTGTTTCAGTAGTTATTCAGGAAAATGGCATTTTCCGTAATGGCGGCCACAGTTCCCCCCATACAGTGTTTGTGTGTACGTTTTCAGATTCCTTGACCATGAGAACGTATGACTAGCAATTGGATTGACAATGATAGGATTAGTGGTTCAGTGGTTATTCAGGAAAATGGCATTTTCCGTAATGGCGGCCACAGTTCCCCCCATACAGTGTTTGTGTGTACGTTTTCAGATTCCTTGACCATGAGAACATATGACTAGCAATTGGATTGACAATGATAGGATTAGTGGTTCAGTAGTTATTCACAAAAATGGCATTTTCCGTAATGGCGGTTTTCTTCTGGACGGTGATCCGGATCACCACCAAAATTTAATCAGTTCTTCCTTGTACCATTTCCAACAATGCCTGAAAGTTTCATCGAAATCCGTCCAAAACTTTTTGAGTTATCTTGCTAACCAACAGACAGACAGACCAACAGACAAACCCTGGCAAAAACATTACCTCCTTGGCGGAGGTAAATATTTACAAAAAATGTGAGGGGTGTTGTCAAAATTGGTGCATGCCCCTCGGGTCTTTAATATTTATGATGTTAGCTTCATGTAGAGATACAGTATGTCAACAGATTTTGTGTCAAAAGAAGTGTCTTGGATGTGGTAATGCATTAAAAAAATACTAGCAACAGATACTGTATATCCTCCAAAATTTCTCCTAAAACAAAAAAAATGGATGTTTTCTTGTTTTTTCTCTGTTCGTACATGTTCAAGAGGTGCTCTCATATTACATGCCTTGGTCACCTAACGATAACACTGGTCAACACCAAATTTATTGTCTAAGTTTTTTTTTAGCTGATTTAGGACAATTTTGATGTGCTGAATCCAAAAATCACATTGGTTTTGCTCAATCAGGTCAACCTTTTGAATTATGGCCACATGTTGTTTTATACATTTTTGTTTACATGTACGGGTATTTTCACTTTATATGATGCAAAATTCTTTATGTCTTGAAATTCTCTGAATTTTGAACAATGATGACGTAACATTCAATTTACATGTACTTACCTTTATATAAAGGTAAGTACATGCACAGTACTAAGTAAGTACAGGTTTTTACTTAGCACCTGACTGAGAGAAATGGATGTCATTTTCGGATTTAGCGGTGCAAAATTGTCTTAAATCAGTTGAAAAAACACAGACAACTTACAAAAAAATATTTTTGTAACCCTATGTAATACTTACTATTTTTATTATTTTTGTTAAAAAGCACTTTGAACTAGAAAAGCACTCGGAGAGCGCAGACCTCCGCCAAGCGGCACAGTTCCCCCCATACAGTGTTTGTGTGTACGTTTTGAGATTCCCTGAGCATGAAAAGATATGACTAGCAATTGGATTCACAATGATTATTTGTTTATTTGACATGGACAGTGCAATAAACAGACAATTAATGAATGACAATCAATGTGATAGTGATAGGATTAGTGGTTCAGTAGTGTAAAACGGGGCTATAAGGGACGGCAGGTTGATAAGGGACACTTTTGTGGGAAATGTTTTAAATGTAATTCTGCTTTTTTTATTTTGAGCAGGACGCTGAGTTGTGTTGTTATTGTCAAATATCCATGAATCCTTCATGAAATCTAGGCGGAAGCAAAATTAAAAAAGCAGAATTACATTTAGAAAAGTGTCCCATATTACCCCGCCGTCCCTTATAGCCCCGTTTTACGGTTGTAAAAGCATTGCCTCCTTGGCGGAGGTAATAAACTGAAGTGTTGGTGTGTCCATCTCCTCCACTGACGGATGCAGATTGGTTAGACAGGTTGCCGTGGGTTTTATATTATATTATTGGGGTTGCGCTCCGTGGCAAAACAGAATTTAGAATTGTCCCCGGCAGAGAGGTCGTTTTTACGCAGCGCCTATAGCTGGGCGGGGAATTTGTGGCAAATAATCGGGCGGCGGACAGGTGGCCGTGTCAGGTTTTGCAGCATGGGGCAAAAACACGCACGCTGGCGGGCCCAGGCCAGCAGTGTTTTCCGCGTGCTTTTGTGCCTAAAACGTAGAAGAACGCGGAGTTTGTGTTGGTCAGACACGACGACCAGCGCAATGTGCGCAGCGCCTATGGCTGGCAGGCCCAGGCCACCAGTGTTTTCCGCATGCTTTTGTGGCTAAAACGTTGAAGAAGGCGGAGTTTGTGTTGGTCAGACACGACGCCCAGCGCCGTCCATTGCGCCTGCGCACATGTTGAAAATGGCCATATGTCACAGTGTGGAAAAATGCTTTAAAAAATTCCTGTATGCAGACGGTGATGTGGATCATCTCCAAAATGTAATCAGTTCTTCCTTGTACCATTTCCAACAACGCCTGAAAGTTTCATGGAAATCCGTCCAAGACTTTTTGAGTTATCTTGCTAACCAACAGACAGACAGACAGACAGACAAACACACAAACCCTGGCAAAAACATAACCTCCTCCTGGCCTTTTCGGCCTGGCGGAGGTAATAAACTTTCAGATGACACTTCACTTGTTATGATTGCTCATGGATAAGAACAGCAAAAAAAATGCTGAGATATGCTAAAATATATGCCCGATATCAGTTGCGAGCTGGCATCGAATAGGGTCTTCCCTTAAATACAACCAGAACACCCTGTGTATCCCAGTTTATTTAGTGTTACCTCTCCATTTCACTACCCAGACATAATAAGGGTTCATAAAAATATAGTGACGTCAAGTTGTGTGTGTGTGGGGGGGGGGGGCATGAGGGCCATATCTAGCCCGCAGAGTCTATAATTGTCATACCAAGCCACTCTAGCCAGAAATGCTTTGAGTGTGTGGTGTAATTTGAACAATCACCTATGAAGAGATCTTGGATTTTTTTTCTTTCTTTTTTTCCTTTAAATTTGCAGATGAATATGTATAAAGCAAATTGCACACACAAGAATGCCACAATTAATATGCTGGATAACATATCTAGAATGCACCATTTAAGAGGGAATAAGCCATGTAAAGTAAAAACTACTTTTTTGGCACAAATACTACCCCATAGCATAAAGTGCACATCTTAGACATGAATTAGTGCATTCACCTGTCTACACTTCTACCAGATGGAGTTGCTGACCTAAACATAATCTCCTTAAGAAAATGCATGTGTAAAATACTTTAAAAATTATACATGATTTTGTGTTTGTTTGTTTTTTTTTCCCTATAAGCAACACCCATGGGAGAGAGATGATTTTCCAGAAAATTGCCATTTTTCCACATCTTTCCTGTGGGAGGATATGCAAGGCAGTTTTGCCTTGTTTGCATGTAAATTTGTTTTAGTAAAGAAATGTGGGGAAGAAATAAATGGTGATAGAATGATGACTGGAACTGGGTCCAGAAGGGAGTGATGTGGAAGGGGAAATGGTGAGGCATGATTAAAAAAAAAAAAAAAGCATTTTCATCTAGAAATGCTACATGTTAAAACTCTGAAATTGCCCTCAATGAAGCTGGGTTGATCTAATAAATAGATGAATAGCTACTCATAAGAAGGGTGTAAAAATGACAAATGAAAAGTCATCAGGGAGCTTTAAATACAGCAACACAGATAAAACTTCACTGTAGTGTAAATATATGAAGAGTTCCTTTGCAAAAACAGGTGTCCAATTTTTTTTTTACCAATGAGAAAAACAACTTTGTCTTTCTCAAAAACATGTCTGTTTTGCAAAAAAGTTGTTTTTCTCATTGTTAAAAAAAATTGGGCTTACCTGTTTTTGCAAAGGAACTCTTCATATGTATAAACGACATGTTTTTTTTCCTATGTTAATGGCAGTACTTTGGGGAATTTTGATATCATTCTCATGACACAATAAATTAAAAAACATGCAAAGACTCATTGAAACAATCAGTGTTGTTGTGCTAAAGCGTTTCAGTAGCTGCTGATGTGATGATCTGCACTGTGTGCCCTTTGCCCTAATTATTTCCACAGCTGCACGCACACCTGCTCCTCCTAGTCAAGCAGCCTTTATCAGGAGGGTTGCCCTGCAATCTGCATGGAGATGTCAATGCTCCTCCTGAGTGAAGAACTCTGTGCTTGAGTCTTCCCCTTCCTTCTACCAGGGAGTTTCGTCTCCCTCATCACTACGACCTTCTACTCCTGACCTGGGAGTTTCGTCTCCCCAACTCTACCGTAAGAATCTTTTGGAAATTCTCCTTTGCACTTGCTTTCTCCTCTCCTTCCCTGTGCACAGGTGGATCTACCTCTGGGTGGACCTCCTTCTCCTCCTGGCGGCGGACCGGATCATACCTGTGAACTGTGGGCACCTCTCTTTCCCTCAAACTGGTCAGCCGGAGCATTCAGCACGCTTTACCACTCATTCATCGTCACTGTAATTACAAGCACAAGCACCACATCACGGCAGTAGGACTCTGGTACTAGAGCAGGACAGACACCTCTTCTGAGCCTAAACTACTCCTTGCATGCTGTAAGATCATCTCAGTATTCTTGCCCTTCATCTGAAAACCAAAGAGCTAATCCACCTGTCTCTCTTCTCATTTCGGGGTTGCCAGACTCGTCCTGCTCTGCACGCTCCGGTCCTCACAGCCCCACACACTCACTCTCTCTCTCTCTCTCTCTCTCTCTCTCTCACACTCACACACACACACACACACACACACACACACACACACATTTATTCAATAAAAGATCATTGTTGTATTTGAGCCTGTGTCTGCTTCTGGGTTTGTCTGAAATCATGTCAGCTGAAAAGAGATAAGCTTCTGATTTTCCTCTTTCCTCTTCGATTAGGACCTGGTATTTGGCAATATCGGACAGGATGAAGCTTTGCAAATTGGCAAACAATTTTGGCAGTTGGAATCGGCTAGTTTGTTAGGTTTTTTAATCAAAGGAAACCATTTACAACTTCAAAAAATTAATCCTAACACTTCTTTCAAGTCCAGCTTCTAGTTGCATAATAGTGTCAAAATACTCACGGATACCTCAGGTAACAATTTTGTAGACAAAAGCCTTTAACTTGCAATGTAATACTAGAACTTTAATTTTAAGATGAAAGGAAAGTACCCTATGTCATCAAAAGTATTGGGACACCCCTCCAAATGAATGGGCACCAGTGGACAAAGGAAGGTCCATAAAGACATGAATGAGCAAGTTTGGTGTGGAGGAACCTGACTGGCCTGCACAGAACCCTGACCTCAACCTGATAAAACACCTTTAGGTAGAGTGGAGACTGCAAGCCAGGCCTTCTCATCCAACATCAGGACCTGACCTTACAAATGTGTTTCTGGAAGAATGGTCAAAAATTCCCATAAACACACTCTTAAAGCCTGTGGAAAGCCTTCCCTGAAGAGTTGAAGCTGTTACAGCTGCAAAGGCTGGCTTTCCACAAGGTTTAGGAGCATGTTCCATATTTTTATGAACATTGCTTTGTCCATTGGTGCCCAGTCATTTGGAGGAGTGTCCTGATACTTTTGGCAATATAGTGTAGTAAATTCTCAGTGAAATACAAACTGCAATGAAGTGTATTGTAACTATATATAAAAAAATTCATACTTTTTTAGAGGCACCACATGTTCCTCACATGTAGGGGTGGGATTTAATGATACAATACCCATCGGAATATTTAGGTCGCAATGCAATACTATCATGATATGATTCCTTAAATATTGCTATACCATCCCCCCGGCCCCCATTTCAATGTCAAATTTTATCCCCAAAGTACTGTCAATATCTGTTTCATATAAGTTTTTCCACTCTTTTCAACTCACCGCAGCCACTTTTGTTTCAGTGGCTGGAGGCTCGCAATAGGGCTGCACACTTAATCGAATTTTAATCACAATCACAAGTTTGGCTGTCATGATATAATTAACATGATTGTCGGTGATACTGACATTTAAAAATGAGGGCTCTGCTGCATATCAAATCATGCATTTTCTGAACAAACAGTCAGCTGACCACCAGGGGGCGAACAAACGTTAGGGCAACATTAAACTGCAGAATTGACAAGCAAGCACACCCCGTAGCGGTATCCTTAAGTTATCAATAGTGGACTGGTGTGATGGTGAAACACAAACCAGATGTCGGGAGCAGAAGGTGGCAGTACGGCAACACGTGGAGGCGAGGAGCTAGTGCCTCGAAAGGATCATCATCCGTTGTCTGGACATTTTTTGGATTCAGGGCAAGTGATGCTGACTAAAAAGAAATTATATGCAGAGTGCCATAGAGTTGTGTCTGCGTTGCAGGGCAACACAACTAAGGCTGCATTCACAGCAGGATAGCCCGGGGGTCTCGGTTCGACTCAGTGGGGAATGGAGAGAATTTTCACACCTTCGTTTGATTTGGTTTGCATTCACACAGCACTTCACTCAAGCGGACCAAACTGCTTGGACAACGTCACGCAGTTACAACAGCTGCTCGTTTGTGGCACTGTAGCCGAAACCACCACTGACCAGGAAGAAAAAATATCAGTGAAGACGAGACATACGGCTCATCGATTGGCCAGGACCAAAAAGGGAAATCCGGTGTTAGGCCGAGAATTGCTTGCTTGCCAAGAATTGCATCCCATCCACCAAAACTATAAAATATAACACTACAGCCAGGCTTGTAACCATTTGTGCATTTTTAGAGGTACCCATTATACATTTTTAAAAGTAAAAATTATTACCTCCTCTTGTAAATTATCTTTAAATTATGTTTATTTGATGATGGGATGCAATTCTCGGCAAGTGAGCAATTCACAGCATAACACCGTTCCCTTCAGCCGAGTTGTTTTTCCGCCACAAACAAATAAAAGTAAAAAGCTCCGCTGTCTGTACAAACCCCCGTGCCACCATCATGTCGCTAAACGTTTTAAAAACATTGGTATTCTTGTGTGTAGCTACAAAAAGCTAAGAAATCTGGTCCTCAGACCAAATATCTATCAGAGCCTGCATTTCCTCACTACTCACTCCACACTACTTCAAGTCCGAGAGACATTTTTTTAACTTTTCTCCTCGGCTTTCGCCAGTTAAGTATTTCTTGGATCCGCGCAGTTGTCTTTATTATTTTCTACCGAAAATGGAGGCAGAAGGACCGGGGGCGCTTCAACTGAATCGCGCGTTCAGATGGCACCAAACAAACCAAACTATCCATGGAATACACTTTTTGGTCCTTTAGTCCGGACCAAACAGTGGTCGTGTGAATGCACTCTAACTTATTCAGCCACCTGAAAAAACACCACAAACACAAGTATGATAAATGCATGAAGGCTAAAACTAATGTCACTTCATTAAATCACAGTCTGTGTCCAGCGCCAACCCAGGCAACCACAGTATCAACCCTGCACAGAGCTTCACCGCATCCATCCACCTCCCAAAGACATGAAGTAACTGATACATAGCGTTTTATTTGGCCAAAGACATGTGTCCAATAAATACTGTATGAGCAACAAAGGTTTCAGAAACATGGTCAAAACACTGGACAAGAAATACGTGATTGTGGTGTTTGAACGTGGTGGATTGTCGTAGGTGATGTCATTGTGTGGCAAACTGGCCGTGGCGTGATACGGTGCCACCCTTCTGTATATAGTTCAGTTGTGTATTGAATAAAGGAGAGTGCAGTTCATGCCCGTTGCTCATGCCTCATTCTCAGACATAACAATTGGTGATGAGGCTAAACCCTAATAATGCCGTCATGGAAGCGTGCACAGATTCCCCACAACCGTTCCTCACTCTACCAGGTGACCTGCCAATTCCCTGGTCCCGCTGGTGTAAGACGTTTCAGAATTATATTGTCGCTATCAGCTTGAACAATGCTAACGACGAGAGGCTAAGGGGAATGCTAACCTACTATCTTGGTGCCGAAGGACAACGTGTACTTGACTGTCTGGGCCCTAGAGACACATACAAAGACTATGTGGCCGCGATGAACATGGTTTACGCTGACTAAAACAACGTAACAGCATGAAGAACTATCTTCTTCCAGCGCCACCAGAGTGAGGGTGAGTTGGTCCGACATTATGTAGCAGACCTCTTGGACCTAGCAAGTACCTGTGTTTTTGGAGAGAAGATGGAAGAGATAGTAAGCTAGTGGAGAGTACTAACAACAGGAGGCTTCGGTGTAGGCTGTTTTCAATGGCAGACAAGCCAACACTGGAAGAGACTGTGAAATGGGCATCCCAGGTGGAGGTAGAAGACGAGCTATTATCACAGCTAACACCGCCTAGCCAACAAGTGCCTTGCCCGACCCCGCGAACACAGGTCGCTGCCGTCAACTTACTCAGTTATGGCCACACCAGAATTGGTATGGTAGGGATGGTCAGTTTTTCTGTGTGGTAGAGCCCCAAGGCCGTTCCATCGTTCACCTTCCAAGTGATGCACCAGAGGACTGATCTGATGGGCATCAACCTGATCAGTGAGCTGAGTTTCTCCATCACTGACCCAATGGGCGTCACTGTTCTGGTGGTCACATCATCCTGGCAACACCGCTAGCCAACACTTTTCACAGGGCTGGGCTGCCTCACTTCTCTCAACCACCGACTGCTCATTGGCATGACGGTGCCCCCAAAAGTTCAGCCTCTGCGCCGGCTACCCCTTGCACTACGGGACAACGTCACAACAGAGTTACAGAAGCTGTTGGAAGCCAGCATCATCGAATGGATCAACACATCTCCCGGGATCTCAAACCTGGTGGTAGCAAAGAAGATGGGTGGCCTACGACTGTGTATCCACCTCAGAATGGTAAACAAAGCAGTGAACCCCAACAGATCTCCCCTGCCCACGACAGAGGAGCTGACGGCAGCGTTCCATGGCTTGAAGGTTTTTTCCAAACTAGACCTCCGCCAAGGATACCTACAGGTCCCCCTTCACCTGGACAGCCACAACCTGACAGCCTTCATCACCCACATGGGAGTATTCAGGTACACCCGCATGCCCTTCGGCCTTAGCTCCGCTTCAAGCTGTTTTCAAAAGATCATGGCTACAATCTTCGCCGGTCTCCCAGGGGTGGTGGTGTACTTGGACAACATCGTGGTGCATGGCGCAACAGTGGCCTCCGACGATGCCCACCTTGATAAAGTCATGGAGGTACTAGCAAAACACGACCTCACACTCAAAAGGGAAGAAGTGCATCTTTGGAGCAATGACCGTCGAGTTTGTGGGTTTCTGCCTGTCTGCCAAGGGTCTGAATCCCCTGCACTCGAATGTCGAGGCGATACTGCAGCTGCCTGAATCATCATGCCCCATGCAGCTTTTGTCCTTCTTAGGCATGGTGAATTTTTATGGGCATTTTATTCCTAGGTACTCAGAGACGACAGACCCACTATGTGCCCTCCTGAAGCAGGATGTAACTTGAGTATAAACCCCAGCGTGCTCTGCAACCGTTAGTGAATTAAAGACGCAGCTCACCTCCCCACCAGTACTTGCCCACTTTGACCCACAATACCCCACATTCGTGACGTGTGACGCTTCCAACACAGTAGTGGGAGCTGTTTTATCATAACTGCAAGAAGGAACTGAGCGCCCAGTGGTGTTTGCCTCGGGGGCACTCACCTTGGCCGAGCAGAAGTACTCAGTGGGAGAGAAGGAGGCAGTGGCGTGCATTTGGACATGCAAATGTTGGCACATGTACCTATATGGACGACGCTTCACGCTGCGAACAGACCACAGAGCCCTCACTGCATGACAGAAAGACAGAAAGACTACAGGTGTACAACTTTAACACCCAGTTTACACCGGGCAGAGAAAATGTGGTGGCTGACCTCCTGTCCTGGGCCACACCTAACCCCACTCCAAACAGCAACCGAGACCCCCTGGAGCAAGAATTGATTCACATGCTACATGGGCCACTCCAAAATGCCATCTCCCTACAAGAGCTCCAGAAGGAGTCTGAACAGGACCCGACACTGACCCAGCTGCGCACATTCATTGGCGAGAGCTGACTGGCCAAGGTGCCGGGGGAATCGGCACCCTTCCACAGAGTCAGGGACGATTTATCATGTTGAAACGACATCTGCGTGGCAAGGAGGCACTGCACAGTGATTCTGGAGGCACTTAAAAGCCACATCCTGACCATGCTACACGAGGGTCATGTTATGTCCATAACAACGAACCAATAATGAGGCTGGAGGTGCAGCAGAACACGACTTTATTATCAGACTCACAGTATTACAAGGCGCTTTCGTCAGACAGAGGTGAGGTCAAAAGACAGCGTCCCTCTTCCGCATAGCCCTTTTATACTCCAGTTCTGCCATCACCCATGTCACACAATAATCCATCTTATTAACACTATTGAACAACATCACACACCCCCAAAAAAGGTCTAAAAACACACATACACACCATCCAGACATTCCCAAATCACACACTAACAATAAACAGAAATAACTGAAAGCTAATCATGAACACAAACAGCTAAAGCTAGAGGGGGACAGGTGGACTACTGTCCCACACCCATACGGCCAGACGGATTATTCTGCTGTCTCTGTTATTGCATAATCCATGAAATAAAAAAAAAAACTTGCCGTGTTCCTAATATAATGTATAAAACAATCCCATAAACATATGTACAAACAGGTCATACCATCAATTCAATAAACAACTCAGTCAGTATTCACATCAACCCCATGCTATGAACACCCCAATACAACCACCCCATAACCTGGGCAGCCCACATAGCAACTTCATGTATTAAACACACTGATATAATCACACTGTAACTTGGGCAATTCACATAGCAACTTCGTATATTAAACATATTGGTATGAACACTACGTAGTCTGGGCAATTCACATATTAACATTTTAGCTTAAACACATCGCCCCCCACTACTGTACAGTCCCAGTGAAGAAACCATCCCCCGGAGACCCATCCTGTCCAGAGCTTCCTCTTCTCTTCACACCTGGAGATGACCCACGTCGGAGCCCCGACACTTCCTTCTCCTCATTGGTGTGCCGCAGCTCGTTGGGGTGTCTCCATGAGCCATCAGACAGCTGAAGGTATCCATCCTCCCCAACAGCCACGATCTGCAGCCGCCCCTGGTCCTCCTGTTGTTTCTGCTTGCTACAAACCCCTCTCAACCAAGCCACCTCTCTGGGTCAGACCACGTCAGCGACTCCCAGAGGAGCCCGACTCGGCTTCCAATGTCCATGACTTTTCGACCAGGCCTCCTCTTTGGGTCGAACCACATCAGTGGCCCCCTAACGAGCCCGACTTGGCTTCCAGTGTTCCTGAGTGGCACGTCGGTTCACCATGCCGGCCGGTCCTGCCCTGCTCGCTTTCATTTTCAATGCTGGCAAAGCCGTTGTAGCCCCCTGCTTCTCGGTACCTCCCAACCAAACTCCGGAAGCAGAGTGAGCCATCCACTCAGCTCCACCCTCCATCACGGGTGTCCCACCGTGCCGCCCAGTTCCCTCAGCTAGGGTAATGTGGGCCCTGGCACCGGAACCCTCCCGTGATGGCCCTGGGTGGGGTTAGTCCTGTTCATCCTTCAGAATACTAGGCCAAGGTTCGTCCCATACTGCATCGCCCACCACTCATGGAACCGGCCGGTCCCACAAACCACAGCCCAGCCACTCCTCTCCGACACCACTGGTGATAGTGAAGCCCAGTCCATAAAAGAGGTCACAGCCCATAACATTTGCACTACTGCCGGTCACCACAAACTGTAAATTGCGTACCTCCGCTGGCTTGTACCTCGCCGTCAGTTCTTGCAATCCACAATGGACGGTCTGTTTCCTCCATATCCACAAAATGGCATTGAAAGACCCCTCACAGTAGGCCAATTCAACACGGCCCTCACTGTGTCCGTGTCCACACCATCCAATTTCACCATACAGTGCGTACGGTCATCTGTGCTCGGGGAGACGGTGTGAATAACCGTAGGAGTCATGGCGGGGGAATCCATTTCGTATCACCATTCTCCTCGCTCAAATTTCTTACAGGCCCTGGCAAAATGATGTAGGAGCCCACACTTGCCACTGTGCTTGCCTCTTGCTGGACACTTTCTAGCCTTATACCAATGCTTGGTGGACCCACAACCCAAACATTTGGGTGATCCCAGGGCAGACCTTACTTTCACAGCTGTAGCGTATTCCTCCTTGTCTTTCACGCTATCATCAGTGCCCGGGTCCACAGCCTGCGCTGCTGACTGTGATTCAGTTTGCCGGAGCATTGTTCTCTCACCGAGGTCCCGTGATAGTTTTTCCGCTGCTTCGTACTGCTGAGGTATCTTGACAGCCGTGGCTAATGTCAGTTCACCAGAGTGTGTGAGGAGTCTAGACCATGTCGTCGAACACAGTGTGTGCTCCGCCAACTGATCGCAGACCATCTCTTCCTCCAAAGCCCCAAACTGGCAGTCTCTGGCCAGCTGATGCAGCTCTGCAACATAATGTTGCACCGACTCTCCAGTCCGCTGGCGGCACTGCCGAAACTGTATCCTCCAGATGATGACATTCTCAGGAGCGTGAAAATAATGGGCCATTAGCTCAACCACGTCCACAAAACTATCAGCCTCATCCAAAGTGCTGAGAATACGCTGACCCTCCATGCCGAGATGATGGACCAGTATTGCTTGTGCATGTAGTTTCTCTAATTCACCAAGGTTCAATGCCACCAAATAATTCTGGAATGAAACTAACCACCTCACCCATGAAACCAGCGGCTCGCCGGGAAGCTCCAAAAACAGCCGAATATTAGAAATGCCCGTATCCATCCTATGCAGGACATACTGGATGCACTGAGGAGCTCATTTAGCAGCAGACTACATCATCCCAGGTGCACAACCGAGAGGTTTCGTAGGTCCTTCCTACCAACGGCTGTCAGACTGTACAACCTAAGCAGGGCTGCTCGCAGAGATAGCAAAAAGACGTAACAAACTAATAGTTTTTTTTGAATGCAAAAGATGCAATAGACTTACACAATGGTCCTCTCTGGCATACAACTAGGAACATACCGGTCGCTATGGAGGGTGAGAATATGTATGGGCACATAATCATACCATGTAGGATAACTAAGAAGACGGTTATGCTGTTTCATCCCACCTAGCAACAATGCTCTGCACTGTGTGTGTTTATATATTTACATATTTATTCCATCTAGCTACAATGCTCCGCACTGTTTTTATATATCTACATATTATTCCATCTAGCTACATTGCTCCGCACTGTGTGTGTTTATATACTTGCATATTTATTCCACCTAGCTGCAATGCTCCGTACTGTGGGTGTTTATATATTTACATATTTATTCCATCCAGCTACAATGCTCTGTACTGTGTGTCTGTGTGTGTGTGTGTGTATATATATATATTTTATAGTAATATGTACATATGTATATTAGCTGCTCTTGCTTGCTTGTTTTTTTTCTTGCCTTCTGATTGTTGCTCTGAGTGTTGCTATCCCTGTGCTGTTGCAATCCTGGAATTTCCCCGTTGTGGGACTAATAAAGGCTTATCTTATCTTATCTTATCTTATCCATGTTTTTATCCTCGTTGCCAAATGTTATGTCCATAACAAAGAACCAATAATGAGGCTGGAAGTGCAGCAGAACTCAACTTTATTATTAGAACCACAGTATTACAAAGGCACTTCCATCAGGCAGAGGTGAAGTGAAAAGAGAGTGTCCTTCGTCCACATAGCCGTTTTATACTCTGGGTGGTGGCGGAACCGGAAAGGTAGAGCCACCACCCGTGTCACACAATAATACATCTCATTAACACTACTGAACAACATTACAGGTCACCTGGGCGTTGTCAGGGTTATGGGTTAGATGTCAGGGTTAACAATGGTGTAGAGGCTCAATATGGTGGCCAGGGATTGACAAGGACATGGAGGTCATGGTTAAATTCAATTCAATTCAGTTCAGCTTTATTTATATAAAGCTATATATTATTTAAAGACTGTGTGCCCTGCCTGGCTAGCGGGAAAACTGGCATGCCACCAACTCCACCCCTGCAATCACTGCCACGGCCATCAGCCCCGTGGAAACACATCCAACTGGACATATGCGGCAAACTGAATAGCGCCCCCCAGCATCTACATTTTCTATTGGTGACCTACGACCTCCACTCCAATTGGCCCAAGGTGCGGCCCTCTGGCTCAGTCACCACCGATGTAGTCACCGACTTCCTCACCTCTCTTTTTGCCCGCTGGGGTGTGCCAGACACAATCACAATGGACAATAATAATAATAATAATAATAATAATAACTTTATTTATAGAGCACTTTTCACTGACAAAGTCACAAAGTGCTTAACATGATAAACAAAAAAGATAGTAAAATACAATAACAAAGCAAATAAAAATGCAGGCACCTAAAACAGTAAAAGAGCAAAGTAAACAGCAAAAAACACATAAAAATACAATCAACACATAGTTAGTAAAAAGCCAGGCTAAAAAGGTGGGTTTTTAGTTGCTTCTTAAAGGCCAAATGTCACGTAATTTTTTTTTCTAAATGACAACGAATTTAGATAAAATACACATAGCTTAAACCAAATATTCATACCGGAGACCATATCACCCACCTGTATTTACATAATTGCACAAAATACACCAGGTGAAGGCCCCACCTTTCTTGCTGGCTTGTGACAGCCAGTCCAGACCACGCCCATGTTTTTGACATCACCAGTTGTACCCTGGCTGCCCTGCCTATCCACATTCACACTTATCAACATTGGACAATCATGACGGAAAGTGACAGCGATTGTGAACAAATTAGTTTAGTTTTGTCTTTTTTTTTTTGTCTTTTTTTTGTCAGTGGTTCAGACAGTGACAGAGGCATTGAACCTTACAGGTTCGAGCCGTCCAAGACGGAATCAGATGCTTTGTCTGATGACAACAGTTCCAACGATGACCAGAGAGCAGAACCAGTGGAAAATGTCATTGAACTGGACATTAATCGCCTCCAGAATTGCGAAGCCGAAGGGGGTCTGTCGAGGGCGCCCCATAAATATTGATTTTTCGGAAGCCATTATTATTACAGTGGAGGAGAGCCGCTGCTGTCAAGAAATTGACCAGATCAATATGAAAATGGAGGCGCATACCTGTCAAGTGAGACGTTTTCGCCGTATTTTGGTGCCAAGCGCGGCTGTGGGGGACGGCGGAGTGGTGGGGGACACTTTTCTGGGAAATGTTTTAAATGTAGTTCGTGTTGTTATTGTCAAATATTTTAAGGAAAATACGGGGAAAATGCAATTTTAGCAAAAACGGGCGTATTGCCATTTCTGTACGCCCAAAAGAAAAATATACGGGAAAAAAAATTGAGTGTGTTGAGGAGCACGTCCTGTGTGTGATCCCCCACAGCTGGTGCTGGCAGATGGCTCAGCGGGAGCTATTATCACTACAATGAGAAGTGTGGAGTCAATCATTAGTCTGATTGTCGGGGCGGGCTGATCGCTCAGCGTGAGCTATTCTCACTACAATGAGAAGTCATTAGGACAATGGTTTAACACGTTCAGCTGTGCAGCGGTTGCGGAACAGAGAGAGATCGCCTTACAAATACAGAATTCTGTATTTGACGCTGAGTTGTGTTGTTATTGTCAAATATCCATGAATCCTTAAAATATTTGACAATAACAACACGAGTTGCATTTGGGGCATTTCCCAGAGAGGTGTCCCTTGTTGCTCCGCCGTCCCTTATAGCCGCTTTTTACGGTGTTGAAGTACGGCGAAAACGTCTCACTTGACAGGTATGAAAACATTTCCCAGAGAAGTGTCCCTTATTACCCAGCTGTCCCTGATAGTCCCGTTTTAAGGTATGGGTGAAATATCCAATTTTTTCTTTCTTGTTGCTCACTTCAACCTTCCAGTCTCCATATAAACAATCAATTGAAATACCCCAAGCATCAAACTAGGGTACAATCGATTTCGTCACTTCCGCCTTCTTCCCCAGGCGATTCCAGGGGCCGTGTCAGGCCAAGCGCGGCAGTTTTAAATTAACGAATATTCCGTTGTTACTGAAGCATATGCACCAAGACCCGAACGGATCGGTTCCCTTTTATATCTAGTTTCAAGATATTTAAAGTACCCTGTTACGTGACATTTGGCCTTTAAAAATATCAATGGAAGGTGCAGATCTAAGTTCAAAGAGTAAAGAGTTCCAAAGTCTGGGAGCAACAGCAGCAAAGGCTCTATCGCCTTTGGTTCTGAGCCTAGTGCTCGGGACTACCAGTAGGTTCTGATTAAAAGACCTGAGAGACCTGCTGGGATGGTATAGATGGAGCAGGTCACTGATATAAGAAGGTGCCTCATCATGAATGGCTTTGTAAGTAAGGACAAGAACTTTAAAATCAACTCTATAATTTACATTATATTATTTGTAATATAATTTCTCTATATATATATTTATATTAATATGTACTTATGTATACTAGCTACTCTTGTTTTTTCTTGCCTTCTGATTGTTGCTCTGAGTGTTGCTATCCCTGTGCTGTTGCAATCCTGGAATTTCCCCATTGTGGGACTAATAAAGGCTTATCTTATCTTATCTTACAGGAGGCCAATGCAAGGAGGCCAAAACAGGAGTGATATGAAAGAACCTACTGGACCTAGTCAGTAATCTAGCAGCAGAGTTCTGGACTAACTGTAGGCAATGTAAAGAGGATGTACTGAGGCATGTGAAGAAAGCATTACAGTAGTCCAAATGTGAAGAAACAAAGACATGAATAATAGTTTCTAACTGACTGTAGAAAACCAGTGACCTAATTTTGGAGATATTTCTGAGGTGGAAAAAAGCAACTCCAGGTCAGAGATTCGACATGCTGATCAAAACTCAGCGACTGGTCAAAAATGACACCAAAATTTTTTAGATTAGACTGTACATTAACACCTAATGAACCAATGTTATTAACCATCTTAGGAATTAGATTACCAGGTGCTACAATAAGGACTTCAGTTCTGTCAGCATTAAGTTGCAAAAAGTTACTAGACATCCAGTCCTTAATTGCAGACAGACAATCATGAATAATTTTTAAACTGTCAACATGGTCAGGTTTAAAAGAAAAAAAAAACAGCTGTAAATCAACAGCAGTGATAAGACACACCTTTGAATATTTTGATGACAGAACCAAGTGGCAGCATGTACAGGGCAAATAAAAGTGGACCCAGAATAGAACCCTGAGGCACCCCACAGGTTAAAGGAGCAGAGTCAGATGAGTAAGAGAAAACTGCCATGGAAAAAACTCCTACCAGAAAGGTAGGAGGAAAACCAATCCTTGGCTCTTCCAGAAATCCCTATCCAATCTCTAAGCCTTTGTAACAAAATATAATGATCAATAGTATCAAATGCCGCAGTAAGATCTAATAACACTAAAACAGAGCATCTGCCAGAGTCTGATGACATTAAATTATTATTCAACACTCTGAGAAAAGCGGTCTCTGTTGAGTGTTCCATCCATCCATCCATCCATCCATCCATCTTCTTCCACTTAATCCTTTTCGGGTCGCGGGGGGGGGGGGGGAGCTGGAGCCTATCCCAGCATCTTTGGGCGAGAGGCAGGGTACACCCTGGACAGATCGCCTGTCCATCACAGAGCCAACACAGAAAGACAGACAACCATTCACTCTCACAGTCATACCTAAGGACAATTTAGAATCCCCAGTTTGATGCCAATAGACCTAACTTGCATGTTTTTGGCATGTGGGAGGAAACCAGAGAAATCCAGGAGTAAACCCACGCAGACACGGGGAGAACATGCAAACTCCACACAGACCACTGCTGGAATCGAACCCAGGATCCCCCGGCCAAGGATGAGTTGCTGTGCTGCCGCAGTGCTAACCACTCCACCACTGCACTGCCCTCTGTTGAGTGTTTCTGACGAAAACCTGACTGAAATTTGTTGAAAATATTGTGTTCAGAGTCAGTGACCTGCTTGGCGACAGCTTTTTCTTAAAGCTTAGAAACAAAAGGAAGCTTAAAAAAAAAATTGGCCTGAAGCTTTTGAAAACAGATGGATCAAGGTTAGTTTTTTTTTTTTTTAAAGTGGCTGCACAACTGCATGTTTAAAATACGAGGGGACACAACCAGGTTCAAGTGAACCGTTAATGATATTAACCAGTGATGTACCCACTGAGCCAATTACCTCTTTAAACAATGAGGTAGGCAAGATATCTGAAGGGCAGGAGGAGGATTTCATGGAGCCCACCAACACTAACAAATCCTCAAAACAAATTGGGGTAAAATAACTTAAAATGGCCTGTCTATTGGGACAATCAAGGATTAGAGAAGAGGAATGAGTAAAACCAGCACTAACAGCAGTAACCTTGTCAACAAAGAAGGGAAGAAACTTGTTACAGTCATTAATTGAATGAACACGGGGAGCAGAAGTGACAGGGTTAACTATACTGTTTATTGTGCTGAAGAGGATCTTTCGATTGTTACTATTGGAGGAGATGATATTGGAAAAATAAGAAGTCCTTGCCGTTTTAATCATATTGTTAAATTCAATTAACAGTTCCTTACGGTACAACCGATGCACCTCAAGTTTAGTGGACTTCCACAGTCTTTCCACCCTCCGACATTTACGTCTAAAACAACAAAGATCTTCATTTAACCAGGGGGATGAATTAACAGCACGGACAATCCTGGTTTTCAGGGGAGCAACTACATCTAAGATGCTTGAACACTGAGTTAAAAGAACAGACCAAGCTCTCAGTGTCTTCTTCAGAGGATAAAACCACACTGCTGTCAAAGGCAGCAGAAAATTTCACAGCTGAAAAACAGTCAATCACATGAGAGCATTTTACACGCTTACCAGTGTAGCAGTCTAATTTAAATGATAAATTAAAAAGAACACAAAAATGGTCTGACACAAGAAGCTCCTTAGTCTGAACGTTGTTCACATTAAGACCAAGTGTAAAAACAAGATCAAGTGTATTTCCTTTGATATGTGTAGGGCCAGATAGACACAAAACAAAATTAAATGATTCAATAATACTCAAAAAAATAACTGTAAAACTGTTGTTGGGATCGTTAACATGATCTCCAAGTAATAAAATCTGCTCAAATTTAATAACGGAAGTTAAAAAATCACTAAACTTACATAAAAAAGAGGCATTTACTCCTGGAGGGTGGTAGATTAAAACACAGTAAAATGGGTCTGAGGAACTGATTTTTAAAATCATCAGTTCAAATGATAAAAAACTTCCATGGCTCACCATCTGTGTAACGAAGCGGCTCCGGTTCACAATGGACATACCAACACCGCAGCCTGTCAATCTCAGAGCACAGGAGAAAGTACAATCCGGTGGACAAAGTTCAATTAACCCCTTGCACTCTGGTCAATTTCCCTAAAAACGCCAAAAAATAACGTGCCCAAAGTAAATCGAAAGCTGTTCTTCAATCGTTTGCAGCATCTTCATGGGGTCGGTCTCATTTAAAAGAAATGAGAATTTTTTGGCAAAACAGTCATAATCTCTCTAAGTGCTCCGGCCACTGAGTTACAGTCATCTAAACATAGTGAACTTGAAGAAAATAAATTTGGCCTGGGTGTTTTTTTGGATACAAATGCTTGCAAATAACATACAGCTTCAGATCCGGGCTGGAAAATGCAAAAGAAATGTAGAACCAAGTGTTATCCAGCTGAGGTCCAAATTTTGTAACAATACCACAAAAAAATGAATATATTACACAGCTTTTTCCTCAGGTAGTTCCCAGGCGTTTTTGAACTGTGCCAAATTGTGCCAAATGGCACAGTTTGGTAAAACGTCTGTAACTTTTGAATGATTCAATATAGAAGCTTCATCTTGGGCTCTAATGAAAGGCGACACTCAGGGCTCTGTGTGTGTGTGTGGGGGGGGTTGTCCCCCCCCTCGCTACAGAGGACGGACATCGCCCATTGCGCCACAGTCCGTCATGCAGCGATGACGCACAGCTGTAATTTACCGATCGGTCAAAAGTCATTTTGATTACAATTTTCAGGGATAAAGAATAATTTAGCTTAGAACACTTACCTCTTCACAGCAGAAGTGGAGCTGGTGAACTTCTTCCTCATTGTCAGACAAACGCAACGCTGGTCTCGCGACCCGATCAAAACATAATTCCATTATTGTGGTTTTGGCGAACGATTTTTCAAAACAAATAACAGTAGTAATTAAAAAAAGACTGGCGAACGCGTGTGTGTCACTCAGCCTTCGTCGTCGGCCTCCGTCGGTCTATGATGACCATGGAAGAGAATCCTAAACGTCTACGTCTACTCTGTTGGAATAAAAACAAAAAAAGCACCGCCTGTGGCTGAACATGCCGATGCACAAATGGCAGTCCCTGTCACACAGGCCGCACTTGTGGATGGTCTCCGTGCTGCTGGGTCTGTGGGGTTCTTCCTGCGGGTCCTTTTTTTCATCTGCTGCAGCAGTCAGTCTCTCTTCACCCAGCCTTACACAAAACAGCTCGCAAACTTCTGTGCTTCAATTGGCTTGCTGCATTCACAGCGTTGGTAGGTGGGTCCTTCTTGCTAGGTTTTCAGTCATTGAACCACTGCACGGTGGCGCAGTGGTTAGCACTGCGGCAGCACAGTTCACCCTTGGCCGGGGGATCGTGAGTTCGATCCCAGCCCCCGACCAACAGTGATCTGTGCGGAGTTTGCATGTTCTCCCCGTGTTGCGTGGGTTTACTCCGGGATTTCTCCGGTTTCCTCCCACATGCTAAAAAAACATGCAGGTTAGGAATATGGGGCGTTTGCGCACGCAGCGACCGGCAGCTGGTGGCTTGTAAATACAGAAGTCACCAGACTGCAAAACAAATCTACCTACGGGTACAAAGAAGTAACAAAAAAAAAATAAATAAATCAAAAAAAAATTGGTTCTTCAAGGTTTCAGAAACCCAATTCAAGGCTCTTATTAGTCGAATGAGAGGTCAATCATATCCGATCTGTTCGCGGCTGTGTCTGTAGTGGGAGAACGGAAATGCAGCTTTTTTTTCCAGTGCGCTCTTAGGACGCAGTGCCCTCGTGCACCCTAGAGCGCACGAGAGCGCCCTCTGTGCGCTGTAGGACGCAGAGGCCTGCCCGTCCGCGGTACACCGGAGTGCAAGAGGTTAAGGAGGTAAATTCCTCACTTCTCTGCCAAGTCTCAACAAGAAGTAAAAAGTCCAGCCCTGCAGTGATGAATAAATCATTCAAAAAGAGTGATTTATTTGCGATGAAACGTGCGTTAAGCAATGCCAGTTGGATGGGCTCTGTAACAGTAGCAGTCTCGCCAGGAATGGGGGCCGGTCAAAGTCAGTGTTGGCACCCACTACTTTCAGGGGATTTCCTGGCTCGAAGCAGGGAGAAGGCCGGTTGGCACGGTAGAACAGGGAAGACAGGCCGGAGAAATGACAACCTCACTCCGGGCACACCTGAGGGCCAAGATCCAGGAAAGAGGCTAGCTCCAGAATTAAGAGAAGACGAGGTGGAGTGAGCAAGACGGCAGAGCCGAGCAAGCCTTCTGGATTTCACCATGGCACCTGCACGTCTTGCCCGAGGTGTGGATCGCTTTCTGCCGGTATAACCACAGCGGGGATCCCAGGTACCAACGGAAAGTTGCAAACACAGAGACCGGTGGAAGAATCTTCCCTCTTGATTATGACAGCAAAACCCACCATGGAAGATCAAATATCCAACAGCACTTGGCGATCATAAACAATGGCTGATTGCACATGATCCAGACACAATAACACAACCAAAAACAAGACAAACACGGCAACAAGAGGAGACGACCAGCAGGCAGAAACACAGGCAGCGCAGCCATCTTGCTGTCACTCTTTTCAACGGACAGCAGTTCAGCAGTTATGTTATATGTGTTAAATGTGAGTCAGGCTGTTATATTTGTGTATTTATAATATTTATAATATTTATGTTAAATGTGAGTCAGGCTGTTATATTTGTGTATTTATAATATTTATAATATTTATAATTGTGTATTTATAATTTTTCTGCATTGATGTATGTGGTTATTGTGTATATTTTTTATCTTGATTCTTTTTTCTAAAGCCCATCCAGGGACAAGAGTTGCAAATTAGCTAATAGCTATACACTCTATGTGCAACACATCAGATTGATTGTCTTTGATTAATTGTCTATGTTTATTGCACTGTCCCTGTCAAATAAACTAATCTACTACTACTACTACCTCGGTGGTTGTTCGAAGCCTTCATGAAAGAAAGGGGCATCAAACAGATAAAACCCGCCTTCTACCACCCTCAGGCGAACGGGGGTGGTGGAGAGATTCAACCACACCCTCAAGAACGGTCTTTCAGCACATTTAGAGGATGGGCTCCCATTTTCAGCTGCACTACAGAGCACCCCATTACATTATAGAGCAACACCTCACGCCACGACGAGCAGCTCCCCGGCATTACTGATGCTGGGACGCAAGATAAGCCTTCCCCTGGACTGACTACACCCCCCGGCAGCTGCTACACCGCTGGAGATGCCCTCACCTACAGTAGACGGAGGGTAGTTGAACAACAACAACGAATGAAGCAAAGGTTCGACAAGAAGCGCCGAACGAGGGAATCCAGACTCGCAGTGCTGGACTGGTTTCAGATCCGATATCCCAACCGCACCCACAAGTTGCAGTCGTTTTGGACAATGCCAATGCAGTTCACAGCACAGTTGGGTCCAGCCACTTTTCGTCTAGCTGATGGGTCACGGTGGCATGCCAGCCGCCTCAGAAAAGTGACACTGACTTCGGTCCCAGCCCAGGAGACAGCCACAACCACAGCAAGACCAGGCTGGGACTTCAACGATACAAGACCCACAACCCCCGATGAACGTCCGACGGAGCCGGCGATGGTGGCGCAACCCGAGCGCTGCTCGGCTCAGGTTTCACAAAGATCCCACTACCTTAGGGACTTTGTAACTAAATAATGGACTCTTAAGTGTAGCCAGGACGTGACCAATAACAGTGGCAGAATAACTCACTCGGTCATGCGGGCATACTGTTAGTCCACCCGGGTGCCCAGGTAGCTGTACATAGTTCTTTGGGTTTTTCAAGTGGGGATAAATGTGGTGTTTAGACGTGGTGGCTTGCCGTAGGTAATGTCATCACATGGTGAACTGGCTGTGGCGCAATACGGCGCCACCCTTCTGTATATAGTTCAGTTGTGTATTGAATAAAGGAGAGTGCATTTCATGCCCATTGTCCGTGCCTCATTCTTAGACATAACAGTGATCTCATCACGTAATTATTTCTCCAAAGTTGCATTACCTGCACTGTGTGAAAAATACAGATGGAAATAACTGTCGAGTATTTTGCAACTACGACTGACTTATGCTCAAGCAGAACAACGGAGCCCTACCTGTCCCTGACAATTCACTACATTGATGGAGATTTTAAAATGAAGAGTGATTGCTTGCAGATGTCGTTTTTCCCCACAAGACCACACAGGAGAAGGTATAGCCCATGGACTGAGGGAAGCGCAATCATCTTGGGGCTGGCATGAGGAGACACTAGTCTGCATAACAACAAACAGTGGATCTAGTGTCGTCAAGGCTCCAGTGCTTTGGCCACAGGCTGCATCTAGCAATTGGTAAGTAGGACGAATAAAAAAAAAATATTAAAAAAGTACACATAATTGAAATCTGTGTTGTTCCTAAAGTTAATGAATAATCATGATTAATAATCATGATTTCAATAGTGCTCAAAATAATCATGATTATCATTTTGGCCATAATCATGCAGCAATAGCTCACAACTTCCTGTGGGATGGTTGTAGTGTCTCAGGTTTGTGCACACTTTTTTCCTCTGCTGATTACATGATGCTGTCCAGCTGCCCTAATCTACCATCTGTGTCTCATCAGCTGCAGCCTTTTTATATGGGTGTGTCCCCTTGCTTCACAACGGGAATGTTAAACTTAGTTGCCAGCAGTGCAGTGTGCTCTTTCCTCCTGTGTGCCAACCTGAAGCGCTCTCATGCATTCCTCCTCACTTTTTGTCCAATGTTGGAAAATGTAAGAACATCTTACCATAACTCCTTCTTCTGATGGTAACCTGAAACATACAGTATCTCCTAAGATTTGTTCTCACCGTTTCTTAGGCGGATTGGAATTCCTACCTTGCAGAACCGTAAACCTGGAAATCCTCTAATACTCTCTTCAAGTAAGTCTATAACCAAATATTGCAATATCCTAACATAAAATTTCTCAGGCCCAAGGCACACTCTCCACGCCTCTTCAGAATACTCCTCACCATAACAAAACTGGAAAAACACATCCAAAGCTAAAGACTGGATTCACTCTTGTCAGAGGGAAACAATAACCAACCTGCAACAAACTCACGGCTTCATTAAGTATTATAATCAATAAAAAAGAAATTCATTATGTACTTTGGCCATTATTACCTGTTTCCATTATACTTAATGTTGTCTCTCCTCTCCTTCTCTGCAGGGTTGCAGGTTCTCTCCATTCACGCTCACTGTTATAATCAATAAAACTTTGTTAAAACTTTTCAAAAGAGTATCTCTTTGCAGTATTTGCATCTGGGTCATTATGTTCATATTCCCCAAGTGTGTGTTGTTTTTTTTTTTCATACGATGCTCCTTGCAGGTTAAGTATGCCATGTCTGCCCTGTTTTTCATTCCGTCTTTGTTATAAAATCCAAAAACAGGCCCGACATTTCTCAGTTCTTCCTCCGGTGTTGTTCTACGACTGCTTCCTAATTTGTACATCTGGCTACAAATCTCGCAAGACAAGCTATGACTTCACCTGCCAATGTGTGCTTACTTTGCATTATGCAGTGGAATGAAAACTCACTGGGTTAATTGATACCCAAGAGTTTGCAGTACACATATCTAATTGATAAAAGATTGGTACATGCTTTTAGGGATTGTGCAGCATCGTGTGTGCCAAGTATCACAATACTATATTAAATCAATCTTTTGCCCCACCTCTACACACCTGCATAATGACATTTGCCATGATTTTGTTACATCACCATCTAACTATTCCAAGGGGCCAATTGGGATGATAAATCACACCTTAGCTTGTCCATCTTGCTAGTAAGAGACCTTAAGTTTGCAACCAAGAACAGTGGTGTGTCCTATTTAGCCTGCCATGTTTATGTTGTCTCTGCTACCATCTCCTCGGTAATTCCCCAATGATAAGAGAAAATAAAAATGCCCATCGTTACAATGTAGGCTCAATGGACAGCTATTGTAATTAATAAGTAATAGGGCTGGGAATCATCACTAATTTCCA
This sequence comes from Pholidichthys leucotaenia, assembly GCA_020510985.1. NCBI lineage: Eukaryota > Metazoa > Chordata > Actinopteri > Cichliformes > Pholidichthyidae > Pholidichthys > Pholidichthys leucotaenia. Next base: position 50,750,105 of record CM035844.1, read on the forward strand.
GAACTGATTCGATTCCGATTCTTGAGGTTCTGAGTTGATTCAATTCCAATTCGATCTGATCCCGATTCAATCAGGGAAATTACCATTTTAACAGCTATTTTACGTGCAAGGGAAAAAAAAATCTTAGAGACCTAATGCTGCAAATTATACCAGGAATACTCCAATTTTGTTAATACATAAATTATCACATAAAGAACTGACCACAAATCAGTTACAATAATGCAATTTTTATTATTTAACTTATGATTTCACAAAGTGCTCACAAGTGCTTTCTTTAGTGCAAAGGGTGTGTAGTGTCAAGTTAACCACCCAGAGTCGGTAAACAAAATCAATGTATGAAGATTGTATACATTTTCTCACTGTATTTCAGTCCCTCTGGGATTTCGTCGGCTGTTTTTGTAATTGTTGCGGCCCAAAAAGCCTGAATTTGTGGGAGCTTTTCCAAAAAGTTGTGCTAAAAGTTGCAACATTTTTAGAGGTTTTTTGCACTTAAAGTTGTGTGAAGAAGTACAGATTTTCAAGTAGCTGCTTTTTCCATAGTTTACAGTGATGCTATCCTATGTAACACCACAAGAAAAGCACAGGATTGCCAAACATTTCCTATTAAACAGTGATTTATTTAGAATTAAATGCTCAGGAAAATTGTCAAAAAATGACCAACACTGTATTCTTGCTGAGAACTTAAAAAAGATAAATAAAAGAATTACCAATCACAACTAAATTGCACTGGATGCATGTTAGAGTATGGAGAAAATTATGGCAACACCTTCTTGAATCTTGAATTTGAAAAATAAGACCCTAAAATACTTGAGGTCTCCTCCACTGACAACCTCTTCCCTTCAGAACGTCTCAGTGCAGGATGGATCTTGGAGTGGAAACCCAGTTTTCACAGATCTTAAGGGGATATGAAGAGGAGAGTATATTTCAAAGTAAAATTAATAATCATATTTTTAGATCTCCACACCCCGGCTCGGCCCTGATCTCTCTGTGGGTTCTGGCTTCACTGTGTATGTGCATTGTGTGTTTTCATTCCTTCACTTTAGCCGCTACCTGATTGGCAGCTGTTAGTCAGCATTATGATCTTTTTCCCACGCTGCTGACAGTCTGTCGGTCCTACCACGCCCCCTCACTCGCCGTATTCCACCAGCTGTCCAAGCCCCGGTACTTATCTGCCCCGCACAGGTGCTCCCAATTTGTGTGACCAGCGGCGTTTGGATTTAAGCAGCTATTTGCTAGACAAATGCCGCTGAGTCATTTCTACCCTCCATGGTGTGACCGTCACGTCAGAAGGAATTGTGATTCGTGCTCGATGGGAGATTTGGACTACTCGGACGGTTCCTACCCGTGAGTTAACTGTTTAGTGTTTCCTTGTGCAGTATTTCTGCTACGCTGAGCTGATAGCGTTTCTCTCCGCTGATCTATTGCTACGCTTAAGGCTGTTGTCCAGTTTGCTTTGCCCTGGGTCAGTTGAACCTCCTAGAGTCTTCCCCGCTCTCCCGAGCGCAGCTGTGTAGTATTATTTTCCTGTGGCCACAGTACACAGTGGTCTGCCCGCCGGTCACTTTGGCGTCAGCCATTTTGTGTACATCACTACCTTTTTGTAAGTCTTTATGTTTTGAACTGTTTCATGTCAATAAATGTGTGTTTGGTGAACCTCTAGCGTTTAAATCCTCACCCCTCCTTCTCCCCACCGTGCGCAATGGAAGGGCGCATGGGGGGTTTATGACAGAATCCAGCAATAAAGAAAAGAAATAACCACCCTTAAATAGGGCCAGAAACAAATGAACACAAATGGTAACAAGTGTAAATCACATGAGTGGGCTGGAAGAGAAGGTGATGACAATCAGCTGTGAGTCATGAGGAGAGAAGACGGGGCTGACAGCTTGACAGGGGCACCGCCCACAACCAGGAAAAAACCCGGAAGTACCTCTGACAGCTGCAACCCCGGAGAGAGACAAAGAAAAGAAAACCGGCAAGAAGCGAATATAATGTGATGACAAAGACAAGTAAACCCAAATATGTAAATAAAACTCCAATGAACGTAAACAGGAAAATAAGACACACTAAGAAACAATGCAGAATATGTGAAAACCAACCAAAGATAAAATGACAGGAATAGAATTCAAAAATACAACACTTAACAAATAAGGAAAAAAGGCAGAGACTGAGCAAGGCGGAATCCCCGCATGCTCAGATCGTGACACTCATACTCCCTCTCTCTCCCTCTTTTTCCTTAAACCCATGGGAATCCAAATTCTACACAAAATTTTTGTAACATTTTTATTAGAACTGTGTAAATTTTCTTTAACCTCAGGGACTGCACAGATCAGAGCTTTAAGTACTACAGATTAATCATGAGAATAATATGGTGATCTTAAGTGTATGGTATGTTCATATTTCATGCAATCAAGTAACCCTAATTATTGCCATGTTTAATTCTGCTGATCTTAAAGGCTTTATGTTTGTGCCACTCCTGTGAGTTTAATAAAGAAGGGTTACTAAAGCTAGAAAGTGTGATTTCTCCTTTTCCATTATTGTAACAACTCAGTGTCAAGAATTCTGCCTCCAGACTATGAGACTGATCAAATATTGCCAACAGAATTATTAACTAGGGCTTAATTTACTAATTGCCAAATTCTTAAGCTTAAGTCTTTGTCCATAAGAGTTACTGCCTCTATAAAATGCGGATGGTGCCCCAACTGGTATTACAAATGAGGTGATACAAGTATTATTAATAAGCTTTAAACTTAGTTTAATAATTAGTTAGGCCCAGAAATATTTGGACAGTGACACAATCTTCATGATTTGGGCTCTGCATGCCACCACATTGGATTTGAAATGAAACAACTACAATGGAATTGAAGTGCAGACTTTAAGGTTTAATTCAAGGGGTTGAACAAAAATATGTGATTAAACATGTAGGAATTGTAGCTATTTTTATACAAACGCTCCTCATTTCAGGGGCTCAAAAGTAATTGGACAAATAAACATAACCCTAAGTAAAATGTTACTTTTCAATATTTTGTTGAGAATCCTCTGCAGGCAATGACTGTCTGAAGTCTGGAACCCATGGACATCACCAAACGCTGGGTTTCCTCCTTTGTGATGCTTTGCCAGGCCTTTACTGTAGTTGTCTTCAGTTGTTGCTTGTTTGTGGGTCTTTCTGCCTTAAGTTTTGTCTTGAGCAAGTGAAATGCATGCTCGATTGGGTTGAGAGCTGGTGATTGACTCGGCCATTGCAGAATATTCCACTTCTTTGCTTTAAAAAACTCCTGGGTTGCTTTTGCAGTATGTTTTGGATCACTGTCCATCTGCACTGTGAGGTGCCATCCAATCAACTTTGCTGCATTTGGCTGAATCTGAGCAGAAAGTATATCCCTATACACTTCAGAATTCATCCGGCTGCTTCTGTCTTTTGTCACATCATCAATAAACACAAGTGACCCAGTGCCATTGGAAGCCATGCATGCCCATGCCATCACACTGCCTCCACCATGTTTTACAGAAGATGTGGTGTGCTTTGGATCATGAGCTGTTCCAATTCTTCTCCAAACTTTCTTCTTCCCATCATTCTGGTACAGGTTGATCTTAGTCTCATCTGTCCAAAGAATGCTGTTCCAGAACTGGGCTGGCTTCTTCAGGTGTTTTTTGGCAAAGTCAATTCTGGCCTTTCTATTTTTGAGGCTGATTAATGGTTTGCACCTTGTGGTGAATCCTTTGTATTTACTCTCATGAAGTCTTCTCTTTATCGTAGACTTAGATACTGATACACCTACTTCCTGGAGAGTGTTCTTCACTTGAGTGGATGTTGCGAAGGGGTTGTTCTTCACCATGGAAAGGATTCTGTGATCATCCACCACTGTTGTCTTCCGTGGACGTCCAGGCCTTTTTGAGTTCCCAAGCTCACCAGTGCACTCTTTTTTTTCTCAGAATGTACCAAACTGTTGATTTGGCCACTCCTAACATTTCTGTTATCTCTCTGATGGATTTCTTCCTTTTTTTTTTCAGCCTCAGGATGGTCTGTTTCACCTCCATTGAGAGCTCCTTTGACCGCATGTTGTGTGTTCACAGCAACAGCTTCTAAATGCAAACGCCACACCTGGAATCAACTCCACACCTTTTAACTGCTTAATTGATGACAGGTTAATGAGGAAAGAGCCCATGCAGCCTTGTTATTTTTTTTTTTTTTTTGCAGCCTTCTGAGTCAATTGTCCAATTACTTTTGGTCCCTTGAAAAAGAGGTAGCTACATATTAAAGAGCTGTAATTCATAAACCCTTCCTCCAATTTGGATGTGAATACTCTCAAATTACAGCTGAGAGTCTGCACTTTAAGACCACATTGATAATATAATTGTATCCTGAATATGTTTTCGTAAACGGCTAAAATAACAAAACTTGTGCCACTGTCCAAATATTTTTGGGCCTAACTGTATTAATCATTACATTTCAAAATTGTAGGACTCGGCGCTACATATATTCTACATATTCTACTGATTTCCTTCTGGGGATCAATAAAGTATACACACAAAAAAATTATTAATACGCATGTGAAGCAGAGTGTTGCAAATTCTGTTTAACATCACAGTGACGGTATAGTCCTACAGTGTATCACTACTCCTAGAATGTCTATTGTCCAATTAAGTTGTTCAGTCAGAACCAATTGCTGTAACAGAAGGCTTGGAAAGGGGAACTGATGAGACACAGCCAAAGATGAAGTAGTAATACTCTTCTGACAAAGTTGTATAGGGAAGGCAATAAACAATCTTGTCATCAGCACGATCCATCATCTTTTCTGCAGCATGTCTCTCTCTGTGCTGGCAGTTCTTTGTGCCGACAGCTTAATCACTCCACTGCTCTCGGCCCACTGCCTCGACACACATATCATTCTCAGTCTGACCCTTTTCTACTATGTTCCCCACTCTTTATATTATCAATCCACTAAGCTGCTCTCCAAACTTCTCAATCAACGAGTATTAAGTTTTGAATGACAAAGCCCAGTAAATTCCCTTCTGCCTTGTTTTCAGAAGATAAAATGTTTCTCGGAGAGAAGCAACACATGTTGAGACCAGAGGGCTGTGGTCTAGTCTGAATGTGCTAAAAGTGAATCTGCCTACCACTATATGAAGAAAATAACCCTAAATGTGCACTTTATTGATTACTTGACATGTCACAAGTTCATAGGAGAAAACACCAGCAAAGTTTTTCAGTTATTTCAGAGACTGGAACGTGTACACCGTAACAACAGTTCTCACCGAAAGTTGGTTCAACTTTACACTATTCTGAGCTCGCTGCTGCAGCAAGGACAAATACAGCCTTCAGTGCAACGGGTATTCTATTCATGGCTTACTAAATTTTCTATTCTGACACATTTGGCTTGAGATACACACATTTATTTGACCCTCCAGTAAATTCCATTTAAAGTCAGCCTGGTTGAGTTAATTGGTATAAACATGCTCCAGGCTATATTTTAATTAGAAATGTGGAGCAATTTATCCAGTTAGATGTGACAATGCCTCTTGAATCGTCATCTTAATTTACCTGGAAATTAGTGTTGGGCTGAAGCATGTCAAAAAAGTAACATGTAAGGGCAGGAGATCAATTGAAAAGGTTAATGCGTCAAGACGGAGGCACAGAGACCAATTGTGCAAAAATGCCTTCTGCATTTTAAAATATTTATGGCTATGAAATCTGGGGAGAGAAAATCAAAACTCACTGACTGATTTTAAAGTGTAGCCTCTGGTCACTTCCAGTTGTAAAGATACACACGTGGACAAAATTGTTGGTACCTCTCTGTTAATGAAAGAAAAACGCACAATGGTCACAGAAATAACTTGAATCTGACAAAAGTGGTAATAAATAAAAAATCTATGAAAATTAACCAATGAAAATCAGACAATGCTTTTGAATTGTGGTTCAACAGAATTACTTTAAAAATAAACTCATGAAACAGGCCTGGACAAAAATGATGGTACACTTAACTTAATATTTTGTTGCACAACCTTTTGAGACAATCACTGAAATCAAATGATTTCTGTAACTGTCAATGAGACTTCTGCACCTCTCAGCAGGTATTTTGGCCCACTCCTCATGAGCAAACTGCTCCAGTTGTCTCAGGTCTGAAGGGTGCCTTCTCCAGACGGCATGTTTCTGCTCCTTCCACAGATGTTCAATAGCATTTAGATCAGGGCTCATAGAAGGCCACTTCAGAATAGTCCAATGTTTCGCTCTTAGCCATTCTTGGGTGTTTTTAGCTGTGTGTTTTGGGTCATTATCCTGTTGCAAGACCCATGACCTGCGACTGAGACCAAGCTGTCTGACACTCGGCAGCACATTTCTCTCTAGAATACCTTGATAGTCTTGAGATTTCATTGTACCCTGCACAGATTCAAGACACCCTGTGCTAGATGCAGCAAAGCAGCCCCAGAACATAACACAACTTCCTCCATGTTTCAGAGTAGGGACAGTGTTCTTTTCTTGGTATGCTTCATTTTTGCGTCTGTGAACATAGAGCTGATGTGCCTTGCCAAAAAGTTCCAGTTTTATCTCGTCTGTCCATAGGACATTCTCCCAGAAGCTTTGTGGCTTGTTAACATGCATTTTGGCAAATTCCAGTCTGGCTTTTTTATGATTTGTTTTCAACAGTGGTGTCCTCCTTGGTCGTCTCCCATCAAGTCCACTTTGGCTCAAACAACGACGGATGGTGCGATCTGACACTGATGTAACTTGACCTTGGAGTTCACCATGAATGTGTTTAGAGGTTGTTCTGGGCTCTTTTGTTACCATTCGTATTATCCGTCTCCTGCTGCTGCCACGTCCAGGGAGGTTGGCTACAGTCCCATGGATCTTAAATTTCTTAATAATATGTGCAACTGTAGTCACAGGAACATCAAGCTGCTTGGAGATGGTCTTATAGCCTTTACCTTTAACATGCTTGTCTATAATTTTCTTTCTAATCTCCTGAGACAACTCTCTCCTTTGCTTCCTCTGGTCCATGTTTAGTACGGTACACACAATGTCAACAAACAGCACAGTGACTACTTGTCACCCTTTAAATAGGCCGACTGACTGATTACAACTTTGTAGACACCTGTGATGTTAATTACAGGACACATCTTGGTTGAACATGTCCCTATGGTCACATTATTTTCAATCTTTTCTAGAGGTACCATCATTTTTGTCCAGGCCTGTTTCATGAGTTTGTTTTTTAAAGTAATTCTGTTGAACCACAATTCAAAAGCATTGTCTGATTTTCACTGGTTAATTTTCATAGAATTTTTATTTATTACCACTTTTGTCAGATTCAAGTTATTTCTGTGACCATTGTGGGTCTTTCTTTCATTAACAGAGAGGTACCAACAATTTTGTCCATGGCTGTAATTATAGCTACGCTTCCCATTTTGCACCAGTGGATTTGTCAGTTTATGTCAGCGCAGTCTGTTTTTCACACAGTATCACACTATAATTACCTGTGCACTGGGCACCCGCTGTATGCTGCAAGGAGGCGATACCTTTAAGTCTACCTTTAAGGCACCGGCACAATCTCGGGGCATTGGTATTTTGTTGTATTTTATGACAATGCACTTTTGATCTGCAAAAAGCAGGCCTATTGCCAGTGACATATCCATTGCTATTTCAGCAGCGCATTTAAAAGGCATGGACATGCATGTATGGCTGTTCCAATACCAGGGCTAGAATTTCTGTGTCCATTATTTTGACAGACTGATTTTGTAAAACTGTCATAATCCCTCACATGATCTTTCATTCATTCATTGACAATCTGTCCAGGGTGCACCCTGTCTTTCTCCCAAAGACATTGGGATAGGTTCCAGCCCTACCTCATTAAGAGGATGAATGAATGAATGAATTGTAAATTTACAGACAAGTACACACATTAAGCATTTATTTATTTATTTATCCTCTCAAGTGCACAAAATGTGTTTTTGTTTTTTTAACAACCGGACTTTACTGTACTGTTGTGCAGGGGGACCAGTGTGCCCTACACTGGGAAAAGACCTGTCATTGTGGCCACAGGAGAGCCACCTGGCCGGTATTCCATCCACCGTCAAAGCGCACAATGAACATCTATCAAAAACAAAACATCTATCATTATCTAATTTATGAATGTTTTTTGCTCTTCATTCACTGTAATTCTTTTAACAGACTCATTCAATAGGAAAGGCTTTTTTCGTTAAAATATAGCAATTTTGCATTCAGCAGATGAGAGAACATTAACATGCCTCAGGCTGAGATCTTCTGGAGAAACGATTCACTTTTCCACAGTTTCACGGACGAGTTTGGATGACAGCGATGAAAATATAACTGAAGGAATTTTTACGTCTTTTTACGTTTTTAAGTCTGTCAAACTCATGGACAAAAAGAAAGACTGGAATAGCCTCTGAACTTTATAGCTGTCATCCTTGTGTAATTAGGGCCTGAGCCATTGACAACATCAGTCAGTGAAAGCCCTATCGTAATTGCTCAGCTAGCTCGAAGAAATTCTTCCGCCTAAATGAATGAATTTTTCACCCTCTGAACGTTAACCAAAATGCAATTTTTTTTGGTAGACCCCTCAGACCCGGCGAAAAATTTGATAAACTGGAAAACATATGCCCCCCCACCCCTCATTTTTGTGGGTGGGGCCAAACGTACAAGGTCTATGGAGACTAGAGACCATAAACTTTGCCATACAGACATAAAATCTGGGTGAGGTGTGCATCACCTCAAGACATGCAAAAAACATAGTTGTGGCCCATATCCACCACCAACAGGAAGGCCGCCATCTTGCCTCAGATAAGATAAGATAAGATAAGATAAGCCTTTATTAGTCCCACAACGGGGAAATTCCAGGATTGCAACAGCACAGGGATAGCAACACTCAGAGCAACAATCAGAAGGCAAGAAAAAAAAAAATAAATAAAAAAAAACAAGCAAGCAAGAGCAGCTAATATACATATGTACATATTACTATAAAATATATATATACACACACACACACACACAGACACACAGTGCAGAGCATTGTAGCTGGATGGAATAAATATATGAATATATGAACACACAGTGCAGAGCATTGTAGCTAGATGGAATAAATATGTAAATATATAAACACCCACAGTACGGAACATTGCAGCTAGGTGGAATAAATATGCAAGTATATAAACACACACAGTGCGGAGCAATGTAGCTAGATGGAATAATATGTAGATATATAAAAACACAGTGCGGAGCATTGTAGCTAGATGGAATAAATATATAGATATATAAATATAAACACACCCAGTGCTGAGCATTGTAGCTAGATGGAATAAATATATAGATATATAAATATAAACACACCCAGTGCAGAGCATTGTAGCTAGATGGAATAAATATGTAAATATATAAACACACACAGTGCAGAGCATTGTTGCTAGGTGGGATGAAACAGCATAACCGTCTATTTAGTTATCCTACATGGTATGATTATGTGCCCATACATATTCTCACCCTCCATAGCGACCGGTATGTTCCTAGTTGTATGCCGGAGAGGACCATTGTGTAAGTCTATTGCATCTTTTGCATTCAAAAAAAAAACCTATTAGTTTGTTACGTCTTTTTGCTATCTCTGCGAGCAGCCCTGCTTAGGTTGTACAGTCTGACAGCCGTTGGTAGGAAGGACCTACGAAACCTCTCGGTTGTGCACCTGGGATGATGTAGTCTGCTGCTAAATGAGCTCCTCAGTGCATCCAGTATGTCCTGCATAGGGTGGAACTCGGACTCCAGCAGAGATGACAGTTTAGCCACCGTCCTTCTCTCTCCTATCTCCTCCATCGGATCAAGGCGTTGCCCCAGGACAGAGCTAGCTTTCTTAATCAGTTTGTTCAGTCTCTTCCTATCGGCTGCAGTAATGCCACTGCCCCAGCAGACCACTCCAAAAGTGATGGCTGATGCCACCACCGTGTCATAGAATGACTTCAGCAGCGCCCCTTGTACACCAAAAGACCTGAGTCTCCTCAGCAGGAACAGCCTGCGCTGTCCCTTCTTGTAGAGTGCGTCAGTATTGTGTGACCAGTCTAGTTTATTGTTCAGATGAATACCCAGGTACTTGTAGGATGTCACCATCTCGATGTCCGTTCCCTGTATATTTACTGGTGCTGTGAGGGGCTGCCCATGCCTGCGGCAGTCCACCACCAGCTCCTTAGTTTTCCTCGCGTTGATCTGGAGGCAGTTCCGATGGCACCAGTCCACAAAGTCCTGGATAAGCCCTCTGTACTCAGCTTCATCTCCACTGGAGATGAGACCAACGATCGCAGAGTCATCAGAGAACTTCTGTAGATGGCAATGTGTTGTGTTGTGTGAGAAGTCCGCAGTATAAAGAGTGAACAGGAAGGGAGCCAGCACCGTTCCCTGGGGGGCCCCCGTGCTACTGATGATCGTGTCGGAAACACAGTCCCGGGTTCTCACAAACTGAGGCCGGTTCGTGAGGTAGTCCAGGATCCATGATGACAGGTGCTGGTCCACCCCTGCGCGCAGCAGCTTGTCCTTCAGGATCATCGGTTGGATGGTGTTGAAAGCACTGGAGAAGTCAAAGAACATGATCCTCACCATATTCCCGGGCTTCTCCAGGTGGGACAGAGAACGGTGAAGGAGGAAGATCACCGCATCCTCCACCCCAATGCCATGCTGGTAGGCGAACTGGAGTGGATCCATCGCTGGTTCCACCAGGGGGCGGAGATGAGCAAGGAGCAGTCTCTCCAGGGTCTTCATCAAGTGGGACGTCAAGGCCACCGGTCTGAAGCTGTTCAGGTCTTTGGGGTGGGAAGTTTTTGGTACAGGTACCACACAAGATGTTTTCCACAGCTGTGGTACCCTCCCCAGTTTCAGGCTCATGTTGAAGATATACGTCACAATCCCACACAGCTGGTCTGCACAGGACTTGAGGAGCTTTGCGCTGATGCCGTCCGGTCCCGACGCCTTCCTCGCCTTGATCTTCCTCAGCTCCGTCCTCACCTGGGTCTTGGTCAGGGTCAGGATGGGGGGCTGTGTGTTGGGAGTGGGGGGGTGTCGGTGGAGTGGGGAGTGGGTAGCAGGACTTGATTTCTTAGAGGCAGCAGTGGTTGTTGTGCAGACAGGGGGGAGGGCGGTTGGTCAAATCTATTGAAAAACAGATTCAGGTTGTTCGCCCACTCCCTGCCCCCCGTGGCCCGGGGGGAGGTATTCTGGAGCCCCGAGATGGTTTTGAGGTTTCTCCAGACCCCGCTGATGTCGCTCTGTTGCAGCTTGTCCTCCGTCTTCTTCCTGAAGCTGTCCTTGCCTTCTCTGATCTTTCTCCTCAGCTCCCTCTGTACGGACTTCAGCATCTCCCTGTTCCCCGACCTGAAAATCCTCTTCTTCTCTCTCAGAAGTGTTTTTATCTCAGGGTTGATCCAGGGTTTGTTGTTTGAGTGACGCCGTATGGTCTTGGTGGGAACGGATTTGTCCACACAGAAGCTGAGGTAGCCCGTGAAGGTGTGAATGAGGCCATCGATGTCCTCACCATGTGGATCGCAGAGCTGCTTCCAGGCAGTGGCTTCAAAACAGTCCTTTAGAGTGTCCATTGTCTCCTCAGACCATAACTCCACAGTGTGCATGGCCGGAGGTTGTCTGTGCACTAGGGGTTTGTACACCGGTCGGAGATGAACCAAGTTGTGATCCGATCTCCCAAGTGGGGGGAGTTGTGATGAGGTGTACGCCTCCTTAGTGTTTGCGTAGAACAAATCCAGTGTTTTATTGTCTCTAGTGTGGCATGTGACATACTGGGTGAAAGTGGGCAGAATGGGAGACAGTGAAACGTGGTTGAAGTCACCTGAGATGAGGAGAAGAGCATCTGGGTGTTCTGTCTGCAGCCTGCTGGTTACTGAATGGATGACGTCACGCGCTGTCCCAGCGTTCGCCGTCGGATTTGCATAAACAACAATGCAGATCACGTGTGAGTGTTCTCTCGGGAGATATGTAGGCCTCATGCTAACAGCTAGCAACTCAATGTCTTTGCTGCAGTGTCGTTGTTTAACAGTGATATGTCCCGGTCTACACCAGTTGTTGTTAACATACATTATCACTCCACCGCCCCTAGTTTTGCCACTCTCTGGTGTTCGGTCAGCTCGTATCATGTGAAAACCCTCCAGCTCAATGTTAGCATCTGCTGCTAGTTCAGTTAGCCACGTCTCAGTAAACAAAAGGAGAGAGCACTCCCGGTAAGTGCTATCATAACGGGAGATAGCCGCTAGCTCATCTAACTTTCCCAGTATCGACCGTACATTTCCCATGACAACAGATGGAAGGGAGGGTCTGTACCTTATATTTTTTGTCCTCCGCCTTACTCCAGCCCGGCAGCCGCGGCGTTTTCGCCTCAGTTCTCTCGGTATGTCGAGTTTTTCCAGTGGGACCGGGTGGCGGTTAAATGCTAGCAGCTCTTCCCTATTGTATCGTATCCTGCTATAAACAGTGGCTCCGTCCACCGGCTCAGGAGACATTTGGGACGATCTGTGTGTCCGTGATATAAGTGGGGTGAAAAAAAAAAGTGATCAAAAGAGAGAGGAAGGGAAAAAAAACTCGGAATCGAGCCGCTGTTGCAAAAGGCAGCCGACTGGTGTGGCGCCGAGAGGGTAGAATTTTGTTTATCTCTGAGCTTTGACAAAAAGATCAGTCACCCAACCTCCAATTCGGAAAAAAGTCACACCTCGCATTTGAACAAACTAGTCCTAGGGACCTGCTCCGATTGAGCTCATTTTTACATGGTGGCATCTATAGGCATTGGCCATTAAAAACTGTATAAATTAAGTCAAAATCTCAAAAGGTGTGGCCAGGGCGCCATGGTGAAGTTTGACTCCTCCCCTTACAACTTCAAACAGCTGTCACTCGGGCAAAAATTGTCCGATGTCCCTCAAACTTTCCATGATGGAAAATAGTCCCACCCCAAACGCGTCAACATTAAAATACCTGACAAAAGATATAGCGCCACATAGTGGTTAATGAAAGAATTGTTAAAAACTGTTTTATTTATTACTCCGGCGTCACTTGCCAGACTGACGTGAAATTTTCTGAGATTAATCACACCACAGGGATGATCATAACTGCACATCAACTTTAGCATGACGTCACACGTGTTACCATGGACACGCCCTCCTCGCCATTCAATCCTTGATCTTTTTTACAGGATTAGGAATGACCTGGAGTCATGAAATCTGGAACATAGTTTGAGGTGACTGTAATATATAGTCCTATATAGGTGGACAACACATAACTGACAGGTAAGTGTTGCCATGGCGACATGGTGTACGCTGACTCTTCGCCATGGAATATCAAAAACTTGCAAATTGGACAAACTTCATCTGATTTCCACCAAAATTTTCGACAATGGATATGACTCCCGCCCTGAACACGTCTATGTAAAAATAATAAACAACAGTTATAGCGCCACCTTGTGGTTAGAGCAACAGACACTTGTAAATTGGACAAACTTTGTACGATTTTCACATAATTTTGCACATTCAAGATTAGTCCCACTGCAAACACATGTATATAAAAATAATAAACACAAGTTATAGAGCCCCCAGGTGGTTAAAGGAAGAATTGCTGAAAACTCTTATTTATTACTCATGCACTGCTGGCCAGAATGACGTGAAATTTTCTGAGATTCATCAGACCAAATGGATAATCATAACTGCACATCAACTTTAGCATGATGTCCCAAATGTTACCATCGACATGCCGTCCTCACCATTCAATCTGTGAGCTTATGGGGAGGGTGGGAAGGTCCCAGAGTCATAAAATTTGGAACATACGTTGACATGACTGTCATATATAGTCCTATATGGGTGGACCACACATAACTGACAGGGAAGTGTTGCCATGGCACCATGGTGAAGTTTGACTCCTCCCCTTACAAAATCAAGCAGCTTTAACTCGCACAAAACTTGTCCAATGTGCACCAAAGTTTCCAAGATGGAAAATATTACCACTCTAAATGCGTCATCATCAAAATACCTGACAAAAGATATAGGGACACATAGTGGTTAACAAAAGAATTGCTGAAAACTGTTTTTTTTTTATTACTCATGCGTCACTTGCCTGACTGACGTGAAATTTTCTGAGATTCATCACACCACAGGTTTGATCATAACTGCACATCAAGTTTAGCATAACATAACACGTGTTACCATGGACATGCCCTCCTCACCATTCAATCCTTGATCTTGTTTGCAGAATTAGGAACAACCTGGAGTCATGAATCTTTAACATAGGTTGAGGTGACTGTCACATATATTCCTATATGGGTGGACAACACATAACTGACAGGGAAGTGTTGCGATGGCAACATGGTGAAGGGTGACTCCTCGCCATGAAACATCGGAAAGTTTCATCTTGGACAAAATTAGTTTGATTTTCACCAAACTTTCGACAATGGATAATAGTCACACCCTTAACACCCCTATATAAAAATAACAAAAGTTAGAGCTCTGCCTAGTGGTTACAACATCGGACCCTTGTAAATTTAACAAAGTTTGTACGATTTTCACAAAATCCTCTATGTGTAATATTTCTCCTGCCCTGAATGAGTCTATATACAAATAACAAAGGTTTTAGCACCCCCTAATGATTAAAGGAAGAATTGCTGACAACTGTTTATTCTTCTCGCACCAGCTGAAAAAATGACATGAAGGAATGACTAGGGCTCATTGACAGTACATTTACATAGTACAGAACTGTTTCCATGGCGACCGGCGTACTTCAATTGCTTTCTCGCCATGCAAAACATGACAGTTACAGCTCAGACAATCCTCGTCTGAGTTGGACCAGACTTTGCACAAACCATACTAATCCCACTCTGAGTACATCTACATATCAATAATCACAAAACTGTCACACCAGCACCTACTGCTGAAATGAGATACTGCACAAAATTGTTTCAAATTTTGTGCAAACACCAGTAGTCACAATGACATGACATTTTCAGTGGTTTCTCAGAGGTCATTGGACTACCTATGGCAGCACAGTGCAGCGCACTTGGGCAGCATGGTGGTGCAGTGGTTAGCACTGTTGCCTAATAGCTAGAAGGTTCCAGGTTCGAATTCCCCAGGCTTGCAGGGGTATGAACCTTTCTGTGTGAAGTTTGCATGTTCTCCCTGCGCTGCATGGGCTTACTCAAGGGTCTCCGGTTTCCTCCCACATTCCAAAGACATGCATGTTAGGTTAATTGGTTGTTCTCAAAAAAAAATTGTCCCTACATGTCTGTCTCCTATAGGCCCTTAGAATAGAGGGTTAGTACTAGTGAAGCGCTTTGAGGGGTCTTTCAGACTTGAAAAAGTGCTATATAAGTACACGTCCTTATCCCTTATCCTTACCCTCAGTGGAAATCACTTTTGTCCTGCGATAAGCACAGTTGCCATGGAAACCCACTCCTTGCCTTTAAATAATGGACACTTGTACATTGGACAAACTTTGTACGATTTGCACCATATCTTCTACGATCGATATTAGTCCTGCTCCGAACGTGTCTATAAAAAATAATAAACAAAAGTTTAAGTGCCCCTTATTGATTAAAGGAAGAATTGCTGAATACTGTTTTCTTTATTTTTCTCTCAGCAGCAGAAAAAATGACATGAAGGAATGACTAGGGCTCACTGAAAGTACATGTACATAGTAAAGAATTGTTTCCATGGTGACCAGCATGCTTCAATGGCTTCCTCGCAATGCAAAACATGACAGTTACAGCTCAGACAATCCTCGTCTGATTTGAACCAAACTTTGCAAAAATAAAACCGATCCCATTCTGAACACGTCTGTATATCAATATTCACAAAACTGTCACACCAACACCTACTGCTGACATGAGGTACTGCACAAAATTGGTTCAAATTTTGCGCAAAGACCAGTAGTCACAATGACATGACATTTTCAGTGGTTTCTTGAGTGCATTGGACTACCCTCAGTGGAAATCACTTCAGTCCTGCGACAAGCACAGATGCCATGGAATCTCATTCCTTGATATTCAAGATGTTTTGTACTTTGGAGGCTTGGGAAGCCCAAGGGTCACCAAATGTGGAACGTAAGTCAAGGTGACTCTCTTCTGTAGTTCTGCAACGGTTTGCAACATCTACTTAAAATGTTAAGTGTTACAACGGCCACATGTCCAAGTTAACCTTATCGCAATACGTTGGACAGTTGTAAATCGGAAAAACTGTTTTGGATTTTCACCGTAATTGCCATGATGGACATTAGTCCCACTCTGCACGCACCTACATAAAAATATTTGACAAAAGTAATTGGGCCACTTACTGCTCAAAGGAAGTTCTTGCCAAATGGTTTATTTTATTATTCATGCAGCCCTTGCAGTGGCAATGGCTAATTTTCCAAGCCAGCAATGTACAACAGGCGCTGGGTTTTGCGTGTGTGTGTGGGGGGGGAAGGCCCGCTTACACCTGCTCCGTTTATTATTAGGGCCTGAGCCACTGACAACGTAAGTCGGCAAAAGCCCTATTGGAATTGCTCCGTTTATTAGGGCCTGAGCCACTGACGTCAGTCGGCGAAAGCCCTTTTGTAATTGCTCAGCTCGAAGAAATTCTTCCACCTAAACGAGTGAATTTTTCACCCTCTGAACGTTAACCAAAATGCAATTTTTTTTGGTAGACCCCTCAGACCCGGCGAAAAATTCAATAAACTGGAAAACATATGTGCCCCCCCACCCCTCATTTTTGTGGGTGGGGCCAAACGTACAAGGTCTATGGAGACTGGAGACCATAAACTTTGCCGTACAAACATAAAATCTGGGTGAGGTGTGCATCACCTCAAGACATGCAAAAAACATAATTGTGGCCCATACCCACCACCAACAGGAAGGCCGCCATCTTGCCTCAAAGTCGCCCAACCTCCAATTCGGAAAAAAGTCACACCTCGCATTTGAACAAACTAGTCCTAGGGACCTGCTCCAATTGAGCTCATTTTTACATGGCGGCATCTATAGGCATTGGCCATTAAAAATTGTATAAATTAAGTCAAAATCTCAAAAGGTGTAGCCAGGGCGCCATGGCGAAGTTTGACTCCTCCCCTTACAACTTCAAACAGCTGTCACTCGGGCAAAAATTGTCCAATGTACCTCAAACTTTCCATGATGGAAAATAGTCCCACCCCAAACGCGTCCACATCAAAATACCTGACAAAAGATATAGCGTCACATAGTGGATAATGAAAGAATTGTTAAAAACTGTTTTATTTATTAC
The DNA here is from genome assembly GCA_020510985.1 of Pholidichthys leucotaenia. Taxonomy (NCBI): domain Eukaryota; kingdom Metazoa; phylum Chordata; class Actinopteri; order Cichliformes; family Pholidichthyidae; genus Pholidichthys; species Pholidichthys leucotaenia. The sequence continues at coordinate 50,767,343 of CM035844.1, forward strand.
TCCGGCGTCACTTGCCAGACTGACGTGAAATTTACTGAGATTAATCACACCACAGGGATGATCATAACTGCACATCAACTTTAGCATGATGTCACACGTGTTACCATGGACACGCCCTCCTCGCCATTCAATCCTTGATCTTTTTTACAGGATTAGGAATGACCTGGAGTCATGAAATCTGGAACATACAGTGGGGGAAAAAAGTATTTAGTCAGCCACCAATTGTGCAAGTTCTCCCACTTAAAAGATGAGAGAGGTCTCCAATTTTCATCATAGGTATACCTCAACTATGAGAGACAAAATGAGAAAAAAAATCCAGAAAATCACATTGAAGGATTTTTAATGAATTAATTGGTAAATTCCTCGCTAAAGTAAGTATTTGGTCAATAACAAAAGTTCATCTCAATACTTTGTTATATACCCTTTGTTGGCAATGACAGAGGTCAAACGTTTTCTGTAAGTCTTCACAAGGTTTTCACACATTGTTGCTGGTATTTTGGCCCATTCCTCCATGCAGATCTCCTCTAGAGCAGTGATGTTTTGGGGCTGTCGCTGGGCAACACGGACTTTCAACTCCCTCCAAAGATTTTCTATGGGGTTGAGATCTGGAGACTGGCTAGGCCACTCCAGGACCTTGAAATGATTCTTACGAAGCCACTCCTTCATTGCCCGGGCGGTGTGTTTGGGATCATTGTCATGCTGAAAGACCCAGCCACGTTTCATCTTCAATGCCCTTGCTGATGGAAGGAGGTTTTCACTCAAAATCTCACGATACATGGCCCCATTCATTCTTTCCTTTACACGGATCAGTCGTTCTGGTCCCTTTGCAGAAAAACAGCCCCAAAGTATGATGTTTCCACCCCCATGCTTCACAGTAGGTATGGTGTTCTTTCTCCTCCAAACACGACAAGTTGAGTTTTTACAATAAAGTTCTATTTTGGTTTCATCTGACCATATGACATTCTCCCAGTCCTCTTCTGGATCATCCAAATGCTCTCTAGCAAACTTCAGACGGGCCTGGACATGTACTGGCTTAAGCAGGGGAACATGTCTGGCACTGCAAGATTTGAGTCCCTGGCGGCGTAGTGTGTTACTGATGGCAGCCTTTGTTACTTTGGTCCCAGCTCTCTGCAGGTCATTCACTAGGTCCCTCCGTGTGGTTCTGGGATTTTTGCTCACCGTTCTCGTGATAATTTTGACCCCACGGGGTGAGATCTTGCATGGAGCCCCAGATCGAGGGAGATTATCAGTGGTCTTGTATGTCTTCCATTTTCTAATAATTGCTCCCACAGTTGATTTCTTCACACCAAGCTGCTTACCTATTGCAGATTCAGTCTTCCCAGCCTGGTGCAGGTCTACAATTTTGTTTCTGGTGTCCTTTGACAGCTCTTTGGTCTTGGCCATAGTGGAGTTTGGAGTCTGACTGTTTGAGGTTGTGGACAGGTGTCTTTTATACTGATAAAGAGTTCAAACAGGTGTCATTAATACAGGTAACGAGTGGAGGACAGAGGAGCCTCTTAAAGAAGAAGTTACAGGTCTGTGAGAGCCAGAAATCTTGCTTGTTTGTAGGTGACCAAATACTTATTTTACCGAGGAATTTACCAATTAATTCATTAAAAATCCTTCAATGTGATTTTCTGGATTTTTTTTTTCTCATTTTGTCTCTCACAGTTGAGGTATACCTATGATGAAAATTGGAGACCTCTCTCATCTTTTAAGTGGGAGAACTTGCACAATTGGTGGCTGACTAAATACTTTTTTTCCCCACTGTAGGTTGAGGTGACTGTAATATATAGTCCTATATGGGTGGACAACACATAACTGATAGGTAAGTGTTGCCATGGCGACATGGCGTACGCTGACTGTTTGCCATGGAATATCAAAAACTTGCAAATTGGGACAAACTTCATCTGATTTCCACCAAATTTTCGACAATGGATATGACTCCCACCCCAAATGCGTCTATGTAAAAGTAATAAACAACAGTTATAGCACCACCTTGTGGTTAGAGCAACAGACTCTTGTAAATTGGACAAACTTTGTACGATTTTCACATAATTTTGCACATTCAAGATTAGTCCCACTGAACACATATATAAAAATAATAAACACAAGTTATAGAGCCCCCGGGTGGTTAAAGGAAGAATTGCTGAAAACTCTTTTATTTATTACTCATGCACTGCTGGCCAGAATGACGTGAAATTTTCTGAGATTCATCAGACCAAATGAATAATCATAACTGCACATCAACTTTAGCATGATGTCCCATGTGTTACCATCGACACGCCCTCCTCGCCATTCAATCCGTGAGCTTATGGGGAGGGGTGGGAAGGTCCCAGAGTCATGAAGTTTGGAACATATGTTGACATGACTGTCATATACTATATAGTCCTATATGGGTGGACCACACATAACTGACAGGGAAGTGTTGCCATGGCACCATGGTGAAGTTTGACTCCTCCCCTTACAAAATCAAGCAGCTTTAACTTGCACAAAACTTGTCCGATGTGCACCAAAGTTTCCAAGATGGAAAATATTACCACCCTGAACGCGTCATCATCCAAATACCTGACAAAAGATATAGGGACACACAGTGGTTAACAAAAGAATTGCTGAAAACTGTTTTTTTTTTATTACTCATGCATCACTTGCCAGACTGATGTGAAATTTTCTGAGATTCATCACACCACAGGTTTGATCATAACTGCACATCAAGTTTAGCATGACAAAACACGTGTTACCATGGACATGCCCTCCTCACCATTCAATCCTTGATCTTGTTTGCAGAATTAGGAACAACCTGGAGTCATTAAATCTTTAACATAGATTGAGGTGACTGTCACATACTGTATATTCCTATATGGGTGGACAACACATAACTGACAGGGAAGTGTTGCCATGGCGACATGGTGAAGGTTGACTCCTCGCCATGAAACATCGGAAAGTTTCATCTTGGACAAACTTTGTTTGATTTTCACCAAACTTTCGACAATGGATAATAGTCACACCCTTAACACCCCTATATAAAAATAACAGAAGTTAGAGCTCTGCCTAGTGGTTATAACATCGGACCCTTGTAAATTTAACAAAGTTTGTACGATTTTCACAAAATCCTCTATGTTTAATATTTCTCCTGCCCCGAATGAGTCTATATACAAATAATAATAAAGGTTTTAGTGCCCCCTAATGATTAAAGGAAGAATTGCTGACAACTGTTTTTTTTCTCTCACCAGTTGAAAAAATGATATGAAGGAATGACTAGGGCTCACTGACAGCACATTTACATAGTATAGAATTGTTTCCATGGTGACCAGCATGCTTCAATGGCTTCCTCGCAACGCAAAACATGACAGTTACAGCTCAGACAATCCTCGTCTGATTTGGACCAAACTTTGCACAAATCATACTGATCCCATTCTGAACACGTCTGTATATCAATATTCAAAAAACTGACACACCAGCACCTACTGCTGAAATGAGATACTGCACAAAATTGTTTCAAATTTTGTGCAAAGACCAGTAGTCACAATGACATGACATTTTAAGTGGTTTCTCAGAGTGCATTGGACTACTCTCATTGGAAGTCACTTTTGTCCTGCAATAAGCACAGTTGCCATGGAAACCCACTCCTTTCCTTTCAATAACAGACACTTGTACATTGGACAAACTTTGTACAATTTGCACCAAAGTTTCTACAATCGATAGTAATCCCGCACCAAATGTGTCTACATAAAAATTATAAACAAAATTTTAGCGCCCCTAATGATTCAAGGAAGAATTGCTGAAAACTGTTTTCTTTCTTTTACTCTCACCAGCAGAAAAAATGACATGAAGGAATAACTAGGACTTAGTGACAGTACATGTACATAGTACCAAACTGTTTCCATGGCGACCAGCATGCTTCAATGCCTTCCTCGCAATGCAAAACATGACAGTTACAGCTCAGACAATCCTCATCTGATTTGAACCAAACTTTGCAAAAATCATACTGATCCCACTCTCAACACGTCTATATATCAATATTCAAAAAACTGTCACACCAGCACCTACTGCTGACATGAGGTACTGCACAAAATTGGATCAAATTTTGCGCAACGACCAGAAGTCACAATGACATGACATTTTCAGTGGTTTATCAGAGTGCATTGGACTACCCTCGGTGGAAGTCACTTTTGTCCTGCGATAAGCACAGTTGCCATGGAAACTCATTCCTTGCCATTAAAGACGTTTTATACTTTGGAGGCTTGGGGAAGTCCAAGGGTCACCAAATGTGGAATGTAAGTCAAGATGACTCTCTTCTGTAGTTCTGCATAGGTTTGCAACATCTACTTAAAATGTTAAGTGTTACAATGGCCACATGTCCAAGTTAACCTCATCACAATACATTGGACAGTTGTAAATTGGACAAACTGTGCTGGAGTTTCACCGCAATTGCCATGATGGACATTAGTCCCACTCTGCAAGTACCTACATAAGAATATTTGACAAAAGTCATAGTGCCACTTACTGCTCAAAGGAAGTTCTTGCCAAATAGTTTACTTTGTTATTGACGCAGCCCTTGCAGGGACAACAGGAAATTTTCCAAGCCAGCAAGGTACGACGGGCGCTGGGTTGCACAGGGGTGTGGGGGGCGAAGTCCCGCTTACACCTGCTTGCAGGTTTAATTATGATTTGGTCTCCTCAGGGTGAGCAGGACTGTGAACAAGGAGGTTAAAAAGTTCCTTTTAAGCTCCTTGCTGTGGTTAGTTCTTAAATGCTCTTTGTTCACTCTATGAACAAGCCCACATTGTCCATAGCATGAAACTGATTGGTCCTCCACTGACCAGAGGACAGGAACCACTGGAGTGGGACTCTGAGAAGTGCAGTCAAGCAGGACCCATCCCAACTGAGGGACTAATTGTGTCCTGTCAAAAATAAATACGGATGATGATGATGTTGATGATGACGATGATGATGATGATGATGAAACACAGTCATATTTCTGGCCCCCTCGCCAGAAATTGTACTGCCACGCCAAGTCGATATGATTTTATTAATAAAAATATATGAAGCAATGACTTTCCGCAAGCACGCACACGAACAACACGCGTGGCCGTCATCTGCGCGAAGTTTAGAAGCGCCCGCTCACATGAGTTTTCCAGTCAGTCAGCAAACAGTGTCTCGCCAAGCATGACTGTCCGACAGAAACATGAGTTTATTAAAGCACTTTAAATGCGGAAAAAAAATCGTAAGTGGTATGTAAGCACTGGCGTTTATCATGGTTTTAACCCGCTGGAAACGGGAGCAATAATGGAAGAGTAATTAAATTTAGAAATTTAGAATTTAAATGCAGCCGGCTTCATATGAAGGGAAAGGCAGGGGGACTGATGAATTGCTGAGGATATATTTCACCAGCCACTACAATATTAAGTTATGAGACTGGCAATTTCTCTCTTTTCTCGCACGAACAGGTGTGCCGTTTTTATTCTCCAGCGGCAATGACAAAGCAACAGCTAAAAATGCTAGCTCTAAACTGAGGTCCTTCAGCAGCTGCCTAGAGAGGTGCCTGATGAGAAAGCCTGAGCGCACAACTATAACGGCCGTTGCTAAACGACCGGCCATTTATGTCTGCACTAAGTGGCCAGGAGCCACTCAGTGAATGAAAATCCCACATGCAGGAGTGGTTCCGTGCGTTGTATTGAACAAAACCCCAAAACATGTTAAAGGGAATGAATGAAGTGTGGATGTGTATGTGTGTGAAGCACCCGAGCTGCTGAGTGCCCGAGCTGTCAGGACCCAAAGGGATCCCTGATGCGCCTGATCGAAAATAAATAAATATGTGCATTTTTTTTTTTTTAAATTTAACCAAATTAGGAGGTATTTACTTGTATTATTAGCATATTTGTAATTTGTGTGTATTTTCTACTATTGAATAAAAAAATAGAATTGAATTGTAGGCACTTCCCGGCCAGATAGTGTGACACTAGGAGACCGGCTCCCGGCCATGAAGTCACTTCGCAACTGTAACTGCCTAAACAGATCATTCTGTACATGAACACATATTGTGGTGAATTATGTCTTTAGAGTCCGATACAGTTCCCTATTATGTACCTGGCAGGTTAAGACGACTGAAATTCACAAAGTCAGTGACTTTAATCCGTCAGCAGCCTTCAGACAAACTAAACGTGTCAACATTTGATTTCGAAATAAGGGAGGTTTTTCCTGCTGTCTGGGTGGTGAGGAGATTTCTTAAAAAAAAAAAAAAACTATAAAGAAATATTATAACAGAAATAAATGGCATCCTCGGTCATTTAAGTTAATTTATTTCATTAAATACAATTTTATTAATATTTTTTCTTTGTAATCAGAGTTAAATTATTGTTCTGTTCTGATTGCAAAATTATGGTCAAAAATGTAACTTGTTATAAGGAAAAAGTAAAAAAAAAAATACCACAGTCCGTTTCAAATTTATCTAAAAAAAAACAGTAATTTTATTTTTAAAAACAGACAAAAATTAGTCACAAAATAATCCACAAATTTATAATAAAGTTTCAAATGTACAAGAAAAGTCAGTTTTACAAGAGGAAATTACAAATTTGAGGAACATGGTTTCAACTTTAGATTTACCGAGAAAAGTAGAAAACTATAAGAAAATTGTTACAAATTTTTGAGAAAAACCTCAAACCTTGAAGACTGAAATCATTACTCAAGTTTTTAAATGGGTGCTCTTTGTACCCTTAACTCAATTAGAAATTTTTGGTTGCCTTCTTTGAATTACTAATTTCAAAGCACTGCTTTTACATGAGTAGAATTTCTGGTTACTATACCCACCTGATCATATAATTTAAGTATGTTTGAGTACCTTGCTATTATGAATGTTTCTTTCCCTTCCCTACTCTCTCAATGGAAAAAAAAGAAACACTAGAATAAAAATACAAAAAAATACACATATTTTTTTTCATTTATGTAAACCACGACAAAAAAATCCTGCAGGACAAAACATGACACTTGATATTTTCTAACCGGTTTGTATACCACCATAGACAGAGAGAGAACCTGAATTAGAGAGAGCTCAGAGAGGGCAAGATGAGACAGAGGAGAGAGGAGCCAAGGAGAGGAAAGTGTTCAGCAGAGGAAGGAGAGAAGGATAACACCACTAAATTGTCTAAACACAGGATGTCTGGGTGGGACCCCAACTGGCCCAATATTCAAGCCTCGGTTGTACAATAGTTCAAATGGTAAGTTCCATATGCAACATTACTGTGTAAAATTTTAAAAAGAAATAAATAGTATAAAATTAACATATTCCGGTATGTTTAACCCCCCTCCCCCCGGGGGAAAAATATGTTGCCACCACGCCAAGGTCTTTAAGCCAGAGGAAACACTGTATTAGTATTACGCCTTGGACCTTGTGCCTCTATTTATTAAAAGAAATGAGAGCAAAGACAGTGATTGGTTTATTTCACATTACGCCCAAAACTCACTTCTGAATAATTAAGAGGACAGCCTCTTTGCAAGTTCTGCCAGGTGCAAAGTTCATTTTTGTGCTGCTGTAATAGCGACATGGACTTAGACATAAATAGACCTAAACAAGCTTTGCGCCTTAGACAATAAACTATTGACCATTGATGTATAGTAATATGGCCCATGATGTTAAATCCTTAAAGAGGCTACCCTGTTAGAAGGATTGCACTGGAATCAGTATTTATATTAGGTATACAGTAAGTATTGGGCACTGGTAGGGCTTTTGCGATAACCACAATTATGTAATACCACAGTATGGACACACCTACCACGGAAGAAAACGACCAACCGCAGCAACCGCGGTATTCACTCTTTTTTGTGTGTGTGTGTGTGTGTGTTGCTATATCTCATTGTCCACTGATGTGCCCCTATTGATTATAAAATAAATTGCTAAGGCAGGCAGTTAGTGGTGAAAGCGTTTGAATTCCTTGTTAAATACAGCCGTAACAGTGAGCACTGAAAGGGCACAAAGCGTGTTATTTCCTTCTGAGCAGAGTGTGTATGATCCTGACTGTGTATGAACTGCGAGAGCAGCTTGTTTGAACGAGATTTTTCTAGTTATGCTAGCAGCTAGCTAGCGGACGGAGTAAAATTATCACTATGAAATGAAACTCACTCACTGGGAGACAGGAGGACTGGGAACTCTTCAGCTGAATCGGATTTTGGAGTTACTTACCCATGGTAAATAACTACGGACCTACGACCTACAGACGTCGTAGCAAGCTAACTAGCAAGCTAGCAGCGAAAACTCATCTTCTATGACATTTCGGAGACTTGAGACAACATTTTGAGGTGAGCCCCCGGTCAGATAATGTAAACCGAAGCGTGACGTTATTTTGGGAATTTCCACAGAAGGTTCAACACAGCTGCAGAAGTTATAAAGGCAACTACATCTCACTCAAAAAGGGAAGTCATGTCTGTTTGCGTGTTTATATTGAGTTCTTATGTAATCGTGCTGCGCGAAAAATTTGTCCGTTCGTGTTTGGTGTGAACGCACCTTTAGTTACCGCCACTGCTTTATGAAAATTATCTTTTTTTAAAACAGAATTAGCAGTTCATGCCTCCATAAAGAGTGGAGCCCCGCACAGTTGTACAACACGCGCATAAAGTTGAAAGGGAGCTGCAGTGAGACTTAAGCTTTCCTCATTTGCCACCTAAGTTATAAACCCTGTTTAAATTACAAATTCACAGGGTCCTAAAAACATTTGCAATAATACCTTATACCGCTGTATTGAGCTGTCCACTGTCACTGCAGGGGAAATTCCTCCACCGCGACAGCCCTAGGTACTGGTATCAGATACTGGTAATTTGCATGTACTCAAACTCACAGATTTGCAATGATCCTCTATACCAATACCATATTGAAGTGCAATATAAAATAGGCTACGGTGCACATATTTGTACAACAGTCAGCTATTCTTTTTACTGCCCCTTGACTAGTGAGTACAGTAGTACAGAGAGAAATGTCAGAAATGTGGCAGTACTTTACAATAAAAGATGTTGACATGCAAAATGCAAGAACAAAAAAAATTATCAGGTACTACTGTTAATGGTAAGTAGTCATGAATATCCCTATTTGTTAGATAATCCAGTGTGATCCAACAAAACTCCAAAAGATCTTTTTTTCAGACTGCTTAAACACAAGATGTCTTTTGATGTTAGCAATGTAAGCAACAATTGTGATAAGCAAGTGAGCAAAAGTGGATGCCAGTACTTTTCTACTGAAGGGTCATGCCAGCTCACATGCTCAACTTTGAATTAAAAGAATAAACTGAAATGCACTTTAAGGTAGCTACACCTCTGCTCAACCCCGGCATTATGTGGGCTAAATCACCTCCACATTACTGCTACAGTTCAAGATCTTTGAGGTCAATAAGTATTCTTAAGTTGATGTTATGCTACTGTAAGCGGTACAAAGCAACACTTACTGGAGGAAAGTGTGTAGGAACTGGCTGCTGAATGTTTCAGTGAATATGATTCAGCTGTTGGTCGGCTGCTGCTTTGAACTGAGCCTCCAAAAGAAGATCTGCTTTTAGCTGCCTCCCTCAGGTCCCCCTCTCTTTGCCTTCGTCGCCTCTCTTTAAATGTCACCATCTCAGATTGTTTATAGAGTAAATAACGCGCAGCGCTCACTATCAATCCTCACATCGAAGCATGTGTTACTGTTAACCCATCACAGCATAATATTGCTGTGCCACATGTTGAAAAAAAAACTTTGAGTTATCTAATGTAACATGATGAAACAAATAATTAATACTTTTCCTCAGCAGGAGCATTAATAATTCTCAATACCCCAACACAAAAAGAAAAAATATACAAATTTGAATGCAGCATGTATTGCTCCAGGAGGGTGCCAATATGTTGTAATTTTTCAATGCATTTTTTTTACCTGTGGAAAAGGCAAATTAGTATGCTGTCATGACACCTCATTGTTTTAATAACAAGGTTTAGGGAGTATTGTAAAACAAAAGCATGCAGCACGGCTGTATTTATTTACCAATCTATCACACAGCAGAGTAGAACCTCTTCACAATGATGAGGAGCAATTTAAATTCTGTCAGGGAGAACAAAAGATGGTGTAGAGAATAGGTGTCAATTTGATTTTAGTTCTAACGGTACATAAAGCACATGGTTGGGGAGAATTTCATTGCCTCCTCCAGGAAATGTGTCTTGATGACGGCTGATTTTCGCGCCAACTCGCCCAAAAGATGCTGGGATAGGCTCCAGCCCCCCCCGTGACCCGAAAAGGATTAAGCGGAAGAAGATGGATGGATGGTACAAAAAGCTCAATTTGATCTTAAGTGGGACAAACTATGAAAATATTATAAATCAATACTACTCATTACTTCCCCAGTCACATGGTGTAAAGAAGCACTTTTCAAAAAATGGTCACATTTAATGACCCATCCATATACGAGTAAGTGGAAGTGCATCGCTATATCTATTTAGGTATCTCTCTGTAGACCTGCACAAAACTCTGCACTTTAATAATATATGCACATCAGGTGGGAGAACAAAGAAAAGAGGAATGAAAGTCGGTAGACACAAGACAAAATACATGTTTGAATGAAAGGGAGGCAGGTGTAATGGTGAAGATGCAAGGAGTAGAGGTAGGTTCAGGTTACTTTATTTGTACCCGTAGGTAGATTTGTTTTGCAGTCTGGTGACATCCATATTTACAAGCCACAAATTACATTCAACATAGACACAAACACAGGCACACATGAAATTGACTATAAACATGATTAAAATACTCAAGGCTCCATCAATCAGGGTATAAAAAGACAAAGAGATGAGAGAAAAACCAGAGGTAAGAGAGAAGAGTCATATTAAAAGTTAAAAACTAGTCAAAGAGGTTAAAAACTCAAAGGTCTAAAACCCAATAAAATATTTAGAACCCAAGTAACATCCTACAAAAATAAGTAAATATAAAATGGAGTTAATAAATAGGTACCTAAATTACACTACTGTTCAAAAGTTTGGGGTCACTTAGAAATGTCCTTATTTTTGAAAGAAAAGCACTGTTTTTTTCAATGAAGATAACGTTAAACTAATCAGAAATACACTCTAATATCTAATATACATTGCTAATGTGGTAAATGACTATTCTAGCTGCAAATGTCTGGTTTTTGGTGCAATATCTACATAGGTGTATAGAGGCCCATTTCCAGCAACTATCACTCCAGTGTTCTAATGGTACAGTGTGTTTGCTCATTGTGTCAGAAGGCTAATGAATGATTAGAAAACCCTCGTGCAATCATGTTAGCACAGCTGAAAACAGTTTAGCTGGTTAGAGAAGCTATAAAACTGACCTTCCTTTGAGCAAGTTGAGTATCTGGAAAAAATTATTATTTCAAATACAAATCATTATTTCTAACCTTGTCAATGTCTTGACTATATTTGCTATTCATTTTACAACTCATGGTGGTAAATAAGTGTGACTTTTCATGGAAAACACAAAATAATTGTCTGGGTGACCCCAAACTGTTGAACGGTAGTGTATGTGCAATATATTGTTACAGCTTGTTCAACTCTTTGACAGCAGCAGGAACAAAGCTGTTTTTGTAGCGCTGGGTTTTACTTTTTGGGACAGCAAACCTCCGTCTTGAGGGAAGAAGCTGAAAGTTGCAGTGCAAAGGGTGGGAGTCATCATTTAAAATGGAGGTAGCCATCCTCTGTACTTGTCTGGTGCACAGGGATGTCAGGCTCAGCTGTGACTCACCAAGCAAACGACTGGACCATCTAACTACCTGATCCAAGGATTTCCTCTGTTTCAGTTTTATCTGACCAAACCATGACACTAAAGAAAAGGATAAAACAGATTCAATAAAAGCCCGATAAAACATTGTCATTATGGTTCGGTCAATTTGGAAGCGTGCAAGTTTTCTCAAGCAATGCAAATGTTGCTGACCCTTTTTGCACACCCTTTCACAGTTCTCTTCAAAGTTTAAATTACTATCAATAATCGTCCCAAGATATTTGTAGGATTGTACACATTCAGTGGTCTGGCCTTTTAGTACGGTGACTTTGTGTCTGGGAGTTTTCCTCCTAAAGTCAATAATCATGTCTTTAGTTTTTGTCGTATTCAGCTGCAGGTAGGAATCCTCACACCAGTGAACAAAATCATCAATTACTGGGCCGTGGCCACTCTCACCATCCTGGAGGAGACTGACAATAACTGAATCATTAGCATACTTTATAATGTGTCTGTTGTCATGTCTGCTCCGACACATGTTTGTGTACAGGATGAAGAGTAGTGGTGACAATGCACACCCCTGAGGAGAGCCAGTAGAAGAGCACTTTAGGTCAGACAATGTACCATTGACCCTTACTCTCTGCGTTCTGTTAGTTAAGAAATCCAGAATCCAATCCACCAGATTATTGCTCAAATTGTTACAGGAGCCTTTCAACTAAGCTATGAGGTTGGATTGTATTAAAGGCGGAAGAAAAGTCCACAAATAAAAGCCTGGCGTGTGTCCCATTAAAATCCAGATGTTTAAAAATCATGTTAAACAGAGTGACAGTGGCGTCCTCCACTCCTCTGTGAGGCCTATAGGCAAACTGCAGAGGATCCAATGCATGCTCAGTCTGCTTTAGGACCTCACATCTGACCAGTTTTTCAAAAATTTTCATTGAAATTGAAGTCAAAGCAACTGGTCTAAAGTCGTTTACCATTTTAGGACAGCTGGATTTTGGAACGGGAACAACCACGGCTTCTTTCCAGATCTTAGGCACATGTTGTGTCTGTAAGGACTTATTGAAAATGTAATGAAATATAGGACTCAGTTCATGTGCACAGGACTTTACCAAGCGCCCACATATATTATCAGGGCCCTGACTTTTGTTCACTTTTACAGTGCAGAACTCCCTTTTAACATCCTGCACCTCAATATTAAAGTGCTGATTGTCTTTGAGTTTCTGTTTCAAATCTTGGGTTTCAGTGCTAAAATCAAAGGAGTCAAAACGACCATAAAAACAATTAAGACATTAGCCAGCTCTGTGTCTGAATTAAAACCATCTAAAAACACACGATTACTGCGCTCTGTGCTCTGAAGGCCTGCAATAGTTTTCATACTAGCCCAGGCTGAACCAAGTTTCTTTGTTGCCATCTTGCTTTCCAATTCTGATTTATAATTCTGTTTTGCTCTTAAAATTTCGGACTTCAGCTCTTTTGTGGCAACCTGCAGCTCAGAAAGAGACCCCTGTTTAACCCTCCTGTTATGTTCATTTGTCAGGAACAACAATGGTGTTCCCGGGTCAATTTGACCCAGTGCATGTTTAATTATCCAAAAGATGTCCGAAACCAAAAAAATCCTAACAAACAGTGTTAATATTTCATTACTAATTCCATTACTAACTAGAAAAGCACTCGGAGAGCGCAGACCTCCGCCAAGCGCCACAATTGCCCCCATACAGTGTTTGTGTGTACGTTTTCAGATTCCTTGAGCATGTAAACATATGAGTAGCAATTGGATTCACAATGATTATTTGTTTATTTGACAGGGACAGTGCAATAAACACACAATTAATCAATGACAATCAAACTGATAGTGATAGGATTAGTGGTTCAGTAGTAAAAGCATTGCCTCCTTGGCGGAGGTAATAAACTGAAGTGTTGCTGTTGTGTCCATCTCCTCCACTGACGGATGCAAATTGGGTAGACAGGTTGCCGTGGGTTTTATATTATATTATTTTGGGGTTGCGCTCCGCGGCAAACGAGAATTTAGAAGCTTCGCCGGCAGAGAGCTCGTTTTTGCGCAGCGCCTATGGCTGGCCGGTGAATTTCTGCCAAATGCGCAGCGCCTATGGCTGGCCGGGGAATTTCTGCCAAAGAATCCGTCGGCGTACAGCTGGCCGTGTGAGGTTTTGCAGTTGCGCTCAAACACAGGCACGCTGGCGGGCCCAGGCCAGCAGTGTTTTTCGCGTGCTTTTGTGCCTAAAACGTTGAAGAACGCGGAGTTTGTGTTGCAGACATGACGACCAGCGCCCTCCATTGCGCCTGCACACATGTTGAAAATGGCTGTATGTCACAGTGTTGAAAAATGCTTTTAAAAATTCCTGTATCCAGACGGTGAACCGGATCACCCCCAAAATTTAATCAGTTCTTCCTTGTACCATTTCCAACAACGCCTGAAAGTTTCATGGAAATCCGTCCAAGACTTTTTGAGTTATCTTGCTAACCAACAGACAGACAGACAGACAGACAGGCAAACAGACAAACACACAGACAAACCCCGGCAAAAACATAACCTCCTCCTGGCCTTTTCGGCCTGGCGGAGGTAACAAGAGCAGCGAATATACACTACCATTCAAAAGTTTGGGGTCACTTAGAAATTTCCTTATTTTTGAAAGAAAAGCACTGTTTTTTTCAGTGAAGATAACTTTAAACTAATAACTAGAAAAGCACTCGGAGAGCGCAGACCTCCGCCAAGCGGCACAGTTCCCCCCATACAGTGTTTGTGTGTACGTTTTCAGATTCCCTGAGCATGAAAACATATGAGTAGCAATTGGATTCACAATGATTATTTGTTTATTTGACATGGACAGTGCAATAAACAGACAATTAATGAATGACAATCAATGTGATAGTGATAGGATTAGTGGTTCAGTAGTGTAAAACGGGGCTATAAGGGACGGCGGGTTAATAAGGGACACTTTTCTGGGAAATGTTTTAAATGTAATTCTGCTTTTTTTATTTTGAGCAGGACGCTGAGTTGTGTTGTTATCGTCAAATATCCATGAATCCTTCATCAAATCTAGGCGGAAGCAAAATTAAAAAAGCAGAATTACATTTAGAAAAGTGTCCCATATTACCCCGCCATCCCTTATAGCCCCGTTTTACGGTAGTAAAAGCATTGCCTCCTTGGCGGAGGTAATAAACTGAAGTGTTGGTGTGTCCATCTCCTCCACTGACGGATGCAGATTGGTTAGACAGGTTGCAGTGGGTTTTATATTATATTGGGGTTGCGCTCCGCGGCAAAACAGAATTTAGAATCTTCCCCGGCAGAGAGGTCGTTTTTACGCAGCGCCTATAGCTGGGCGGGGAATTTGTGGCAAATAATCGGGCGGCGGATAGGTGGCCGTGTCAGGTTTTGCAGCGTGGCGCAAAAACAGGCACGCTGGCGGGCCCAGGCCAGCAGTGTTTTCCGTGTGCTTTTGTGCCTAAAACGTTGAACAACGCGGAGTTTGTGTTGGTCAGACACGACGACCAGCGCAATGTGCGCAGCGCCTATGGCTGGCACAGGCATGCTGGGGGGCCCAGGCCACCAGTGTTTTCCGCATGCTTTTGTGGCTAAAACGTTGAAGAAGGCGGAGTTTGTGTTGGTCAGACACGACGCCCACCGCCCTCCATTGCGCCTGCGCACATGTTGAAAATGGCCATATGTCACAGTGTGGAAAAATGCTTTAAAAAATTCCTGTATCCAGACGGTGATGCGGATCATCCCCTAAATTTAATCAGTTCTTCCTTGTACCATTTCCAACAACGCCTGAAAGTTTCATTGAAATCTGTCCAAAAGTTTTTGAGTTATCTTGCTAACCAACAGACAAACAGACAGACAGACAAACAGACAAACACACAGACAAACACTCAGACAAACCCCGGCAAAAACATTACCTCCTCCTGGCCTTTCGGAGGTAACTATTATATCAATATTTAGTGCATTGGTGTTCCAATTGTTGTTTCCAAAATTCCAATTCCAAAGTTGTCTACCCCCCCCCCCCCCTTGGTGGCATTGTAATCCAGGATCATGCTTGGTTTCTGGTCAGCATTTTTGTGCAGAGTGCTCATGAGCACAACATTTTTTCCCTTTTTGGGGCAGTAAGACACTAGGGCTGTGGTGTCTGTGAAGGCAAACATGGAAGATTGAGGGGTCCTGTTCTTGATTACCAGCAGCTCAGCAGGGAGTTCAGCCCTGTTCTTTCGGATAGTTCTGACCATTGTGAGCTTTCTCTTCAGAAGCTCCTGACCCAAGTTGTAGTTTGTGAAAAAATTGTCACAGGTTATGTTGTGCCCCTTGAGACCCTGTGCCATGTCGAGCACGACCCTTGTGCCCTGATTCTTCTCCGGGGCTCCTCCAACCGGCTTTCCAGTGTAAACCTGCATGTTCAATGCATAGCTGGTGTTTGCATCACATGCTGCCCAGATTTTTATTCCATATTTAGCTGGTTTGGAAGGCATATATTGCCTAAATGGGCAGCGACCTCTGAATGCCACCAGCCTTTCATCTACTGTGATATTAGGGCCTGGGTTTTAGAGTAGTGGAAGTTGCTCTACCCACTTGTCCCACACTGTCCTAATAGCTGCCAGCTTGTCTCTCTCCCATCTACCAGCTCTTGTCTCTCGATTATCAAATAGGATTACTAGAAAATGCGACAAGTCTCCAGAGACATTGTGGCTCGAAATATCGGCCTCCCTGTCTCTGCATCCCACAGACTGGCTGTTGATTCATCCTTCGATTTATAGACCCCAGCCAGGATGAGGAGCCCCAAATACGCATCTAAATGTGTTTTGTCCAGCTCCTTCCACTTCTCCCCAAAAACACGCCTCCTTTCTAGATTAGTCATTTCCAGAATGATTTTCTGTATTGAATCTGGCATGACCAGCTCAAAAGCGGACTTGATGTCAGTCACACGAGTCACTGCCATCCTAGTGGGCCCTGGCACTGTCTTTATTATGTTTTCTGCAGACAGTTTTGCCTGACGCACATTTGGGGATGAAGACCAATGTATTTCACCATTTTTTGACATAAATGTCTTGCTTGGAGGAACAGGAATAGCTATTCCCTCATCTGGTTCAAAATCAGAATCATTAGAATCAGAATTTAGTTCAAGATAGTCTTCATCTTCAGACACATCCTCCTCTATTTCACTGTCATGATCAAAGATGGCTTCCAGAGCCTCCTGGACTGTCATCCTTTTGCTTCTGCTGCTCATTTTGTAAAGGTCTGCCTGACAATGTAATGTTGGTAGGACCCCCATGCAGAGAAGCTTTTATATGTTTTGCCCCTCCCCTGTTGAGTGTCCACTGAATATGGGTGGAGTTTTCCCGCAAGAACATAAATGGTTCCCGTCAAAAGTCATAACACCTGTGTGTGTGTGTGTGTGTGTGTGTGTGTGTGTGTGTGTGTGTGTGTGTGTGTGTGTGTGTGTGTGTGTGAGAGAGAGAGAGAGAGAGAGAGAGAGAGAGAGAGAGAGAGAGAGAGAGAGAAATATGTTGCAATAAGGTGCAAAGAAAGAAATAGTCTGACATTTCTGACACCCTTTTACCTCCAGTTTGACTGCTGGGTCACATTGACCCAAACAGTATCTATGTGATATAAACATGCAGGGGGTGATTGCAAATATGTGAGATGAACCATTTTCATATTATATGTTGATTACACTAATTAAGGCAAGCAGAAGAAGCTTCATACTGAAAAAAATACTTTTAACTATTTTTCCTAGATGTTCAAACTTTAAAACGGGTCAATTTGACCCATAACATAACAGGAGGGTCATCCCCGCAGGCCAGTGTGAACATCTCCCAGTCTGTACAGTCAAAGCATTCCTGGAGGCTGTGCACTGAATCCTCTGTCCACACATCAATGTCTCTCGTCTCCACCTTGCCTCTTCTGAGAGCAGTTTTATATGTGGGCAGCAAATGTACACAGTTGTGATCTGAGGATCCTACAGGATGAAGGGGGAGTGATTTATAGGCCCTCTCTATGGATCTATAGCACAGGTCCAATGTCTTTTTTCGCCTGGTTGGGCAGGAGACATACTGATAAAAGTTTTTAAGTGTCTTCTTTAAAGAAACATGGTTAAAATCCCCAAGAATGAAGTTTGGCGCCTCTGGAGAAACTGATTGCAGCCGCTGGATCACATCAAAGACGGTGCTGGAGGCGGAGTCAGCGTCTGCCCTCGGATGAATGTACACAGTTGTGATGAAAAGCTGGGGGAACTCGCGAGGCAAATAAAAGGGGCGTAGTGACACAGACAGCAGCTCCACATCGGGTGTACAGATGACTGTGACAGATGTGCAGTACTGCTTATTAATGTATAAACATACGCCGCCCCCCTGACGTTTCCCCATTACCTCTTCCTGCCGATCCGAGCGCAGTGGGGCTCCAAAGCCGTCAATCTGCAGGTCTGCGTCTCGGTCATGCACATTAAGCCAAGACTCAGTGAAGGCCATGACACAGCAGTTCTTAAAGTCCTTCTGGTAGCGTACATTCCCTTGAATTTCATCCACCTTGTTTCTCAGAGATTGTACGTTCCCAAAAATCACAGAAGGAAGAGGAATGTTACCAAACTGACGTCTTCTCAGGCGCAATTTCACGCCTCCACGCTTTCCGCGTTTCCTTCTCCCATCTCTCCCATCTCTCTTTTCACCGCTGTGTCCGTCTCTCAAAATAAAGTCCGGCAGTTGCGGCTTAGGCTCAATCACAGCCGCTGCATCAACCGTGTTTAAATGCAGCAACATGTCCCTGGAATAATGTATCCTGCCCGCCATGATGCCAAACACATTTACTTCATAGACAAAGAGCCGGAGGAAAAGTAGCAGCAATGCAAAAAAGGGGAGGAAGTCCATGTTGATGGAACCAGGGAGTTCTTCGCCATACAGTCCACAAACATTCCAGGACAGAAACGACAGAGAATTTCGTAAAAACACTTTAAAGTACATAAAAACAAGACACACAGACGACGGACTTTTTCACCAGCTGCCAGTCGCTGCGTGCGCATGCGCCCCAGGTAGTGAAGGTAGATGAATTTAAATACCTGGGGTCAACCATCCAAAGCAATGGTCAGTGCACAACAGAAGTGAGTAAGAGTGCAGGCAGGGTGAAGTGGGTGGTGACGAGTGTCAGGGGTGATTTGTGACAGTAAGCTAGCAGCTAGTGTGAAAGGGAAGATTTACAAGACGGTAGTGAGACCTGCTATGATATATGGTTTGGAGGTGGTGGCACTGACAAAAAGAGAGGCAGCCGCACTGGAGTGGCGGAGTTGAAGAAGTTAAGATTCTCATTGGGAGTGAATAACAGTAGTATCTCACGCTTACCAATGCTGACAAACGTTGCGATTTTTGGATTCACCAAGTTTTCTGACAAATGTTGGTGAAAATCAAGCCAATGTGTCATGGAGTAGACAGGAGCAGCAAGGAGCAGTGAGGAATGGTGAATGCTGTATTTTTTGGGTTTCATAAAGGTTCATTAAATGTTGCAAAACAGTTTGCACACAGTGTTTAAGGTCACCAACATTTTTATCGTAAAGGTTCGTAAAGAGCTGCTAGTGTTCACTATTGGGTGAACCAAAAATATTTTAGCGGCACACATTACAACCATTTGCAAATGCTTACAACTATTTTGCAAACGTTTGTGTGTAGGAATATTTAATAAAATATTGTAATAAGGTACAGGAATTATTTATTTTATTTAATAGTGGGTGTGAAAGGAGGCGGCGTTAAACCGTCACTCCTGCACTCGCTAAATAAAATAAATAAGCACTCGTAAAAGGGGCACCAGTCCTAACGGACACTTATATTAAACTTAGTTTTAATTAATTTTGTACCTTCAATCACTTAATGGATCAGTCTCAAAATTTAAGGGAGTTCTTCTCCTGCCATGATCTAAGAAACATATATATGCGAAAGGAAAACGCTTCAACTTCTCTCTTTTATTACCCTTTTATTAAACTCATTCAGGTTACATGATATGGCATTCAAATGATGGATAAACAGATTCAAAAGATAACAGGCGTCCGATATCACATCAACTGTTATTGGATTCCTGAACATAAAATCTAGTGTTAAACCTTTGTAGAACCAAGGAGAAACCAGACTTATGTTTCAACGGTAAATGAAGGCTGAAATGTCTAACAAAACAGAACATTATTTTATGGGGAAAATTCATAAGCTGATTATCTAAAAATGAACTTCTGAATTAATCTACAAAAATGAAGGGAAGTTACTTAACCACTTGCGCTCCGTTGTTCCGCGGGCGGGCAAGTCTCTGCGTCCTATGACGCACGAGGGCGCACGAGGGCGCGCAAGAGCGCGCTCGTGCGCCCTCGTGCGCATGACGCATGATGGTGGTGATGGTGATGTAGTAGCGTCCAAGCGCCACTCAAAAAAAAACTGCAGAGACAGCCGCGAACAGATTAGTTCATCTGATTGACCTCTCATTCGACTAATAAGAGCCTTGAATTGGGTTTCTGAAACCTTGAAGAACCAATGAATGAAAATCTAGGAAGGAGGACCCGCCTACTGTGAATGCAGGAGCCAATTGAAGCACAGAAATTCTGGCTGGGTGAAGCGATATTTACTGCTGCAGAAGGACTCTGTACGAATCTACTACAGACCCAGGCTCACCCAGCAGCATGGAGAACACCCACAAGTGGGACCTGCACTCATTCCAGCAGAATAGACGGAGGCCGACGACAAAAGTCGTAAATCATTCGCCAAAACGGCAATAATGGAATTACGTTGATCGGGATCCACGAGCGGAGCAGCGTCGCGTTCGTCTGATGCGTGGGAAGAGCTGTTCGCCACGACTCTGCTGCTTTGAAGAGGTAAAGTGTTATAAGCTAAATTATTATTTATCCCTGAAAACTGTAATCCAAAAATGACTTTTGACCGATCGGTAAATTACAACTGTACTGCGCACGAAATACGAAGTGCGTGCGCCGCGATAAACGGTTCATTTGCCGTGTTCAGACGGTGAACGCCCCCCACCCCCGCTGCAGAAGAGGAGCGGGGGGGGCGGGCACGGTCCGAACGCTCCCCGGTCCGCGGGGGGGAAGCATATCAGTCTATTCCATCATATAGCGATGGCCCTCTTCTGTAGCGAGGGGGGGGGCGTTCACGGTCCGTTCACGGTTCCCACACACACACACACACACACAGTAGCGAGGGGGGGGGGGAGCCGCTGTGAAAACATGCAAGGAAAAAAAAATAAGAGTGTATTCCGTCATGTAGCGAGGGCCGAATTTGGTCCTTGGTAGCGGGGGGGGGAGTGACCCCCCGCCCACACACACACACACAGACACAGCCCTGAGTGTGACCTTTCATTAGAGCCTAAAATGAAGATTCTACATTGAATTATTCAAAAGTTACAGACGTTTTTCCAAACTGTGCCATTTGGCACAATTTGGCACAGTTCCATAACGCCTGGGAACAGCCTGAGAATAAAGCTGTGTAAAATATTCATTTTTGGTGGTATTGTTACCAAATTTGGATCTCAGCTGGATAACACTTGGTTCTACATTTCTGTTGCATTTTCCGGCCGGATCGGACAGCTGTGTGTTATTTACAAGCATTTGTATCCAAAAAAACACTGTGTCCAATTTTTTTTCTTCAAGTTCAGTATGTTTAGATGACTGTAACTCAGTGGCCGGAGCACGTAGAGAGATTATGTTTTTTTTGCCAAAAAATTCAAAGTGTTTTCTTTTAAATGAGACCAACCCCATGAAGATGCTTCAAAGGGTTGAATAACAGCTTTCGATTTACTTTGGGCATGTTATTTTTGGGCATTTTTAGGAAAATTGCCCGGAGTGCAAGTGGTTAAAAATGACTAAGAGTCTTCCTTCAGTTTATAGCTTTATCCTGTGGCTGAGAGACTAATTGTACCATGAAACACTGGTTATGTTCAATTGTAATTTGATTATTAGGACATCACGTTTAACCCAGCAGATAGGAAAAGGGGGCGTCTCACTTACGAACAGCTGTAGGTCCATGTTTTCAGCGGGTTGCTACCGGCTGAGTTTGAAGTCGGGACATCGGGAGAAAGTGACTGCTGCTATGCTTCCTCACAGCCGTAAGAAATGCAGACTCAGCCGGGGGCTCGGACAGAACCGTGGCAGCAGTGAAGAATTGTCCCAGAGCGGCGTGAAAAGTCCTTAGGCAACGAGTCCGACCGAATCGGTGAGGTCTCTGCCGTGGGATAGACCAAAAAATTGAAGGAGAAACTTCCCAGTCAGGCGGGTAGGAGGCCGGAAAGAGAGTCCAAAACACAATCACTTTAAATCAGGAAAATTAAAGGTCCACTTTAACGGCGTGAAAAGTCAGAAAATCTGAGAAAAACATTTACTAGGATAAGAATGGCTTCTGAGGTGGAAAAAAAAAAGGTTTGAGAGTTTGACTCTCTAAGGCGAGCTCGTAAGAAAAAGAGGGTTCCTCCTCAGTAACCAGAAAAATGAGAAAACTAACGCAGGATTTGACAAACTTCACATAGAACAATTTAGATAAAAGAAAACTACACAGAATTTTGAAAAGGTGGAATAAAGCTTTCCTCTGAGATCTAGATCGGTATTCTGCTTCTTTAATCTTAATCTAGTTCCTGATCTACCTAGACTTCTACACTTCTTTCAATCTTTTTTCTAGTTCTCAATCTACTTATTCTTTGCCTTTTCTTTGTCTGTCTTATTCCTTCTTGTTCTTTCTTATTCTGTCTTATTCTTTGTTTTATTCTCTCTTATTCTCATTCTTTTCTTGATCCTATTCTTTCTTTTATTCTTTTTTTGATCTAACATGCAGGGCGGCTCCTCACTCCTTTTAACTGAGTGTGCCGTTGGGTCATAAAACATGGGCCGGTCGCAAGACAGACCAATCAGCTTTATAAAAAGGAGTTTGAACTGGCCACCATCCAATGTGAAAACATTTCTTTGTTTGCAAGCAGCCAATCAAACGAAGACACCATCCCATGAAAATGCAGAGAAGAATTAATACTCATTCAGTTCTTATAAATTTAGGTGCTCAATATAAGATCTAACTAAATTAAATGACTTGGCTAATATTCAATGATCATGCATTTATACCATTACTACTAATATTACATTTGTTTGACTAACACTCATGAACATAACATGCCTTATACATGTTTATAATACATGCACTCATATTTAGATCAAAGATTAATGAAGTACTGCAAACCATGGTCGGTGATCAAAAGGAAGATTTTCAGTGTCCTTAGGATCCGGGTACCAAAGTACGCGAGGCTCTAATCAGAGACATGCTGTTCGCAGACGACGCTGCAGTCGCAACCCACACACAGCAGGAGCTTCAGGCCCTTATGGACCGCTTCTCCCAGGCATGCAAGGACTTCGGGCTTACCATCAGCCTGAAGAAGACTAACGTCTTGGCGCAAGGCACGGAAGCACCACCAACCATCACCATTGACGACTACGAGCTGGAGGTCGTGAATCAGTTCACGTACCTGGGGTCCACGATCAGCAACAACCTCTCCCTTGATACAGAGATCAACAAGAGGATTGGAAAATCAGCCTTCACACTCGCTCGCCTCACCACACGAGTGTGGGAGAATCCCAAACTCTCTGTCAAGACGAAGATGGCAGTGTACAACGCCTGTGTCATCAGCACACTGCTCTATGGGAGTGAGACGTGGACAACATACGCCCGGCAGGAAAAGAGACTGAACTCCTTCCACTTGCGCTGCATTCGCCACATCCTGGACATATCCTGGCAGGACAAAGTGCCCAACACAGAAGTTCTGTCTCGCGCCGGCCTTCCCTCCATGTTCACTCTACTCAGACAGCACAGGCTCCGCTGGCTAGGCCACGTTCACCGTATGGAGGATGGCAGAATCCCCAAAGACGTCCTCTATGGAGAACTGGCAACTGGCAAGAGAGACGTTGGCCGCCCACAGCTGCGCTTTAGAGACGTCTGCAAGAGAGACATGAAGGCCCTGGAGATCAACACAGAGCGCTGGGAGGACCTTGCAACGGACCGCTCCAAATGGAGAGGCACCCTGACCAGACAGCTCAAGGCGGGTGAAGAGAGACTGACTGCTGCGGCAGATGAAAAAAGGACCCGCAGGAAGAACCGCCACAGACCCAGCAGCACGGAGACCACCCACAAGTGCGACCTGTGTGACAGGGACTGCCATTCGCGCATCGGCCTGTTCAGCCACAGGCGGTGCTGTTCCAGCAGAGTAGACGTTTAGGATTCTCTTCCATGGTCATCATAGACCGACGGAGGCCGACGAAGGATCCGGGGGAGATGATAAGCTGAAAGGACATTAATGCTTAGTAAGAATTGACAGTCAACTTATACATAATGAAACACATTCCGTAGGTATCCACTAGGAGGTACTGTTGAGCTGTAGATAATTTCTTTAGGTCCATGATATCTGAACAGGGCATCTGGTATCTGTCGAAAGTCATAAAATTGTCTGGTGAAGAAGTTTATGACCTTTTAAGAGCATTAGTTTCCAGTAGGGCGGATGCTATCCACATGAACTGTCCACGGTGGGGATCTGGACTCCCGAGTTTTTATGGTCCTTTTAAGCCTTTAAAAGCAAATTCTGATCCTTACCATCTCTGCAAGAGGCAACTGTTTACATTGGGGTCCTGGGAAAAGCATTCTTGGTCAGGCCTTGAGTGAGAGTAGTTAATATGAAAACAAGTGATATTCCTGTAGAATGAAGAAAAGTGATTTTCCTATAGAAGGAAGAAAAGTGAAATCCCTGTAGAATGGAGGAAAGTGATCTTCTGGATTGGTTTGAGGAGACGATGATGCTACATGCGACTGCAGGAAAAAAAATGAACATGTTCAAAATTTGTTGGCAACAAGAAAAACTGTTGGTGACCTTAAACCTGTTGTCAAACTGTTTGGCAACCTTTTACAAACCCTGACGAAACCCAAAAAACACAATGTTCACTCTGTGAGATATGGGAGTCAGAGGGACGGGATTAGTACTTATTATATCGGAGGAACAGCTCAGGTTTAGCTGTTTGGAGACAAAGTAAGAGAGGCAAGGATGATATGGTTTGGACATGTGCAGAATAGGGATAGTGAATATATGGAACAAAGGATATTGAAGATGGAGCTGCCAGGCAGGAGGAAAAGAAGAAGACCACTGAGAAGATTCATTGATGTAGTGAAGGAGGACATGGAGAGAGTTGGTGTTACACAGGAAGATGCAAGGGATTGGGTGAGATGGAGGCAGATGATCCACTGTGGAGACCCCTAAAGGGAGCAAGAGGAAGAAGAAGACTGATACCATACTGTATTTCAATGTCTTGCTATTTGTACTCTGCACAGTGACAATGAAGATGATTCCAACAAAATTTTGTAATTGGGAAATCCTGATATTATAAATCAACATCGTCCTTTGATCAGATCCATTCACCCAACATCTTATGCAGACATGGTATAAAAGAAGAAAAAGGGGTATTATTTTAAGTTACGATAGTTTACACCCATGCCCCTGAATAAAAAGTGTCTGTAACCCCTCTATGCACCAAGTACAGACAAATCTGACAAAATTAACTGAAATACTGAAAGGAAAAAAATGGTTAAAAAAATTCTGACATTATCAGTAATTAAAGCAGAGCTTAGGAGGTCAGAAAACATTTTTGCATCTCAAACATTTTGTAAGTTTAAGATAGTTTAACTTGCATAACACTCAGACATTTTTCTCATCCAGCTCACATATGGAATCTCTAAAAAACACAACTTTACTTCAGTACCAACACCGTTAGATCTTTGTACACACTTTATGAATATTCTATTAAACAAATGAAGGAACTGTTTGCCCACAGGCTAAAACTATTTCCATATTAAACTAATTCAATTCAATTCAACTTTATTTATATAGCACCATTTCACAACAACAGTCATCTCATAGCACTTTCAACTGTAGGGGGAACCCCCACAGTTGCAGAAAGACCCCAGCAAACAGGCGATCCCCTGTGAGCAAGCGCTTGGCGACAGTGGAGGGGAAAAACTCCCTTTTAACAGGAAGAACCCTCCAACAGAACCAGGCTCAGGGAGGGGCAGTCATCTGCTGCGACTGGCTCGGGGGTGAGCGGATAGAGAAGATGAAAAGAACAGACATGTAGAGAGCAAAAAGCACAATGGGGACTCAATCTATGGGAGAGAACAAACAGATGTTAATGACCAGCAAAAAAAAAAAAAAAAAAAAAACTTCATTGAGAGTGAAGAGAGGAGTGAGGCCCAGTGCATTATTGGAGGTCCCCCGGCTGACTAAACCTATTAGCAGCATAACTAAGGGAGGGTTCAGAAACACATGATCCCTCCCTAATTGTAGGCTATGTCAAAAAGGAAGATTTTAACCCTATTCTTAAAAACAGAGATCGAGTCTGACTCCCGAATCCAGATTGGCAGCTGGTTCCACAGGAGAGGAGCTTGATAACTGAAGGCTCTGCCTCCCATTGTACTTTTGGAGATTCTAGGTATTACAAGTAATCCTGCATTTGGGGAGCGTAGTGCTCTGTTAGGATAATACGGTAGTATTAGATCTTTTAAATAAAAAGGGGCCTGATTATTTAGAGCTTTGTAAGTAAGAAGAAGGATTTGAAACTTAATTCTAAACTCTATGGGAAGCCAATGAAGGGAGGCCAGAACTGGAGAGATATGATCTCTCTTTCTAGTACCTGTTAAAACTCTTGCTGTAGCATTTTGAATAAGGTGAAGACTTTTTAAAGATGTTTTAGGACAACCTGATAATAAAGAATTACAAAAATCTAATCTAGAGCTAACAAAAGCGTGGATCAGTTTCTCAGCATCACTCCAAGACAAGATGCTCCTAATCTTGGCAATATTACGCAAATGATAGAAGGCAGTCTTAGAAATAAATTTAATATGCGAATTGAAAGACAGATCTTGATCAAAAATAATTCCAAGGTTCCTCACAGAGCTATTAAGAGAAAGAGTAACTGCATCCAAACTGAAAGTTTGATTTGGAAAAGTATTTCTAAGGTTTTTTGCACCAACAAGAATGACTTCAGTCTAATCTGAATTTAATAGCAGGAAATTACAAGTCATCCAAGCTTTGATTTCCTTAACCCCTTGCACTCTGGTCAATTTCCCTAAAAACGCCAAAAAATAACGTGCCCAAAGTAAATCAAAAGCTGTTCTTCAACCCTTTGCAGCATCTTCATGGGGTTGGTCTCATTTAAAAGAAAACACTTTGAGTTTTTTGGCAAAACAGTCATAACCTCTCTAAGTGCTCCGGCCACTGAGTAACAGTTATCTAAACATAGTGAACTTGAAGAAAATAAATTTCGCCTGGGTGTTTTTTTTGATACAAATGCTTGCAAATAACACACAGCTTCAGATCCGGGCTGGAAAATGCAACAGAAATGTAGAACCAAGTGTTATCCAGCTGAGGTCAAAATTTTGTAACAATACCACAAAAAATGAATATATTACACAGCTTTGTTCTCAGGTTGTTCCCAGGCGTTTTTGAACTGTGCCAAATTGTGCCAAATGGCACAGTTTGGAAAAACGTCTGTAACTTTTGAATGATTCAATATAGAAGCTTCATCTTGGGCTCTAATGAAAGGTGACACTCAGGGCTGTGTGTGGGGGGGTGGGGGTGGGGGGTGGATGAAATTTTATTATTGAAAAAGTTCATAAATTCCTGACTAGTAAGCTCTAAGGGAATGCTAGAATTGACAGAGTCCTGACTCTTTGTCAACCTGGCTACAGTACTGAAAAGAAACCTGGGATTATTCTTATTCTCTTCTATTAATGCAGAATAATAACTCGTTCTAGCTTTTCTAAGAGGTTTTTTTTATAAATTAAAAGATGATTTCTTGAAGCTAAATAGATTTCATCTAAATTAGTGGAGCGACATTTTCTTTCTAATTGACGAGTCTTCTGTTTTAAGCTACGAGTTTCTCTGTTAAACCAAGGGGTTAGAAATCTCTGATTAGACTTTTTTCTTTTTTTAAGGGGGCCGCCAAGTCTAGAGTCTGATGCAGAGAAGCTGTAACACTATCATGCTATCAATTACAGAAGGCGCAAGCTCCCCATAGTTTATTTCCATTGTGTTGACACATGGCATAGAGGAAACAATCTGCATAAATTTGGTAACAACATCATCTGAGAGGCATCTACTGAAGTAATATTTTTCTTTAGGAGCCAAATAGTCAGAAATAGTAAAATCAGAGGTTAACAGACAATGGTCTGACAGTACAGGGTTATGAGGAGACACTACCAGATTTTCTATTTCTATGCCATATATCAGAACAAGGTCCAACGTATGGTGGAGATAATGAGTAGAATTTCCTACTTTCTGAGAAAACCCCATCGAGTCTAATATTTAATTAAATGCCACATTAAGGCAATCACTATCTACATCTACATGTATATTAAAGTCCCCTACTATAATTATTCTATCTGATTTCAGCACTAAATCAGCTAAGAATTCAGCAAATTCGGATAAAAATTCTGAGTAGATTGATGGAGGATGATAAACTATGGCAAATAAAACTGGGTTTAGCCTAAAATTGCTAAAGTGCCCAATACTGAGGACCAGGCCCTCAAAGGAATTATAACATGTTTTTTGCTTTACATTAACTAGTAATTTGGAATGGTAAATTGTTGCTACTCCTCCTCCACAACCAGAACTTCTGGGATTTTGACAGTTTAAATAACCAGAGGGAGTTGATTCATTTAAACCAACATAATCCTCTTGCCCTAACAAAGTCTCTGTAAGGGATATTAAATCAATCTGATGATCAATTAACAGATCATGGACTAACAGAGACTTGGGAGTTAGAGACCTAATATTTAATAAACCCCATTTATTTTTTAAATTATGAGGAGCAAGAGGGGCCAAATCATTCAGTTTAGAGGCTTCATGTTTAATTTGAGTTTTACCAACTTTTTGTTTAATCACTTTGGGATGCTTATACATTATATTTTTATTTGCTTTGGAGGGAGCAGACAATGATTCTCTGATGGAAAAGACAGGGGCTAAGTTGAGGGGTGGCGGATGAAGAGGAGTTGCAGAGAGGTGTGTAAGACTGCGACTCTGCTTCCTGGTCCCAACTCTGAGTTGTCAAGATTTTGGAAATTTGGATAAAAAAGATGCCAGATTGTTTGATAAATGAGACGCACCATCCAAAGTGGGATGGGCGCTGTCTCGTCTCATAAGACTAGGCTTTCCCCAAAATGAGTTCCAATTGTCAATGTAGCCCACATTGTTTGCAGGACACCACACAGACAGCCAGCGGTTGAAGGATGACAAGCAGCTAAACATGTCATCACTGGTCAGGTTGGCGAGGGGCCCAGAGAATACTACAGAGGCAGACATTGTTTTGTAAAGTCACACACCGATTCTACATTAAAGGCACTTTTCCACTAGCCCAGCACACTTCGGCACGTCTCGATTCACTTCGACACAGTTCAGCTCGCTTTTGTCTCCATTACAACCGTGTTAAGCTGGGGTGGGTGGGACTTCTATAACAGCGAGGCGGTGCCACACTCCCGTGACGTAAAACACGTGACCCAAGCAAAACATAAACACATGCGGCTGTATAACGCCACTCCTCGGTCTGTGGCTTTTTTCACCGTAAATGCCAAAAAAGGACCGCCAGACAAGGGTACAGGCAGCGAGATGAAACACTCTGGAATAGTTCTGCAGCTTCTGGGAGAGCCAAAGACGTGAGGATACAAACTAGGTCATATATGACGGTAAGCTAATGTTGCTAATGCTAGTTTGCTATAAGTACGTCGTACTACACTGTAATGTCTGCAAGTTATCGCTGTTAGGTACTAAAATATGTACGCTGTGTGTGTTTCAGATGGCTCTGTTGTGGGGAAATTACTGCTTCAGTCGGTCTGGGCATTCAGAACAGCCTGTCACGGATGTCATCAGCCTGTCACTGATGTCAGCACAGCTTCACAAACGATCAGTGGTTACAGAGCTTAAGAATGTCTGTAGAAACATTTATTTCCTGTACAACAAATTGCTCTGATCTGCTTGAAAATCATGGAGAGACTGTTGAGACATCATGGACGTACCTGCTTCTGCAGAACCGAGTTTGAGGTGGTGTTATAGAAAAAAATGATCAGCTGACACAACTTGATCGCCATGTTAATAACTATATTAGCCACAAAATATATATTCAAAAAGTAAACAGTACTGAGTTCGGTATAATCAGATATATTTGACAGTTATCATGCATTTTAGGCCAAAACAAACTTGATCTAGGATTAAAAGCAATTAAAATAATGCAGTCACAAGGTTACATGGAAAATACTTGATTTACTAGATACATGTACTGTAGAAATATACAGTATATTCTCTGCATCAACAATGTACTAGACATGCATTCATGTAGTATTGCTCTGGGAATTGCACTGACAATAAACCTCTGAAGTTTTTGCAGATGTCTTTTTTTTTATATGTGAAGGTTACCACCATGTGGCATAAATTAAATACTGAAAGATTGGAAAAGCTAAGAATAATCCAGCAGTTTGAGAAATCACTTTTGGTTTGGTGTAAGTCTGTCAACAGAATTATGAACCATAAAGCAGTTTGTGTTAAAATGTTAAATCCCATTAAACCTAATCCGGGGGCTTCCAATCACGTGTCATGGGAGGCCAAGACGCTGCAGGTTCTCTCTTCTACCCAGTCTCTTCAGCAGGTGTTCTCACTGATCAGTCAGTGGAAGAAGTTCAGTGGAATCTGCTGTTGAAGACACTGGTTGGAGGTAAAGCCTGCAGGGTCTTGGCCCTCCATGGCACATGATTAGACACCCCCGCCCAAACCCATTATGATGAAGAGCAGATGCTAATATGACCCAGAATTCCTCCATATACTGGTACTGTCACTAAAGTATGCAGGGTCTTCTGCACTGGCACATCCAACAATACAGTTTTCAGTTAATAAAATAATTGTTTTGGTTACTTTTTTCTTAAAAATGATCCATTATTTTCAAGGTCACCGATAAATCCTTTGTACAGTTTACTCTTTTCCCACCGGTGTCTTAACAGACAAAATAGAAAATCATGATGCAAACACATAAGTCACTAAATTGTTTATTACAATCAGCAGCAAATTCCAGATTATTCAGAATGTGCAAAATCAAACTGTAAAAAAAAACCTGGAATGGTCACACACGGCAGCCACGCTGCCTCACTGAGAAGCAACTGGATCGGCCCCTCGTACTGGTCCTGGTTCAGCAGATCTTCAGCCTGCATCTCTGTAAATAGTGAGGCAAGGTCCAGTTGGGGTGACAGTTTCCCTCTTGCCTAGACAAAAGACAAATGGGTGGTGGTTAATTAAAGCAAGTTTAAAACATATTTGGGAAATACACTTGTTGCTAAAAGCCAGTGGTGGAATGTGAATTAATGAATGAATCTTTATTTCGGATTGATTAAAAGTAAAGATTAAAAGAAAATAGAATAATATAACAAAGGGGAAAAAATCTAACAAGGTCAAATTAAACAATAACTCCTCTGATTATACAGTTCAACATAAGTTATTTGAAATGGGTGATGGCTGAAGCTGCAGCTTATATTGCCCACCATATTTCATCCAAGAATTCAAAAGAAAAACAAAACAGGAGGGATTACAATTCCAATGATAAATAAAGTACTTCGTTGTTGTATTTAACTACAATTTCCATGTAGCTGCGCTTCGGTAGATTTTACAAGGGCTGCGTTACATTTAAAATCATCTCTTTTTACTGTGGTCTCAGCAATCAGAATGAATTAATACATTCACTTGAATGGAATCTAGTACTTTAACACTCGGTGTGCATCACCGAGTGTGGAGTCGCTCAGTCAAAATATAAAGTTTTTATCAATAAAAGTTTGTCTTGTCTGTAAAAGTGTCTTGCCCTGGCTTCATGCGTGGGCGGTGTTTTGTACTAGCATTGCTAAAATATAAAAGGAAGCACTACAATGGGTCTCAAATATTTGTAATGTGTCCTGTTACTGCATGAGTTTATTGATGATAGACTATAAACTACACATATAAAGTAAATTATATTGACGGCTGAACATCTCACATTCACCAAAACATACAGTTATGAACATAACTCACAAAGGATCACACAAGTGATCTGACAAAAAAATAAATACATTAACAAGTGGTTTATTTTACAGTTGATGTGCCATATTCACACAATCAAATAAATCTCAGTTCAGTCCCTTTTATATTAAGTGGAAATTGTGCTACTTTGGTTTTGACACTTTACCTATAAAAGCAAAGGATTTCAGTAAGTTCCACAGTGGCGAGGTCCGTTGTGGGCTGGCTGATTTCCTCTTGCCTAGATGAACGACAGAAATGGATGGTGGTTAGTTTCAAGCAAGTTCAACACTTATACAGGCACATCTCAAAAATTAGAATACCATGAAAAAATTCAATATTTTTTTCACTCATTTCAGAAAGTGAAACCTATATATAGATTCACTACAGGGACAGTGATATATTGCAAGTGTTTATTTTAATATTGATGATTACGGCTACAGCCCATATTAACCAACACCTCAGCGGCCAACATTTATATTTAAAAACTATTTTTTAAAGTTAATTTTATGTCATATTCTAATTTTTTGCCAAATTGAATTTGGGGTTTTCAGGGGCTGTAAGCCATAATCATCAAAATTAAAATAAATAAACGCTTGAAATATATCACTGTCTGTGTAATGAATCTATATAATATACGGATTTCACTTTCTGAAATGAGTGACAAAAAATATTGAAGTTTTTCATGACATTCTAATTTTTGGAGATGTACCTGTATTAGGGAAATACACCTGTGAAAGTCAGTGGTGGGATGTGACAAAAATGCTTCGTTTCCCTGACAAGCACTGCAGGATCCACAGAATAGGTGTGTGGGTCTATTCTGACGCTTTAGAAAATTATATGAATGACTTTATAAATCACTGGTTTGAAAAAGCAATTTTAATATGACGAGATTTCGGCTCCTGTGGTCCATTTCACCAGTATCACAATATAATCAGGGAGGCTAACCCCTGGCATGTGGAAACACATTCTAGCATTAAATTGCACACAATTTAATGCGCAGCACCAAAGTGCAATACAAAACACAAACCAGGACTTTAACCAGGATTAACATATTTCATCGTTTTGCTCTCACAAGCGAATATTTAGGAGAAAACAACCGCGAATCAGCAGTTGGTACTAGCTAGCACAGCTAGTTAGCCAGCACAGAACAGCGCTGTATGGCTCAAAAAAAGTGAGCTTACCACCAACAGGATAAATAAGCAAACAGATGCACATTATTACAAATCACTCACCATCGATGGTTCTCTCACGTTCGTCTTCAGCTTGTCCATAGTCCGGTTCTATGCTGGGCAGCCATCTGTATTGGTCCGGATCACTCCTCTCACTGTGGATCTGCCACCAAGCAGAGAAAACTCCACACTTCTTCGTTGGACCACGGTGTAGAGTTCCGCAAAACCTACAACGCTGTCTGTATTAATATCGTATTTACTCCGTGACCGAGTTAGTCTGTGAAATATTGCAAATGGCGTTCGTGTGTAGATTCATCAGAAGACGGTCGCTTTCATGACGTTACGACCTGACCAATCAGCGGCGACCAGTCTTTTAACGTCACAACACGGCACGACTCAGCACGCTTGTACCCTGCCCTTGAGCGGAGACGAAAATCACGGCTGGTCCTCAGTGTTGGGCACTTTAGCAATTCCAGGTTAAACCCAATTTTATTTGCCATAGTTTATCGTCCCCCATCAACCTATTCAGAATTTTTATCCGAATTTCCTGATTTCTTAGCTGATTTAGTGCTGAAATCTGATAGAATAATTATAGTAGGGGACTTTAATATACATGTGGATGTAGATAGTGACTGCCTTAATGTGGCTTTTAATTCAATATTAGACTCGATTGGGTTTTCTCAGAAAGTAGGAAATTCTACTCATTACCTCCACCATACATTGGACCTTGTTCTGACATATGGCATAGAAATAGAAAATCTTGTAGTGTCTCCTCATAACCCTGTACTGTCAGACCATTGTCTGTTAACCTTTGATTTTACTATTTCTGACTATTTGGCTCCTAAAGAAAAATATTATCACAGTAGATGCCTCTCAGATGATGCTGTTTCCAAATTTATGCAGATTGTTTCCTCTATGCCATGTGTCAACACAACGGAAATAAGCTATAGACAGCTTGCTCCTTCTGTAATTGATAACATGGTGGATAGTGTTTCAGCTTCTCTGCATCAGGCTCTAGACTTGGTGGCCCCCTTAAAAAAGAAAAAGTCTAATCAGAGATTTTTAACTCCTTGGTTCAACACAGAAACTCGTAGCTTAAAACAGAAGACTCGTCAATTAGAAAGAAAATGGCGCTCTACTAATTTAGATGAAATCTATTTAGCTTGGAGAAATCATCTTTTAATTTATAAAAAATCTCTTAGAAAAGCTAGAACGAGTTATTACTCTGCATTAATAGAAGAGAACAAGAATAATCCCAGGTTTCTTTTCAGTACTGTAGCCAGGTTGACAAAGAGTCAGGACTCTGTCAATCCTAGCATCCCCTTAGAGCTTACTAGTCAGGACTTTATGAACTTTTTCAATAATAAAATTTCATCCATCAGAGATAAAATCAATCAGATTCTTCCCACAGTTAACTTAAATACTGTAACTACTACAACTCCTTCTATTGATGTCTGTCTTGATGAGTTTACTCCAATCGACCTTTGTGAGTTAGACAAAATAGTTTCCTCATCCAAACCTTCAACTTGTCTTTTAGACCCTATTCCTACCAGGTTATTTAAAGAAGTCTTCCCACGTATTGGTAGCTTTATTCTTCATATAATCAATTCTTCATTAACTTTAGGCCATGTACCGCAGGCTTTTAAAACCGCTGTAATTAAACCCTTACTCAAAAAGCCAACGCTAGATCCAGGAGCTTTAGCTAACTATAGACCAATCTCTAATCTCCCTTTCATTTCAAAAATCTTAGAAAGAGTTGTTGCTACGCAATTATTTGACCACCTGCAGGGAAATGGTTTATTTGAGGAGTTTCAATCTGGGTTTAGAATCCATCATAGCACTGAAACAGCCTTAGCGAAGGTCACTAACGACCTCCTCATTGCATCTGATAATGGACTAGTTTCTGTACTTGTCCTTTTAGATCTTAGTGCAGCTTTTGATACTATTGATCATAATATTCTACTTGATAGATTAGAACACTATGTTGGACTTAATGGAACTTCGTTGCAGTGGTTTAGATCTTATTTATCTGATAGGTTCCAGTTTGTTCATGTAAATGATGAGTTTTCTCTCAGCTCAAAGCTTAGTCATGGAGTTCCACAGGGATCTGTGCTTGGCCCTACTCTTTTTAGTTTATATATGCTTCCGTTAGGCAACATTATTAGAAAGCACTGTATACATTTTCACTGTTATGCAGATGACACACAATTATACCTGTCAATGAAGCCAGATGATACTAATCAATTAGCCAAGTTAGAAGCCTGTCTTAAGGAAATCAAAGTTTGGATGACTTGTAATTTCCTGCTATTAAATTCAGATAAGACTGAAGTCATTCTTGTTGGTCCAAAAAACCTTAGAAATTCCTTTCCAAATCAAACTTTCAGTTTGGATGCAGTTACTCTTTCTCTTAATAGCTCTGTGAGGAACCTTGGAGTTATTTTTGATCAGGATTTGTCCTTCAATTCACATATTAAATTTGTTTCTAAGACTGCCTTCTATCATTTGCGTAATATTGCCAAGATTAGGAGCATCTTGTCTCAGAGTGATGCTGAGAAGCTGATCCACGCTTTTGTTAGCTCAAGATTAGATTATTGTAATTCTTTATTATCAGGCTGTCCTAAAACATCTTTAAAAAGTCTTCAGCTGATCCAAAATGCTGCAGCAAGAGTTTTAACAGGTACTAGAAAGAGAGATCATATCTCTCCGGTTCTGGCCTCCCTTCATTGGCTTCCCATAGAGTTTAGAATTAAGTTTAAAATCCTTCTTCTTACTTACAAAGCTCTAAACAATCAGGCTCCTTTTTATTTAAAAGATCTGATACTACCGTATCATCCTAACAGAGCACTACGCTCCCAAAATGCAGGTTTACTTGTAATACCTAGAATCTCCAAAAGTACAATGGGAGGCAGAGCCTTCAGTTATCAAGCTCCTCTCCTGTGGAATCAGCTGCCAATCTGGATTCGGGAGTCAGACTCGATCTCTGTTTTTAAGAATAGGGCTAAAACCTACCTTTTTGATATAGCCTACAATTAGGGAGGGATCATGTGTTTCTGAACCCTCCCTTAGTTATGCTGCTAATAGGTTTAGTCAGCCGGGGGACCTCCAGTAATGCACTGGGCCTCACTCCTTTCCTCACTCTCTATGAATTTTTTTTTTTTTTGCTGGTCATTAACATTTGTTTGTTCTCTCCCATAGATTGAGTCCCCATCGTGCTGTTTGCTCTCTACATGTCTGTTCTTTTCTTCTTCTCTGTCCCCTCACCCCCCAGCCAGTCGCAGCAGATGACTGCCCCTCCCTGAGCCTGGTTCTGCTGGAGGTTTCTTCCTGTTAAAAGGGAGTTTTTCCTCTCCACCGTCGCCAAGTGCTTGCTCACAGGGGATCGCCTGATTGCTGGGGTCTTTCTGCAACTGTGGGGGTCCTCCCTACAGTTGATAGTGCTATGAGATGACTGTTGTTGTGAAATGGCGCTATATAAATAAAGTTGAATTGAATTGAATTGAATTGTTAAACCGTGTTGGGGCTAGTGGAAAGACTTACAAAGTGTGCTGAGCTGTCCCGTGTCGGGCTAAGCGGGGCTAATGGAAAAGGCCCTTAAGTTTCGTGACTTCCGACTGCCGGAGATGGATGTCATTAATGCCGGCGTGAATAACAATTGTAGAGTATTTACAGTTACTTTTAGCCAGCATTTTCAAATTTGACTCAATGTCGCCTGCTCTGGCCCCAGGAATGCATTTGACTATGGCCGCTGGAGTCTCTAGGTTCACGTTTCTGACTACAGAGTCGCCAATGATCAGAGTTTTTTCCTCAGCGGGTGTGTCGCTGAGCAGGGAAAAACGATTAGAAACGTGAACAGGTTGGTGGTGAGAAACGTGAACAGGTGGGCTTTGCGGCTAGGCTTCCTTCTCACCGTCACCCACCCAGTCTCCTCGCTGCTGAGGAGGACCGGAGGACCGCTAACGGGTCGCCCTATGCTAGGGAGCTCCGCTGCAGCTAGGTGATGTCCGTCAAGATTAACTGCCGCAGACGGTATTTCAATGCAGCAGAGCAGGGATTCCAAATCAGACAACCTCGCCTCGAGCGCCTCAAAAAGACAACATTTATTACATTTACCGTTATCACTAAAAGAAGCAGAGGTGTAGCTAAACATCTGACAGAGAGAGCACACCAGAGGAGGAGAGGAAGGAGAGCTAGTAGCCATAGCTAGTGGCTAACCCGAAACTAACAAAAACACCGATGAAAGGTGAACAGAAGGCTAAAGAGGGTGATTAGGTGACACTGAGTGCGCACACAGGTGCAAGAGGCTTGATAAACAGAAGTGAGAGCTAACGGTAGATGGAAAAAAGTGGTTAAAATACAATTAAAAGCAAAATCCTCAGTAGAGTGAGGAGAGCAAACCACACGGACAGACAGCAATACAGGAAGTGACGATATGTTACCACAAGTGACGACTACAATCAATAGTTCTGTTCAGTACATACAACAATGGTGGGTAAACACTGAACTCGTTGAAATAACTTATACACATATTTTATCTTCTCTCTGACTATCTACATGCACCGCTTTGGGAAATTATGATTATCTGAAGCAATTCCTCTGAATTTCTATTTGCATGTCCGGCAATTCAGTGGCGCAGTGGTTAGCATTGTGGCAGCACAGTGAGAAGGTCACGGGATCGAGCCCACCCCCTAACCATCAGTGACCCTTCTGTGTGGCGCTTGTATGTTTGTATCTCCCCGTGTCTACGTGGGTTTACCCCGGGTACTCCAGTTTCCTCCCACAGGCAAGTTAGGTTAACTGGAGACTCTAAAAATGGTCCTAGGTGTGAATGTGTGCGTGAATGGTGAAGGGATTGGCGCTGCATCATGGCTGCCTCATCCATCCAGGTGGATGCCCTGTAATTTCCATCTGGGATTAATAAAATATACAAAATACAAAAAAAAAAATGTGGCAGGTGACATCTCTGTCTGTGCAACATGAACAAGTGAAAATCAGGCCTCTATAATGCACATGATGAATTTGCAGATACTCTCTGCCAGTATCTGTGATATTTCTCCAAGCTCCAACCAAACTGTCTGAAATGTAGACATACCAGGGCAAACAAGAATAGTAGCTGATCACAGAGCCTTTTATTGAGCTCAGTCATTAGAAAAACGGTGGACATAAATCCAACGCATCACTGAGAATTGAAACTATAATAAGTAGATCCTGTGGTTGACAATATGTTTATGTGACGGGAGAGACAATGTGAGTTTGTCATTACCCTGGTATTTACTCATTATTACTTCCAACAAAATTCAGTACACTGGAGTCACCAAGGGCACATATCAAGACAGCACAGGTGGTGTGGAGCATATGGCCTAGCCTTCCTGAACCGTGACCTCTTCATCAGCCAAAAGTATTTCCAAAGGTATCAGGTATGTAATTCATGGGTTCTGGACTGGAGGACTACACTGCAGTTTGAAGGATCTTTGGATCGAAACCACCTGCTTTGGGGTGCCTGATTTATTTGGTGTGCACCCATGTGCATTTACTTTGTTCTCACCATACAAAACAAAGCACAATAACGGAAAAAACAAACAGGATTTACACAGAAATACTAATTATGTCTGAGGATTTGAGTGGTTCTGAAACAAGAAGATGCATTGAAGAAAGTACATAAGCGCATATTCTCAGGTAAGGAGCCCTTTACACAGACGGAGATCTCTCAACAATCTCCTAAAACCTCAAAACAGTCTTTTCTTTGTAAATGTGTGGGCCCTGATTGTAAGATATTCATGTCAATCTACACTACCGTTCAAAAGTTTGGGGTCACCCAGACAATTATTTTGTGTTTTCCATGAAAAGTCACACTTATTTACCACCATGAGTTGTAAAATGAATTGAAAATATAGTCAAGACATCGACAAGGTTAGAAATAATGATTTGTATTTGAAATAATAATTTTTTCCTTCGAACTTTGCTTTCGTCAAAGAATCCTCCATTTGCAGCAATTACAGCATTGCAGACCTAACATGACTGCACAAGGGTTTTCTAATCATCCATTAGCCTTCTGACGCAATGAGCAAACACATTGTACCATTAGAATACTGGAGTGATAGTTGCTGGAAATGGGCCTCTATACACCTATCTAGATATTGCACCAAAAACCAGACATCTGCAGCTAGAATAGTCATTTACCATATTAGC
Organism: Pholidichthys leucotaenia; assembly: GCA_020510985.1. Lineage (NCBI taxonomy): Eukaryota > Metazoa > Chordata > Actinopteri > Cichliformes > Pholidichthyidae > Pholidichthys > Pholidichthys leucotaenia. The sequence continues at coordinate 50,806,488 of CM035844.1, forward strand.
AATGTATAGAGTGTATTTCTGATTAGTTTAAAGTTATCTTCATTGAAAAAAAGTGCTTTTCTTTCAAAAATAAGGAAATTTCTAAGTGACCCCAAACTTTTGAACGGTAGTGTATAGAAGTCTTTCAAAGATCCTTGAGACACCAGCAGAGTTCAATGAGAGACTGTGAGAGATTGCTGACAAACCAGGAGAGATTGTTGAGAGACCAGGAGAGATCACTGAGGGTAGTATCTCACGGAGCCGCGAATGTTGATGAACCTGACGATTTTTGGATTCGCCAACTTTTCTGAGGAATATTGACGAACATCAGGGTTTGCCTGTCATTAGTACCATTTAATGATGTTTAGGGACTTTTAACAAGCATTTGCAACATTCACACAAGTGTTTGTGAGAGTGTTTGTCAAAGACAGCTGGTGAACATTAGTGACGATTAAAACATGTTTGCAACAGTGTTAGCAATGATTAGCAGCTATTTACAACTCTTACCACTGTTTGAGACCTTTGCCAACTCCAGGTAAAATACCAGACGACTGTCAGGCAAATCTTGGATCCAACTCGATAAAACAGGGTGTACAAACCCTTGCTAGCATTCAGTTTCTCCTGACCACTGTGGGAGACAGACGCCTGTAGAAGCTATGCAGAACATGTATTGAATAACAAAATATATGAACACAAAACATGATATAGCTCCGCCTGGTTTGACTGGGTATTTACTGTGGCACACAGGCCAAACCCTATGGAGCTTTTCACCTCATCCCTGCTCACATGAGCGCCAGACTGCAAAACGCAAACACAGACCACACACACTTAGACTAAATATAGCAGGGCCTACACACTGTATTTTTTTAGTGTAAATATAGCGAGTCCTATCTTCATCTGGAGATGGTGTGCGAGTGCTCATTGGGAGAGCTACTGTTTCTGTCGGTTCTGTGGAGATGTATTGGATTGATATTATTATTCTCAGCTTTGCTTACTTTCTGTTCATGTTTGGAATTATAATCATAGTCATAGGTTGTACCTATAGAAGATGCAAACCTAAACAGTCTCACAGAGACCGGCGGTGTTGAACTGAAGGACAGCAGCCAGCTTCAGGTAGCTGTGCTGTTGAGACTATAATTCTTTTTTCACAACCAAAATTTCATTTGTTTACATACTAAATCAATTTATATTCACAAAATAATGTCTGTGTAGTAGCCATTCCTACCTGGAATGAACAGAGGACTACTAACAGGTGTGTCAGTGGACAGTGAGCTTTTTTTCCCTGAGGTTCAGGTGCAGAGTCTGTTCTGAGTTTTTTTCTCCATCAATATTTGTTGCTATCTGGTGAATAAAATGATGATTCCTCTCCCTCTTCTCTCTCGTTGACTCTCCCAGATCAGGATATACAATGTAATATTAGGAGGAAGACAACAAAATGAAAAAAAAAAAAAACGGACCACAAAAACATCCCTGGAAATTGGAACACACCTTATATAGGACATACAGTCATGTGAAAAAATTAGGATACCCCATTAAATATTCAGTCCTTTATGATGTCCTTTAAATGTTCACATGTCTATGTCTAACCTTGCTTTTGTTTTTATTTGCATTTTTTAACATTTATTTTAGCCATTTTAAGTGGAAATGAATGTGGGGTGTCCTAAAAAAGAAGGGGGGAATCCTAATTTATTCCTCACTATTTGTTTAGAATTATATTTTACAGAAAATTTGAAAAAAAGTCTTTAATTCATTTTTAATTGTTTAGTTGTATTACATGAATCTCCCAGCATTTTAAACACTGATATTAAATATCCATATGTCCAAATATGTAAAAAAAAAAAAAAACACACACAGGCTTATACAGGGTATCCTAATTTTTTTCACGTGACTGTAATGCCTTATATGGTCATCGCCGTGACCAGCTGTGGTCTAAATGACAATAATAGTGTGTGTAATAGAAATAGTGTGTATTATTATCAAGCAATATTACATGAGAGGGAGTTTGGTATCATGAATATAGTAACTCCAGCAGGGTGTGATCGACTTGGGCTCTCCGATGCTGTAACAAACTCGAATGTAATATTGCTTTTATACAACAGTCCCGGTAAGCAAAATTTATTAAATGACAGCAATACTGGAAATCAATATTATGATTTGTTTGTTTAACCAGTTATTTTGTGCAGCTAAGAGAAAAAAAGTCTCTTCTGAATGTAGCCACTAGCAACTAACTGCTGCTAAACATCTCAGTCAGCATGAAGACGTCTATTGTCATTTCACACACACATGTAAACAAATTAAATGTTGTCAAGTGCAAAAGTAATGTGTTTATAAAACATACCTGTTAAGTCGATACTTCAGAAAATCCCAGATCAAAACATATCTAACACTGGTGTAGTTAGCATGCTAGCGATTTAGCACATGCTAGCGATTTAAATGGTAAATGGCATTCACTTCTATAGCGCTTTTATTCTCATCTCTAGATGACCAAAGCGCTTTACAGATCCTGCTATCCACCCATTCACACACACATTCACACACTGATTTAGCACATTTTAAGATAAGATAAGATAAGATAAGCCTTTATTAGTCCCACAACGGGGAAATTCCAGGATTGCAACAGCACAGGGATAGCAACACTCAGAGCAACAATCAGAAGGCAAGAAAAAAAACAAGCAAGCAAGAGCAGCTAATATACATATGTACATATTACTATAAAATATATATATATATACACACACACACAGACACACAGTGCAGAGCATTGTAGCTGGATGGAATAAATATATGAATATATGAACACACAGTGCAGAGCATTGTAGCTAGATGGAATAAATATGTAAATATATAAACACCCACAGTACGGAGCATTGCAGCTAGGTGGAATAAATATGCAAGTATATAAACACACACAGTGCGGAGCTATGTAGCTAGATGGAATAATATGTAGATATATAAAAACACAGTGCGGAGCATTGTAGCTAGATGGAATAAATATATAGATATATAAATATAAACATAAACACACCCAGTGCAGAGCATTGTAGCTAGATGGAATAAATATGTAAATATATAAACACACACAGTGCAGAGCATTGTTGCTAGGTGGGATGAAACAGCATAACCGTCTATTTAGTTATCCTACATGGTATGATTATGTGCCCATACATATTCTCACCCTCCACAGCGACCGGTATGTTCCTAGTTGTATGCCGGAGAGGACCATTGTGTAAGTCTATTGCATCTTTTGCATTCAAAAAAACTATTAGTTTGTTACGTCTTTTTGCTATCTCTGCGAGCAGCCCTGCTTAGGTTGTACAGTCTGACAGCCGTTGGTAGGAAGGACCTACGAAACCTCTCGGTTGTGCACCTGGGATGATGTAGTCTGCTGCTAAATGAGTTCCTCAGTGCATCCAGTATGTCCTGCATAGGGTGGAACTCGGACTCCAGCAGAGATGACAGTTTAGCCACCATCCTTCTCTCTCCTATCTCCTCCATCGGATCAAGGCGCTGCCCCAGGACAGAGCTAGCTTTCTTAATCAGTTTGTTCAGTCTCTTCCTATCGGCTGCAGTAATGCCACTGCCCCAGCAGACCACTCCAAAAGTGATGGCTGATGCCACCACCGTGTCATAGAATGACTTCAGCAGCGCCCCTTGTACACCAAAAGACCTGAGTCTCCTCAGCAGGAACAGCCTGCGCTGTCCCTTCTTGTAGAGTGCGTCAGTATTGTGTGACCAGTCTAGTTTATTGTTCAGATGAATACCCAGGTACTTATAGGATGTCACCATCTCGATGTCTGTTCCCTGTATATTTACTGGTGCTGTGAGGGGCTGCCCATGCCTGCGGCAGTCCACCACCAGCTCCTTAGTTTTCCTCGCGTTGATCTGGAGGCAGTTCCGATGGCACCAGTCCACAAAGTCCTGGATAAGCCCTCTGTACTCAGCTTCATCTCCGTTGGAGATGAGACCAACGATCGCAGAGTCATCAGAGAACTTCTGTAGATGGCAATGTGTTGTGTTGTGTGAGAAGTCCGCAGTATAAAGAGTGAACAGGAAGGGAGCCAGCACCGTTCCCTGGGGGGCCCCCGTGCTACTGATGATCGTGTCGGAAACACAGTCCCGGGTTCTCACAAACTGAGGCCGGTTCGTGAGGTAGTCCAGGATCCATGATGACAGGTGCTGGTCCACCCCTGCGCGCAGCAGCTTGTCCTTCAGGATCATCGGTTGGATGGTGTTGAAAGCACTGGAGAAGTCAAAGAACATGATCCTCACCATATTCCCGGGCTTCTCCAGGTGGGACAGAGAACGGTGAAGGAGGAAGATCACCGCATCCTCCACCCCAATGCCATGCTGGTAGGCGAACTGGAGTGGATCCATCGCTGGTTCCACCAGGGGGCGGAGATGAGCAAGGAGCAGTCTCTCCAGGGTCTTCATCAAGTGGGACGTCAAGGCCACCGGTCTGTAGCTGTTCAGGTCTTTGGGGTGGGAAGTTTTTGGTACAGGTACCACACAAGATGTTTTCCACAGCTGTGGTACCCTCCCCAGTTTCAGGCTCATGTTGAAGATATACGTCACAATCCCACACAGCTGGTCTGCACAGGACTTGAGGAGCTTTGCGCTGATGCCGTCCGGTCCCGACGCCTTCCTCGCCTTGATCTTCCTCAGCTCCGTCCTCACCTGGGTCTTGGTCAGGGTCAGGATGGGGGGCTGTGTGTTGGGAGTGGGGGGGGTGTCGGTGGAGTGGGGAATGGGCAGCAGGACTTGATTTCTTAGAGGCAGCAGTGGTTGTTGTGCAGACAGGGGGGAGGGCGGTTGGTCAAATCTATTGAAAAACAGATTCAGGTTGTTCGCCCACTCCCTGCCCCCCGTGGCCTGGGGGGAGGTATTCTGGAGCCCCGAGATGGTTTTGAGGTTTCTCCAGACCCCGCTGATGTCGCTCTGTTGCAGCTTGTCCTCCATCTTCTTCCTGAAGCTGTCCTTGCCTTCTCTGATCTTTCTCCTCAGCTCCCTCTGTACGGACTTCAGCATCTCCCTGTTCCCCGACCTGAAGATCCTCTTCTTCTCTCTCAGAAGTGTTTTTATCTCAGGGTTGATCCAGGGTTTGTTGTTTGAGTGACGCCGTATGGTCTTGGTGGGAACGGATTTGTCCACACAGAAGCTGAGGTAGCCCGTGAAGGTGTGAATGAGGCCATCGATGTCCTCACCATGTGGATCGTAGAGCTGCTTCCAGGCAGTGGCTTCAAAACAGTCCTTTAGAGTGTCCATTGTCTCCTCAGACCATAACTCCACAGTGTGCATGGCCGGAGGTTGTCTGTGCACTAGGGGTTTGTACACCGGTCGGAGATGAACCAAGTTGTGATCCGATCTCCCAAGTGGGGGGAGTTGTGATGAGGTGTACGCCTCCTTAGTGTTTGCGTAGAACAAATCCAGTGTTTTATTGTCTCTAGTGTGGCATGTGACATACTGGGTGAAAGTGGGCAGAATGGGAGACAGTGAAATGTGGTTGAAATCGCCTGAGATGAGGAGAAGAGCATCTGGGTGTTCTGTCTGCAGCCTGCTGGTTACTGAATGGATGACGTCACGCGCTGTCCCAGCGTTCGCCGTCGGATTTGCATAAACAACAATGCAGATCACGTGTGAGTGTTCTCTCGGGAGATATGTAGGCCTCATGCTAACAGCTAGCAACTCAATGTCTTTGCTGCAGTGTCGTTGTTTAACAGTGATATGTCCCGGTCTGCACCAGTTGTTGTTAACATACATTATCACTCCACCGCCCCTAGTTTTGCCACTCTCTGGTGTTCGGTCAGCTCGTATCATGTGAAAACCCTCCAGCTCAATGTTAGCATCTGCTGCTAGTTCAGTTAGCCACGTCTCAGTAAACAAAAGGAGAGAGCACTCCCGGTAAGTGCTATCGTAACGGGAGATAGCCGCTAGCTCATCTAACTTTCCCAGTATCGACCGTACATTTCCCATGACAACAGATGGAAGGGAGGGTCTGTACCTTATATTTTTTGTCCTCCGCCTTACTCCAGCCCGGCAGCCGCGACGCTTTCGCCTCAATTCTCTCGGTATGTCGAGTTTTTCCAGTGGGACCGGGTGGCGGTTAAATGCTAGCAGCTCTTCCCTGTTGTATCGTATCCTGCTATAAACAGTGGCTCCGTCCACCGGCTCAGGAGACATTTGGGACGATCTGTGTGTCCGTGATATAAGTGGGGTGAAAAAAAAAAAAAAGTGATCAAAAGAGAGAGGAAGGGAAAAAAAACTCGGAATCGAGCCGCTGTTGCAAAAGGCAGCCTACTGGTGTGGCGCCGAGAGGAGAAGATTTTGCTCACTTTTCTTCACATTTTCAGATGAAACAAAGAGTCCATCACCACAAAGGTATTGTAATTTGTTAATCGAGACAATAAACACACTCTAGCACTGCCTATTTTTTTTTAAACAGACGTAACATCGTTTAATGAGCTTAAAATGACTGGGATGGAAGTAGACCTTTGCAAAAGGGTGGGACTTTCAGGTCAAAGATGTATAATTTCTTCTTGTCAAAACTGCGCTTCACTGTAGAAATAAAGGTATCCAAAACAGTACTGCAAATTGTCAGAGTTGATAGAAAAATACTGTTAGTAATTAACATTATTAGAACGCCTTTGAAACATAGTGATACATATCCAATGAAACTGGAGTGCAGTTATCACGGATTATAGTAATTCTTGGCATCTCTATTGTCCAATCAACTTGCTCGGTCAGAACTACAGTGCTGTGAAAAAGTATTTGCCCCCCTGCTGATTTCTTATATTTTTGCATATTTGTCACACCTAAATGTTTCAGATTATCAAATAAATTTTAATGATAGACAAAGACAACCCAAGTAAATACAAAATGCAGTTTTTAGATGATGATTTCATTTATTAAGGGAAAAAAGCTATCCAAACCTACTTGGCTCTATGTGAAAAAGTAACTGCCCCTAAATGCCCCCTAAACCTAATAACTGGTTGTGCCACCCTTGGTGTCAACAACTGGCAAAGTCTTTTACATCACCGGTGAGGAATTTTGACCCACTCTTCTGTGCAGAATTGTTTAAATTCAGTCACATTGGAGGGCTTCATGAACTGATGGCCGGACATTCTCCTTCAGGATTTTCTGGTAGAGAGCAGAATTCATGGTTCTGTCAATTAGGACAAGTCGTCCAGGTCCTGACGCAGCAAAGCAGCCCCAGACCATGACACTATCACCACCATGTTTGACTGTTGATACAATGTTCTTTTTATGAAATCCTGTGTTAGTTTTATGCCAGATAAAACAGGACACACGTCTTCCAGAAAGTTCAACTTTTTTCTTGTCAGTCCACAGAATATTTTCCCAAAAGTCTTGAGAATCATCAAGATGTTTTCTGGCAAATGTGACACAAGCCTTTATGTTCTTTTTGTGCAGCAGCGGTTTTTGTCTTGGAACTCTCCCATGGATGCCATCTTTGCCCAGTCCCTTTCTTATTGTTCCATCATGGACCAGTGTCAAAACAGAGGTAAGTTAGGCCTGCAGTTCTTTAGATGTTGTTCTGGGTTTTTGTTTCTCATCTGATCTTGAATTTCTTTAGATCACAGTGAGATGTCTTGCTTTTTGAGATCTTTTAGCCTACTTCAGGTTGTCAGACAGGTTCTATTTAAATGATTTCTTGATTCATCAGGTCTGGTAGTAATCAGGTTTGGGTGTAGCTACTGAAACTGAACTCAGCTTTCCAAAAAAAATGTGGTTAATCACAGTTAATTCATGATGTAACAAGAGGGGCAGTTACTTTTTCACATAGGGCCAGGTAGGTTTGGATAGCTTTTTCCTTCAATTCAATTCAATTCAACTTTATTTATATAGCGCCATTTCACAACAACAGTCATCTCATAGCACTATCAACTGTCAATAAATGAAACCATTTGAAAACTGCATTTTGCATTTATTCATGTTATCTTTGTCTGATATTAAAAATTTGTTTGATGATCTGTGACAAATATGCAAAAATATAAGGAATCAGGAAGGGGCAAATATTTTTTCACAGCACTGTAACTGCATTATTATTATTATTATTATTATTATTATGTTATTTTAATACATTCCAGACTTCAGAAAACACAAAACATATATGTAGAAAAGTCATGGACTGGGAGACGTACATTTTATTTATTTTTTTTTTGATTTTGTATACTTTATTGATCCCCAGAGGGGAAATTGAGGGCATCCACCTGGATGGATGAAGCAGCCACTGTACGGCGCTATTCCTTAACCTTTTACACACACATTCACACCTAGGGCCACTTTAGAGTCTCCAACTAACCTAACCTGCATGTTTTTGGCCTGTGGGAGGAAACCGGAGAAATCCCAGAGTAAACCCACGCAGATACGGGGAGAACATGCAAACTCCACACAGATCACTGTTGGTCAGGGGCTGGGATCGAGCCAGGGATCCCACGGCCAAGGGTGAGTTGCTGTGCTGGTGCAGAGCTAACCACTGCACCACCGCACCGCCACCCACTACCCATTTTGTTCAAAGTTATTCACATAATAATACCCTAAACTGTCTGTCAAACCATCTAGTGATTCTTTGCTTGTTCACTACTTGCGGAACCAAAACAAACTGTAGTGGCATGTGTTACAACTATTTGCAAACGCTTACAACTATTTTGCAAACGTTTGCAACTGTTTGCAGAAAAATACAGCCACCAAAAAATTTCAAAAATATTCACATTTTTTGGGCAACAAGAAAAACTGTTTGGGACCTTAACTGTGAATTGTTTGGCAACCTTCTACAAACCCTGATGAAACTCCGAAATCACCATGTTCGACAGCATTAGCAGCTCTGTGAGATACAGGGATGAGGGATCATTGAGAGTTTCTTGGGTCACCAAAGAGGTAGATATATATATTTGAGAGGTTTCTAGTGCTCTTCTACCTCCCTTTACACAGAGGTGGAGATCGATGAGAGATCATTGATAGATTAAAAAAAATGGCCAGATCTCTCAACAATCTTTCAATGATTTCTCAGCGATCGCAGCGATCTCTCATTGATCTTCCAGCTATCCCCATGGTCTCTACAGTTGAGAAATTGTTTTGACTCAGTCCAAGACAATCTCTCAATGATCTCCAAAAGGGAGATCAAGGAGAGTAGTGAGAAGTCAAGGAAAGCTCAAGGAACACTCAACAATCTCATCAATCGCCCAATGATCTCTCGGTGACCTTTCAATGATTTCTCAGTGGTATTTAAATGAACCCCAAATTTCCCACCCCAAAGGTACAGATGGCTGAGAAATCAGTGAGGGATCATTAAGGATTTGATGAAAGACCAATACAGTTCTTTGAAAGATTGCTGAGCAATCACTGGGTGATTGATGAACTCACTATGTGCTCATTGAAAGATTGTTGATTGTGAAAGCTCACTTCCCTTTGAAGATCATTGAGAGATTGTTTTGGAATGAGTCCAAACATTGAGGACCATGGAGATCACTGGAAATCATTGAGAGATCATGGCCATCGCTGAGAGATCATTGAAAAATTGTTTGGAGATCTGGCCATTTTGTCATAACTCAACAATCTCTCAATGATTTCCACCCCTGTGTAAAGGTTGTATAAGAAACCTAGAAAATTGATTGATTGCTGGGGTCTTTCTGCAACTGTGGGGGTCCCCCCTACAGTTGATAGTGCTATGAGATGACTGTTGTTGTGAAATGGCGCTATATAAATAAAGTTGAATTGAATTGAATTGAAAAGCACTCGGAGAGCGCAGACCTCCGCCAAGCGCCACAGTTCCCCCCCATACAGTGTTTGTGTGTACGTTTTCAGATTCCTTGACCATGAAAACATATGACTAGCAATTGGATTGACAATGATAGGATTAGTGGTTCAGTAGTAAAAGCATTACCTCCTTGGCGGAGGTAATAAACTGAAGTGTTGGTGTTGTGTCCATCTCCTCCATCTGCAAACTCCCAGGCTGTGGGCGTTGCAATTCATCACACAACCACGTACAACCCACAGGCCAATGGGTTATGCGAGCGTTTTCATAGATCATCGAAAGCAGCACTCAGGGCTTCACTGACGGATGCAAATTGGGTAGACAGGTTGCCGTAGGTTTTATATTGGGGTTGTGCTCCGCGGCAAAAGAGGATTTGGAAGCTTCCCCGGCAGAGAGCTTGTTTTTGCGCAGCCACTATGGCTGGCCGGGGAATTTCTGCTAAATAATCCGGCGCCGGACAGCTGCCCGTCCCAGCATTTGCAGCGTAGCGCAAACACAGGCACGCTGCCGGGCCCTGCCCACCACTGTTTTCCGCGTGCTTTTGTGCCTAAAACTTTGAAGAACGCGGAGTTTGTGTTCGTCAGACACGACGACCAGCGCCCTCCATTGCGCCTGCACACATGTTGAAAATGGCCGTATCTCACAATGTTAAATTTAAAAAATTCCTGTATCCACACGGTGATCCGGATCATCCCCAAAATTTAATCACTTCTTCCTTGTACCATTTCCAACAACGCCTGAAAGTTTCATCGAAATCCGTCCAAAACTTTTTGAGTTATCTTGCTAACCAACAGACAGACAAACAGACAAACAAACAGACAAACGCTGGCAAAAACATAACCTCCTGGCCTGCGGCCTGGCGGAGGTAATTATGATCATCTTTTACATATTAAATGGGAGATTTGCTGGTTATGTCCCGTTGCTACACCTGAAACACTAAAGTCCGATCTAATTAGAAACCAAACTATGGAAAGATGCAACTAAGAGAAAAACACACAAAGGACTGCATGGGCACAGCACCTGTGTTCCCCAAAAACAGCATTCATCTCCAAACTCACAAAACATTTGGTCAGTTGCAGGTGCCCACAAACATAATTAATGAAAATGAAAGACAAACATACAAATCTGGTGTAATACAGCATGAAAACAATGGTGGTAACATCAGGGAGGAAGTAAAGCTGCCTGCTCATGTGAACATTGCACTCAAAATAACTGCGTAAACTGAATGACAGATGGTACTGCATCATGTGATAAGTGGATGGCTCCATTACCATTTGAAGAGTCGCAATTACACTAGAGAAAGTTTGTGCAAGTAAATTGTCTGAGTTTTTTGGTTTCAACTGCATTATCTTTATCAAATCAAAATACCTCATCAGTACTATAACTGTACTTTGATTAGTGTGCTTTGCGGTCTGAAAGCCGACTGATTAGAGATACTGTTCATCTTCCAAAAGTGTCTGACTGTTGCATAATTAGTTTTACCAGAACATGTAGTTGTTCTGTTGTCAGGCACATGCTTCTGGCTTGGTCCAGGTTTGGCCTTAACTGGCCTCTCACTCCTAGGGAGAGTCAGCATACGAACAACATTTGTGGAATTCTGATACAGTGTTGAGGATAAAAAGCTTGTCAGGTGAAGGGATGAGTAAAGTTTTTTTTTTTTTTTTTTAAGCTGAAGGCATTATTTCACACAGAGAAACCCAATCCCCTCAGAGCTGTCATGCAAAATGTTTTTCAAAGTGGTCTGCTTTGTGATAGAGAATAACTTGTATTCTTCTTTTTATTCTTTATGATTAGAAGTGAGAAGTGAGTTTTCCATATATCGTTGACAATGTTACTCTTCTTGCGTATGTGACAGCTATGCAGTTTGTTACAGTTGTTGCAGCCAGCTCACTGTGGGGCATGAATTGCCCCTCGGGGCAGAGAAGAGAGACCCATGCGCAGGACTGAAGTTAGTGAATTTATTATGAAAAACAAACAACATCCAAACCCATGCTCAAAACTAAATACAAAAGGCAAACAAAGAAAACTTACAAGTCACTACACCAGAAGAAGGGCTGGGTTCTGGTGGTGATGAGGGTTGATAACCAACGACTCCAGCAAGGAGGAATGAACATAACAGCCCTTAAATAAACAGCTACACACAAATGAAACAAATTTTGACAGGTGCGAATCACATGAGTGGGCTGGGAGAAAATGACAATCAGCTGTGAGTCATGAGGAGGGGAAACGGAGCTGACAGTTTGACGGAAGCACCGCCCACCACCAGGGGAAAAACCCGGAAGTGCTCCTGGCAACTGTAACTGTAACTCCTAAGAGAGAAAGAAAAGAAAACACACAGGCAAAAATAAAGTAGAAGCAAATAAGAACAAAACTACACTGAACGTAAACAGGAAAAATAAATCATACAAAGAAGCAATACTGAATATGTGAAAACAAACTAGAAATAACATTACAGGCCAAGACCTCAGAATGCATTATACAAATAAGGAAAAACAAAAAGCAAAGAAACAGAGCACGGTGAAATCCCCCCGTGCGCAGATTGTGACACTCTGTCTGAGTTGGGGTTGTGCAGGTCAGCCAGTGTGTTCTCAGGTGGGCTAAGAATGGGACACTTGTAAAGTATGTGGTGTGCAGTCTGTTCAGCAGGACCACATATGCAGGCTGCGTATGCATACTGGACTTGAACCGCTCAACTCCAGTTTGTAGCCGGTTCAGGGTGACCCATTCTCTCAGAGGTAGAGCTGTACCTGGCGGCAACATCATGTTAGAGAGGACTGTGTAGTAATTTATTGTTATCAGGTACAAAAATTATTTAATTTATATATATGTGTGGGTGGGAATGAGGTTTCCCTTCATTACCAACACACATAAGCTTGTGGGGCACCAGTCCAAAAGGATGGACACTTATTAATAATTCAATTTTGTACCAACTATGAATCAGTCTCAAATATTAGTGAATTCTTCTGTGTAGATCGAGAGAACAGACACACACAAAAAAAAAATCAAGCAGAAACTTCAATGTCCCTTTAGCATTTTAATGATCAACGTCCAGTTAGATAAAGTATTATATTCAAATGACTTTTAAGGCCCCCCTCATGGATCGTCACCTTACCGTGGTGGGGGGGTTTGCGTGCCCCAGTGATCCCAGGAGCTATGTTGTCTGGGGCAATTTGCCTCTGATAGGGTCTCCCAAGACAAACTGGTCCTGGGTGAAGGGCCAGACGAAGAACGATCCAACAGACTCTCATGATAAATTGTATATCAAGGATTCAGTGTACCCCGCCCGGTATGGGGTTACCGGGGCCCCACCCTGGAGCCAGGCCTGGGGGAGGGGCTCGAAGGCTAGCGTCTGGTGGCCGGGTTTCCACCCATGGGACCCGGCCGGGCTCAGCCCGAAGGAGTTACATGGGTCCGCCCTCCAGTAGGTTCACCACCTGCAGGAGGGATCATGGAAGTCCGGTGCTATGTGGATTAGGTGGCAGTCAAAGGCGGAGACCTTGGCGGACTGATCCCAAGCTTTCTAAACTGGCTTTTGGTACGTGGAATGTCACCTCTCTGGTGGGGAAGGAGCCTGAGCTGGTGTACGAGATTGAGCGATACCGGCTAGATATAGTCGGCCTCACCTCAACACACAGCTCCGGTTCCGGAACCAGTCTCCTGGAGAGGGGCTGGAGCTTGGCCTTTTCTGGAGTTGCCCCGGGCGAGAGGCGACGAGCAGGGGTAGGTATTCTTGTATCGCCCCACCTTGCTGCCTCTATATTGGAGTTTTCCCCGGTGGACGAAAGGGTTGCTTCCCTGCGCCTTCGGGTTGGGAAACGGGTCCTGACCATCATTTGTGCCTATGCACCAAATGATGTTTCAGAGTACCCACCCTTTTTGGAGTCTGTGACTGGGGTGCTGGAGGGTGCTCCTCCTGGAGACTCCATTGTCCTACTGGGGGACTTCAATGCGCACGTGGGCAACGACAGTGAAACCTGGAGGGGGGTGATTGGGAGGAACGGCCTGCCCGATCTGAACCCGAGTGGTGTTCAGTTATTGGACTTCTGTGCTAACCACAGTCTGTCTATAACGAACACCATGTTCAAGCATAAGGGTGTCCATATGTGCACCTGGCACCAGGACACCCTAGGCCGCAGGTCGATGATCGATTTTGTTATCGTATCATCAGACCTGCGACCGTATGTCTTGGACACCCGAGTAAAGAGAGGTGCAGAGCTGTCAACTGATCACCACCTGGTGGTGAGTTGGATCCGATGGCAGGGGAGGAAGCCATTCAGACCTGGTAGACCCAAACGTATAGTGAGGGTGTGCTGGGAGCGTCTGGCTGAGGCCCCTGTCCGGGAGGTCTTCAACTCCCACCTCCGGAAGAACTTCAACCACATTCCGAGGGAGTCTGGAGACATGGAGTCTGAATGGGCCATGTTCTCCACCTCTGTTGTTGAAGCGGCAGCCCAGAGCTGCGGCCGCAAGGTGGTCGGTGCATCTCGTGGTGGCAACCCCCGAACCAAGTGGTGGACACCAGTGGTGAGGGGGGCCATTAAGCTGAAGAAGGAGTCCTATCAAGCTTGGTTGGCTTGTGGGACTCCCGAAGCAGCTGAGGTGTACCGGCAGGCCAAGCGGAGTGCAGCTCGGGTGGTTGCTGAAGCAAAAACCCGGGTATGGGAGGAGTTCGGTGAGGCCATGGAACAAGACTTTCGGTCGGCTTCAAAGAGATTCTGGCAAACTGTTCGGCGGCTCAGGAGGGGAAAGCAGCTCCCCGTCCACACTGTGTATGGGGCGGATGGGACACTGTTGACTTCAACTGGGGATATCGTCGGGCGGTGGAAGGAATACTTCGAGGATCTCCTCAATCCCACTGATACGCCTTCCACAGAGGAAGCAGGGTTTGGGGACGAGGGGGATGACTCGCCTATCACAGGGGCTGAGGTCGCCAAGGTGGTTAAAAATCTCCTTGGTGGCCGGGCCCCGGGGGTGGACGAGATTCGCCCCGAGTACCTCAAGGCCCTGGATGTTGTTGGGTTGTCATGGTTGACACGCCTCTGCAACATTGCGTGGAGGTCGGGGGCAGTGCCTTTGGCATGGCAAACCGGGGTGGTGGTTCCTCTCTTCAAAAAAGGGGACCGGAGGGTGTGCTCCAACTTTAGAGGGATCACACTCCTCAGCCTCCCTGGGAAGGTCTATGCCAAGGTACTGGAGAGGAGAGTCCGGCCGTTGGTCGAACCTCGGATTCAGGAGGAGCAATGTGGTTTTCGTCCTGGCCGTGGCACATCGGACCAGCTCTTTACCCTCTCGAGAATTCTTGAGGGTTCGTGGGAGTTTGCCCAACCAGTTTACATGTGTTTTGTGGACTTGGAGAAGGCATTTGACCGCGTCCCTCGTGGATTTTTGTGGGGGGTGCTTCGGGAGTATGGGGTATCGGGCTTGTTGTTACGAGCTATTCGGTCTCTGTACGACCGTTGTGAGAGTTTAGTTCGCATTGCCAACACTCGGTCGGAGTCATTCCCAGTGAGAGTTGGACTCCGCCAGGGCTGCCCTTTGTCACCGGTCCTGTTCATAATTTTTATGGACAGGATTTCTAGGCGCAGCCAGGGAATGGAGGGTGTCATGCTTGGTGACCACAGGATCTCATCTCTGTTGTTTGCAGATGATGTTGTCCTGTTGGCTTCATCCAGCAATGACCTACAGCTCTTGCTGGGACGGTTTGCCGCTGAGTGTGAAGCGGCTGGGATGAGAATCAGCACCTCCAAGTCCGAGTCCATGGTCCTCAGCCGGAAAAAGGTGGATTGTCCTCTCCGGGTTGGGGACAGGCTCCTGCCCCAAGTGGAGGAGTTTAAGTATCTTGGGGTCTTGTTCACGAGTGAGGGGAAAATGGAGCGAGAGATCGACAGACGGATTGGAGCAGCATCTGCAGTGATGCGGACGTTGTACCGGTCTGTTGTGGTGAAGAGGGAGCTTAGTTCTAAGGCAAAGCTGTCGATTTACCAGTCAATCTACGTTCCTACTCTCACCTATGGTCACGAGCTTTGGGTAATGACCGAAAGAACGAGATCGCGGATACAAGCGGCTGAAATGAGCTTTCTCCGTAGGATTGCTGGACTCACCCTCAGAGATAGGGTGAGGAGCTCAGTCATCCGGGAGAGGCTCAGAGTAGAACCGCTGCTCCTCCACATTGAAAGGAGTCAGTTGAGGTGGTATGGGCATCTGATTAGGATGCCTCCTGGACGCCTCCCACTTGAGGTGTTTCAGGCACGTCCCACTGGGAGGAGACCCCGGGGCAGACCCAGGACTCGGTGGAGAGACTATGTCTCCCAGCTAGTCTGGGAACGCCTTGGTATCCCCTCTGAAGAGCTGGAGCAGGTGGCTGGGGAGAGGGAAGTCTGGGCTTCTCTGCTTGAACTGCTGCCTCCGCGACCCGGACCTCCGGAAAAGCGGTAGAAGATGGATGGATGGATGGATGGACTTTTAAGGCAATGTGAAATGATCAACAAGTATAACGCATCACATTAAAGTGCCGATGACACATTTTTGACCTTTTTTTAGCATGTTGTGTAGACCTAAAAATCATTGTCAATGATCAATATAATATTTACAACCGCGCCTGCATAAACTAGTTATCATCAAAAAACAGCAGCTGCTGACTGGACTACGGAGCCGTCCACCGAATTAAGGGCGGCACCCCCATGACGTAATCGAGAGAACGGACTCCGGTGTTGTTGACTGGAATGACAGCAGCTTTGTGGCTCACAGTTTCTCTGGTTTCTTGTTTTAATTTTACGGCTATGCCTTTGTGTTGTGTCGGAGGCTTAGATAAAGCGTGTGATGTGTGAAAGACCACATCACACGCTTCATCTCCAACTGTCTGAGCCTGCGCTCCTCCTGCGCTTTTATGCAGGAGGAGCGCGAGGAGGGGAAGGATTAATGGATTTACGCGCAGCTTTGACCTACTTTCTCTGATCACACACCAGTCCGGGCACGTCCCCTCTCTCATTATCAACAGGTGATTCCCCTCCCGCTGATCATGTTTCCCGGTCCTCGCCCAGGTGCTTGTCATCACACCATCACCTGCAGTGCGTTAATGACAAACGGCCGCCAAAATGTACATGCACTGGTGGTCAATAGTATTGTCATCTGTGCTGTTAGTCTGCCAGTATTTTCAGCACTCTCATGATGTGTTAGCCACTCCACACAGCCGTGGTTCTCGTGCGTCCTTGAAGCGATGTCGGCTCAGGGGTGCAACCGTGGTTAACACGTTTCCTCTCCATGTTCACTGGGCGATGTCGGCCCCGAACGTCTACTGTTTGTGTTTCTGTGTATTATTTGTAAGTCTTCACCTTTCTGGGAACTGTCTGTCGTTCTATATTATATGTGCTGTGGTGAATCCTGCGCGCAACACCAATGAGACTGGGATATGCACCTCCCTTTCATCTTGATAGCCTACAGGTCGGCTGTGCAAGATTCCACCTCATGCACATCAGCTGCATGTTGGGACGAGAGCTGAGGACGCCAGCGGAAACGGTGTTTGGAAAGACCCCAGACACACCAGCGGTACCCCCAGGACCAGAATATGCACGGAGGCTTCAAGACCGGATGGAGTCGGCCTATGCCTTTGCTCGTGACCAACTGCAGAAAGCGGGGGTGAGGCAGAAAAGAAATTATAACTCAAGGGCCAGAGGGAGGGATTTCAAAGCGGGGAACTTGGTGTGGGTGTACAGACCAAAGAAAAAGAAGGGACGGGGCCCAAAACTAGATTGCCATTGGGTGGGTCCCTGCAAGGTGTTGGTGAGACTGGGAGAGGTAGTATACAGGGTCCAGCTGCCACCTAGAGGTAGGTGAATAGCCCTCCACAGGGACAGGTTGGCGCCATATAGGGGTGATGCATGCCCCCAGCCATGTGTGAGCTGCTTGTTAGTTGGTTTACCCACATTTAAAGAACCTGCATATACAAATTATTTTTGGGGTGAAAACCCCTTGAGAGGCAAAAGTATCAGTATATTATCATAATTTTTAGAGTTCTATAGCCAAGATAATCAAACTATTACATGGAAGGCACTGGCAACAATTCATTTATAAGGCCAGCAGACTGGTGTATTAACATTCGAGTGTCAGATATCTGCTGTGAACCTAATTTGGTCAACATAACAAGCCTGACAGAGAAAAATGACCCCAGGGAAAAGTATAAAAAAGTTAAAAGGCTGTGAAAAAAAAAGCAGTATTGGCCAAGGCAATGACTAAAGTAACATCAACACTTTCAAGGATTTTGTATTTCAAAGACCAACTTCATCCATTACTCAGGTCATGCACACTAACCTGCACATCTTTGAGAGAGAATAAGTCAAAGTCTACCTCAGTCTCAAACCTCCACAGTACTCTTAAACCTTAATAATTTATTGATGAAGTACTGTACAAGATATTATCACATAGTTTAAGAATAAAATGGATCATGGAATTAACAGTAGACGATGCAATTAAATAATTGAAATCTAGTTTACCACAGAAAAAGTCATCAAGTGACCAAGGCAAAAGACCTGTATGTACACACCCATACACAGTCACCACCAACTCTACCAGCAGCTAACAAGTTCTTTATGGACTTTGGGACTGAGAATCCTTTGCAGCAAATAATACTGCATTCAAACGATTACTGTGTCCAAGAACACATTTGCTTCTGCTTGCCATTTGTTTATTCATTCAGTATACCTCTGAAGAAAGTTCCAAGACAGCTGGTAACATATTTAGAGTTTGCCTTTGTGCTCAGGTCAGCATCATAGTCAAGTGAAAAGTTAGAAGCAATGACGAAATTCACTGCAACACAGGTGATCTACATTACTTTACTTGGCATCAGCGGGGGACCGCAGAGCAAACCACCAAATGATTCCAGTCAGCTCTGCATGCTGACTTCCAGCAGCGCACTCATCAGCTTTCCTAAGAACCCTCAGACTAACTACTAACTGAGGGCTCCAGTATTATCAGCCTCACCTTCTTCCCTCCTCCTCTTCCCTGTGTTGCAATACTTCACTGAGAAAACACACAGAGAACCTCTGAGAATCTACAGAGCCACAAATATATACCCAAAATTAAAAGTAATTAACAATAAGAGGTGAGTTAAGAAGTGCATTGCATAGCTTTATTGACAACACCTCTACCTTTTCAACAATGCAGCATCCCCATTAAATGAACTTAGAAAGCAATATAAAATTAAAGAGTTTTGTCAACAATTATTTAGTGGGGTTTTTTCCAAAGTATTAACTAGGTCTGTCCCAGATACCAGTTTTGGAGCTCTCAATATTTGGTAGCAATTGAGAGCAAATATCTGAACATTCTGTACAGTCCATCTTCTCCCTCAGAGGACTGTGTAAGCATTGATGTAAAATGGGATTTTTTTTTAAATTTTTTTTTACAAATGTAGAACTTCATGTCAATTTCCAACTTTGTCATAAATTTGCAGCTTCTCTTATAAATTTGATGCATTGTTTTCTTGTAAATTTGTTGTATAAATATGATATTTTCCCCAGTAAACTATTTCCCCCCAATTTTACAGTTTTCCTTGTAAAGTTAGCTTCTTTTTTTCTATTTTTTATTTTTTTGGCATCACCATCAAATTGTGAATTAACGACATTTTTCTCCTAAATATAAAGGATGTTTGTTTTCTATGTTTTTGTTAAAAGTTAATTTGCAATATACTGTACAATACACATTTATGAGCACGGTGGGTGGTACAGTGGGTTGCACTGTTGCCTAACAGCTAGAAGGTTCCAGGTTCGAATCCCCAGGCTGGCAGGGGCAGGAACCTTTCTGTGTGGAGTTTGCATGTTCTCCCTGTGCTGTGTGGGTTTACTCCGGGGGCTTCGGTTTCCTCCCACAATCCAAAGACATGCATGTTAGGTTAACTGGTTGTTCTAAATTGTCCCTAAGTATCTGTCTCCTATAAACCCTTAGAATAGAGGGTTAGTACTAGTGAAGTGCTTTGAGACTAGAAAAAGTGCTATATAAGTACAGGTCCTTATCCCTTATGAGACTGTCCTCCAACAAACAAACAACCCCATATGGTAAATTTTACAAGATATTGTGGCCTAGATTTACATTTTGAGAGTAAGCAAATTCTAATAGAGAGTTATAGTTTTAATCAGTGTAAAAAAAGGACCTCACCTTTTCCTAACCATAACCATAACATTCCCTAATCTTAACCAAATAACCATTATCCTAAAGTTACCACCCAAAAATGTGAATTTAATGCCTAAAGGAAGTTTAATGTGAAGTAATGAGGAAGTGAAAGTCAACAGAATAAACACAGACAACAGTGACAAAAGAGGAAAGATTCAAGATTCAAAGATTTAAAGATTTTATTTGTCAATACTACTGTACATGAGGACATACAGGAGAACTGAAATGCCATTTTCCTCTCTTCAGTGGTGTGCACAATATAAGAAAAAGAAATAAGGCCGGAAAAACAACAACAGCAGTCTATATACAGTAATGCTACCCGTAGTGCAAATAACAATAAAAGATTAAACCAAGACATCCCATAGTGCAAATAAAGATAAAAGATAAAACCCAGACATCCTATATACAGAAAAAGGTAGGGCAGTAATACTCGTAGTTGCAAGTTTGATGCGGTAGTGTAGGTGCAGACAGTGACAGATTGGATTGCACATAATCAATTGTAGCTCCTCAGGCCAATCCAGGAGATCACTTTTCTTCATTTTAAGGCAACTCTCACTCAAGGTCTGGTCAAGAATGCTGTCTTCAACAGGACCCCAGTGTAAATAACTTCACTTTTGCAGAGATAGACTTGATAAGGATTTGCTTTTAAAGGCTTAAGTGGACAATAAAACTCGTGAAGTCCAGATCCCCAAAATGGACAGGTCATGTTGATAGCATCCGCCCTACAGGAACTAATGCGCTTAAAAAAAGTCATAAACTTCTTACACGGACAGATATATGGCCTTCTTCCTTCCGTTGACGGACCCCAGAGACTTAAAGAAGTTATCTACAGCTCAACAGTACCTCCTAGTGGACATCTACGGAATGTGTTTCATTGTGTAATCTGACTAAACATTAAAGTTTTCTCCATCCAGCTATCATCTCCCCAGGACTCTCAGAACACTGAAAATCATCCTTTTGATCACCGACCAGGGTTTGCAATAATTCATTAATCCTTGATTTAAATGTGAGTGCATGTATTAGGAACATGTACAGTGATCCCTCGCTACTTCGCGCTTCACCTTTCGCGCCCTCAGTGCATCGCGGATTTTTCAGAAATATTCATCAAAAATTCAAAATTGAGAAAAAATGGGCGGGCACTAGCAGAAGGCAGGAAGACTACATTAGAACATCAGGTATCAACACGGACAGCCGCTCAACTCAAAATCCACCTCTCTGACCACCGCTCCACTCCTCTCCGCCCACCTCTTCACTGCTCGGGAATCTCGCAAGCTGATTGGCCGAGACGTTTTACCTCGCAAGCTGATTGGCCGAGACGTTTTACCCAGCTACTCTCCCTGCAGAGCGCCCATACCCACCGAAGGAAGACCGCATTCATTGTTCTTTATCGCTAGTCTCGCAGCGTGGAACTTTTCGCTGTTCTCTTGTCCCTTTTTGTGTGAAATAGTCTTCCCGTCGAGCCACTACGCCGCCTTCTGCAGCTGCCCTCGACAATCCTGCGCCTCTAGCACCTGACGATGAGGCGTCACCTGAGGAGCAGTAAAGCTCTCATTAACCTGTGCAGTACGTAAATCATCTTCATCTTGAGTTACGTATCTTCTTATAAAAATAAAAGAGTTCTAAAAACATATTTATGTACACTTTATTTACATCTATGTATGTATGTACACTTACACACACACACACACACGTATCATATGAGAGAGAGTGAGCGAATGAACGTATGTGTTATTTATGGGTGACGTCATTAGGGGTGACGCTACTTCGCGGTTTTTCACTTTTCGCGGTCGGTTCTGGAACCCATTAACCGCGATAAGTGAGGGATCACTGTATTAGCAATGTTTATTTTCATGAGTGTTATTCAAATGAATGTTAATATTATCAGTAATGGTATAAATGCATGATCATTGATTATTAGCCGAGTCACTTAATTTAGTTAGATTTTATATTGAGCACATAATTTCATAAGAACTGAATGGGTATCAATCCCTGTACGCTATCATTCCTAATAAACCACTCCCTAGGCTACCTTACACGGGATAATGCCCCTTTTTCATTTGATTGGCTGTTCCCAAACAAAGAAATGTTCCCTCATTGGACAAAAGCCATTGAAGCTCCTCTTTATGAAAGATGGTTGGCCTGTCTTGCGCCTGCCCTGTTTTTATGACCCAGCAGCACGCTTCAGTTAAATGTATGAGAGCCGCCCTGCATGTTAGATGAAGAAGTTAGGAGAAAAGAAAAGCTCTATATCGGAAAAAGAACAAAGAAAGTTTTTTGGTTTTCACTTCTTCAGGGTTCTTTGTAGTTCTTGCAGTTTTCTTTTGTCTAAATTGTTCTGTGAATTTTAAGAAGTCTTTGTGTGTGAACTTTATCAAATCCTGCATTAGCTTTCTTGTTTTCTGGGTAACTGAGGAGAAGTCATTCTTGTCTTACGAGCTCGCCTTAAAGAGAGTCAAACTCTCAAAATCCTTTTTCCTTCACCTCAGAAGCCATTCTTATCCTAGTGGGTTTACACCGGGATTTCTCCGGTTTCCTCCCACATGCCAAAGACATGCATGTTAGGTTAATTGGCTGTTCTAAATTGTCCCTAGATATCTGTTTCCTATAGGCCCTTAGAATAGAGGGTTAGTATTAATGAAAGCGCTTTGAGTGGTCTTTGTGACTAGAAAAGCGCTATATAAGTGCAGGTTAGTTAGTTAGTTAGTTAGTTGAATGTTTTTCTTAGATTTTTCTGACATTTCATGCAGTTAAAGTGGACTTTTAATTTTCCTATTTTAAAGTGAACAGATTGTGTTTTTGGACTTTCTTCCCGGTCTCATCCACGCCTGACTGAGACGTTCTTCCTTCAGTTTTTTTGGTCTATTCCGCAGCCAGAGACATCATAAATTCAGACTGGTTGCCAAAAGGAATCGCCACACCTGCTCCAAGACAGCAATTACTGCTGCTGTTTGCTGTCCGTCTGTGAGCCCCCGGCTAAGTCTACACTTCTTACGGTTGGTTGTGAATATCATGAAGCCTTGCAGCAGTCGCTTCATCCCTGGGTCCCAATTTTAAAACCCCAGCCGGCACCGACCCACTGAACACGTGGACCTACAGCTGTTTGTAAGTGAGACTCCCATTTTCCTATCTGCTGGGTTTAAACGTGATGTCCTAAAAATTTAAATTACAATTGGACATAACCAGTATTTCATGGTACAATTAGTCTCTCAGCCATAGGACAAAGCTATAAACTGAAGGAAGATTCTTATTCATTTTTAAGTAACCTCCTTTCATTTTTGTAGATTAATTCAGAAGTTCATTTTTAGATATCAGCTTATGAATTTTTCCCCATAAAATTGAGTTCTGTTTTGTTAGACATTTCAGCCTTCCATTACCGTTGAAACATAAAATCTGGTTTCTCCTTGGCTCCACAAAGGTTTAACTCTAGACTTTAAGTTCAGGAATCCACTAACAGTTGATGTGATATTAGACACCTGTTTATCATTTGAATCTGTTTATCCATCATTTGAATGCCATATCATGTAACCTGAATGAGTTTAATAAAAGGGTAAATGAGAGAAGTTGAAGCGTTTTCCTTTCGCATATATGTCTCCTAGATCACGGTAGGAAACCCCTTAAATTTTGAGACTGATCCATTAAGTAATTGAAGTTATGAAAATTAATTAATTGAAATTAAGTTAATAATACAAGTCATTCTTTTAGAACTGGTGCCCCCTTTTTACGAGTGCTTTCCTATTTTATTTAGTGAGCGTGGGAATGACGGATTAACTCTGTCCCCTCGCACACCCACTATTAAATAAAATAAATAATTCCTGTACCTTATTACACTATGTTTTATTAAGTAACACTACACAATATTGCAATACAGACAGACAGCAGCAGGTATAGCATCTGCGCAAATGGCTGCAGTAAGGTGCAGAGACATACAGCAGAGGATGTATTACTGTTGGTGTGCCAGTCTTTCTGTGCCAAAAGCTGAGGTAGTTATTGTGCAGGTAAGTGTGTCACGGTCCAGGGGTGAAGATGGGGGTGAATGGACAGAGTTCAGGGTCCTGATGGCCTGGTGAACAAAGCTGTTTAGCAGTCTTGTGGAGTGGGCCCAGAGGCTCCGGTACCTTTAAACCGAGGGCAGGGGGCTGAAAAAGGTGTGAGAGGTGTGAGAGGAGTGGGAGGTGTCACCTGCAATGCTGATGGCTCTGCAGGTGAGATAGATGTCTGAGAGGGGGGGCAGAGGGGCACCGATGACCTTGCTGGCTGCTTTCACTGTGTGTTGTAGTGTGTTCCGGCAGGAGGTGGTGCAGCTTCCATACCACACCATGATGCATCTGGTGAGGATGCTCTCAATGGTGCCCCAGGAAGACAAATACCCAGGTGGGAGGGTTATTTCTGATGCCATCCACCATCCCTGCCACACCTCCATAATTTAGTTTAAGTGGCTCTGAAACTGGGATATGCACATCACCATCTTCAACATGGCACATTTTGTCATATTCAAAGGCTAGGAATACAAAACCTGTTTTCATGTATTATTTGGCCATTATTTGGGCAATGTGTTATCATTTGCTCTATACAGTTGTTCAAGTCACTTGGGTAAAGTAAAATTAGATTGAAACGCAAACTGGCACTTTTCTGCCTTTTCAATAATAAAACATTGCTTCCACATCAGACACGCAGAATCAAGATGACAAAATATTTCACTGTGTTCATCAGCTGTGGCTCTGTGTGTCTGCTGTTTGGGTACGATGGCAGTGAGAGATAAAACTCTAAGGTAGAAGACAGCCAAAAATGTGGGCTGAAGGAAACATGCAGTGTATTTGACCCGTTTGCTATTTCTCTCTTGCCCTGGCTTCTGCTGTTGCTCTATCAAAAAACAAGCCAATCCATCATGGAACCCTTACATATACACACATTTTCACCAAAATGTGTGGTCTCCTCACATCCCACCTCACCCCTTAACTACAGAGCATCACACACTTGGCACTTACAGTACAAGTGTGTGACACTTCATATTTGGCCACAGATATAGGACTATAAAGAGGTAATACCATTTGACATATCTCGGTCTCTCTCTGGCTGTCAGCGTATGATGTAAACGACAGCTTCTCTGATGGGAAATAAGACCAATTCAGCGCAGAAAGGTCCTGCCACACAATTTACATGACAGTATAGCACTTGTATTTGAGCTCTGGAGATGTACTACCTGGCAGCTGTGCACTTCTGTCTCATCTTGGAGGTCGTTGTCAATTGCTGAGACTGATTCTTTGGTGAGCCTTCTCCAAACTGAAAAATCTCTAGCTAATGATTCCCATATCTCTTTCTGGATGTTGCAGGCTGCACAATATTGTTTTTCCGACAGGTCTCTGACCTTGTAGTAATTCACCATAAAATAGAGAATGAGCATTGACGTCATGCCGAGCTGCATTCTGGGCCGTTGTCGCCATCATCGTTGTCCGGCTTCTTTGTTTACCTGTAGTCTGGGCAGCTGCTAACGTGAACAGACATGTTTGATGGAACGCAGCAAACAGAAAATTCAAATTCCTTATTCAGAGAAACTGAATAAGGAAGCAAAGCAGCACTACCTCAAAAAAATTAACAAATAAATGAGATAGATTGATATGAGCACAAGAAATGGACCATGGATCGCTACCAACTGCCTGGAGTCACGCTTTCAGATGTGTTTGCCTACCTGGTTTGTGGGATGAGCACATACATCCATGAGCAATTTAAAAACTATAAATCATTAGAGGCTCATGTTCAATACACCAATGGATGGGTCCAGCCACCTCAAATATTCTGGGTGAATGACCAGAAAACCGTTGTTTAACACAAAGCAGTCATTGTTTCTACAAAGTCGAAATACGTCGAGATTAATGTCTAGCGTACCTTAAAATTATTTCTAACATATAAGTAATGCTCTTTGAACCCATGTGTAACTTACTGAACAGGTTTCTAACTTACAGCTACCATATAATTGTGTATTTGCAGCGTACAGAGCTCTGCTGCTGCCTGCTGTGTATACTCACACAGAGAGCTAAACACACGTACTTGTTCGTATAATGGGAACTGTCGGGATGTGTCTGAGCAGTTTCAAGCTTCAGGATAAAGATTTTTATGTTTTGACTACAGTCTGTAACATCAAGCTGTCCAGTGTTGTTCTGAAAAATATGCCAAAATGTCAGAACACCGGAGGAAGTGGCTCTAATCAGCCTATCGCGCTGGCACACTGAAAAAAATTACTGATATAACTTGCTGCTATAAAAACATCCTAAATCAGGACAGTGACATTTTTATAGTCACCTTAAAGAGGAGAATCTGCTTAATTTAACGATACCAAACAGTCTATGGATTTCAGTCCCTAGCTGATATTAAATCCATGCGTAATGAAGGCAACAAGTAATCACAACTTCAAGAAAAAATCTAAGAAAATCAGCAACACGAAAAGCTCCCATTAAAACAAAAAAACTGCTCCAGATTAGCTGGAGAAATTGGGAATAGCAGAGCTGATGTGGGGAAATTATTTGATTTTGCCCTGTGCGTTTTTAAACATTATTGAGAGATGGCAGAGAGCCGTGACTAAGGTGCTGCCAAAGGCATGGCGTGCAAGACAGCTGCTCTGGAGAGAGGTCTTCCTGCACTTCTAAATATTTTTTAAATCACAACTTACCTTGGTGAAAATGCCATGAACACACGACCATATGTGCAGGAATATTGTTGGAGCTGATGTTTTTCCTTCTGACCACTGCAATCCATTCCATCCCACGCCTCTTTTTTTAGCTCAGAGACCTGATTCGCTCCACTTTTTTTCCCCAAGTCAGGAAGATGAAAAAAAATTGTACGCCATTATCAATCTTTTTCCACGCCAATCTTGAGAGTAGTTGTTGTATTAGATAATGCAGCAAACCTTCCCCATTCTAGCGTTGTGTGGTATTCGGAGGAATAATGTGATTGAAAGGACCACACTGGAAATAAGTGTTTTCACTTTCTTGTGTCATCCTGGATTTTGTATGACATTTTATATGTATATTTACATTTCCTGTGTTTGAATAACATATTCATTGTCATTTTAATAAGGCTGCATGTCCACAGGGAAAGTAAAAAATGCTCTCAATCTGTTTGCCTCAGCACTTTTCAAGCGCTTATTTAAAAAAAGAAATAAAAAAAACCCACTCTGCCCAGTGTCCTGGCAGCCACCTGACCTGTCACTCAAAGTGTGTCAGGGATTTCAGGTTTTGCTCTGAAACACTCCACTCACTGGAATAAATCACATCAAACTGGTAAGAAAATACAGGCCCATTCCAGCTTTGGCTGTTAAATATTGATCATGGTGTACTTTTAAGCCGATTGTGATTGGCTGGTAAGAGAGGTGTGCAGCTGATGAGTGCTGCTGCACTCGGAAAGTTGAACTTTTTTCAGCTTTCAGCGCCATGAGCACAGCGCTGACTGCTGAGAGCGTTTTTGTGCTGAGGGCACCGAGTCCATTATACACCGGACTACATAGAAAATGAATAGAAAAGAGTCACCCACAGCAGAAAAAAAAAAAACGCATTTGGTGGACACGCAGCCTAACCACATTCATTGTTCACTACTAAGCACAGACAGGCTGAACACTTCCCACAATTCCTTGCAGTCTTCCCATCAGGTGACGTCACACACCCATTCCCTATACAGCCTTGTGTAGCCTGGAATCATCTATTCTCACCACAAGACCGCCCCAGCTCAGTTATCGCATGGTCAGCAAGGTGATCCACAGAGTTGAGATGGTTTCCATTTAGCATAATGTTTGGTTGAGGTATGAGTGAGTTCAGCGGTGAAATATAACGTCTTTTTTACATTGACGGAGAAGCCAAGGCTGCTCAAGGCATTGCAAAATGCATCCTTCATGGACTGAAGTCCTTCAATGGAATGTGATTCTAATGTCATGTCATCAGCGTACAGCAGTGCTCGAGCACAAATAATCTTAGTTTTGTTTGTACCTTTAGCCTTTGAGCTAAAGAGCTTGCCATCAGACTGGATTAGCAGAAAAACACCCTCTTCAGCTCCTTCAGGACAGAGCTTCAATACAGCAGTCAAATAAAGAGAGAAGAGAGCAGGGCCAAGGGCAATGCCTTAACCCTTTGAGTGTATAGAATTTTTGTCAGGAAAACGCAGAGTTTGACCTCAAATTTTCAAATGACAATAGCTTCAGGACAGTAATAGTTAGAGGCAAAGTCCCAATCACAAAAATGTTGCAGAGAAACCCAAGTGTCTGCCAAGTGAACTTGCATCCACGCATAGTGCATAATTGGACCTAATTTGCATATTGCAACAATCCAAATTTTATTATAACACTATAGCTTCAGAATTACAGTTAGATGCAAAGTCCCAATTATAAAAGTGTTGCAGAGGTACCCAAGTGTCTGCCATGTGAACTTGCATCCATGCATTGTGCATAATTGGACCTAATTACCACTCCGGAAAAGCGGTAGAAGATGGATGGATGGACAATTTTTGTTTCACACACTGTCACCACATGGTCCTTTTGTCCCATCATTGACAAAATTACTAAAAATCATTCAAAACAAAAACAATTTTGGTGTCACACTGTCACCACATGGCCTTTTGTCCCTTCATTTGCCACTTCATCTTCTACTGCTCCGGAAAAGCGGTAGAAGATGGATGGATGGACAATTTTTGTTTCACACTTTGTCGACACATGGCACTTTTGTCCCTTCATTTGTTCCTTCATCTTCTACCACTCCGGAAAAGTGGTAGAAGATGGATGGATGGACAATTTTTGTTCCACACACTCACCACATGGCCTTTTGTCCCATCATTGACAAAATTACTAAAAATTATTTAAAAAAAACACAAATCTCATGGCACATTCGTTTCACACTAAACTAAAATGAAGAAAATGAAACACAGTTTATGCAACAAATATGCAGCTGTTTGTTTCATCGGTCACAAGCATCCAGAATTCAGGAGTCCAAAAAAGCGACAGAAAATCAGTGGCGGGCGCAGATGACAGATCCTTCTCTCCACGATATCCAACTGGCTGTTCAAATGCTTTCAGCCATGGCTGATAAACCTCTTCATCTCTAAGAAGCTCCCAGACGTCAATGTCCAGACCTCCCGCCGCATAGCCACTACCGATTGTCCTGCCAGCGTGCACACGTGGCACACATCGATGCGCACCGGCAGTGTGCTCTTGCCCAGCCAAACGTCACCCACGGGCTGCTCTGGACCTTTTCACTCCGCGACCACGGTTTGGCAAAGCAGAACAATCTACAGACGAGGCTCCTGTGCCATTTTGGGCATGGCTGGACAAAGAAAACGCAGCTGCAGCGTTGCGCACAAGATGTCCGTCTCTACTTTCACAAGAACTACTTGCACTATTGTCCGAAGGCACATAATCAGAGCTGGACTCTAACACAGATGACGAACTAGGTCTAAGCTCTTCCTCTAACCCAGGAGCAGCGAATACCAGTGCTAATACCTCTTCAGCTGAGAGCGTTTTCCTCGCCATCCTGTTTCCTCCTGTCAAACAGCAGAATGAAAGGGGGCGGGCTTCAAATGCTGATTTGACCTACTTATTGCATTGGACCATTTCCAGTTCTCACGGTAAATGAAAAGCCACACCTCTCCAAGTGGTGTTAAAAGGTTTGTACATTTCACACTCTATTCAGCTGCACAGGCTTTGTTTGGACTGATCAGCTGACAGGCGCAGAAGTGCGCCATACACACTCAAAGGGTTAACTCCCTGCTTTACCTCAATCCTGGCTGATTTTGCTCCCCTAACTAACACTTGGACCTTCATTCCTGTATGAAGTTGTTGGATAAAGCCAAGTATGCCAGGAGTGCATACATAGTGCTGAAGAAGAGACCAGAGGCACCTGTGAATGACAGTATCAAAAGCCTTTGTGAAATCTGCGAGTGTCATTGCAGAATTTAAAAGACTGCTGGCGTCAGTACCAAAATACTGTCAAGGAGGCAAAAAGGGAATAATTTGCTAATATTGTTTCATCCCCTTCTCATAATCAACGTGTTTTATTTAACACTATTGACTCTGTTCTTAATACGCCACAGACTGACTGTTTAGAGGCCTCCTCTGAATTATGGAATGATTTTATGCACTTTTTAATTGATAAGGTGGCCACCACTAGGGCTCTCATCTAAGCTCCTGCCTCTGATCCTTCTGTATCTCCCTTATTCTGCTGTTTTTAATCAGTTTGAACCTGTGACTCTGTTGTTTTTTGAGGACGTGGTTGGCCACATTAAGCCCTGAGTCCCCCTGTGATGCTGTCCCTCCTAGACTTTTTAAAGAGGTGCTTCCCAGTATAGGCTAGTCAGTTCTCACCATTTTGAATAGCAGCCTGTCATCTGGTGTGGTTCCTGCAGATTTTAAACATGCAGTAGTGCAGCCCTTGATTAAGAAACCTGGTCTCAATTATACCGTGTTGGCAAATTTTAGGCCTATTTCTAAGCTGCCATTTCTCTCCAACATTTTAGAGAAAATTGTCTATATGCAGCTGAAATGTTTCCTGGACGAACACGGTATTTTGGAGGTTTTTCAATCCTGTTTCAAAGCTCTTCAAAGCATGGAGACAGTATTGTTAAGGGTTTTTAATGACATCTTCTTGGCATGTGACTGAGGTGAATATGCTGTTCTTGTGCTGACTGTGTTTAACTGCTGCCTTTGACTCAGTGGACCATCACATTTTAATTTCCCAACTGCAGCACCTAGTGGGCATTTGTGGCACTGCTCTCAACTGGTTAAGGTCCTATCTGGCAGACAGGCATTTTGAAGTTGGCATCTCTGGGTTTGAATCCTCTTCTGCTCCTCTGCCATACGGAGTCCCACAGGGGTCAGTTCTAGGGCCCATGCTTTTTTCTCTGTACGTACTTCTGCTGGGTTCCATTTTTAAAAAAAACATGGTATCTCCTTTCACCTGCACGCTGATGACTGTCAGTTATATGACCTTTTAAAACAAAAAGATGCCTCATCAGCAAACTCACTTCTGTCATGCATTAATGACATCAAGTCTTGGATGACCCTTCACTTTTTAAATTTTAATGATAAGAAGACAGAAGTGATGGTGTTTGGACCTCGTTGTAATGGTCTGCTCCAGTACTCATTCCCTTCAGCTGCGTGCACACCTGCTCCTCATCATGGCCTGGGCTATATAAACCATGTTTCCCTGGGTTCAGTGTGGAGTTGTCTGTCTACACTCCATACGACCTTCTCCTGCCTTCGTCTTTGTTCCTGACTTCCAGCCTAAGCCTACCCTTGTCCTCGCTCCTAGCCTCCTGCCCACCAGCTTCGGGAAGAATCCTCCTCCAGTTCAAGTAAGCCTCGCTCCTTCCTCTAATCCCTCTCTCAGTCCCCTGTGCACAGGTGGAGCTCCGTAGCGGCGGACCACCTTCCTTCATTCCTGGCGGTGGACAACGCCACACCACTCACCCTGCACACATTCACCTCCAGCTGCCGCGACGAGAACGGAGAACACTGTCCTCCTGGCCGTAGCCGCTGAGCTGAACCTGAGCCGCTCGACATCTCCACAAACGGTAAGCTTTGGACTAAACTGCACATCCCCACCAGTGATAACCTCTAACTGTCCCTGCTTCTGTGTGTGCCTAGGGTTGCCAGGTTGCATGGTATTCTGCTCTCCCCCAGCAGCTTCTGACTACACATCCACGCACGCATACACACACTCATTATTGTTAATAAACTTAATTGTATCTATTCCTGAGTCTGAGTCTGGTCACTGGGTCTATACACCATGTCACTCGTGGCCCCTGTGAGTCCCCTCCTGTAAACTTGGGCCCCCTCACACCTTATGTGAAACCCACAGTGAAGAACCTTGGTTTTATCGTGGACAGTGATTTTAAATTAGACACTCAGATTCGTTCTGTGGTAAAATCCAGCTTCTTTCATCTAAGGCGTTAAGCAAAAGTTAAACTAATTCTCTCTAGACCACACCTGGAAACAGTAATCCATGCTTTTATTTCATCTTGGCTGGATTACTGTAATGCACTTTACGCCGGTGTCAGCCAGTCATCTCTTTCACGTCTGCAGCTAGTACAAAACACCACTGCCCATCTTTTAACAGGTACACATAAGAGAGATCACATCACACCCATTTTAGCTTCACTCCACTGGCTGCCCCTGCATTTTAGAGTTCATATTAAAATTCTTTTAATTGTTTTTAAATCCTTGAACGGTCTTGTTCTGTCTTATCTCTCTGAGCTTCTGCAATCTGTACGCTACCACCCAGTCCCTCAGGTCAGCTGAACAGCTGCTCCTGAGGGTACCAAAGGCAAAGCAGAAGCTCCGAGGGGGCATAGCTTTTTCGATTACAGCACCAAGATTATGGAACGATTTACCTCTGAACATCAGACAAGCACCTTCAATGTCCATTTTTAAAACACGTCTTAAAACACACTTTTTTTCCCTGGCCTTCGACCCAGTGTGAGACACTGATTTTATTGAATGAAATGGATTTTTTTATTTATTTATTTTACCTTTTATTTTATTGATTCTATTGACTGTGGTTTCTACTCGTGCTGAGTTTTATATTGTCTTGTTGGTTTTATATTGTTTTTGTGTTAGTGTCCTGATGCTTGCTTTTGTTTTCATGTGTGTTCTTGTTGTACAGCACTTTGTGTAGCGAGTGTTGCTTTTTAAAGCGTTGCTTTATAAATTAAGTTAACTGACTGATTGAGCTATAAAGATCACATACAAGGGCATACACTGCTCAAATTAATTTTCTTGTAATTGTGCAACATGAAGATCATATCAGTGATTGATCTGATGCTGTGAAAGCTGCACTGGGAGTCCAGTAAGACAGCATCAAAGATGGGTTTTAAGTGAGTGAGAATGATTTTTCCTAGCAGTTTCCCAGCAACTGACAGGAGGGATATACCTCTGTTGTTGCCACACTCTTGTTTATTGCTTTTTTTTTTTTTTTGAAGATTGGAATAATGGAGGCCTCTTTGAGGTCTAGAGAAACAATACTCTCTTTCCAAATAGATGCAGGCACATCAAATAGGGCATTGATAACATCTTGGCTCCTTTCTTGTAGATTTCTGATGGAATTGCATCCAGGACAGGTACTTTATGGGAAGCCAGTGACTTCATTGCATTTTTCGCTTCGGATAAGGTAAGGCCTGCACTGTTGAGTGTTGAAAACAGACAAAGTCTGTCAAGGACTGAAGTGTTAGCATTTGACTCTTGGTTTAGAAGCTGGTCAAAAAGATCTTGCTATATCATCAAGATCTCTGAACAATCTAAAGGAAGCCCCGTGCCATCTGAGGAGGGTACTAGGCTAAAGTGTGCTTCTTAGGGTCCATAAGCTGTCTTTTGGGCGTGCAAATATGCCCTAGTGTCTCCTGAGACAGCAAGTGACTGAATCTCTACAGCTTTCTCATTCAATCACTTGTCCTCCATTTGGCGAAGTTCTTGCTGAACAGCTGCCTTAATTTTGGTGAATTCCTTTTTGTCCATAAGACAGTCTGGCTTAGCTAGGCATACAAGGTGTACTCTCCACTTCTGCTGGATCAGCTCTGCAATCATTCCATCAATGTCACTGAACCAGTCTGAGCACTTCCTCTTAAAATGTCCAAATGTCTCCCTGGCTTGACTGTTGAGTCAATAAAGCTTTGAGTCTTTCAATAAAGGTGATGATGTTGAGACAAGTCTTAAAGAGCTCCCATTTTTCTTCTGCAGGCACATCAGGCATTGGGCTGAAATTATTGTGGAAAGCAGTGCTGAGATCAGCTGCGATACTGATCATCTTGCTGACATAAGTTTTTGTGTCAACTTTGCAGCAGTTCTATTGTCATGTGATGACACGAGAATTTTACACAGGATCTAATCATATAATGGTCAGTGGTACATTCTGCTCCTCTCATAGCCCTAGTGCTGCAGACATCCTTCGGGTGCTTCTGGATAATCAGGATGTAATTGAGAAGATGCCAGTGCAATGACCTAGGGTGCTTTGATGAGAAGAAATGGTGATCGGGGGCTGTTGAAAAAGGTGTTAGCTATTGCTAGATCATATTCATTGCACAGCTGCAGTAGGAGTTCACTGTTACTGTTGCATGGGCTTCTGCCAAACTTCCCAAGCACCTTAGGCCAGGTTGTCCAATCTTTTCCGACCCATGTATGAAAATCGCCAAGAACCATGATGATATCAGAGCTTGGGATCCTGCTCAGGGTGTTTTTCAAAATTACCCTTTAGCATCACAGCTTACAAAAAATCCTACACTTTTTTGTAAACATATAAACATATGTGTAAGCATATTTCTTTTATCTGTACATGTGAAGAGGTACAGGTTTTATACAGCCAAGTTTTACATGCTGACTTTTGGTTTATGCACAGACACATAGTATATGGAATTTCCCAACTGTGGGACTAATAAAGGCTTATCTTATCTTATATATGCAAAATAGAAAATTTCCAATTAGGAGACAATAAGTTCATCTGTCTCCCCATTATAGACTATCTATCTCTACAACTAGTGCAAAAAGGGGACATTATAATGCCAAATCTAATACTGTAGATCAAAAAGAAAAGTAACAACCAAGTTCAATATATCATTTTATGAACAATGCTGCTGTCAAAACGGTTGGAAAACAAATCCCTTTTGTCTTTTTCGTGCTCCATTTAGCCCCATGGTTGCTGTGGCACCAAAACCAACCGCTTAGTTCAGTTATGCCTTAGGGCTGGCTGTGACTGTCGACATTAAAAACATGTCACCAGTCTGACTAATATGGAAACAATGTGGAAAAGATTAAAGGTCTTTTCCTTTTCAGCACACAATATACTCCAATGCTAACCAAGTATGAAGAATTCTCTACTCTTAAGGCCCAAAAGATGTGCTATTTTCTAATGAATGTAACTGAAATTATAGTCAGTTATACATCAGTCTACTAATCATATCCCCATTTCTCCTTTTAGCTGGACCAGCTTTTTCAAGCATCAAATTTTCAATAGACACCATGAATGGTTTATGCCATTTTTTCCACTTCATTGTCAGTGACTTTCAAATTGTATCTTCCATGCATGCCACATTAGTAATGCTATTCTGGCACCAGCTTGGCCTTAACAGTGAGTGCATGCAAACAAGTCACACAGCAGTATGTGAGGAGTCACAGAATTAAATCTATTGATTTGTGTTTATGGATGCAGGAAAAAAAAAAAAAACCACTCAAGTTTTCCATTTAGTGCGGGCGGAAAAAAAAAAAGTCAGTTTGTGAGGCAGGAAGAAGCAGTAGCAGAAGTGGTATAACTTGGAGAGTGTAGAATTTAAATTACATATGCCCTATTATGTGTCATGATTTGAGATTTTGAGGAGGCTTAAGTGCAAGGCAACCACTTCAGAAGAACACACAGACGCAGATGAAAAGTTACACCACTTTAATGAAAACCCAATCCCTATACAAAACACACTAACTTAATAAATATATACCACAATCAATGAAACCCGCAACCATGAAACCAAACTATATACAAGAAAATAGTTGCACGCTGGAGTCACATGCGGCCTAGGAGGGAAAGAGAGGAGAGGAGGGATTAATAATGGATATGGCATACTGGAAAATACCTACAGAGGATATGGATCTTACAATACTGGCAGACAGCCTGGCAGTGACCACAGCGTAGGAGAGGAGACGGTGAATTAATGCCGGCAGGGAAGGAGGAGGAGAGACTGAAGGACCTGGGTGGAGAAGCCTTTGTCCTGGAGGTAGATGATTCCGGCGAGCGAGCAAACAAAGCTCCAGAGATGCACCGCTGGAGGCGGTAGCAAGCCTAAGAGTAGTGATGGGAGGGCAGGCTCCAGAGCTTCGAGGGCGCTCCGAGCTTATCCAGGAAATATTTGACGAAGTGTGTTTTGAGGCGTGTATTGCTGATGCATGTGTTGACGTCGTACCACGTGACTGGGTCAGGAAGCCATTCATGATTTTGCATGCAACATGAAATAAAGTGAGCAGCAATACGCAATGGAAATCCCCGTCCCTCACGTTTTGTGTTGTTGATGTTTGACTGTGTAAGGGATTTGTCACAGCCAATTTTCAGATGGAGGCAGCACCAAAAACACGGACTTCTTCCATTTGGGAACATTTTGAGCGCATTTCTCCCATTGATGTATTTTCCACAAATAGTGGATATTTATTGTAACTGAGGTGATGGCTTAACGGTAAAGCATCTGCTCTGCAAGTAGGTCTGGGTTTGAATCCCAGCTGGGTCATTCTTGTAATTTGATTTTGATTTGCAAGGTGAAGTGTCTGTTGTGTTTCAAAGAGCTTGGATCATTATTACGTATCCTTATGCTGAGGCACTATTGCCACTGTGCCCTGCATGAGAATAAGGCCAGAGTTGAATATACTATATATATACTAGGAAAGACAGTATAAGACTGTTGGAAATTTATTATTTCTTAATAAAAATGGATAAATAGTACAAGCACACCAATTAACACAGGCACATTCACTGTAGTCACCCCAGTTTTATTATTTCTTTTTTCCCTTATGATCATTGATATCACTGGTCAACACCAAATTAATTGTCTAAGTATTTTTTTTAGCTGATTTAGGACAATTTTGATGTGCTGAATCCAAAAATAACATTGGTTTTGCTCAATCAGGTCAACTTTTCGAACTATGGCCACATGTTTTTTACATTTTTGTTTACATGTACGGGTATTTTCGCTTTATATGATGCAAAATTCTTTTTTATTTCTTGAAATTCTCTGAATATTGAACAATGATGACATAACATTCAATTTACATGTAGTTACCTTTATCAATGTCTACTATTCAATTTATAGTACAACTGCTTACAACTTAGCATAAAAACCTGACCTGATCGAGAGAAACGGATGTCATTTTCAGATTCAGCGGTGCAAAATTGTCTTAAATCAGCTAAAAAAAACACAGACAACTTGCAAAAAAATTATTTTTGTTATGTTGTGTATTTCTTAACAGACAGCACATTTATTGAAATTGAAAAAATACACACTAAACCAATAATGCCCTTGTAAAAATCTGCATGCTGTATACTTTTTGTCGACTACATGGCCTAGTAGACCAAATGAAGTTTAACATGAGGCTTTGTCGATATGAACCATTTTGATGGAAAGGCTCAAGTCTTCAAGAAAGCCTTATCCAGCTGTCACTAAGTGGTAGCCTAGAGGTAAAATGTCTATCTTACATCTGGAGAGCTGGGGTTCAAGGCCAGTGGGCTTATTCTTATAATTTATTTTTATTTGCAAGGTGAAGTGTCTGTTATGTTTCAAAAAGCTTGGATACAACAATAACACATCATTATGTTGAGGCACTATTGTGCCCTGGATAAGAATAAGGACAGAGATGAATGTACTGAGAAAGACAGTATAAGATTGTTGAAAAGTTATTATTTCTTAATAAAAATGGATAAGTAGCACAAGCACATTCACTGTAGTCACCTCAGTTTTATTATTTTTTCCCCTTGTTATCATTGATATTTCTTAAAAGCAAAAAAAGTACATTTATTAAAAAGTGCATTTATTAAAAGTATTAAAAAGTGCATTTATTGAAATGAAAAAATACACAAACCAATAACACACTTGTAAAAATCTGCATGTTGTATACGTTTTGTCCACTAGATGGACTAGCAGAGAAAATGAAGTTTCACAAGAGGCCTCGTCTACATGAGGTCTTTCATCAAAATGGCTCAAGTCCTACAGAAAGCCTCATCTGGGCATCACTACCTCAGAGGAGGAAAGGAGAAGGTAAGACAACGTTTGGGAAAAATAAGTAATTTAACCACATAACAAGAATTATGATTGTGAGGCGGCACAAACCCAACGATCCAGCGGAGAGCTCTTCACACACTGGCCCTTAAATACGCTGGTGAATCAGCAGGCAGCAGGTGTGTAATCACGTAGGTGTGCTGAAGAGCTCCGGAGCCAGGAAAAGAGAAACAGAAAGAGGGAGGCATGCTCACCTGATCATGACATTATGAGTCAGTGTACTTTGCAAATTATTATTTTATTCACATGCACCTTAACAATAATTTCCACAACCTAAAGGGAAATAATGCAATGCTCACGTCTTTTTATCAAGATTTTTTATCAATTTATTTTTATCAAGATTTAGATGGTGGTGCGCATAGACGCTGCGGCCCCTCTAGGAATCAGTGAGTGTGAGTTTTGAGTGTTTTGATCTTCCCAGACGTACATTCTGTAAAACTTACAACCGTGAGACCTTAAACATCAAGGTACTGCACGCTGCAAGAATTGCGGCGCTCAGATGTGGCTTGGACATTCTACGCCAGCATGGAATACTGTCGCAGATTCAGCTGGCAGCTACCCGGGAAAGGAGGAGGCGTAAGCGGAGCGAACGCAAGCAAAAGCGAGGAAAAAGGGCTGGGATTCATGCTAGGCTAAAGGCTAACCCCTCCAGACAAGCAGTACCGTCGCTCCTTCTTTCCAATGTCCGCTCCCTCGACAACAAGCTGGACGAGCTGCGTCTGCTGAGAGAAACCCAGAGAGAGTGGAGGAACTGCTGTGTGTTTGCGTTCACGGAGACATGGCTCCATGACAACATCCCTGACGCGGCCATTCAGCTTGAAGGGATGACATCGTTCCGGGCGGACAAAGAGGCTGCTAGCTCTGGTAAGAGCCGGGAAGGGGGGGGGGGCTATGCATCTATATTAACAAGAACTGGTGCATTAATGCCACGTTAGTATCTAAACACTGCTCTCCGTTGGCGGAGTTCCTTATTGTAAATTGTCAACCATTTTCTCTGCCGAGGGAATTCACCACCGTGTTTGGAGCTGCTGTTTACATAGCTCCTAGCACTAATGCTAAAGCTAATGTTAACGAGGCACTCGGAGAGCTGCACAATGCTATTAGTGAATTTCAAACTTCACACCTGGACAGTTTTGTGGTGGTTGCAGGGGATTTTTATCACACCAGTTTAAAGACTGTGCTCCCCAAGTTTAAACAATGTGTAGACTTTAAGACCAGAGGAGAGAATATGTTGGACTTGGTGTACACAAACTTTCCAGATGCTTATAAGGCAACACCTCGCCCCCACCTCGGCCATTCTGACCACCTATTCATGATGCTGGTGCCTGCCTACAAACCTTTACTGAAGCGCAGCAGGCCAGTAGTCAAACAAATCAGGATTTGGCCAGAGAGTGCAACCTCAGCACTCAAAGACTGTTTTCTGCACAAAGACTGGGAGGTCTTCAAAATAGCAGCCTCCCAGGGAGACAGGACAGATGTGGAGGAGTATGCTGAAACGGTCACCAGCTACATCGCAAAGTGCACAGAGGATGTCACTATAGTGAAGACTATCACTGCACGGGGCACCTATAAGCCCTGGATGACTGCAGAGGTGCAGCCTTCAGAGATGCAGCCTTCAGAGCGAAGGACAGGACCGCCCTCCACTCAGCCAGGTCTGCGCTCTCAAAGGGAATTAAGACGGCGAAACGCGCCTATGCAGAGAAAATCCAGGGACACATCTGTGACACAAGGAACACCAAACGGATGTGGCAGGGAGTTTGGGCGCTGACGGATTGTAAGTCTAGGCAGGGGGTCAATGATGATGACTCTTCGCTTCCAGACAGGCTCAATAACTTCTTTGCACGTTTTGAAGCATCAAACCCGACAATCAGAGAGAGGGCTGGCCCATCTCCACCATCTGTTGGGCCAGCTATCACTATCAACGCAGCGAACACACAGAGGACCCTAATCATGGTCAACCCACGTAAAGCTGCAGGTCCGGACAACATCCCGGGACGTGTGCTCCGAGACTGTGCGAGCGAGTTGGCGGATGTCCTGACTGACATTTATATCATCTCCCTGTGTCAGGCCATCGTTCCCAGATGCTTTAAGACCTCTACCATAGTACCGGTGGCAAAGAAACCAGTTGTGTCCTGTCTGAATGACTATCGTCCTGTTGCACTGACACCAATTGTGATGAAGTGTTTTGAACGGCTTGTCAAACCACACATCACAGCCTGCCTCCCTGCATCACATGACCCGCTCCAATTTGCATATCGTTCAAATCGCTCCATGGAGGATGCTATAGTCACCACCCTGCACTCTGTCATTACCCACCTGGATCAGAAAGACACTTACGCCAGATTCCTGTACATTGATTTCAGTTCAGCATTTAACACCATTATTCCCCAGAGACTGATGGAGAAATTACTCCTTCTCGGTCTGAACACTGTCACATGTCTCTGGATCCTGGATTTCCTGACTGAGAGACCTCAGTCTGTCCGTGTTGGAAATAACATCTCCAACTCTATCACGCTGAACACCGGATCCCCTCAAGGCTGCGTACTCAGTCCACTGTCATTTACACTTCTAACACATGACTGTGTATCCAGACACGAGGGGAACCAGATTATTAAGTTTGCAGACGACACCACAGCAGTGAGACTTATTCAGAGGGATGAGGAATCAATGTACGGGGAAGAAGTTAGAGACCTGGAGGGCTGGTGCAGGGAGAACAATCTGGTGATCAACATGGACAAAACGAAGGAGATGATTATCAACTTCTGGCGGTCACAGCCTGAACACGTCCCTCTCTGCATCGGCAGCCGTTTAGTGGAGAGAGTGGAGAACATCAAGTTCCTCGGAGTGCAGATCTCGCAGGACCTGACCTGGAGCAAGAATTCCTTGGGGATCAGGAAGCGGGCCCAGCAGAGACTGCACTTCTTGAGGAAACTCAAACAGGCCTCTCTCCCCATCTGCATCCTCAGGACCTTCTACAGAGGTGTGGTGGAGAGTGTTCTGATGTACTGCATTGCAACATGGTACTCTAGCTGCAGTATGTCAGACAAAAAAGCCCTGCAGAGGATAGTTAAGGGAGCTGAGAGGATAACTGGAGTCTCCCTCCCCTCTGTCCAAGAACTTTTTCAGAACCGTTGTAGGAGCAGGGCACTGAACATTGTCAAGGACCACTCTCACCCTCTGCATAAACACTTTGAACTTCTGCCATCTGGCAAACGATTCCGGAGCATCAGAGGCAGAACCACTAGACTGACTAACAGCTTCCTTCCACAAGCTGTTAGGATGCTGAACAGTTGATCCGGAATCTCTCATACATACTACTGCACCTATGGACAATATGTATATTATAGTTCTGGTTAGTTTTCAGGTATGTCTCAGGAATGTGTGAATGGCTGTGTTGGGGTGGAGGGTGAGGGTGTGTGTGTGAGTGTGACTTAAATTATGTTCTTTTTTTTACTTATATGGATGCCGAGAGAAAAGCAATTTCATCTTGCCTGCACTACAGTTGTATGTACAGCAATATGACAATAAAGGTTGATTTGATTTTTTTTATACTTCATGAAATATTTCCAAAAATTTGGAACCATTCAAACATATAAAAGCTCTTTGCACAGTCTATTGCATTATGATTATAGTGTGGGGGCATGGTATTAGACTTCTCCACCCAGGGGACAATGGACCGAAGGAGGAGGTGTCACTGGGGAGGTATCAGAGGGGACAGTAAGAACTGTGCGCCCCCCCGGGGAGAGGAGTAAATGCCGGAGAGAAGAAGGGTGTTGGTGTTGGTCGGAAGTGCGAGTCTCTATGCATGGGAATAAAGGTATAAAAGAGGCATGCACAGAGGCCTGAGAGATTCTTTTGCTGTAAAATATGTTGGAGGAAGAATAAAGTAATTGTGTCATCCAGCTCGTTGTCTCACCTGCCTCCTTTCTCCACACTGGTGACCCCGACGTGATATGGAAGGCGAGCCGAGCATTGCTCCGGAGACTGCCGGGAGGCAGAGCACCAGCGCCGCGTGCGTGGTCCCAATCCAACTCCCAGGTTTCTGGCTTCACAACCCAACCATGTGGTTTTTACACATAGAAGCCCAGTTCGCACTCCGCGGGATAACAACGGACGATACCAGGTATTACTAGGTGGTCACTGCACTGGATGCGCGCGCCACGCAACAGGTGATGAGCCTGCTCCAGGAGCTGCCAGCCCAAGAAAAATATGAGGCACTCAAGAGGATGCTTCTCCAGCACTATATCCTTTCTGACAGTGAGAGGGCAGAGAGGCTCCTAACGCACTCTGAGTTAGGGGACGAATCAGCAGTGGAGCTCATGGAAAGCATGTTGGTGCTGAGTGGCAAGGACGACGAATCTTTCCTGTTTGTCCACTTGTTCCTTGGGAGCCTATCGGCTACAGCGAGGGCGATCCTGGCCAACTCGCCGTGGCTGGTTGCTAAGGACTACCGCACCCTGGCGCAGGAAGCGGATCACATAATTTCAGCAACCAGAACTCTCAGCGTGCAGACAGTGAGGTCGAGGAGCCGTTCATGGTAGCCGGGACAAACACCAGAAGACGGAGGAACAGGGCGATCTGTTATCATCGCCGTTTCGGCTCGAATGCCCAACACTGCCTGGCACCATGCCAATTCAAGAAGCCAGGAAGACGGCACTCTCAGAATTCAGTGGCAGCTGCAACCGATGGCGACAGAAACAGACTGCTTTATGTCACGGACACACGTTCAGGGAGACAGTTTTTGGTGGACTCCGGCTCCCAGAAGAGCCTCATCCTGCCGGTCAACGCAGACAGGGAGGCAGGACGCAGTGGTCCCGAGCTCACGGCCGCCAACGGATCCACCATCAGGACATCTGGCGGGCAGACACTGACAATATGCTTACACGGACGCAACTTTCAGTGGGACTTTGTGATAGCTGCATGTTCCGACCCCCTTTTAGGAGCAGATGCGCTTATGGATTGTTAGTTGATGTTGCCAATAGGAGACTAGAGGATTTTTTTTTTTTTTTGTACTTATTTTGTACCCGTAGGTAGATTTGTTTTGCAGTCTGGTGACAAGCCACCAGCTGCTGGTCGCTGCGTGCGCAAGCGCCCCGTATCCCTAACCTGCATGTTTTTAGCATGTGGGAGGAAACCGGAGAAATCCCGGAGTAAACCCACGCAACACGGGGAGAACATGCAAACTCCACACAGATCACTGTTGGCCGGGGGCAGGGATCGAACCCACGATCTCATGATCCCCGTGATCCCTCGGCCGAGGGTAAAACTGTGCTGCCGCAGTGCTAACCTGCTGTCTCTTTCACCTCACTGCCCTGCACAGCTCGGGGAGCTGGGTCGGCAACACTGGCTAACGTTATAGCTCCAGGGGGTAAGTACCAACATTTGCTCGCACAGTTCCCAGCACTCACGATCCCAACTTTTTCAGCTATGGTAACGAAACACAGGGTCGAGCACTTTATAACAACGAAAGGCCCGCCAGTGTTCGCGCGTCCTCGGCGTTTGGATGCAGCTAAACTGGCCAGCGCACGAGAGGAGTTTGCCAACTTAGAACAGTTGGGCATCGTCAGGCACTCCAACAGCCCGTGGGCATCCCCGCTACACATGGTGCCTAAAGCCGACGGGTCGTGGCGACCGTGTGGCGATTTTCAGCGCTTGAACAACGCTACGGAAAACGATCGCCATCCTTCAACATCCAGGATTTCTCCGTGCACCTGGCCGGGGCGCGTGTTTTTTCCAAAGTGGCTCTGGTCCGTGGTTACCACCAGGTCCTGATGCGTGTGGAAGACGTTCCAAAAACAGCGGTAGTAACTCCTTTTGGCCTTTTTCGAGTTTTTACGCATGCCATTTGGATTAAAAGGCACAGCTCAGACTTTCCAGAGGATGACTGACACAGTGCTTTACGACTTGTCTTTCGTTTTTTTTTCTACTTAGACGACATTCTGGTAGCCAGCGCGTCCAAGGAGCACATTGCCCATCTCACGACAGTTTTCCAGAGGCTGGAAGCACACAGGTTGATAGTTAACCCAGCAAAGTGAAATTTCGGTGTGCCTGTGATTGACTTTTTCGCCACCGCATTTCGCCGGAGGGCGCAATCCCGTTACCGGACAAAGTGCGCGCTGTGTCGGACTTTCTAACTAACTAACTAACTAACCTGCACTTATATAGCGCTTTTCTAGTCACAAAGACCACTCAAAGCGCTTTCTTTAATACTAACCCTCTATTCTAAGGGCCTATAGGAAACAGATATCTAGGGACAATTTAGAACAGCCAATTAACCTAACATGCATGTTTTTGGCATGTGGGAGGAAACCGGAGAAATCCCGGAGTAAACCCACGCAACACGGGGAGAACATGCAAACTCCACACAGATCACTGTTGGTCGGGGGCTGGGATCGAACCCACGATCCCACGATCCCCACAATCCCCCGGCCAAGGGTCAACTGTGCTGCCGCAGTGCTAACCACTGCGCCACCTGCAGCACCTGCAGACCGTGAGGGCACTACAGGAGTTTTTGGGAATGGTTAATTATTATAACTGCTTCCTTCTCCGGGCAGCCCAGCTGATGCAGCCGTTGTACGCCGCGCTTAAAAAAAGAAACCTGC
Organism: Pholidichthys leucotaenia; assembly: GCA_020510985.1. NCBI lineage: Eukaryota > Metazoa > Chordata > Actinopteri > Cichliformes > Pholidichthyidae > Pholidichthys > Pholidichthys leucotaenia. The sequence continues at coordinate 50,850,771 of CM035844.1, forward strand.
GGAAGCCATTGACTGGACTCCCGAGCGAGTCCAGGCTTTTACTAGCACCAAAACAGCACTTGTGGATGCTGTGCTGTTGGCCCACCCGGATCCGTCTGCACAGATAGCGCTCACTGCCGATGCATCTGACGTTGCCATAGGGGCAGTAGTGGAGCAGTGCGTCTCAGGTTCATGGCAGCCGCTCGCATTTTTCAGCCGCGTTTTGCCCGACAACAAACACAAGTACAGTGCGTTTGATAGAGAATTGCTGGCTCTCCACCTGGCGATGGGCCATTTCCAGTTCTGGCTGGAGGGGCGCGAGTTCACCACGTTCGTGGACCATAAGCCGCTGATGTACGCAATGGCCAGGGTCTCGGAACCACGGTCGGCCCAGCAGCAACGGCAGTTCGCCGCAATTTTGGAGTTTACTACCAACATTCAACACATTGCTGGTAAACTCAACATCGTGGCCGATTGCTTGTTGTGCGTATTCATCGCCCCAGTCTACATAGGAATTGATTTCCCTGCCATGGCCGCGGAACAAGCTGGGGACGCGGACATTTGCACACTCCAGTCTGCGCCAACTGGGTTAAGGCTGGAGAACAGGGTGGTGCAGGAAGGGTGCCCTCCGTGGCCGGTGGTGCTGAGCTCTTGGTGCCGTCACGTTTTTGAGTCGGTCCACTCCTGTTCGCATCTGGGAGTGCGCGCTTCAGTGAAACTAGTGGGGGAGAAATTCATCTGGCCACACTTGCACAAAGACGTGAAAGAGTGGGCTGCAGCTTGCGTCGCATACCAGCAGGCTAAAGTGCACAAGCACACCAGAGCCCCCCTCGAGTCATTCCAAACCCCAATTAGGAGGTTCGACCATGTCCACGTGGATTTGGTGAGACCCCTCCCACCGTTGCAAGGTTTCACACACCTTCTGACAGTTGTGGACCGTACCACGTACTGGCCATAAGTAGTCCCGCTGGCTTCCACCATGTCCGGAAGTGGGGAGTGCTTTTATGTCGGCATGGGTTGCATGTTTTGGATTTCCATCGGACATCACATCCGACAGAGGTCCACAATTTGTTTCAGAACTCTGGGCTGTGATGGCTCAGCGCCTGGGGGTCAAAATTCACCGCACTACTGCGTACAACCCCCAGGCTAATGGGTTATGCAAGCGTTTTCATAGGTCGCTTAAAGCAGCGCTCAGAGCTTCGCTCACTGACACAAATTGGGTCGACCGCTTGCCTTGGGTTCTTTTAGGGTTGCATTCCGCACCGGAGGATTTGGCAGCCTCCCCAGCTGGGCTTGTTTTTTCTCAGCCGCTGCGGATCCCTGGAAAACCCTACACCCAAGGCTGATCTGCCCGTGCAATTTTTATACAGTACGGAGGCTGCGAGCATACCGGGTCCGGCCCACTATTGTTTTCCCCACACATTTGTCCCAAAAAGCTTGCAGAACACCAGTTTTGTTTTTGTCAGGCACGATGCGCACTGGACCCCACTGCGCCCACCATATAACAGACCGTTCAGGGTGGTGGAACCTGGGGCGAAACATTTTGTGTTAGACCTGGGGGGACGTAAGGAGACCGTTTGTGTCTGTGTTTTCTTCCCCTCCCTTTTTCCCTCCACAGACTGACGTGCTCTCTTGTACACCCCACCAGCAGGGTAGTTTGACTGGATCACCTACCCCCTGCTACAGCCGCTATGGGCGGCAGCTCAAGCCCAAAGGACGGGGGGTTAAGGCCCATTCTGAGAGTTCGGGGGGGGGCGGTGTGGGGGCATGGTGTTGGACTTCTCCACCTAGGGGACAATGGACCAAAGGAGGAGGTGTCAACGGGGGGTATCAGAGGGGACAGTAAGGACTGTGCGCCCCCCGGGGAGAGGAGTAAATGCCGGAGAGAAGAAGGGTGTTGGAGCAGAGCCGGCATTATGATTTGATAATGTGCCACATAATTCTTTGTTCAGACAACAATGGTTATGGTTGGAAGTGCAGGTCTCTACGCATGGGAAAAAAGGTATAAAAGAAGGATGCACAGAGGCCCGAGAGATTCTTTTGCTGTGAAATACGAGGGTCATTCAATAAATAAGGTGAATTTTTGGTATAAGGACTTCTAATACAGATTTAAGCTTACTTTTTTAATTTTTTTTTTTGTTTTACTTCTTTTTCACATGGATTTACTTTCTTTTGCAGATTCAAGAAAAACTTTGAGAGTTTTGGCGATTAACAAAGATGGCCAACCAAGAAGCATGCTCCAGGATTGAACAGCGGTCAGTTATCAAGTTTTTGGTTGCTGAAGGGTGCAAACCAGTTGAAATTCATAGGAGAATGTCAACTGTGTATGGTGCCACATGTTTCAGCCGAAAAAATGTCTACAAGTGGGCTAAATTGTTTAAAGAAGGACAGAGAAGTGTTGAGGATGAAGACAGGCCTGGGAGGCCTACAGAAGTGAGGTTTCCTGAGGTGATCGAATCAGTCAATGACCTCATTCAGTCTGACAGAAGAAGAACAGTGGATGACATTGCAAGGACTTTGAGCTTATCTGTTGGGACAGCACACAAAATTGTCCATGATGACCTTGGCTACTCTAAGGTCAGCTGCCGGTGGGTGCCAAAGATGCTTACTGCAGAGCACAAACAGAGGAGGGTCGAGTTGTCCCAGCAGTGTCTCTCCCGCTATGAGAAGGATGGTGATGAGTTGCCCCTTCAGACTTTCACCTGTTTGGTCCCTTGAAAGCGTTCACGAGAGGCATGAAGTTTGAAAGTGACGATGAAAAGAGACAAATTCCTAGTTTGTGTACTACATGAACAATGGCAATAAATCTGATTCTGATTCTTAAGTCAAAAGTGTTGTGAGCGACTGGCTGAGACATCAGTCCAAAGATTTTTACGCTGAGGGAATACGGAAGCTTGTGCACAGATGGGAAAAGTGTGTGACATTGCTGGGAGACTACGTTGAAAAATTAAAAAAAAAGTAAGCTTCTATCTGTATTAGAAGTCCTTATACCGAAAAATTCACCTTATTTATTGAACGACCCTCGTATGTTGGAGGAAGAATAAAGTAATTGTCGTCCAGCCCGTTGTCTCATCTGCCTCCTTTCTCCATAAAAGTAGTAAGATTACAATAGTTCTATATAAAGAATGATCCATTTATTCTGAAAATGCTAGATGGATCTCTGACAAACCAACAAAGCTGAATGCCAGTTAAATGACGTGATCAAGCTTATCATTTTAAACAAGTACTGTACCTACTCTTTCAGCTAGAAAACTGTTTAATTTTAGAGCTATTTGCGCAATGCTTAAAGTAGCTGTCAGTGGCATGTCTGAAAAAGAGCTAGAGGTACAAATAAAGTCATTTAGGTCATGGTGACTTTTAGTCATTAAAAAACTGTGTCTAAGTAAACAAACCAAAACATCACTGCTCCAGTGGAGCTGCTCAGTGGCCACAGATCAATCTGTGGTTGTACTGGACTGTTTTCAGGTGTGAATGTGTAACTGTGTGAATGTGAACAGGGCATCCTTGAAAAAAAGAGGACGCCTATCAGTGGAACTTCCCTGTATAAATAAAGGTTAAATAAAAAAGTAATAAAAATCACATTTCAACAACTGCACAAATGAAACAAAGTGCTGTTTTTGGAATGTTCACTCATTCACTCACTCACTCTCTACTCGCTATATAGTGAATTTAGATATAGTGGACTATATAGTAAACTCAATTTAGCAATAAAATTAACAGCTTTCGGACACTACTGGGCTTGTTTTCGCAGCACAGTTAATGACATCATCATGGTGAGACAGTAAAATGTAACAGTGGTAAAAAAAATAAACACCTGCATGTAATTTGTAGTAAAAATGTATTAAATTAAATCATTTTTGATGAATTAATAAATATAAATACCTTAAAGTAGTTTATGATGTGATGTGAAGCTCTCCTCTCACTGCTCCATTGGCTATGCATTGCACTATGGGATACAGTGGGACAAGAAAGTATTTAGTCAGCCACCAGTTGTGCAAGTTCTCCCACTTAAAAGATGAGAGAGGTCTCCAATTTTCATCATAGGTATACCTCAACTATGAGAGACAAAATGAGGAAAAAAAAATCCAGAAAATCACATTGAAGGATTTTTAATTAATTAATTGGTAAATTCCTCGGTAAAATAAGCATTTGGTCAATAACAAAAGTTCATCTCAATACTTTGTTATATACCCTTTGTTGGCAATGACAGAGGTCAAACGTTTTCTGTAAGTCTTCACAAGGTTTTCACACACTGTTGCTGGTATTTTGGCCCATTCCTCCATGCAGATCTCCTCTAGAGCAGTCATGTTTTGGGGCTGTCGTTGGGCAACACGGATTTTCAACTCCCTCCAAAGATTTTCTATGGGGTTGAGATCTGGAGACTGGCTAGGCCACTCCAGGACTTTGAAATGCTTCTTACGAAGCCACTCCTTCGTTGCCCGGGTGGTGTGTTTGGGATCATTGTCATGCTGAAAGACCCAGCCACGTTTCATCTTCAATACCCTTGCTGATGGAAGGAGGTTTTCACTCAAAATCTCACGATACATGGCCCCATTCATTCTTTCCTTTACACGGATCAGTCGTCCTGGTCCCTTTGCAGAAAAACAGCCCCAAAGCATGATGTTTCCACCCCCATGCTTCACAGTAGGTATAGTGTTCTTTGGATGCAACTCAGCATTCTTTCTCCTCCAAACACGACAAGTTGAGTTTTTACCAAAAAGTTCTATTTTGGTTTCATCTGACCATATGACATTCTCCCAATCCTCTTCTGGATCATCCAAATGCTCTCTAGCAAACTTCAGACGGGCATGGACATGTACTGGCTTAAGCAGGGGGACACGTCTGGCACTGAAGGATTTGAGTCCCTGGCGGCGTAGTGTGTTACTGATGGTAGCCTTTGTTACTTTGGTCCCAGCTCTCTGCAGGTCATTCACTAGGTCCCCCCATGTGGTTCTGGGATTTTTGATCACCATTCTCGTGATCATTTTGACCCCACGGGGTGAGATCTTGCGTGGAGCCCCAGATTGAGGGAGATTATCAGTGGTCTTGTATGTCTTCCATTTTCTGATAATTGCTCCCACAGTTGATTTCTTCACACCAAGCTGCTTACCTATTGCAGATTCAGTCTTTCCAGCCTGGTGCAGGTCTACAATTTTGTTTCTGGTGTCCTTTTACAGCTCTTTGGTCTTGGCCATAGTGGAGTTTGGAGTCTGACTGTTTGAGGTTGTGGACTGGTGTCTTTTATACAGGTAACAAGTGGAGGACAGAGGAGCCTCTTGAAGAAGTTATGTGAGAGCCAGAAATCTTGCTTGTTTGTAGGTGACCAAATACTTATTTTACCGAGGAATTTACCAATTAATTCATTAAAAATCCTTCCATGTGATTTTCTGGATTTTTTTTTCCCTCATTTTGTCTCTCATAGTTGAGGTATACCTATGATGAAAATTGGAGACCTCTCTCATCTTTTAAGTGGGAGAACTTGCACAATTGGTGGCTGACTAAATACTTTCTTGCCCCACTGTGTATTGGCTAATGTAGTGACTATCCGTTGTACACTACTTTTCAAAATGCATTGTGGGATATTTTGAGTGTACTATGTAGTGAATGAAATTTTCAATTAAGATTTCAAACAGCACTACAAGTCTGATTCACTATATAGTACACTATATGGGCAATGAGTGAACATTTCAAAAACAACAATGGTATTTGAAACAAAACACAAAAACCATTGTTAATAAATATGCAGCTATATTTAACTGTTAAACTTCTAAAATCTAATTTGTTTTTCTGTCACCTGTAATTAACACTTCTCTCTCTGACACGCACAGGTGCTACATATAGTCGTGTGTGTGCCAGGCAGGAGCTAGTTTCTTTTTGTTGTAATTGACACGTGTTTGAACATAACAACAGACCCCTCAGCTACAACTCATTTTCAGTGCAGAAAGTGGATGTTTACTGGAGAAATCCTCTAAGGGCATAAGGTGGAATAAAATGTTCAGTCTAGTGCAACCAACAGTAGTTTACCCCACAGATGGAATAAAAGGATTTCTTTTAGGATTGAACAAAAATGCTGACAAGACTGTTTAATTTTTAATCCAACTCGATTTGTTAGTACTTTTTCACTTGACAAAAATATTATTTAAACAGTATTACATGAGACAGAGTGCGGTATCAATGAATATATAACTGCGGGGCTTCGGTTGTAGGTCCAACATGAAGTGGAGGGCTGAATGTCATGAACCTGGGTTTGGTATTTCCAAACCCAGTTCTGACCTATGGTTGTTTCGGCCTATTTTCTATCAGGTGCTTCAGGGAGCTCTGCGTCCTTCGAGGAGCGCCGTGAGGAGGAGGAGAGACTGGCCCTGCTCACTCTGCTCGACCGTCGGATCGAGGAGGAATGCCAGGAGAGGAGAGGAGACGCCTCGGAGGCCGCTGGGGACGTCCAGTGCCAGCAGAACAGGCAAGCTTTTCCTCATTTAACTTTTTCTGTTGATGAACAATTTTGCCTGTCTCCTGGTGAGGAGACTCAGGATGTGCAGTCCCCCGAGTGCTCCGCCCCAGCGGCATATAGTGCTCCCTCACCCGACCTCACCAAATCCTTTTTGTGTGCCCCTACAAGCTCGCCGGCTCTGGAACCTGGTCGCTCGAGGGGAGAGGAACCGGAGGCCCAGGAAGGTCCAGCAGTGAGGCCGCCACGCCAGAGGAGCCAGTGGCGTGGAAGATGACGCAGGGGGGCACCGAGACTGCAACCACCATCACACCTGCTGCAGAGGCTGCCGTGGCAGAGTCGTCCCCCTGACCTGACCTTCAGCCAATTGGGCCCGGAACTTCATCGTCAGAGTCCTGGATGGCGGTGGAGCTCGAGCACAGGCAAGTAATCTCTCCTGTAGTTCTTCTGTCAATAGTTGAGAGATCTTGCCTGGCTCTTGGAGAGGAGAGCCGGGTGCAGCTCTCAGCTGCATCTGGACCCCACTCACCGGGCTCTGCCACTGCCGGTGACCCTAACTGTCTTCCTTCTTCCGTCTTCTCCGAGCTCCACTCTAGGGTTGCCGTAGAGGAGCCACCGCAACCTAGGTGGTCGGCAGCTGATGACAATGTGAGCCCAGCTTCCCCAGGAGAGGTCAACATGGGGGTAGCACCAGATGACCAGATGGAACCTGCGCACCTTAAGTCGCTGGAGTCCTGGACGGCGGTGGAACCCGAGTTCAGGCAAGGGTGCTCCATCATGTTAGTTATGTCTATGTCGATGTCACACTGCCTGACTCATGGTGAGGAGGGCCTGGGGCAGCTCGCAGTAGCCCTCGGGGCCACCTCCCAGCCGGAGTCCACCGCCCTTTCAGCAGAGCTCCAGCCGGAGTCCACCGCCCTTTCAGCAGAGCTCCAGCCGGAGTCCACCGCCCTTTCAGCAGAGCTCCAGCAGGAGCCCACCACCGGTGCTGCAGAGCTCCAACAGGAGCCCACCACCGGTGCTGCAGAGCTCCAACCGGAGCCCACCGCCGGGGCAGCCATGTCCCAGACAGGGACCAACGCAGATGCAGCCATGTCCCAGACCGGGACCAACGCAGATGCAGCCATGTCCCAGAGCGGGACCAACGCAGGTGTTGCGGTCCCCCTGCTCCAAGCCTCAGGGGGTGTGGGGGCTCCTATCCCTCAGGTTGGCCACCAGTCTCTAAGGTCCCTAGTGGGTAGGCAACCTCTTTGACTGCCTCCCAGTCCTGGTGGCTCAACCACGCTGGTCAGCCACCCGAAAGACTTGGCTCTTGGGTCGGGTGGCCCAACAGTCCTGGCAGCCTACCTGATACTGTTCAGCGGGCTACCTGCTGGGCTTAAGACTCGGGCAGGCCACCCAATCAGTCACCCTTCACCATGCCGGGACCCTGGGACGCTGGTCAACCTCCTGAACTTTGGACTCCTGGGTTGGGGGGGTGGGGGGGTAGTGTCCTAGGTGGGGGGGGGGGCTGTTAGGAGGTTCACATTGTTTTTCATTTTGTGTTGTTTTTTCACATGTTGCTTCCCTCCTAACCCGTTTTCCCCCCACCTCCCACCCTGGGTAGTTATCTGTCTCGGGGGGGGGGGGGGTGTTCCTTGGTTGTGTTTTTTGTTTTCGGCTGATGGAACTGGGGTGTCTGGTGTCCACTCCTGGGGTGGGGGAGGGCTGTCATGAACCTGGGTTTGGTGTTTCCAAACCCAGTTCTGAACTATGGTTGTTTAGCCCTATTTTCTATCAGGTGCTTCAGGGAGCTCTGGGTCCTTCGCTCCCTGACAGCTTGGGCACGCCTCCTCCTCCTGTCAGTACCATCAGCTGTGTTTCATTACGGGTGTTTTCACACACATACACACACACACTCCATTCATTCCCATTCACACGCTCAGACACTCACTCATGCACACCTAGGATTTATTATGTTCAGCCCATGCTTTCACACACCGGCAGTCTCTTCCCTCGTTAGTATCATTATTACATAAACGCTGCGTTAGTAGGAAGAGACCGTCGGAGCATTCAGCTTCAAGCACAGCAGCACGTTCCTCTGTGTTTGTTCGTTACCATTACCTTCGTTAATCTTCAGCCTGACATTGTTGTCTTCTCCACACCACAAGATCGTGTCCTTCTTTGGTGTTTGCGGCTGTTCCTGTTCTCACCCTCATCCACCGGACTACACGGACAGCCCCGGATCGTTCCAGCCGTAAGTTCACATTTGCCTTTCTCTTCGTGCCGTCAGTTCTCGGCGGCACTAGGCATTCTCTCCCTCAGGCCACGGAACATCCAGGTGGCGTCCCTGTATGTCTGGTGGCCTCATTATCTCCATCATTGCAACTCTCTGCTAGTTATTGTGACTGTAAGCTGGACTGGTTATTTTCGTGTTTTTGTTAATAAAGTGCATGTTCTACTCCTGCAATTGGGTTTTCCATTTCTTCCTCCGTGCGCCGCGTAATGGTGCATGGGAATAATAACACTGAAGACATCCCTACAATCATATATTCATGACGCCACATGACCTTTTCTTTTTTTTTTTTTTTTTGTTACTTATTTGTACCCGTAGGTAGATTTGGTTTGCAGTCTGGTGACAAGCCACCGGCTGCTGGTCGCTGCGTGCGCGACCGCCCTAAACCTACATGTTTTTGGTATGCGGGAGGAAACCGGAGAAATCCCGGAGTAAACCCGCGCAACACGGGGAGAACATGCAAACTCCACACAGCTCACTGTTGGTCGGGGGCTGGCATCAAACCCACGATCTCATGATCCCCGCAGTCCCCCGGCCGAGGGTAAAATTGTGCTGCCACAGTGCTAAACCACTGCGCCACCGTGCAGCCACCGGTCACCGGTCACCCCGTGACCTTGGGTGTAATATTGCTTTTCCACAATAAAACAAAATTCCACAAGCACAGCTTATTAAATAAATGACAGCAATACAGACAAAATATTATGATTTTTGTTTGTTTAACCAGTTATTTCGCACCGCTGAGAAAAATAGTCCCTTCTGAATGTACCCAATTAACTGTTGCTAAGCATCTCAATGAGCAAAGTATAGAAAATAATAGGCCTATTGTCATTTTACACACATGTAACCAAATTAAATATTGTCCAGTGCAGTTTTTCTATATACCGGTTACCTTTTGAATAGGGTTTGTGGGTCACGCCACTTGTATTGACAGCTAGTTAGTGATTTAGGTTTCGCACATGTCTGTGTTACCTTCTGCACACTTTGCTCAATTTTTCTTAGCATTTTCAGATGAACTAAAGTGTCCATCAAAACAAAGGCATCATGGTTGGCTAGTCAAGATAATAAATCCAACTCTAGCTTGTCTATTTTGATGTAAACAAAGGTGAACTATCTAGCCAGATGACAACAAGGGCAGGACTTCCGGGTTATGCGGACCTGGATTTCTGGACCGTCTCTTTTCAAACAGCGCCTCACTGTGGGAATTAAGGTATCCAACACAATATTACAGTTCTCACATATTGTAAGAAGGCATTGATATTAACTACAACTTAAAGAATAGTAGAACACCACTGAAGCGTGAGTGATACATATTTTGTGAAATGTCCAAGTGTGACTATCAGAGAATATAGTCACTCCTGGAATCCCTATTGTCCCATCAGATTGCTCGGTCAGAATTAACTGTGATAAAATCCCATATTATCGCAGTGAAATTTTACATAGAACATATAATCATACCCAAGTGAGCATGATGAGACCTATAAGGGCATGTGACTGAGCAAAGAAATGATCCCTAAGAATTTAAAAGTTGTATTATGGGTCAAATCTGAAGAGGCTAGGGGAAGAGAACACTGCAGTCAACTGTTCTGCAAAACTGTTAATCCAGCTTTTACTAAATCTTATTGAATATTTTACACAGTGAATAACATACAAGCTACAAATGTTCATCTATTGTTCAGTTTCCGTGTCAGTGTGGAGATGACCTTAGATCAGGAAAAATCACATCCAATATGCACTTAATGGATGCTTTGCCCCCAGCAAGTGGACCACCCCTGGCACCGACCCCTATCCACCCCCACCCCCCGTTCCTTCCTATTAAAACCCCTGCTGTTCTCATTCTGGTGACATGTGCTGCTGCTGAGGTTTTAACCACAGATACACCTACGTTTGTCCTAAAACTCTGAGGGTATTTACAATTATTCAAAGCAGCTGCGCAAAGTACAAATTGCATTTCTTTATCAAAAAGGATACTCCCATATTATAAACTCTCAGATCACCACTGGGAAAAAGGAGTTCAGCCCAGTGAAAAGATAACTCCTAATATAACATAATACTAGTCTGGTGAATTTGTTAAATTTGGGATTTTTCTACTGAATACAGTAGGCCAACTTAAGTTGGCTGGAGCAGACATTGACCTTTGAAGAGCACACTGAACTGTAAAGCAAAGCAGATGATTAAATCAGAAAGCTGTATGAGCTCATCTTTATAACAGCGATCACTGGAAAAATTTGGATTAACACTGCACAAACAGAGAAATGCCTATTGACATTATTGAGCACGCAACCACCAAAATTAGTCTATTATTGGCTTTGATTCACCACATAATTTCTCATAAAATTACATCAGACTGACAGACTGGTCTTTGGAGGACTTTAATTTGACCAAAACACTACTTGGTTTAGGTGGCCAATATTCAAATTATTTGTACCAGAGGCCAACAGACTGACAAAAATGAAAAAGTAAAATGTGACTTTGATTATTTTGGCTAATTTTCATGAAGTTTAATGTGAATTTCGTCAAAGGCAATTACCCAGAGGGCAGTCTTCTCAGACCAGACATATTGTATAACATGTTTTAATGGTCACATCAGAATAAAAGTCACCACTCAGGCTTCTGAACCCATTTAGCTGCAAAGATGTCAAAAGTAAAAAAGAAAGAGTTACAGAACTTTCAAGAGGAGAAAGTGTGGAGAAAACTGAATTCATGTATGAAATAAGGTAATTCCTCTTTTGCTTGTGGAACCTTGAAAATCTTTAACTAGTGTATGAATGAAATGTGCATGAGTCAAAATCAATGGTTTCTGATTATGTATTCAATTCATGGTATTTGAAATAAATCAGAAGCAGATTTGGTTCTCTAGATACATGGCTGACTAATCATTGCTTTCTTTTGGAAGAAGCTGAATACATGCACATCTCTGATGAGATGGATCTGAGCTGACTTACTGTATTAAACATGACATCATGGTTAAACAAACAGAAAAATTGTTGACTGAAGCTGAACACTTTTCCTCTTCTAACCTGCTTTGAAGCAGAGCCTTCAGCATAGCAAACACCAACACGCCATTCCAATAATTCAAGCATGAACAAAACAATATGATGCTCTCAATTGCTTGCTGATAAAGAAGAGTATATCCATCCATCCATCTTCTACCCAACACCTGCAGGTCTTTTAAGGTAAGCTACCTTTTTTCCTTTGAGAAAGTAGCTTCTTTGCTCTCAGCCTCTCCTAAACAATTGGGCATGAAGGGTGAACCCAGACACCTGATAGGCACCAAATTCCACCATTTGCATTCACATTGTGACTCTGACTTTCTTTCACAGACTGTTTACACAGCTTGAGACCTAAGTTAAGGTTAGGAAAGCCCAGTAAAGCGACAGCTTTGACTCCAGGTTTGGTTCTTTCTGACAGTACACCAACGGCTGCACACCCAGTCTGTCTGTGGTGGGTTTTCATCCTTCTTTTTAAAATGTGTCATCATTTCATTAAAGAAAACAAAATGAAACAGCCTTGGTGAGCAGGCCCACATATCACACACAGCCAAACATCAGTGGCCCCTAATGAAAACTGATCAACATAAAATGGACCAGGAAAAAATAAGTCCACCTCTCCAAAACAATGGAACCCCTCATTAGATGTATGTGAAAAATGAACTCATCCCAGGTATTTTTGAGTTCAAGCTCCAGTCTAATTTTGAAGTCAATCCGATCAGAAATGTAGAAGCCATTGTGGTGACAGCATAAAATGTTAAACGAACAGGCAAATGGAAGGACAAACGGACAGACAGATGGGTCGGAAACATTATATCCTCCACAACTTCATTGTGTGGGATAAAATAACAACATCCATTTCCATTATAATAATGGAAATGGATGTATATAATTATATAATTATAATTATATTCATAAGCCCTGGATGACTGCAGAGGTGCGCTCGCTGCTTAAAGCCAGAGATGCAGCGTTCAGAGTGAAGGACAGGATTGCCCTCCACTCAGCCAGGTCTGCGCTTTCAAAGGGAATTAAGGCGGCAAAGCACGCCTATGCGCAGAAAATCCAGGGACACCTCTGTGACACTAGGAACACCAAGCAGATGTGGCAGGGAGTTCGGACACTGACGGGCTTTAAGTCTAGGCAGGGGGTCGATGATGACGACGCTTCGCTTCCAGACAGGCTTAACGACTTCTTTGCACGTTTTGAAGCATCAAACTCGACAATCAGAGGGAGGGCCGGCCCACTCCCACCATCGGTCGGACCAGCTTTTACCATTAACACAGCGGACACACGGAGGACCCTATCCAGAATCAACCCACGCAAAGCTGCAGGTCCAGACAACATTCCGGGACGTGTGCTCCGAGACTGCGCGAGCGAGTTGACGGATGTCCTGACTGACATTTATAACATCTCCCTGAGTCAGGCCATCGTTCCCAGATGCTTCAAGACCTCTATCATTGTACCGGTGGCAAAGAAACCAGTGGTGTCCTGTTTGAATGACTATCGTCCTGTTGCACTTACACCAATTGTGATGAAGTGTTTTGAACGGCTTGTCAAACCACACATCACAGCCCTCCTCCCTGCATCACACGACCCGCTCCAGTTTGCATATCGTTCAAACCGCTCCACGGAGGACGCTATAGTCACCACCCTACACTCCGTCATCACCCACCTGGACCAGAAAGACACCTACGCCAGACTCCTGAACATTGATTTCAGTTCAGCATTCAACACCATTATTCCCCAGAGACTGATAGAGAAATTACTCCTTCTCGGTCTGAACACTGCCACATGTCTCTGGATCCTGGATTTCCTGACTGAGAGACCTCAGTCTGTCCGGGTTGGAAACAACATCTCCAACTCTGTCACGCTGAGTACCGGAACCCCTCAAGGCTGTGTACTCAGTCCACTGTTGTTTACACTTCTAACACATGACTGTGTATCCAAACACGAGGGGAACCAGATTATTAAGTTTGCAGATGACACCACGGTGGTGGGACTTATTCAGAGGGATGAGGAATCAATGTACAGGGAAGAAGTGAGAGACCTGGAGGTCTGGTGCAGGGAGAACAATCTGGTGCTAAACGTGGACAAAACGAAGGAGATGATTATCGACTTCCGGCGGTCACAGCCTGAGCACGTCCCCCTCAGCATCGGTGGCCGTTTAGTGGAGAGAGTAGAGAACATCAAGTTCCTCGGAGTGCAGATCTCGCAGGACCTGACCTGGAGCAAGAATTCCTTGGAGATCAGGAAGCGAGCTCAGCAGAGACTGCACTTCTTGAGGAAACTCAAACAGGCCTCTCTCCCCATCTGCATCCTCAGGACTTTCTACAGAGGTGTGGTGGAGAGTGTTCTGACGTACTGCATTGCTACATGATACTCCAGCTGCAGTATGTCAGACAAAAAAGCCCTGCAGAGGATAGTCATGGGGGCGGAGAGGGTAATTGGAGTCTCCCTCCCCTCTGTCCAAGAACTTTTTCAGAACCGTTGTAGGAGCAGGGCACTGAACATTGTCAAGGACCGTTCTCACCCTCTGCATAAACACTTTGAACTTCTTCCATCTGGTAAACGATTCCGGAGCATCAGAGGCAGAACCACCAGACTGATCAACAGCTTCCTCCCACAAGCTGTCAGGATGCTGAACAGCTGACCCGGATTCTCACATACACACTACTGCACCTATGGACATTTTGTATATTATAGTTAGTTATTCTTTTTCCCCAAGTATGTCTCAGGGATGTGTGAATGGATGGGGGGTGGGGGTGGGGTGGGGGGTGGAGCTATGTGGGAGTGTGTCTTAATCATGCTGCTTCTTATATGGATGCCGAGAGAAACGCAATTTCATCTTGCCTGCACTACAGTTGTATGTACAGCGATATGACAATAAAGTTTGATTTGATTAACACAGTTTTGTAAATTTTTTATCAGGTTCACTGTGCACCTGAGAAAGTTGGCAATCGCAATAGTTCTTGCAGATCTTTCATGTGGATTTCACAGGATGTTGGTGGGTTTGGCACCAGAAGTGATTTGAGGGAGATCTTCTGTGGGGCTGTCCCTTCAACCTATCGACCTCCTAGGCCAACAGTTCTGTTCATGCCATTGCACCGTGTGGGCTGACTGCCTGTTTAAAGAGCCAGGTGGTCAGACAGCCAGCCATTGTTACGTTTGCGCAGTGTGGAGTCATGCACTCAGGGGCGGCAGATTGCCCTGAGCTTTGTGCACTACAGGTCTGTGGAGCATTTCATTTGATTCATCATCATCAATGCAAGCTGTTTCCAAAACCTTTTTTCTTAAGCAAATCACCAGTTAATCCGCCCCTGCCAAGCATGTTCAGTTTTGAAGCTCAAATTTGAATTAATGCAGTTACCACATGTTTCCATCCAGAATTTCTTTCACTTGTGGTCAAAATTTGTATAAATATTATGCAAGGAAAACCCAATATCCCAGGTTACTTGAACTCCTCTACCTCAGGCAGCAACTCTTCCCAAACTTGGGGTGGGCAGGGTATCGTTTACTCATCCCAGTGGCCCAGCACAAGCTAAAGGTCACTGCTTGATGAAGCCATCAAGACAACACCATCTTCAAAAAACGAAGATACAATCCCACAGTCATTGAACAGACATCCCCCCCCCCCCAGCTCTAACTTTGGCCATGGCATTTATGAACTTAATATGTGTAAAGCCCATAGGGGAATGATGAAGTTGAATTATTGTTGAAATGAGCTCAGTTGTTGCTACCAGAAAAAACAGTTGACTACTCTTGTATTAAATAAACTTTAAAATAAATATACATTTCAAATGTGGTACTTTGAACTCTTCCAAACCTCTGCAGCCTTGTACCTAAAGTGGAATAGGAAGCAGCTTGTATATTGGTAAACTGCCTCAAACAAACTCCGTTTATCTGTTTGTGGAGTTGCTTTCCTGAATACAGCTCAGCACATCCCCACAATGCCTCCCTCCCCTTCATCTTATTCTATTCTCATTTCCTCATCGTACAACTGTAGATCGCCCTTGATTGTTAACGTCTTCTCTATTTCACCTCTCTCCTTTCATTCTTCTTTCTCCTCCCTCTCTTGCAGCAAATCCCTTGCTTCTTCCACCTCTTCACCCACTGCTGCCTGAGGGTTTGGAGAAACGGTTACATAAGGCACTTCAAATTATCACAATGCATGTATTATGGATATGGGAAGATACAGCAGACACTACAGGGTTTGATAAGGAATGGGGGAATGAAATTCCCGATCACTTGCTTTGCAGATTAAATGGGTCAATCTATCATATTCATGGTTGTTGAGATTAAAGGGAAACTGCACTGTCAACTGCTCCATACGTGCAGATTTGTAAAACTGAGTCATCCCCCCATTTCAGGACTAAACTACTGATAACAACTCAGTGATACTGATGACACGCGACAATAGATATTGCATAGTCTTAGCTGTGGCTCTATATAAAACAGCAGTATCACTTTCCTGCTTTTCATAGCCAGGGAATTCACTGCTGTTGATCCTTTATCCAAATGTACAGCTTTCAGTGTGTTTCATAGCCAGTAACCTTGTGTTTCTGTTTCTGAGCTCTCTCTAAACCTCCTCTTCCTTTTTTTGCACCTTTCTCTGTAGCTGCTGTTCTGAACTCTCCCTGTTTTCATTTATCCCACTGTCTGTGTTCAAGGGAAATGACAGAATTCATGCTTTGCCCAAAAGAGGTAGAACAGTGCCTGGGCACAAGGCTGGCAGTAGTAGACTCCCAGAGCACTTAATGCTGCTGAAAACATCCCCAGCAGTCATGTCTAACCTTCACTTCTGCCTAAATACTGAGACCAAAAAAAAAAAAAAAGCAAACAGTGAATCCAGATGATTAAAGAATTCTATGCAAAAGCCCAACATATTCAGAAAACCACCCATAGTCCTGTGATGCTCTACTCCCATGCATTATAGATCAGTGGTAACTCAACTCCCCTATGGATTCTACTTGGTTATTTGATGAAATTAGACTGAATGGAAAATATCCATAACAATGACATATATAGTGGTTGCTGTCAAGAGAAAATACCATTCTTCAATGCCATGAGAAGTGATTCATTAAAATCAAACTAGCAACTGAGCCCCTGCATTTAATCTCTCCTCAGTCTTCTTTTTGAGCTACACTTTAACCCTCCTAGTTCAATCTCATCTGATCTATGAACTGTTCTTCCCCTCACTGACAGCCTCCCACCACCTCCTTTACTGTTCACACTAAAAGGTTCAATTATTGTCCTTAGGGGATCATATGAACCTGCCTTTGTCATGGTTGGCCCTCACGGACAGATGCACAGACTCACTCGCGGGGTGAAGCTGAAGCATATTTTAATAGGAAAAACGGCAGCATGGTAGAGACAATGATACTCACAACCAAAGGTAATGACAGGTAAGTAATGACGGGAAAGTACGATGGTAATGATGGATAACAATGAGGACCCAACAAGGGAATGAGGGGGTGAAACCCAATAAATAGGAATTTACACAATCAGACTAATGAGCAACAGCTCTGACCAAGAATGACTGACATAGGGAGAAGCTGTGCTCAAACGGAAGTAAACAAGCACTGTCAAAATAAAAGTCCAATCAGAAACAATGATTAACAGGAAAACCAAACATACAAAAGTAACTGTGATGGATAAAAATACTAATGACAATAATAATAATAATAACAATAATGAGACCAGGATGGAAATAAAGACCCAAGGAAGATAATAACGAAGACCAAATAATAAATACTGACAGCAACAAAGTGCGGCCTGGTCTGACCCTGTCCAAACCACCACAGCCTTTAGCTGTCTGCTTTGGAGAAGTTTTTTTTTCTTCAATGTACATGAGAACAGCAAGAAATCTTCTAAAGATTAAAGAAAATCTGATTGATCTGACAACCTTTTCAGGTCATCTAAGTCCTGTTTTGATTTTAATGAATTAAAATCAAACACTCAAGTAACCCCATGGCAAAATAAAAAAAAAAAAAAAAAACAAACAAAACTTGGTGGAATGTATAAATTATGAGAGAAACAAGAATGAGCCAAGGATCTAAAGATGTCTACTGGGTCTTGCTGGGAAAGTAGAGTTGGTATCTTTTAAAAGTAATACAAATTAAAATTGAGTCTAAACTGGGTAGAGAAAATGTGTTGGGTCACGGTCAAGAAAAAGTGTCCAGTGTCTCAAATTGTGTGTTTTCATGTTATATATATATAATTAAATACTCATATTTTAGATACTGTGATCCATATGTACCAAAAAAAATGATATGGAGTATCAGGGTGGACTATTACTGCTGCAATCTCTGTAATTTTTTAAATTGTTTTTATTTTACCTTTATTTATCCAGGAAGTCCCTTGAGATTACCATCTCTTTTTAGAGGGAGACCTGGCCAAGACAGCACATCAGTACATAGAACAATAATACAACGAAAATCAGCACATCTAAAACAATTAAAAACAATTAAATCATTATAATTATAATAAATCAATAAAAAACAATACAAAACTACCCAAATTTAAAATACCAGCTCAGGAAAAGCATTTACATTCCTCTGTAATACAGAATCCAAGCATCATAAAATAGAGACAGCTGCAAGCATGTATATACAGGTACATCTCAAAAAATTAGAATATCATGAAAAAGTTCAATATTTTTTGTCACTCATTTCAGAAACTTAAACCCATATATTATACAGAGTCATTACACAGAGACTGATATATTTCAAGCGTTTATTTTAATTTTGATGGTTATGGCTTACAGCCCATGAAAACTCCAAATTCAGTTTCTCAAAAAATTAGAATATTACATAAAATTAATTTTAAGAAATAGCTTTTTAATACAAATGTGGACCGACTGAAAAGTATTTCCATGTACACACTCAATACTTGGTCGGGGCTCCTTTTGGATTAATTACTGTATCAATGTGGCGTGGCATGGAGGTGATCAGCCTGTGGCACTGCTGAGGTGTTATGAAGGTCCAGGTTGCTTTGATAGTGACCTTCAGCTCATCTGCATTATTGGGTCTGGTGTCTCTCATCTTCCTCTTGACAATCCTCCATAGATTCTCTATGGGGTTTAGGTCAGGAGAGTTTGCTGGCCAATCAAACACAGTGATGCCATGGTCTTTAAACCAGGTTTTGACACTTTTGGCAGTGTGGGGGGTGCCAAGTCCTGCTGGAAAATGAAATCAGCTTCTCCATATAGCTTGTCAGCACAGGGAAGCATGAAGTGCTCTAAAATTTCCTGTTAGACAACTGCACTGACTTTGGTGTTGATAAAACAATTCAGGACTTGGCCAGAGGGTGCAGCCTCGGCACTTCAGGACTGTTTTCTGCATACAGACTGGGAGGTTTTCAAAATAGCAGCCTCTCAGGGAGACAGGACAGATGTGGAGGAGTACGCTGAAACGGTCACCAGCTACATCACGAAGTGCACAGAGGATGTCACTATAGTGAAGACCTTCACTGCACGGGACAACTATAAACCTTGGATGACTGCAGAGGTGCGCTCACTGCTCACAGCCAGAGATGCAGCCTTTAGAGCGAAGGACAGGATGCCCTCCGCTCAGCCAGGTCTGTGCTTGCAAAGGGAATTAAGACGGCGAAACGCGCCTACGCGGAGAAAATCCAGGGACATTTCTGTGACACAGGGAACACCAAACGGATGTGGCAGGGAGTACAGGCATTGACGGATTATAAGTCTAGGCAGGGGGTCGATGATGATGACGCTTTGCTTCCAGACAGGCTCAATAAATTCTTTGCACGTTTTGAAGCATCAAACCCGACAATCAGAGGGAGGGCTGGCCCATCTTCACCATCTGTGGGGCCAGCTATCACTATCAACGCAGCGGACACACGGAGGACTCTAATCAGGGTTAACCCACGTAAAGCTGCAGGTCCGGACAACATCCCGGGACATGTGCTCTGAGTCTGCGCGAGTGAGTTGGCGGATGTCCTGACTGACATATATAACATTTCCCTGAGTCAGGCCATCGTCCCTAGATGCTTTAAGACCTCTATCATAGTACCGGTGGCAAAGAAAGCGGTTGTGTCCTGTCTGAATGACTATCGTCCTGTCGCACTGACACCAATTGTGATGAAGTGTTTTGAACGGCTCGTTAAACCACACATCACAGCCTGCCTCCCTGCATCACATGACCCGCTCCAGTTCGCGTATCATTCAAATCGCTCCACAGAGGACGCTATAGTCACCACCCTGCACTCTGTCATTACCCACCTGGATCAGAAAGACACCTATGCCAGACTCCTGTACATTGATTTCAGTTCAGCATTTAACACCATTATTCCCCAGAGACTGATGGAGAAATTACTCCTTCTCGGTCTGAACACCGCCACATGTCTCTGGATCCTGGATTTCCTGACCGAGAGACTTCAGTCTGCCCGGGTTGGAAACAACATCTCCAACTCCATCACGCTGAGCACTGGATCCCCTCAAGGCTGTGTACTCAGTCCACTGTTGTTTACACTTTTAACACATGACTGTGTGTCCAGACACGAGGGGAACCAGATTATTAAGTTTGTGGATGACACCACGGTGGTGGGACTTATTCAGAGGGATGAGGAATCAATGTACAGGGAAGAAGTTAGAGACCTGGAAGGCTGGTGCAGGGAGAACAATCTGGTGCTCAACATGGATAAAACGAAGGAGATGATTATCGACTTCCGGCGGTCACGGCCTGAACATGTCCCTCTCTGCATCAGCGGCCGTTTGGTGGAGAGAGTGGAGAACATCAAGTTCCTCGGAGTGCAGATCTCGCAGGACCTGACCTGGAGCAAGAATTCCTTGGGGATCAGGAAGCGGGCCCAGCAGAGACTGCACTTCTTGAGGAAACTCAAACAGGCCTCTCTCCCCATATGCATCCTCAGGACCTTCTACAGAGGTGTGGTGGAGAGTGTTCTGACATACTACATTGCAACATGGTATTCCAGTTGCAATATGTCAGACAAAAAAACTCTGCAGAGGATAGTTAAGGGAGCTGAGAAGGTAATTGGAGTTTCCCTCCCCTCTGTTCAAGAACTTTTTCAGAGCCGTTGTAGGAGCAGGGCACTGAACGTTGTTAATGACCACTCTCACCCTCTGCACACCAGAGCATCAGAGGCAGAACCACCAGACTGATCAACAGCTTCCTTCCACAAGCAGTTAGGATGCTGAACAGTTGATCTGGAATCCTTTACACATGTTACTGCACTTTATGGACATTATGTATATTATAGTTTTAGTCAGTTTGAAGTATTTATTTCTCTTAGCTACTTAGATTCACTTAGCCATTTTAATTGTTTTATATATATATAGGCAGTTATTATCATTTTAACTGCAACTGTAGTAAGTTAACCCCTTGCACTCTGGTCAATTTTCCTAAAAACGCCAAAAAATAATGTGCCCAAAGTAAATCGAAAGCTGTTCTTCAACCCTTTGCAGCATCTTCATGGGGTTGGTCCCATTTAAAAGAAAACACTTTGAATTTTTTGGCAAAAAAAACATGATCTCTCTAAGTGCTCCGGCCACTGAGTTACAGTCATCTAAACATAGTGAACTTGAAGAAAATAAATTTGGCCTGGGTGTTTTTTTGGATACAAATGCTTGCAAATAACACACAGCTTCAGATCCGGGCTGGAAAATGCAACAGAAATGTAGAGCTGAGATCCAAGTTTTGTAACATCACCACAAAAAATGAATATATTACGTAGTTTTGTTCTCAGGCTGTTCCCAGGCGTTTTGGAACTGTGCCAAATTGTGCCAAATGGCACAGTTTGGAAAAACGTCTGTAACTTTTGAATGATTCAATGTAGAAGCTTCATTTTGGGCTCTAATGAAAGGTCACATTCAGGGCTGTGTCTCTGTGTGTGTGTGTGGGGGGGGGGGGGGGTTGTCCCCCCCCCCGCTACAGAGGACGGAGATCCGCCCTTGCTACATGATGGATTACACTCAGATGTGGCATGTTTCCACAGCAGCGCTGTCACCGCGGCTCCCCCCCCCCTTGCTACTGTGTGTGTGGGGGGGGTGCCCCCCCCTTCCCTCGCTACAGCGGACGGAGATCGGCCATCGCTACATGACGGATTACACTCGGATGTGGCGATGTTTCCACAGCAACGCTGTCACCCCCTCCTCCCCGCCGCTACAGAATTATAGCAGTGGGGGGGGGCGTTCACGGTCCGGAGGCGGCGAAGAACCATGTAACGCGGCGCACGCACTTCGGACATCGTGCGCCGCACAGTTGTAATTTACCAATCGGTCAAAAGTCATTTTTGATTACAATTTTCAGGGATAAAAAATAATTTGGCTTATAACACCTTACCTCTTCACAGCCACATTGTCCTGGCGAACTTCTCTTCCTCACTGTCAGACGAACGCGACGCTGGTCCGCTCGTGGTTCTGGTCTCGCGGCCCGGTCAAAACATAATTCCATTATTGCGGTTTTGTGCTTCCATGATTGCGGTTTTTGGCGAACGATTTTTCAAAACAAATAACAGTAGTAATTAAAAAAAGACTGGCGAAGGCGTGTGTGTCACTGAGCCTTCGTCGTCAGCCTCCGTCGGTCTATGACCATGGAAGAAATCATAACGTCTCCTAACGTCTAATCCTTTTTTGATCCGCTCCAGCAGTCAGTCTTCACCCAGCCTTAAAAAAAACAGCTCGCGAACTTCTCTGCTTCAATTGGCTCACTGCATTCACAGCAGGCGGGTCCTTCTGGCTAGGTTTTCAGTCATTGGCTCTTCAAGGTTTCAGAAACCCAATTCAAGGCTCTTATTAGTCCAATGAGAGGTCAATCACATGAACTAATCTGTTCGCGGCTGTGTCTGCAGCTTTTATTTTCAGTGCGCACTTGGATGCCACTACATCACCATCACCACCTACATCACCATCTACACCATGCGTCCTAGAGCGCACGAGAGCGCCCTATCGTGCGCTCTAGGACGCAGAGACTTGCCCGTCAGCAGGACAACGGAGCGCAAGAGGTTAACATTACTGTAATATCCAAATGTGTCTCAGGGATATGTGAATGGCTGTCGGGGTGGGGGGTGGGGGGGTGAGTGTGTTTTTAAATTATGTTCTTTTTACAATACGGATGCCTAGAGAAACGCAATTTCATCTTGCTTGCACTACAGTTGTTTGCATAGCATCATGACAATAAAGGTTGATTGATTGACTGATTGACTGATTGATTGACAACGCCCCAGGTTACAACTCGCATGTTGCCCAGACAGAAGCACGGTCCTGTGACTATGAAATCCTTCCTCATTCCTCTTACTCTCCCAACTTCACACATTTGACTTCCACCTCTTTTCAACCATGAAGTCATTTTTGAAGGGCAAGCACTTCCAAGATGATGCAACGCTGATTTCTGAGGTCAAGTCGTGGCTTCTGACACAACCTGTAGACTTCTACATGTGATGTCTCCACAGCTGCATAAAGCAATGGGAGAAGTGTGTGACCCTGGGTGGAACTTATGTAAAGAAACACAAATAACTGTCACAAGTTTCATTCCTCTCAGCCCATGGGAAACAAGCCAGGGGAAGTTTTTAATGAGCAGTCCTTGTATGTATTAATTGAAGCGTTATGAGCAGCCTTCACGGACCACAAATGAGATGCTATAGGCGACCAGTGAGTTTGCGTATTTATTAAACAATGACAAAAGGTACAAAATAATGAGCCACGAGAGGCAAAACACAAGTAAGGACAAAGGTAACAGCACACTGACGATAAACACAGGTTAAGGAATAAACTTACAGGGTGTTGTGAGGAAAAGAGGATGGCTGGAGCCAGAGCGTAGGGACTCCAGTCTAACGTTGGGGAGACCAGCGTTATCCATAAGCGAGTGAGGTCGCAGCCCCGAGCAAACAGGGCTACTCCCTTAAATAGCGCTTGACAGATTAACCAGCTGATGAAGGGTCATCAGCTGATTGGAATCCCGCCGTACAGCGGAGCTCCGCTCTTGACAGCCAGAAGCCCCGCCGAGACGCTGTCACAACAAAAGCCTGGAGGTGCGCCAGAGGAGAGAACGGGAGACTACCGCACACCGAGTGCAGACAGTGTCAGCATACGGACTGTGACAGTCGCCCCCGTTCATGACGCGGTGTAACATCGAGACCCCCCCACCTGGAAGGTACACGGGACCGCCCCAGGGAGGGAGGAGGGGGAAAAAGGCCAAGACGGGCCAGAACCAGGAAAATACAGAAAAATACAAACATGGGCAACTACAGAGCATGGGAAAACAAACAACAAATACTCCATAATGCACACGTGAAAAAATAGACAGGACAACACATGCAAATAACAGGAGAAAAAGCCCTATAACCAAGATACACAGGCCCATAAGAAACATACCAGCGCATCCCAAAAATCACAGAAGAGCAGGGTGAAAAAGAAAACACAGGGATGACAGCAGGCAGAGCACGATGGCATGAACGCAAACAGTTCAGGGGGTCTTCCTGCGTCAAGCGTCCAAACCGCCGACAGGGGGAAAAGGAAAGGTTCGGGCGGTCTACCCCAGTCCCCAGCCGGGAAAAACAGTACTTCTGTCGGCCGGACCAGATCGCCGAACAGAAGGAGAAGTTTGTCGGGTGGCCGACCCCGAATGCCAAACGGGCGAAGCAGTTTCTCAGGCGGCTGACCCGCGCCATTGCGCCACCAGGACCGCAGGGGAGAATCCGGAGATGGCCACCCCGTTGACAGGGGTAGCGAGGGAGAGCCGAGCCAAATACGGGGAACCCCAACGGCACCCGGTGGAGAAGGATTGGGGGAAGGATGAAGGATCAGTCCGGCGTCAGAAGGCAGAGGATCTGCAGCTCCTTCACCGACCTCGAACCGAACCGGCACTGCGCCCCTGCTGGACCCCGATCGGGTCAGCGCTGCACCCACGACGGACCCCAATTGGGCCAGAGCAGCACCCACGACAGACCCCGATTGGGCCAGAGCAGCACCCACGACGGACCCCGACTGGTCCAGTGCAGCACCAGAGACGGCCTCCAACCTCGAACCCAGAACCTCCAGCACAGCGACCGGGATGGACTCCGCACCGGTGACCCTGGGAGAAGGCTCAGGAGAAGAAAGAGAACCGGGATCAGGATCACCGGCAGCAACAGAGCCCAGCGAGACAAGCTCGGATGCAGCGGACAGCTGCACCCGGCTCGTCTCCCCGAGAGACAGGCAAAAATGCTCTAGAACTGATAGGAGGAAGACAAAATAGAGCACTTGCCTGAACTCGAGTTCTGTCGACGTCCAGGACTTCAACGATCCAGGTTCAGAAGGCAGAAGGACATCCTCTGGCTCCCACTCGGCTATGGCGGGCCCCGCAGCTGGCATGATGGTTCCCACAGCCTGAGGACCCTTCGACGCTGACGACCACACCGACGACCCGCACGGCGTGGTGGCAGGAGATCCTCGACCTGCTAAGTCGAACCGCTCCTCCCTGGAGACCCGGGGACGCTTCGTTGTCACCGCAGGCTCCAACTTGCAGTCCGCCCTCCTCCTCTGCCCATGTCGTGGCTGCGAGGCTGGAACCAGGCTCTCCGGGCCCGCAGGCTCCCTCCTCGTCTGCCGGCGTAGTCCTGGCGCTGAGGAACGCTCAGGGGAAGGAGACACAAGGGCGGCAGGTTCATAATTAATTTCTGCAGCAGGTGGAGGAAGCTCGGGGGGCTGTGAACCCCTAACTCCACCCCCAGGAATCAAACAAGGCAATTCACCCAATACAGGAAAAGAATGAATAGACACTTGCCTGATTCCTGGAGGGCTGATGGGACCCGCCGCAGTGAACTTGAATCTTCCCTTCCCCCACTGGATGGAAATGGAGGACCTCCCGGGAAGACGAAGAGGAGCCTCTCGCACCGGATCAGGAACGGGAGCATCTGGAGACGGACCTGTGGAGCCCACAGCAGCTGGGGTGAACGTCGAGGAGGAGGGAGAAACAGCCGAGGCGAACCGGGAACGAGGAGCTGACGGAACAGCGGGGAGAGATGACCCGGAGGCGGAGGCGGCTGATTTACCTCTTCGGCGAGACACGGAGGCTGCAGCTGGCTGGGAGACAAAGTTCGTGTGGCTACCCGGAACTGGATCCGGATGGGGTTCTCGCTGAGGTGTACAATCTGCATGAAGACGACGTCTACTGGCAGAGGGCGAGGCGAAGGTGAGGTTAGGAAAACGCCGCTCCTGCACGGAAACAGAGGCGAGCAGGTCAGTGTACTCAGGATAAACACACAGCTCAGGATTCCTCTCCACCAGCCTGACCGCCGCCGTCACATGCTTCATGATCTGCGTGGGGTGGACAGCAGAGCGAGCTGCAGCCACTCGGTCCCGGATGGAAATAGCTGTCAGCTGTACCTTCTCCGGGGGAATCCCGACTGACGTTGCACTCCTTTGGAGATGACCCCTGGGTGGTGCGAACTCCTGGACTGGATCGGGGACAGGAACGGGATCCCGAAGTGAGGAGCGAGGGTGCCTTCTCTTCGGCTTCCTACCGGAGTTTCCCTCCAGCCCATGGAGTCTCTCCCGGAGCGCAGAGATGTCCGCTATCCTCGCCATGACTTCAGGGTGATTGGAGTAGCAAGGATGGCGGTTAATGAGTGCCTCAGCGAGGTCCAGGTGCCGGCGTACATCACTGGGAGTGTCATAGAGGCCAGCGGTGAAAAGAGTTCCATCAGTATAGTTGAGAGCCTCCACCAGCTCGTAGCCAAGGCTCCAAGCGTGGCCCCTGAGCGGTGACATAATCTCCCAGCACGCAGGTACCCAGTCAGGGAAAACAACAAGTCCAATTTAGGAAAACTCACGGTCACCGGCGTCTCCTTTAGCTGCGACCAACTGTTATGAGCGGCCTTCACAGACCGCAAATGAGACGCTATAGGCGACCAGTGAGTTTGCGTATTTATTAAACAATGATAAAAGGTACAAAATAATGAGCCATGAGGGGCAAAACACAAGTAAGGACAAAGGTAACAGCACACTGACGATAAACACAGGTTAAGGAATAAACTTACAGGGTGTTGCGAGGAAAAGAGGATAGCTGGAGCCGGAGCATAGGGACTCCAGTCTAACGTTGGGGAGACCAGCGTTATCCATAAGCAAGTGAGGTCGCACCCCGAGCAAACAGGGCTGCTCCCTTAAATAGCGCTTGACAGATTAACCAGCTGATGAAGGGTCATCAGCTGATTGGAATCCCGCCGTACAGCGGAGCTCCGCTCTTGACAGCCAGAAGCCCCGCCGAGACGCTGTCACAACAAAAGCCTGGAGGTGCACCAGAGGAGAGAACGGGAGACTACCGCACACCGAGTGCAGACAGAGTCAGCACACGGACTGTGACAAGAAGGACTTATTGAATGTCTTTAAGTCTTTAATGTGTGTGTTACACATTCCTTTTGAGGTCAAAATGCTCTGTGATTGAACAAATATCTGATGAGAGCTTTGGCACAGCCATTGATGAAGTGGTGTCTATTGTGCTACGGGAAACTAACAGCCACTCAGGCACAAAGACTGCACATGTGTGAATATGTAACTGTTTCGTTTGCTGTCGAAGAACTGGAAGATATAAATACTTGCAAAAAAAATTCCTTTAGATTTGATTATTGACTATGTTGTGTACATTGTGTATGACAATACAGTGGGGCAAAAAAGTATTTACTCAGCCACCAATTGTGCAAGTTCTCCCACTTAAAAAGATGAGAGAGGTCTTGTCATAGCCAGGAGCGGCACTGGGGTTAAGCTCCCAGTGCTCATAAAATGCTCCTTACGGCGTGCGTCTCGAAAAGCCTCTGACAACTAAGTCCAACTCCTAGCCTGCCTGTGTGGTTTAGTCTCTAAGCCCGGCGGAACTGGTTTTACTAATAGGAGAAGGGGCGAGGGCGGATCTCTGGAGCCTTAAAACCAGATGCTTCGGGTAGATGGTGGCTCGTCAACCTGGGAAGGTAGCCCATCTAGGGGAAGGTAAACCCTGATTTCAAACCTCTGCTGCCTTGCGGCACACCCGGTCACGGGAAAGGCTTCGGGAGTCAACCCTGAGGAAAAATCCGGAGTCGGAGCCCCTAAGGCAGTTCTCTGTTGTGCTCAACATCGTTCTGGCAGCTCCTGCGATGGCGCTGGTGCCAAACTATAGCAGCCCTGCTGTTCCTTTGGATTCATCAGTGACGTGGAGAGGGGGGACATGCTGCTTGGGTAACATCTTGTCCTCCATATCTTCCTGCCCAGGCTTGAATCCTACCAACGCCCAATGCTGGAAGGTAGAACACCGGTGCGCATCGGCCTGTTCAGCCACAGGCGGTGCTGTTCCAGCAAAGTAGACGTTTAGGATTCTCTTCCATGGTCATCATAGACCGATGGATGAGAGAGGTCTCCAATTTTCATCATAGGTATACCTCAACTATGAGAGACAAAATGAGAAAAAAAAATCCAGAAAATCACATTGTCTGATTTTTAAAGAATTTATTTGCAAATTATGGTTGAAAATAAGTATTTAGTCAATAACGAAAGTTCATCTCAATACTTTGTTATATACCCTTTGTTGGCAATAACAGAGGTCAAACGTTTTCTGTAAGTCTTCACAAGGTTTTCACACACTGTTGCTGGTATTCTGGCCCATTCCTCCATGCAAATCTCTAGAGCAGTGATGTTTTGGGGCTGTCGCTGGGCAACACGGACTTTCAACTCCCTTCAAAGATTTTCTGTGGGGTTGAGATCTGGAGACTGGCTAGGTCACTCCAGGACCTTGAAATGTTTCTTACGAAGCCACTCCTTCGTTGCCCGGGTGGTGTGTTTGGGATCATTGTCATGCTGAAAGACCCAGCCACGTTTCATCTTCAATGCCCTTGCTGATGGAAGGAGGTTTTCACTCAAAATCTCACGATACATGGCCCCATTCATTCTTTCCTTTACACGGATCAGTCGTCCTGGTCCCTTTGCAGAAAAACAGCCCCAAAGCATGATGTTTCCACCCCCATGCTTCACAGTAGGTATGGTGTTCTTTGGATGCAACTCAGCATTCTTTCTCCTCCAAACACGACAAGTTGAGTTTTTACAATAAAGTTCTGTTTTGGTTTCATCTGACCATATGACATTCTCCCAATCCTCTTCTGGATCATCCAAATGCTCTCTAGCAAACTTCAGACGGGCCTGGACGTGTACTGGCTTAAGCAGGGGGACACTTCTGGCACTGCAGGATTTGAGTCCCTGGCGGCGTAGTGTGTTACTGATGGTAGCCTTTGTTACTTTGGTCCCAGCTCTCTGCAGGTCATTCACTAGGTCCCCCCGTGTGGTTCTGGGATTTCTGCTCACCGTTCTCATGATCATTTTGACCCCACGGGGTGAGATCTTGGGTGGAGCCCCAGATCAGGGGAGATTATCAGTGGTCTTATATGTCTTCCATTTTCTAATAATTGCTCCCACAGTTGATTTCTTCACACCAAGCTGCTTACCTATTGCAGATTCAGTCTTCCCAGCCTGGTGCAGGTCTACAATTTTGTTTCTGGTGTCCTTTTACAGCTCTTTGGCCTTGGCCATAGTGGAGTTTGGAGTCTGACTGTTTGAGGTTGTGGATAGGTGTCTTTTATACTGATAACGGGTTCAAACAGGTTCCATTAATACAGGTAACGAGTGGAGGACAGAGGAGCATCTTAAAGAAGAAGTTACAGGTCTGTGTGAGCCAGAAATCTTGCTTGTTTGTAGGTGACCAAATACTTATTTTCCACCATAATTTGCAAATAAATTCTTTAAAAATCAGACAATGTGATTTTCTGGATTTTTTTTCCTCATTTTGTCTCTCATAGTTGAGGTATACCTCTGATGAAAATTGGAGACCTCTCTCATCTTTTAAGTGGGAGAACTTGCACAATTGGTGGCTGACTAAATACTTTTTTGCCCCACTGTATGTGGAAGTGTCATTCATAGTGACAGACTGACATACAGCATTGGCTTTAGTAATGAAGCAGAATTATCATGAAAGAGTGGGAAAGTTAAACCATATTTTTTGCAAATAATTAACTTTTTCTTTTGTTAGCTGATATATATGCTAAAGTGTCACGTCGTGTCTCCCAAATTTATCAAATAAATCTCTTATGAATGTGTATCATGAGTTCTTTGTCTTCTGTCTTACTACAGAGAGTAGATATGTCAGTCGTAATTCTCTTAAATCCACTGTATGTCATAGATATTAATAGCCCACTGCCCTGACTGACAGTTAATGTTCATCTGCTAACAATTATTGGTATAGACAGGGCAGCAGGATGGCGTTAGCATTCAGAGAGATTTCCTGCAATAGTCTGCCAACAGCTGTATGTGCTGTCAAAATGTCTTACAGCGAGACGCAGAAATCCCCCATACTTATTCACTGGGAGACACTCTGGATTAGTGTGTCAGCTGAATGCCTAAAATTGTAAAGATGGCAAATGTAGAACTCAGGAACTTTCCAATAAACTAAAAAGCTGAAGTTGTCCAATAGCAGCTTAAAAGAAGAATTTTTTCCTTTCTTGCTGTCTTTTATTTCTTCTGTCTCGTGTGTTGAAAACTTTTGCAGACAACTTGTGCTGCAACTGCTAAATATCTTCAATATATAAACCAGTTCACTGCCAGGGCCCTGATCATAATCTTATAAAACAGTATTTTTATAGGATAGAGCCAGGTTAAATGTTCTCTCTCAAGTCAATTTGTCATTACACTGTCTGACCTTTTAAAACCTGCTCCTCACAAGTGTAATTTCAAATGTATATGCTGGCTCTCCCTGTCTCTGCTGTATTCATATTTTATTCCCTATTTCATGTTTTATCCATGCAAAAATGGAGCAGTAGTAGATGCCATAGCTGCTCCCTGGGTTCAGCAAATTTGAATGTTTCAGCACCATGAAGATGCAGGACCACTGGAAACACTGGAGGCTTCTCTCAATACGGAGCATGCCAAGTTCAGATTAAACATTCCTGGAACTTCAAGCTTGATTGGTGTGGGAGCCAAAAGTCCCAAGAACATGGGGACAAAGTACTCAATATGCAGGTGGAGCCGCAGTCATCCTGCTGACTTTCAGAGTCAGCTGGGAAGGACGAGACTGTAAAACTGTTCTGTAGTGAAGTAACTCAAGTCAAAGCTCAACACAGGCTTTGGAGGCAAACTGAAACAGAATTAAACATGTTTTTGCAAGTTTTTGTTGAGTTTGTAAAGTGATGGAATGACCACAGTTAATCATCAGGTTACACTGCTGTGAATGGCCTTTAACATGGTCCAGTAGGCAGTTTATGTCATGGTCCCTGGGTGAGACAGACACACGCACACACACCACTCTCTTTAACCCTCTCAGTATGTTTACATCCCACAACAAGAATCAGCTGATTCTCTAATCAACTCCTACTCTCGCTGAGTCCACCACCTGTGCTTGACCGTCTTGCACTACACTGCTCGCTAGATCAGCTCTTCGCCAATGGTCTATGTCATCCCCTACATCTGTCCGTACTCACCTAATGGTACCCATGCATCGAGCCTACATCTTCCCGTGCGATCAGCCCTGGTTCTCCATTCCTCATCAGCCCAAGTAAGTGCTCACCATCAATTAATCATGTATTGCAACCTCCTTTGCCTCAGGACTCTCTGTGACCCATGCTCCCCAGACAAGTGCTAAGTTTATGGAAACCATAGCTATGTTACAAACAATGAGTGCAGAGTCAGTTGATGGATTCTTGGATCATTTCAATTTGAAAGTCTTGAATGTAATGGATGCTACTGCACCAGTCAAAACTAAGAACACTTTGACTAAAAAGAAAACACCATGGACAAACACCACTATGGTAAAAGACCTAAAACGTGAATGTAGAAAGGCTGAGTGCAAGTAGAGGAGAACTAAACTTCAAATTCACTCTGAGCTATATAAACAAAGCCTGTGTAATTATAACAATGTGCTTTGTAAGGCCAGACAGCTACATGTATCTTACATGATTAACAATAACGTCACCAAATCTCGCACTCTGCTATGGTTGATAAACTCACAAATCCTCCTGAACAGATAAGCCCAGAACTTCTCAGTACAGTGAAATGCAATGAATTTGCCAACTTCTTCAGTGAAAAAATCAAAACCATTAGACTAAACATTAACACCACACAGTCAAATATAGAAACTTATCTCTGTCCAACACCTAGTAATAACTCGGACTTGATGTCACAATTTAATGTGACTGATTTAAAAATCTTAGAAGAAACAGTTCAACATATGAAATCAACAACATGCACTCTGGACAAAATACCATCTGACTTTTTAAAAACTATTCTTACCTCAATAGAAATTGATCTGCTACAGATAGTTAACAGCTCACTGGTATCAGGCATTTTCCCAAAATCTGTAAAGATAGCTGCCATAAATCCACTTCTTAAAAAAGAACTCTAGATGCCTCTATAATGAGCAGTTATAGACCTACAGTTAGGCCCAAAAATATTTGGACAGTGACACAAGTTTTGTTATTTTAGCGGTTTACGAAAACATATTCAGGATACAATTATATAACCAATATGGGCTTAAAGTGCAGACTCTCAGCTGTAATTTGAGAGTATTCACATCCAAATTGGAGCAAGGGTTTAGGAATTACAGCTCTTTAATACGTAGCCGCCTCTTTTTCAAGGGACCAAAAGTAATTGGACAATTGACTCAGAAGGCTGCAAAAAAAAAATAACAAGGCTGCATGGGCTCTTCCCTCGTTAACCTGTCATCAATTAAGCAGTTAAAAGGTCTGGAGTTGATTCCAAGTGTGGCGTTTGCATTTGGAAGCTGTTGCTGTGAACACACAACATGCAGTCAAAGGAGCTCTCAATGGAGGTGAAACAGACCATCCTGAGGCTGAAAAAAAAAAAGAAGAAATCCATCAGAGAGATAGCAGAAATGTTAGGAGTGGCCAAATCAACAGTTTGGTACATTCTGAGAAAAAAAGTGTGCACTGGTCAGCTTGGGAACTCAAAAAAGGCCTGGACGTCCACGGAAGACAACAGTGGTGAATGATCGCAGAACCCCTTCACAACATCCACTCAAGTGAAGAACACTCTCCAGGAAGTAGGTGTATCAGTATCCAAGTCTACCATAAAGAGGAGACTTCATGAGAGTAAATACAAAGGATTCACCACAAGGTGCTAACCATTGATCAGCCTCAAAAATAGAAAGGCCAGAAGTGACTTTGCCAAAAAACACCTGAAGAAGCCAGCCCAGTTCTGGAACAGCATTCTTTGGACAGATGAGACTAAGATCAACCTGTACCAGAATGATGGGAAGAAGAAAGTTTGGAGAAGAATTGGAACAGCTCATGATCCAAAGCACTACATCTTCTGTAAAACATGGTGGAGGCAGTGTGATGGCATGGGCATGCATGGCTTCCAATGGCACTGGGTCACTTGTGTTTATTGATGATGTGACAAAAGACAGAAGCAGCCGGATGAATTCTGAAGTGTATAGGGATATACTTTTCGCTCAGATTCAGCCAAATGCAGCAAAGTTGGTTGGACGGGGCTTCACCAATGATCCAAAACATACTGCAAAAGAAACCCAGGAGTTTTTTTTAAAGCAAAGAAGTAGAATATTCTGCAATGGCCGAGTCAATCACCAGATCTCAACCCAATCGAGCATGCATTTCACTTGCTCAAGACAAAATTTAAGGCAGAAACACCCACAAAGAAGCAACAACTGAAGACAGCTGCAGTAAAGGCCTGGCAAAGCATCACAAAGGAGGAAACCCAGCGTTTGGTGATGTCCATGGGTTCCAGACTTCAGGCAGTCATTGCCTGCAAAGGATTCTCAACAAAATATTGAAAAGTAACATTTTACTTAGGGTTATGTTTATTTGTCCAATTACTTTTGAGCCCCTGAAATGAGGAGCGTTTGTATAAAAATAGCTACAATTCCTACATGTTTAATCACATATTTTTGTTCAACCCCTTGAATTAAACCTTAAAGTCTGCACTTCAATTCCGTTGTAGTTGTTTCATTTCAAATCCAATGTGGTGGCATGCAGAGCCCAAATCATGAAGATTGTGTCACTGTCCAAATATTTCTGGGCCTAACTGTATATCAAACCTTTCCTTTATATCCAAGATTATCGAGAAAGTTGTATTTAATCAGCTTAACAACTCTTTGAACAAAAGTGGTAATCTTGACAAATTTCAATCAGGTTTCCGACCTCACTATAGCACTAAAATAGCACTTGTTAAAGTATTAAATGACATAAGGCTGAATACCGATTCTGGTCATGTATCAGTATTGGTTTTGCTAGATCTCAGTGCCGCATTTGATACTGTTTGATGCTCAAAATCCTGTTGCATAGGCTGGAAAATTGGGTTTGGGTTGGACTTTCTGGAGCAGTCTTAAATTGGTTCAAGTCTTACTTAGAAGGCAGGATCTACTTTGCTACAATTGGCAGCTATAAATCTGAACAAGTGAGTATGACTTGTGGAGTCCCTCAGTGGTCAGTTCTTGGACCCCTTTTGTTCAATTTGTATATGCTCCCTTTGGGTCAGATTTTACAAAGTTTTAACATTGATTATCACAGCTACACTGATGATACACAATTATATGTGTCACTGTCACCACACGACTGTAGACCATTAGACTTACTGTGTCAGTGTCTGGAACAAATAAAAAACTGGATGAGCCACAATTTTCTTCAATTAAATAAAGACAAGACAAAACTGAAATTATTCTGTTTGGCAACAACAAAAAAATGGTCAGTATTAGTAAACATCTTGAGTTCAGGGGCCTAAAAACCACAGACCAAGTTTGTAACCTTGGTGTGTTAATAGATTCAGATCTGACTTTTGACAGCCATATCAAAGCTGTCATTAAGATAGCATTATACCAACTTAGAAACATGAAGAAAATTAAAAATTTGTATCCCAAAAAGACCAGGAGAAGCTCATTCATGCCTTTATCTCCAGTAGACTTGATTACTGTAATGGTCTTCTAACTGGACTCCCCAAAAAGAGCATTAAACAGCTACAGCTCATCCAGAATGCTGCTGACAGAGATTTCACCAGGACTAAGAGAACAGAGCATATAACACCAATTTTAACATCTTTACACTGGCTTCCAGTCAGTTACAGAATAGATTTTAAAACCCTGGTGTTGGTTTACAAATCACAAAATGGTTTAGCTCCAGAAAATACTGTATCTGTGATGTGTTTAGAGATTATAAACCTAGCAAGGCACTTAGATCCAAAGACTCAGATCAACTAGTTGAGACCAGTCACCACTAAACATGGAGAAGCAGCATTTAGCTGTTTTGCTGCAAATAAACACAACAAATTGTCACTGGGGTTGAAATTTGCATTAAATGTGGAAACTTTTAAATCTAAGTTAAAAACAGTTCTCTTTTCATGTGCTTATGCATGAAATTTGTACTGTTTTTAACTGTCAAAAATTCTTTTAATCATTTTTTTTCCACAATATTTTTTATTGAACCTTTTTTTTTTTTACAAACATAACACAAACACTCAAACACTAACACTAAACTAATTTAAAAAAAATGTACTAAAACACCAACAACCACTAACAAAGACAGGTCTTCAACAATGCTCCTCTGTTTAGTCTAGGCCAGGGGTGTCAAACTCATTCCATGGAGGGCCAAGACCCTGCAGGTTTTACTTCCACCCAGTCTCTTCAGCAGGTGTTTTCACTGATCAGCAATCAGTGGGAGGAAATTCAGAGAAAACACCTGTGAAGCCACTGGGTGGAGGTAAAACCTGCAGGGTCTTGGCCCTCCATGGAATGAGTTTGACACCTGTGGTCTAGGCAATCCATTACATAAGTATACATATTATACTTTCACCAGTTTGGAATTTACAAGGTCCACACACATCATTCACCTTCTTCTTCAAAAGTTATGTTTAAATTCTTTACATAATCAATGAAAGGTCTCCATATATTCTCAAACACAATTTCCTTTGATTTCAGGATGTATGTTATTCTTTCTAGTGGAAGGTTTGTTAACATCTGTCTTAACCACTGAGTCACACCTGGTCTATGAGTCTTTTTCCAGCCAGTGCAATACATTTTTTGGCGTTAAGCAAACTGAGGTCTATGAATGCTCTTTCACTTTGATTAAAGTTATGCTTTTCTGGATACAGACCCAACACTAGAAAAGCACTCGGAGAGCGCAGACCTCCGCCAAGCGCCACAATTCCCCCCATACAGTGTTTGTGTGTACGTTTTCAGATTCCTTGAGCATGTAAACATATGACTAGCAATTGGATTCACAATGATTATTTGTTTATTTGACAGGGACAGTGCAATAAACACACAATTAATCAATGACAATCAATCTGATAGTGATAGGATTAGTGGTTCAGTAGTAAAAGCATTGCCTCCTTGGCGGAGGTAATAAACTGAAGTGTTGCTGTTGTGTCCATCTCCTCCACTGACGGATGCAAATTGGGTAGACAGGTTGCCGTGGGTTTTATATTATATTATTTTGGGGTTTCGCTCCGCGGCAAACGAGAATTTAGAAGCTTCGCCGGCAGAGAGCTCGTTATTGCGCAGCGCGTAT
The DNA here is from genome assembly GCA_020510985.1 of Pholidichthys leucotaenia. Classification (NCBI taxonomy): domain Eukaryota; kingdom Metazoa; phylum Chordata; class Actinopteri; order Cichliformes; family Pholidichthyidae; genus Pholidichthys; species Pholidichthys leucotaenia. The sequence continues at coordinate 50,886,961 of CM035844.1, forward strand.
GGCTGGCCGGGGAATTTCTGCCAAATGCGCAGCTCCTATGGCTGGCCGGTGAATTTCTGCCAAATACGCAGCGCCTATGGCTGGCCGGGGAATTTCTGCCAAATGCGCAGCTCCTATGGCTGGCCGGGGAATTTCTGGCAAAGAATCCGAGGCGGACAGCTGCCCGTGTGAGGTTTTGCAGTTGCGCGCAAACACAAGCACGCTGGCGGGCCCAGGCCAGCACTGTTTTCCGCGTGCTTTTGTGCCTAAAACGTTGAAGAACGCAGAGTTTGTGTTGCAGACACGACGACCAGCGCCCTCCATTGCGCCTGCGCACATGTTGAAAATGGCCCTATGTCACAGTGTTGAAAAATGCTTTAAAAAAATTCCTGTATCCAGACGGTGAACCGGATCACCCCCAAAATTTAATCAGTTCTTCCTTGTACCATTTCCAACAACGCCTGAAAGTTTCATGCAAATCCGTCCAAGACTTTTTGAGTTATCTTGCTAACCAACAGACAAACAGACAGACAAACAGACAAACACACAAACCCTGGCAAAAACATAACCTCCTCCTGGCCTTTTCGGCCTGGCGGAGGTAAAAAACAATTTAGGACTCAATATGATTTGTTTTGAAATTATTTTTTCTATTGTTACCCTCACCTCTTCCCAAAACATTCTAATTTTTCTACATTCCCATATACAATGAAATAAGGTTCCTTTACTTTCCATACATTTTGTGCACGTATCTGGTATGTTTTTGTTATATCTATTTAACTCCACCGGTGTAACATACATCCGCATTAACCATTTAAAATGTATCAATTTAAGACGTACATTTATTGATTTGGTTTGAGCTTCTGTACAAGCCAATTCCCATTGTTCCTCTGAAATTTCAGTTTGCAGGTCTTCTTTCCAATAATTCAATCTTTTCTGTGAGTTTTCACTTGAGAATAGTGTCAATGAGTTATAGAACTCTGAAATAATACCCTTTCTCTTACTATCTTTCGTCAAAATTTTTTCCAAGGAAGAATAAGTAGGTCGGGTGAGAGCATTATTTTGATTTGATCGAATAAAGTTCCTAAGCTGAAGATATTTAAAAAAGTGTGTTCTATTAAGATTAAATTTGATCCTCAGTTCTTCAAAAGGCATTATGTTATCTGAACATGACAGATATAAGTCTTGAATCTTTTGAATCCCTTTTAAATTCCATACTTTAAATACAGCATCCGCTCTCCCTGGTTTAAAATATTGATTACCCCATATTGGGCTAAATTGTGACAATAAGTGTGGTTCTTTTAAATATTTTTTGGTTTCACACCATATTTTGATCATATGCTTTACAAATGGATTTTTAACTTGTTTCTGTAATTTTTTTGCCGAGTTTGAGTATATGAATATGGGAAGAGGTAAAGGTAAATTGTATGATTCCATTTCAGTCCAGTGAGGGAGATCATTTGATGAAAAATAATATGTCATAGACCTCAGTTGTGCTGACCAGTAATACAACATAAAGTTTGGACATTTCAGACCTCCACGATCAAATGGTAAATATAGTAAGGACAGACGTAATCTAGCCTTCCTATTGTTCCATATAAATTCCACTAACTTTTTTTTAATTCTTGAGAATAGATCTGAAGGTGGTGGTAAAGGAATGTATTGAAATAAATAAAGTATCTTGGGTAAGATATTACTTTTAAGTATATTGATTCTCCCAATCATCGACATTGGTAGTGACATCCATCTCTGAAGTAACTCATTAATGTCGCTCATTAAGGCTTCATAGTTGGCACTGGCAACTACTTCTAGCTTAGGCACAATTTGAATTCCTAAATATTTAAACTGATTTACAACATTGAATTGATTTACCTCAGGAGCTGGGTGATTTCTCTGGGTCTCATTTAGCATTAATATTGAAGATTTAGTTTTATTTATTTTATATCCTGATATTTCCCCAAAATTCTTTATTAAATTCAACAAGGTCGGAATTGATTTTTTAAGATTCAACATAAACAAAATTATGTCATCAGCATACAGGGAGATTTTATGTTCTGTTGGTCCTACTTTAATTCCATATATTTGTGGATGTAAACGTACTGCCATCGCTAAAGGTTCAATTGCCATACTAAACAGTAAAGGTGAAAGTGGACAGCCTTGTCGACATCCTCTTTTGATATTTATTGATTTTGAAATATTGCTGTTTGTTAGGATTTCTGCTGTAGCATTATTGTATATTATCTGAACTAATTTTATGAAATTATTTCCAAGTCCAAACCTTTGTAAGACTTCAAAAAGAAAGGGCCATTCGACCCTATCAAAGGCCTTTTCGGCGTCCAATGATAGGAGAGCTGTATCCGGTGCTTCTTTATTAGAATAGATAATATTAAATAGTCTTCTTACATTATGAAAGCCTTGTCTTCCCTTTATAAAGCCATTCTGATCTCGGTTAATAATATTTGGTAATATTTCTTGTAGTCGTCTTGCTAAAATTTTACAGATTATCTTAAGGTCAGCATTTAATAGGCTTATTGGTCTCATATTTTCACATTTATTAGAGGGTTTACCTGGTTTTGGCAACAGTATAATTAAGGCATTATTCATGTATGGTGGTAAATTACTATTTTGAAATGCTTCTAAAACCATTTCCAAAAATGGTTTTATTAATTTATTCTTAAATTTTTTATAGAGGTCAACTGGAAGACCATCTGGTCCTGCACTTTTTCCTGATTTCATATTATCAATGGCTAGCCCAACTTCTTCTTGGCTAATTTTAGACTCCAGTATCTCCCTGTTTTCATTTGGAATACACGGTATAGATAATCCGTCCAAGAACCCATTTAGTTTTGTTAAGTCAGTTTCATTTTTTGTATCATATAATTTTTCATAATAATCTCTAAAGGCACTATTAATTTCTAAAGGATCTACAACTGCCTGTCCGTTACTTATAATACTGGTAATTGGTGTTTTAAATTCTAATTGTTTAATCTGCCATGCCAATAATTTTCCTGATTTTTCGCCTTGTTCATAAAAAGATTGCTTCAATCTTAGAAGACTCGAGGCAGCTCTATTCGCTGATTTTTTGTCATATTCAGCTCTCAGAATCAGTAATTCGTTCTCTAACGTTGGGTCACTTCCTGCATACACTTTTTCTTGAAGAATTTTTATTTTATGTTCCAATTGGACTCTCTCCTCTCGAGTCTTCTTAGATTTTGAACCCGTATAACTAATAATATGCCCCCTAATAAAAGCTTTGAAAGCCTCCCACTTTATACATGCTGATGTTTGTGTAGTATTGATATCAAAGAACTCATCTGTTTTTCTATGTACTTAACAAATTCCTCATCCTGAAGCCATTTATGCTGAAATTGCCACCTACCTGGTTCCTTTGTCAATTTCTTATCTACATATATTAGACAGCAGGGTGCATCATCAGAGATCACAATATTATCATAGAAGCAGTTTTGAATCTTGGACCTTAATTCTGTGGAGATCAAAAAATAGTCAATACGTGAGAATGTCTTGTAGGTATTGGAATAACAAGAGTAGGCTTTAACTTGTGGTTTCATTTCTCTCCATATATCTAGCAATCTCAGTTCTTTCATAAAATGATTAATGATCATCCTGCATCCATTGTGCATACAGTCCAGTCCTGTTGATCTATCTATACCGGGGTTCAATGTACAATTAAAATCCCCTGCTATTATATGTTGCCCTGTAAGTGATGATAAAATAAATAAATTAGCAAAGAAATTTTGATCATCTATATTGGGACCGTATAAGTTCACCAGATTTATATTTTCTAATAACAAAGATCCTTGGATGATTAGATATCTTCCAAATTTGTCTCCAATTACATTTTTCACTTGAAATGGGATTGATTTATGTATGAGAGCCGTAACTCCCCTGGCTCGGGATGAAAATGAAGAGGTGAATACACTTCCTTGCCATCTTCTCCTAATTCTTTTTACATCCTCCTCTATTAGATGAGTTTCTTTTAAAAACACAATTTTTGAACCTATGTCTTTTATTTTATTCATAACTTGTTTAAGTTTTTTTAAATTTTGTAGACCTCTGCAATTCCATGAAGTTAAATTAAGATTAACGCTTTGGTCTATGATCAATAAGGAGTTTGAGATTACCTCGCAATGTAAACATGCTCATACAGAGAAGCAAAAACATGAGTGGTTGAACATTCATCCTACAAACTACACACAAACAAATTCCCCCTTCCCACATTCGTGGTTAGTTAGTTAGTTAATCCCTTCACACCTGAAGGTGTATATGGGCGGCGCCTATCTCCGTTTCTCTGACCCTAGGCCACACAGTTACTGTAAGTAGTGAAAGCTACAGCGGGGGGTCAGTCCTCTGGTAGCTCTGTGTGTAACTTTACTTTCCCCGTTCCATTATGCGGAGCACCACGCTAGAAGGCAGAAAGCACCATTTTTATATGGTCTTTGGTATGACCCGGCCGGGATTTGAACCCCTGCCTCCCGGGTGTGGGGCAGATGCTCTACCAACTGAGCCACCACTCCACATTCGTGGTAATCCCCCCAAAATCAAAAAAGAATTCCGTCTCCCACTATAGCCATCGACCGCTCCACACCCGCGAGGACCAGCCAAAGCCACTCCTTCTTCATCCTCCCAATCACCCTAACTCTACTGCTTTTAATGATGTAACATTAACTCTCTTCTGTAGTTTTCCAACTTAACTCCAAAATTTTATAGCAACTTTGTACATCATAGGTTTTTTTTTTAAATATATTATACAATCTATATTTTGTAAACTTGCTATATGCTTCAGATCAGTCAGATGCCTGTACAAATGCTTAAATATTCTACCTTATATTTTGTTCATGCTTCATGCTTAGCTCCCACCAGTCTCTTCTTGGATCTACTTGATGAGCTCCTGCGCCTCCTCAGGAGTCTTGAAGGTGTGGGTTCTGCCCTTATATGTGACCAGCAGTCTTGCAGGATAAATCACTCCATGACGAATCCCGAGGTTGTGCAGCTCTTTACGGGCGGGGTCAAACTGTTTCCTTAATTGTTGGATTCCTGTGGCCAAATCTGGGTAGAACCGCACCTGTTGATCCTGGTATTTAATTTCTCCTTTGGCTCGCGCCGCGTTGGAGATCGTCATCCTGTCTCTGTAGCTGAGGAACTTCATAATCAGCGTCCTCGGTGGTGCCTTATTATCTCTCGGTGGGCCGATTCGGTGGGCGCTTTCTAAGACGACTGATGACTGCAGCTCCGCGTTATTCAGCGCTTCTGGAATCCACTTTTCCAAAAAGGAACATGGATCCCGACCCTCCGTTCTCTCCGGGAGGCCCACCAGCCTCAGGTTGTTCCGTCTCGACCGGGATTCTAAATCCAGGACATTATCTTCCAGATGTTTATTTTTTAATTCCAATGTGCGCACCTTTAATTGTAGGCCGGTGACATCATCCTCAGCGCTGGAAATTCGGAGCTCCACCTGCGACACTCGTTCCATACAGTCGCTTATTTCCTTTCTCATTCCTTCTATCGCTGCTATAATCCCATCAAAGTTAGTGGAGAAGTCTGCTCTCATTGAGCCAATGGCAGCGAGTACCGCACCTGTGCCGTCGCCAGCAGTCGCCGTTCCTCCACTAGCTTGCTCCGCCATATCTGGGGATTTTTCTGCTTCGTCACGGACGTGAAAGTCCGTTAACTTGGAGTGTTTCGGCGGTTCAGTTTTCTCTCCACCTGATTTCCCAGCCTTAGGCTTTACCGGCATGTCCTCGCCCAAACGCTGGGATAGGTTTTGTTCCAATTGAGAGAGTTATTTGCCGATTTTTTATTTTTAGGAGCAGAGTAGAGTGGAATACGTCCTCCTACGTGGCGGCCATAACCAGAAGTCCTCTTTTAATCATTTTACTTACATATATTTTAGTTATTCTATTCATTTCATTGTATAATAGTTTAATAATATTTTAAACTCTTGGTCTTTTTTTCTTTTAATTGCTCATGGTTTTTGTTTTATTTCCTCTGCATGTTCTTTTTTATGTATGTGGAGCACATTGAGTTGCTTTTGTGTATGAAATGTGCTATATAAATAAACTTGCTTGCTTGTAAACCCTCCTCACTCTGGGATCCTCCACTACACTAACGTCACCACAAGTAAGTCCCGCAACTATCACCCAATCAAACAGCCCCCCATTCCCCAGCCTTGCCAAAGGATCAGCCTTCATTAACTCTCCCTCTGACTGCCCAACTAACTCATACAAGCAATCAGAATAATTACAACTTCAACACTATTACCTGTTAGTCTGTACAGCCACTCACCCTGTCCTAGCTTCTCCCACACAGGATTACCTCTGCTCGATGTGTCAATGGCTTTCAGGGGTTTTGCTCTGCATGGGCGTGGCCCTGTCAGCTGTCAGCTCCGATGATTTCCTCATTTTTCCCAGCTGGTCTGAATTATTTGTCATTGCTTTCTCCTGCCCCGTTCAGATACCCACACCGGTCATTAATTATGTAAAGGGTTTGATCCCTATTTAAAGGGAGATATTTTCATTTCCCACTGCTGCTGTCTTGGTTTGGATTCTTCTCGTCTCCACCAGAGCCCTGCCTCGCTATGGTGTGTATAATCTGTAAGTTTTTTCTCCTTCGCTTGTTTTTGTGTTCTGAGCCCTGTGTTGAGTTTTTTGTCTGTTGTCTCTTTTTCAATAAATTGGCCAAGCTCACAGTTCAGCGCGTGGGTCTCACCTCTCTGCCCCAAAGGGCGTTCATGACACCTATTTGGTAAATCATGTCAGTTTGCATGTTTTATACTAAGTACAATGCAATGTTTACTCTGTTTAATTTTCCTGCTTTGTGGAATATTAAATTATTATCGGAATAAGGTAAAATGTACTAAAAAAACACGTTTAAGTGGTAAAGTGATAGCATTTTAAAGGGGTCATTGAAAAATGGTGTGTTTGTAGGTTTTAACTGTCTGAAATGTGCCTATTGGTTATGTAATTATCCAAAAAATATCAAAACAGTCAATTCTCTTAAACACACACACACACACACACACACACCATAGCCTTCATCTTGTTTTTCTCCCCCAGAAACGGCAGAAACTTTTTTTGACTCTTCCGGGCAAATTGTATACATCACGATTAGAAAAAGCAAACCCACCGCCATCCTTGAAACCCACCCACTGCTCTATTAATGGCCCACCTAGATGTCTGTCATGCACGTAGATGGAAGAGGCGCTAAAGGGCGCCTATTAGCCCCTGAGCTATTAGCCCCACAGCTAAGACCAGGAGACCAGGAGGAGCAAAGACCAGGAGTCTCACACCAAGCACAGTTTATATTATTTTCCTCAGATCTTAGTCACCGTAACAGCCATCCCTGTTACCACCTGGTTCACCATCAACACATTTCACATCCCAGTAATTTCATTGTGATTCCACAGCAAACTCCAGCACCGGCTGGAGGCTGCTGGATCTCACGGCCAACTCCCCCACCTTCCTCCGGGGCTCCGCGTGACTCCGCTCCACTCTCACAGGCAACGTAGGGTGCTGTGTCATGACGGGGCATCCCACAGCTGGCCGTGGGAGCAAAGCGGAGTCACCAGAGCGAGACATTGCCCTTTGAGATCCTGTGGCTCAGCAGCTTGGCTCGGCCAGGCACCTCGGGTCCCGGACCACGTCTTGGGTCCGCCTGGCTAGCGATTTGTTAGGGAATCACAGACAAACTGTGAGAGATGGGCTGGAGTGACGTAAGATACACCATCGACTGTTGATAAGTGATCCAGTGCTGCTCATCCGAGCTAGAAGGAGGCTAGAAGCTAGTCAGCTAATGGCTAACTGACGTAAGAGGGAGGGCAGAGTTTAATAGATGAAGGATCCATCCATCCATCCATCTTCTACCGCTTTTCCGGAGGTCCGGGTCGCGGAGGCAGCAGTTCAAGCAGAGAAGCCCAGACTTCCCTCTCCCCAGCCACCTGTTCCAGCTCTTCAGAGGGGATACCAAGGCGTTCCCAGACCAGCTGGGAGACATAGTCTCTCCACCGAGTCCTGGGTCTGCCCCGGGGTCTCCTCCCAGTGGGACGTACCTGAAACACCTCAAGTGGGAGGCGTCCAGGAGGCATCCTAATCAGATGCCCATACCACCTCAACTGACTCCTTTCAATGTGGAGGAGCAGCGGTTCTACTCTGAGCCTCTCCCGGATGACTGAGATCATCACCTTATCGTGGTGGGGGGGTTTGCGTGCCCCAGTGATCCCGGGAGCTATGTTGTCCGGGGGCAATTTGCCTCTGATAGGGTCTCCCAAGACAAACTGGTCCTGGGTGAAGGGCCAGACTAAGAACGATCCAACAGACTCTCATGATAAATTGTATATCAAGGATTCAGTGTACCCCGCCCGGTATGGGGTTACCGGGGCCCCACCCTGGAGCCAGGCCTGGGGGAGGGGCTCGAAGGCTAGCGTCTGGTGGCCGGGTTTCCACCCATGGGACCCGGCCGGGCTCAGCCCGAAGGAGTTACATGGGTCTGCCCTCCAGTGGGTTCACCACCTGCAGGAGGGATCATGGGGGTCCGGTGCTATGTGGATTAGGTGGCGGTCAAAGGCGGGGACCTTGTCGGACTGATCACAAGCTTTCTAGATGAAGGATGTTTATTAAATTCAATTCAATTCAACTTTATTTATATAGTGCCATTTCACAACAACAGTCATCTCATAGCACTTTCAACTGTAGGGGAAACCCCCACAGTTGCAGAAAAACCCCAGCAATCAGGCGATCCCCTGTGAGCAAGCGCTTGGTGACGGTGGAGAGGAAAAACTCCCAACAGGAGTTTCCTGTTTCGTGTTTCTTCCTAACAGGAAGAAACCTCCAGCAGAACCAGGCTCAGGGAGGGGCAGTCATCTGCTGCGACTGGCTGGGGGGTGAGAGGATAGAGAAGATGAAAAGAACAGACATGTAGAGAGCAAACAGCACGATGGGGACTCAATCTATGGGAGAGAACAAACAGATGTTAATGACCAGCAAAAAAAAAAAAAAATTCATTGAGAGTGAAGAAAGGAGTGAAGCCCAGTGCATTGTTGGAGGTCCCCCAGCTGTCTAAACCTATTAGCAGCATAACTAAGGGAGGGTTCAGAGACACATGATCCCTCCCTAATTGTAGGCTATATCAAAAAGGAAGGTTTTAACCCTATTCTTAAAAGCAGAGATCGAGTCTGACTCCCGAATCCAGATTGGCGCTGCTGTGCCGGTGGGAGGCTGCTGGAAGTGTGTCTGACTGCGGGTGAGCCATGGAGAGGGGAGGGGGGGGGGGGTTCACTCTGCCCGTGTGGCTGCTCTGATGAATCGTTTCCCTGGGGAGCTCTCCGTGGGGGTCTTCCACGCCGAGGGGCCCTAGCCAACAGCACTTGCTCGTCCACCACAACGAAAGCGGGTTTGAGTCTGTCTATGCCAATTTTTTCCCTCCTACCCCCAAGTCTTGCAAAAAATGCTTATCCCCTGTTTCCAGCACTCTGAACGGTCCATCATAGGGTGGGCGCAATGGAGGGCGGTGGGCGTCGTGTCTGACAAACACGAACTCTGCGTTCTTCAAAGTTTTAAGCACAAAAACATGCGGAAAACTGTGGTGGGCAGGTCCCGGCAGCGTGCCTGTGTTTGCGCTATGCTGCAAAAGCTGAGAAGGGGAGCTGCCGGGCGCGGGATTATCTGGCAGAAATTCCCCAGGCAGCCGTAGTGGCTGTGCAAAAACGAGCTCTGCCAGGGAAGCTTCCAGATCCTCTTTCGGCGCGGAGCGCAACCCCAATAAAACCACGGTAACTTGTCTACCCAGTTTGCATCCGTCAATGAAGCCCTGAGTGCTGCTTTCAGTGATCTATGAAAACGCTCGCATAACCCATTGGCCTGTGGGTCGTACGCGGTTGTGCGGTGAATTGTAACACCCAGGCTGTGGGCCATCACGGACCAGAATTCGGAAACAAATTGAGGGCCCCTGTCGGACGTAATGTCCGACGGGACTCCAAAACGTGCCACCCATGCTGTTAAAAAAGCGCGCACCACGTCTGCGGACGTGGTTGCCGCCAGCGGAACCACTTCTGGCCAGCGCGTAGTGCGGTCCACCATTGTCAGGAGGTGCGTGCACCCCTGTGATGGCGGGAGGGGGCCCACGAGGTCCACGTGAACATGGTCGAACCTCTTAGCCGGAATACGAAACGGCTCCAAGGGAGCCTTCGTGTGTCTGTGTACCTTGGCTCGTTGGCACGCCACGCAGGCTGCAGCCCACTCTTTAACTTGTTTGCGTAGGCTCGGCCACACAAACTTCTCTCCCACCATTTTGACGGATGCGCGCACTCCTGGGTGCGCCAGAGTGTGAACCGACTCAAACACGCGGCGGCGCCACGCGGCCGGGACCACGGGACACGGGCGACCCGTGGAGACATCGCAGATTGGGGGGGCATGCCGTCTTGCAGCACCCTGCTCTCCAGCCTTAACACTGTTGGTCCAGACTGGAGCGCGCGCACGTCTGCATCGCTAATCTGCTCTGCGGCCATGGCTGCGTAATCTATGCCCACGAAGACTGGGGCCACCACGGCGCGCGAGAGGCAGTCCGCCACTAAATTCAGTTTACCCGACACATGCTGAATATCGATAGTAAACTCTGAGATTGCGGCCAGCTGTCTCTGCTGCCGGCCCAACCACGGTTCTGAAACCTTGGCCATCGCGAATGTTAGTGGCTTGTGGTCCACGAACACGGTGAAGCTGCGCCCTTCCAGCCAGAACTGGAAGTGGCGAATGGCCAGGTGGAGAGCCAGCAACTCTCTGTCGAACGCGCTGTATTTACGTTCGCTGTCGCGCAAAGTTCTGCTGAAAAAGGCGAGCGGCTGCCAAGCCCCGGCGATGCGCTGCTCCACGACAGCCACTATGGCCACGTCTGAAGCGTCGGTTGTGAGCGCTATGCAGGCCGTCGGGTCTGGATGTGCCAGCAGTGCGGTGTTTGCCAGAGCTGCTTTAACTTCCGAGAACGCCCGCTCTCGCTCCGGGGTCCATTCGACCCTATCCGCGGGTTTCTGTTTCTTGAGCGCGGCGTACAATGGTTGCATGAGCTGCACCACGCGGGGAAGGAAACAGTTATAAAAGTTCACCATTCCCAAAAATTCCTGCAGCACCCTAACCGTCTGAGGCCGGGGAAAATCCGCCACGGCGCGCACTTTGTCGGGCAGCGGGATCGCTCCTTCTGGAGAGACGCGGTGCCCCAAAAAATCAATCTCCGTTATGCCGAACTGGCATTTCGCCGGGTTGATTATTAACCCGTGCTCCTCCAACCTCCGGAAAACTCGAATAGACCGAACGGAGTTATTACCGCTGTTTTGGGTACGTCCTCAGCGCGCACTGGGACTTGGTGGTAACCGCGGACCAGGTCTATTTTGGAAAAAATGCGTGCCCCGGCGAGGTGAACAGAAAAATCCTGTATGTGGGGAATCGGGTAGCGGTCGTGCGCCGTGGCGTTGTTCAACCTGCGGAAATCTCCGCACGGTCGCCACGATCCCTCAGCCTTAGGGACCATGTGTAGCGGGGATGCCCATGGGCTGTTTGAGCGCCTGATGATGCCCAGCCTTTCCAGGTTGGCGAACTCCTCGGGCGCTATGGCCAGTTTAGCTGCGTCCAAGCGCCGAGGTCTTGCAAAAACAGGCGGCCCGGTGGTGGTGATAAAGTGCTCCACCCCGTGTTTAGCGATGGCCACGGAAAACGTCGGGACCGTGAGTGCTGGGAACTGAGTGAGCAGTGTGTGGAACTTACCGCCTGTAGCTGTGACGTTGGCTTGTACTGTTGGCTGGGTCACTCGAGCTATACAGGGGAGAGAGTCAAAAGACATTAATCAGGCGCCTGTTAGCAACATCAACCAGTAAACCATGTGCACACAGAAAATCAGCCCCCAGTATATGGTAATTCAGTGCTGCTATGACAAAAGTCCACTCATATGTACGGCCGTGTAGAGATAAGAGCAGCGTCCTCTCACCAAAGGTCTTAATATCCGAGCCATTTGCTGCCAACATCCCGGGGCCGCTAGATCCTGCCAGCCGGTCAGCGTAGGTCAGCCGGATGAAGCTCTTCTGGGCTCCGGTGTCCACGAGGAAATGCCTCCCCGAGCGTGCGTCTGTTAGGTAGAGCAGCTTGTTCTCTTCATCGAGGGTCGCTGCTGCTACCGACCCCCAGCCTTGGCGTTTTCCCGAGCGCTGGAATTGGCACGGTGGCGCACATCTGCGTGCGTTCTCTCCGAAGCGGCGGTGGTAGGAACAGAGCATGTCTCTCTGGCGCTCCTTGGCCCCCGCTGCTGCTACCGTCGGTGGCTCCTCGCCTCCTCTGGTCGTCTCGCTGGGCTCCGTCGCTGCCGCGTTGACTGTGATCGCCCTGATGGTGATGATGATCCGGTCTGCCTCCTGGGCTAGCGCACGGTAGTCTCGCGCAATTGGCCAGAACCGCTCTCGCTACTGTCGGAAGGTTCCGGAGGAAGAGGTGGGCAAACAGAAAGTGCTCGTCGTCCGTGCCCCTTAACGCCAGCATCTTCTCCATCAGGTCTACGGCCAAACTCTCTCCTAGCTCGGTCCGCGTCAGGAGCCTCTCCGCTCTCTCACAGTCCGAGAGCATGTAGCGCTGGATGAGCGCAGCCTTGAGCGCCTCGTATCTGTTGCTGGCTGGTGGCTGATTGAGCAGGCTCGCTACCTGTTGAGCTGTGCGGGCGTCAAGCGCTGCGACCACATGGTAGAATCTGGTGTCATCTGCCGTTACTCCCCGGAGGGCGAACTGGGCCTCGGTGAGGTGGAACCAAGAGCGCGGGTTGTGCTGCCAGAAATCCGGTAGCTCGACTGCAACCGCACACGCGTGGCTGGAGGTTCCAGTCCGGGCTGTCTGTGGGATGGCTGCCGCCTCGCTGTAGCTTCCTGACCAGGCCGGCTCCGGGGATCTTGCCTCGTGTTCCATAATACGTCTTGGGTCACCAGTGTGGAGTGTGTGAAATCACAGGCAGATTCATTTCAAATGATTTATTGCACACTCACATCTCACGAGCACTGAACAGAATGACTCGTCACATCACAAGCACAGAACAGACTAACTCTCTACATCAAGTTACACTTCACAAGATTCAAGGCACTTCCTCATAACAGCAGGACATCTATACCACACTCCATTCAACCCCCACTCCCACTGTTCTCCCATGTGTATTCATTGTCTCTCTCTAAGGCAGTCCTTCTCAATTATTTTTTGCAAAGCCCCCCCAGGAAAGAGAAAATATTTCGCGCCCCCCCCCACTCGCCGTGGTGACTATAAACAAGATCATTATCTATAAAAACTGTATAAGTATACCTAAAATTGTATCCTTTTTAACATTAACAAAAGAAAAAAGCAATATAAATCAACTTTCAACAAATATTAACTTTATTTTGCCACAAAGAAACCCTGTTACAGTCTAAAACAGAAAAAAAACAAAGTGCATCAAAGTGCCTGAAATAAAAAATACGTCAATCCTTATTTAAACTAGAAACATTTTTGACCAACTGAACCATTTGATGCTGAGAAAAATAATTCAATAAATAATATTAAATGTAAATTGAACTGGAACATTAACACAGGAGCACCAATATATTTAATATTTTAGCATGACAGAAACCATGTCTACTGCTGCAGGCAGTATCAACTCCTCTGCAATTGTGTGGGGTTTTTTGCACTGCACAATTTGGTACGCCACTTTAAATGATGCTAAAAGTGCTCGCTGGTTTACTGATGTAGCGTTCACAAAACGGGGTGATAGTTGGTCGTACTCGGCACGTTTTCGCTGAAAAAAAATCAAGCGGCTTATCAACGTGTTGAGGATGTAATGTCTGTAGGTGACGTCTTAATTTATTTGGCTTCATGCTGTCCGCTGCCAACATTTTCAGACAGTAAACACACCGGTCTTTCCTCGTCTCGCACCGTAGTCACAGTGAAGCCAAGCGCTAGATAAGCTTCGTCATATTTCCTCGTCTTAGCTTTTGGGAGACTTTCATTTGTCTCTTTACCTCTGTCTCTCTCCGCCTTTCTTTTCGTTACTGTTAAATATTTCTCCATGGTGTCTCTTGAGGGGTTTGTTGACAGCAATTTAAAAAGTTTTAAACTCCCGCACAGACTTTGACAATGAGAGCGCCACTGCACCACCTGCTGCCGTGGATGTGCAATTACACTTTACACGGCAAAAGCAAAGCCTGTTCCCCGGGGTCATACGCGCCCCCCCTGGCATTGCATCGCCCCACTATTTGAGAAGGACTGCTCTAAGGTGTGAAATAACCTGAGGCCCACAATATATTATTTTGTTTCTTTCATTGTGTTCATGGTTTCACTTTTATCAGTAATACAGCTTGACACATTTTGAAATATGTGTGATACATCTTCAAAAGACCATAATTTCATCAACTCTCTGTGTGTGTGTAATTGTAATATTTTTGAGCTGAAGCACAGGACAATTTTACAAATAACAAAACAAACATAACCATGGGAACAAAAGCAAATTATTCCAACAAAAGCAAATGTAATCTTTGTGCCTTCTCATTGTTGTATGTTTTTGTCATTCTTTATCCCCATCTTTATTTCTTATGACAGATTCAGTCCTCCTGAGCATAGATGATACCAGATGCTTACTGCAGGATTATTTTGTAGAGTGATTTTTTTCCCTTCTGCATAGAAAAACTCATGCCAGTACACATTTTTGGGATATGTCAAAGTCTATTTTTTCCTGTAAAAATGTTTGTTTTCAGCAGTGGTTTTGCACTATTCTGGTGCTAGAAGTACCTCTTTGGCTGAGAATCTTCAAAATGGAAATAACTCTTATTAGACTGATGTTGACACACATTAGCACTAATAAGATGGCATTGATTTACTGACCAGTATTCACTTGCCACAGTCTGCTTCACAGATAAGTTTTAATCTCTATGCGGAGAGGGGGTTTAAAGAGTTTGCATATATTCCTGGAGCCTGGTTAGGTGAGCTCCAATTTCTTTCATTGATAGAACTGACAATAATCCATATTGTTCACTTCAAACATTAGCATTTTCACAGAATTTTTAGAAATAGTGTCTCCTAACTTTAATAAATAACTCTATACGAGTTACAGATCTAAAAAGAGAGAACAGGATGCCAAATTTCACTTTAGAGCTTTAGAAAACATGTCACTAGCCTTTACAAATGGTATATTGCCAAAAACCTTTACGTTTTATCCTCCGTCTGCTAGCAAGATTACACAAAAACTACTGGATGAATTTTGAAGAAATTTTTACCAGAGGTGGCCCTTGGGCTACAGATGGACCGATTAGATTTTGGAAGTGATTCATACCTGCAACAATGTATCTCACAATGTATAGACGGACAGAGGGATTGATTGATTGACTGATTGATTGATTGAACATTTATTCACGTGTCCTGTACCAGTGGCGTTGTGAAAGATTTATTTATTGTATATTTTAAAATTACACTTTGTTCCAGATCACAGTACATCATGTTTTTATGCATCCCGCATTCAACATTAAACTCACAGACAACTAGACTCTGTACTCAGAATATTCAGAATTCTAGATTTATCTATTTTATAAGTTCTGCTGTACTGTCTTACAACTCTAAAGACTTCCCCTGTCATGCTGTCTACGTACAGCGTTATGTGTGCTGCTTTCCCTTTTTGATTAAAATAAATCACTAAAATGCACCTCTGGGACTTTTTTAAAATATTTTTTTAACATCCGTTTTTCCACATCCAAGTGGGCTGGACGAGTCATTACAGCAAATATTGATGTATCTGCCATAGTTTTATAGTTTTTAGGCCGGTTGCTCTTCCTGACATAACTCTGCCTATTTTTACCCAGGCTTGGGACCTGCACAGGGAGTACACTGGGTTGTGCACCCACTGTGACTGGGTAGCCAACATTTCCCTCCTCCGTTCCATTATTGCTGAGCACCAAGCTGGACGGCAGGGAGTTCCACTTTCATATGATCTTCGGCATGAACCAGCCGGGACTTGAACCCCGGCCTCCCGGTTGTGGGGCAGATGCTCTACCTCTAGGTCACCACTCCGGTGGTGCCAATGGCCTCCGGTTGCAGGACGACAGCTTTTTTTTCTTATTCACCAGATCAAAGGGGCATTTGTTGATAAATCAAAAATCCAGCACAGTGCCCAGCCCATATGGGCTTATAAGACACTATAACTCTAATAACATTGTATATGTGGACTTGTGGCAAAGTACAGAGGGATGGTCGGATGGACAAAGGGACGGAGCTTTGGTGGCGGTGTGTGCTCTCTGAGTGCCCTTTAGTTCATATTGTTTTGGTAGTCCCATACCAATGCACCCAAACTACTCTTCACTTTGGCATTATGCAGTCAACGTGACAGCGCTATTAGTGTTTTTAATTTAATTTGGTTTGTTCTGTCCAAAGAATGTGCTGCCAACATTCACCAGGTCATATGCCATTATTGACCATTAAATGGGCAATGAGGTTCTTATTGAGCTCTGTTTGTAGAGGCTCTCTGAGAATCACTAAAACACCAGCACAAGCAATGCTGAAATAAATCTTTCAATGCAAGGTTGCCTAAACAGGAAATTGTGCATGGCAGCATTTTTAGCACATGGCCTCTGCACCTTCTGTTGTTAATTCAATTCAATTCAACTTTATTTATATAGCGCCATTTCACAACAACAGTCATCTCATAGATAGCACTATCAACTGTAGGGGGGAACCCCCACAGTTGCAGAAAGACCCCAGCAATCAGGCGATCCCCTGTGAGCAAGCACTTGGCGACGGTGGAGAGGAAAAACTCCCTTTTAACAGGAAGAAACCTCAAGCAGAACCAGGCTCAGGGAGGGGCAGTCATCTGCTGCGACTGGCTGGGGGGTGAGGGGATAGAGAAGAAGAAAAGAACAGACATGTAGAGAGCAAACAGCACGATGGGGACTCAATCTATGGGAGAGAACAAACAGATGTTAATGACCAGCAAAAAAAAAAAAATATTTCATAGAGAGTGAGGAAAGGAGTGAGGCCCAGTGCATTACTGGAGGTCCCCCGGCTGACTAAACCTATTAGCAGCATAACTAAGGGAGGGTTCAGAAACACATGATCCCTCCCTAATTGTAGGCTATATCAAAAAGGTAGGTTTTAGCCCTATTCTTAAAAACAGAGATCGAGTCTGACTCCCGAATCCAGATTGGCAGCTGATTCCACAGGAGAGGAGCTTGATAACTGAAGGCTCTGCCTCCCATTGTACTTTTGGAGATTCTAGGTATTACAAGTAATCCTGCATTTTGGGAGCGTAGTGCTCTGTTAGGATAATACGGTAGTATCAGATCTTTTAAATAAAAAGGAGCCTGATTGTTTAGAGCTTTGTAAGTAAGAAGAAGGATTTTAAACTTAATTCTAAACTCTATGGGAAGCCAATGAAGGGAGGCCAGAACCGGAGAGATATGATCTCTCTTTCTAGTACCTGTTAAAACTCTTGCTGCAGCATTTTGGATCAGCTGAAGACTTTTTAAAGATGTTTTAGGACAGCCTGATAATAAAGAATTACAATATTCTAATCTCGAGCTAACAAAAGCGTGGATCAGTTTCTCAGCATCACTCTGAGACAAGATGCTCCTAATCTTGGCAATATTACGCAAATGATAGAAGGCAGTCTTAGAAACAAATTTAATATGTGAATTGAAGGACAAATCCTGATCAAAAATAACTCCAAGGTTCCTCACAGAGCTATTAAGAGAAAGAGTAACCGCATCCAAACTGAAAGTTTGATTTGGAAAGGAATTTCTAAGGTTTTTTGGACCAACAAGAATGACTTCAGTCTTATCTGAATTTAATAGCAGGAAATTACAAGTCATCCAAGCTTTGATTTCCTTAAGACAGGCTTCTAACTTGGCTAATTGATTACTATCACCTGGCTTCATTGACAGGTATAATTGTGTGTCATCTGTTAGTAGTATGGCTCCATCAGACCTCCAAACAACAGATACATCAGGCTTTCTGAGATAAGACTGTTCCCACCATGAATAGCTATAATTGTAATTCAGTCAGGTAGGTACCACAAGAGCTACCCAACCAGCTGCACAGCTGACCAGATGACCTCACATGCTCAAAATATTGCTTTTGATTAAGCACAGGGCTGCAACAATTAGTTGACGTCATCGACGACGTCGATGATAAAATTTGTCAACACAAATTTTTATTGTCGGCTAATCATTTAATTTTAATATTTATATGCATGCCTCAGAAGTGTTCAGTGACTTGTAACTGCTCCAGTGAAGAAGGAGAGGAGCGCATTATGGTGACATAGAAGACAAAAAATCACGGAGAAGAACAGGCCAAAACTTTCCAAAGTATGGTAAATGGCATTCACTTATATAGCACTTTTTCTCATTTCTAGATGACCAAAGCACTTTACAGGTCCTGCTATCAACCCATTCACACAGTGATGGCAGTGGAGCTGCCATGCACAGCGCTGGCCTGACCCACCAGGAGCAACTGGGAGTTCAGTGTCTTGCTCAAGGAAACTTCAACATACAGACTGCAGACAGAGCGGGGATCGAACCCCTGACCCTCCAATCAGTAGTCAGCCACACTACACCTGTGCCACAGCCGCAGTAAAGTATGGGAGCATTTGCCCAGCTTTACCTTATATAAAGCGTCTTTGAGTGTCTTGAAAAACGCTATATAATTCTAAAGTATTATTATTATTATTATTATTATTATTAGCATTTTACTGAAAATAAACACGAGTTCAATGCAGACGCTGTAAAGCAGAGTTGCTATATCGCAGCAACACTACAGCAACGCATCCACCCGCCTCCACCTCCTCCCTCCGCTCCCTTGCCCAGCTCGGCCGCCTGTCTGTGGGCTTCTGCTGCGCTTCACTCCGGTGATGAATGATTAAAGTGGGGTCGCTTATAAACACCGCACCAGTAAGGTTAGCAAGTTTTAGCGAAGAAAGCTAGCACTTCTTATTTCCAATGAACGACTGTCCCGGCTTTAGAAAACTGTTAGCATGTGCTGATTATGTTATTTTACCTGTCACACAATAATTTCTCTTGGACAATGGTTGCTGAGCTGTTTCAGTCATGCTTGCTAACGTGTTAAACCACTCATTTATTTCACTAATTTGCTGCAGTTACTGTCTTTTATCTTCCCTCTTTTTAGCGTGGTAATATCAGCCATCATTCTAAATTTTAGTGCATATCAGTGAATTACAATACCATGATTTGTAATTTATAAAAACTGTACAGTGGTACCTCTACTTACGAAATTAATTCGTTCCGGAAGTATTTTCGTAACGTGAAAATTCCGTAAGTAGAGACGCGTTTTACATGTAAATGCCCTAATCCGTTCCAAGCCCCCCAAAATTCGGACATAAATTTTTTATAAATCATAAAAATGCATCAAAACATGTAACAAATACATGTTACAATTAGATTACTGCACAATAAACATAAAATGAGAGTTGTACATAATTTAAAAAAACAAAGAATAAAGTAAAGAATAATAAAAATTATGTTCATTTACCTTTTAACTGCTATCGTCGTCGTCGTCACCTTTTGCCTTCTTTGGTTCATGTTCTCTCTCATCAGTGGTTTTTGCCTGACGTTTTGTGAAGAACCGATCCAAGGACGTTTGCTTTTGTCGGCTTTTAACAATCCTTCGGCTTCCTTTTGTTTTAATACCGTGCCGATCGTAGATGTATTACGGCCATATTCTTTGGCGAGATCAACCAAACGCATCCCTTTTTCATATCTTTCTATTATCTCTTGCTTTGTTTGTATGGACAAAAAACTCTCTTCTTCTTCTTTTCTCCTTTTCCACTTATCTCCATCACTTTCTTGGGGCCCATAGTGAATAAAAGTTAATACTGTACTGTACACACACGTAAAACTGCCCGAACTTCCCGAACACTTCGTGGCCAATGGGATACCAGGAAGATGCTAGGCGATAGCCAATGGCAGAGCAGCTACAAGTATGTTTACGTTCGGTAAACTACGGGAGCTGCGAGGAGCGCGTACTTTTTTGCCTTTCGTATCCTGAAATTTCTTTCGTAACAAGAGGCAATATTTTCCCGTTGAGGCGTGTCGTAACCTGAAAATTCTGTATGTAGAGATGTTCGTAAGTAGAGGTACCACTGTACCTATAATCATCAAAAATAAATGAAAACACCTTAAATGTTTCACTGTATGTGTAGTGAAGGCTCACATTCCTGAACTGCAATTTAAAGCATTTGCAAACTGTTATTTTGGGTTGAAAGAAGTTCTTTTAATTTGTGACCCATGCTGGCAAAATGAGTCGGAATGCGCACGGCGTCATCATGAGCTGCAGGCAGGAGAAGTCATAAATCATGACTCTCTTTATTTGCTAGCGGCAAGTTCCGGGAAAAACCCATGAGTGCCTGATATCATTGGAAAGCTTAGAAAATGTACTTTCTAAAAATACATGTGTTTTTGTGGAAGACGTAACTCCTGAGCAATTGAACGCAAGTTTTAAACCTAGCCAAACTATAAACAAATCGTCTTTTTCCGGTGTCCGTTTTTGCACACTTCCTACAAATTAATCCCTTTAACTGCCCTAGGTGCCATATGGTGCCTGGGGCAATGCAAGGCAACTCAAGGCCCCCCCTAGTGGTCAAGAGTGGCAAAAAATTTGTCAATAAAATAGTTCAGATTTCCAAGGCTATAACTTGAAAGTTACAAGAGATAATGGCTTACTGTCAATTAGAAAGATGTAGAATATGATCCAAAGTTTCAGATAGGAATAAATTTATGCATCTAATTTGCATAATGTCACGGCAGCTATATAAATTACAAAACTCAGTCAGTAAGTTGACACGTGCAGTTGCTGTGCTCTGCCACTGGGGGTGCAAGACCATCCATTTAAGCTGGGCAGTTAAAGGGTTAATTAAATATCATGTTGAAGGTCTTTCAATACAGAGTATGGAAAAAACATTACCTCGGTTTTGATAATTTCCTCAAAGTGACTCATTTTTCCAGCACGGGTCACATTTTCATCTGAAGCCTAATTGAACTTTAAAACTTCCAGACACAGAAAGGTTTGAAATAAGATGGACTAGTTTGTTTTTCTTTTTTTACTTTAATGGATTTTAATATTACTCTAGTTTGTTTTGAACATGCAGAGCTACAACAGCCCTCCATGCTGCAGCAGATGCTGCCTATTTGTGTTTGTGTACTTTATTTTTTTATTGTTAAAAGACTGCACTTTCATTTCTGTTATTAAATTGTGTTGCTATAAACATTTTTTATTAAGCTGTCAAGTTCAAGTTTCTAATTTGTTTCACGGGTCATTATTTTATTTAGTTATGGGAACTTTTTATAATGGGCTACGTTGTATTAAATCAGAGACTGATGACAAAATGATATTCAAAGGTGTGCAGGTTTAAACAGGTGAGGAAACTCATGACCTGGAGCCCTGAACAGGAGCCGTGGCAACAGGAAGCGGAGATGGTGGACATGACAGAAATAATCGTTCTCAGTGGACTAACTGAAAAAAATAGTCATTAGATTAGTCGACTACTGTAATAATTGTTAGTTGCAGCCCTAATTAAGCATTAGCATATTCACATTAGTGACAAAAAGGAACTGTGAAATCAAATTACAACAATTTGAAGAACATGTGTCAATATCAAGGGCCGGGGGCCAGATATGACTCCAATATGTTTAATTTTCCCCATCAATAAATTTGGAAAATAAATTTAATGAGGTCTGTGCTTGTCAATTTCTGGTGAGAAATTAATAAAATCAAATCAAATTTGCTTCTCTGTGTCATCGCGTGTTTTCCCTGGTGTCATTCCCTGCACGTGAGCTGTCTATTATCACCAATCATGACAGAATGAGCCGGCCATAGGGCAAGCTCAGTGGGAGCAGCATCAGCGGAACACTCCGCTTTGGACTGTTTGGATGCCACAGAGAGGCAGGTGGCCGTTATTACGCAGCAACTGGGCACGGTCGCCGAACATTTGGCCCATTTGTCCCGTCTGGATTCCACTCCTCCACCTGTCGCCCCAGTTTTTTCCACCGTGCGCCGAACTACCTCCGTTCCCTCACTTGCCACATATGGGGGGAGGTGGGGAAATACAAGAGCTTTTTGTGTCATGTTCGGCTGTATTTGGGCCAGGTCGGGGGGGGGGGGTACCCGGACGATACAGCGAAAATTCATTTTATGACCCTCCTGCTGCGAGATAGGGCCCTCAGCTGGGCCCAATCTGTTCTCGGCAGTCCAGAGGGCCCCAATTACTCATATGAACGATCTGTTAATGAATTCGTTCACGCGTTTGACCAGACAGAAAGTGAAGGGAACATCATGAGCCATTTGATGTCACTCTGTCAGGGGAGTCTGTCTGCCGCCGACTACTCTGTGGAGTTCTGGGTCATCACGGCGGACTCTGGATGGAATGACGTTTCGCTACGCAGCGTCTTCCTCCAGGGTTTAAACAAAAACCTCCGCGACGACCTAGCGGTTCATACCGTTCCCTCCTCCTTGGACTGTTTAATTGATCAGGCTGTCAGTCTTGACAACCGATACAGCGAGCGAGCGAGTGAGTGTAAGGCCTCCTCCAACCTGCCCAGTGCGCGCACACCCTCTTCGGCTTCTGACACAGGTGGAGCCAGCTCCTCCTCTGAGCCTATGGAGCTTCTTGGGCATTAAGTTGGCCCTTGAAGAGTGGAGACACTGGCTGGAGGGAGCGGCCCACCCCACTATTGTGTGGACCGACCACAAAAATTCAGAATATCTTTGGTCAGTCTGCAGGCTGAACGCCAGGCAGGCCCACTGGGCCTTATTGTTTGCTAGATTTAATCTTACCATCACTTATAGGCCTGGCTCCTGCAATGTTAAACTGGACACTCTCTCCCGCCAGTTCTGCCCCGACCCCCCCCACCTTTCATTCCCTTCCCCAACCTATTATCCCACCCCTTTGCTTCCTTGGAGCTCTCACGTGGGAAATTGAGCAGAGGGTCCGGGAGGCTCAATCCCCGGAACCCAAACCAGAAAGGGGCCCTGATGGTCGTCTCTTCGTCCCAGCCACTCTCCGCAGTGATGTCATCAGTTGAGGCCACACCAGCTTTTTTGCATGCCATCCTGGGATCACTCGCACCATTAATCTCATCCGTCGAGTGTTCTGGTGGCCCACCCTGCGGACCGACGTCCGGGATTATGTCAACGCCTGTCAAGTTTGCAGTCGCAATAAATCTGATTCCTCGCCCCCTTCTGGTCTCCTCCACCCACTTCCTATCTCCAGCCGACCCTGGTCCCACATTGTCCTGGACTTTATCACCAGACTTCCTTCCTCCCAAGGTAACACCATTATCCTCACCTGTGTGGACCGCTTCTCCAAGGCGATCCACCTGGTGCCCTTTCACAAATTACCCTCTGCTTCAGAAACGGCAAACCTCCTCACTATCCATGTTATCTGCCTTCACGGCATTCCTGTGAACATTTTCTGACCAGGGCCCCCAAATCACCTCCCAAGTTTGGAAATCATTTTGTCGCTCCCTAGGCACCACTGTCAGCCTTACCTCCGGATACCATCCGCAGAGCAACGGGCAGGCTGAGCGTGCCAACCAATCCTTGGAGGCCGCCATTAGGTGCATAGCAGCCTGTAACCCTGGCACCTGGAGCACTCATCTGACTTGGGTAGAATATTCACACAACTCTGCTGTGTTAACGGCCACTGGACTGACCCCATTTGAAGCATCCATGGGGTACACTCCCCCTCTGTTACCTATGGCGGAGAGGGACGTGGCAGTACCATTGGTGGGGGCCCAAGCACGCCGCTGTTGCCGGCTCTGGAAAGGCCACTCATACTGCCCTCGTGTGTTCGGCCGAACACAACCGCCAGTACGCAGACTGCAGGTGTACTCCGGCTTCCAAATATTCCATCGGGCAGCAGGTGTGGTTGTCAGCAGACCAGGTTCCCTTAAAGAGGGAGTCCAGGAAACTTTCCCCTCGTTTCCTGGGCCCATTCCCCGTCTCCAGGATTATCAATGACGTCATGGTCCACCTGAAGCTCCCACCGGCGATGCGGATTCACCCCACCTTCCACATTTCCAAAATCAAGCCCCTCTCCACCAGCCCCCTCTGCTCTCGTCCGAAACCGCCTCCTCCTCTTCGGATCCTCAACGGGCAGACCACCTACACAGTCCAGAGAATTCATTGCGTGTTTTCTCTGGTGTCACTCCCTGCACGTGAGCTGTTTATTATCACCAATCATGACAAAGCTTGGATTTGATTCCACGGACTTTTGCGTTCATAAAAAAAGTGCACTCATGTTAACTTCAATGGTTAAAAAAAAGAAAAGCAAAAGCACACACACAATGAATATTGATGATTTTAAGAGAGATGAGAAAAGGATTAAGCGGAAGAAGATGAATGAATGAATGAATGAATGAGAGAGTATTTAATATGTGAATTCAACGAAATATGTCAAGAGTCACTTGCAGTTGGAATACAGCCTTGGATGAAATTTATAAAAGGCCACAGTAATTAGGTAAATGAAGACCATTTTTGTTTCATTCATCATTTTTTTCTCAAAATAAAGACCTCCTTTTTCCCTACAACAAGAAGTTTATGGGCCCGTTTATATTTGTCTAGCCAAAACTGTGATGTCAAATGTGCAATCATCATTTTTGGGCATGTCCAAGGCAATTTTTCTATTATGGTAGAAAAAAATTATTTTACACCAGCGCAAAAAAAGTTGTCCTGACAAACTTAATTATTTTGAAGTTTGGTTTTGGGGGGGAGTGTAACATGAAATAAATCAATGAAAATGGCTCATAGCCTGACCTTTATAAGGTGGGTGTGTCATATTTACCTCTGAAAGGCATACAGTAGTGATGGACTCAAATGCAGGTCCTTAAGTTCAAACAAAACAGCTCAAGGGCTGAACAAAAAGAGACGTGAACGGTTAAACTTACAGATAATGGTGGAAGTAATACAAAACTGTGATAAGGAGCCAGACGATAATCCTAATATTGTAACAATGAGCAACAAGCTGCAGCAGCTTGAAATACCCCAGTTGATAGCTAGAAAAGCACTCAGAGAGTGCATACCTCCGCCAAGGCTCCTTCTGTCCATCATGGATCACCTCCAAAATGTAATGGGTTTGTGTGTAGGCCAGGAGCAACTTCAGGTGAAAATTGCATCAAAGTCTATCCAGTAGTTTTGGTGGATTCTTGCTAACACACTGTGAGAAGATAAGAGCCTTGGTGGAGGTATGCGCTCTGGGATCATCATCAAAATGTAATGGGTTCCTCTGTAGCCTGAGGATTCCGTCTGGTGAAAATTTCATCCAAATCCATCCAGTAGTTTTTGTGTAATCCTGCTGCACAAATAAAAACAAGGTCCTTGGTGGAAGTATGCACTGTCAGATCATCACCAAAATTTAACGGGTTCATCGTTGGGCCAAGGGCTACCTCTGGTGAAAATTTCATCAAAATCCATCCAGTAGTTTTTGCATAATCCTGCTAACAGACAGACAAACCACTCCGATTACATAACCTCCTTCGCAGAGGTAATAAGCGTAAAACTCAGAACAAAGACTAGGCAGGGAATAATGCCAAGCATAATTTCAACAAGAGCACTCTGAGGCAAGTGCAATGTCCCCCGCCTCTGTTTTCTTTGAAGATCCCAATACTTGCTGACAGACAGCAGTTTTCTACTTTTCAATATAATTACTGTGGCAGAACCAAATTATGATAAGCCCATCATCCACAAATATATAACAAAATATACAACCCATAGTTGTAGGGCACAATCCCAAGGTGAACCTGTATGTAAGTAAGTATGATGAGCCTACAGAGCTTTACACAATCTATAGTAAGACAGCATAGGGAGTGCCAACCTTGACCATTTGACCCCAAACCTGTAGTCAAACGTCATGTCTCAGAGTGAACCTGTGTACCAGGTTTGGCAACCCTAGCTTTCTATGTTGATGAGATATAGTTTATAAGCCATTTTGATGTTGACCTTTGACCTTGTGATCCGAAAACCATAGTCACACTTCAGAATCACGGGGTAAACCTCTGTAACACGTTTGGTGACCCTAACTTTATTCGTTAAACAGTAAAAAGGCATGGGGAATGTTAATGTTGACCTTTGACCTTTTGACCCCAAACCCATACTCAGACAGTCAGGATCCCAAGGTTAACCTGTATATCAGGTTTGGTGGCCCTAGCTTTACTCGTTTTACAGTAATTGTAAATATAGTATAGTAGTAAAGAAGGTGTCAAACTTCCCCATGTGCTTTTCCACAGTGCACGGAGGAAGAGAAGGATGGATGAGGATTTACATGAAGGGTTCACCAAACACACCTTTATTGACATAAACAGTTCTGAAAGTAAAGATTAACAGAAATGAAGCAGTTGTGCACATAACAGCTGACACAAATATCATGCAGCAGGCAGACCACTGTGCACCGTGGCCACAAAAACTGACAGGACAGAATGCTCGTGTAAATTTGGAGTTCTCAAGGACGCTCGACTGGCATGGGAGAAGAGCCGGGCAGCAGTACCCGAGCATAGCAGTTGTGCTGCAAGGGAAAACGCTACAGACAAGCGTAGCAGCACAACTGCAGACAGAAACGCGGAGAAGCTCTTACTCACTGTGCAGGAGCAGTCCGAGTCATCCAAGGCTGACAGCGAGCACAAACACAAAAGATCTTTCGGGACGTGATGGTCAGATGGCGGAGAATAACCGTCTAACCCGTACAATGGTCCAGCGGTGTTTGTCTAGCAAAAAGCCGCTTAAATACAAACACCGCTGGCCACACAAATTGGGCACACCTGGGCGAGACGCGGGAAAGAATTACCGGGGCTGGGAACGGCTGATGGAAACCAGAGGGAGAGCGAGGGGGAGTGGCTGGACCGACAGACTGTCAGCAGCGTGGGAGAAAGTAGGTCACCGATGCTGACTAACAGCTGCAGGTCAGGCAGTGGCTATGGATATGGAATAAGTACAAAAACACACAAAATGCGCATAAACAGTAAAAGCAAAACCCACTGAGAGATCAGGGCTGAGCCGGGGAAAAGCCAAGCTGGCTCGACTCGTGACAGAAGAGATATTTAAAACGAGTGGGGGAGCTGAACCCAGTAAGAAGACAAAAACTTACCACTTCCATGCAGAATAGGAGGAAGATTTTTTTCACAATGTCATTTTTGAAGTGTATTTGTCTGATCTGTCATTCTATCCATTGCATTTCCAAAGAAGGGAAATGTGGAGAGGCACTTTCGAACCGCTCATAAAAACTACAACACTAACTTCCCTCCGAAAAGGGAGCTGAGAAAAAAGAAAGGTGAAGGAACTGAAATCTCAGTTAATCGGACAGCAGTCATTTTTCACCCAGCTGAATTCAAAGGTAAAGACAGCCACTGAAGCATCGTTCCGGGTGAGTCATTGCATTATTAAGCATAAGAAGTCCTTTCAAGATGGAGAGATATTAAAAGAGGCCTTTGTTGGGGCAGCGGAGTCAAGTTTCGGGATTTTAAAAACTTGTATTGTGCCATAAGGGTTCACGCAGTTATATAATCTACGGCGTACATTGTACGGCAACATATATTGCCATATTTGGCATTTTTTAAATGTAGGTAGATCATTTTGACCTGGTCATTTTAAAAATAGCTCACAAGCCTAAAAAGTGTGGGCACCCCTGATCTAGTCTTTGGATGACATGTTTGCGTGACCACGCGCTACTCCACTGCCAAGCAGCCATGATGGTGTCAGTTGCAAGATCTTTTTCCCATCATTTCTGACAGAGATGGAAGTTTATTTTTGTCTTTTTTTTAACCATTGTATTTTATGTACTTTTTACTGGAGAAGCATCATCAGACAGAGAGGACCATTACCAGATAAGACTTTTAACTCATGTTAAAGTCAGCAGGTCAAATGAAGGCAAGACTACAAAATAGATAAATTACTTCTAATTATTTTTAATATGTATACCAGTAATTACAAAATACACTGCCTGGCCAAAAAAAGGTCACCACCTGGATTTAACTAAGCAAATAGATAAGAGCGTCCCATTAGATAATTACTGGTCTAGATCTAGGTTCAGCAATGTTATGTGCCCAAAGAATAAGGTCCGCTGACTACCTGAATAAACTGAATAACCAGGTTATCCATCAATAGATTCTTTCTTCCCTGATGGCACGGGCATATTCCAGGATGACAAAGCCAGGATTCATCAGGCTCGAATTATGGAAGAGTGGTTCAGGGAACATGAGACATCATGTTCACACATGGATTGGCCACCACAGAGTCCAGACCTGAACCCCATTGAGAATCTTTGGGATGTGCTGGAGAAGACTTTGCACAGTGATCCAACTCTCCCATCATCAATACAAGATCTTGGCGAAAAATTAATGCAACTCTAGATGGAAATAAATGTTGTGAAGTTACAGAAGCTTGTCGAAACAATGCCACAGTGAATGTGTGCCGTAATCAAAGCTAAAAGCGGTCCAACAAAATATTAGTGTGTGTGACTTTTTTTGGGCCAGGCAGTGTATATTCTTAATTACAAGACTTATCATTTATGACCATTGTGTAGCTAATTAGATTTTATGCCTTGTATCAGCTCGGACATTTAGTTTTTAATTTAGTAAACCAGATGACAGTCCTGTACTGTAGGATGATGATCCTCAATGATTTTCAGCAGCAGTACAACACAATCCATCTTCAACTTTCATCTAAGTTGTACTAATGCATCTCAGTAAATTAGAAAATCATGTTTTGTAATATAATTTCAAAATCTATAACAATAATCATCAATATTAAATCAGATTTGAAATGTTTTACTCTGCCTGTATTGGATAATGAGAACATTCCTTGAATTATCTTGCAAAAAGACATTAATATTTTCAATAAAATACTTTTTTGAAATGCAGTTTTTCTAACTATTGTCAGTAAACATGCAACATTCTCATTTAGCTTGTTTCAGTTTGCAAAGTAAACTGCTAAGAAAAAATCACAACCAATAGAACAGCTTCTCAAATCCTTTTATTGTGGTTATTTCAGTCACATATCAGTTTGGTTTTATAAATCTGGAATCCATCCATTTTCTCCACTGTTGATCCTGGGTTCCTCCATTATCACCACCGTGGACCTCAGAAGCAAACCAGAAAAAAGAAAGAAAAAACATCAGAAAAATCAGATTATCACAGTGATAAAACATTTTTAAGATCCTCATCATAAAATTATTACAAATGTCCTATCCCCGCTCAGCTTCATAAACTGGTCTGTTTTCTCTAAAAAATAACCTTAAGTGGGTTTTCACAGCACCACATCTGCTTTTCTTTAGTTAGCAAATAAATAAAAAAAATCAACTATATAATGTCAACTTATCAATGTCTTTACGAATTTAAGTTAATCAGTCACATCACACCATGTTGTTTTTATGTTACTGACACTGATAAATAAATCAGCTTGACTTCAGAAAAACAACAGTCCAATATGATAAAATACAGTACATCAGAAAAAAATACTGCCATGTAGCATAAGCTTAATCAGATGTTACTGTTTTTTGACTCATTTGTGTTTTAACGTCGTGACTGATGCGTAATTCACGCACAAACTTACTTTGAACTGTTTGCTAGTTCACTCCACTTCTGGCTGAGGCGAGAAAAAAAAAGACTGGCTGAGCCATGCGCTGAATGTTGGGGTATGGTAGGGCCACAAGGATGCTCTCCATGTATCCTTTGTTTTCGGAGTTTTGAAGGCTACATTCACATTTGGCGTGAAAAGCCGCAAGAACATTATTTTTTATTGGAGTGCCATGGTTCCCCTAAGCCTTTCAAGGTGACGCAAATGTGGGATGAAGTTGTAGTGAGTGTGTTCAGGTTTTCTGCTCTTTAAAATGAGCTACTTAAGTAACAACTGATGACGTGCCACTTACTTTAGACAAGGTTTTTGTTGGTCAAAATGCAATGTGATTGGGCAGCTCGGTGGCGCAATGTTTAGCACTGTGGCAGCACAGTAAGAAGGTCATGGGATTGACTCCACCCCTGACCATCATGGGTTTGATCCCACCCCCTGACAATCAGTGACCCTTCTGTGTGGAGTTTGAAGTTGTCCCCATGTCTGTGTGAATCTGTGAGCTCAGCAGATGGTAACAGTGGAGCTCTTTACACAGAAAATAAAGAAGTCCCCCGCTCTCGAGGTAACAGCAGAGGAGTCTTTTGCTCTAGAGACAGTACCTGAGGGGCCGTGACCTCAGGCGGTGACGGTGAAGCATTGACCACGGAGACAGGCTGCGACTGGGGAGCGTCGACCACTGAGACTGCCAGAGCTGTGGTGTGCACCTCGGGGAGAACGGAAGCAAAAGTGTGCACCTCAGGGAGAACGGAAGCAAAAGTGTGCACCTCGGGAAGAACAGGAGCTGATTTGTGCACCACAGGGATAGCTGGTGCAGATACATGCACCTCAGGGACTTCTGGAGCAGTAGCATGCACTTTGGGGACTGCTGAAGCAGGTACACCACAGAGGAAACAGGCGTAGAGGGGTGCTCCTCCATCCCTGATGCAGCCACCTCAGACAGGGAGGAAGAGACACAAGTAGGTGTCCGATCCATACAACAGCCAGCAGAAGAGCCCGGCAGGGAGGGCTCAGAAGCAGATGGAAACTGCAACTGTGGCTCCCCACTAGCAGCAAGAAACCCCTTTTGAGATTGAGATTGAGATTGAGATTCAACTTTATTGTCATTACACATGTATAATACAAGGTAACGAAACGTGACTTGGCATTTGGGCACGCTCTGCAGAGCGCATCCAAGGCCGGGGCAGCCGCTAGGCGCCAGTCATTTTAGCAATGATATTACAAATACTAAAAAGAGTACTTGCTTTAACTCTTTAGATACCCCAGGCGCCGTATGGCGACAGGAACCTTTAAAGGGTGGTCAAGGCCCACCCTAGTGGTCAAGGGTGGTAAAAAAAAAAATTGCCAATAAAATAGTTCAGATTTCCAAGGTTGTAACTTGAAAGTTGCAAGAGATAATGGCTGACTGTCAATTAGAAAGATGTAGAATATGATCCAAAGTTTCAGATAGAAATACATTTATGCATCTAATTTGCATAATGACGCGGCAGCTATATAAATTACATAACTCAGTCAAAAGTGGACTTTGGACACATTTACACAAAAAATGGTCTATTTTTTTTACGCCGATTTGTCTACAGGGGTATGTTTTTATCTAATCTTCAAAGTATGTGAACCAGAAAATCAATAAAATGTCAAAAAAACATATATTTCTCTTACCTGTTGCTGGGTGAAGGGGGGCTCGATCGCCCACGTGACCGGTCCGTTTTCGTCCATCGTTGCCAATGTTTCGCGTTTACTTAGTAATTTACACGCACTTACACATCTACAAACCCTTATGATTATCCCACATGAATTTTGTTTGTATTATGCGGCTATTTTTCCTGTAAAATGCAGTTTTCCTGTGAGAATGCATGACGATCGCGGGCACCGCCATCTTGGTACTGGTAGCTCAATTTTTCGTCCATCGTGGTCAATGTATCACGTTTACTTAGTAATTTACACCCACTTCCACATCTACAAACTCTTATGATTATCCCACGTGAATTTCGCTTGTATTACGTGGCTGTTTTCCCCATTTCATGCAGTTTCAGTCATCATCGCTGCCGCGATGACCAATCGTGAAAGCATCCACATTGGTGCTGTGAGCTCAAAGAGGAAAAAGGAAGAATGATAATGAGGATTTGTTCTTCTTTGCTGTATTCCATGTCAGCCATGATTCCTTCGGCGCGTGTCTGCCATCTTCTAAACTGTCAGATCAATACTGATTAATACAAATTCTCAGTATAGCCGGGGGACATCAATAAGTTGACCGGTGCAGTTGCTGCGCTGTGCCACTGGGGGCACGCGACCCGTCCATTTAATCTGGGCAGTTAAAGGGTTAACTCCCGCTCCTCTGTTGGTGAAGACTCCGATAGCACTGTTGCTGAAGAGGTGATGACCTCCCCTGAAGACACCGGAGGAACAGCAGGTGAGGCGCTCTGACATGCAGTCACAGGTAGGGGCATCTGTGTAGCAGAGGTGGGAGCTGGCACTGCAGCTTGGGAGTGACATGGAACCGGCGTTGGTGGTTGCCTGCGGCGTGGGAGCAGCACTGGAGATTGAAGATGACGTGGAGCTGGCACAGGAGGAACACAGCAGCATGGGAGTGGCACTGGAGGTACAAGGCGATGTGGGGCCAGCACTAGAGGGTGCTCCAAGTCAGATGAACTCCGCAGCACTGGAGCAAACACTGAAGAGCGGCGTGGTGATGTGCTGTCCTTCAGCTCATGGAGTGGCTGTGGAAACAGAAAGAGGCTAACTGTGGTTGCAGGATGAGGATAAGCTGAAGACGTCAGAGCCAGAGGACATTGTCTCGTCGGCACAGTCTCTGGCATCTCAGGTGAGCACCTCCCCCGCCCGTGGTGTGGCTGCAAAGCTGGTGAATGGCAAGGATAAGAGGAGGCCGGAGTCAGGGGACGCTGCATCATTGGCACAAACTCCAGTGCTCCAATTAAATTCCTTACCAGGCCGCGATATGTCCTGCGAAGGTTGGAGACGGTGGCCAGTAGTCCCGCCAGCTCGGGGTAGCTCTGCAGACCGGGGTGCGTCTCCACTATCCCAGCCACAGCGTCCAGGCTCTCCAGGGCATCCTCCTGCGTGCATGAGGCACGGGCTTCAGAGACGAAGTCCTAGATAAACTTGGCTACCCACAGCAAATCCACACTGGGACCACTGGCTGCCAACCCCCTTCTGCCTGCTGAGTCCAGGTATGGTTGGGTCATTCTGTCACAAAATCTGCTTTGGAAGGCAGACGTAATTTTTAAAGTGGACCCAAGGCGCAGGCAGGACGTTGGTGCAAAATGATTTATTGACAAAACCCCAAAACAACAAACAAAAGGTGCAGCAAAGGGGCTTGAAAATAACTCAGAATTACAGACTAAGGCTACATTCACATTGCAGGTTTTAATGCTCAATTCTGATTTTTTTGCACAAATGTGATCCATATCTGATTTTTTTAATGACCGTCTGAACAGCACATATCCGATTTTTTCACACCAGACCCAGGCCACTTTCATATGTGGTCCTAATTCGGATATGTATCTGATATTTTCCAAAGCAACCGCAGTCTGAACGGTCATGTCGCATTTCATCTGACTTTTTCCTCATTGAAGTGAGACAGACGCTACAATTCTGCGGTGGAGGATGCAGCAAGCATGGCAGACAGCTGATTTGTGCTCTCTTTAATCAATCTTCTTCCTTGTCAGCTCCAACCGCACAATAACTTCAAAACTGGGGGGGGGGGGGGGTCGGGGCTGAAGCCGTCAGACAAGCAGGCGCACAGTAACCGAACATTTAAAGTAAAAGTAACAGCACATTTACTGGACACTGCAAATTCCTTTTTCCCTGTAAACAGCACAGTCCTGGCCACTGTAATATGTAAAGTTAATACCGACATGACTGTGGAGCGGAATGGCCAGATAGGGGCATACGAAAACACACAGTCCAGGAGAGGGGAGTCTGTGACAGCTTCCCCTTCCTGTGCAGGACCGGTGTTACCCTGCTGGTACTAGACACGCTGTTTATTAGGGCGCGAGCCACTGACAACGTCAGTGGGCGAGAGGCCTATTGTAATCACTAGGATTATTTATTATTAACCTTATTTAAACAGGTAATCCCACTGAGACACGAAGTCTCATTTTCAATAGAGCTGTTTAATCGATCAGTTCTGTTAAAGCAGAGTTGATTACAGCAGTCATCTGGCATGTTGAGGAATGAAGCTGGTCTCATTTATTTTGTGCATAATCATTTCTGAATGATTTTAACATTTTATCTTGCTGAGCTGCATCAAGGTGAAGAAGTTCTGTCCCCCTCAATCGTTCGGGGCTCATATTTACTTCCGTAAACACAACGCTGTGTCTGACGTTACATTTTCTTCTGCTCATGCGGGTCACTTCATAACTGTAGACCGTTCACACTGGAGTCTGATGGGTGTCGCATTTAAATTATAATGTGAATACCCACACAAAAAAAAAATCAGATCTCAGCAAAAAATTGGACTTGAATATTAAGACCTGCAGCGTGACCGTAGCCTAACATTAACTCATAGAATAACTTGGGATGCAGGAGGACACAGGCTGAACATAAGGAGGAAAGATGCAATGACCGAACAGTCACTGAAAAAAGGAGGCAACCTAAATAGGGAGGAAACTAATCAGGGGAACACAGGACAGCTGGGAGGATAATCAAGGGCTGAACAGAGCACACATGAGGGAGAGTGACTATGCTTATGGAAAACATGAGGAGCTGTAACAATAGGTAAACAGAAAATACACAGACCCAGGACCAAACAGGGGATGACACAGGAGACCAAGACAAGAGACTCAGGGGAACACAGAGGGCAATAAATGCAAATGATAAATCATAAATAATTAAAACAAATCAAGGGAGCACAGAGGAGACACGAATGAACATAAAGTGTGGGCAAGGACCGAAGGCCAAAGCCCAGATCATAGCAGATCTTTCTTTATTATTGTATGTAAAAGTAAGCTACACTGATGAAAATGTGATTTGTTTAGTTGCAAAGTTGTCATTTTATACAAAAACTTAAATCATAACTTACTGATTTATATCTTTTCAATTATTTTCACAATATTATAATAATGATAATGAATTTGCAGCCCCAGACTTGAGTATCTACCCTCATTCTAGCCCTCAGTAAGGCTGAATTTGACAACACTGGAGATGCTGTATTTCTGCTCGTTATGCAAGCTTTAAAGTATCCTGGAGGAATCATGCAGGGACACCAGACTTCTGTTCAGAACAGTCTGCGTAAACCTTTACATTTTAAAGATAGCCCATGCTATGATTGGAAACATTAGTTTCCAAGATCCCAAGAAAAAAAAGACGGACTGAGAAAAGACTCATCAGAAGGATGAGGAATTAAGGTTTTTACCGCCGTGGTTCGAAGTAGAGAGTGAGCAAAAGGCTGTGAAGCTCTGCATTGAATAAGTGACTTTTTTTCCCCAAGACTCCATATTAAATATGGAATATTCTAAGCATTATTTTTGTACACGCGCGAAGCTTGAGAGAAAGTAGTTGAACAGGGAATGAGGAGTGGGAAGAAATATGATGTAAATAAAGTCTCTTTGAAGACAGTCTCTGTAATGTGTGATCCTGTCTAACTCTCTTTGAAGGCCTGCAACACCTAAGCGGCTTCAAAGACAAATCTCCGGCAACAAAACCCTCTGCCCCACACACGTGTACGAGGCACTTTTCACACACTAGCGCACACACAATCGTGCAAAAGAAAAGGTGCTATATAACAATAACAGCTGAAGTTACTGCATGCGTCTGTGTGTTCAGTATCTGAAAGTAATTTGATATGGCTCAAAACTTTGTTTGCCATTGACAGGCGGTTCTAATAGATTGCGGATGAATGCTTGTAAATTGTGTGTCTGTGGCGTCTGGCTGCTGATGCACAATAGCGGCCGATGAGAGAGAAGAACCATTTAAACATTGAGGTCTTTGAAATGACAAAATTGAGAGGAAAGAAGGTAATACGCAATCGCTCCGCAATCCAAACGCAGCTTACTTACATGAATGGTAATCTTCAGAGCTCGGTACCTTGACGCCAAACCAGCATCAGAATGACAATGAACACACACTATATACACTGCGTGTGTGAGTATGTGAGAGCTCATCAGTCATCGATCGTCAGACTAACATCTGATGATGGGCACACTTGGCTGACAGTTTGTGTTCTCTTCTCTCTGCCACAGTGGGAACTTGTGCAAAGCTCTGACAACAGGAGTGAGTAATCATATGCGCCTTTGTGCTATGGCTGCAACTGTTAATGTGCTGTCAGTAAGTCAGGTGTTTCCTATCTAAACTGTTGAGTGGGTTGTTTCAGGCTGCAGGAACCCTCCTCTGAGTTCACTGTTGTGGGCTCTATGTGGTTTCTAAACTGCTGAGTGGGCTGGCTGAGGTGAGGGATCAGCGTTAAGGCACAAATTCTCAGAGTGGCCAAAAAAGGAATAAGTATACACTATAGTTTTGTGTAACTTTTTCTAGAGAAAGAAAAAGAGAGAAAAGAGAGAGAGACCTCCCTCAATATTTGAACTGAAATTAAACTGCTCATTTGTACCTTTACATTTCATTTTTCATGATTTCATGATGTTTCATGTGTGAATTTCATTCAGAATGAAATACACACATACACATTCTGTGTGTAGCAAATTTCCCAAAAATTCTCATTTATTAGGCAAAACAAATCATTAAATGGACAGACAGACAGGCAGACAGACAGATAGATGCATTAGCGCCTTTTGGCTTCACCAGAATGAGCTAAAAATATCTAGAATGCATGAGGGAAAAAAATCCACAGATTTGAGAAAAAAGTTGCACATTTACTTCAAAAATGTTACACATCTGGAAATAAAAACAGACTTACAAGAAAGAAGTAGAAAATTTAAAAAAAAAGGAAAAACTCAAACTGGCGACAGTGAAGTAATTAATCACTACTTAACTTTTTTAGTCAATCCTTTCAAAGTTATGTACAGTGCTGTGAAAAAATATTTGCCCCTTCCTGATTTCTTATATTTTTGCATATTTGTCACACAGTCACATGAAAAAATTAGGACACCCTATGAAAGCCTGTGTTTCTTTTAACATATTTGGACATATGGATATTTAATATCAATTTTAACAATATTGGGAGATTCAAGTAATATAACTAAGCAATTAAAACTGAAGAAAAGACTTTTTAAAATTTTCTGTAAAATGTAATTCTAAAAACATGCAATTTCTGGTAAGAAATAAATTAGGACACCCCCACATTTATTCCCACTAAAAATGGCTAAAATCACACACAGGTGTATCACATCAGGTGCACATGATTAGAACATCATTACTCAGCATTTTGAAGGAGGCTTGTCCTATTTAAACCTCAGACATTTAGTTTGGTGTGCTCCTGACTGTTGAAGTGAGAGTGAACACCATGGTGAAATCGAAAGAGCTGTCTGAGGCCTTCGGAAAGAAGACTGTAGCAGCTTATGAGTCTGGTAAGGGATTTAAAAAGACCTCAAAAGAATTTGAAATCAGCCATTCCACTGTCCGCAAAATAGTCTACAAGTGTAGGACATTCAAAACAACTGCCAACATGCCCAGGTCTGGCCGTCCAAGCAAGTTCACCCCAAGAGCATGTAACCGAGCGCACAAACTGGCAACATCCCACCGGGAGGTTTGAACTCACGACCTCCGGCTTCAGAGTCCCGCACTCTACCTGTGTCGCCAATAGGGTCAACCCCCTTGGCAAGCCAAGTAGGGTGCTTATATTGAGTCCGCTACACACTCCTCTCTGATTTTTGACATCGTCCCGATGTCAGTGCTGCATTACAGCTTGGGAACTGATATACTGCCAGTAAATCCCAATCCCACTTCTGACACCAAATGTAACCGAGCGCACAAACTGGCGACATCCCACTGGGAGGTTCGAACTCACGACCTCCGGCTTCAGAATCCCGCACTCTACCTGTGTCGCCAATAGGGTCAACCCCCTTGGCAAGCCAAGTAGGGTGCTTATATTGACTCCGCTACAAGCAGACTGCAAGATGCTAAAAGAAGTCTCCAAAAACCCTAAAATGTCCTCACGGGACCTACGGCAGGCTCTTGCTACTGTTGATGTGAAAGTGTATGCCTCTACAATCAGAAAGAGACTACACAAGTTCAACTTGCATGGGAGGCATGCAAGGAGGAAACCTTTGTTCTCTCTTGGAGTTCCACAGTGATCTGTGCTAGGCCCTACTCTTTTTAGTTTATATAGGCTTCCGTTAGGCAAAGTTATTAGAAAGTACTGTATACATTTTCATTGTTATGCAGATGACACAATTATACCTGCCAATGAAGCCAGATGACAGTAATCAATTAGCCAAGTTAGAAGCCTGTCTTAAGGAAATCAAAGTTTGAATGACTTGTAATTTCCTGCTATTAAATTCAGATAAGACTGAAGTCATTCTTATTGGTCCAAAAAACCTTAGAAATACCTTTCCAAATCAAACTCTTAGTTTGGATGTGGTTACTCTTTCTCTGAATAGTTCTGCAAGGAACCTTGGAGTTATTTTTGATCAAGATCTGTTTTTCAATTCACATATTAAATTTGTTTCTAAGACTGCCTTCTATCATCTGCGTAATATTGCCAAGATTAGGAGCATCTTGTCTCAGAGTGATGCTGAGAAACTGATCCACGCTTTTGTTAGCTCTAGATTAGATTATTGTAATTCTTTACTATCAGGTTGTCCTAAAACATCTTTAAAAAGTCTTCAGTTGATCCAAAATGCTGCAGCAAGAGTTTTAACAGGTACTAGAAAGAGAGATCATATCTCTCCGGTTCTGGCCTCCCTTCATTGGCTTCCCATAGAGTTTAGAATTAAGTTTAAAATCCTTCTTCTCACTTACAAAGCTCTAAATAATCAGGCCCCTTTTTATTTAAAAGATCTGATAGTACCCTATTATCCTAACAGAGCACTATGCTCCCAAAATGCTGGATTACTTGTAATACCTAGAATCTCCAAAAGTACAATGGGAGGCAGAGCCTTCAGTTATCAAGCTCCTCTCCTGTGGAACCAGCTGCCAATCTGAATTCGGGAGTCAGACTCGATCTCTGTTTTTAAGAATAGGGTTAAAACCTTCCTTTTTGATATAGCCTACAATTAGGGAGGGATCATGTGTCTCTGAACCCTCCCTTAGTTATGCTGCTAATAGATTTAGACAGCCGGGGGACCTCCAATAATGCATTGGGCTTCACTCCTTTCTTCACTCTCAATGAAATATTTTTGCTGGTCATTAACATCTGTTTGTTTTCTCCCATAGATTGAGTCCCCATTGTGTTGTTTGCTCTCTACATGTCTGTTCTTTTCGTCTTCTCTATCCCCTCACCCCCCCCCCAGCCAGTCACAGCAGATGACTGTCCCTCCCTGAGCCTGGTTCTGCTGGAGGCTTCTTCCTGTTAAAAGGGAGTTTTTCCTCTCCACCGTCGCCAAGCGCTTGCTCACAGGGGATCGCCTGATTGCTGGGGTCTTTCTGCAATTGTGGGGGTTTCCCCTATAGTTGGAAGTGCTATGAGATGACTGTTATTGTGAAATGGCACTATATAAATAAAGTTGAATTGAATTGAATTGAATTAAAAGAAACATGAAGGCCAGACTGAAGTTTGCCACATAGAACTAGACAAAGACTAGGACTTCTGGAATAATGTTCTTTGGACAGATGGGCCTAAAATTGAATTATTTGGACACCAGAACAGAGGACGTGTTTGCAGTAGACCAAATACAGCATTTCAGGAAAAGAACCCCCATACCAACTGTGAAGCATGGAGGTGGAAGTGTCATGGTTTGGGGATGCTTTGCTGGAGCAGGACCTGGCCAGCTCATCATCATAGAATCCATCATGAATTCTACCATGCATCAGAGAGTCCTTGAGGACCACATGAGACCATCTGTAAAAAAAAAATTCAAGCTGAAGCAGAACTGGACCCTACAACATGACAGTGACCCAAAACGTACCAGTAAATCCACCAAGGACTGGCTAACAACTAAGAAACAGAAAGTCCAGTCGAAGCCCAGTTCTTAATCCCACTGAGATACTGTGGGACGACTTGAAATGGGCTGGACATGCAAGAAACACCTCGAACATCTCACAGCTGAAAGAATTCTGCATTGAGGAGTGGGGCAAACTTTCCTCAGACCGATGTCAGAGACTGGTAGATGGCTACAAGAAGCGTCTCACTGAAGTTATTTCAGCCAAAGGGGGTAACACTAGCTATTAGGTGGTAGGGTGTCCTAACGTTTTCCTGTTAGAATACACATTTTTGTTGATACAGTATCTTTTGTTTAGTGAGTAAAACAAGCTTCATTTCCGTTATTTACCTGCAATTAAATCACCTTCTTTTCCGGAGATAAATAAAAACAAGATTAGACATCAATATGCAAACATTTCTTAATAAAGAAGTGAATATTTAAAGGGGTGTCCTAATTTTTTCACATGAGTGAAAATGTTTCA
Source organism: Pholidichthys leucotaenia (assembly GCA_020510985.1). Taxonomy (NCBI): domain Eukaryota; kingdom Metazoa; phylum Chordata; class Actinopteri; order Cichliformes; family Pholidichthyidae; genus Pholidichthys; species Pholidichthys leucotaenia. The sequence continues at coordinate 50,927,022 of CM035844.1, forward strand.
GATCATTAAAATAATTTTAATATTAGACAAAGAAAACCCAAATAAATACAAAATGCAGTTTTTAAATGATGATTTCATTTATTCAGGGAAAAAAAGCTATCCAAACCTACCTGGCCCTATGTGGAAAAGTAATTGCTCCCTAAACTAATAACTGGTTGTGCCACACTTGGCAGCAATAATGGCAATCAAGCATTTGTGATAACTAGAATGAGTCTTTTGGCCTTTGTAGAATTGTTTTAATTCAGTCATATCGGAGGGATTGACCTTGAGGTCACAAAGAGATGGTCAGGCACTCTGCTTGGAGCGGAAAGGAATTACTTTCTCACATAGGGCAAGGTAGGCTTGGGTAGCTTTTTTTCCCCCTTAATAAATGAAATCATTTAAAAACTGCATTTTGTATTTATGGTTATCTTTGTCTAATATTAAAATTTCTTTGATGGTCTGAAACATTTAATTTAAGAAATCAGGAAGGGGCAAACACTTTTTCACAGCGCTGTATTTCCTACTATTACTTGAGTACAATTTCTGAATACTCTACTTACCTCGGAATGTCATTCCTACATTGGTCCCTCTTCTGAATGTTTGCCATGGCTTCATTCACACACATTTTAGAATTGCTGACAGAAAAAGACACCCTCTGGAGCAGTATTGGATGAAGTTACATGTTAGAGAAAAAGTAATTTGCTACATTACTGTATTTCCTACTGGTAAAAGTACTTTTGCAAAGCTGAAAATTAAGACTTGTGTGATTGACTAATGCTGTGCAGAGGATGTGCAGCCTGCTGTGTGATTCTCTAAATATGGTGAATATATCTTGAGACGCAGAGTTGACAGTAGTACTGTATCCCAGTAGTAGTAGTAGTATCTGTAATTTCCCAGTTTGGGATCAATAAAGTACATCTATCTATCTATCCCATCTGCTTTATTACCAACATTGTCATGAATCGCCCCTCGGGGCAGAGAGGAAGACCCAGACACTGGACTGCTAGTTTGCGGTATTTAATGAAAAAAATACGTTCAAACAGTGCATGAGAACAAAACTTACAATAAGGCAAAACAGGAGTAGGCAGGTTGGGTGTCAGAACAGGAAGGGGTTCTGACAGGGAATGAACTTGAGAGTCCAGCAATGAGTGAATGAGACGGCAGACTTAAATAGGGCGTGAAATCAGAGGTAATGCACCTGTAAGCTGGTTGCCAACTGCCAATCAAATCTAAAAGAAGAAAAAGAAGAAGAAGATAACAAATGATTGCAGGTGTGAATCACATGAGCGGGGAAGGTGACCTAATGACTTGACAGCTCACAGCTTTGACGCCTCGTGAACTGAAACAAGATGATCACAAGGTGGAAGTGTCTGGAAGACGAGGTGGAGAGCTCATATCACAAAGAAAACAAAATATAAGCACTAGGAACAAACGCCAGGATAATAACAATAATCACAATGAGGACATGAATGCATAACAGAACAACTGACAACTCAGAACACATCCTAATCACACACATAAAAATAAACACATAACACTGGAAAAAATATGACAAATACTCAGGAATAAATAAAAACCCTGAGCACGGTGACACACAGCGCTCAGCCTCATGACAAACATTCATTTCCCTTTAGCTGAATTAGAAGCTGCAGTATCTACCAAAAGTGACACTTTTGTGACCCTCACATTTTTTAAAGATATGTTTATTATATCTTTTCATGGGACAACACTGAAGATATGACACTTTGATACAATGTAAAGTAGTCGGTGTACAGCTTGTATAACAGTGTAAATTTGCTGTCCCCTCAAAATAACACACAGCCATTAATGTCTAAGCCACTGGCAACAAAAGTGAGTACACCCCGAGTGAAAATGTCCAAATTGTGCCCAGCCATTTTCCCTCCCCGGTGTCATGTGACTCATTAGTGTTACAAGGTCTCAGGTGTGAATGGAGAGCAGGTGTGTTACGTTTGGTGTTTTCGCTCTCACACTCTCTCATACTGGTCACTGAAAGTTCAACATGGCACCTCATGGCAAAGAACTCTCTGAGGATCTGAAAAAAAAAAGAACTGATGCTCTACATAAAGATGGCCTAGGCTATAAGAAAATTGCCAACACCCCGAAACTGAGCTGCAGCACGGTGGCCAAGACCATACAGGAGTTTAACAGGACAGGTTCCACTCAGAACAGGCCTCACCAAGAATCAGAATCAGAATCAGAAAAGCTTTATTGCCAAGCATGTTAAAAACATACAAGGAATTTGACTTGACATTGGCGCGCTAATGTAAGCGCATCACAATGACACGGCAGCCATAACAAGGCGCCTCATCAAAACAGTGGGGGATAAGAGTGGAAGAGGGAGGGAATGACACATTGGGCAGAGAGAAAAAAAACATCGTTATCAAAATACAGCTCGTTGTATAAGCGGGATTGTGATTACATAGAAAAAAAACCTCTCTATTGCACAGAACAGACAAAACAAATCCACACAAAAACAAAGCAGAGAGAGACCAGTGTGTGTATATCAGTTTGTGATATCAGTGTGGGTGCAGTGTGAGTGTATCAGTTACTGGAGTACAACAAAAACTGTCTCCTAGGCAACGGCTAGATGTTATATTCATGTATTGTAAACACAGATCAGAATCAGAATCAGAATCAGAATCAGCTTTATTGGCCAAGTATGCACAACACATACAAGGAATTTGACTTTGGCTAAAAACTTGCTCTCGTTGTTCAGGTGAAGGATTAAAAATAAGGATTCAATGACAACCAGAGTATGTACAGTAAATTACAGTCTGTCCACGTTTCTATAAAAGGATGCAAATATATACAGGAATATATGCAGTTATTTACTCGGACTAACCACACTTTGCAGAAATATATGAAAAAATATACAATCACACAGTACGTCAAACAGGTTCATTTTGTCTTCTTTCAATTATTTATCCTTTTTTTTTTTTTTTTTTCAATCACACAGTATTTCAATGTGGACTCAGATTCAGTGATATAATGTGAATGAAGTAAAAAGCAGTGTGAGAGTTATGTGCAATGTAATAATGGATGAAAAGTCATGAGTACAGCAAACAGGTAGGACTAGGTGAATGTTAGGAGTTCATCAGAGTGATGGCTTGAGGAAAAAAACTGTTCCTGTGACGGGTGGTTTTGACCTTCAGTGATCTGTAACGACGACCAGAAGATAGAAGTTCAAACAGTTTGTGGCCGGGGTGTGATGGGTCAGCACAGATGTTTCCCGCCCGTTTCCTGGTTATGGACCGATATAAGTTCTCAATGGGGGGTAGGTCGGTACCAATGATCCTCTCCGCAGACTTAATGATCCGCTGCAGTCTGGTCTTGTCCTGTTTAGTGGCAGATCCAAACCAGACAGTGATGGAAAAGCAGAGGACAGATTGGATGATGGCGGTGTAGAAGACAACCAGCAGCTCCTGAGGCAAATCAAACTTCTTGAGCTGACGCAGAAAAAACAACCTCTGCTGGGCCTTTTTCCGGACAGTGTCAATATGGGAGGACCACTTCAGGTTCCGGGAGATTGTGGTACCCAGAAACTTGAAGGAGTCCACAGTGGACACTGTGCTGTTGAGGATGGTGAGTGGGGGGAATGAAGGGGGGTGTCGCCTGAAATCCACAGTCATCTCCACCGTTTTGGCTGGGTTAAGTTCAAGATGGTTCTGGCTGCACCAGAGGATCAGCTGCTCCACCTCCCGCCTGTATGCAGACTCATCATCATCCCGGATCAAACCGATGACTGTGGTGTCGTCCGCAAACTTCAGGAGCTTCACCAAAGGGTCCTCTGAGGTGCAGTCGTTGGAGTAGAGGGAGAAGAGCAGTGGGGAAAGGACACATCCTTGGGGGGCGCCAGTACTAATTTTTCGGGAGCTGGATGTAAATCTCCCTAGCTTCACCTGTTGCCACCTGTCAGTCAGAAAGCTGGAGATCCACTGGCAGGTGGAGGGGGGCACCTTGAGCTGGAGGAGTTTCTGATGAAGAATGCCTGGGATGATGGTGTTGAACGCTGAGCTGAAGTCGACAAACAGGATCCTGGCGTACGTCCCTGGGGAGTCGAGGTGTTGCAGGATGTAATGTAGTCCCATATTCACTGCATCATCCACTGACCTGTTTGACCGGTAGGCAAACTGCAGTGGGTCCATCAGGGGGCCTGTGATGACCTTCAGGTGGTTCAGCACCAATCTCTCCAAGGATTTCATGACCACAGAGGTCAGGGCAACAGGTCTGTAGTCATTTAATCCTGTAATAGAGGGTTTCTTGGGAACTGGAATGATGATGGAGCGTTTGAAGCAGGAAGGCACTTCACGCAGCTCCAGTGATCTGTTAAAGATCCGGGTGAAGATGGGGGCCAACTCGTTGGAGCAGACTCTCAGGCAGGACGGAGACACACCATCAGGTCCTGCAGCCTTCTTGATCTTTTGTCTCTGAAAGACCCGGCGCACCTCCTCTTCACAGATCATTAGTGCTGGTGGGAGGTCAGAGTGGAGGAGGGATGGAGTTCCTGGGGCTGCAGATAATCCTTTTGTGTGGGTGGGAGGTGAGAACTGTAGGTTCTTTTCAAACCTGCAGTAAAAGCTGTTTAGGTCATTAGCCAGCTGGAGGTTTTCCGCAGGGTGGGGGGATGGTCTCCTGTAGTTGGTGATATTCCGTAGGCCTCTCCAGACAGAAGCAGAGTTGTTAGCTGAGAAGTTTTTTTGTAACTTCACACTGTAGCTCCTCTTAGCAAGCCTGGTCTCCTTCGTCAGCATGTTTCTGGCCCGCTTGTACAGAGTCCAGTCACCAGTCCTGTAGGCCTCCTCCTTGGTCTGACGTAGCTGCTTCAGTTTAGGAATGAACCAGGGTTTATTGTTGTTGTATATGCAGAAGGTCTTGGTCTGCACACACATGTCCTCGCAGAAACAGGTGTATGATGTCACAGTGTCAGTGAGTTCATTTAAGTTAATGGCTGCAGCTTCAAAAACACTCCAATCTGTGCAGTCAAAGCAGGCTTGTAACTTCAGCTTTGATTCCTCAGTCCATTTCTTCACAGTCCTTACAACAGGCTTGGAAGTTTTTAGTTTCTGTCTGTATATAGACATGTAGATAGACATGTCCCAGAGTTTATCTCTCTTCATGCCAGATGGTAAAATTCCATGTTAGTCCCATGACAACGCTGTCCTTGGAGAGTTCTGATTATTGTACAGCAGCAGTTGTTTGGGTTAAGCAAAGCCAACTCTCTTCTGCCTTATCTCTCTCTCCTGGAGGAATGAGTGCAAGGGCGCCGAATCAAGGCCAAATGAGCACAGCTCACTTAAAGCAGAAATTTCCTCTCTTCATGCGATTCTGAGCATCACAATTACAATTACATAGGCTTTAAAATCATTTCTTGGAGAGCACCAAGCGACTCCAGATGTTTCCCCTTCCACAGTCATTTGCCGCTATCAGTGCTTTCCCCAGCTGGTCGAATTGTTAAAGAAGCAGCTACGCCGGGTCCACATTTTGATTAGCTCTTCCAGTTAAATTTCCGATACACCAGGAAAACAGAGCCAATCAGCAGAAAATCCTGTGATCATGAAGCCAAAACAGGTAGATGTCTTCCACATCTTCAGTCGAATCACGCAGACACATGAGTTCCAATCCATGAGTCTCTCCGTTGGGGCTCCCCCTGGCCCGAATTTTTGTAAAATGGTGTCAATAGTATTAAAGCCCGCTCATCAATTCCATAATTTTCCATTTGGATCGAGATTCAGCCAGAAGAAGAGCGAACATAGACAGGACACAGCAAGCTGGGATAGTGAAGAGCGGAGAGGAGTGGGGAGAGGGGAGAAATGCGTCTGCTCTCTCTGAAAGCCGGAAGAAGAAGGTCGACCAAAGAAGTTGAGTGCACGTGCTCAGCGTCATATCCAAAGGTTGTTTTTTGAAAATAGACGCATGAGTGCTGCCAGCATTGCTGCAGAGGTTGAGGGGGTGGGGGGGGTCAGTCTGTCAGTGCTCAGACCATACGCCGTACACTGCATCAAATTAGCCTGCATGGCAAGGAAGCCCCTTTTAAAGATGATGCACAAGAAAGCCCGCAAACAGTTTGCTGAAGACAAGCAGACTAAGGACACGGATTACTGGAACCATGTCCTGTGTCGGATGAGGCCAAGATAAACTTATTTGATTCAGATGGTGTCAAGCGTGTGTGGTGGCAACCAGGTGAGGAGTGCAATGGTTAGGGGCTGCATGAGTGCTGCTGGCACTGGGGAGCTACAGTTCACTGAGGGAACCATGAATGCCAACATGTACTGTGACATACTGAAGAAGAGAATGATCCCCTTCCTTTGGAAACTGCACCACAGGGCAGTATTCCAACAATGATAACAACCCCAAACACACCTCCAAGATGGCCACTGCCTTGCTAAAGAAACTGAGGGTAAAGGTGATGGACTGACCAAATATGTCTCCAGACCTCAACTCTAGTGAGCATCTGTGGGGTATCCTTAAACGGAAGGAGGAGGAGCGCAAGGTCTCTAACATCCACGAGCTCCGTGATGTCATCATGGAGGAGTGGAAGAGGATTCCAGTGGCAACCTGTGAAGCTCTTGTGAACTCCATGCCCAAGAGAGTTAAGGCAGTGCTGGAAAATAATGGTGGCCACACAAAATATTGACACTTTGGGCACAATTTGGACACTTTCACTTAGGGGTGTACTCACTTTCATTGCCAATGGTTAGATATTAATGGCTGTGTGTTGAGTTATTTTGAGGGGACAGCAAATTTACACTGTTAAACAAGCTGTACACTGACTACTTTACATTGTATCAAATTGTCATATCTTCAGTGTTATCCCATGAAAAGATATAATAAAATATTTACAAAAATGTGAATGGTGTACTCACTTTTGTGAGATACTGTAACTATTGTGTTTATGGAGTTGTAAAAGCAGCATTAATGAAGCAGCTATTGTTATGGTCCGAGTGCTGACTCTGTCCGCACTCCGGTTGTCCGGTAGCTCTCTGTTCTCTACTTTGGTTTACCACAGGGCCTTCAGGCTCTTATTGTGACAGCGTCTCGGCGGGGCTTCCGGCTGTCAGAGCTGCGCTCCGCTGGGATGGCTGGTAATCAATCAACTGATGACATTCTCATCAGCTGAGTATCCTGTGAAGCCCTATTTAAGGGAGCAGCTCAGGTTACTCCGGGCTGCGACCTCGTCGAACATTCCTTGGTCTAACCTCTGTCTTAGGATTCTGGAGTTTTCTTCCCTTAGTAAGTGTTTCCCCTCTTATTCTGTTTCATAGTGTGCCTTTCTCTCGTAATCTGTAAATTTGGAACCTAAGTGTATGTTCGCGTTTTTGCCCCACTTGGCTTATTATTTTGCACTGTTATCCTGTGTGAATAAAATACACAAACTCATCAGCTGGCTTTCGGCGTCTCATTGATGGCTCGTGAGGGCCATCGTTGACAGTAGGTTGCAGCTAGACTGAGACGCCGGTCAACGTGAGTTTGCTTTGGACTTAAGTTTTTTCCCTTCTCCGGGGAGCTCGTATCGCTCAGTATGTCCGCTCTCGAGCACGGGTATTGCCCCGAGTGGCTTCAGGAGGTAGATGGCTACCTGGCACAAGCCCGTCTCCTCATGCCCACCTACGCAGCATACGAGCCCCTGGGTCTCGCTCAGAGGACTTTATTAAAATACCACCACCTAACCTCCTTTTCGGAGGGAAAAGAGCAAGTGACGTGGATTATGTCACAACGTTTACAGATAGAGAGAGTGCTCGTGAGTGCAGCCAAGGAGCCCTCACCTCCTTCCCCGAGAACGGCATCCCCGACAAGGAGGGAGATCCATGGACTGGAGGGAAATCCCGGCAGGAGGCCGATGGTGGGGCAACTCCATTCCTCGCCTCGGGAGTCAGCTCCTGTCACCTGTCCAGCCAGTTGCAGCATTTCCCTGGCTTCACCTCGCCCTCTGCCGGTAAACGTCATCACACAGCCACCGGTAAGCCTCTGCGAGAACCCCGTCCGGATCCAGTTCCAGGTCATCGAAGGAACTCTGCCTCCCAGTCAGCTGTTTCTCCTGCATTACGTCAAGAGGGAAACCCCACAGCCTCCCCCTCCGGGTCGTCTGTTCCTGCTGTTCCATCAGCTCCTTGGGCCCGGTTCACCTCGGCTGTCACCCCCTTCTCCTCAACGCCTTCCCCGGCTGCTGTGAGCGCCACGAGTCCTGCTTCGACGAGGCCTGTCATCGATCCATTGCGAGCATCTCCTCCTCGTCTTCCCGGGGGCCCCTCCGTCACCATCCAGCAGGGGAAGTCGGAAACCAAGTCCACTGCGGCAGGTCCCATCGGTCCTCAGCGAAGCAGGCAAGTGCACGTTCATTCTTTTCCCTCTCTGAGTGAATTGCCTTGTCTGACTCCTGGGGGTGGAGCTCGGGGTTTACAGTCCCCTGAGCTCCCTCCACCTGCTGCAGTAATTAATAGTGAACCTGCTACTTCTGTGTCTCCTTCCCCTGAGCGTTCCCCGCGGTCAGGACTACACCGCCGGACAAGGAAGGAGCCTGTGGCCCTGGAGAGTTTGGATCCAGCCCCGCAGCCATGTCACGGGCAGAGGAGGAGGGCGGATTGCTTCTTGGAGCCTGCGCCGACGACTAAGCGTCCCTGGGTCTCCATGGAGGAGCGGATCGACCCAGCAGGTTGAGGATCTCCTGCCACCACGCTGTGCGGGTCGTCGGCGTGGACATCAGCGTTGGAGGGTTGGAGGCTTGTGTTCTCATTAATTTTTTTTGCCAGGTTGAGAGTGTCATCCGATCAGTTATCACTGGGGGGATCGGATGACACTCTCAATTTGGCAAAAAAAATTAATGAGAACACAAGCGCTGTACAATTTACCCATGTCGACGAGGTAGCATGGATAAGGTGATCAGCTATATACTGTATGTATGTGTACTAATCCAAGCACTTATGGCTCTACTTCTGGGGTCAAAACGTCACAGGTTAAGATCAGAATGACACACAAACTATATCTAAACAACAAAGACAGCTAGGGCCACCAAACTTGGTACACAGTCTCCCCTTGAGATTCTGACCTAGAACTATTCAAAGGTCAACGTTTGCATTCCCTCTGCCTTAGAACGAGTAAAAGCTACAGTGGGGCAAAAAAGTATTTAGTCAGCCACCAATTGTGCAAGTTCTCCCACTTAAAAGATGAGAGAGGTCTCCAATTTTAATCATACGTATACCTCAACTATGAGAGACAAAATGAGAGAAAAAAAATCCAGAAAATCACACTGAAGGATTTTTAATTAATTAATTGGTAAATTCCTTGGTAAAATAAGTATTTGGTCACTTACAAACAAGCAAGATTTCTGGCTCTCACAGACCTGTAACTTCTTCTTTAAGAGGCTCCTCTGTCCTCCACTCGTTACCTGTTTTAATGGCACCTGTTTGAACTCATTATCACTATAAAAGACACCTGTCCACAACCTCAAACAGTCAGACTCCAAACTCCACTATGGCCAAGACCAAAGAGCTGTCAAAGGACACCAGAAACAAAATTGTAGACCTGCACCAGGCTGGGAAAACTGAATCTGAAATAGGTAAGCAGCTTGGTGTGAAGAAATCAACTGTGGGAGCAATTATTAGAAAATGGAAGACATACAAGACCACTGATAATCTCCCTTGACCTGGGGCTCCACGCAAGATCTCACCCCGTGGGGTCAAAATGATCACGAGAACGGTGAGCAAAAATCCCAGAACCACACGGGGGGACCTAGTGAATGACCTGCAGAGAGCTGGGACCAAAGTAACAAAGGCTACCATCAGTAACACACTACGCCGCCAGGGACTCAAATCCTGCAGTGACAGACATTTTCCCCCTGCTTAAGCCAGTACATGTCCAGGACCGTCTGAAGTTTGCTAAAGAGCATTTGGATGATCCAGAAGAGGATTGGGAGAATGTCATATGGTCAGATGAATCCAAAATAGAACTTTTTGGTAAAAACTCAACTTGTCGTGTTTGGAGGAGAAAGAACACCATACTACTGTGAAGCATGGGGGTGAAAATATTATACTTTGGGGCTGTTTTTCTGCAAAGGGACCAGGACGACTGATCCGTGTAAAGGAAAGAATGAATGGGGCCATGTATCGTGAGATTTTGAGTGAAAACCTCCTTCCATCAGCAAGGGCATTGAAGATGAAACGTGGCTGGGTCTTTCAGCATGACAATGATCCAAACACACTGCCTGGGCAACGAAGGAGTGGCTTCGTAAGAAGCATTTCAAGGTCCTGGAGTGGCCTAGCCAGTCTCCAGATCTCAACCCCATAGAAAATCTTTGGAGGGAGTTGAAAGTCCATGTTGCCCAGCGACAGCCCCAAAACATCACTGCTCTAGAGGAGATCTGCATGGAGGAATGGGCCAAAATACCAGCAACAGTGTGTGAAAACCTTGTGAAGACTTACAGAAAACGTTTGACCTCTGTCATTGCCAACAAAGGATATATAACAAAGTATTGAGATGAACTTTTGTTCTTGACCAAATACTTATTTTACCGAGGAATTTACCAATTAATTCATTAAAAATCCTTCAATGTGATTTTCTGGATTTTTCTTTTCTCATTTTGTCTCTCATAATTGAGGTATACCTATGATGAAAATTGGAGACTTCTCTCATCTTTTAAGTGGGAGAACTTGCACAATTGGTGGCTGACTAAATACTTTTTTCCCCACTGTAGATTCACCAAACTTTGTACACAGGTTCACCCTGCACACTCTGACCTCTGACTATAGGGTTTGGGGTCAAAAGTTCAAAGGCCAAGGCTTTAAATCTATAGGGCTGCAAAAGGCATGGGGTCTGCATCTCAGTTGAGTGCATTCTATTTCCGATTTACTCTACAGCTGCTCTGAATTCCAGTTTCACGGCTCCAAATACTCAGGCCGGAATAAAGACCAATTATGCGAATATTCTTGTTTATTCTTCTTCGTCATCCTCCTCTCTCTTTAGACTGAATCAGTATCAACGTCCTCTAATGACATTGTACAGTACTCTCCTCCGCCAGCATCCATCCGGTCCTGACCTCCTCAACAAAGTGAGAGTTGGATTGTTGGCTGTACATATCTGTACACATCTGGAGTCTGCCACTTTAAAGTTTATACAACATTTTGGTGGAACAAAAAAAAAGACTTGTTTTTCTCACCAGGGCCACTTCACTGTATAACTTGTAAATGCATGTTCTATTTAGAAAAAAAAAATCTACCAAAACTGTTTTAAAATTAATGACTTGTCACAGTTTCTTTTATATTATCTTCTTAAAATGTTTGCTGACTTTTATGTTTGAGTAGTGTGAATCTTCTGAAAAGAGTGATCTTAAATTTGTTACTCTCGATGAAGGGTAATGATCCCAAGGATCTTCGTCAGTCATGTTATTATTACACACATCCAACGCCTTCAAAGATGAAATATCAGAAGCTTGTAATGCAAGCTTCATTTTCCTAAATTCTTTATTCTCTCATAATCTAATGTACACTACCGTTCAAAAGTTTGGGGTCACCCAGACAATTATTTTGTGTTTTCCATGAAAAGTCACACTTATTTACCACCATGAGTTGTAAAATGAATAGAAAATATAGTCAAGACATTGACAAGGTTAGAAATAATGATTTGTATTTGAAATAATAATTTTTGCCTTCAAACTTTGCTTTTGTCAAAGAATCCTCCATTTGCAGCAATTACAGCATTGCAGACCTAACATGTTTGCACAAGGGTTTTCTAATCATTCATTAGCCTTCTGACGCAATGAGCAAACACATTGTACCATTAGAACACTGGAGTGATAGTTGCTGGAAATGGGCCTCTATACACCTATCTAGATATTGCACCAAAAACCAGACATTTGCAGCTAGAATAGTCATTTACCACATTAGCAATGTATAGAGTGTATTTCTGATTAGTTTAACGTTATCTTCATTGAAAAAAAGTGCTTTTCTTTCAAAAATAAGGAAATTTCTAAGTGACCCCAAACTTTTGAACAGTAGTGTGTATATATAATATAACATGGTGTGTATTGATCCACAGCAAAGAAGTAGTCAAAGGGAAGGTGGTGGGTCAGTCCGCAGTGTGCTAAACTCCTTCGCTTGCTTTATTAAAGCTGATTGCCAAGCTAGAAGGCAGAAAGTACCATTTTATAAAGCCTTTGGTATTGAACCTGATATCCCATCTGTGTGGCAGACACTCTACACTAGCCCACTCCTGTGATTCATGACTATGAGCAAGGTGAGTCTTATCAGAATCAGAATCAGAATCAGAATCAGAATCAGAATCAGCTTTATTGGCCAAGTATGCACAACACATACAAGGAATTTGACTTTGGCTAAAAACTTGCTCTCGTTGTTCAGGTGAAGGATTTAAATAAGGATTCAATGACAACCAGAGTATGTACAGTAAATTACAGTCTGTCCACGTTTCTATAAAAGGATGCAAATATATACAGGAATATATGCAGTTATTTACTCGGACTAACCACACTTTGCAGAAATATATGAAAAAATATACAATCACACAGTATTTCAATGTGGACTCAGATTCAGTGATATAATGTGAATGAAGTAAAAAGCAGTGTGAGAGTTATGTGCAATGTAATAATGGATGAAAAGTCATGAGTACAGCAAACAGGTAGGACTAGGTGAATGTTAGGAGTTCATCAGAGTGATGGCTTGAGGAAAGAAACTGTTCCTGTGACGGGTGGTTTTGACCTTCAGTGATCTGTAACGACGACCAGAAGATAGAAGTTCAAACAGTTTGTGGCCGGGGTGTGATGGGTCAGCACAGATGTTTCCCGCCCGTTTCCTGGTTATGGACCGATATAAGTTCTCAATAGAGGGTAGGTCGGTACCAATGATCCTCTCCGCAGACTTAATGATCCGCTGCAGTCTGGTCTTGTCCTGTTTAGTGGCAGATCCAAACCAGACAGTGATGGAAAAGCAGAGGACAGATTGGATGATGGCGGTGTAGAAGACAACCAGCAGCTCCTGAGGCAAATCAAACTTCTTGAGCTGACGCAGAAAAAACAACCTCTGCTGGGCCTTTTTCCGGACAGTGTCAATATGGGAGGACCACTTCAGGTTCCGGGAGATTGTGGTACCCAGAAACTTGAAGGAGTCCACAGTGGACACTGTGCTGTTGAGGATGGTGAGTGGGGGGAATGAAGGGGGGTGTCGCCTGAAATCCACAGTCATCTCCACCGTTTTGGCTGGGTTAAGTTCAAGATGGTTCTGGCTGCACCAGAGGATCAGCTGCTCCACCTCCCGCCTGTATGCAGACTCATCATCATCCCGGATCAAACCGATGACTGTGGTGTCATCCGCAAACTTCAGGAGCTTCACCAAAGGGTCCTCTGAGGTGCAGTCGTTGGAGTAGAGGGAGAAGAGCAGTGGGGAAAGGACACATCCTTGGGGGGCGCCAGTACTAATTTTTCGGGAGCTGGATGTAAATCTCCCTAGCTTCACCTGTTGCCACCTGTCAGTCAGAAAGCTGGAGATCCACTGGCAGGTGGAGGGGGGCACCTTGAGCTGGAGGAGTTTCTGATGAAGAATGCCTGGGATGATGGTGTTGAACGCTGAGCTGAAGTCGACAAACAGGATCCTGGCGTACGTCCCTGGGGAGTCGAGGTGTTGCAGGATGTAATGTAGTCCCATATTCACTGCATCATCCACTGACCTGTTTGACCGGTAGGCAAACTGCAGTGGGTCCATCAGGGGGCCTGTGATGACCTTCAGGTGGTTCAGCACCAATCTCTCCAAGGATTTCATGACCACAGAGGTCAGGGCAACAGGTCTGTAGTCGTTTAATCCTGTAATAGAGGGTTTCTTGGGAACTGGAATGATGATGGAGCGTTTGAAGCAGGAAGGCACTTCACGCAGCTCCAGTGATCTGTTAAAGATCCGGGTGAAGATGGGGGCCAACTCGTTGGAGCAGACTCTCAGGCAGGACGGAGACACACCATCAGGTCCCGCAGCCTTCTTGATCTTTTGTCTCTGAAAGACCCGGCGCACCTCCTCTTCACAGATCATTAGTGTTGGTGGGAGGTCAGAGTGGAGGAGGGATGGAGTTCCTGGGGCTGCAGATAATCCTTTTGTGTGGGTGGGAGGTGAGAACTGTAGGTTCTTTTCAAACCTGCAGTAAAAGCTGTTTAGGTCATTAGCCAGCTGGAGGTTTTCCGCAGGGTGGGGGGATGGTCTCCTGTAGTTGGTGATATTCCGTAGGCCTCTCCAGACAGAAGCAGAGTTGTTAGCTGAGAAGTTTTTTTGTAACTTCACACTGTAGCTCCTCTTAGCAAGCCTGGTCTCCTTCGTCAGCATGTTTCTGGCCCGCTTGTACAGAGTCCAGTCACCAGTCCTGTAGGCCTCCTCCTTGGTCTGACGTAGCTGCTTCAGTTTAGGAATGAACCAGGGTTTATTGTTGTTGTATGTGCAGAAGGTCTTGGTCTGCACACACATGTCCTCGCAGAAACAGGTGTATGACGTCACAGTGTTAGTGAGTTCATTTAGGTTAATGGCTGCAGCTTCAAAAACACTCCAATCTGTGCAGTCAAAGCAGGCTTGTAACTTCAGCTTTGATTCCTCAGTCCATTTCTTCACAGTCCTTACAACAGGCTTGGAAGTTTTTAGTTTCTGTCTGTATGTTGGAATAAGATGGAGCAGGCAGTGGTCAGAAAAACCCAGAGCTGCACGGGGGACGGCATGATAGGCATTTCTTAAAACTGTGTAACAGTGGTCAAGTGTATTTGTGTCCCTGGTGGGACATTTAATATGCTGTCTGTATTTAGGAAGCTCATTTGTGAGATTAGCTCTATTGAAATCACCCAGAATGATAAGCAGAGAGTCTGGATGTTTTTCCTCCACCTCTGCTATCTGGTCAGCGAGGAGCTGCAGTGCCTCCGTTGTACAAGCAGCAGGCGAGATATAAATTCCGACCAGAATAAATGAGGAGAACTCTCGCGGTGAATAAAAGGGTTTACAGTTTATGAACAGTGACTCTAGGTTAGGGCTACAAAACTTCTTCAACACTGTGACATCAGTACACCAACCTTCGTTTATGTAGAAGCAGATTCCACCACCCTTAGTCTTTCCAGAAAATTCTCGGCTGCGATCAGCGCGAAACAGTTGAAATCCGTCCAGACGCACCGCGCTGTCCGGGATGTGTTCACTCAGCCAGGACTCCGTGAAACAAAGGGCGCCAGATCTGCTAAAATCCCGGTTTTTGTGAGTCAGGAGCAGCAGTTCATCCATTTTGTTCGCCAAACTGCGGATATTTGCCAGATGGATCGATGGGAGCGGCGTGCGAAATCCTCGTTTCTTCAGCCTGACTAACGCACCGGCACGTTTACCACGCCGCCTTCGTTTCCGGCCAGCGCCAATAGCCGCTGCTCCCACAGCTAAGATGGACTGAAAAAACTTCAGATCAGCAGCAGTAACTGGCGGAGAAGTTGCATTGGGAGGTAGTCTGAGTGAAAGTAGTTCCTCCCTTGAATAGGTGATTCGGACAGAAGAGCAGAAGTCCAAAAAAACACACAAAATTATCAAAAACATCAGAGAGCAGAAGCCAGTGGCTGCCATCCGCGGCGCCATCTTGGATTTATCACATTTAAATTGTAGAACTCATAGAACTGGGCTGCATTCAAACGCTCCAGTGATCACACTGTGCTCATCTGACTGGAAGAAAATATCCCCACATAAAATGTTTTCCCCGCAAGAATGAATATGAGGACAGCTTTATTGTGTCCGTTAAAGCACGCCTGTTGTTGCATTGATAAATCCTGAGGGGAAGTTCCCAATTGCTAATAAGGTTTTTTTTAAAAAATGGCTGCATCCTACTGGCTCAAAAAATAGTTGCTGATTTGTAGAATATGCAAATAAATGCATATTTTCTGCTTTAACTATTGCCTGATAAAGCAAAAAATAGCCAGTCAGCACAGCGTTGCAGACTTACGAGTAACTGTATAAAATGTCCAAGTTGACAAGGTTTTAGTCTCTGGCTTGTTTTCAGGTCATCTGAAACTGTTTTGTTTTTTTTATATATAATTAGTTCAACAAATAGTCACATAAAGGAAAGAGACTATAATTAAAAGTGGGGGACTGGGGATTGTTATTAAATAATATATATTTAAATTGTGAATGAATAAAGAAAATATTCTGCATTCATCCATCTTCTACCGCTTAATCTTTTACAGGTTGCGGGGGGGGACTGGAGCCTATCCCAGAATCTTTGGGCGAGAGGCAGGGTACACCCTGGACAGATCGCCAGTCCATCGCAGGGCCAACACAGACAGACAGACAACCATTCACTCTCACAGTCATACCTAAGGACAATTTAGAATTCCCAGGGTTTTTTTAATGCCAATTAACCTAACCTGCATGTTTTTGGCATGTGGGAGGAAACCGGAGAAATCCCGGAGTAAACCCATGCAGACACGGGGAGAACATGCAAACTCCACACAGATCACTGTTGGTCGGGGGCTGGGATCGAACCCAGGATCCCCCCGGCCAAGGGTGAGTTGCTGTGCTGCTGCAGTGCTAACCGCTCCGCCACCGCGCTGCCCATTCTGCATTCATTCATTTTAATTTAAGGAGCCCTTGAGAGCCTTTTATACTTTCAGTGCAGAATTAGCCAGTGAGCACTTTCAATCCTTTATGTTTAATAAGGCTATGGGTGAGCATCTACATGGCCATTTTATACAATCGCACCCGCATACATTCAACAGCACCATCACTCAGTCCTTCAAAGAACTCTTTCACTCCACGTGTGACTGAGTACCCATGAACTTTAGAGGAGCACGGGAGTGAGGGAACGTCGGTTAAAACAGTGTGAGAGACAACTCGGACTGTGGCTGGCTCAGTTGTTAAAATGCAATATAAAGCAGGGATGACATCAGTGATTTAAGCACGCTATTAACTGGAAATGTGGGTTAAATCCTTGTACCAATCATCACATGTCCAGTCTGTGGGGATTTTAGCAAACACTGAACATATAGTGGACATCATGCTTCATATTGCATGTCTGGTTAAGATGTGACCAAATGCCACGGTGCAGAGATGTATGAGCATAACAAGATCGGGTATTGGCTGGAATCAAGCTTAATTACTAGTATTCATACTTGCAAATTTGCAGCAATACTCCATACCACTGCCACATTAACACATAAGGAAGAAGGCCATGGCGCAAAGACTGAAGTCACAAAACAGGAGTCCTGTAATTACTCATTCACCGCTCCATAAGGTGAGAGGAGCAGTTTGGAAGAAATGTCCAAAGTGTGGATGGCCTTCAATGAGCAAAAAGCAGGAGGAAAATCACGTCATCAAACACTGCAACTTGAAACTGATGAGATCTCAAACTGAAGTATTTGGTCTTCAGAAATCAGTGCATCCCTGCCACAGTATGAACAACGGGCTTGCTCTTCTGAATCATCTCTGTGGTGGTTGTGGTTTGAACTTGTCCACCTCAAAATAGGACCACACCCAGTCAGTCAGCTTTCTTATTTAAAAAAAAAAGTTAATCTAGTAACAATAAAAGATGCCACACACCCATAAAATGTGCCTTTGTGTAGGCTGTAGGTGGTGTGGCTTTCAAATGCAGCAAACTTATGTGAAATACACAAAGTTAACTTAATACTGTGTAACTGTGGGTTCAGTGATGCCATTACGGGGGTCAAGAGCGCTCAGAGGTCACTGGCTCAAAGAATGAATTTCCAGAAAGGGACACAAAAGCCCAGACTTCACCACACACCATTTTATATAATCTGTCGGTTTCACACACACACGCATTGCCTACATAACCTACACTATTATGCAAACATGTGGTGGACTGTAGCAGCAAAGTTGTTGCACAAGTCAGGCGGTTTCCCCCCACAAAAATAAAAATAAGTGGGGTTTTTTTTTCCTGTTTGTTTGCTTTAGAACTTACCCGAATTCCTCAGTTTACGGTTCCTGAACACCGAGACGATCACCAGCAGGTTCCCCAGCACGTCCACCACCGTGGTGAAGATCAAAACACTGGCCAGGATGCCGATGACCCACGCGGGGCGCGCGCTCCCCTCCGTGGCCGGGGTGCGCTCCAGCTGCCCCAGCCGCGGCTCTGTCCGGTTCTGTACGAGCGTTAACGTGTCAGGCATCACTGGACCCCCCCCAGCCCGAGCTGCTGCTGGGCCTCAGCCGGGTCTCTATGTCCCGCAGGTACCGTCGGCACCGGTGTGTGGTCGGTCAAACATGTGGCTCACCTTCGCGAGTTCCACAAGAGCGCACGTGAAGTCTCCCGGTTAGCGCACGACAGTCACTTAAATAGTCTGTAAAGTACGGCTGCATGTACTCTTTGATCACTGTTATATTTTTAATCTTCTCGCCGAAGTCATCCATCCATCCACGTGCCGCCCAACAACTCCCAGCCGCTGCGATGCCACGCCTCCTACTCGTTCGCCACAACTGTCAATTATCAGGCAGGTCGTCTAGAAAATCTTCCTT
The DNA here is from genome assembly GCA_020510985.1 of Pholidichthys leucotaenia. Classification (NCBI taxonomy): domain Eukaryota; kingdom Metazoa; phylum Chordata; class Actinopteri; order Cichliformes; family Pholidichthyidae; genus Pholidichthys; species Pholidichthys leucotaenia. Next base: position 50,945,489 of record CM035844.1, read on the forward strand.
ACAGCAACGCGCAAAAGCTCCCGCGCGTCTCCCAGCGTCCCTGGCTTGCCGTTTGGCGTCCCGCCTCCGTCTGCACGCACACCACGTTGAGGAGAAACCATAAGGCTGTTTCTTCAAAATGTCAGCCCGGTGTGCAGCCGCATGTGACTCAACTTTGCTGGTTTCCGGTGAAACGAGCGGCCAAATGATCTCCTCTCCCCTGACCGTTTGCAGTGTCCTTTGCCATGCTCCGTACTACGACGCGTCCGTGCTGAGGCGGCACCGTGGCGCACAGCAAAACCCACGGAGACGGTGAACGCTCTCCGGACAGCCCCCGCGCCGTGGCTTGGACAACATCAGGCTCTCCGCAGGTGTTTGGCTTTCTCTTTCCATCTGCTCGCATACCTTTGCCGAGGTGTGCGCGCAAACACAGATTTCCCTCGTTGCTCCCCGCCCGTGCCCGGCATGATCTGCCTTTGATCTGCGCGCGGTGCGCGCTGCTCCTCCGGGCGTGCACGCAGCAGGGGTCTGTCCGATCAACACGTTTAGACTAAATGTGAAGTGGTTAGTCGCAGTCAGACAAGAGGTGCACAAAGATTGTTGGTGTCTTTCTTTGTCTGGAATTGTTATAAAACAGTGATACAGGCTTTTAGGCACATGAACATTTATTTAAAAACAACTGGAGTCATAAAGGCTATGGAAGTCTTTCAAATGCAAATACTGTAAAATACATATGGGTCATTTCACAATAACTTAGGCCACCTGTGTCTCACTGGATCAAAATTTCAAGTATACCGAAGAATTCAGTTTTTATCAAAACTTTAGACTTTCTGTTAACTGAAAAATGAGAACTATTGGCTACAGATATACTGTTGTTGCAGGGTAACACAATTAAGTTCAGTCAGAGTAAAAATATAGAACTATTGTGTCGGAGTGGACGTGTTTGGATGGAAAGTTTCTGATGATTCGTCTGTTAGCCAGATTGAATGTAACAAGAAGAGTTTTCTGTTGTGTATGGGAATGTGTGTGTATGTGATGCCGTGCCCACCCACTGGGTGACGTCAGGCGGGCACAGCCCGCTGTATATATAGTCCCAAGTTCTCTTAATAAAGTTCAGTTGTTGGCTGCATGAACAAGACTCATGTCCCCTTATTTCCAGATGTAACATTTGGCGACGAGGAGAACAATGGATGCATGCTGGATACCTCCACCACTACTGGCATTTCTGGAGCGCACGGGAGAGCCGGTAATCCCATAGCCAGAGTGGAAAACCGATTTTGAAGAGTATATTAGAGCGCTGGGTCTCCATAGGCTTGGCAGGAGTCGGCGGATAGCACTCCTGACCCACCACCTTGGCACAGAGGGCCGAAGAATCCTCGACATGCTGGGCGCGGTAGAGTGCTATGAGGATGGCGTCAAGCGGATGACAGTGCACTTCGCGGAGCAGACGAAGACCAGGTGGCTGTGTGCGCTGGAGGCATGGGCGCCAGGAACGGCGGAGCTAGTTAGCTTTGGTAGGCTAACAGCCCATTCCACGCCTATGAACAAGCTAGCTGTTGAACTAACTGCACGCCAAAACGAGGCTACGGGCGCCAAGCTGGACGCTGAGGAGGGGCCGGAGCAAAGTGTGGAAAAGTCCCTGGTCACTGAAGACAGCGAGCTAGCCATGGAGCTCAGCTTGGCGCAGGATGATAGCGCTGATGGATCAGACGGCACGGCGTGTGACAACGGTGGAGAGGGAGAACAGCAAGAGCCATCCCCACAACTGGAGGCTAAACCGCAAATGAGCAAGACCATGCAGGCTGAGGGCCCCGGGGAAGAACAGCAACAGCCGGGAACTGAAATGACGCAGTGGAGTGCCTGAGTCGAGGGTGTTGGAAGCAGCGACGAGGCACCCAGGTGGAGAGTAGAGCCAATGAGACTGACGCTGAGAACCCAGAGGGAGAACAGCCGCAACCGGACAGGGAGTCAATGAAGCAGAACGCTTGGAACGAGGGGGCCGAGAGCAGCGACAAGGTGCCAGGGTCAGAGGATAGAGCTGACGCGAGTGACACCGAGAGCCCCATGGGACAGCAGTTACAGCCGGACGTGGATGACAGCGCAATTCGGGACACGGACTGGCCTGGTGAGCTGGAAGGTGATGGTGACCAGTACCATGGCGACCCAGTACTGGCGGGTCGCCGCGGTACTGGTCACCAATGCCAGCATTCATGTTGCCCTTGCTCTGTGTGAACTGAACGGCACAGCGGGACCCCCGGGAAGACGGCTGCTGGGTGTAATAGGAAAGAGAGCGGAGCCAATTGGCGTGGTTCTGCAGCGCGCCAAATGCCATCATCATGGTGAGAGCTCGGACCGGGTCGGTGGGACGGCCCGACTCAGGAAGGAGGTCTAGTGGTGACATGGTGAGCACAGGAGATCGGATCAGGTTCCCCTGCGGTTCGGCGGTGAGGTCTGGCCCAGAGAAGAGAAGCAAGTAATGGCGGGAAGTGTAGAAGAGCTTGAAATGATGAGGCGATTTGATATATAAACCAAAGTTTATTTATCAGCTCTCCTAACAAGTCTCATTCTAGTGCAGAGGTAGCAGAAGGAAAAGAGACCGAATATCTCCGGCTCACTGACTTTATACTTGCACATAACAAAAGACATGCATAACAAAGGCTGACATCCCTCATTATCTTAATCCCCCCATTGTCTTGGTATTTCCTCTCCTCGCCCAGGGGGTGAGGGTAGCTCCTCCGGTCTCCACCGCAGTGTCTGGGAACGTCTTTGTTCTTCACTTGGCGGTTGAGAGCCTTTGTCCTTTCAGAGGTGTGAAGTTGCTTTACATATGTAATTACCAAACATTTCTACATGCTTCAACATATGTAGGCTATGGAATATATGATTAATATAGCCCACAGCCCCCCCCAAACGACTAAGAAAAGACAATAGAAAGGTTCACAGTCTAAGATAATTACTATGACATACTAAGTGTTACATCTCTTGCCACAGAAGAAACTTTCCAGCAGCCATGCCCCTAAGAGAGTTCAGTGGTAATCATAACAGCATAGTAAAATCATAAGTCAGTCCTAAACTGTTGCAGCACAATTAGTGAACAGTTGTGGAGTAGTTTGCATCAGTCCCTGTGCTGTCTGGGTTTTAATCTTCTCCCAAAACTGCTGTGGGTTCGTTTAGGCGTCCTGCTGGGACCTTCTTGTGAGGAATCTGCAGCGTGGGAAGGAGAGTGGTTAATTGTTCCCTGCAGGGGGGCTGAGTCTTTTCTCTTGGGGGGGTCTACCCCGCCGAGGTGCTCTTGTCAACCGTGCAGGCTCGTCTTTCAACAAGAAGGCAGGTTTAAGTCTGTCAGTGCTGACTGTTTCTTTTCTATCCCCAAAATCAAGCACAAAGTGTTTATCACCATGTTCCAGCACTCTGAATGGCCCATCGTATGCTGGGCGGAAAGTTGGTTTTAAAGCTTCATGCCTAACAAAAACGAACTTGTCACGACCTGAACGCTATCTTCTCTGCGTTCAGGTTGTCCAGTGTCGCTCCTGCTCCGTGGTAGTCCGTGCCGGGTCTTCCAAGGCCCGTTCCTTGACAGCGCCCAGCTGATTGCCAGCTGTCTAGTTCAGCTGCGCTGGGACAGCTGTCTCCTATCACCAATCATCTCCCCCACTTAAGCAAGCAGCCGAGAGTTACTCGTCGCTGCGACCTCGCTATGGAAAGACTTGCCTTGTGTTTCCACGACTGCTAGCTCCTACGTCTAGCTACAGTTCGCCGTTACCTCGGCGCTTCACCCAAAGTAAGTGTTGCGACTCGGCGTGTGTTTTTCCCTCGCCGCCTCTCTAGCCTTTCTCCCTGGGTGGTATGTTACCCTTAGTTCTGTGTGTGTTTTAGCCCCACATGGCTCTTTACTTTGCTGTTCGTTATTTAGTGTAGTGTGTGTGTTTTGGCCCCACGCGGCTCTTTACGTTATTTTGTACGCTGTGTGTTTGTGTTAATAAATTACGCTAACTCACTGGTCGCCCTTGTATCTCTTTTCTGGCTCGTGAGAGCCAGAGTTATGACAGAACTCAGCGTTTTTTAAAGCTTGAGGGACAAAAACCCGTGGAAAGGAGTGATGAGCTGGACCGGGGAGAGAGTCCGGTCCGTTGCTGCCTAAAAACCTTGGGACTGGAAGATGCCCTGGCTCTGGGTTCTCTGGTAAAAATTCACCTGGGAGCCTGAGAGGCTGTGCAAAAACTAATTCTGCCGGAGAGGCGTCTAGATCCTCTTTAGGCACAGCACGCAACCCCAATAAAACCCAGGGAAGTTTATTTACCCAATTTGTATCCGTTAGTGAGGCTCTGAGGGCAGCCTTTAAAGACCTGTGAAAACGCTTGCATAACCCATTAGCCTGAGGGTGATAAGCGGTGGTGCGGTGAATTGTTGCCCCTAAGCTGCTGGACATGGCTGACCAAAGCTCTGAGACAAATTGAGGCCCCCTATCGGACGTGATGTCCGATGGGACGCCGAAACGTGCTACCCAGTTTGTCAAAAAGACGTGAGCGACTTCCTCCGCTGTGGTTGCCGCTAGAGGGACTGCCTCCGGCCAGCGTGTGGTGCGGTCTATCATTGTTAACAGGTGTGTGAAACCTTGGGAGGAAGGTAGTGGCCCCACGAGGTCGACATGAACGTGGTCGAACCTTCTAGCAGGGATTGGAAAAGGCTCCAGAGGGGCTTTTGTGTGTCTGTGTATTTTGGCGCGCTGACAAGAAATGCAAGTTTTTGCCCATTCTTTTACGTTTTTGCGCAGGCCTGGCCACACAAACTTTTCGGCGACCATTTTAACCAAGGCGCGCACACCTGGGTGCGCGAGGGAGTGAATTGCATCGAAAATACGGCGGCGCCATGTAGCTGGTACTAACGGGCGAGGTTGGCCGGTTGAAACATCGCATATTAGGGGGGGTACGCCGTCGCGTAAACCCTTTTTCTCCAGCCTTAACCCTGTTGGTCCAGACAGGAGTGCGCGCACGTCCGCGTCACTGCTTTGTTCTTCTGCCATGGCTGCATAATCTATCCCTGCATGGATAGGTGCTGCGTATGTGTCTGCGTTAGTGAAGAGTTCTGCTGCTGAGGCAGTATAATCTGTCTCCTCGCGCTCTGGTGATGTCACAGCGCGAGAGAGGCAGTCTGCTACTACGTTAAGTTTGCCTGCCACGCGTCAAATGTCTGTGGTGAACTCTGAAATCGCAGCCAGCTGTCTTTGTTGCCTGCCTGACCATGGTTCTGAAATTTTAGCCATAGCAAAGGTGAGCGGTTTATGGTCTACAAAAGCCGTGAAACTCCGCCCTTCTAACCAGAACTGGAAGTGGCGGCTGGATAAATGAAGCGCTAGCAGCTCCCTGTCAAAAGTGCTGTATTTACGCTCAGTTTGGTTTAGCGATTTGCTAAAGAATGCTAAAGGTTGCCAGATCCCGCTGACATGTTGTTCTACAACTGCCCTTATAGCCAGGTCCGAAGCGTCTGTGGTTAGCGCGATGCGGGCCGAGGGATCTGGGTGAACTAACAATGTAGCGTTAGCTAGAGCGCTCTTTACTTCCGCAAAGGCGTGTTCGCGCTCCGGGGTCCATTCGACCGCGTTGGAAGCTTTCTTTTTTTTGAGCGCGTCATATAGGGGCTGCATGAGCTGAGCTGCGTGGGGGAGGAAACGGTTGTAAAAATTAACCATTCCTAAAAATTCTTGTAGCGATTTGACCGTCTGTGGCCGTAGGAAACTTTTTATCGCGTGAACTTTGTCTGGAAGTGGAACTGCCCCCTTCGGAGAGACTTTGTGTCCTAAAAAATCAATTTGTGACACGCCGAATTTGCATTTGGCTGGATTGATTATTAGCCCGTGCTCTTCTAGTCTCTGAAAAACCGTAGTGAGGTGCTGCTCGTGTTCTTCCTCAGACGAGCTGGCTACCAGCATGTCGTCGAGGTAGACGAAGACAAAAGGAAGGTCGCGTAAGACCGCGTCCATCATTCGTTGAAAAGTTTGAGCAGCGCCTTTGAGGCCGAAAGGCATTCGCAGAAATTCAAAAAGGCTGAAAGAGGTCATTACAGCTGTTCTAGGAATGTCCTCCGCTCGGACAGGGACTTGATGATAACCGCGGACTAAGTCTATTTTTGAAAAAATGCGCGCACCCACCAGATGTAGTGAAAAATCTTGAATGTGAGGAATTGGGTAGCGGTCATGCGCTGTAGCATTGTTTAATCTGCGGTAATCTCCGCACGGTCTCCAAGAACCGTCGGATTTCGGAACCATGTGAAGTGGTGAGGCCCAAGGGCTCTTCGAGCGTCTAACAATGCCCAATTTTTCAAGGGTCGTAAACTCGTCCCGTGCTATGTTGAGCTTGGCCGCGTCTAAGCGGCGAGCTTTGGCAAATACGGGTGGGCCCGTTGTGGGAATAAAGTGTTCAACTCCGTGTTTAGCCACAGTGGCTGAGAATTTGGGAATTGTGAGTGCTGGAAATTGGGTGAGGAGTTGCTCAAACTTACCTCCTGCCGTGGTGACGTTAGCCTGCACAGGTAGTGGAGAAACTCGAGCTGAGCATGGAATAGAAGCAAAGGACAGTGCATTAACCAAGTGCCTATTTGCTAGATCCACTAATAACCCATGTGCACACAAAAAATCTGCGCCTAACAAGTTAAAACTCACCGCCGCTACAACAAATGTCCATCTGTAGTTGCGGCCGTGGATGTGGAGGTGCAGGCTCTTTTCGCCGAAAGTGTCGATGTTAGAGCCGTTGGCTGCCACCGCTCCGTTGCCCCGGGTGCCCATGGCTTGATCTGCGTGGGAGGGCGTGACGAAACTCAGCTGAGCTCCTGTGTCGATGAGGAACTGCTTGCCAGTGTGTCCATCCGTCACATACAACAGCTTATTCTTCTCGCCGAGAACCGCTGCCGTTAACGGCTCTCGGCTTTGGCGTTTAAATTTGCAGGGGGGAACACATTTGTGAGCCTTCTCGGCGAAACGGTGGTGATAATAACAGACGTCGCTCCGTCTGTTACGTTTTGGCCGTGTCGCTGTCACCGCGGGCTGGATCTGCTCAGTGGGTTGTGGCTCTTCGTGGTTCTGGGCGTTGAGATCTGCGGATGCTGCTGTGGGTGTCTGCTCCTTGCAGACGTTGACGAGCCGTTGAGCTTCGTTGGCGAGCACGCGGAAGTCTTGCTGGGTGCTGCATCTCATGTTGGCGAGTGTCCCTCTCATGTGTGGCGGCAGCGTGCTGAGGAATATGAATTGGAGGAGGAAGTTGTCATTGTCTTCTTCTTTAAGCTGCAGCAAATCCTCCATGAGGGCTTTAGGTTTGCACCCTCTGTGGCCGTAGACCGCCAGGATCTTCTCGGCTCTCTCTTCAGCTGAGGGGACGTAATTTGCCACGATGGTTGCTTTCAACGTTTCATATTTGTCTTGGGCCGGCGGCCGCCGGATCATGCTCCGCACACACCTCGAAGTGGCGGCGTCGAGTTTGGAGACGATATGATAGAATTTGGTATCGTCAGCCGTGATGCCCGCCAGTGTAAACTGGGCTTCAGCTTGCTGAAACCATGAGGCGGGGTCTTCTTGCCAGAAGTCTGGCAGCTTGACAGCGACGGCATTCGTGTATACCATCACTGCTGTGTCCGCAGGGTGAGAGTGCCTTGCTTTGGCTCTCACAGCGGTGCTGGTGCTCGGTTGAGCCCTCTCAATCCCTTCTGCCGGGGGGGAAAGACGTCCATCTGTTCCCCTGTCCGCGTGGGCGCTGGCGTCTGCCTGGGTCGCCATGGATGAGTCGATTGCGGGGGAACGCCTCAGGTCCATACTCGCGTCAGGGGTCACCAGTGTAGAAGAGCTTGAAATGATGAGGCGATTTGATATATAAACCAAAGTTTATTTATCAGCTCTCCTAACAAGTCTCATTCTAGTGCAGAGGTAGCAGAAGGAAAAGAGACCGAATATCTCCAGCTCACTGACTTTATACTTGCACATAACAAAAGACATGCATAACAAAGGCTGACATCCCTCATTATCTTAATCCCCCCATTGTCTTGGTATTTCCTCTCCTCGCCCAGGGGGTGAGGGTAGCTCCTCCGGTCTCCACCGCAGTGTCTGGGAACATCTTTGTTCTTCACTTGGCAGTTGAGAGCCTTTGTCCTTTCAGAGGTGTGAAGTTGCTTTACATATGTAATTACCAAACATTTCCACATGCTTCAACATATGTAGGTTATGGAATATATGATTAATATAGCCTACAGGAAGGGACATTTTCGCCAGGGAGGGGGGCTTCGACCCTGGGGGCAGACAACCACCAGGGGAACATATGCCGTGGGGCTGCCCGGGTCCTCCGAGGCAGGTTGGTAAATGGTTGTTGCCCAGGGACATTGGTGTTACTTAAAATGTTATGTGTAAGTATCTGGATATATGTATCTGTATATATATGATACTGGTGTGCATGTGAGTAAGTGTGTGTAATATGGGATTGATTTTATGCATTTTAAGAGACGTGGTCCAATTTTGGTTGTTTTGGTGTGAATGCGATGGGTTATGTTACTGCAGTACATTATTCCCTGTGTTCTTAGTGTGTGAATGGGGTTCAAATTTTGGGAGTTTTTAATCGTGTGCGTGGTTTTGCATTTTTCTAAAGGGGTAGAGAATGGTGTGTGTGGGAATGTGTGTGTATGTGATGCCGTGCCCACCCACTGGGTGACGTCAGGCAGTCACAGCCCACTGTGTATATAATCCCAAGTTCTCTTAATAAAGTTCAGTTGTTGGCTGCATGAACAAGACTCCTGACCCCTCCCCCCACCCCCTTATTTACAGACATAATATTTTCCTCTGTAGTGCTGTGTTGTTATGGGGACATATTATTGTGTGACCCGGGTGGTGGCTCCACCTTTCCGGTTCCACTGCCACCTGGGGTATAAAAGGGCTGTGAAGGAGAGGAGCGGTCTCTTGGCCTCCTCTCTGCCTTACGGCAGCGCTTGTCTTGTGAGAGTGAGTCACAAATAAAGCTGTGCCAGTTCAACGCTCAGTCTCGTCCTTGGCTCCTATTACCGACATAACATTTGGCGACGATGGTAAAAGTATGGACGCAGGGGTTACATCAATTTGGCCATTTTTGGAGCTTCCCAGTGAGCCGCCCATCCCTTGGGCAAGGTGGTTCGCCGCTTTTCAAAATTATTTAGTGGGAATGGACCTTGGAAGACTGGAGAAGTTGGGGGCATGGGCACTATTGGTTGACAACCTATGAATGGAAGGACAACTTATCCTTAGTACTTTAAGCAAGGGTGATAGCTTTGAAGAAGTGGTTGAGCTAATGGCGCAACATTTTCGCGCCCTGGAAAACGTCATCGTCCAGAGAATCCAGTTTCAGCAGCACCACCAGTGGACTGGCGAGTCAGTGCAGCAGTATATAGTAGACCAACGTCAGCTGGCCAAGGACTGTCAGTTTGGAGCATTGGAGGAAGAGATGGTCGGCAACCAGTTGGCGGAACATACTGTTTGCCTGGCAATGAGGTTGAAGCTCCTCACATACTCGGGCGAGCTGACGTTAGCCACGTCTATCGAGTTAGTTCAACAGTTTGAGGCGGCAGACAAGCTATCACGGGAGCTTGGCGAGAAAGCGTCACATCGCCATTTTGAACCACAGTCGACGGCACAGGCAGTGGACCCGGACAGCGACGATGGCATGGAGGACGATCAAGAATACGCTAATGCTGTCAGGATGAGGTCCACCCCAGGATCATCCAGGTGTTTGGGTTGTGGGTCCACCAAGCACCGTTATAAGGTCAGAGAGTGTCCGGCAAGAGGAAGATGCTGCGGAAAGTGCAGACTCCTGCATCATTTTGCCAGGGCATGTTACAGGTTTGAGTGAGGGGATCTGAGATGCAACGAGGACTCCCCCTCTCCAACTCCCACGGTTATTCACACAGTATCCCCAAGTACCGACGGCTGTTCCTACTGTATGGTGGAACTGGATGGGGTAACGGTGCCGTTGCTGATTGACAGAGAAGCAGTGAGATCCTTGTTGAATTGGCCAACCGTGAGGCATTTCTTCCCACAGTATAGAGTGAGAGGTAATTCAGCACCACTGTGTGAATATGGTGGAGGAAGATTGGCCACGGTGGGATCGGTGGGACTGACGGCTAGGTACAAGTCGGCGGAAGTGTCCAGCTTGAGGTTCATCGTGACTCCCCATGGAGAGAACATTATGGGATGTGATTTGTTTTATGGATTGGGCTTCACCATCACCAGCAACGTTGGAGAAGAATGGTTGTGCTGTGGTTTGTGGGACCGGCCGGTTCCACGAACAATGGACAGAGCTGTATGGGACAAACCTTTGCGTAGTATTCTGGACGATGAGCAGGACCAACTCCACCCAGGGCCATAGCGGGAGGGTCCCGGTGCCAGTGCCCAAGTAACCCTAGCTGAGGGAACTGGGTGGCACAGTGGGATGCCCGTGACAGTGGGTGGCGCCGAGTGGATGACCCATCCTACTCCCGGAGTTCGGCTGGAAGGTATCGGTGAGCAGGGGGTCACAACAGCTTCATCGGCAGCGAAAATGAAAGAAAGCGGGGCAGGACCAGTTGGCACGGTAAAACGACGTGCCAAACAGAGACACTGGAAGCTGAGTAGGGCCCCTCTGGGGGTTGTGGATGTGGTCCGACCCAGAGTGGAGGCCTGGTCGAGAGGTGTTCGGGACAAATGCCGATGAGAAGATGACTAGGGGCGGTGCAGGTGGTGGCTGTTGGAGAGGATGCCTACCTCCAGCTATCTGATGGCTTGTGGAGGCATCCTAATAAACTGCGGCACGTTCGAGAGGAGAAGGAGGTGTTTGGACCTCGATGTGGGTCGTCCCTGGGAACGAAGAAAAGAAGGTGCACTGGAGTGGAGCCGGCCGACAGTTTTCCAGGGGGTGGTTCCTCTCCTGGGGCAGGCTGATGGTGGGGCAGTGTATATGATGCATGGTGATGGAAATGGGGGATAACCGAGTTGTATATTAGTTCTGTTAATGGGATTGTTTTGTGTTTTATATTATTTATTTTAGGAACACGGCAGTTGTCTGTTTAGTGGACTGTTCTTTTAGTGTAGACAGCAAAATAATCCGTCTTGCCGTGTGGGGGTGGGACGGTAGTCCACCTGTTCCCCCCTAGTTTTAGTTGTTTTGAGTGAATGTGATAGGCTTTTAGGTATTTCTGTTTAGTTTTAGTGCGTGATTCAGGTTCCAAATTGGGAGGGTCTCGATTGTATGCATGTGTTTTGGACCTTTTTTTTTTAAGTGGGGGGGAAGTGTTGTGTTGTTATGGGGACATATTATTGTGTGACACAGGTGGTGGCTCCATCTTTCCTCTTCCGCTGCCACCTGGGGTATAAAAGGGCTGTGAGTGAGAGAGGCGGTCTCTTGGCCTCCTCTGCGCCTTACGGCAGTGCTTGTCTTGTAAGAGTGAGTCACAAATAAAGCTGTGTCCAGTTCAACACTCGGTCTCGTCCTTGGCTCCTATTACCGACATAACATGTAGGCTTTTATTATATCTTGGATATCAAAGGAAAACAATGTCAATGGCAGATTTTCTTGATGAAATATAGCCCAATGTGTTGGAGTGGATATTTTGGATGGAAAATGTATAGCAGTGAAACTGATTTTTTTTTAAAAAACAATTTGGTCAACATACTGATTATTGCTAAAACTTTCCGAGACTTTTTATGCAGTTCATACAGGAGGACATAATTCCTGGTCACACATTACTGTAGTAGTGACTGGTAATTCATGTACTGTAAGTGTTAGTTTAGAATGAGACACTGATTTCTGTCAAATATTCACACACTTCAGATTGTAGCAGAACCAACAGCCAAGCCAGAAGTCTGGGTGTGATTCTGAACTCAGACCTGAATTTTAACAGTCACATTAAGACAGGAGTGAAGTCAGCCTATTATCACTTAAAGAACACAGTGAGGATTAAAGGACTGATGTCTCAGCAGGACTGAGAAAAACTTGTCCATGCATTTTGTCACGCCGCGCCGCTCATCAGCGGCGCCACCTGCTCGCACACCTGCTCGTCATCAGCGGCGAGGGATATAAGCCGCCTCGCCCTGAGCTTCGGCCTGAAGCCGTCAGACTTCTTCATGCATCGCTGTGAGTTCATTCACCCTCAGCGGATTACTCCGGTAAGAAGACCTTACCTCCTTTTTTCCTCCCAAGTCTGCTCCCCTGTGCACAGGTGGATTCCCCGGCAGCGGACCACGCCTCTCCATCGCCTGTTCCTCGCTGCTGCACTGGGCGCTCCAGGTGGCTGTCTACCGGACCTCGTCCCTTGTTGTGCCAGTCATCCATCCTCTCCAAGGTTGTCCGGCTGTACAGCCTCCTGCCTCTGTGCCCGAAGCAGACGCCGCCATCAACACATTTACATCCCGCAGACACACATCCATACACTCCTGTTGTTAATAAACTATTTGAACTACTCTGAGCCTGTGTGTGTGCGTCTCCTGAGCCGTGCGTTATGTCAGTACGGCTTCAGCAGAGCGGCTCGGCAGATGGCGGGCTCGCACACCGGTTTTCCACTCTCGAGGCTCGAGTGGATCAGATAGCCTATCAGCAACAGGTGATTTTTAATCAGTTGTTAAGTATAACTAACCGGTTGGGCCGCTTGGACCCCCAACAGCCGTTCCCCCCGGCTCGTCAAGGTGGCGCGGCTCCTGCTGCTCCAGTGGCCGTCCAGCAGGGTCCGGGTGCACCGGTTTGGCTCACGCCCATTCCAACCCCCGCCCGCTTTAGCGGTAAGCTCGGCGGAGCGCGGGGGTTTATTATGCAGTGTGAGTCCGTTTTCCACCGTGTGCCCAGGGACTTTCCCTCAGATCATAGCCGAATTGGTTATATCGGGAATCTCCTGGAGGGGCGAGCATTAACATGGACCTACGCCGTAATGGCGAGGCCCAGTTATGCCACCCTCACATATGACCAGTTCGTGAGACGCTTCCTGGAGGTCTTTGACCATTCTCTTACCGAGACGGTTCAGGTCGATTGGCTTCTCGCCCTCCAGCAGGGAAGCCGGTTGGCAGCGGACTACGCGGTCGACTTCCGGGTAGCGGCGGAGGAATTAGGCTGGGAGGAACACTCCCTCTGTGGCCTTTTCCTCCGCAGTCTCAATGATGATCTGAGGGATGAACTGGCTGGGCGGGATATCCCTGAGACGCTAGCGGAGCTAACATCCCTAGCGATCAGTTTGGACAACAGGCTGCGCGAGTGCTCCTCGGGACGGAAGTCGTCTTCTTCTCGCCCTCGTGGAGCCTCGCCGCGCTTGTTCCAAGCTTGCCCCCTGGCGGCGCCGCCACCATCGTGCCCCGAGGAGTCGGAGCCGATGGTGACGGGCTGGACAAAGCTTTCCCCTGCGGAGAGACAACGCCGCCGTGAGTTGGATCTCTGCATGTATTGCGGAGATGACCAACACACGGTGAAGCTTTGTCCACAGAAAGCCAGTCGGCGGGGTCCGCGAGTCACTGTAGGGGGCCTCGAGGACGTCAACCGGTTAAGTTCTCTCACTCAATTGAAGCTGCCCATCCGTTTCTGCCACAACCCCACTGGGCATCTCACCCACGCACTGGTGGATTCGGGCACAGAAGGCAGCTTTATTTCACAAAGCCTGGCAACCCGATTGGGCATCCGCTGTCAGGCACTCAGGAACCCCATCTCCCTGGTCAATCTCTCTCGTGCCTCCCTTGGGAGAGTTACACACCAGACCATCCCCGTCCCGGTTATTATCTCTGGAAACCACCGGGAGGAGATGACCTTTTACGTCCTGCCCAACTCTGTGTCGCCCGTCATCCTGGGGTATCCCTGGCTACGCCTCCACAACCCTGTTCTGGATTGGAAGTCCGCCGGGGTGTCGGCATGGAGCACGTTCTGCATGGGCACCTGTCTTCAGTCCGCGGCCTGCTCTCCGTCCGCTTCTCCCCCTCCTTCGGACGCTGCACCCCCGGACCTGTCCCTGGTGCCACTGGAATTTCACGACCTGGGTATGGTATTCAGCAAATCCAAGGCGATGTCTCTCCCTCCTCATCGGCCCTACGACTGCGCAATCAATCTCCGCCAGGGGGCGCCCTTACCTTCTGGACGGCTCTACAGTCTGTCGGCGCCGGAGAAGGACACAATGAACACATACCTCAAGGAGTCGCTGAGTGCTGGGATAATCCGCCCATCGTCATCACCCGTGGGGGCAGGATTCTTCTTCGTCGGCAAGAAGGACGGATCCCTCCGTCCTTGCATTGACTACCGTGCTCTTAATGACATAACGGAGAAGGATCGTTACACCCTGCCCCTCATGGACACCGCTTTCCACTCCCTCCAGGGGGCGACTTGGTTCACCAAGCTGGATCTACGCAGCGCATACCACCTCGTCCGGATCCGGGAGGGAGATGAGTGGAAAACAGTCTTCCGTACCCCGAACGGCCACTTCGAATACCTGGTAATGCCGTTCGGGTTGACCAACGCTCCAGCCGTCTTTCAGCGCCTCATCAACGACGTCCTCCGGGATTTCATCGGCCTCTTTGTGTTCGTCTACCTGGATGATATACTCATCTTCTCCAAGTCCAGGGATGAGCACCAGGTCCACGTGAGGCGGGTCCTCCAAAGGCTGCTGGAGAACCGGTTATACGTGAAGGCTGAAAAGTGTGAATTTTATGCAAAGACAACATCCTTCCTTGGGTTCATCATCTCACACGACCAGGTGCTTCCGGACCCAGAGAAGGTGAAGGTGGTGGTGGAATGGCCTACACCTGCATCAAGGAAGCAGGTGCAACAGTTCGTTGGGTTTGCGAACTTCTACCGCCGCTTTGTCCCAAACTTTGGCACCATCGTCGGCCCGCTGACCCGCCTCACATCCCCTAAGGTTCCGTTCCGGTGGACCGAAGAGGCCGCAGCTGCTTTTCAGGCGCTGAAGGCGGAGTTCTCCTCCTCCCGGGTCCTTAGCCAAGTCAACCCTGCGCTGCAGTGCATCGTGGAAGTGGACGCTTCGGACACAGGAGTGGGGGCGGTGCTATCCCAGCGGTCGCCAGAGGACGGTATCAAACGGCCCTGCGCCTTCTTCTCCCGGTGCTTGTCCCCGGCGGAGAGAAATTACGACGTGGGTGACAGAGAGCTCCTCGCCATCAAGCTCGCGCTACAGGAGTGGCGTCACTGGCTAGAGGGGGCGGACCTGCCGTTCGTGGTCCTGATGGACCACAAGAACTTGGAGTGCCTTAGATCTGCCAGGTGCCTGAACGCCCGCCAGGCGCGCTGGTCCTTGTTCTTCGCCAGGTTCCAATTTACCATCACCTTCAGACCTGGCTCCAAGAACGGCCTGCCCGACGCCCTCTCTAGGCAGTTCGCCCCTGAGGAGTCGGAGGACACGGTCCACACCATCCTACCCAGGTCGTGCGTCGTGGGAGCCGTCAGCTGGGACATCAAGAGCAAGATCCGGAAGGCGCAGGAAGTGGAACCTGACCCTGGCGGCGGACCGGAGGGGAGGCTGTAACCACCTTGCCTGGGTTGAATACGCCCATAACACCGCTCGCCCTTCTGCCACAGGGATGTCTCCCTTTAAGGCGTCCCTGGGTTACGACCCCCCGCTGTTCCCGGCGCAGGAGAGTGAGGTAACTGTCCCCTCAGTACGGGCCCATCTCAGGCAGTTCCGCTCCATCTGGGCGTCAGCGCGCAATGCGCTTTTACGCACGGCGGAGTGCAACAGAACCGTGGCGGACCGGCACAGAAGACCTGCCCCGGCGTATAGAGTTGGGCAACAGGTCTACGTGTCGACCCAGGACGTGACCTTAAAGGGCGAGAGGAGGAAGCTGGCACAGCGCTTCATGGGTCCCTACCCCATCACCAGGATCGTCAACCCGGTGGCTGTGCGTGTAGCTATTCCCCCCTCCCTCCGCATCCATCCCACCTTCCACGTGTCCAAGGTGAAGCTGGCAGTCTCCGATCCCCTTTGCCCTCCTCCTGCTGCGCAACCCGCGCCCCGGATGATTGATGGCCATCCGGCCTGGTCCGTCGCCTCCATCCTGGACTCCCGGCGCCGGGGTCGTGGGTTGCAGTACTTGGTGGACTGGGAGGGCTATGGGCCTGAACATCGACAGTGGGTACCCTCGTCGTTTGTGTTGGACCCATCGCTCATCGCTGATTTCCACCGAGCGCACCCAGAGAAGCCATCGCCAGGAGGCGCTGCTAGAGGGGGGAGTACTGTCACGCCGCGCCGCTCATCAGCGGCGCCACCTGCTCGCACACCTGCTCGTCATCAGCGGCGAGGGATATAAGCCGCCTCGCCCTGAGCTTCGGCCTGAAGCCGTCAGACTTCTTCATGCATCGCTGTGAGTTCATTCACCCTCAGCGGATTACTCCGGTAAGAAGACCTTACCTCCTTTTTTCCTCCCAAGTCTGCTCCCCTGTGCACAGGTGGATTCCCCGGCGGCGGACCACGCCTCTCCATCGCCTGTTCCTCGCTGCTGCACCGGGCGCTCCAGGTGGCTGTCTACCGGACCTCGTCCCTTGTTGTGCCAGTCATCCATCCTCTCCAAGGTTGTCCGGCTGTACGGCCTCCTGCCTCTGTGCCCGAAGCAGATGCCGCCATCAACACATTTACATCCCGCAGACACACATCCATACACTCCTGTTGTTAATAAACTATTTGAACTACTCTGAGCCTGTGTGTGTGCGTCTCCTGAGCCGTGCGTTATGTCACATTTATCTTCACTAAGCTGGACTACTGTAACACTTTCCACAGGTCTCCCTAAAAAGTTCAGACAGTTGCAGTTAGTTCAGAACGCTGCAGCTCGAGTCCTCTCTAAGACGAAGAAAGTAGATCATATAACTCCAGTCCTCAGATCTTTACACTGGCTTCCTGTCTGTCAAATAACAGATTTCAAAATACTGTTGTGGGTTTATAAAGCTCTGAATGGTTTAGAGCCAAAATACATTTCAGATCTTCTGGTCCATTATGAACCATCCAGAACCCTCAGGTCATCAGGGTCAGGCCTACTATCTGTACTCAGAGTTAGAACCAAACATGGTGAAGCAGCGTTCAGTTTTTATGCACCTCAGAATCAGAATCAGAATCAGAATCAGAATGAGATTTATTGCCATTGTTCATGTAGTACACAAACTAGGAATTTGTCTCGGTGCAATGCTGCAACATTAAACATGGAGTAGCACTAAAGATAAAAATAAAAAACTATGCATGCAATAAAAGGAAGAATATGAATAAGTAATACTAATCTACGCGATTTTTAAATATATTAACAAGCAGCAGATATTGTGGAGTTCCATATAGTGCAGTCGGTAGTGCAAAAAGAAAACAGTGATAATTGTCATGAGTCCGGTTGAGCTGCTGTACGTAGTGCACGAGAGTCTAATAAGTCACTTAGTGTTCAGCAGTCTGATGGCAGAGGGAAAGAAGCTGTTCATGTAGCACATGTGGCACATGTGTAACACATGTGTTCATGTAGCACCTCACATGTGGAACATGGCAGCACGGTGGTGCAGTGGTTAGCACTGTGGCAGCACAGCAAGAAGGTCATGGGATCAATTCCACCCCTGACCATCCTGGGTTCAATCCCACCCCCAGACCATCGGTGACCCTTCTGTGTGGAGTGTGCATGTTCTCCCCGTGTCTGCATGGGTTTACTCCAGTTTCCTCCCACAGGCCAAAGACATGCAGGTTAAGTTAATTGATTTTGTATTTTTTTTGTATACTTTTATTGATCCCCAGAGGGGAAACTGAGGGTATCCACCTGGATGGATGAAGCAGCCACAGTACGGCGCTATCCCTTAACCATTCACACACACATTCACACTTAGGGCCACTTTAGAGTCTCCATTTAACCTAACCTGCATGTTTTTGGCCTGTGGGAGGAAACCGGAGAAATCCCGGAGTAAACCCACGCAGACATGGGGAGAACATGCAAACTCCACACAGATCACTGCTGGTCAGGGGCTGGGATCGAACCAGGGATCCCATGGCCAAGGGTGAGTTGCTGTGCTGCCGCAGTGCTAACCACTGCGCCACCGCACCACCCAACCGTCCTGGTCCTGATTTGGAATCCTGATTCTAAATTGTCCTTCGGTATGGATGTGAGAGTGAATGGTCTTTGGCTTTCTGTGTTGGCCCTGCGATGGACTGGCAGTCTGTCCAGGGTGTACCCTCTCTCTCACCCAAAAGTGCTGGGATAGTCCTCAGCCCCCCGCGACCCAAAAAGGATTAAGCGGTAGAAGATGGATGGGTGGATGGACATGTGGAACAAACTTCCAGAAAGCATCACGGCTGCTGAAACTCTCAGCTGCTTTAAATCGAGGTTAAAAACTTTTCTATTTGCCGCGGTGCACTGTAACTTTTATTTCTTGCACTTTTTCTGTCTTATTCAATTTTAGCTTGTTTCTGTTTCTCTTTAATTTATTTTTTTAGTTTGCTATTCTTATATTTTTTGATATACTTTCATAATGAAATTCTTTTGCATCTTGCTGTAATGCTTTAATATTTTATGTAAAGCACTTTGAATTGTCTTGTACATGAACTATGCAATACAAATAAAGTTGCCTTGCCTTGTAGTGACAAAAGTTACTGACAAAGGTCCCCGAAATTTTACACGATGTTAACCCAGGGTGTGTTTTTTAAAAACTCAGATAAAAGCACCCAGCCATACACAATGTAAAATAAGGGTAATGACTAATATATAAGTTATAGGCCGTGGACCACAGGGGTCTCACATGCACCCCCCAGTTTGGCTCATGCTTTTTTGGAAGTCTTGGTATGTCTACAGTTCAAGGCTGACTGGTAACAGTGTATAAACTGGGATGCTCTACCAACTTTTAACACATTTTCAAAGATACTCTCATGTATGGAAACAACACCCACAAATTCACATTTCTTTATATCTTTTGTTTTTCTGTTGATGCACTTTCTTGGCTTAGCAGCAGTCCCTGCTGGTGGGCGTGGCACTGGCAAGAAGCACTGAGGAAGGCATGTACTTCACGTTTGAACCTCTGTTGATCTTCATTTAGAGCTATCTCCTCCAGCAAGCTGTTCCACAGCTTGATGGTAGCAGGGAGGAATGTCCGCTTATGGCCTGATGTGCTAGACAGAGGTTCTTCTGGAACTGCACTGTGGTGATTTGTATTCTGGCAAGTTTTGCATCTCGCCACTGGTGGTGAGGGCAGCATGTTGTTAAGCAGGGCCGGTGCCTTCCTATGGTACATCCTGCGAAGGAGAGTCAGGGCACCCATCTTACGATGGTGGTTTAGTGGTTGGATAACTTTTTCGTGTCTACCTTGAGAGAGGTTGATGATCTTGACGGCTCTTTTCTGGATGGCATCCAGTCAAGCTAGGCATGTTGGTGATCCACCCATCCAAATGGAAGATGCATATTCCAGCTTGGACCAAACCCTGCTCTTATAGATTGTTGCTCTCTGAGGGAAATCTAAGTACCTGGCTACTCTTCTCAGAAGGCCCAGGCTTTTGCCTGCTTCCGTGGCCATCTTGGTGATGAGATGGGACCAGAAGAGGTCTTTCCGGTTAGTTATCCTGAGTAACTCCTCTATGTCAACCTCTGATAGGACGAAGTTCATGAAGGACAGTGGTGGATGACTGTTGCTGGCATCTTTTAACCGGGAGACTGTGATGGATTTGCACTTGGCAGAACCAAAGAGAACGTTCCACTTCTTTGCCCAGGTGTCTATTTCTTCAAGGTCATCATTTAGAGCAGGGGTCACCAACTAAAACTGCAAAAGGTCCAATAAGTCAGTCCTCCTCCCCAGCCGAGGTCCGAACTAGGTGTGATAATCTTTAGGCATCTCATGATTCGATTATGATTTAGAACTGCGACTTGATTCTAAAACAATTCTCAATGCATCTTGATGCATTTTTTTTTTCTAATCAAGATTTTTCCCTCCCACTGTGTGACAACTTGGCCCTTTTAAAGCAAAGTATTTGCAACGACCCATGAATTTACTTCCATCTTTTATTAAAACAAATGGAAGAAAAATCTGACACATGGTGAGCAGTGGTGGCCTAATGTGGACTGGTAAGTGGAGGGCTGGGGGTTTGATCCCTGGACTGGCAGGATTAGATCTGGGTGGGACAGATAACATAGCAGTGTTTGCCCCACCCTTCCTTAACCTGTTTTGCCCTTGAGCAAGGCCCTTAACCCCAACTGTTCCAGTGGAGCTGCTCAGCGGCTACAGGTCAGTCTGTGGTTGTACTGGGCAGCTTCCTGGTGTGAGTGTGAAAGAAAGAAAGAAAGAGAGGTTGCCTCTCAATGGAATTGCCCTGTATAAATAAAGGTTAAATAAAAAACATGGAGAAATTTATCTCAAAATGTGCTTTTAAGAACTGTCATCCTTTCATTGACATTCTTTCAGAAGACCACAGCTGTCTCCAGACAGGCCAATATCATTTAACTTGCTTTCACATATTATTTTATTCAGCTCCTGTTTTAGCTGGTTTTAGCTCTACATTAATTTTTAAACACAAAACAATATTAAAATGAGTTCTTTGTTCAATTTCAAACTAAACGTAATAAAATCCTAAAAAAAATGTGTTACAGGAGAACGCAAACTAATTTGTATTGCATTTAAAAAAAAAGATTAATATTTTTAAAAAAAATTCACAAAAAGTCCACCTCTATACAATATTTTCAGTGCAGAAAAAACGGTTTCAACCTAAGACAAAAAAATGGACACAAAATATAATTTCAGGACACAGAATATAATTCCACTGGACAGAATTCCTCCAACATTTTTTAAAAATCTCCACTGTTGTAGGATGTGTCTCTTTTATGTGTTTAGATAGGACAGCTCAGTGCGTGAACGTGAGTGAGTGAGTGCGTGCGCGCAGCCGAGGCGCGCCCGCCCCGGTGTGTGTGGAATGGCCCCGAGAGCGAACGGTGTGTGATTTGGTGCGGGTGAGTAGAAAGGGAGTGAGGCGACCGGAGCAGGTAGAATTTGTCGCTAACAACACTGCGGTATAAAAATAAAGCCCCAACGCTTCAGCCAAACAGCCTGTGCTTCTGTGTACCACCATATCCTTTTCTTTAACAAGAGTGAGGTTTACTCGGGAGTTGATCCCGGAGGAAGAGCTGCCTCCGGCCCTGGAGAAGACAGATCTCCCCTGTGTCCCCCAACCACGGTTAGGAGACGAAAGGCAGGAACGGTCAACACTGGCGACCACGAAGGGACTGTCACGTTGTTAAGAGGGTGGTGAGTACAGAGAGAAAAGGACAACAATAACTAGGCCGAGTGACTGTTATAGCAGCTAAGCTAGTGCGACATGGCGGCCGCTCGCTATCCCGCCGATATTCATATGCAAGAAACGAGCTGCTCGAACCCGTTCATGTCGCTGGGTAGTGATCGGGAATGCAGACGGGGTACTGTGGAGGCTCATGAATGTCGGGCTGAGACGAAGTGTGGGCATTATAACCCATTTTTGTGTGATGAAAGCTGCACGGGCACACTTGTTGATGGAGAGGATTTGTTCACGCCATTCGGCAGCCCCGCTCAATTCGCCCCCACGAATCCCCTTTTCAGAGCCGACAATCAAAGCCACGCCCCCGTGGGAGGCCTAGACGTTTACGTGCCCCCGAATCCTGCTCCAAACACATTATTAAAGTTGTATTATGCAGATACAAACCCCTTTGCCACGGCTCACATGAGAAGCTTTGTACACAGCACACCGGCTACTTCCAAGCCCAAAGCAGGTACGCTCCCCATGTCTACTCCTTACATCAATTCAGAGGATACTGATAAACAGGGGCATTCACCATTGAGCCATTCCTGTCACTCACATACACATGAGAGCCGCTCTGCGCCCCGTCAGCCTCTTACATCGGACAGTGATGAGGACTATGATCCCAAAGAAAGAGTCCCCACTCTACGTCCAGGCCAGTATGACGGCAGCACACCATGGAGAGAGTTTCTGCACAGATTTGAGAGCTGCGCAGAGGCAAATCACTGGTCAGAAAAGACAATGGCCATCCAGCTGAAATTCTGCCTTGTTGGAGCTGCAGGCGCCATCAGCCACAGAAACCCTCGTTCATCCAAATGGGACTACCGCCGCCTGCTGGAGGAGCTCGAAACTGCATACGGCCCTTCCTCATATCACTCAGCAGCTGTGGCAGTGGAACTGAGGCAAAGTGTACGCAAATTTGGTGAGGCCCTTCATGTGTTCAGAGATGACATTTATGGGAAAGTAGCTGTAGCTTATGGAAATTGGCCAGAGGCCGAGCAAGATGCTATAGCTGTTGAAGTTTTCACAAATGGCCTGGGCGATGCAGAGCTAATCCAAGAACTATTAGAAGAATGTCCAGCCACACTAGCCAGAGCTTATGAGATAGCCCATCGCCATGAAACCACAAAGAGAGCTGCGTCCTATATCACCAGCGTCATGCAGCTAGGGGCCCGTAACCTCACTGAACGCAGGCCCCGGGCCGCTGTTGTCAGAGAAAGAGACGAGAATGAGACTGTAACTGCCACTATACATGCAGCTAGCTTCTCACCCAATCGCTTTGCCCCACACACGTCTGCAAAAACACCAGGGCAACACAAGAACTTTAAAAGGGGTGACATTCGCTGCCATAATTGTAAGGGCTGGGGTCACAAACAGAGCCAGTGTTCATCCCCTCAAAGAAGTGCAAAGACTTTCATTCCAAGCACTCCCAAGGGAAGCCCACAGGCCACTGTGCTCCACTTTAAAGGCCAGAATCGTGGCATGAGCATCCACATGCGCATATATGAACTGGAGGTGTGCGCAGTCTTGGACAGTGAAGCGCGGAGGAACGTGCTGCCCCTTCACCATTACAATGCCATTCACCAAGTCATGAGACCCCCACTACAGTCATCCGTCGTCGAGACTCTGCTTGGGGTGGGACCAGGAGACGTGCTTGTGTGTGGTGAGGCCAAAATACCTGTCAGTATTAACAACTGGCAAGTTGAAGTGGACTTCCTCGTGGCGGACATAACGGGCAATGAAGTACTGCTAGGCCACCCATTCCTCACCCAAGCTGAGGCCCGCCTTGATTTTGGTAAGCGCCACGTAGTTCTGTTTGGAGAAGAAGTGCCATACTTTCACCCAGAGACTGTCCCAAAGTCGCATGCTGTGAGAGTAGCCAGAACTGTCGTGGTTGAACATGGACAAGAGTACCTAGTCAAGGGCACTGTGCCTTGTGGCAAAGCAGCTCAGGGAGACATGATGCTCAGCCCCACAAAAGGCTTTGTTGAGAAGCACAAAATACTCATTGCCAGGGTCCTAGTCAACGCTCAGCCCACTAATGTTGTTCCACTACGCCTCTTTAACCCTGGCAACAAGGCCGTCACTATTAAAGAAGGTGCCATTGCAGGCCTCCTCCAGCCAGCTGAAGATCTTCCCCTGCCCAGTGCCTCCATGGCGGCAGACTTCCCAGCTAGCTCCCCTGCAGTCCCAGACCACCTCCAGGAGCTCTATGCCCAGAGTTCCACCGAGCTTAATGACAATGAAAAACTTGAACTGTCTAACCTGTTGTGTGCCTATGAAAATGTGTTTTCCAGAGGGCCCGGTGACCTGGGACGGACCAGTCTTGTGCAGCACGACATCATAACCCGGCCTGGAGCTCCTGTGAAGCAGCCCCCTCGTCACATGGCTGGAGAAATGCAGCAACACGCAGACCAGCAGATGCATGAGAACCTCCAGAACGGCCTCGCCACCCGCAGCCACAGCAGTTGGGCCTCACCAATTGTTATGGTACGTAAAAAGGATGGAACTTACCGTCTTTGTATAGACTATAGAACACTCAACGACCGCACCATCACTGACGCGTACCCGCTACCCCGCATCCAAGACACATTAGACACCCTCGCCACCGCCAAATGGTTCAGCACCTTGGACCTTGCTTCAGGTTATTGGCAAGTCGAGCTGACTCCAAGAGCTCGCTGCGCAGCCGCCTTTTGCACCCGAAATGGGCTGTTTGAATGGAACGTTATGCCGTTTGGGTTATGCAATGCGCCAGCGACGTTCCAACGCCTTATGGACCGCGTCCTTGCCGGCATGCAGTGGGAAACCTGCCTCGTCTACTTGGATGACATCATCGTGCTGGCCGAGGATGTGTCCAGGATGCTGCAGCGGCTGAGTCAGGTGTTCCAGAGACTTAAACATGCAAACCTCAAACTAAAACCAGCCAAATGCTGCCTCTTCCGCCGCCAAGTGGCTTATCTAGGTCACATTGCGTCCGAGCACGGTGTAGCCACTGACCCCAATTATGTCCACAAAGTCCAAGCTTGGCCCACTCCCACATCAGTCCAAGAGGTCCGACGTTTCATTGGCCTCGCCTCCTACTATCGCAGGTTCGTGAAAGACTTTGCCTCCATTGCCGAACCGTTACACAACCTGACAAGGAAAAACGCACATTTCCAGTGGCACGCTGAACACCAAGCTGCTTTCAACACGCTCAAGCACCGCCTCACCACAGCCCCTGTCTTAGGCTACCCAATGGACCATGGTGAAATGATCTTGGACACCGATGCTAGTGACACAGGCATCGGCGCCGTCCTCTCACAGATGCAGGATGGCGCGGAACGTGTGTTGGCATACGGCAGCCGCAAACTAGCCAAAGCTGAACAGAACTATTGTACTACAAGACGAGAGCTGCTAGCCACTGTCGATTTCACGTCACATTTTCAGCAGTATCTACTTGGGTGGCCTTTCAAAGTACATACCGACCACAGCAGCCTGCGTTGGTTAACCCTAATGAAAGAGCCAGAAGGTCAGTTAGCCAGGTGGCTTGAGAAGCTAGCAGAGTACGAGTTTGAAATCATTCATCGCCCAGGTCGCTTACACACTAATGCTGACAGTCTGTCCCGCAGGCCCTGCCGCCAGTCCTGTCCTTGTAAAATGCAGGACCCCTCCTCACGGCCGAGAATCACAAACCACCAAGCCATTCAGTGTGAATTGGACTCCGACACCAGCTCCCTGTCGCTGAGTCCGGTGGGGGTAGAGACATGCCCTACAACTACAGCCGTGAGTCCGGTGGGGGTAGAGACATGCCCTACAACTACAGCTGTGAGTCCGGTGAGGGTAAGTGCAGACAGCTTTACCAATACAGACACTTTAAAACAAAAAGAGACAATTTATGTGACGAATACAAACAAGACCACACTGTTTCCTGGCTGGACTATGGAAGAGTTGTGCCAGGCCCAAGCCGCTGATACAGACATTGCACCAATAAAAGCTTGGCTAGAGGCCAGCAGTGAGCGCCCTCCCTGGACCACAGTCACCCCTTGCAGTCCAGCCACCAAAACATACTGGAGCCAATGGAAAAGACTGTATTTCCGAGATGGAGTTCTGGTCCGCCATTTTTACTGTCTGGACGACACACAGTACTACCCCCAAATTGTCCTGCCACGCAAAATGCAACCCGACGTCATGCGCCAGATGCACGAGGGGCCAATAGGTGGACATTTTGGTATTGAACGGACTGTGGCCAGACTTCAAACCAGATACTACTGGTACCACATGAGAGAAGACGTGGCCCTCTGGTGCCGGACTTGTACCAACTGTGCATGCAGAGCCAGACCCCACAAAACGCCACAAGCGCCCTTGGGAACTGTCAGGGTCGGAGCCCCCATGGAGCGCATTGCATTGGACATTATGGGCCCACTCAATGAGACGGAACGCAAAAACAGCTATGTGCTCGTAATACAGGAGTATTTCACAAAATGGGCTGAAGCATTTCCTATTCCAGACGAAAAGGCTGTCACTGTGGCACGCGTTGTTGCAACAGAATGGGTGTGCCGCTTCGGAATGCCTCACTCTTTGCACAGCGACCAAGGGCGCAATTTTGAATCAGAGGTGTTTCAAGAAATGTGCCATCTATTTGGCATTGAGAAAACCCACACTACGCCATTCAGACCACAGTCAGATGGCCAGGTTGAGCGTTTCAATGCCACACTTCAAAAGATCCTGGCTGCTACTGCTACGCTGTCACTGGGATTGGGACCTGATGACCCCATATGCAGTTATGGCCTACAGAGCGACCAAGCACAGTGCTACTGGTTTTACCCCCAACTATATGATGTTCGGACGTGAAATAAATGAGCCAGTGGACCTTGTAGCTGGTCTGCCCCCGGACTCTGACCATGCACCTTCAGCCCCAGAGTATGTGCAACAAATACGCGGGCGGCTGGAGCTGGTTCACAACATTACTCGAGAAGCCCTGGGTGAGTCAGTCACACGTGCAAAAAGACAATATGACAAAAACGCTTGCCACACACAGTACAAAGTCGGAGACGCAGTGTGGTACCTCATCAAAGGAACACGGCATGTCAAAAACAGAATCAAAAAGTTCCTCCCCTCCTACGAAGGACCCTTCTTTGTTATGGGACAGCTGGATGATCTAGTCTACCGGATCCAAAAGAGCCCCAGAGCCAAAGTCAAAGTCGTCCACCATGACCAACTGAAACACTACCGCAGCCGTGAGCAGCTGGACAACACTTGGGTCTTGGACCAAGCCCAGAGCTGGACACCTTCTAAGATCTTGCCACCAGCTGTGTAGGGGGACCCAGCAGACCAGGACCTCAGCCTGTACAACCTGTTCGCTACTGCCTCCAGTGATGGCCCCAACAATTCCCGGCCGTCTACTCCACCTACTAATGCTCCCAATGTGATCGGGTCTCTTCCATCTACTCCTTCCCATGTGATATTTGACCATGGTGGGAGTGCGGTGGGAGAGCCACACCATCAGGCTCAGCACGTGTCACGGCCCAAACGTTGGCACAGAGGACCGGACCGTTACGGGGACTGGGTTACTGAATGAGCCAACTGTAGTGGTTCATGTTTGCACTAGAGACTCTCCAGTTTACATTTTTAGACTCTAGTCCAGTTATAATGTTCTATACGTTTGTTTTTTTTTTTTTTAAAAAAAGGCTGAAAAGACAATGCTTTTATATACCTACATGCACTTTGTTTCATTTGAATGTATTGTATTTTGATTAGTTAGACAGTATTACTCCCGGTCGCCAAGAAATAGATTTTAAAAAGTATAATGTACTCCTTGTTCAGTTAGAATCAATTGTGTTCCCATGGATTTGTCCCTCATGTTTTCACTGCTAAATGAGCTAATTTCTTTTTCACTGCATAGACACTTGTCATTATAGTATAACCTACCTATTTGAATCCCTGTAATATAATGGACACTGCTATCTCTTCACATTTTTTTTTAATTAGGTCTACAGATATAGAGATTGTGCACCAATTTTATATTGTTTGAATGGAATGGAATTAGTATTAATTGCCAGTCCATGGTGGGGGTAGTGTTGTAGGATGTGTCTCTTTTATGTGTTTAGATAGGACAGCTCAGTGCGTGAACGTGAGTGAGTGAGTGAGTGCGTGCGCGCAGCCGAGGCGCGCCCGCCCCGGTGTGTGTGGAATGGCCCCGAGAGCGAACGGTGTGTGATTTGGTGCGGATGAGTAGAAAGGGAGCGAGGCGACCAGAGCAGGTAGAATTTGTCGTTAACAACAGTGCGGTATAAAAATAAAGCCCCAACGCTTCAGCCAAACGGCCTGTGCTTCTGTGTACCACCATATCCTTTTCTTTAACAAGAGTGAGGTTTACTCGGGAGTTGATCCCGGAGGAAGAGCTGCCTCCGGCCCTGGAGAAGATAGATCTCCCCCAACCACGGCTAGGAGACGAAAGGCAGGAACGGTCAACACGACAGTAAACTCTGTCACAGCATGGATGGAGCGGTAACTCCGTGGTTATAGGGAGAGGGGAGGTGGAACTTTTTATGTTCAGTAACACACGGAGCTTTTACTGAGTTTGTAAGTGGTACCTGTTATGTCTGTATATGGAGCCAAGGACGAGGCCAGGTGTCAAACTGAACACACGTTTATTAAGGAGGCACTACACAGCACTGGCGCAGCCGTCAGGCAGTAGAGGTGGCAAAGAGACCGCCCCTCCTGCCCGCTGCCCTCTTATTACCGCAGGTGGTGGCGGAACCAGAAGGTGGAGCCGCCACCCGTACCACACAAGTATGAGACCAAACTCTAACACAACATTCTTCTCCTCCCTTCACAAAAGCCAAAAACACACACACAATTCGGACCCACCCTATTTTGGAACCCAAATCACGCACTAACAGCAATGATAAAAACACAATACAAATGGCCTAACTCAGTCATTCCAAAATAACTAAAACTAGGGGAGACAGGTGGACTGCTGTCCCACCCCACACGGCAAAGCAGATTATTCTGCCGCTTAAACTAAATGAGTCCATGTAAAACTAAAATGTTGCCGTGTCTCCTAAACTAAAATAAAACAAATTAATCCCAAAACTACATACATAGAAACAACAAAACATTCTGAACACCAGCATAACCTCCAACTTATAATATACACACAATAAAACATTCCAAATACATGCACATTAATCAACCTATGTACATACAGCCGGAGAAAACAAGTCAGTGGGCCCCCTGGACCACCCTGTCATCAGTCCGCCCCTGGAGGCAGCCAGCCTCCCGGGCCGCAGCAGGTCACTTCAGCACCGGTGCACCTCCTCTTCATCACCACCAGCTGCTCCACTCGTTCAAGCCCACGTCCCTCAGTTCCCTCCCTGGAAAGCCGCAGCTTGTTCGGGTGCCCCCCATGAACCATCTGGCAGCTGGAGAGGAGCGTCTCCCCGTCGGGCCACAACGCGTAACCGTCCCTGGTGCTCCTCCAACTGCCGACCAGCCCGTACCTGCCATGGTTACCTCTCCTCCCGAATCCAGTCCTTGACCCCCAGAGGGGTTTTGTTCGGCTTGCAGGGTCTCTGCATGGCACGTTGTTCTACCATGCCTATCGGTCCAGCCCCGACCTCTTTTAACTTTGCTGCCGCCGTCACCATTGTGACTCCTTGTTCACTGGTACCTTCCAGCCGAAATCTGGGAACAGATGGAGCCAGCCACTCGGCGCCACCTGCCGTCACAGGTGACCCGCTGTGCCGCCCAGTTCTCTTGTCCAGGGCTACTTGGGCTCTGACACAAGAACCGTCCTGTGATGGCCCTGGGTGGGGTTTGTCTTGTTCACTCTCCAGGGTGCCAGGCAGTTCCTCATCACACACTGCGCTGTCTACCACTCTCAGGATTGGACAGCCCCACATCTTGGCTGATTTGCGCCGAGCCGTCGGTTCCAACATTCCCACCGTGGCCAGCCATCCTCCTCCACAACCACAAAGCGGCACCGGGTCGCTCTCAATTCTGATGTGTGGGGAAAAACATCTCACAGTCGTCCAATCCAGCATGGAGCCCACCGTTCCTGCACCAATCCACAACAACACTTCCATCTAGTCCAACTCCATCATACAGTATGCGTGACTGCTGATGTTCGAAGACACAGCATGACCAACTGTGAGGGCGCAAGAGTCCCCCTTGTGCCACAGACCTCCTCACTCGGATCTGTGGCATCCCCTGGTGACATGAAGCAAGTAGCCACACGTGCCACAGTGCTCCGCTCTTGTCAAACACTCTCCGTCTCTGAAACAGTGCTTTGTGGACCCACAGCCCTCACCTTTGGGCTTTCCTGGGGCAGACCTCAAATTCACAGAGCTGGTGTCGTCCTCCATGCTTTCCATACTCACCGGGTCCACTGCATGCGCAGTCGGCAGTGATTCCAGATGTCGGTGCAACAAGTACTTATTCAGCTCCAGTGACAGTTCATCCACAGCTTCCAGCTGATGAGCTAAGCCCGATGACTGTGGGCAGCGTCAGTTTGCCCGAAAACGCAAGCAGCCTCGACCCCACCGTAGCACTGTTGGAATACTCCGCCAACTGGTCGCGAATCACCTCCTCTCCCAATAATCCAAACTGGCACTCGCTGACCACAAGCTCCAAGTCTGCCATAAAGCACTGAATAGACTCGCCCGCCCGTTGGCGGCGCTGTCAAAACAGAATCTTGGCAAAAATAGCACAACATTAGCTCAACCACTGTAGCCAAGCTATCACAGTCAGTCAGTGTGTTCAGAACACGCTGTACTGCCATCTCAGGATTGTGCACCAACAACTCACGTACCCACAACCCCTCCAGCTTCCCGAGGTCCAGCGTCACCACATACGTCCGGAAAATGGCGCACCACCTCGGCCAGGGGACCGGTGGCTTGCCGGAGAGCTCCAAAAACGGCCAAATTCCAAACCCACATGCTTCCACACCTTGTTTTAATCCACTTTTATCCTCGTTGCCAAATGTTATGTCTGTATATGGAGCCAAGGACGACGCCAGGTGTCAAACTGAACACATATTTATTATAGAGGCACTACACAGCACTGGCGCAGCTGTCAGGTAGAAGAGGTGGCAAAGAGACCGCCCCTCCTGCCCGCTGCCCTCTTATAACTGCAGGTGGTGGCGGAACCGGAAGGTGGAGCCACCACCCGTACCACACAAATAAGAGACCAAACTCTAACTCAACAGTACCAGCGAAGGTACTCTACATTCAGTTTAACAGCAACTCTTTTTTTTTGTGGGTACAGACCTGAAAGGTCTGTTTGAGGTGGATGTACTGGCTGTCATCTTTGTGTGTGTGTGTGTGTGTGTGTGTGTGTAGCAAACCTGATTTTGCAACCCGCTGTATACTCTCTGGAGCGGTTGGAGCCGCAGAGTCTCTGCAAAGAATTCGTGGGACAGCGAAGATGGAGCCAGCTTGCAGTGTGCAGCAGGAGTAGCATGCCCAAGGGCTCGCGCCATAATCTGTTGGATGGTTGCTGATGCAGCAGTCCGGTTCTGCTTTTTCCACCTTTTTCCCCCACCAAAATAAAAGTCTCCCTTTTCCCAAAATTGTATCAAAAAGCTTCTGGGTCCGGACAGAAGACTCTAGGGGTCCGGATCCAGACCGGAGTCCACCAGTTGGTGACCCCTGATTTAGAGAGTTGGCAGCTGTCACCCTCAGTTTTCTGTCTTTGAGTATGCTGAGGAGTCATCCACGTACAGTATTGCTGGATTTTGCAGCTTCACTGGAAGATCATCAATGAAGATAATGAAGAGCAGAGGGCACAGGATTGATCCCTGAGGCACTCCTGCATTGATGTCTTTGGCACTAGATGTGACTCCATTGATAGTGAGTTTTAATACCCTGCCAGACAGGTAGCTTTCCATCCACTTCAGGAGCATTCTACTGAGCCCTATAGCTTATAGCTTAGCAAGAAGACCTGGGTGCCACACCTGGTCAAAAGCAAGGCTAATATCTAGGCATATGAGACGTCCTTCCTACTGGTTATGTAGAGCATCATGAAGAATCTGTGTGATGTATGTTAATGCATCTGTGGTGGAATGGTTAGCTCTGAATCCAAACTGTTTGTCTGAGATTAGGTGGTGTTTATATATGAATTTCCATAGAGCCTTGAAAATGACCATTTCCATGAATTTGTTCATGATACTGAGGAGAGAGACTGGCCTGTAGTTGTTGGGGTCATGCTTGTCTTTTTTCTTATAGCAAGGGATCATATGGGCTATTTTCCATTGTTGTGGCATGCACTCATTCTTGAACCATATCTGGAATAATCTTGCCAGTGGCTTTGCAAGTTCTGGGGCACACTGTCGTAGGACTCTGGCAGGAATGGAGTCAGGACCTGTTGTTTTGGTTATATAAAGCTTCATGAGTATATTTTTTTTTATCTTCTTGGGCCAGATGATGCAGTGTATGGTTTTCTTGATAAGTCTTCCTGTGTGCCTTCCTTATCTTCCTGTGGTATGGTAGACTTGTCAGCAAAAATTTCCACAAAACAGCTTTCTCACAAGACTGTATGTGGGATTTGTTGTTGTGGTACAGAAGTGGAATGTCACACTTGGCCCCACTTGCTCCCAATGCCCATTTATTTTAAGACAGCCTAGAAACATAATCTTGGTGTCTAAATCTACATTTTTGGGGTCAAAGAATTCATTTCTGAAATTATTGAGAGCGTAAATGTAATAATTTTCATCTAACCCGAGATGACTCCCATAAAAAAGGGATTATAATCATAATTCTTTCATTGTTTTAACCTGGTGTCAGGGAACAACCTTCGGTTGGCAGGAAGGATGACTCCTTAGGCAGGATAGGACTTTAAGTGAAAAAAAATGATTTATTAATAATCTAAATTAAACAGTACAGCATGGGGGCTGAGAACAAAGAAGCTGGCTTGGCTGGTAACACACAAATGATGAGAATGAACCAAAAGAAAAGTCCTGTAATGATGCCACATAGAACTGAAAAAACAAACCCAACATATAAAGGGTAACTGATAATTAACTAACACAGGACAGGTGGGGACAAATCAAGAACTAACTGATTAGATAGATAGATAGATAGATAGATAGATAGATAGATAGATAGATAGATAGATAGATAGATAGATAGATAGATAGATAGATAGATAGATAGATAGATAGATAGATAAATGCTTACTTTTATTAATCCCCATAGGGAAATTCTGTTATCTCACGGCACCCAATATATATAACAAAACATCATTAAGAATATATGTATCACCTAACATATATCAATAAATAAGATAAAATAATGCATAACAGCATATATTATATTTAGTCCATTCCAGACAATCTGGCAGGCATTCTATATGATGGTGGTGGTGATGGGTGGTAGTGTCAAGGATCTCTGCCTTCCAGGATACTGTTAAACATCCTGATGGCTGTTGTAACAAAGGATCTCCTGTACCGTTCAGTCCATGAGCGCAACGAGATCAACCGCTTACTACAGCCGCTTCTCTGTCCTACCAAGAAGTAATGAAAGGGGTGGTTGGCATTGTTCATTATAACCCACAACTTGTCGCTCATCCTCCTATCCATCATAACCCCCAGCAGGTCGAATTTCCTCCCCACTACTAAGCCAGCCTTCTTGACCAACCTATCCAATTGTCTGGTGTCCCTTGCTGTTATGTTGCCTCCCCAACAAACAGCCTCATAAAAGATGACACTCGCGACCACAGTCTGATAAAACATAGTCAGCATCTCCCTGCAGACATCAAAAGACCTAAGTCGCCGCAGAAAAAACAGTCTACTCTGTCCCTTCCTGTAGAGCGCCTCCGTGTTAGCAGACCACTCCAAGTTACTGTCCAAGTACATGCCCAGATATTTACAGGTGTGTACTATCTCAAATGGTTCACCCTGAATAGTAACAGGCTGCAGGGGAGACTTGGACCTACGAAAATCCATGACCATCTCCTTGGTCTTAGTGGTGGTCAAAAGCAGGCCATTCCTCTCACTCCAAACACAGAAGGCATCAACCAGGCCTCTGTACTCCATTTCCTGTCCCCCCTGCACACATGCTACAATAACTGTATCATCAGAATACTTCTGAATGTGGCATGACTCTCTGTTGTAATTAAAGTCTGATGTGTACAGGGTGAACAGGTACGGAACCAGGACTGTCCCCTGTGGAGCCCCCGTGCTATTTTCCACAATCCTTGAGACACAGCACCCAAGTCTGACAAACTGTGGTCTTCCCGTCAAATAGTCAGTGATCCAGGAAATAAAGGAGGGCTCCTCCCCTATCTTCTCAAGCTTCTTTCTCAGCAACAAAGGCTGGATGGTACTGAAAGCTCTTGAAAAGTCAAAGAACATAATCCTCATCTGGCTCCCCAGCTCATCCAAGTAGAGGATTCTTCTTCTTCTTCTTCTTCTTCTTTTAGATTTGATTGGCGGTTGGCAACCAGCCTACAGGTGCATTACTGCCATGTTTTCACACATCACTCTATATATAATTCAAGAAATCTCTGTGACGATGTAACGATGGATGTGACAATGTCACAATTAGAGGATGGCATCATCCACTCCAATGTGATCCCGATACCCATAGTCCTCCTTTGCCTTTCTTAGAGTCCTCCTTAATTCCTGTTGCTCCAGTGCTTCTCCCTGTCACCCTCCTTAAAAGCTACCTTTTTTTGATTAAGTTGCTGCTTGATGTCACTGGTGATACAGGGTTTATTATTTGGAAAACAGCGTACAGTCCGTGCTGGTACCACCATGTCCCTGCAGAAGGTCACGTAGCTGGTAAAACAGTCAACCATCCTGTCGATGTTCAGAACCCCCCCATTACCCTCTGCATCCAGCAGAACATCCCAGTCTGTACATTCATAGCAGGCTTTCAGTCTCTTTGGCCTCCAATGACCACTTCCTGAATGTTCAAGTAAGTTATTGGATGCCTCTGGACGCATGGTTTATAACAGGGCTGAAGATACACCAGATTATAGTTTGATCTACAAACAGGTGGAAGGGCTGCAGCAGTGTATGCCCCCTTAACATTTGCATACAGGAGATCCAGTGTCTTCTTCTCTCTTGTGTAGCAGTCAACATACTGTACAAATCCAGTTAAATGAGAGGAGAGGCTGACATGACTAAAATCTCCAGGAACCACAATGAATGCTTCAGGATGCTGGGTCTGCACTTTTGCAACTGCTCCGTAGATGACGTCACATGCTACGTCAGGCACAGCACATGGAGGAATGTAAACAACAATGGTGACATGATGTGAGAATTCCCTTGGCACATTATATGGTCGTAGACTAACAGCCACAAGTTCCACATCCTCACAACAGATCCTCTCCTTCACTGTGATGTGGCCTGGGTTACACCATCGATTATTCACATAAATAATCAGACCCTCACCTCTGATTTTTCTACACGTTCTGGCGGTGGTGGCGCAGGTGTAGTGTGACCAACTACTGATCGGAGGGTCATGGGTTCGATTCCCGCTCTGTCTGCTGTACGCTTGTCGAAGTGTCCTTGAGCAAGACATTGAACCCCCAATTGTTCCTGATGGCCTGGTTAGCGCCTGTGTGTATGGCAGCTCTGTCGCCATCAGTGTGTGAATGGGTGGATTGTAGGATCTGTAAAGCGCTTTGGTCATCCTAGATGAGAAGAAAAGCACTATATAAGTGAATGCCATTTGAACGCCATCTCTGTCTGCATGTATATGTAACGTTCAGGGTTCACAAAAAATTAATGAGATTCTTCATTTGGCACCAAAGTTTTCTTTGACCCACAGTCACATAGGATGCAGTCTGTGCTGCACTCTGCTTTCAAACCCATTCATGTCTGTGTGTTGTGCAACATTGGAATGGAATGAGATGTGCTGCCCATATGCACTGAGCTGAAGTTATGAAACTAATTCACAGTAATAATGAAAGCACCAAGGTGCTGTGCCTCGGTGCCTGTGACATGGTAGCATGGACGGCTGTAAAAAAGTGGCAGTCCGACCTCTACTGGCCCGGGATAGTTACTACAATACCTTTTTTCGCTGCAGCATTGACAGAAATGGTGAGTTAAAGGCCAAATGTCACGTAATTTTTTTTTTCTAAATGACAACGAATTTAGATAAAATACACATAGCTTAAACCAAATATTCATACCGGAGACCATATCACCCACCTGTATTTACATAATTGCACAAAATACACCAGGTGAAGGCCCCACCTTGCTTGCTGGCTTGTGACAGCCAGTCCAGACCACGCCCATGTTTTTGACATCACCAGTTGTACCCTGGCTGCCCTGCCTATCCACATTCACACTTATCAACATTGGACAATCATGACGGAAAGTGACAGCGATTGTGAACAAATTACTTTAGTTTTGTCTTTTTTTTTTGTCTTTTTTTTTGTCAGTGGTTCAGACAGTGACAGAGGCATTGAACCTTACAGGTTCGAGCCGTCCGAGACGGAATCAGATGCTTTGTCTGATGACAACAGTTCCAACGATGACCAGAGAGCAGAACCAGTGGAAAATGTCATTGAACTGGACATTAATCGCCTCCAGAATTGCGAAGCCGAAGGGGGTCTGTCGAGGGCGCCCCATAAATATTGATTTTTCGGAAGCCATTATTATTACAGTGGAGGAGAGCCGCTGCTGTCAAGAAACTGACCAGATCAATATGAAAATGGAGGCGCATACCTGTCAAGTGAGACGTTTTCGCCGTATTTTGGTGCCAAGTGCGGCTGTGGGGGACGGCAGAGTGGTGGGGGACACTTTTCTGGGAAATGTTTTAAATGTAGTTCGTGTTGTTATTGTCAAATATTTTAAGGAAAATACGGGGAAAATGCAATTTTAGCAAAAACGGGCGTATTGCCATTTCTGTACGCCTAAAAGAAAAATATACGGGAAAAAAAATTGAGTGTGTTGCGGAGCACGTCCTGTGTCTGATCCCCCACAGCTGGTGCTGGCAGATGGCTCAGCCTGAGCTATTATCACTACAATGAGAAGTGTGGAGTCAATCATTAGTCAGATTGTCGGGGCGGGCTGATCGCTCAGCGTGAGCTATTCTCACTACAATGAGAAGTCATTAGGACAATGGTTTAACACGTTCAGCTGTGCAGCGGTTGCGGAACAGAGAGAGATCGCCTGACAAATACAGAATTCTGCTTTTTTTTTTATTTTGCGACGGACTCTGAGTTGTGTTGTTATTGTCAAATATCCATGAATCCTTAAAATATTTGACAATAACAACACGAGTTGCATTTGGGGCATTTCCCAGAGAGGTGTCCCTTGTTGCTCCGCCGTCCCTTATAGCCGCTTTTTACCGTGTTGAAGTACGGCGAAAACGTCTCACTTGACAGGTATGAAAACATTTCCCAGAGAAGTGTCCCTTATTACCCAGCTGTCCCTGATAGTCCCATTTTAAGGTATGGGTGAAATATCCAATTTTTTCTTTCTTGTTGCTCACTTCAACCTTCCAGTCTCCATATAAACAATCAATTGAAATACCCCAAGCATCAAACTAGGGTACAATCGATTTCGTCACTTCCGCCTTCTTCCCCAGGCGATTCCAGGGGCCGTGTCAGGCCAAGCGCGGCAGTTTTAAATTAACGAATATTCCGTTGTTACTGAAGCATATGCACCAAGACCCGAACAGATCGGTTCCCTTTTATATCTAGTTTCAAGATATTTAAAGTACCCTGTTACGTGACATTTGGCCTTTAAATTTGTGTTTATTTCAAAAACAAAGTGTTATTTTGAAATTCTGGCAAATTAAAAGTCGAGAAAATATGGTGATACAATGATATAAGCATTTGTTAGACTTAATTTTGACCGGGCGAGCTGAAACAGAGAAACAGACCTATGCACAGATACACACAGCCACAAACAGACGCATTAACCTGATTAGTGTATGCCTCCGCTTCACAATAATGGATTGCATTTATATAGTACTTTTTATGACACCCAAAGACACTTTATAATGAGCCCATTATTCATTCACTCCACAGACAATGGTAAGCTACTTCTGCAGCCACAGCTGCCCGGAGGTAGACTGACAGAAATGTGGCTACCAATCCACGCCAACAGCCTCTCTGACTACCACCGAACATTTATTCACATTCACACACCGGTGTCACAGACATTGGAGACAAGGTAGGTAAAGTGTCTTGCCCAAGGAAGCAACGGTAGTTAGTTAGTTATTGAATGACCAGTTATTGAATGACCTGCTCTACCTCCTGAGCCACTACCACTCAGGAGCTTAAAATAATTTAAACTCGGGCGCAGGTGCTGTGTGACATGTCCAACCATCTCCTTCTGATCCTGCACGCAGCATGCCATCCTCTCTGACAGCAGGTCCCAGGGACCAGTTCTTTTACTAATGGGCATGACTGTTCACAAATGTGTGGACTGTCCAACACAGTAGCTTGAGAGAAACCATTTTTTTTTGACATTTTGAAGAAAAAAAAAACACTGAAAAGTGTTTCTGAAAACATTTGCGTCAAGAAACAAACTGTTTTGTTGCCAAATCTGTTTTTATTTAACATCAGTCGCTATGTTTGTAGATTTGCCCAGCACCACTCCCAGAATGTATTGCATGGCCTTTTACCCTGACAATGAATAAGATGGCATGAAACCATAGATCCAGTGGAAATGCCATTTGCCAGATTTTGTTTGCCCCCCACCCTACCGACACCCAGCGACCCCCCTCGCCCAACACCCATGTTTGTCAGTGTAGATTTGCAGACAGCACACACCGTCCATTCATCCAACCATCCATCTTCTTCTGCTTAATCCTTTTTGGGTTGCGGGGAGGGGGGGGGTTGCTGGAGCCTATCCCAGCATCTTTGGGCGAGAGGCAGGGTACACCCTGGACAGATTGCCAGTCCATCGCAGGGCCAACACAGAGAGACACAACCATTCACTCTCACAGTCATACCTAAGGACAATTTAGAATCCCCAGTTTGATACCAATTAACCTAACTTGCATGTTTTTGGCATGTGGGAAGAAACCGGAGAAATCCCGGAGTAAACCCATGCAGACACGGGGAGAACATGCAAACTCCACACAGATCACTGTTGGTCGGGGGCTGGGATCGAACCCAGGTCAAGGGCAGCGCCTTGACCCAGTGGAGGAGATAGGAGAGAGAAGGACGGTGGCTAAACTGTCATCTCTGCTGGAGTCCGAGTTCCACCCTATGCAGGACATACTGAATGCACTGAGGAGCTCATTTAGCAGCAGACTACATTATCCCAGGTGCACAACCGAGAGGTTTCGCAGGTCCTTCCTACCAACGGCTGTCAGACTGTACAACCTAAGCAGGGCTGCTCGCAGAGATAGCAAAAAGACGTAACAACCTAATAGTTTTTGAATGCAAAAGATGCAATAGACTTACACAATGGTCCCCTCTGGCATACAACTAGGAAAATACCGGTCGCTATGGAGGGTGAGAATA
Organism: Pholidichthys leucotaenia; assembly: GCA_020510985.1. Classification (NCBI taxonomy): domain Eukaryota; kingdom Metazoa; phylum Chordata; class Actinopteri; order Cichliformes; family Pholidichthyidae; genus Pholidichthys; species Pholidichthys leucotaenia. The sequence goes on from CM035844.1 coordinate 50,984,105, forward strand.
TGTATGGGCACATAATCATACCATGTAGGATAACTAAGTAGACGGTTGTGCTGTTTCATCCCATCTAGCAACAATGCTCTGCACTGTGTGTTTATATATTTACATATTTATTCCATCTAGCTACAATGCTCCGCACTGGGTGTGTTTATATTTATATATCTATATATTTATTCCATCTAGCTACAATGCTCCGCACTGTGTTTATATATCTACATATTATTCCATCTAGCTACAATGCTCCGCACTGTATGTGTTTATATATTTACATATTTATTCCACCTAGCTACAATGCTCCACACTGTGTGTTTATATATCTACATATTTATTCCATCTAGCTACAATGCTCCGCACTGTGTGTTTATATATCTACATATTTATTCCATCTAGCTACAATGCTCTGCACTGTATGTGTTTATATAGTTACATATTTATTCCACCTAGCTACAATGCTCCGTACTGTGGGTGTTCATATATCTACATATTTATTCCATCTAGCTACAATGCTCCACACTGTGTGTTTATATATCTACATATTTATTCCATCTAGCTACAATGCTCCGCACTGTATGTGTTTATATATTTACATATTTATTCCACCTAGCTACAATGCTCCATACTGTGGGTGTTTATATATCTACATATTTATTCCATCTAGCTACAATGCTCTGCACTGTGTGTTTATATATCTACATATTATTCCATCTAGCTACAATGCTCCGCACTGTGTGTGTTTATATATTTACATATTTATTCCACCTAGCTGCAATGCGCCGTACTGTGGGTGTTTATATAGCTACATATTTATTCCATCTAGCTACAATGCTCCGCACTGTGTGTGTTTATATATTTACATATTTATTCCACCAAGCTGCAATGCTCCGTACTGTGGGTGTTTATATATCTACATATTATTCCATCTAGCTACAATGCTCCGCACTGTGTGTGTTTATATATTTACATATTTATTCCACCTAGCTACAATGCTCCGCACTGTGTTTATGTATCTACATATTATTCCATCTAGCTACAATGCTCCGCACTGTGTGTGTTTATATATTTACATATTTATTCCACCTAGCTGCAATGCTCCATACTGTGGGTGTTTATATATCTACATATTTATTCCATCTAGCTACAATGCTCCGCACTGTGTGTTTATATATCTACATATTATTCCATCTAGCTACAATGCTCCGCACTGTGTGTGTTTATATATTTACATATTTATTCCACCTAGCTGCAATGCTCCGTACTGTGAGTGTTTATATATCTACATATTTATTCCATCCAGCTACAATGCTCCGCACTGTCTGTGTATATATATATATTTATAGTAATATGTACATATGTATATTAGCTGCTCTTGCTTTTTTTTCTTGCCTTCTGATTGTTGCTCTGAGTGTTGCTATCCCTGTGCTGTTGCAATCCTGGAATTTCCCCATTGTGGGACTAATAAAGGCTTATTTTATCTTATCTTATCTTATCCCTCACCCAAGGGTGAGTTGCTGTGCTGCCACAGTGCTAACCACTCTTCCACCTATCCCAGTTCAGTTGGGACGTTATGTAAAACGTAAATCAAAACAGAATACAGTGATTTTCAATACCTTTTCAAGCTATATTCAATTGAATACACTACAAAGACCAGATATGAAAAAACAAAGTTTATCAGATTGAGCATTAAATAACTTGTCTTTGTAGTGCATTAAATTGAATACAGGTTGAAAGGGATTTGCAAATTATTGCATTCTGTTTTTATTTCATTTTACACAACATACCAACTTCATTGTAATTAGGGTTTATAGTATATTCTGCATAATGCAAAATAAATTAACAGAATATAAACTAAACAATGACTAAACACATTATGCAAACACAAAAGAAAAAAAATAAATTAGGCAGCCTCAGTGCTACATTTTCCAACTAAATAAACCTAAACAACAATTTTAGAAACAAAGCAATATTTATAAAAACAGTAAAATTTCCTCTTACCTTCATGCTTATTTATCCATATATCAATCCATAAATTATCCACAGAGCCTTCAACTTAATTTCTCCTGGGGTTTTTTTTCTCGTTTTTTGTTCTCGGTTTTTTGAAATGTGAACCTCTTTTTCTATGACATGTCTGCAACTTGACAGAAACACGGCAAACACATAAAAAGAAAGTGACCTTGTTATAGTGGAAATACTTAAAGTTCTGGGCATACACTGGATTGATTACCATGATAGAGCTTCATTATCACTGCAGTTTATATTTTACATTGACTTTTAAGTGCTTCATACATATGAGGAGGTGTTGTGAGACATGGATTTTGCCCCTTAGGGGAATATGAACAATAGTCTAAGTTTAGAAATATTATTGAGTCAGTGACTACAATTTTTAATGCTATGAAATTGAGATTCACCTTATAACTTGGGGGCCCCTTCAGCTGATGAAGGCCCTTAGCATTTCTTTACTTAGCTTAATGGAGGAAACGGCAATGGGATCCACACAATGAAAGCACAGCCGGAGTGCATCCAAGTTAACAGGTAAACAGGTAGCTACTGTGTAAGGTAACTGATTGTTTTATACACCTGTGACACCCGACAAGATAGACAAACATGGACTTAAATCAAAAAGGGCAAAGTCAAAAGTAAATCAGAGTAGTAAAAAATATTAAAGAGTAAATGGACACTTTTTCTTCTATAAATGTACTCAATAAGACTGAAAAGTATCCTGCAATAAAACTGAGTAAAGAGTAAAGATGTGATGAAGCTGAGAACATATACAGTAATGGAGTAAATGGATACTATCTTCTGACTAAGGAGGATTCACTTTGTGCACTAAAATAAAAGCATGTGGGGGTGTAAGGCTAATCCCATTCCCCCTAACTGGTGGCAACAGTGTAGTCAAACTTTCCATCAGATCTGCTGGATTCATATGTCGTCAATACTGTTACCGCCCAGTGGTGACACATTGAGGCCAGCGCCATCCTCTTGGTTTAACTCCTCACTGGCAAGCTGCTGCATGGGTGCCCTCAAGCACAGCAGCGGGAACAGATTAGAGGAGCACAGCGTCGGTCTCAATCGCGTGCTAATGTGTTCCACAAGTCTCGTGATGACCAAGAGACAGAAAGTGAGGCAGTGGGTTTAGTCAGATAGGATCACTCACACGCAGCACAGAACGACTTTGGCTACAGAAACAAGCTCAAAAATATGGATGGGGGCTAAAGGAATTAATAATGTGCAAGGCAAATCAAAGTAATCAGTGGTACAGAACCCAAAATATAAATTAGATGAATATCACCCTGATAATACTGTGCTGAATGCAGTTCACAGACGTGTGAAGCAATAGCTTGTCTTCATCTGCTTTGATTGAAGTTTTGGTAATGGCAAAACAGTAAAGGCATTTCAGCTGCATTTGTTTGTTCATTTCCAAAACGCAACATTAAATCCTTTAAGGGCTTGAACTTGAACATATTTTATTAATCTCTGACTTTAATCTTTTTTTAATCTTATTTATCCCAGTGCATTCAAATGACCTGGCAATAAAAGGACACATGGGGAATTAGATACTTCATTTTCTGCCAGACCCACCAACCTGGCATCAAGACCTTCCTCTGAGAACCAGCACTCCATACGCCCACACCCGACCAGGACAGCATGGCTAATTATTATTGATCACACAATTTTTGGTTTACTAACTCATTGTTCCTCTGGCAATTTTATCACAATCACCAGATGGTGCCACCAAACAAATGTCTGGAGTAATGAGCAAAAAAAAGCAAATAAAATATACCAGACACTTTCAACATGTACTGTACAGTGCATCCGGAAAGTATTCACAGCGCTTCACTTTTTCCACATTTTGTTATGCTACAGCCTTATTCCAAAAGGGATTAAATTCATTTTTTTTTTGCTCAGAATTCTACACACAACACCGCTTAATGTGAAAAGGGTTTTTTAGATTTTTGCAAATTTATTAAAAATAAAAAACTAAGAAATCACATGTACATAAGTATTCACAGCCTTTGCTCAATACTTTGTTGATGCCCCTTTGGCAGCAATTACAGCTTCAAGTCTTTTTGAATATGATGTCACAAGCTTGGCGCACCTATTTTTGGGCAGTTTCGCCCATTCCTCTTTGCAGCACCTCTCAAGCTCCACCAGGTTGGATGGGAAGCATCGGTGTGCAGCCATTTTCAGATCTCTCCAGAGATATTCAATTGGATTCAAGTCTGGGCTTGGGCTGGACCGCTCAAGAACATTCACAGAGTTGTCCTGAAGCCAATCCTTTGATATCTTGGCTGTGTGCTTAGGGTTGTTGTCCTGCTGAAAGATGAACCGTCGCCCCAGTCTGAGGTCAAGAGCGCTCTGGAGCAGGTTTTCATCCAGGATGTCTCTGTACATTGCTGCATTCATCTTTCCCTCTATCCTGACTAGTCTCCCAGCTCCTGCTGCTGAAAAACATCCCCACAGCATGATGCTGCCACCACCATGCTTCACTGTAGGGGTGATATTGGCCTGGTGATGAGCAGTGCCTGGTTTTCTCCAAACATGACGCCTGGCATTCATGCCAAAAAGTTCAATCTTTGGGTGCATTAAGACGGCCACTGTTTGATCTGGACCAAAGGACCAAACAGTGGCTTCCGTGGATAGTTGGGTTTGTTTGGTGCAGTCTGAACGCACGTTGGAACTCTGGTGCGCACCAAAGAAGAGAAGTCTGGTTCCCCTGAAAATGGGGGTCTCGGTCTTCTTGCAAGCAAAGTTTGCGCTCCACTTGCAGTGTGAATCCAAATGGAGTATCCAGCTGATGTCATATGCGCTTCCACGAGGCGCAGAGAGAAAGAGATGAATTCAAATGCTGGATGGAGTTGTGTGTTTTATTAACAGAAGAGTCACAGCTCAAAGGTGCCAAAAACAAAAGGTCAAATGACAAACTTGCATATAGCGGCTCAGAGCAAGGCTAAGCTCAGGAGGCAGCACAACTGTGGAAGTTCGGTTCAACGAAAGACAATTGACAGAGCAGAGAAGACAAAGTGAACAAGTGAGCTTAAGTAGTGAATGATAATGATAATCATGAGTACAGACAGGTGTAGGTCACCCGAACAGGAGAGGGAAACAACAAATAATAATTGGGAACAGCTGATAGTCATAATGAGGGAGAGTGGCTGACGGTAATGACAGGTGAGGGAGGAGCAACTGATCTGACAGCTTGACAGATGATGGCCAGGCTGGCACCACCCCGGAAGTCATCTGACAGCCGCCAGACCACAGAATAAAAATGAGAAATAAACATGAGCCAAAACAGTGCAACTAAAACAGGACATGGTGAAAATAACTGCAACACAACTGGAGAAAATAAAGGCAGAATAACACCAAAAGGAGCACAAAAATACAATCAACAAATAAATACACAGAAAATAGCCACGAAGCTGGGTCTAGCAGGAATCCCAGCCCCAGTCCGTGACAGCTGACCAAAGGGCGGAAGTGCCCCTCAGCGTTTGTGTAACCATACAGTAGCAACATCAGTCTGAGAAGAGGAAGTGGCGTTTACCATAGTACATTTTGGGTAGAAAATAACAGTAAAGACACAAACACAAATCTGAGAAATCCTTTTACCAGTGAAAGCCAAGGAGAAAAGTTAAAAAATGTCTTGTTTGTGGCGGACAAACAACCCAGCTTAAGGGAACGGAGTTCCATTTTTGGTTCTAGCCAATCAATGAGCCTGATTTTTTCTTCACCGCTGAGATTTTTTCTTCCTGGTCAGTGGTGGTTTTGGCTACAGCGCCCCAAATGAGCAGTTGTTGTAACTGCATAACCAGTCAACGTAAGTTCATATTCACACATCCAGGTGTCAGATAATCTTTCAACAAGGAGTTTAATTTAAAAACACTGGACTAAAAATTAATTCAAATTCAAGACGCTCTGGTGTTCATCCGAACACCATCAGCAGTTGTACAACTGCAGCAGGAAGTGTCTCTGGCCTATAAATAACCTACACGGAAGTCACATACAAGGAAGTGTGGCCAAGTACAAAGTAACGCACTACTGTAACACCACTACTTTTGCAGTAACGTGCTGTGTAACGAAGTTACTGTTTAAAAATTCAGTAATCCCTTACAGTTACTGAAATTTGATCAGATGCACTACTTGTTACTCATTTTATTAATATGGATAGATATTTTTAGTGCAAATAAATGAATATACAAACTGGCCCTATTGTAACTGAAACGCAGCTGTCAGTTGACGTGACCTGTTGCAGAGAGCCGAGTCTTCATTACTAAATGGAGGAATAGATGAAGCTGTTATATACTGTAGTTATTTATATTATTCTTGTTTTGTGCTCTTATTTGTGAGGCATGGTGTGGTGGCATGCACTTCCGTTTTTGCCACCACCCATGCCTATAAAGAGTAGCAGACAGGAGAGGCGGGTCTCTTCGCCATCACCCTTGCCTGGCAGTCATAGTGTGGTGTGATACTTGTTAATAAACGTGCATTCTGTTGTACACCTGGCCTCATCCTTTTTGGTCTATATTCAGACACAACATTTGGCAACAAGGATAAAGGAGGTATGGAAGCGTGTGGGTCTCCAATTCCGCTGTTTCTGGAACTCTCGGGCGAGCCACCTGTCCCCTGGCCGAGATGGTATGCCGCCTTCCAGACGTACATGATGATGCTAAACCTGGGCAGAATGGACAAAGTTGAGGACGCGCACGTTGATGGTGCACAACTTGGGAATCGAGGGCCAGTGAATTTTGAGCACGCTCGGTGATTCTGACAGCTTCGAGGATGTGGTCAAGCTGATGGCGTGCCATTTTCATGCCCCGGACAACATCATCATCTGGAGAATCAGGTTTCAGCAGCGTTGCCAACTGGTGGGCGAGGCCATTCAGCGGTTCATAGCTGACTTGAGGCTACTGGCTAGTGAGTGTTGGTTTGGACCGAGGAGTTGGTTTGCGACCAGCTAGCAGAGCATACCAACAACGCTGCAATACGATCAAAGCTGCTCACTTTTCCGGGTGACTTAACGCTGACCAGGGCCATCTATATAGCTCTCCAGCTGGAGGCAGCAGATAAGCTGACGCGGGAGCTGAGTAAGCGTTTGTCACACCCACAGCTGCAGTCTCCCATTACAGTGATGGGAGCGTGGAGGACGACACTGGAGAGGCCAACGCTGTGGAGCTGAGGTCTGCCCCGAGAAAGCCCATGTGTGTCTGGGCTGCAGTTCCGTGAAGCACCGCTTCAAGGCCAGGGACTGTTCGGCAAGAGGGAAGTGCTGCGGCAGGTGTGGCTGCTTGAACCACTATGCCAGGGCTTGCCATATGTCCGAGCAGAGGAGCCCGCAGAAGAAAGCGTCTCCTCCCACCCCAATGGTTGTCCACACTATGTCCCCAAACACCAACGGATACATGTTCTGCACGGTGGAGCTGGATGGTGTGGAGGTGCTGTTGCTGATCAGTACGGGGGCGGAGGGCTCCCTGCTGAATTGGGCTACGGTGAGAAAATTCTTCCTACACTACAGGATTGAAGGTGACCCAGCGCCACTTTACGGCTATGGAGAAGGACGGCTCTCCACGATGGGAACGTTGAGACTAACGGCCTGGTACAAGTCGGCGGAGATGTCCAACCTGGAGTTCACCGTGACGGCCCATGGTGAAAACATCATGGGCTGTGACCTTTTTTATGGTCTGGGTTTCACTATCAAGAGCGGCGCTGGGGAGGAGTGGTCGGGCTGTGGACTGTGGGACCAGCCGGTTCCGAGAGTGGAGGATGGTGCGGTATGAGATGAGGAATTACCAAGCACCCCGGAGGGCGAGCAGGACCAGTCTCGCTCAGAGTTACTGCAGGAGGGTCTTGGTGCCAGAGCCCAAGTCGCCCTGGACGAGGGTACTGGGCAGCACGGAGGGGCGCCTGCAACCCCGATTAATGCCAAGCAACGCCAAGGAGCTGGCTCCAGTTGTTCCCAGAGCTTGGCTAAAGTGAAAATGGGGCTACAATGGCAATGGCTGCAGCGGATCTACAAGAGGTCAGTGCCAGACCGCTAGGCACAGAGGAACCGTGTGCCAGGCAGAGACCCTGCAAGCCATGCAGAACCTCTCTGGGAGTCGCGGACCTGGTTCGGGCTCGGGAAGAGGAGCGATCATGGTGTGTACAGGCCAAACGGCAGTCTGAAGAGCACCAGGCATGGCTGCACATCGTGGCTAAACGGGATAACGCTTATCTTCAGCTATTGGATGGTTCGTGGAGGCACCCGAACGAGCTGTGGCGTGCCCGGGAGATGACTGTGAGTGGTGGGCCTGGACGTGAGAGATGACCGACGGTGAGGAAGAGAAGGCGCACCAGTGTCGATGCGACCAGCTGTGGTCTGGGAGGCAGACTGCCTCCAGGGGCGGACTAATGGTGGGACGATCCGGGAGGCCCACAGGCTAGTTTCTCCCTTTTTTCCTCAGCTGTGTGTTATATGTTGAGTTGTAGAAATGGCCTCATTAGTTCTCTTTTCTGGAAACTGGTTTGGGACTAACCCATGTTTGTTTGTGTGCATGTTTGTAAAACAAAAAGGAGAAGTGTTTTGTTGTTTATGTCATGTGTCTGAGGTCCAATGTCATCCCAGACCTTGGACACAGTTTATTGTTGTATTTTGTGTCTCTGTTTTTGTCTGCTTATTTGTCTAAGTTTGTCTGTGTTCCTGTTTTGCCCCTCTCTTGCTCCAGACACTCCCCACTGGCTGCTCAGCCTGCCTCTGCAGTGAGCAGCTAGTAATCAGCACCTGCAGCCCAGCTCACTCACCTGCTTCCACTCTGGTCATCAATGTTCTGTATTTATTCTCTGTCTGTTCATTTGGTTATTGTCACTCTGTCTGTCAACCTGGCTAGTCGAGCTCACAGTTTGAGCTCCTAGTCATCATCCTGTCAAGACTATGTTGGTGCTGCTATGCCCCGGAGCTCAGCCTCGCTCCGACACCCTATGTAAGTCTCTTTTCCTAATCCAAGTTCATGTTTCTTCTCCTTCAGAGGCCAGTCTCAGCCCTGATGCATGACGTGGACTTTAACCTTGTTTACCTAGCTGTATTAAGAGCCAAACTGTTACACCTGCAGAGCAGCGTTGTTTTCCAGAACCGGGTCCCGCTCATCGGCACTGCAGGGAGGCTAATCTTTGGACATTTTATATTGAACACTGTTTGTACTGTTTGTCTTTTTGTTATAATAAACACACGCTTCATCCAGCACATGGGCTCATCTCCTTCCATTCGTGCGCCGCGTAAAGGTGCACGAACATGACAGTTTATGTGTGTTGTATGTAGTTCTGGGGATTATTTTATATGTTTTATTTTAGTTTAGGAACACAGCAGTTATTTTAATTTAGAAATGGACTTTTATTTTGTACAGGCAGCAGAATAATCCGCCTTGCCATGTGGGGTGGGACGGCAGTCCACCCATCCCCCCTAGTTTTAGTTGCTTTGGTGTGAATGTGGCTGGCCAATTATAGTACCTTGTTTTCTGTTATTTTAGTGCATGATTCGGGTCCTAAATTGGGGAGGGTCTGAACTGTGTGTGTGTGTTTTGCACCTTTATAAAGGGAAGGGGGAGTGTTATATAGTTATTTGCATTATTCTTGTTTTGTGCTCTTATTTGTGAGGCACGGTGTGGTGGCATGCACTTCCTTTTCTGCCACCACCCATGCCGATAAAGAGCAGCAGGCAGGAGGGGCAGGTCTCTTCACCATCACCCCTGCCTGGCAGTCGTAGTGTGGTGTGATACTTGTTAATAAACGTGCGTTCAGTTGTACACCAGGCTTCATCCTTTTTGGTCTATATTAGATAGATAGATAGATAGATAGATAGATAGATAGATAGATAGATAGATAGATAGATAGATAGACACACTTTATTTCGAACAAAAAAGTAAAACAAAAAACAAATGACAAGTGCGATAAAGTGACAGTATGCAGTGCTCAAAAGGGAGAAGGAAGAAATAAACACTTATTAACTCCAACTCCTCTTTTCCATAAATACAACCCATGTGAAATATATACAATTTACCACATTTAAGACCCCAAGTAAACAATCAACTATATTTTGTACATATCAACATTAACACCCATCCATCCCAACATACACACAGTCCATACATAAAAACCAGCCCCAAGCAACACAGATATACACAGCACTGTCCCACCCACCATTCCATAGTGTCTGTCATGGCGCCCGCAGGGCCATCATCTGTTTCAGCTGCGTGCACACCTGTCGCCAATCGTCAGCGGGCTTTAAGAGCCGAGCCTGCCAGCGACTCAGCATGGAGCCGTCTGTCAAACTTGCGAAGGCACGTCTCTCGTCCTCAGCCACAAGTTGGCTCAACCCCTGATCAAGAGCAACATGTCGGAGCACGTAAGCTTCATCTTAACTCACTTTGTCAAGTTCAATTCCCCTGTGCGCAGCTGGACCTCCCTGGCGGCGGATTGTCTCTCCCCAGCGGCGGTTCAGCTCCACACCAGCACCAGGGCAATTTCCCCGCTCCCCGACAAAGAGCTGGACGCTCTCCTCCTGGCAGTCGCCCGCAGGGCAAAAAGGAGCACAGCATCGCCACCTGCAAAGGTTGCCAGGCCGAACGGCGTCCTGCTCAGCCCCAGCACGAGACCAGCACTACACACAACACTGTACATACACGCACTCACGCACAAGACATGGGTGAACAATAAAAGGATAATTGTACTTCCTCGAGTCTGTCTTCTGTCCCCTGGGTCCAGAAATTATGTCAGTGTCCCAGAGTGAGCATAGTGAATTGTACATATAAATACTACCCTTCTAACATACATTCTTTAAGCAAATAATGTTTATATCTATTTTTGAATTGATTTCTGTTTGTACATAGTTTCAGTTCCGGCTCCAGACTGTTCCACAAATCCACCCCACAGACAGATATGCACATACTTTTCTTGGTTGTTCGTATCTTAGGTTTTGTAAAGTTTAAGTCTCCTCTCAAATTATAATCATTGTCTCTTTTTTTGAATATTTTTTGTATATTAGTTGGGAGTTGATTATTAATTGCCCTGTACATGACTTGTGCTGTCTTAAATTTAACTAAATCCATGAACTTTATGACATGTGACTTTACAAACAACGAATTGGTATGGTCTCTATATCCTACATTATTTATTATCCTTATAGCTTTTTTTTTGTAATGTGCATATTGGCTGTAGGTTGGTCTTGTAGGTGTTTCCCCAGACTTCTACACAGTAGTTAAGATAAGGTAGAAACAGTGAATTGTACAGTAAGAACAATGATTTATAGTCCAAGATGTGTCTTGTCTTCCCCAGTCGTCGTTGGCGGCGGCGGCGGCCTCCGTCGGTCTATGATGACCATGGAAGAGAATCCTAAACGTCTACTCTGCTGGAACAGCACCACCTGCGGCTGAACCTGCCAATGTGCACCGGTGTTCTACCTTCCAGCGTTGGGCGTTGGTAGGATTCAAGCCTGGGCAGGAAGATATGGAGGACAAGATGTTACCCATGCAGCATGTCCCCCCTCTCCACGTCACTGATGAATCCAAAGGAACAGCAGGGCTGCTATAGTTTGGCACCAGCGCCATCGCAGGAGCTGCCAGAACGATGTTGAGCACAACAGAGAACTGCCTTAGGGGCTCCGACTCCGGATTTTTCCTCAGGGTTGACTCCCGAAGCCTTTCCCGTGACCGGGTGTGCCGCAAGGCAGCGGAGGTTTGAAATCAGGGTTTACCTTCCCCTAGATGGGCTACCTTCCCAGGCTGACGAGCCACCATCTAAGATAAGATAAGATAAGATAAGATAAGCCTTTATTAGTCCCACAATGGGGAAATTCCAGGATTGCAACAGCACAGGGATAGCAACACTCAGAGCAACAATCAGAAGGCAAGAAAAAAACAAGAACAGCTAGAAAACATATGTACATATTACTATAAATATATATATATATATATATATATATATATATATATATATATATAGACACACAGTGCGGAACATTATTAAGCAGGCTCAAACCCGCCTTTGTGGTGGCGGACGAGGATGTGCTGTTGGCCAGGGCTCCTCGGCGTGGCAGACCCCCTAGGGGACATTCCCCAGAACACCCACAGGGATTGACTAACAGTTCTCACCCTCAGACAGCAGCTCCCCAGCAGGACGGCGCCGCGGAAGTGGTAAAGCCCGCTTACAGCAGATACAGGAGGAGACTGAGGCCCAAGCAGCACGTGGACTGATGTGTAATGGTTTATCATGACATGCAGACTGGACTGATGTGTAATGGTTTATCATGACATGCAGACTGTTATTCCGTTGTTCCATCTTAGACGTTTGGGGGGGTCATGTGGCACACATATGCACATATGTATATCACTTCATGCTTCATATGTATACCACTTTAGGCTTCACATCTTAGATTGAACAAAGAACTGGGTCTCATTGGAGATAACAGGAGGATGTGAAAGTTTTGTCTTTGGTATGCAAAGAGACGGCTTGGGGGGATTTTCTTGGCTGCCAGAGGCTTTGGGAGGAGGTGTTAAGATCTGAAAGAAGATGCATTGTTACTTGGGATTAAATACAATGTGACTGTGTGCTTTGACAATGTGACTGTGTGCTTTGAAGTTCCTGAGGTATTTAAAGGACGGATATCTGGGTTTCTTCCTCTTTTTCTGTTTTTGCTGATGATGGAAGATGTGAATAAACCTGACTCGTGAGATAAACTCGGCCTCGTCATTTTCACATTTTCCACACTGGTTTCCACAGATGCTACCCGAAGCATCTGGTTTTAAGGCGCCAGAGATCCGCCCTCGCCCCTTCTCCTATTAGTAAAAGCAGTTCTGCCGGGCTTAGAGACTAAACCACACGGGCAGGCTAGGAGTTGGACTTCGTTGTCAGAGGCTTTTCGAGACGCACGCCATAAGGAGCATTTTATGAGCACTGGGAGCTTAACACCAGTGCCGCTCCTGGCTATGACAAGTCTGTCTTCCCCAGTATCCCTATACATTTTGCCAACTTGGCCTGGATGTGACTAATGTGAGGTTTCCAGCAGATTTTTTTGTCTAGCGTCACCTCCAGAAACTTATTTTCCTGTACTGTTTATATTCTGGTATCATTTATCGTTACCATTATTTCATGATTTATTTTATAATTTCCAAACAATATAATCTTTGTTTTTTTAAGATTTAGAGATAATTTATTTTTGTTGAACCACTGTGTTAACCTTTTCATTTCAGTTGTGACCACCTCTAAAACCTGCTGCAAATTCTCACCAGTGCAAAGGATATTTGTGTCATCCGCAAACAAAATAAATTTCAGAATTTTTGATACTTGGCATATGTCATTTATATACAAGATAAAGAGTTTGGGTCCCAAAACTGATCCCTGGGGCACACCACAAGTGATGACCATGAAGGGTGATTTGTGCTCACCAATTTGTACAAATTGTTGTCTGTTACTTAAATAACTTTCCACCCAACTCAGTCTGACCCCTCTTATCCCATACATTTACAATTTCCTCAGTAGAATTCTGTGGTCAGTGGTGTCAAAAGCTTTCTTTAAATCTATAAATACTCCTACAGCAAACCTTTTTTTTATCTATTACTATATCTAGTAATTTCTTCTATAAGTTCGATGAGTGCCAAAGATGATTTTGTCATGGTTCGTGCGCCGATCTTGTCTGCGCTCGAGCCATGCATCATCTTTACCAGGTTTGACAGCAGTGTTTACATTCCGGCTCCCCGAGCCTTTATTGTGACAGCGCTCGGAGGGGCATCCTGCGGTCAAGCCTGACAGCTGTGCTGCATTTTTGGCCCATCAGCAGCGCTGTATTTAAGTGGGGCTCTGGGAGCAGAATAATGCGGCAGTCTCGTCAATATTCGTCAACAATTTGTCTATGATTATTCCTTTGCCAGAGCGTTTCTCGGCTCAGACGTCAACTATGCCTTTCATGGTCTGGCTTATCGACCATCCTTGGGTTTTGACCGTAAGTGTGCTTCTTGTTTGCCTCATAGTCAAGTGTTTGTAGTGTTGTGCGTTTTAGCCCACCGTGGCTCATTATTTTGTGTTTCTTTTGTTCATTAATAAACAACTATGCAAACCTCACTGGTGACTTTTGGCGTCTTATGGTGGCTCGCGAGGGCCACCGCATGGCAGATTTATCTGCTCTAAAACCATACTGGCTGTCTGTAAGGAGGTTGTGTTTTTCAATGAAATCATCCAGTCTCTTAGTGAAGATTTTTTCAAGTATTTTGGAGAATTGTGAGAGTAAAGAGACCGGCCTGTAATTTGTGAAATAATGGCTGTCTCCCATTTTATATAGTGGTATTACTTTTGCTATTTTCATTTTGCTTGGAAATTTACCAGTTTGAAATGACAGGTTACAGATGTGGGTGAGTGGTTTAACAATTCCTTCAATTACTTTTTTCCACTATTGTCATGTCAGTTTCATTCCAGTCAGTTGATTTTTTGTTCTTAAATTTACTCACAGCCTCGATAATTTCCTTTTCAGTAACAGCACCCAAAAAGATTGTGTTTGGATTTCTATCTTCTATTTCATTTACAGAACCACTGTTGTTTGTTTCTGGTGTCACTATTGATTTTGTTAATTCAGGACCAACGTTTACACAAAATTTATTGAAACCACTGACCACATCCTCCATATTATTTATCAAATTGTCATTTTCAATAAAATATTCTGGATAATTAGCATTCTTAGGTCGGTTACTAATAATCCCATTGAGTACTTGCCATATTCCTCTTAAGTTATTTTTATTATCCTCTAATATTCTGTTGTAGTATTCTTTCTTACACATCCTCATTATATTAGTAAGCTTGTTTTTATATCTTTTATATTTGATTTCAGCCTCTTCCGTTCTGCACTTAAGGAATTGTTTATATAATGTATTCTTCTTTTTACATGCATTTAGTAACCCCTTGGTGACCCAAGGAATATTTTTGTTTTGTTGTCTGTCACTGTATTGTTTTATAGGACAGTTTTTATTGTACAATGATTGAAATATTTGTAAAAATTTATCATATGCTTCATTTATATCATTTTCATCACAAACTATCTTCCAGTCTTGTATTAATAATTCCTTTGCCAGTAAATACATAGATTCTTCAGTTCTTATTCTTTTATATTTAATATTTTTGGTATACTTTTTCTTCCTATAATCACATTGATAGACAACAAAAATCGGCAGGTGGTCACTGATATCATTCAATAGAAGCCCACTCATGATATTATTTTCCATAATGTTTGTGAATATGTTATCTATTAGTGTGGCACTGTGTGACATGATTCTGCTTGGTCTGGTAATTGTTGGATGTAAGCCCATACTGTACATTGTGTTGATAAATTCTTCTGTCAAACTATGTTGTTTTGAATTCATAAGATCTATATTGAAATCCCCACAGATGAACATAACTTTATGAGTTAGTTTTGCATACATTTTTTTCCATCCAGTCCTTAAATAAGTCAATGTTTGATCCAGGTGTTCTATATACACAGCTCACTACTATATTCTTCACATTGTCCAGACAGATTTCTATTGTAATACAAAGGGCTGCACGGTGGTGCAGTGGTTTAGCACTGTGGCAGCATAGTTTTACCCTCGGCCGGGGGATCGCAGGGATCATGAGATCGTGGGTTCGATCCCAGCCCCCGACCAACAGTGAGCTGTGTGGAGTTTGCATGTTCTCCCCGTGTTGCGTGGGTTTACTCCGGGATTTCTCCGGTTTCCTCCCGCATACCAAAAACATGTAGGTTTAGGGCGCTCGTGCACGCAGCGACCAGCAGCCGGTGGCTTGTCACCAGACTGCAAACCAAATCTACCTACGGGTACAAATAAGTAACAAAAAAAAAATTTTAAAAAATCCACAGTTACTGACAAATTTTCAACAACCTTGTATTGCAAGCTCTTGTCAACATAAATTGCAACTCCTCCTCCTTTTTTCACTTTTCTATTTATGTAATTTAATTCATAGCCATCCAATGTAAAATCCACTCCTTTCTCTTCACTGAGCCACGTCTCTGATATTGTCACAATATTGAATGGCTCTTTAAACTGATGTAAATAATGTTTAATGTTATTAAAGTTGGCATAGAGACTTCTGCTGTTGAAGTGGATCATAGAAATACTGAAATCAGGTGTGGCCATTGTGTTAAACTGTTCATCCGTGTAGTAACTACAGTTATTATTGATGGAGGTAAATAAATTATTATCAGGGTCTATGTTATATTCTACATCCTGTGGGTTGTGATCCATATATTCAAAAACTTTCTGTTCCTGATGTTCCTGTTTGTTGATCTTTTGTTTCATGTAATTAAATGTCCAGATGCAGATGAGTGTGATCCTTCAGTGTCCTACAGTTGTCTCTTGTAGCTGTCGACTCCAGTTCATAATATTCATTGATATTTGTCCAGTTCCATAATATTTTGGATGTTAATGACCTTGGCTTCTTCAGGTGATCCATTTAATTTGATGTATATTTTACAGTTTGATGTCCAGGTGTTTTGAATCTTTTTCTGCTTTCTCAGGTATCTAGCTTTTCTGGCTATTTCTGTCTTTTCTTTCGTGAGGTGCTCATTTATGTAAATGTTCGTTCCTTTCAGTTTCCTCCCTTATTTTAGCAGCGCAGTCTTGTGTTTTCTATTCACAAACCTCATGATGACAGCCGGTTTGTCGCTGTTTTTCCTGGGCAGAGGGTGGCAGGCCTCTATGGTGTTACAGTCCAGCTAGATTCCTTTGGACTGCAGGAAGGCCGCCACTTGTTGCTCCGTGGATTCGTCTTCCAGCGCGTCAAGCCTCCCTCCCCTGTCCGCGGCCACCGCCTGACCATATGATCGGGGTTTAATGTGGAGCCTAGTGATGATCACGTCGTTCACCCGGGTGTACTGTTCCAGGTCATCCACTCTGCTCTCCAGATACGCCAACTTCTTGTCCTTCTCGGCGTTCTGGATCGGCAGCACTTTTACCTCCTCAAGCAGACCCAGGATGTTTTTTTGCTGCAGCTTAACAGCAGAAATCTCTTCAGCCAAGAAGTCGAGCAATCTTTTAATATCGTCCACCTCCTCAGTCTGCTGAGCTTTCTTGAGACCCATGATCCCGGACGATTTATGTTGACTTAACAGCTAATGAATAGCTGTTTAGTTAGCTGAATGGCGGGCCACTCCGCTCCACTCTCGTTTCCTAGTCCGCAGACACCACTATTGGCGTCTTAAGTCAGACAGGGGTTGAAACTATGATGTCCAGTCCGTAATCCAAATTCAGTTCTCAAAAGACAAAAAAAGTAGTCAAAAACCGAGCACCAAAACACAGAAATCCACCGACTGACAGGATCTGACAGCAAGTTGACAGCAGGTTGACAGGAACCAGAAGTTTTAATCAAACTTCCCATCTCAGTCATATTCAGACAGAACAGAAGCTACTTTGTTTTTGTTTTTGTGGAAATAGACAGATTATTTTTCCTTTGTCACAGTAAAGGACAAGAGCATATTGGTGGATTGGAAGCAAAGTGCTGGTTGGGGAAAGCGCCTGAAAATAGCAACAAAGCTCCGGCAAAGCTAGCGCTAAGTAACGGCTAGCTATGCTAACAACACCGCGTTAGTGGATCTATTCTGTGCTATCTGAACAGCCACAGCTGAATTTCAAGCACAAGAGGAGGAAAGGGGGTACCTCTCATCAAACTTTGTTTTGACAGGTGACCTTCGACCCAACACGCCCCCCTGGCCTGCCCCTGACCTGACCTATGTAATTAAATGGTGATTATCTCTAATGACATGGGGATTAGTGTGGGGATCAAATGTTAATTATACTTGACCTATGGGATTAGTGCGGGGATTAGTGTGGGGATAGATTGTCAATTATATATGCTTTTAAAAATGATCTTTGACCTGTGGGATTAGCATGAGAATGGAATGTTTATTATGTGGGGAAACAGCTTTCAAGGATAATCGATGACATGTTTTTAGCTTGTTCATTTTACAAAACACACATCACTTAGAGTGACCAAATAAGCACCAGAATTCACACACACACACACACACACACACACACACACACACACACACACATTTGGAGGAGTACATTTCCTTCTTCCCTACATGCCTTAAAAGCAGAGCCTCCATGATAGACATCGACCACCATCAGTAAAACCATGCGCAATCTAAAGAGAAACTACACCACGTATAGCGCTTACCTCTGTGAAGTCGGGTTCGGATCCTTCAAAGTTTTGGGGGACCAGACCAAAGACATCGGTTTGCTCAGATCTTAGGTCATTCCCAAAAGCCTCTTTTCAGTCATCTTAAAAGTGTTTAAACATATTTGTGTCCAGAAGCTTTCATCCTTATTGATTGATAAGTCTGTCTCCCATTTTGATATTGAAAGAGATACTGACTCATCCAGTTTTGATAACAGTCTGTATATTTTCGATATCAATTTAGGGGAACAAAGATTTAAAAACTCTGCCACCTTAACTGGTACCTCTAAATCTGTTGATTAAGATTGAATCTTGCTTTTATTATGGATTTAAGCTGTTGGTACTCAAGAAACTTTTTATTGCTGATATCATACTGTGACACTAATTCCTGAAATTGGATAAAATTTCCACCTTGAATAAGATGCTCTAAGTTTTTTTTTTATTCCCTTCTCTTGCCATAGTGGAAAGTTTAACATCCTCTTTTGTTGCAAGATATCAGGATTATTCCAAATGGTTTACAAGGGACAAGTGAAGACACCGTTATTTTTAAAAATTTCCACCAGGCTGTCAGAGAGGAGCTCATATTAATGCTTTTAAAACAGTCATGGCATTTTATACAGGGACTCATAAAAGGTAAGTCAGAAATATTTAGTGATCCACAGAGAGCCTGTTCAGCATCTAACCATGGGTTTCCTAGTGGGGTTGATTTTGTGTATTTTGAAACAAACTGCAATCTATTGGCTAAGAAGTAATTTAAAAAATTTGGTACATCTAAGCCTCCATACTCTTTTGCTTTTTGAAGAGTTTTTAGACTGATCTGTGCTGGTTTATCTTTCCATAAAAATTTACTTATAGACTTAAACCAGGCCATTGATGGTTGGGTAGGAATCATTGAGAACAAATAGTTGATTTTAGGAAGGATCATCATTTTAACGGTTGCGACTCTTCCCATTAGTAATATACAGTAGGTAGTGTCCTCAAGCGCCTAAGGTCGTTTTGTATTGTTTTTAAAAGGGGAGTGAAGCAGATGATAAAATAAAGGCAGCGTTGGATTTTTAAATAGCTTTATTATCACCCGCCTTCATCGGAACACCTCCCCAGCCCTCGTGCTGCGGGCTGAGGTGATGTCCTCAGGCTCTCAGAGAAGAGGAGACACACAGTGCGTGTGTCCAGCAGCAGTTGAAGAGTGAGTGAATGGGAGGATGTGTTACAGAACCTGTGCAGTATTTATACCAAACTCAAACAATACATCAAAGCAGATTCACAGCAGCTGGTCTGATCAAAGGGACTGCAGAACAGGCATGAGACATTTGCATTTGTAAGACCTACATAACAATAGGCAGATGCAGCCTCTGCTCCGGCTTGCAGGACAAAGAGGTTACAAGGCACATCTACATATTGATCTCAGCCTCTAGGTCACAGTAAGGACAGGACGCATGAACACTATAAATGAATGGCACATTACATCACAACACATGAATGGCACATTGCATCACGATACATGAATGGCACATTACATCACAATACATGCATGGCACATTACATCTCAGTAGTGCAGCGGGAAAAACCAAGGAGTGCGAGCTGACTGTCTCTGTGTTCTGTCTCTGTGTTGTGGGGGTTGAGTCAACCCGCTACACTGCTCCTCCCCAGAGGGCACGGTAGGGGACCGTGACCTCGATGTTGCAGTTTGGGCAGCGAGCAGGGAAAAGCTCTGTGCAGGAGGAGGGGGGGGGGGGGGTAGCAAATGCTGACCGGGCGCGGGAAAACCGTTCGAGTCGCGCCAAAAGTGTTTGCTGCTCCGCGATGTCCCGTCTGAACATGCGGAGATCAGAAGAAGAAAAATTTGTCTCTGACTCCTCCCGTGGCCATGAAGAGCCATGATGAAAAGCAGGAGCGGCTGTAAGAAAAAAAAAAAAAAAAAGAAACAAAAGCAGAGGGACTGGCGTGTTGGCTTAGGTGCAGGAGCAACCCCAAAGCCCCCCGGGAACAGCTGACGGCTGAATTCCCCTTGTGTGCCGTGGCTAAGACCATAAAATCCAGTGAACAAGCCGCGGGCCTCAGGTGTACAAGCAAGCCTGAAGAGCCAGTGTGCAGCAGAAGGAAGGCGGTCAGTGAAGCCATTATTGCCCCGTGCGTGGTGTGCCGTCCTCGTAACTCCCCGATGCGCGCGCGGGGGTTCCGTGCTTGGGTGGGCGGCTGGAGTGAGGAGTCAGGGTGCAGAAACTTGGTGGAGATCGGCGCAGAAGGCACCGATAAAATCCAGGTTGAGCTGTGGCTGCAGATTGGCCATGGTGCGTTGGAGCGGTGAGAGGAAATAGACGATCTTTTGTCACTCGCTCGGTCATGGTGCGTTCAGGTCCACGTGTGCTCCGTCGTCCATGGGAGTCGCCGTCGCGGAGAAAGGACGAGGTACATGCGCTCTCGATGTGGAGGAGCTGCGAGCGCGGCTGGTCCAGCGTGGATGTGCCGATCTAGGCGTGCAGATCTCACCATGAAGTTTGCTGCGGCTTTCCCGGTCGTGGGTGGTCTCCGGAGAGTTTCACCTGGAAACTCTGCGTTGAAGTCTCCCTGAAGCAGAAGGGAGGGCAGATCAGTCAGGCTGCCGCGTTCGCTTGTCGTCGGAGAATCCCCGCCGGGTGCTGCGTTCGCCAGCAGCGTGTTCATTTCAGCGTTGGGTCACCAGTGCGGCGGCATGATAAAAAATAATAAGCAGCGAATGCTGTGGTTTTAAGTAGAGTTTAATTATATCATGCAGCCGTCACGGGCTCCGCTCCCGGCGCCGTGCATGCGCGCCGGGAGCGAGCCCAAGCGGCTCTCAGCAGAAGGAGGACACAAGGTCTGTGTCTGGCAGCAGCAGTTGCAGAAGTGGGAATGAGAGGATGTGTTACAGAACCTGTGCAGTATTTATACCAAACTCAAACAATACATCAAAGCAGATTCACAGCAGTTGGTCTGATCAAAGGGACTGCAGAACAGGCATGAGACAATTGCATTTGTAAGACCTACATAACAATAGGCAGATGCAGCCTCTGCTCCGGCTTGCAGGACAAAGAGGTTACAAGGCACATCTACATATTGATCTCAGCCTCTAGGTCACAGTAAGGACAGGACGCATGAACACTATAAATGAATGGCACATTACATCACAACACATGAATGGCACATTGCATCACGATACATGAATGGCACATTACATCACAATACATGCATGGCACATTACATCTCAGTAGTGCAGCAGGAAAAACCAAGGAGTGCGAGCTGACTGTCTCTGTGTTCTGTCTCTGTGTTGTGGGAGTTGAGTCAACCCGCTACAGGGAGTATGATTTAGTCATAATAACTCTGAGAGCCTGGGGGAGATATCTATTCCTAAGTATTTAATATTGCCTGATTGTATTGGAATAATAGATGCATTTGAGAAATTGCAATTTATAGGTAAAACTGTTGATTTACCCCAGTGTAATAGAGTAGTCTGATATGATGAAAATTGATCAGTGAGCACCACTGTCTGGAGAAGAGATCTTTGTGAGTTTTCAAGGAAAATCAATACATCATCAGCATAAAGACTTAGCTTGTGTTCTTCTTCTCCAGTTTGAGTACCTCTCTGGAGATTAAAGCTTTGGGAGGTCTGATCATTTGTTCAGACAGACACAGCTGGGCAGCTATATCGTGTTTTAATCCAGTTTATGAAAGATGAACCAAACCCAAGCTTATTTAACACCATAAAAAGACATTTCCAGTTAACTCAGTCAAAGGCTTTCTCTGCATCCAGAGATAAAATTGTAGTTTCTAAGTTACTGATCTTACGGTAGTCTATTAAATTAAATAGCCTGCGTGTATTATTACCCGAGTGCCTACCCTTGATGAAACCTGTTTGATCTGGATGTATAATCACCAGAATTATCCTTTCTAGCCTTTTGGCGAGCGCTTTGCAAATTATTTTAAGATCGACATTCATAAGTGAGATGGGACAGTAACTGGATGAAAGTGTGGGTTCTTTTCCAGGTTTAAGGAGTAGGATAATACTAGCCAAATTCATATTTGGAGGCATTACATTATCTTCTTTAATTTGGTTCACCATTTTAAAGAAGGTAGGTGCCATCACAGGCCAGAATTCTTTATAAAATTCTACTGGAAAACCATCTGGTTCTGGAGCCTTGTTGTTTGGGATATGCTTAAGTGCCTCCTGGAGTTTGAACACCAGAAGAGGTGCATCCAGAGCTGCAATCTGTTCATTATTTAATGATGGCAAATTAATGTCATCCAAAAATTTATTTATCTCTGAGTCAGATGGGTTAATCTGAGATGAGTAGAGGTTTTCATAAAACTTTCTGAAGAAGTTATTTACTTCTTCAGGCTCATGGGAAATGTTTCCAGTCATATACTTAATAGAGTGGATAATTGTTTTTTCTTTGTTCAATCTAAGCTGGTTCGAAACATATCGCCCCGATTTATTACAGTGTTCAAACTTCTCAAGACGCAGTCTGTATTAAAAACTGTGTTCTTTTGTTTGTAATTTCTTTTAATTCCAGCTTCAACTTTCTCAGATTGTTAAGTGTCTGTTCCTGTGGAGAAATGGCACAGGTCGTCTCCAGTGATTTAATTTTCTGTTTTAACTACAGAATAACTGTTCTGAAAGTTATTTCCTATAAACCAGAAGTATGAGAGAAAACCGATATAAAGGTTAGTAAATAGTGAAAAAATGCAGATAACATACAACAACGACCTAACAACTTCAACAAATTAATTACAACAGACAAATAACAACCTCAGAAGAAAAGAAAGAAATATTAGACAGATGTTAACAAATTAAACTGAGATCAAATAAGAGACCTTCCCACAGTCACACTCTTTTTTCCACCTGTAGATAAGAAAAAAAAGGGAAGTTCTAGAATAACCAGGGGGTTATGGTTTCATCCATAAACAACTTGCCATCTATATACAATCTATCCACAGAGACAATAGCTCATTTACCTTCATGGATTTTTTGTTTTCTTATGGGAAAAAGCTTCCTTCTCCTTTCCAAGATTTCCTGTGGAAATTGATCATTTAGACCATAACTGGTGTTTTTAAGCTCCCTACCCCTGCCTCTGTACCAAACTTTTTTGCTTGAAATGATCAAATTTGGCAACAATAAGTGTGGGACTTTATTTTGAGGATTTTTTTTTTTTTTTTTTCCCCATTCGGTGGACTCCTGGAAGGTAATTGGTTTTGTGACTTCGGCAGACAATTTCAGTTGCGTGAACATAAATTCCTGGACCAGCTGTTCTGGATTTTCATTATTTTTTTCAGCAATTCCGGAGAAAACAAGGTCCTCTCTCATGCTGCGTGACTGCAAATTGAGAACAGTTTCATTCCTCTTCCTCTTCTCTCTTTCAGCAACGCCAAGTCGTGTGGTTAGCGTGTTTACTGACTTTTTCAAACTATTGTTTTCCTCTAAGAGAGAGACGAGCTGCGCCTGACCGTATTTCAGACTCTCATGCACGCTCTGGTATTCTTTATGGAGCAGCTCTACTAACGCTAGTCTGCCATCCATGCTGGTAAGTTTATTTTCAATAGAAAAAAGGATGTCACTAACCTCAGAGCCGTCTCGTGATTTCTCGGGTGTTATTTTCGGTGAGTCTGCTGGTCTCAGCCGTTTTGACTGGGAAGCAGGGATGGGAGACTGCTCCATGGCACAACAATGGAAATAAAACTCGTCAATAGAGTTCTCTAGTTCCTCCAGCTCCGTACAAAAGAGAAAGCTAGAAACAGACAGTCAGTTAATGTATTAATTACAAAAAGCAGTAGAAAATAAACTACTCGTGGAGAAGTTTATGCTTGGTCGGCGGGCACTGCCATTTTGGGTTATTGCGCAACAGTCTCAGAATGTGTGGCGATCACAGCATTGGCCCACAAAAGCCTCTTTTCAATCAGCGACCCCCTACCCTCTTCACCCTACATCTCCCCACACACAAACACGTGCCAGCTTCCCTTGTCCTGCTCTGCCCGTCACAAAAATGTAACATCATAGTTTGTTGGTTTTTTTCCAACAGAAAAAAATATTGCATAAACAGCTGATGCATTTACATTTTCAAACAACGAAATACTTAAATAAGAAAAGACCTTCCTAAAGCTCTGAGTTCCACAGACATCGAATGTGATTGTGGGGGCCACACCAAAGCTGTTGGTTTACTGAGATCTTAGGTAATTCTCAAAAGCCTCTTTTCAATCAGCAATCCCCTACCCTCTTCACCCCCCCCCACACACACATACCAACTGACCCCCGAGCCACTTCACACACACACACACACACACCCTCGCTCTCTCTCTCTCTCTCTCTCTCTCTCTCTCTCTCTCTCTCTCTCTCTCTCTCTCTCTCACTCACACACACACACACACACACACACAAACTGGACACAAAAATGCTCAAATACCGAATACTTGCTTTCTACAGACATGGACTAGTCTCCACAAATTATAGAAAAAGTAGTCCAGACTCACATTGGCAGGGTCGTCTGGATGGTGAGAACTTTTGGGAGGAGGATTTTGTGGGCGATTCTGACAACGAGAAGTGTTGTGATATGGAGGGTGATACAAGACCCAATGTTGGGATAGAATGTCAATTATATGAACGAGAAGGCGCTTAAACATACCCCCCCACACACACACACACACAGTGATTGTGATGACAGATTTGGGGGGAAACAGCTTTCAAGGATAATCGATGACATGTTTTTAGTTTGTTCATTTTACAAAACACACATCAATATATAATATATATTATATTACTATACTATAACGGTCTACAGGTGGGTCCCTACCATCAAACAATGAAACTACACGGTGGAGCATGTGAAAATTGGATAAATAAGTAGCCCAAAATCAGTAAAATGAAACAATCTTCAGGAAAAAGACAGAAAAAAACTCAACATGACTAAGAGGCCGAGCGACCTTCGTCTGATCAGCGAGACACCCGTCTCCACCTTGTTACAGAACGCTCTGGGTTTAGCGCCAAAAAAGAGAATGTTGTATATGTGGCGCATCCAGACCCCCACAACCGGGAGTCTTCAGGAGGAATGGCAGTTAGAAGCTGGAGGTAGATGGGGTTATGTGTTCAACTACACAAGTAGCGAACTGTGTTTTTACCAGTTGGGTGAAGGAGAAACTTTTGGCCCGCTCTCCAGAAAAGCCACACTTTTGGTCGTGGACTGGACCACGTACTGCAAAACATGATTCACCCCAATCTGAAAACAAGCGATGTACATCGCCAACAGACGGAGGTGGAAGACGAGCCTGCTAGAAAAGACCAACAGACCCCGACGCCTGTGCGGGTGAAAGAAGAACAACTACCGGTATTCATTACCGCAAGAGTGTTTGTTAGTAGTGTTTTGGAGACAAAGGCGTCCCCGTCTGAGAGGTGGTGCTTCCGAGTCACTAATCAGATATCAATGGGTGACGCCCCATCTGATGACAAATTTATCTTGCAGTATTTCAGTTCCAAATGCGGTGTGTTCCAGACAGTGTTACGCCTGCCTCCAACGGTGTGGGTCAAAATGGTTGATGAGAAAGGGGAAAAGCTCAAGGCCCTCTTCATTTCCAGCCGTACTGCAAGAGATGTGGTCATGGTGAAGAACCCCTACCTTTTCTAGACGACGCCACCCCCACAACCTCCCGTGCCTAATCCCGTCCTCCTAACGATTTAAAAGAAGACCTCCGGCCACCCATCTACCCCCAAACCAAAATGGAGGCAAACCCATGTGTGACTCTCCAAGGGTGTTTTGAACAAGACCCTTGGGAAAAATTATCGTCTCTGAAAATATTGAGCGAGAATGACTGCCCACCTTCGCAAACACGCTCCTTGGACACCGAGGGTCCTCTTCAGCCGTCTTCACCTACCCTCCCTTCTGCAACGGAACGGATCCGTTCTATGGATGCTGAAGAATACACCGCTGACCCTCCACACGGTTCTCCCTCTACAGGCCTCGACGTGGTTTTTGAGGAAGATGATCCAATATACATGGTGGATCATCTACCTCCTGTGTTTCTGGATATCGTAAAATTTGGGTTGATAAGATTTCTGGATGTTATCATCGGCAAACACCGAGAAGAAATATGCGACGGTTGTTGGATCAACCACTTCAATCAAAACCACCATGATTGCCCGGTGGAGTCCGAGTATTTCTTTCTGACCCACTTTGAAGAGATCACAAAAACACTGCGGAACAGGTGCTTCATTCCAGCGCTCCAGAGACTGACCGAATTAAACTACATGCATACTTGTATACAGGTGTACGTCAGAATTACAGAGGCTTTCTTTCACAAACTTAGACAAACACCATGCATCACCCCCAAGATTTCTGAGATTTCAGAAATGCTGTTTCATGATGAGAAGATGAAACATCACCCCCAAGATGCTGGGATGAAATAAAAAAGGCCCATACATCGCAGCGTGTATCGCTGTATAATTTGCTTTTAGGTAGTGGTTGTTGTTTTTTTCACTCGAATGCATGGAGAATGTAGATGTGTGTAAAAAATGTGTTTTACAATATTGGAGTTTTTGATTTTGTCTAACCTTTACCGTGATTGTAAGAATAAAATAAATCTGTTCCATGTACTGAAGTGTGGATTACTTCTTTTTTTGGTCCAAATGATTCAAAAATGAATAAATAGTTGAGAGTTTTGTCATTCCTTAGGCCTTGTCTTTTATTATGCTGCAAAATGGTACTTAAACCCTATAGGGTGGATCTTGTCGGTGTTGAACTGAGCCGCTGAATTTCTGCAAATGCCTTGTGACTCAGTTTTCATTTTTGATGATAATATTGATTCAAATAAATCAAGGGTTTTATATAGCCACTCTCAAGGCAACATATGTTTTACAACAACAACAACAGCAATAAAAAAAAACAGGATGGTACAAATACCTCAAATACTGTTTAGTAACTTTGTACAAAACACATGATGATGTTGACCACTTCCATACTTTTATCAGATATTTTATAAATGTTGTTTAGTGTGGCTCTACCAAATTGTTAGATGTTTCACTTAAAAACACAGAAACTGTCATGAGCTGAGCACAGGAGGTTTCTGCCTTGCTCAGTCTCATGTCTTTTTCTCTGTATTTATATATTTGTTGTATTTTGTGCTTTTTTGTGTTTTGTTATTCTTGCACTATTTTTCATTTTCCTGTTTATGTCTTAGTTTTGTTATGCTCTGATTCTATATTAATTGATATTTATTTCTCAGTCTGTACTTGATATTTTCTTTAAATTCCTTATTGTTGTAGTTGACAGCTGTCACTGGCATTTCCTGGGTTGTGCTCCAATGGGTGTAGCCCTTGTCAGCCGGATGCTCCTCTCTCATTGCCCCCAGCTGGTCCAATTATGTATCATTGTTTCCTTCTGCCCGCTCCTGTGACCCACACCTGTCACTACTTGTGTAAATAGTTTTTGACCCTATTTAAGGGTAGTCATTTTCATTTTCCGTTGCCGCTGTCTTGACTGAGTTTCTTCTCGTCTCCACCAGAGCCCTGCCCTCGCTCTGGTGCACTTAATCTGTAAGTTACCCATTTGTATTTTCCATTAAGAGCACTGTTTGGACTTGTGTTATTTTCAATAAACCTCACAAACTCACAGTTCAGCACGTGGGTCTCACCTCTCTGCCCTGAAGGGCAATTCATGACAGAAGACAGTAAGAGACCCAGCTGCTGTGTGTTTGTTGATTTTTGGCCTTTTTTTGTTTTGTTTTTTTTTCACTCACCCGTTTCTCTGGAGCGAATCATGTCGGACTCTGCAGGTGGGCGCAGCTACCCGATGAGCCTGGGGTGGGAGTGCTGCAAAGCCCTAATGGAGATGGATGGGTTAATCTCTGCAGCGCGCATCTACCCGACCCCGAAAGAAGCATTATGGTACCTGGGTCTCATGGAGGCAACTAATTTAAAGGCTGTATACGATGCCTGTCAAGTTACAGGGTTGGGGATATAGCCTTATTCAGTTGTATACGATGCCTGTCAAGTTACAGGGTCAGGGATATAACGGTGGGACGCACTAAGAGGATGCACTGGGGATGCACTGGGGATGCTCGGTGGTTCCTTGGTGGTCAAATTTCTGGACACATCGAGGGGACGCACTTAGGATGCTTGGTGGTACCTCGGTGGACAAATCTGTATCCGGTGATGGGGTCTGCTAAGTCAAAACGGTCTCCCAGAGATGTGGGCGGTCTGAAAGTGAAATGTATTCTTGAAAATTATGGTCCAGCAAGTGTGAAATTTATTGTAAAGTGGATCTGCCAAAATGAATTTCCTCCAGGGGGGTCATTCTCACTTGAAACAATTATTGTTTTGAGAAATAAGATTAATGCTGACATTCAGAAAGTTCAGATATGCAAAATAGAAAGTAAGAAGGACAGAGAAAAGTTGATGCAGTTGCAGTTAGAAAAAACTGCTGTGGAAATGTGGTTAACTGAAGCAAAGACACGGAGAGATAAGCAGGAAATGGGTAGACAAAAGAATGAACAGGCAAAGAAAGATAGAGAATGTAAAATACAGCAACAACTTTTACACTTTGCTGGGGATCCCATTCCCCCTCCCTTCGGGCGCGACTGTCCGGTTCCCCCCACTCCCCATCTTACTAACCCTTTCACGGCCACATTGTATCCAGCTCTGCCTGGGTCCAGCCCTAACATGTGCATGCCAGAAGATGACTCTCCCCCTATGGCAGCAATGATTAAAACCAGTGATAATGGTCATGCTTCACTGGCAGCAGCATCTCACAAGGGATACAGAGAACTACGGAATCTCACTACTCCTGCCTCATTTCATGATGATTTCCCGTCTGCACAGCCAAAAAGTGACAGGCAAAAGGAGGAGGGTGAAGAGGAAGAAATACAGAATGAGACAGATCTCAGAGCCCCAATGGTGGAAGTCATGGGGGTGACAGAGCCGGCGGCTGTGTTCAGACCATGGCGCATGAAGAAATACGGGTGGGTTTTTTTTTGGGGGGGGGGGGTCCAGTGCACTATATCAGGGGTATCTGACTTTCAAGCGCTCTCTCTTTTTCTGTAATTTGCAGATGTCGGTTTCGTTTTTATAATATGCAAGGGAACATAAAAGAGTTTCAGACTTGCATTGCAATTTTTAAAAAAAATCATTGATTTTGCCGTTAGAATCGAAACTATTGGTCGTGTCCCCTCATTTTTCCCAGTTTTTGTGTGACATGAAAATCGCATCAATTTCAAAGTACTGTAAAGGGATCTCTGAGTAACTCTTTCAACTCATTTATGCAAGAGATAACAGAGTTGTAATGCAAATTCAAAATAAAACATTCCCCAATGTGATCGGATCTATGGTTTTTGTACGGCGACCCCTGCAAATTTACTCGTACGATGTAAATTTCCGTGTCCCCGAATTTACGCAGCAACATGCAAGTTATTTGGTAAAGTAACAAGAAAAAACGAAGTGCTGATGCTTTTCACTTTGCACCTTTCAAATCCCAAACCATACATGTAAAAAGGAGATCAGTCTTTGTGAAGCTCAGATGTAGAATATTTCAATAAAATCTCAAACATTTATGACACATCGAATATGGTGTCCTTTAAAAAATTTACGTCTTCGGTCTTGGTTGGCCGCGCGCAGCCCCGTCTGGCGAGGTGACCGCCCTGGGAAAGCACTTTTATTTTCTCTACCCCGGATGTGCTCAACCCATGTGGAGAGGATTAACCGTGGTCACTTTATATTGAAGTTATCGAAGGTCCAAACTTCCGTGTCCCGCATTTACGCCTTTTGTGATTTTACGTCTTATCCAACAAACAGGGAGAATTTGAAGGTATGTATACATGTTATCACATCGTAATATGTCATGAAAATGTAGCTGTTGATGAGTTTTGATGCGTGAAAAATAATGGAAGTGTTGAAGTTGTTTCGTGTAAAACATGTGCCATTGCAAAGTGCATTGGCACACGGGGAAACAAAAGCCCGAGTGTCCCATTTACGTCTCCATTTACAAGTAGTTGAAGTGAGCGCTCATCCTCAAGAGTTCCTGAACGCGAATGCCGTTACGAAAATAGTTAATAGTTTCATAAACCTGACACAATTGGATAGTGATTAGTCAATTTCATGTGCAGATTTGATCAATTTTAAATTTTGCCACCAATGTCACACATTGGACCCCTAATAAATAAAAACACCCATACCTAAGTTTGCAGAAACACTTCCTACACTGGAGAATGATCCAGTGTACTTCTGTCAGCAGTTGATAGCATTCTGCCAGACCTATTGGCTGACTTTTCATGAGCTCCAGAGGATTATAGCGCAAAAATGCATGCCCACTAACATGGCAAAATTGATGTCTGGATTTAAATATGATGTCCAGCCGACCCACCTCGATTGGGGGGAAGAAGATTATAGAAAAAATGAGAAATATAAGGACGTGCTTGGGTGTCTGGGAGAGCTGATCTTGAAAGAATGCGCAAAGTGGTCTGATTTGGGTAAAGTTTCCAGCTGTAAACAGAAAGATGATGAAACACCAGGGGATTATTTCCACAGGATGAGGAAAGTTTTTAATGGGGCGGCAGCCATCCCCTGCCCTGAAGACTACATGACAGATACAGGGGCGTGTGGCACGCACCTCAACATGTGGTTTATGGCAGGCCTTCTTCCCAGTTTGGCCACTGATGTAAAGAACACATGCATTGGGTGGGAAACCCAGGCACCACAGGAAATACTGCGCCATGCAGAACATAATCACAAAAAAGCTGTAAATGCTGTTAAGAGAAAGACCAAGGTTAAAGAGGAGACTTTGGAAAAAGCCCTCCTCACAATGGCCAAGTGGGTTCTGACCCCTGCTCAGCCACACCCAGGATCATCTGCTGGCTCCGACCAGTGCCGTTACTGTGGAGAAGGAGGACATTGGGTGAGAGAATGCCCACAGCTCTCCAGCTGCACCTACTGTAAACAAGGTGGACATTGGGTGAGAGACTTCCAGATAAAACCCAGAAATACCTTCCAAGGCAGAGGAAGAGGCAGAGGCAATTTTCAGCTTGGAGGACGTTGGCAGCAGTGCACCATACCACAGCCACCCCAGCCCCATCCACAAGGACAAGATCAAGGGCTAATACAACAGCAGCAACAGTGATGTCAGGGTGGTGCATGCGTGCCTCCTTTATTTTCACCCCCAGCAGACGCCATACATGAGCTTGTTAATAAAAAACCTGCTGCAGCAACACATACACACACATACCATCACAAAGATGTACACAGCACCTTCGTTAAGTATTCAACTTCCAATTTTAAGGATTTGCCAATTTTGCCAGTTAAAATTTCAGGAAAGTTGATCGATTTTATGGTAGATTCTGGGGCAACAAATTCAGTTTTGTCATCATCATCAGGCTTACAGCCCCCTCTCACTTCTCGCTCTCTCACGTCACAAGTAGCAAATGGTGGTTTCACACATGAGTTTTTTACAGAAGCCCTGCAATGTCAAATAAATGATAGGGAATTCACATACAAGATCCTCTTTTCACCTCAGTGCCCTTTGAATTTGTTGGGAAGGGATCTTATGTGCAATTTATCCCTTTCACTCTCATGCACACCCCAGGGAACTAAAAATGAAACTCCTGATTCAACTTTTGCTCCTGATTCAACTTTTTTAAAGGTCTCATCTTTGTGGTACATTTATGAGTGGGCACTGACAGATGAGGGCCAAAACCTTCATTTGGTGGAAATGGGAAAGAATCTCTCACCAGATGCAACAGTTTCTATGCCACCTCATAGAACTCATTGCACATCATACCTCTCACAGGGCCCTGACATGCAATATGAAACTCAGTGGTTACAGGTTACACCCACACCACTGCAAACAACACATATCGAATGGGCAGCTGACTTCTGCTTTCTTTTGATTGTACTTACACCTCCCATATCAGACATGTTCTCAGTTCCACAGTCACCCACATGTTTCTCTTACCAAAACCTCATCCTCAGCGTGGCGTGACAAGGGTTCTTGTGCCCTGGCTGCATACTGCGCAGACGATTGGGTTCCATCTTCACCACTTCCTCATCTACAGCTTACTCCAGTCTCATTCTCTCCCTCTCTCCAGATGTACAGAGTGGAGTACACAGTTTTACTTCCTTGTGAACATTTCATACAAACTTTGGATGTGGACAGACAGTATAGATGGGTGCCCCCATTTACTCTGTCTGCTACATCTGAAGGGGAGGCTCACATGCTATCACGTGTCCCTTCATCTTTGTGGGCAAAGCACAAATATGATGTTGGTCTCATAAAGAACTGCTCTCTGGTGGTAATCACACCGAAGTCTGATTTCAGACCCAAATGCTCGCAGTACCCACTCAGACCAGAGGCACGTGACGGCATCACTCCTGTTTTTGAATCTGTTTTGAAGGAAGGGATCATCATCCTAGCTCCAAATTATCCTGTCTGTACACCTATTTTTCCTGTGAAGAAAATCAGAAGCGAAGATCAACCCTCTGAGTGGCGGTTTGTTCAGGATCTCCAGGCAGTCAGTGCTACAGTGGTTCAGCGCATGCCTGTGGTCCCTAACCCACATACCATTCTGAGTCACATTCCATCAACTTCTACCTGCTTTACAGTAGTGGATCTTTCCAATGCATTTTTCAGTGTTCCAGTGCATAAAGATTCACAATTCTGGTTCACATTCCAGTTCAATGGGGCGCTCTACACTTTCACCAGGTTAGCCCAAGGATACTGTGAAAGCCCTACTATCTACAATGCCGCTTTAAAAGACTCATTGAACTCATTGACACTCACAGAGGGTTCTGTCCTGATTCAATATATCGATGACCTCCTGCTGTGTGCACCCAATGAATCACAGTGTCAGACTCCATCAAACTTCTCTGCCATTTGGCTGATGAAGGCCACAAAGCCTCCAAGCCCAAACTACAGTTATGTAAACCTATGTTAACTTTTTTGGGTCATCAAATATTGGCTCAGAGTAAATCTGTCTTCCCAAATGTGTGGATGCTATTTGTCACATGGCCAGGCCTAAAACTAAAAAGGAGCTCCTTTCTTTCCTTGGCATGGCATCTTATTGCCGCTCTTTCATTCCTGACTTTTCATGCATTGAACAACCTCTCCGTGATATCATTCCATCTAAGGGCCCTTCACATTTTCCACTCGAGTGGACTCCTGCTGCTACTACTTCCTTCGAAAACATGAAGAAGGCTCTTTTGTCTCCTCCTATGCTTTCATTTCCTGATCCTTCAAAGCCTTTTGTCCAGTATGTTGATGAAAAGTCCGGATGCATGACCTCTGTTCTTCTGCAGCCCCATGGTGACAGACTTCGACCAGTGGCATACTACTCCTGCAAATTGGAGGCGGTTGCTGCTGGGCTGCCACTCTGTCTCCGTGCTGTGGCTGCAGCGGAGCGTGCTGTGGCAGTGTCGTGAGACTTAGTCTTGTTTTCTCCTTTGACTCTGTATGTTCTTCATGCTGTGGCTCTTTCGCTGACAGAACAAAAATCTTCACATCTCTCACATGCAAGGTGGCTTCGGTACCACTCCACTCTTCTGGAAAGCCCTAACCTTGTTGTGAAACGTTGTGCACAAACGGTAAATCCGGCTGCGAACCTTCCTCTTCCACAGTGTGGTGCTGACTCACTCTGTGATCATGACTGTCTGTTTGTCCTTGGTTGACCTTGTCACTTCTCCTAGACCTGACCTTTCTGACATTCCACTTCCCAACTCTGACCGTGTTCTCTATGTTGATGACTCTGCATTTGTTGATCCTTCTGTAGACCACAACAAAGTGGGTTGGGCTGTCTCTTATGACCATTGCACATTGCTTTCTGGCTCTTTGCCATCTCATCTCTCTGCACAGGCTGCTGAACTAGTTGCCTTGGCAGAGGCATGCACTTATGCTACGGGGCAATCGGTCAGTATTTACACTGACAGTCGTTACGCTTTTGGAGTGGTGCATGACTTTGGCGCCCTTTGGCGTGAATGCAACTTCCTTACCTCTGCAGGCTCACCAGTGAAGAATTCTGTATATGTGTCACGCCTGCTGGAAGTCATTCTCCTTCCTTCATCTGTGGTGGTGTGCAAATGCACAGCCCACACTTCATCTTCTGACCCTGTGTCTAAGGGTAATGCATGTGCTGATGCTGCGGCTAAAGCTGCAGCCCTGTCTCTTGCTGCAGCCCATGTCATGACCCCCTCTTCCTCTTTGTGTGTCTGTCCTCCTACTAACCAACCCCCCTCTCCTGTCGACTCACTTCTTACCATGCAGTGTTTGTCATCCCCACAGGAACGTCAGAAATGGATGCAGAAAGGTTGCTACAAGGACCAGGATGGGGTATAGCAAGGGCCTAATGCACTCACTCCCTTGTCTCCCAGCCCATTTCTTTCACCATTTTGCAAAGTTGACTCATGGGAGGGACCATGTGTCAAAAGACGGGATGATACAACCCTTGCATGCAAATTGGTTTACAACTGGGTTCACCGTTTATACTGAACATTTTTGTAAAAAATGTCTGATTTGTGCTACTAATAATGTTCATAAGACTCCCAAACAGGTTCTAGCCGCTCATGCGCCCCCTGCAGCTCCTTTCCAGCATCTCATGATGGACTTCATTGAATTAACACTAGCTGAGGGAAAAAAGTATTGTTTGGTAATGGTTGACTTGTGGTCCAATGGGTAGAAGCCTTTCCAGTAAAACATGCAACAAGTACAGTTGTAAATTAGAGCACTGTTGTCAGAAATTATTCCCAGATGGGGAATACCAGAGAAAATCTCCAGTGATAATGGCAAACATTTTGTGAATGAAGCCTTGACCAATTTGAGTGTTACATTGGGCTTTGATTTGAGAAAACACTGTGCATATCACTCACAGTCAGGCAGCGCCATCAAACGTGAAAATGGCACCCTAAAAAACTGGCAAAACTTGAAGATGAAACAGGCCTACCCTGGACTCAGTGCCTGCCATTAGCACTAATGTACATGCGCATGCGAGTCAGCCTCCTTTTGAGATTCTGTTTGCTCGTCCTCCTTTTCTAGGATTTTCAGTGGACAGGAAGAAACCGCTTCCTTTAACAACGTCACATTTTGAAAATGCTATGTTATCTTATTGCTCTGCCTTGTCCTGCCAACTGCAAAACATTTCTCTACAGGTCAAGGCTGCTTTACCTAGGCCTGCAGAAGGGATCCTCCATGATATCAGGCCCGGTGACTGGGTAGTGATCAAAAGCTTGAAACGCAAGACCTGGCACAGCAAACGTGGTTGGGTCCATAGCAGGTCCTCCTGACAACATTCACGGCTGTGAAGATCGTGGAAAGGGCAATGTGGGTCCACGCAACGCATTGCAAGAAGGTCCCAGCACTCAAGCCAGAAGAATCCAGACCGGACTAGGACAAGAAGCAGACGTCTAAGTGGTTAGCCAAAACCACCACCAGCTTCATCATTACCCCTCCCCCCATCAACTTGAAAGTCAGCTCCCTGTTCATCTTTGGCGGGTTCTTCAACTGGATTCCTCTGGGTTTTGGACTCCTCGACAAAGACAGTGACTGTCTAACTGTTTGTCTATGCAAACGTCAGCTGACGATGCCCTCTGGTGTCCAGTACCGGTGTTTGCAATAGAAAAGCAGGCTGTCTGGTTATCAACGCAAAGGAGAGAAGAAGTGCGACTAGTGTTGTCACCTAATCACCGTGTGATGACAGAAGGCCATATACTGTTGCACCTGATAGCCGCCACAAACAACCTGAGTGTACGCCGAATACCATTGAAGAAGACATCCACAGTACACACTCATCTATACTGGAACTGACACGATGAACAATTCCAATTCATACTAACGTCTGCTCACAGACGACCATCAGCAAGACCAACAACGACATCGCCATGGCTGGACAGCGTGGGATTTCCTGTGTACAGGGCTCTTCATCTTGTTGTTGGTTGTTTTAACTGTCTGTTTGATGATTTGGTTCTGTATTCCATCACCACATCTCTCACAGATGCAATTTCTTACAGCTTCCAGACTAGCCGTTCATGATCCCAATTCTAGAAGGCTTGTTAATGATATTTTGTTATTAGCAGGAGGCAAGAAGAATCTTTCTTCAGGGTTTCTCTTAAACACATGGTACCGTTATGCCCACTTCCTTGCAAGGCAGCAAAAGGTTACAAACTGTTATGTCTGCACTAGAATGCCTGTAGCCACTAACAATCCACATGTATCTCCTACTCTGTTCAATTCATCTGATCTCTTTCCTGACATTCTGATGTCAGCAGTGGTCCCTAAGGTTTTAAATAATGCTGTATGGAAAAGAACAGGGTATAGACTTCCTCCAGTGCAACCTAATATAGGAAGGAATTTTTCTAAATTCTTGGCAATAAAGTGCAATGACAATACACCTCTTTTTGGTCCGGTCCACCAACCACCAAATTCAAAATTCATATGTTATGCTAATAATTTTACTCTTACTCTGCCTGGAGTGAAAATGGCCTCTGTGCCCAAACAGTATTGTTCCCATATCTATTCACCATGTACCACTAACAATCAGGGTCACCTTAACACTACTCAGGCCCTGCCAGGTACAACATGTAAGCCTTACTTTTAGGCTTCTGATGTTATGGGAACAATTCCACAAGATGACTTTGTGTGGCTCTGCGGTGCATATATGTATCAGGTGCTGCCTGCAAACTGGGTAAGTAGTTGTGCTACAGTACGTGCTGCTGACCACTCTTTCATTGTGACTGCTAATCCCTTGAACAGATCTGATCACAGATCACAGAGGGACGTGTCCCCACATGACACAATTTGGGGCACTGACGTGCCAAAAAGTCATAAGTTCTGGACAGACGCTCAGAAAGTTGCTCTTTCTTTGTTTCCATGAGCCGGTGTGGGGAAACTCATGCTGCGCATGGAGACGTTAGACTACCATGTGGGAACCTTTGCAAACATAACTCTCTTGGCCCTTAAAGGAATTCAAGATGAGTTGCATGCCCTTAGACTAATGGAACTACAAGATCGAATGGTCCTAGACCAGTTGACGGCGTCACAGGATGGGGTCTGTGTGATATTTGGCACAGACTGCTGCACCTACATTCTTGCTCATGATGACGATTCTGGCCTTATTTCCCAAGCCATTCAAAATCTCACGGCTCTTCGTGATGCCTCCCTGCTTGATAATGTTCAGGGAGGGGGCCTCTATGATTGGTTGTTCAGCGGTAGCTGGCAAGACTGGCTGGTCCGCATTGGTATATTCTTGGCCACTGATCTTATGCTTCTCATGATCTGCTGTTGCTGTGTCATCCCCATCATTAGGCACATGATCTCAAAATTGTTTGTTTCTACCATGCTGCATTACATGCCAGCTGATACTTCCAGCCCTGATGTGCCTCCTGCTTCAGCTCCAAAATTGTCTGATTATAACACTTTGAACATTTCTGATCTTCCTTTCCCTGACTTTTCAGATTTTGACGAGTATATGAATAAAGGCTCAACCTGTGCCATAACCAACACCACTGTGATGTAAATATCTTATGAGCACCACATTTAGTTATCTTTGTTTACTGTCCACTGAGTGCTTACACTGACAAAAACAGCCTCTTGTGACTCTTCACATATGCCATTTTTTTCTATGTCACTGTTAATGATGCATCAGTTTAAACCTGAAAAGGTGTACTGTTGTTGATCTCTCACTTTGACAGTCTGCAGAATGGTCATATATGACCAAGAGAATGTAAATGTGGTAGAAATTTATCATTTATACATTAATCTCTTATGTAATCAAGGATAATATATTTTGTAAGTGTGTCTTTATGCATGAGTTGTTTAATGATCTGATTAT
Organism: Pholidichthys leucotaenia; assembly: GCA_020510985.1. Classification (NCBI taxonomy): domain Eukaryota; kingdom Metazoa; phylum Chordata; class Actinopteri; order Cichliformes; family Pholidichthyidae; genus Pholidichthys; species Pholidichthys leucotaenia. The sequence continues at coordinate 51,022,073 of CM035844.1, forward strand.
TATTTCCATGTAAGGCATTACACTGTGATAATTTGTTCACTGGATGTTGAAAGTATTGGTCACACACACACATTTATAAATTCTTTCTCCATATTGAGACATTTACTCTGTAAGGGAAGACAACAGCCTGAGTTGCTCTGCAGGAAATGTATAAACAGCCACACCATATGACCTTGTACTGTTCTGTGACCAGATAAGGGCTGTCTGGCAAAGGGGCTCTGATAGGCAATGATTTTGTCCTCCTGTTAGAGTGTAAGAATGGTGTGTTCTCTCTGTGTAGGGAGGGAGCAGGGCTGAAGGACACTGAAAGTTTTTTTTCCACATTGTTTATTCTGCAGAATAAAAGGACATTCAACTTGGCAGAAGTTTTTCCAGCTCTTTATTTCTTCAGGACCAGATGCAAATAAGACGCTGGGAGAATAAAGGTGTGAATGCAGCGTTGGTGTTATATCATGTTAATGTGCCACATGGTTCTTTTTGCAAATAACAATGTGTTATGATCAGAAGTTCCAGGTCTCAATGCATTGGAATAAAGAGATAAAAGAGGAATGCACAGAGACCTGGGATTCTTGTTTGCCGTAAATTATGTTGGAGAAGGAATAAAGTTTCTGTGTCGTCCAGCTCATTGCCTCATCTGCCTCCTTTCTCCACATTGGTGACCCGAAAACGTGCCATGGAAAGTGAGCTGAGCACTGCCCCGGAGACTGCCTGGAGAGAGAGCACCAGCGCCGCATGTGTGGTCTGAGTCGAGCTCCCAGACTTCTGGTTTCACAACCTGACCGCATGGTTCTTGTACATAGAAGTCCAGTTCGCACTCCGCGGGATAACAATGGACGATACCAGGTATTACTACGTGGTAACTGCGCTGGATGTGTGCGCCACGCAACAGGTGACGTGCCTGCTCCAGGAGCTGCTGGCCCAAGGAAAATATGAAGCGCTTCTCCAGCGCTATACCCTTTCTGACAGTGAGAGGGCAGAGAGGCTCCTAACGCGTTCGGAGTTAGAGGTCAAGTCAGCCGTGGAGCTTATGGAGAGCATGTTGGCGCTGAGGGGGAAGGACAACGAATCTTTCCTGTTCGCCCACTTGTTGCTACAGCGAGGGTGATCTTGGCCAACTGGCCATGGCTGGTTGCCAAGGACTACCACGCCCTGGCGCAGAAAGTGGACCGCATCATCTTGGCGACCAGAGCTCCCAGCGTGTGGACAGTGGTGCCAGCATCCATGGAGGACTCCAGCGAGGTCGAGGAGCTGTTCGTGGTAGCCGTGGCAGACACCAGAAGATGAAGGAATAGGGCAATCTGTTTTTATCATCGCCGTTTCGGCTCAGATGCCCAACGTTGCCTGTCGCCATGCTAATTCAAGAAGCCAGGAAGACGGCACGTTCGAATTCGGTGGCAGCTGCAACCAATGGCAACAGGAACAGACTGCTTTATGTCACGGACACACATTCGGGGAGACGGTTTTTGGTGGACCCCAGCTCCTAGAAGAGCCTCATCCTGCCAGTCAACATAGACAGGGTGGCAGGACGCACCGGTCCCGAGTTCACGGCCGCCAACTGATCCACTCACTCAGGACATTTGGTGAATGGACACTGACGATATGCTTACACGGACACAACTTTCAGTGGGACTTTGTGATAGCTGCATGTTCTGTCCCCATTTTAGGTGCAGATTTTTTATGTGCTTATGGGTTGTTAGTCGATTTTGCTAATAGGAGATTAGTGGACACTGTCTCTTTTGCCTCACTGCCCTGCACAGCTCAGGGAGCTGGGTCAATAACACTGGCTAACGTTATAGATCCAGGGGGTAAGTACCAACATGTTCTCGCACAGTTCCCAGCACTCACAGTTCCGACTTTTTCGGCTACTGTACCAAAACATGGGGTCGAGTACTTTATAACAACAAAGGGTCCACTGGTGCTAGCGCGTCCTCAGCGTTTGGACGCAGCTAAACTGGCCAACATGCAAGAGGAGTGTGCCAACTTAGAGCAGTTGGGCATCATCAAGTGCTCCAACAGCCCGTGGGCATCCCCGTTACACATGGTGCCTAAAGCCGAAAAGTCGTGGTGACCATGCGGCGATTTCCGGCACTTGAACAACGCTACGGAACACGATCGCTATCCTATTGCACACATCCAGGATTTTTCCGTGCACCTGGCCGGAGCGCGTGTTTTTTCCAAAGTGGATCTGGTCCGCAGTTACCACCAGGTCCCAGTGCGCGCCTAAGATGTTCCAAAAACAGCAGTAATAACTCCTTTTGGCCTTTTTGAGTTTTTACACATGCCATTTGGATTAAAAGGCGCAGCACAGACCTTCCAGAGGATGATGGATGCAGTGCTTCATGACCCGCCCTTCGTATTTGTCTACTTAGACGACATTCTGGTAGCCAGCACATCTGAGAAGGAGAATATCGCCCATCTCAAGACAGTTTTCCAGAGGTTGGAAGCACATGGGTGGATAATTAACCCAGAAAAGTGCCAGTTTGGTGTGCCAGTGATTGACTTTTTGGGCCACTGCATTTTGCCGGAGGGCGCGATCCCGCTACCAGACAAGATGAGCGCGGTGTTGGATTTTCCACGTCCGCAGACCGTGAGGGCGCTACAGGAGTTTTTGGGAATGGTTAATTTATACAACCGTTTCCTTCCCTGAGCAGCCCAGCTGATGCAGCTGTTGTATGCCGTGCTTAAAAAGAAGAATCCCGCGGATGCCATCGACTGGACTCCTGAGCGAGTCCAGGTTTTTACTAATGCCAAAACAGCGCTTGCAGATGCCGCGTTGTAACCCACCTGATTCCGTCTGCACAGATAGCACTCTTGACGGATGCATCTGATGTTGCCATAGGAGCAGTGGTGGAGCAGTGCGTCTCAGGTTTGTGGAAGCCACTCGTATTTTTTAGCCGGACTTTGCACGACAACGAACGCAAGTACAGCACATTCAATTGAGAATTGCTGGCTCTCCACCTGGCGACGCACCATTTCCACTTCTGGCTGGAGGGGCGCAAGTTCACCGTGTTCGTGGACCATAAGCCGCTGATGCACGCGATGTCCAAGACCTCGGAACCGTGGTCGGTCCGGCAACAATGGCATTTGGCCGCAATTTCTGAGTGTACCAATGACATTCAATATGTTGCCAGTAAACTCAACGTTGTGGCCAATTGCCCGTTGCGCGCGCTAATTGCACCGGTCTACATGGTAATAGATTTCCCTGCCATGGCCATGGAGCAAGCTGGGGACACGGACATTTGTGTGCTCCAGTCTGTGCCAACTGGGTTAAGGCTAGAGAACAGGGTGGTGCAAGAAGGGTGCCCTCCCTTGCTCTGCGATGTCTCCACCGGCTGCCCACTCCCAGTGGTTCCGAGCTCTTGGCGCCATCGTGTTTTTGAGTTCGTCCACTCCTTTTTGCATCCAGGAGTGCTCGCTTTGGTGAAGCTAGTGGGGGTGAAATTCGTCTGGCCGCGCTTGCTCAAAGACACCAGAGCCTCCCTTGAGCCATTCCAAATCCCGGCCAGGAGGTTTGACCAGGTCCAGGTGGATTTGGTGGGACCCCTCCCACCGTTGCAAGGTTTTACGCACCTCTTAATAATCGTGGACCGCACCACGTGCTGGCCTGAAGTGGTCCCGCTGGCTTCTACCACATCCGCAGAAGTGGCTCACACTTTTTTGTTGACTTGGGTTGCACATTTCGGATCTTCATAGGATATTACGTCTGACAGGTGTCCACAATTCATTTCAGAACTCTGGTCGCTATGGCCCAGAGCCTGGGGGTCAGAATTCACTGCACTACAGTGTACAACCCCCAGGCTAATGGGTTATGTGAACATTATCATAGGTCGCTTAAAGCAGCGCTCAGAGCTTCGCTAACGGACATAAATTGGGCCGACCGCCTGCCCTGAGTTCTTTTACGGTTGCGCACCGCACCTAAGGAGGATTTGGCAGCCTCCCCGGCAGAACTCATTTTTTTCTCAGCTGCTGTGGATCCCCGGAGAGATTTCACTGGAAAACCCCGCACCCGAGGCTCATCCGCCCACCCAGTTTTTACATTGTACGGAGGCTGTGAGGGTACCGGGCCCAGCCCACCATATTTTTCCCCGCACATTTGTCCCAAAAAGCTTGCAGAATGCCAGTTTGGTTTTTGTCAGGCATGATGCGCACTGAACCCCACTGCGCCCACCGTATGATGGACCGTTCAGGGTGTTGGAACCTGGGGAGAAGCATTTTGTGTTAGACTTGGGGGGGCGTAGGGAGACCGTCTGCAACGACAGGCTGAAGCCCGCTTTTGTGTTAGCTGACAAGGAGGTGGTGTTGGCCCAAGCTCCCCGGCCAGACGCCCACCGTTGGTGGCTCTGCAATGTGGTGATCCCTTGGCAGGGACCTGCGCTCGCGAAGCTGATGTGTTTTCTCCCCCTCCCTTTCTCCCTCCACAGGCTGACGTGCCCTCCTCTACACCCCGCCAGCAGGGCGGTTTGACTGGATCAGTGACCCCCCACTACAGCCGCTATGTGCGCCAGCTCAAGCCCAAAAGACCGGGGGGTTAGTGCCCTTTCTGGGTGTTTGGGGGGGGGGGCTGTGTGGGAGCATGGTGTTGGACTTCTCCACCCAGGGAACAAGGGACCAAAAGAGGAGGTGTCACCAAGGGGTATCAGATGGGACAGTAAGGACTATGCACCCCCCGAAGAGAGGAGTAAATGCCAGAGCCGCTGGGAGAATAAAGGTGTGAGTGCAGCGTTGGCATTATATCATGTTAACGTAGAAAAATATGAATTTAATAATTATGATCAGGTATAAAATTATTTAATTTATACGGATGTATTGGAATCTGAGGTCAAATCTCGTTTCATATACACCAGAAAAGTTAATAACACTCATAGGGGCACCAGCTTCTATCTTTAAGAAGCGATTTTGATTTTAATTCCACTTTATACCTGTTAAATCACTCAATAAATTAATTAATAATCAGTTCCAAAAATTTTCTGTGAATTCGATACCGGGGCTTGAAACAGACTCAGAATGAAATAAATTCTCAACAACTTCTCTCATTTTCACATATTTATTAAACAAAATGATTAACAGACATTGCAGTAATTTCATTAATCATAAAATCAATCTTGTAAATGATAGATTAACAATGTCAATATTTACGGAACCAGGGTTAAACTGAGAAATGAATCTTGATCAGTTTGAGTTAACAGATTATGGAAACAACGTAAATTTATGGAGAAAGTTTACTAATTATATGAAAAGTTCTGGATTAATCTTAAGAAAATAAAAATGGAATTTTAATGAAAAGAGGGGTTATGTTAATGACTTCTTAATTTGCATCTGATTAGATATCAAATTATTATCGAACCTCAGAAGTTTAATTCAGCAGATGAATTAAAATTGCCGCTCACGTGATTCCTCGGTGATAATTCAAAGTTGCGTTCTTTCGACGTCCTTGTGAAACTTTCCGATGTGTTGATCAGGGCCAAAATCCAGAATATTTGTCCAGCAAATATTCTCTTGATGATGGATAGATGGATGGAAGGATGAGATCGTATGTTTGATCTCAATGGTTGAAATCCTGCAGAAGCACGCTGATTATTCAGCTGCGCGTGATGTGGGGAGCTGCGTCTTCTCAGAGGCCTTCAATAATAATTAATTAAAGATATCTAATCCAATCTCAAATCAAAGAGTTTCAGACTTTAGATAAAAATAATAGCTTCTGGTGTGTGATTGGTCAAGAAAAATATTATTAAAAAAAATCAAGTCAAGCTTAAAGCTTACATTAAATTAAAAAAAATGGTGGTTTTACAGAAAGTTTAACAAAGAAAAAGTGATAAATAAAAATTGGAGTTTAACTCCTATTAGAATGAGCTCAATAGAAAGGAATTCCTAGGCATTTAAGAGAAAAGAAAAAGAAACATTAAAATACAAAGTTACATAAACAAATTATGAGTTCTCTGCTCTGTGATCGGAAAAGCGACACGTGGGAGAAGTCCCTTTGTTCAGGCAGTCTTTTGTTCTCCTGAAAAGTTCTCTCTGCTGTGTGGACAATGGGAGACGTGTTGTAGAGAAGAAAAAGAGGCAAAAGAGAAGAGGCCAAAAGAGGGAGTAGCAAGGGGGTCTCCCTCCTTTTATAAGTTCACTCGAGCTTTCGCGGGCTTCCAGGTTGACAGGAACTCCAGCCAATAAGCTTCCTTTGTGGGCGGGCTCCATGAACTTTAGTCCAATAAACAAACAGTCTACAGTATTGTCTGGAGCTTTTGAGAAAGAGTTGCTGTCATGTAGAGATTGGCTGCTGGCAGTCACATGATTTGAGCGGTGCTTTGGTGAGCCTGATACACAATTTTAATACGGGAATATTCGTCTACACACTTATGTATAAACTAAGCTAACCTTAGTGATCAATGTAACTTATAAGCAGTGCTTCTAAATTAACATGCAGGAGTAAACATTCATTTAAACATTTTTAACATGCATATATATAAAATCACAGATTAATGCATTTCAACATATTATTGATTTTCCACATTAAAACATCAGAGTCCATTTGCTTTTCTTGGTCCTGGAAAAGAAGAGAAGGTTTAGAATTGAGTTTGTAATAATGCACTTTAAAGTTCACTGGTTAAATCCAGCATGTCCCAGAGTTTAAGGAAATTAACTGAGCTGTGGATCGGTGGGCTATGAGGGCTTCTCAGGTCTGTTCCATGTCTCCATGTTTATGGGGGCAATAAAAGGGTGCAGGAGGAAATAGGTTGAATTCTTTAGACTGGTTTTAGCAAAGGAATGGGATTTCAACTGTGGCCTGGGGGGGGGAAAGTTTTTGACTGTCCTTCCCCTGGGTGAAACAAAATGTCTTTAAGCAGAAGAATAATTACTGCTGAGCCAAAGTGAGATGATGCTACAGTCCCCCCTTTGGTATCAATGGTGATGTTGATTCAGTGTTGACAGCAATCCTAGGCATCAAATCCCAATTTGGCGAGGCTTGATCCAAATGCTGAACCAAAGGTTCTGATGTCGATAAGTGTTAAGCTTGTAAACAGTATCTATTCCAAAGTGTAGAGCCTTAAATTTGGTTTTCTGAAAAACTTCTAGAAATTTTCAAAAAATAATTTGGGTATGACCAAATATAAACATTGTATAATTGTCTAGTATTTACTAAAGTTCTGTATGTGCCGGTAAAGGCTTAAAAGTTCTGGGTACAAAAGAGTGAACTAGAAGTATGTGGATTTGGATATACTTAATAAAAATGTTTTGGGTTTGCTAAAAAATATCTATTCAAAATTTCAAGAACAGTTTAAATGTGCAAAAAAAAAATCTAGATAGAGTATAAAGGATATATATTTGTATATGCGCATGCATGTATCCAAAAATCTTAGTCAAAAGCAAAAATAAAATTCTTTCATATTTGAGGTAGAGGTTTAGACTCCTCCACATTGAAAGGAGTCAGTTGAGGTGGTATGGGCATCTGATTAGGATGCCTCCTGGACGCCTCCCACTTGAGGTGTTTCAGGCACGTCCCACTGGGAGGAGACCCCGGGGCAGACCCAGGACTCGGTGGAGAGACTATGTCTCCCAGCTGGTCTGGGAACGCCTTGGTATCCTCTCTGAAGAGCTGGAGCAGGTGGCGGGGGAGAGGGAAGTCTGGGCTTCTCTGCTTGAACTGCTGCCTCCGTGACCCGGAACTCCGGAAAAGCAGTAGAAGATGGATGGATGGATGGATGGTTCAGACTAATCAATATTGAGGTGACTCAAGGAGGTTCAAATTGAATTTTTTTAGTTAGACTAAACCATGGTTCCACAGATGTCCAAATCATAGGATGTTTGAGGATTTTGTTCAGAAAAACTGAGTGGACATGGGATGTTGTTATCATTCTTTGAATGGCAATGAGAAGTAAATTTGGATTTACTGCAGAAAGGATATGATGTGAGAGCATATTCATTGCTAAAGTGTTAATTGAAAAGCTATTGTTTCTAGCTACTTCTGAGAGTAACAGACATTGGCTGTGTGTCAGCATAGTCAACCTCTAACACAAAGAGCAAAGAGTTCAAGACCTTGTTGAGTTTGACCGAAGCTTCTGAGCAAGCATTTAAAACCAACACAGTGTCTTGTAAGATTTTGGTAACGATTTGTGGTTCGACGACCTGGTGTTTCCATTTAGCGGTGTTGACCAAGTTAACAGTGGGCATGCTAAGGTTAACAAGAGGCTCTAACGATGAGGCTGTTATTGAGAATCCACCTGAGGATCGTTGACCTTTTGTTTTGGCTTGGCCCAATTCTGACTGGGTAACAGTGGGTGTGATTGCTAGGCAGATGGCTTAACTGATAAACAGGAGGGCCATCATCTTGGCAAACATAAAAGTGAGTGATTTTGGACCTTAATCTTCTTGTTGATCTTTCTTTAGATACCTGGTTGGCAAATGAAAATTCCTCTCAGAGGTGGAATGATTTCTTTTAGATAGATAGATGTACTTTATTGATCCCAAACTGGGAAATTACAGAATAGAGATTAATAATAATAATAAGTTTATTTATAGAGCACCTTTCACAGACAGAGTCACAAAGTGCTTAACATGGTAAAAAACAAAATAAAAACATAGGCACATAAAACAGTAAAACAAAGTAGACAATAAAAGCACATAAAAATACAATCGGCACATAGTTAAAAAGCCAGGCTAAAAAGGTGGGTCTTTAGTTGCTTCTTAAAAACACCAATGGAAGGTGGAGATCTAAGTTCAAAAGGCAAGGAGTTCCACAGTCTGGGAGCAACAGCAGCAAAGGCTCTATCGCCTTTGGTTTTGAGCCTAGTACTAGGAACTACCAATAGATTCTGATGAGAAGACCTGAGAGACCTGCTGGGCTGGTGTAGAGAGAGCAGGTCACTAATTTAAAAAGGTGCCTCTTTATGAATGGCTTTGTAAGTAAGAACAAGAACTTTAAAATCAATTCTATAATTTACAGGAAGCCAATGCAAGGAGGCCAAAACAGGAGTGATATGACAGAATCTACTGGACCTAGTTAGTAATCTTGCAGCAGCGTTCTGGACTAATTGTAGGCGGTGTAAAGAGGATTTACTAAGACATGTAAAAAGAGCATTACAATAGTCCAAACGTGAAGAAACAAAGGCATGAATAATGATTTCTAATTGAGTGTAGGAAACCAATGACCTAATTTTGGATATATTCCTAAGGTGGAAAAAACAACTCTGGGTCAGAGATTTGACATGCTGATCAAAACTCATCGATTGATCAAAAATGACACCAAGATTTTTTAGATTAAACCGTACGTTAGAGCTTAATGAACCAATGCTATTAACCAACTTAGGAATTAGATTATCAGGTGCTACAATAAGGACTTCAGTTTTATCAGCATTGAGTTGCAAAAAGTTACTAGACATCCAGTCCTTGATTGCAGACAGACAATCATGAATAATTTTTAAATTATCAACATGGTCAGGCTTAAAAGAGAAAAGTAGCTGTAAATCATCAGCATAGCAGTGATAAGACACACCTTTAAATTTGCTGATAATAGAACCAAGTGGCAGCATATATAGGGCAAATAAAAGTGGACCCAGAATAGAACCCTGAGGCACCCCACAGGTTAAAGGAGCAGAGTCAGATGAATAAGAGCCAACAGCCACGGAAAAGCTCCTACCAGAAAGGTAGGAGAAAAACCAATCCAGAGCTTTTCCAGAAATACTTACCCAATCTCTAAGCCTTTGTAACAAAATATAATGATCAATAGTATCAAATGCTGCAGTAAGATCTAATAACACTAAAACAGAGCATTTGCCAGAGTCAGATGACATTAAAATATAATTTGACACCCTCAGAAGAGCGGTCTCTGTCGAGTGTTTCTGACGAAAGCCTGACTGAAATTTGTCAAAAATATTATGTTCAATCAGAAAGTCAGTGAGCTGCTTGGCAACAACTTTTTCTAAAAGCTTAGAAATAAAAGGAAGCTTAGAAATTGGCCTGAAGTTTTTAAAAACAGATGGATCAAGGTTAGGTTTTTTTAAAAGTGGCTGCACAACTGCATGTTTAAAATACGAGGGTACATAACCAGATTCAAGTGAACTATTAATGATATAAACCAAAGACGTACCCACTGAGCCAATTACCTCTTTTAACATTGAGGAAGGCAAAATATCTAAAACGCAGGAGAAGGATTTCATGGAGCTCACCAACACTAACAAATCCTCAAAAGAAATTGGGGTAAAATCACTTAAAAAGGCCTGTCTGTTAGGACAATCAAGGATTAGGGGAAAGGAATGAGTAAAACCAGCCCTAACAGCAGTGACCTTGTCAACAAAAAAGGAAAGAAACTTATTACAGTCATTACATGAATAAACGGGGAGCAGAACTGACAGGATTAACTATACTGTCTATTGTGCTGAAGATGATCTTTGAATTGTTACTATTGGAGGAGATGATGTTGGAAAAATAAGAAGTTCTTGCCATTTTTATCATATTGTTAAATTCAATTAACAGCTCCTTAAGGTACAATCGATGCACCTCAAGTTTAGTGGACTTCCACAGTCTTTCCACCCTCCGACATTTACGTCTAAAACAACAGAGATCATCATTGAACCAGGGGGATGAATTAACAGCACGGACAATCCTGGTTTTAAAGGGAGCAACTACATCTAAGATGCTTGAACAGTGTGAGTTAAAAGAGCAGACCAAGCTCTCAGTGTCGTCATCAGAGGATAAAACCACACTGCTGTCAAAGGCAGCAGAAAAATTCACAGTTGACAAATGGTCAATGACACGAGAGCATTTTACTCGCTTGCCAGTGTAACAGACTGATTTGACTGATAAATTAAAAAGAACACAAAAATGGTCTGACACATGAAGCTCCTTAGTCTGAACATTATTCACATTAAGACCAAGTGTAAAAACAAGATCAAGTGTATTTCCTTTTATATGCGTAGGACCAGATAAACACAAAACAAAATTAAAAGATTCAATAATACCCAAGAAATTGACTGCAAAACTGTCATTGGGATCATTAATATGCAAATTAAAATCTCCAAGTAATAAAATCTGCTCAAATTTAATAATAGAAGTTAAAAAATCACTAAACTCAGATAAAAAAGAGGCATAAACTCCTGGAGGGCGGTAAATTAAAACACAATAAAATGGGTTTGAGGAGCCAATTTTTAAAATCATCAGTTCAAACGATGAAAATGTTCCATGGCTCACCGTCCGTGTAACGAAGCGGCGCCTGTTCACGATCGCCAGACCACCGCCGCGGCCTGTCAGTCTCGGAGCACAGGAGAAGGTATAGTCCGGTGGACAAAGTTCAATTAAGGAGGTAAATTCCTCACTTTTCTGCCAAGTCTCAACAAGAAATAAAAAGTCCAGCCCTGTAGTAATAAATAAATCATTCAAAAAGAATGATTTATTTGCGATGGAACGTGCGTTAAACAACTCCAGCTGGATGGGCTCTGTAACAGCAGCAGTCTCGCCAGGAATGGGGGCCGGTGAAAGCTGACGTAGGCACCGGCTACCTGCAGGGGATTTCCTGGCTCGGAGCATGGAGAAGGCCGGTTGGCACGGTAGAACAGGAAAAACAGGCCGGAGAAATGATGGCCTCACTCCGGGCACACCTGAGGGCCAGGATCCAGGAAAGAGGCCAGCTGCAGAATTAGGAGAAGATGAGGCGGAGCGAGCGAGACAGCGAAGCCGAGCAAGCCTTCTGGAATTCACCGCGGCATCTGCACTTCTTCCCCGAGGTTTGGATCGCTTTCTGCCGGTATAACCACAGCGGGGATCCCAGGTACCAACGGGAATTAGAGATTGAACTCTAAACCTTGTGCTTGTTTTTCAGCTTTGATGGGAGTTTTAAGATTATTAGCTCAAGCTAATGGTGTTGAATGTTTTTGCGTGTACTATTTGATAATAGTAAGTTGATTGAAGTTTAGTAGATTTTACAGAGGTTTTTGAAATTAGTGTAAGGGCTAATTTGGTTTTAATATACCCTTTCCTTTTTGGAAGTTTTGATGCAGTTAACTAATTGTTTGGAGAAATTTGACTGAGTGCACCTGAGGCTAGTAGTCAGCTACAGTCATTCCTCAGACGTAGGTTTGATTTTAATCTTATTTATGGACTTACTTTGGCAGTGTTGTACCCGACAAGTCCCATGGGGTTTTGGTAAAGGTTACTCTGATTTTGGTGAGCCCATTTGAAAATGGGCTCTTGGATTTGGCGCTTGAGGGGTCAAAGTTTGTTGTTGACAATGTGTGGATTCATCCACTCGGGCAGGAATTTAGGAGCGATTTTCTCTTCCTGTAAAATGATTTCTGGTGTTTGCGGTACAAATGTGGAGTGGAAGATCTTGTCCCCCCTTTGCAGTTTGTCATGTGAGAGTTTTTGATTGTTGTACGCTTTGTGTTGTTTGGCGAATCGGTCCGAATGTTTTTGAAATACAGCCTTGGGAGCTTTGTATGTCGTTTTGACGCTTTTGTGTTCTGCAGCTGAAATGTTATAGGCATTGGCAGTCATCACCTCCCTCTGGTTTTGAGGAACTCTGAGCGGTAGCGATGATGCTTCATCGGAAGCAGGACCACGAGTGCCATTGTATAGCTGCAGAGAAGGTTGTGTCACATGAAGTGGTTTCAGTTTTGGTATGTCAAAGGGTTTAGATGCGGGAAGCGCATGTACCATTTTATCTGACCGGAGTTTGACGGTTTTAAAGATCATTTGGTTGCAAGCTTGAGTGACTGTGCGCCTTGCGTTTGCAAAAGTTGGGTTCATTGTCGCAAAAACTTGAGGTTTCAGAGGGTCTAGAGAGCGGTGTGGCTCTTGTGACCACGCAGGCCTCATGGGCGGGTGGGTGGGTTTCAAAATGTGACACTACCATTGAATCAAGGGTATCAAAGGTTTCAAGGGGGCCGTTTGGGGTTTTCTGCTCAGCCATTGAGTTTTCAAGGTCATTTGCTTCCTTGGCATAAACTTGTATTTGGAGGTGACTTTTGACTTCTTTAGGACAGTACTCACCTTGGTCTTGGCGGTCACTTTCACTCGGTTGTAGTTGTTCCAACAGTGCTAGTTGTGTGAGACTTGGGGTGTCCAAAGTGTTCAGAACAAAGCACTGTAATTCAGTTGTTCTTGTTGGGTCAAATGGGTGAGGGTGTTGCGTTTGAGCCCATAGTGTGAGGTTCTTGAAATCAATGAGTGGCTCAAAATGATTCAGTAGGTCTTTGCCAACAAGCAATGGAATGGCATCAAGTTTGGACACATAGACCGGATGTGTCAAGGTCATGGGTCCAATGGAGATGTTTAGTAGTGATACGCCCAACGGGGTTGTTTTAGTGAGCGCATATGGTCGCACGGCTAATGAACAGGGTTCCAGTTTCAAATATTTGTTAGCGCGATTAGCGGCTACACATAGTTTGTCAAAAAGGGTGTGTGACATGAGAGTGATGTCAGCAGCGGTGTCTAAAACAGCGTCCTGACACATCACGTCTTCAAGGGTCAGTGGAAGGTAGAATTTCCGTGCCACCCCCCTCTCGTTTAAATCCTATAGAAATTGTGGAACTGGTAGTTCGACACAGAGTTGCAAAATGTTGTTTGAGGAGTGATCTGTGACCTATGGTTGGGCTGCCATAACAGCACCGGACTGCGTTGAGTCCTTTGGTCCTTCCTCATTTGCATAAGGGATTTTCTTCTTGCGTTTCCTTCGTTTGGAACGTTTGTTTTGAGTTGGCACAGCTGATATAGCTAGAATGTTAGTAGTTTTATTCTCTTTGCTGCTTTGAATCTCTGCTAGGAGGTGTTTGACAATTTCAATATCTTCTCTACTGAACGTAGGAGTTTCTCCTTCCTTCCAAGGTTTGTGATAGGTCTCTACTTCTGAGCTTCTGTGATGAGATGGAGACCATTTGTCGCAGTTACGCATGTCTTCGTATCAGTATCTGTCATCATGGTAGTCCGTATCGTGTTCTCGTGACCTATCCTGTGGATATGGTCTACGACGGTAATCAGGTTTTCGCAAAGTTAGTCCAAAGTGATATCCAGAGGACCTAGTTTGCTTTTGACCTTGGTGAGGTTGCTTGGAAAAATGCTTTGGCTGTTTATGTACTTGCAGTGTAGGAGGTGGAATAGAGCAAGGAGCTCCTTCCAACTCCAAGGTGTTAGATGCACCGCTAATAGCTAGCACTGTGGCAGGCTCAGCGTGCTTGTTGCGACTTTGTTGCTGTTTTTGGAACGCATAGTGTACGAACTCTCTCAGCTGACTTATTGAGTTTGATCTTGGGTTAGCTGTAACTCCAAGTTGATGACTCACAGTGGGATGGAGGTTTTGGATGAAGAGGGTCTTGAAATTGTGGTCTTCTTCCATCCCTGGTGTATGTTGAGATCCAAAATATGCAAGTAGGAGTCTCTGGTAGTAGGCTTGTGTCGGCTCTGAATGTCTTTGCTTCACGGCTAGGGCTGCGGTTAGCCCTGCCTGTAAGCAGTCATCGGAGAACTCCTTTTCGATGGCTTCGCGGAGCAGCATGTAGTCTGCTTTGATGTTTGTCGGCTGTCTGTCTATGAATTTTGATACAACCTGTTAGACGTTAGTTTGATCAGATAGATGCGATCGTCAATCGTAGCATCAGGATACTTACGCCGGTAGTAATCAATGTCCTGTAAATAGACTTTGGCATCAGGTGAACCCGTAGGTCCTGGATCAAATTTGATGACATTTCACGCGATCTTGTCAAGGTCGCAGTCTAAAGGGACATACGCACGCTGTCCATGCGGTCGTCCGTATTCGGGCGAGGGAGCGCGGTGGATGTCCCGGTGTTCACGTGCTTCCTTTAGGAGCAGTTGACATTCCTTGTAGTCCTTCTTTACATTTTCAAGTTGACCTTCAACTCTTCTGAGTTCCTTCTTTGTGTCTTGAAGGGCATCTTCAAGTTCATTGTTGTCTTGGTGAAACACGTAATTGTTATGCATCAACAGTTAATTTTCTGACTCAGCACAGTCCAAATCTTGTAACACTTCATCCAGTTGATTTTGAGTTTTGTCATTCTCCTCTTGAGATTGTTCCAAATTTTCTTTCAGTGTTTCGTTCTCTTCTTGGAGAGATAGGATCATTGTTTGTTGATTTGCTAGCTTGTTCTCTGCTACCTTTAATCTCGCGACTAATGCAAGCACAAACTTACCTAACACACTGGTGAGGTCCTTGCCTTCTGGTGGTTTCTCAGTGTGTTCATTCAAAAGTTCTTCAGTGAGTTGTTTCAATTCTTCGGGCTGTGTTTTCTTGACCCGCGTTGCGAAGGTAGAAATTAAATCAGAAGTCCATGCTTCCAATGTTGCTTAAAGGTCATCCAGCTTGGTAAATTGGTCGGTTGTCTGTTGACTTGTCATGTTTTATCGTTGTTGTTATTTCGCTTTAAAAAAAAAATTCAACTTGTTGATTATTCTTAATTTGTTAAACAAGGTTTAACCTTGAGATTTTTATGTTACAACTGTGATAGTTGAAAGTTCCTTTTAGAATTTGTTTCAACTTGTAGGCTTGCAGGATGGGAAATAGAATTTTGAAATTATTTAGAAATGTAGAGATGCTTCAATCAATTCGTTCGCTGAAACTGTATGTTGACAAATAAAGCTGAATTGAAATTATGTTGAATTTGTTTCACAAAACAAAACAGGAATTTCAATTGTGTGGATTGACTTCTTTACTTTGATTTTCAAAGTTTAGTATTGGAATTTGTCATCAATAACTTCCTTTGGGATTTTGCAGAGTCACTTTATGAGGATTTTATTTACAAAAGAGATACAAAACAAAAGAGGCTAAATGCTTTAAAGATTTAAGCTTATAAGTTTCCACTTTCTTTTAAAGTTAAGGCTTTCCTTTGGTTTTATTTGTTAAAGCCTATTTTCATTTTAAACATTAAATGTTTAAAATATTTACAAATTAGAAACAAGTGAATTGTTTGAATATTTGGTATCCAAGGATTTCTTAGGATTGAAGCCAATAGTGATCTGTTTTGATTGTTATCTATAAATTTCTTATTTACAGAATAATCAATGTTTGCACCTCTTTCACCTTTCTCTTAAATCCTGGGAAAATTTTAAAATTATGCATGTTGGTTAAGTGTTTTTCTTTTCCTGTGGAGAAAACATGAACCAAGAAATGACACAATGAGTTTAAATGACACCTAGAGCTTCGCTTAAGTGTTAATTGCTTGAATTTCCTAAATTTGAGAAAGACGAAAAATTAAAAATATTCAGTAAGTCTGTAAATTTGTTAAAAAGCACAGATTTAATCCTACTTTAATGTTACTCTTGAGTAAACATCAGCATTAGAATCCTTAAGCTAAAACTGGGTTTCTGTGGGAAAGGAATCACACCATATCACATTTAAAAACAGCAAAATAGACATAAATAGAGCTTCAAAGTTTGCACTTTTCTTAAAAGTGTGTAAATATGTGTGCTTTTAACTTAAAATATTACAATATGTGGTTATATAAGTGATTAAATACAATAGGAGTGTTTATATATGTTCCTGCTATAGGTATCTATGCAGTGAGTGGCGTCTCTTCACTGAGAAAAAATTTCAGAAGCCAACAGGTCCTTTCCCTTTTGTTCTTGGCATAAAAGTTTGGATTAGTGCTAAATTTAGTTTATTCCGAATAATATGAATTGCTTTGAAGTTACTTTGAAGACTCAGTTTGGTTTTAAATTGTCTTTAAAGATTAGGAGTTTAAATAAAAATTGCAGTCCCTACGTTTCACCACAAGATGGAGGCAGTTTTCATCTGCACTTCCGGAAGAGGAACCCCAATGACGTCGCTTGGGGAGTCAAGGATTTCTACTCAAAATGGCGGCTACAGGGAACTTGTCTTAAGTGGACTCAAGATAGCATCGCTTGGCCGATCTACACATGTGCAGTTTTTGTGCACAGCTTGACGGTTGCGCGCGCGACTGGGAGCATGCAAGTGCCACGTGGATGCAGCGCGAGTCGATAGATAAAACCACGCCTTGTTTTCCAAAGGCAGGAAAGCTTCGGTCTCCCTAAACTTTGTTCAACAAGTTTATACAATGGTTAATTAAATTAAATCCCCCAAGGGTTTGCTTCGCCTGCGGGTTTTTTTTTTTTAAATAACGGGGAAAACAAATAGGATTTCTTCGCTATTTGTCCTAGGCCTATTTTAATTATTCAGCATGTAATCATGCTTCTTAAGCATGCATTAAACAACAAGTAACTGAACAGGGTGGGGTGGAACGTTCTCTTCACCCCCTACCTCGTGGTCACACACACACACAGCAGTAATCAGGGAGCGGGCGAATTCACCCCCTCCCCCTCGTGACACAGAGACATGGACAATGGCTGCGGACAGCTCAGCTCTGCAGACAAATGAACCACCTTCGTTTATAAGTTATAAGTCGACCAAAATCACACACAGCTTATGTATTAATTTCTTTCATTCTGAGTGAGTCCCAAGTTCATCTCAAGCCTCACACGGGGCACAATAAATGTAGAAAAATATGAATTTAATAATTATGATCAGGTATAAAATTATTTAATTTATATTGATGTATTGGAATCTGAGATCAAATCTCATTTCATATACACCAGAAAAGTTAATAACACTCATAGGGGCACCAGCTTCTATCTTTAAGAAGCAATTTTGATTTTAATTTCACTTTATACCTGTTTAATCACTCAATAAATTAATTAATAATCAGTCCCAAAAATTTTCCGTGAATTCGATACCGGGGCTTGAAACAGACTCAGAATGAAATAAATTCTCAACAACTTCTCTCATTTTCACATATTTATTAAACAAAATGATTAACAGACATTGCAGTAATTTCATTAATCATAAAATCAATCTTGTAAATGATAGATTAACAATGTCAATACTTTCGGAACCAGGGTTAAACTGAGAAATGAATCTTGATCAGTTTGAGTTAACAGATTGTGGAAACAACGTAAATTTATGGAGAAAGTTTACTAATTATATGAAAAGCTCTGGATTAATCTTAAGAAAATAAAAATAGAATTTTAATGAAAAGAGGGGTTATGTTAATGACTTCTTAACCTCTTGCACTCCGTTGTTCCGCGGGCGGGCAAGTCTCTGCGTCCTATGACGCATGAGGGCGCATGAGAGTGCACTCGTGCGCCCTCGGACGCATGACGCATGAAGGATATTGATGGTGGTGATGTAGGTGGTGTGGCCTCCAAGCGCCACTGAAAAAAAAAGCTGCAAACACAGCCGCGAACAGATTAGTTCATCTGATTGACCTCTCATTCGACTAATAAGAGCTTTGAATTGGGTTTCTGAAACCATGAAGAGCCAATGAATGAAAACCTAGGAAGGAGGACCCGCCTCCCAACGCTTTGAATGCAGTGAGCCAATTGAAGCAGAGAAGTTCGCGAGCTGTTTTTTTTTTAAGGCTGGGTGAAGACTGACTGCTGGAGTGGATCAAAAAAGGACACAGGAAGAGCCCCACAGACCCAGCAGCATGGAGACCATCCACAAATGCAACCTGTGTGACAGGGAGTGCCATTCGTGGATCGGCATGTTCGGCCACAGGCGGTGCTTATTTTGTATTGGTTCCAGCAGAGTAGACGTTATGATTTCTTCCATGGTCATAGACTGACGAAGGCTGAGTGACACACACGCCTTCGCCAGTCTTTTTTTAATTACTACTGTTATTTGTTTTGAAAAATCGTTCGCCAAAAACCACAATCATGGAAGCACAAAACCGCAATAATGGAATGATGTTTTGATCGAGTCGCGAGACCAGAACCAGAGCGGACCAGCGTCGCGTTCGTCTGACAATGAGGAAGAGAAGTTCGCCAGGACAATGTGGCTGTGAAGAGGTAAGGTGTTATAAGCTAAATTATTCTCTATCCCTGAAAATTGTAATCCAAAATGACTTTTGACCGATCGGTGAATTACAGCTGTGCGGTTCACGAAGTCTGAAGTTCGTGTGCCGCGGTACAAGGGGTTGCTCGCAGTGTACAGGCTGTGAACGCCCCCCCCACCCCCGCTATTCTTCTGCAGCGGGGGTGGGGGGAGCCGCGGTGATTGCACTGCTGTCCCACATCACCACATGAGGCTAATCCGTTGTGTAGCGATGGCCGAAGTCCATCCTCTGTAGCGAGCGGGGGGGGACAACCCCCCCACACACACACAGTAGCGAGGGGGGGGAAGCCGCTGTGACAGCGTTGCTGTGGAAACATGCAACAAGTGTAATCTGTCATGTAGCGAGGGCCGAACTCCGTCCTTGGTAGCGGGGGGGGCGACCTCCCCCCCCCCACACACACACACAGACACAGCCCTGAGTGTGACCTTTCCTTTGAGCCTAAAATGAAGATTCTACATTGAATTATTCAAAAGTTACAGACGTTTTTCCAAACTGTGCCATTTGGCACAATTTGGCACAGTTCCAAAACGCCTGGGAACAGCCTGAGAACAAAGCTGTGTAAAATATTCATTTTTTGTGGTATTGTTACCAAATTTGGATCTCAGCTGGATAACACTTGGTTCTACATTTCTGTTGCATTTTCCAACCGGATGGGACAGCTGTGTGTTATTTGCAAGCATTTGTATCCAAAAAAACACTGTGTCCAAATTTTTTTTCTTCAAGTTCAGTATGTTTAGATGACTGTAACTCAGTAGCCGGAGCACGTAGAGAGATTATGTTTTTTTTGCCAAAAAATTCAAAGTGTTTTCTTTTAAATGAGACCAACCCCATGAAGATGCTGCAAAGGGTTGAAGAACAGCTTTCGATTTATTTTGGGCATGTTATTTTTTGGCATTTTTAGGAAAATTGCCCGGAGTGCAAGGGGTTAATTTGCATCTGATTAGATATCAAATTATTATCGAACCTCAGAAGTTTAATTCAGCAGATGAATTAAAACTGCCGCTCACGTGATTCCTCGGTGATGATTCAAAGTTGCGTTCTTTCGTCGTCCTTGTGAAACTTTCCGATGTGTTGATCAGGGCCAAACCCAGAATATTTGTCCAGCAAATATTCTCTTGATGATGGATGAGATGGATAGATGGATGGAGGGATGAGATCATATGTTTGATCTCAATGGTTGAAATCCTGCAGAAGCACGCTGATTATTCAGCTGCGCGTGATGTGGGGAGCTGCGTCTTCTCAGAGGCCTTCAATAATAATTAATTAAAGATATCTAATCCAATCTCAAATCAAAGAGTTTGGGACTTTAGATAAAAATAATAGCTTCTGGTGTATGATTGGTCAAGAAAAATATTATAAAAAAAATCAAGTCAAGCTTAAAGCTTACATTAAATTTAAAAAAATGGTGGTTTTACAGAAAGTTTAACAAAGAAAAAGTGATAAATAAAAATTGGAGCTTAACTCCTATTAGAATGAACTCAGTAGAAAGGAATTCCTAGGCATTTAAGAGAAAAGAAAAAGAAACATTAAAATACAAAGTTACATAAACAAATTATGAGTTCTCTGCTCTGTGATCGGAAAAGTGACACGTGGGAGAAGTCCCTTTGTTCAGGCAGTCTTTTGTTCTCCTGAAAAGTTCTCTCTGCTGTGTGGACAATGGGAGACGTGTTGAAGAGAAGAAAAAGAGGAAAAAGAGAAGAGGCCAAAAGAGGGAGTAGCAAGGGGGTCTCCCTCCTTTTATAAGTTCACTCGACCTTTCGCGGGCTTCCGGGTTGACAGAAACTCCAGCCAATAAGCTTCCTTCGTGGGCGGGCTCCATGAACTTTAGTCCAATAAACAAAGAGTCTATTGTCTGGAGCTTTTGAGAAAGAGTTGCTGTCATGTAGAGATTGGCTGCTGGCAGTCACATGATTTGAGCAGTGCTTTGGCAAACCTGATACACAATTTTAATACGGGAATATTCCTCTACACACTTATGTATAAACTAAGCTAACCTTAGTGATCAATGTAACTTATAAGCAGTGCTTCTAAATTAACATGCAGGAGTAAACACTCATTTAAACATTTTTAACATGCATATATACAGTGGGGTAAAAAAGTATTTAGTCAGCCACCAATTGTGCAAGTTCTCCCACTTAAAAGATGAGAGAGGTCTCCAATTTTCATCATAGGTATACCTCAACTATGAGAGACAAAATGAGAAAAAAAAATCCAGAAAATCACATTGAAGGATTTTTAATGAATTAATTGGTAAAGTCCTCAGTAAAATAAGTATTTGGTCAATAACAAAAGTTCATCTCAATACTTTGTTATATACCCTTTTTTGGCAATGACAGAGGTCAAACGTTTTCTGTAAGTTTTCACAAGGTTTTCACACACTGTTGCTGGTATTTTGGCCCATTCCTCCATGCAGATCTCCTCTAGAGCAATGATGTTTTGGGGCTGTCGCTGGGCAACACGGACTTTCAGCTCCCTCCAAAGATTTTCTATGGGGTTGAGATCTGGAGACTGGCTAGGCCACTCCAGAACCTTGAAATGCTTCTTACAAAGCCACTCCTTCGTTGCCCGGGCGGTGTGTTTGGGATCATTGTCATGCTGAAAGACCTAGCCACGTTTCATCTTCAATGCCCTTGCTGGTGGAAGGAGGTTTTCACTCAAAATCTCACGATACATGGCCCCATTCATTCTTTCCTTTACACGGATCAGTCGTCCTGGTCCCTTTGCAGAAAAACAGCCCCAAAGTATGATGTTTCCACCCCTGTCCTTCACAGTAGGTATGGTGTTCTTTCTCCTCCAAACACGACAAGTTGAGTTTTTACCAAAAAGTTCTATTTTGGTTTCATCTGACCATGTGACATTCTCCCAATCCTCTTCTGGATCATCCAAATGCTATCTAGCAAACTTCAGACGGGCCTGGACATGTACTGGCTTAAGCAGGGGGACATGTCTGGCACTGCAGGATTTGAGTCCTTGGCGGCGTAGTGTGTTTCTGTTGTAGCCTTTGTTACTTTGGTCCCAGCTCTCTGCAGGTCATTTACTAGGTCCCCCCATGTGGTTCTGGGATTTTTGCTCACCATTCTCGTGATTATTTTGACCCCATGGGGTGAGATCTTGCGTGGAGCCCCAGATCGAGGGAGATTATCAGTGGTCTGGTATGTCTTCCATTTTCTAATAATTGCTCCCACAGTTGATTTCTTCACACCAACCTGCTTACCTATTGCAGATTCATTCTTCCCAGCCTGGTGCAGGTCTACAATTTTGTTTCTGGTGTCCTTTGACAGCTCTTTGGTCTTGGCCATAGTGGAGTTTGGAGTCTGACTGTTTGAGGTTGTGGACAGGTGTCTTTTATACTGATAACGAGTTCAAACAGGTGCCATTAATACAGGTAACGAGTGGAGGACAGAGGAGCCTCTTAAAGAAGAAGTTACAGGTCTGTGAGTGTCAGAAACCTTGCTTGTTTGTAGGTGACCAAATACTTATTTTCCACCATAATTTGCAAATAAATTCTTTAAAAATCAGACAATGTGATTTTCTGGATTTTTTTTTTTCTCATTTTGTCTCTCATATTTGAGGTATACCTATGATGGAAATTGGAGACCTCTCTCATCTTTTAAGTGGCAGAACTTGCACAATTGGTGGCTGACTAAATACTTTTTTGCCCCACTGTATAAAATCACAGATTAATGCATTTCAACATATTATTGATTTTCCACATTAAAACATCAGAGTCCATTTGCTTTTCTTGGTCCTGGAAAAGAAGTGAAGGTTTAGAACTGAGTTTGTAATAATGTACTTTAAAGTTCACTGGTTAAATCCAGCATGTCCCAGAGTTTAAGGAAATTAACTGAGCTGTGGATTGGTGGGCCATGAGGGCTTCTCAGGTCTGTTCCATGTCTCCATGTTTATGGGGGCAATAAAAGGGTGCAGGAGGAAATAGGTTGAGTTCTTTAGACTGGTTTTAGCAAACGAATGGGATTTCAACTGTGGCCTGGGGGGAAAAAGTTTTTGACTGTCCTTCTCCTGGGTGAAACAAAATGTCTTTAAGCAGAAGAATAATTATTGCTGAGCCAAAGTGAGATGATGCTACATTAATGTGCCACACAGTTCTTTGTGCAAATAACAATGTGTTATGGTCGGAAGTTCCGGGTCTCGATGAATGGGAATAAAGAGATAAAAGAGGAATGCAGAGACCCAGGATTATTGTTTGCTGTAAATTATGTTGGAGAAGAAATAAAGTTTCTGTGTCGTCCAGCTCGTTGCCTTACCTGCCTCCTTTCTCCACAAGACGATAATTTTTCCCAAGGGTCTTGTTCAAAACACCCTTGGAGAGTCACACGTGGGTTTGCCTCCATTTTGGTTTAGGGGTAGATGGGTGGCCGGCGGTCTTCTTTTAAATCATTAGGAGGGCGGGATTAGGCACGGGAGATCGTGGGGCTGGCGTCGTCTGGAAAAGTTAGGGGGTTTTTTTCACCATAACCGTATCTCTCGCAGTATGGCTGGCAATGAAGAGGGCCTTGAGCTTTTCCCCTTTCTCATCAACCATTTTGACCCACACCGTTGTAGGCAGGCATAACGCTGTCTGGAATACACCACATTCGGAACTGAAATACAGCAAGATAAATTCGTTGTCGGATGTGGCATCACCCGTTGATAGCTGATGAGTGGCTCGGAAGTACCGCCTCCCAGACATGGATGCCTTTGTCTCCCAAACACTATTAGCAAACACTCTTCCGGTAATGAATACCAGTAGTTGTTCTTTCACTCGCACAGGCGTCTGGGTCTGTTGGTCTTTTCTAGCAGGCTCGTCTTCCACCTCCTTCTGTTGGTGATGTACATCACTTGTTTTCAGATCGGGGTAAATCACATTTCGCAGTACGCTCCAGTCTGGAGAGCGGGCCAAAAGCTTCTCCTTCATCCAACAGGTAAAAACACAGTTCACTACTTGTGTAGTTGAACACACAACCCCATCTACCTTCAGTTTCTAACTGCCATTCCCCCTGAAGACTCCCGGTTGCGGGGGTCTGGATGCGCCAGAGATACAACATTCTCTTTTTCAGCGATAATCCCAGAGCACTCTGTAGCAAGATGGAGACAGGTGTCTCACTGATCAGATGAAGGTCGCTTTGCCTCTTAGTCATTTTGAGTCTTTTTCCTGAAGATTGTTTCATTTTCCTGATTTCGGGCTACTTATTTTTCCAATTTTCACACGTGCCACCCTTTAACTTCTTGCACTCTGGGCAATTTTCCTAAAAATGCCAAAAAATAACGTGCCCAAAGTAAATCGAAAGCTGTTCTTCAACCCTTTGCAGCATCTTCATGGGGTTGGTCTCATTTAAAAGAAAACACTTTGAATTTTTTGGCAAAAAAAACATAATCTCTCTACGTGCTCCGGCCACTGAGTTACAGTCATCTAAACATACTGAACTTGAAGAAAAAAAATTTGGACACGGTGTTTTTTTGGATACAAATGCTTGCAAATAACACACAGCTGTCCGATCCGGCTGGAAAATGCAACAGAAATGTAGAACCAAGTGTTATCCAGCTGAGATCCAAATTTGGTAACAATACCACAAAAAATGAATATTTTACACAGCTTTGTTCTCAGGCTGTTCCCAGGCGTTTTGGAACTGTGCCAAATTGTGCCAAATGGCACAGTTTGGAAAAACGTCTGTAACTTTTGAATAATTCAATGTAGAAGCTTCATTTTAGGCTCAAAGGAAAGGTCACACTCAGGGCTGTGTCTGTGTGTGTGTGTGGGGGGGTCGTCCCCCCCCGCTACCAAGGACAGAGTTCGGCCCTCGCTACATGACAGATTACACTCGTTGCATGTTTCCACAGCAACGCTGTCACAGCGGCTTCCCCCCCCCCCTCGCTACTGTGTGTGTGTGTGGGGGGGGGGTTGTTCCCCCCCCCGCTCGCTACAGAGGATGGACTTCAGCCATCGCTACACAACGGATTAGCCTTATGTGGTGATGTAGGACAGCAGTGCAGTCACCGCGGCTCCCCCCCCTCGCTGCAGAAGAATAGCGGGGGTGGGGGGGCGTTCACAGCCTGTACACTGCGAGCAACCCCTTGTACTGCGGCGCACGAACTTCAGACTTCGTGAACCGCACAACTGTAATTTAGTGATCGGTCAAAAGTCATTTTGGATTACAATTTTCAGGGATACAGAATAATTTAGCCTCTAACACCTTACCTCTTCACAGCGGAGTCTTGGCGAACTTCTCTTCCTCATTGTCAGACGAACGCGACGCTGGTCCGCTCTGGTTCTGGTCTCGCGACTCGATCAAAACATCATTCCATTATTGCGGTTTTGTGCTTCCATGATTGTGGTTTTTGGCGAACGATTTTTCAAAACAAATAACAGTAGTAATTAAAAAAAGACTGGCGAAGGCGTGTGTGTCACTCAGCCTTCGTCGTCAGCCTCCGTCGGTCTATAATGACCATGGAAAAAATCATAACGTCTACTCTGCTGGAACCAATACAAAATAAGCACCGCCTGTGGCCGAACATGCCGATCCACGAATGGCACTCCCTGTCACACAGGTTGCATTTGTGGATGGTCTCCATGCTGCTGGGTCTGTGGGGCTCTTCCTGTGTCCTTTTTTGATCCGCTCCAGCAGTCAGTCTTCACCCAGCCTTAAAAAAAAACAGCTCACGAACTTCTCTGCTTCAATTGGCTCACTGCATTCAAAGCGTTGGGAGGCGGGTCCTCCTTCCTAGGTTTTCATTCATTGGCTCTTCAAGGTTTCAGAAACCCAATTCAAGGCTCTTATTAGTCGAATGAGAGGTCAATCAGATGAACCAATCTGTTCGCGGCTGTGTTTGCAGCTTTTTTTTTCAGTGGCGCTTGGAGGCCACACCACCTACACCACCACCATCAATATCCTTATCATGCGTCATGCGCACGAGGGCGCACGAGTGCGCTCTCGTGCGCCCTCGTGTGCCTTAGGACGCAGAGACTTGCCCGCCCGCGGAACAACGGAGTGCAAGAGGTTAATTTCATTGATTGATGGTAGGGGCCCGCCTGTAGACCGTTGTAGGGGAGGACTCTCCCTTCTCCGTTCATTTGATAGAACGACCTTGCATTCGTTGTGTAGATGGGTGGGTTCTTATACCACATTTTTCTAATGTAGATGGTAAAATGGTATGATCTAATGCGTCAAATGTTTTTTTAAAAGTCAATAAATACTCTTTAACTCTCTACCTACCCACAAGTAATGCAGACTTAGAAACTCGGAAAAGAAGGTAAAAGCCATCACCTGATTTTTTTTTAAAGATTAAGTTTTTTTAAAATTTTAATTTGCCGCGGTAAATACATTTGCAAATGATAAAGTTTTGAAATAAATTGAATAAAATAATTTACTCGGTAAATATCATGTCACACGGTGACCCTCACGGGCCACCATAAGACGTCAAAAGTCGCCAGTGAGTTTTGCATTGATGTTTAATATACGAGACACAAGACAATAACACAAACTATGAACCGCTGTGGCAAAAACACACACTACAAGGGGCATGGGATCGTAGGGCTACACCCAGCCACCTACGATCTTAACGAGGAGAAGAACAAGACTATGAACACGAACCTTGATGCGAATGCTGATGTCTCACAAGAACTCTCTCAGGATGTGTTGACAATACTGCTGCATCAACCTGCTGTCAGCGCCCGCTAATAAGCCGGCAGCTAACGACGGTGATGCAGAACAGCTGATCGACTTTGACAGCCCGAAGCCCCACCGAGCGCTATCACAATAAGAACCCGGGGAGCCAGAATGTAATCCGCTGCTGTCAAAGCCGGCAGAGATGATGCATGGTCCGAGCGCGGCTGAGATCGGCGCTCGGGTCAAAACATATCATGTACAATGTTTTACCATCCGGATGCCCTTTCTTATATTTTTTATGTATTATGAAACCGAGCCGAATAAACTTAAACTCACTAAATATAACCGATGTCAGGTCAGGCATTGGTTTGCTTGCTACTGGATAGCCATGAAAACCGGTACTACATTTCTCATGGGTCGGGCCGTCGGCAACTCAACCAGTAGCTCCGCCCTTCCGAGGGCATGGAGGGTGAAACTGGGCATCCTGGCAGAACTAAAAACAATATCTGTCACAGGTCTGTGGTGGACCACTCCCAGTTACACGAGGCGAGACTGGACATCCTGGCAGATAAGCACATCTGTTGCAAGGTCTGTGGTGGACTTTTGCCAGTTGGTGCATCGTGACATGCACTACACAAAGAGCAGAGATAAACAAACCTATCATCTGGTCAGTCACTGCAATAGATACTGGAGTCAGTTTGTCTTGGCCTGTCCTTGCCACTGATAATACCTCTATCTGCCAAGAATGTGCCGCTAGTCCAGCAAAAGCTAGCGGTACTGAAATACTTTGCAAGCAGTTTCATGAAATGGCCAGTCAGAAAGCAACTCATACTGGCTCAGGCATCGCCCGGATTAACAAGGTCAGGAGCTCCT
Source organism: Pholidichthys leucotaenia (assembly GCA_020510985.1). Taxonomy (NCBI): domain Eukaryota; kingdom Metazoa; phylum Chordata; class Actinopteri; order Cichliformes; family Pholidichthyidae; genus Pholidichthys; species Pholidichthys leucotaenia. Next base: position 51,049,398 of record CM035844.1, read on the forward strand.
GGCAGTGGAAGGCGAAGGACAGAGCTGTGTGGAGGAATCTGATCCGACCTAAATAAAACAGTCATTGTCGCCCCTGACAGACTGCTATGATGATGATTTTTTTTTTTTTTTTTTTTTTTTGTTACTTATTTGTACCCGTAGGTAGACTTGGTTTGCAGTCTGGTGACAAGCCACCGGCTGCTGGTCGCTGCGTGCGCGAGCGCCCTAAACCTACATGTTTTTGGTGTGCGGGAGGAAACCGGAGAAATCCCGGAGTAAACCCACGCAACACGGGGAGAACATGCAAACTCCACACAGCTCACTGTTGGTCGGGGGCTGGGATCGAACCCACGATCTCATGATCCCCGCGGTCCCCCGGCCGAGGATGACAAGATAAGATAAGATAAGCCTTTATTAGTCCCACAATGGGGAAATTCCAGGATTGCAACAGCACAGGGATAGCAACACTTAGAGCAATAATTAAGAAGATAAGAAAAATAAGAGCAGTGAATATACATATGTACACATAAATATATAAATATATATATACACAGTGCGGGCCATTGTAGCTAGATGGAATAAACAGCATAACCATCTATTTAGTTACCCTACATGGTATGAATATGTACCCATACATATTGTCACCCTTCGTAGCGACTGATATTGTCCTAGTTGTATGTTGGACGGGACCATTTGTGTAAGTCTATTGCGTCTTTTGCATTCAATACTATTAGGTCATCACGTTTTTTTGCTATCTCTGCGAGCAGCCCTGCTTAGGTTATACAGTCTGACAGCCGTAGTTAGGAAGGACCTGTGAAACCTCTCGGTTGCGCACCTAGGATGATATAGTCTACTGCTAAATGAGCTCCTCAGTGCGTTCAGTATGTCTTGCATAGGTTGGGACTCGGACTCCAGCAGAGATGACAGTTTAGCCACCATCCTTCTCTCTCCTATCTCCTCCACTGGGTCAAGGCGTTGCCCCAGGACAGAGCTAGCTTTCTTGATTAGTTTGTTCAGTCTCTTCCTATCAGCTGCTGTAATGCCACTGCCCCAGCAGACCACTCCAAAAGTGATGGCTGATGCAACCACCGTGTCGTAGAATGTCTTCAGCAGTGCCCCTTGTACACCAAAAGACCTGAGCCTCCTCAGTAGGAACAGCCTGCGCTGTCCTTTCTTGTAGAGTGCGTTGGTATTGTGTGACCAGTCTAGTTTATTGTTCAGATGAACACCCAGGTAGGATGGTAGGATGTCACCATCTCAATGTCTGTTCCCTGGATGTTTACTGGTGCTGTGAGGGGTTGTCCTTGCCTGCGGCAGTCCACCACCAGCTCCTTAGTTTTCCTCGCATTGATCTGGAGGCAGTTCCGATGGCACCAGTCCATGAAGTCCTGGATAAGTCCTCTGTACTCAGCTTCATCTCCGTTGGAGATGAGGCCGACGATCACAGAGTCGTCAGAGAACTTCTGTAGATGGCAGTGTGTTGTGTTGTGTGAGAAGTCCGCAGTATAAAGGGTGAACAGGAAGGGAGAAAACCGTTCCCTGGGGGACCCCCGTGCTGCCGATGATCGTGTCGTACACACAATCCCGGGTTCTCACAAACTGTGGCCGGTTACTGAGGTAGTCCAGGATCCATGATGACAGGTGCTGGTCCACCCCTGCGCACAGCAGCTTGTCCTTCAGGATCACCGGTTGGATGGTGTTGAAAGCACTGGAGAAGTCAAAGAGCATGATCCTCACCGCATTCCCGGGCTTCTCCAGGTGGGACAGGGAACGGTGAAGGAGGAAGATCACTGCATCCTCCACCCCAATGCCATGCTGGTAGGCGAACTGGAGTGGATCCATCGCTGGTCCCACCAGGGGGCGGAGGTGAGCAAGGAGCAGTCTCTCCAGGGTCTTCATCAGGTGAGACGTCAGGGCCACTGGTCTGTAGCTGTTAAGGTCCTTGGGGTGGGAAGTCTTTGGTACAGGTACCACACAAGATGTTTTCCACAACTGTGGTACCCTTCCCAGCTTCAGGCTCAGGTTGAAGATGTGCTCCACAATCCCACACAGCTGGTTTACGCAGGACTTGAGGAGCTTCGCGCTGATGCCGTCCGGTCCCGACGCCTTCCTCGCCTTGATCTTCCTCAGCTCCGTCCTCACCTGGGTCTTAGTGAGGGTCAGGTTGGGGAGCTGTGTGCTGGGAATGGGGGGGTGTTGGTGGAGTGGGGTGTGGACAGCAGGCATCGATGACTTTAGAGGCAGCAGTGGTTGTTGTGCAGTCAGGGGGGAGGGCGGTTGGTCAAACCTATTAAAAACCAACTTCAGATTGTTCACCCACTAGTGTTGTAGTCAATACCACACCAACCGAGACCAAGACATTGTCGAGACTAGAGAGTATCGAGACCAAGACAAGACCAAGACATTTGGAGGCCGACACCGAAACAAGACCAAGACTGTATATATCAAAGAAAAATCATAACAAAACAGAACAAAATGACCAGTATCTTTTTTTTTAATTTAAGTTTGCTTTTACATAAATGCAACAGCAACAAAAAAAATTCTATGTTGTTTTCAAACCAGCAAAATGAAACAAATCTCAAATCTAAGCAAATTTGTTTTTTCACTTGTACAAATTACGCAATTGTACTCAATAAAACTGCATTGTCCTGACAAGCCACAATAAATATGTCATTTCAGAAAGAAAAATTAAGAAAAAGTAAGGAATAACGCCTAAATTAAATTAAATGAGTAAAAAAATAACCCTGACATTTCTTTTCAGCAAGGTATTTTTTAAAATAATTTTCTTGAACATGGGTCCCTTTGACATTTTGCATTTTGGTGCTTTGCCAGCCAACTTAGGTGCACAGCCATGAAGAACATTCACAGTAACAGAACTTTCACAACAACAAAGAAAGCCAGATAATGTTCTTTTTAGAAGTATTAATTCTCCTAGGCAGCCACAACAAGTTTCCTTCATAAAATTACAGCATAAATTAACTAGGAGTAATTTAACTGAAAATTATGGCTTGCCAAGCATGAACAAAATGTGTTTTAAAAAAACACCCTTAAAAGTCTGAGCTGAACACTAAGAATACACTCACAAAAGGGTGGTTGTAAAAAACCTCAAAGGTCCCATTTCTGGGCCAGGGTTAGGGTGAGATGGATGGTCCTGCCTGGCTCTAGGGATGAGGAGGTTAAACAAAAGCTTGGTTGCATTTCAGAAAAATTAGAGACTGAAGCATTTTGTGACCTAAACGGGCTCGGTGGGGCCTCATGATGATGCCTTCTCTACTAAATACCCTCTCAACTGGTGCAGAGGATGCAGGGACTGACAACACCTTCAGTGCCAAATTGTGGAGTTGTGGGAATCTGTGATGGTTTTTGTGCCAGAAGACAAGTGCATTGTCAGTGTCAGTGTCCTGTATGGCATCAAAGTATTTGCTTATCTGTGCCCTGACACTTGAATCCTGGCCTGTGCTGCGCTTTTTGTGAGCCTTGTAGCAAGAAAGAAGGCGTGGGCATTTGACTGGAGGTGAATCCCCAGGTGACTCTCCATTTCTTGGTCCGTAGTCCATTGCAGTACCTTCACAGTCCATCAAGTTCTCAACCTCAGAGATCAAAGTGTCTGAAAAACACAAGCACATGGAAAAAAAGACCAGATTAGATTAAAGGATATACAGTGTCTGCAGGTATCAAATAATAAACTGCTCTCACAATATTTTTCTCTTGATGTAAAATGTATGTGTGTATACCTGTCAGTGTTTTCTTCAGCTCATCTCTAAACTTCTTGAGTGGCGTTGCATTTAGCCCATTAGTAACATCCAGATCCACCCAGCTTAATCCAAACTGTGGATCAAGCATTGTAGCTAAAAAATACACATTATAGCTAAAAGGTTCCTGTCTCCCACTGTCTTTAGTCATATTTGTTTTGCCAAAGATTCCACCGAATCTTGTAATCAGAGACTGACGGAGGGCCTTTACTAATGGCCGACACTGTATTCGTGTCTCCACCTTCACAAGGTGTGTATGCAGGTCCAGAACAGTCGGAACGACCATGCTAATGCTAACTGATTTCTCTCCCTCTGTCAGGTCTGTTGCCTCTGAGAATGGCGCGAGAACTGAAGTCAGTTCTTTAAGCTAGTTCCACTCACGAGTGCTGAATACCACTTCTTCATAGTCCTTGCTGCACATTTCAGTCAGAGCTTTATGGTCCAGAGCTGTGAGGGCCTTCACTTGTTTGAAAATGCTGTTCCAGCGAGTGTTGTTTGCAGCTGGAATAGTCTTAGTAGAGTCAAATGCAGCCTCAAATTTGTCTTTGAACTGTGAGCTGCTGTGTAACAGAGTTGAGAAGCGTGATGTTTTGGCAATACTGCGAGACATGGCTTTAACTTCCTTCATGCCGTCATTCACAGCTAACTGCAGGGAGTGAGCAAAACAAGAAAGACGCTCACCTGATAACCAGAGTGGCTCTGTGTCCTCCACAGAATTCATGTCCTCCCACAGGTTCTCATCATCTAGATTCTCCTCCTCACTCTCACTGCCATCTGACTGCTGTTGTGGCATCTTAACTTTAAAAGCACACTTCATATTGGCAGCATTGTCTGTGACAATATAACTTATCTTCTGACGGACACCATATTCGTCGGTGATCTCCTCAAAGGCAGAAGAAATTCGCTGTCCACTATGTTTGCCTGTGAAACGTCTACAGTCCAGCAAGTAGGATTCAAGGGCATAGGATTCCTTTGACTTGTTGCACACATGAGCAGTTACTCCGAGGAAGGAACGCAGTCTACGATCAGACCAGATATCAGTAGTTAAGGACACTGTTGAGCTTTTCTCCAACTTCTCAAGAACAGTCTCCTTAACTTTCTTTACCAAAACTGGAATGTGTTTCTCACTAATTGTTCTCCTAGAGATTGGTGTGTACTTGTTATCTACAATCTCAAGAAAGTGTTTAAAATGTTCATTTTCCACAAAGGACAGTGGCAGGCAACACCCAATTATCAAATCTTTGACAATGGCATCGCTGATGGTTTGCTGTCTTGGGGAATGGAGACTGTAGATCTGCACTTTCTGGGCAAAGGATGCTATAGTTGGCTGTGTAGCATCTACCTGTTGTCCAGCCTTGTACTCCAGGAACCTGAAATTGAGGAGGATTTACAATTTACCAATACCAAGAGAGAATTCTCAGAAGATGCAAACGTTACATCTAACAAATATGTGCTTAGTGCAAACAAGCAACAAATTATAGAAGCCAGAGAAACACATCATGCATCACTACATAGTTCATATATATTCACTTTTTTAAAATGAATGAAGTCAAATTTCACTTTGAATTGTTGCTTTTAAACAATCTTTAATTTTTAGCATTACGTTTTTCGGAGTCTTTATTGTCTTAAAATATGCTTTTTAACTTTTTTTCTTTTACAATATATTTTTTCAAACAAATTTGATGAACGTACTCATTCAGTGTTATTGACTTTGAACTAGCTAGCACAGCGTTAGCTTTCTAGCTCATGGCTGAGCCAAACGATCAACTTTCTGCAGCTGAAGACACTGTTGACCAGAAATATGTCCTGTTGGTCCCAACTAAAGTTCAGCCCATTTACTGGTGCAGTGAACAATGTTTCCATTGCATAAGAACCTCCCAAGTAACGCCAGTGGCCTCGACTAATACCTGGCGTGTTCATTGTTTGTTATTCTGTTATCTTGCTTTTGACAATGCTATGCAAGCTAACTTGGCTATAATATAAAGTCGGTGTTCTGAACGTTAGCAAAAAATGATCGTGGGAAGAAAAGAGCTTATTTTCGCTCAATGTTTTAAGATGGGGTGTTGAAATTTTTTGATTTTAACTTTCCCAGTGTAGCTAATTTAACGGTTAATTTACCTGTCTTTATGCTTCCTCTCAATGTGACGATAAAAGTTTGACGTTGTCCCAGCGGTTTCTGTGAGTTGAGCACCGCAGAATTTACACACTGCAGAGTGTTTTCGCTTGCATGTCGTTTTGCAGATAAAGTCCTTATGGTTTTGGAAACCAAACTTAATGACTGATGAGTTTGCCGACATTTTTAACGGCTAGTTTCCCCGGAGGCGCAGCGTCTCCAGTCGTCTTCATCCACTCTCTGTGTACAGGGGGCGTGTCACTCCGCGTGTCACACTGCGTGACTGGGAAGGCACCAGCCTGCATTCTACTTTTCTCACTTATCACAGATCACTTATCACTGGCCTGGTCTCGACCAGTCTTGATCAAAAATCCCGAGTCCACCCTGTCCGAGACCGAGACAAGACCGAGTAAAAATGCCTTTGATTCCGAGACGAGACCGAGACCCTTAAAAAGTGGTCTCAAGACCGGTCTCGAGACCAAGACCGATCTCGAGTACTACAACACTATCGCCCACTCCCTGCCCCCCATGGCCTGGGTGGAGGTATTCTGGAGCCCAGAGATGGTTTTAAGGTTTCTCCAGACCCCGCTGATGTCGCTCTGTTGCAGCTTGTCCTCCATCTTCTTCCTGAAGCTGTCCTTGCCTTCTCTGATCTTCCTCCTCAGCTCCCTCTGTACGGACTTCAGCATCTCCCTGTTCGTTCCCCGACCTGAAGATCCTCTTTTTCTCTCTCAGAAGTGTTTTTATCTCAGGGTTGATCCAGGGTTTGTTGTTCGAGCAACACCGTATGGTCTTGGTGGGTACAGTGTTGTCCACACAGAAGCTGATGTAGTCCGTGATGGTGTGAGTGAGGCCATCAATGTCCTCACCATGTGGATCGCAGAGCTGCTCCTAGGCAGTGGTTTCAAAACAGTCCTTTAGAGCGTCCATTGCCTCCTCAGACCATAACTTCACTGTGCGCATGGCCGGAGGTTGTCTGTGAACTAGGGGTTTGTACACCGGCAGGAGATGAACCAAGTTGTGATCCGAGCTCCCAAGTGGGAGGAGTGGTGATGAGGTGTACGCCTCCTTAGTGTTTGCATAGAATAAGTCCAGTGTTTTATTGTCTCTAGTGTGGCATGTGACATACTGGGTGAACATGGGCAGAATGGGGGACAGTGAAATATGGTTGAAATCACCTGAGATGAGGAGGAGAGCATCTGATGAACTCGTGTATGGAAACCATTGGGGTGAATCGTGAATATTTATCCTCATCTCGCTTTAGTCTTATTTATTGATCAATCGCTTTTACATTTACCGACTGTAGAGTGAAAAATATTGTTTGGCTCATTGGGAAAAAAGACTGAATGGAATGTTAAAAAATGTCTGTGTTATCAGAAAAAACTTTTAAATAGCACAATACTGTTTGAATGACGACCAACGCTGAAAAATGTAAGCAGCCTTCTGACCCCAGGAGACATGATTATGATGTTGCTGAAGGGAGGGAGGGAAGGGGTTGTTAGTGGTGTGAGATTTGAAAATTATTTAACAGCACACATAGAATTGGTGTATTTTAAGTCGATAAATACATAGACAAAAGTACTTTTTGAAAGAGCCAAGATGTTGATCCGTTAAAGTGTTCATTTTTAGTTGTTTAAAGCTTATACTAGTTAAACCAATTTTTCAGAATTCAGTTTGTGTTTTTCTCTGAGCCAAAATGTGTCGGTAACACACTTCTTCAAGCAGAAGGATCTTTAACCGCTTTATAGACAACCTCAGGCCTTAGGTCACCAGTCTGAGAAATTGTTGAGCCCAAGGTAGAGACAAAGTTGGTTATGCAATAATTATTTCTGTAGGAAAAAACAATAAACTATAAACATGATGCTTGATCTGTCGGGCATCACTACTGTCTATCGTTACTGCGTGCTGTGATAGATATTTGTGTTAAATTGCAAGTTTTGCTTTGTTTCACACTTGAGAATTTAACATCATTCCATTTTATTTGTTCATGCTCCTCATAATACAGACAAAATTAAAAAAAAATCTAAATTGCAAAGCTTAGTCCTTTGTGAAATGCGCCGGTTGTGGTGTTGTCAGAGAGATCAGCGCACGTCGTCGGTCAACCTCGGGCCTTAGCTGCAGTGTTGGGAGTAACGCGTTACTGTTACGCCACAACTTTTTCAGTAACGTGCTCTGTAACGAAATTACTGTTTAAAAATTCATTAATCCATTACAGTTACTGAAATTTGATCAGATGCGTTACTCGCATTACCCATTTTATTAATATGGATAGATTTTTTAGCGCAAATAAACTGACCCTACCATAGCTGGCGCAGCCATCAGTCTCCTCCCCCGTGGGTTGGTTTCCTGTCCCGCGGTGGGAAGAAATGCCGTTGCGACTTCTCGTATGGAGCCCTGATTACCTGTTGTCCCAGCGGTGAGCAGCCCCCCAACAGCTCCTACCTCTGTGTTTAAACATGAGCATTTTTTGAGCAAGAAGCTCACATTTGTCCGCAGTTGTGTAAATGTGTAGGTTGTGTAAGAAATTGTGTAAGTTTTCTTACGTACAGAGAAAAAGTGATTCGGTTTGTTGCAGTAAAGAACAGCTTCTTGTAAACAGTGAACTTTCATTTATCTGTGCTTTCTGTTTTATTTTATCTCATTCATTTACATGCTGTTGTGATATGCAACTATTTCATGGAAGTAAATCCTCAAAATAGGCTCGTGGGCCAAAAACAGCCCACCAGGGGTTCCAAAATCTAGTAAATTTCTGACTTTCTACTGATTATAATAGTTTATATAAATCTGAGGCATTTTTTCTCTGTAAGATGAGACTTTTTTCTCATTAGTTTTCTTTTTTAAATTAAATTAAATCACCCTTTATTGTCATTCAACTGTACAACCAATCATGTGCAGTAGAACGAGATTGTGTTTTACCTATCTACAGTGTTAATCACACACACCCCAGGTGTAGAATCAGAGGGCCGCTGCCATGCAAGGCGCCGCCACAAATTTCCCTCCTCCGTTCCATTATTGCTGAGCACCAAGCTGGACGGCAGGAAGTTCCACTTTTATATGGTCTTCGGCATGACCCAGCCGGGATTTGAACCCCTGGCTCCCGGGTGTGGGGCGGATGCTCTACCAACTGAGCCACCACTCCGGTAAAGCATGCAGGTTAGGTTAATTGGAGACTCTAAAGTGGCCCTAGGTGTGAATGTGTGTGTGAATGGTAAAGGGATAGCGCTGTACTGTGGCTGCATCATCCATCCAGGTGGATGCCCTAAATTTCCCCTCTGGGGATCAATAAAGTATACAAAAAAAAAAAAATGATTTTCCACTCCTGTTTTCTGATGAGAACAAGGGGCCCTTGATCTTGCTGTGTGTGCAAGATGATTTAAGTATGCATTTAAAAGTAACGTGAAACTTAGTTTTCCAAGTAACTAGTTACTTTAATCATGCAGTAACTCAAAAGTAACTCAGTTACTTTTGAAAAGAAGTAACTAGTAACTGTAACTAGTTGCTATTTTTTAGTAACTTGCCCAACACTGCTTAGCTGTGATAGATATTTGTGTTAAGTTGCAAGTTTTGCTTTGTTTCACACTTGAGAATTTAATATCATTCCATTTTATTTGTTCATGCTCCTCATAATACAGACAAAATCAAAAAAAAATAATAAGAACATACATAAAAAATCTTATATATATATATATATATATATATATATTATTGATCCCCAGAGGGGAAATTGAGGTCATCCACCTGGATGGATGACGCAGCCACAATACGGCGCTATCCCTTTACCATTCACACACACATTCACACCTAGGGCCACTTTAGAGTCTCCAATTAACCTAACCTGCATGTTTTTGGCCTGTGGGAGGAAACCGGAGAGCTCCCGGAGTAAACCCATGCAGACACGGGGAGATCATGTAAAATCCACATAGATCACTGTTGGTCAGGGGCTGGGATCGAACCAGGGATCCCATGGCCAAGGGTGAGTTGCTGTGCTGCCACAGTGCTAACCACTGCTCCACCGCACAAAACCATTTATTTATTGGTTTGTACATCTGTGTTGGTATAACACAGAATATTCTGCGGAAAATATTAAATGATTATATTTGAGGGGGAATGTCACCACAAATTAAACCGGCATTTTCATGCTGAAGCAAGTTTGTGTGACTATAACTACTGGTTTCAAAGTCAGAGTTTGTATCAACACCGTGCAAACATGTAATTTGTTAATACAGAGATAAAAAATACCATTGTGCAGAGAAGTTTTTGTGACTTTTTCCTCACATATATATTAATATTGAACTGTCATAGTGACCCTGACTGTGGCGAGCTTACTCTCGTGTCCCAGCTGACTACACAAATCTCCAAGGGAAGTTTATTTAATACGATGCTTGAGAGGGAATAAATAGATAAATGAAACCTTGCTGCACCAAACTTTTATTATCACCTCCACCGTATTATCCCAGTGATAGCTGTGTTTGCTGCGAATACACATATAAAAAGCACATGAAAAAACAAGTAGCCAATTGAAGCTGAGAACACAGAGACTCCAAAGTCTAAAGACTGTTTTAATATTCTCTGGAAAAATAAAGTATAACTATTTTAATGTGGCCGTTAAGTTTGAAGTCTTTGAATGCAAATCTCATGACATTTGAGTTGCTGGCAAAGAAAAAAAAAAACGACTTCTCACCATCACCACCTACTCACTTTCGTTACAGGATTTTGTACAGGTTATGTAATAATGGATGAGAATTCTGGCGCTTATTGGGTCACTCTGACTGATGTGTGTTTTGTAAAATGAACAAACTAAAAACATATCAATTATCCTTGAAAGCTGTTTCATCCCAAATCTGTCATCACAGTCACTGTGTGTGTGTGTGTGTGTGTGTGTGTGTGTGTGTGTGTGTGTGTGTGTGTGTGTGAGAGAGAGAGAGAGAGAGAGAGAGAGAGAGAGAGAGAGAGAGAGAGAGAGAGAGAGAGAGAGAGAGAGAGAGAGAGAGAGAGAGCGAGAGAGAATTCTGGCACTTATTTGGTCACTCTGATGTGTGTTTTGTCAAAGAAACAAACTAAAAACATGTCAATGATTATCCTTGAAAGCAGTTTCTCCCCATAATTAACATTCCATTCTCACGCTAATCCCACAGGTCAAAGACCATTTTTAAAAGCATGTATAATTGACATTCTATCCCCACACTAATCCCCATGTCATTAGAGATAATCCCCATTTAATTACACAGGTCAGGTCAGGACCAGGTCAGGGGGCATGTTGGGTCAAAGGTCAAATGTCAAAACAAAGTTTGATGAGAAGCACCCCCTTTCCTCCTCACAGGTATGCATCTGGACAGTTTGTGACCCAGCAAGAATTAAACCGACTGATTGCCAGATATGTCGTTACAGACCAAAGACATGATATAAACAGTGACTTTCCATCAGACAGCGGAGATTGAGCCACTGCGGTTAAAACACATTTACTTGCTACCTGGATAAAGATTATTCAAAAATAGATCTTGATCTCCAAAAGGAATTTCAGGGACTGAATTATGTCTTTGTCACAGGAGACATTTGGACTGTGGATAATCGACATTTTCTCTGGATCACTGCACATCAGATTAAATCCATATCATATAAGGACAGATTTATGCAGTGTTGCCAACTTTCACTCCAAAGTGAGGAAATTACTGGCAATATCATGTTGATTTTCTTCAGATTTTCCCCAGAATAAGAGCTCTCAAGGCAAGATAAAGCAGACTGAACATGTTCTAAAAGCTCTGTCTGAAACAGTCTGTTTTCAGCCTGACATTAATAAGCCCGTAATGTAATCCATTAATTTAATTATCTTGCTATGTGTGTAAGATGATTTAAGCATGCATTTAAAAGTAATGTGAAAGTTACTTTTCCAAGTAACTAGCTACTTTAATCATGCAGTAATTGGTAAAGTAACTTATTTACTTTTGAAAAGAAGTAACTAGTAACTGTAATTAGTTACTATTTTTTAGTCACTTGCCCAACACTGATTAAAACCTTCCTATATTTCAGCTTACAATGTAGAATATATTGGATATTGGTTTAAAAATAAAATAAAGAAAGACAGTTGTTTAATATAGCTACAGTTTTGGGGATGTGTGAGTGTTTTTTTTTTTTGTTTTTTGTTTTTTTTTGCTATTTGTCACCAGCAACTTGTGAGAAGGGGTGCTCATTATTTTACTCTCACAGTGATGATTCTCAGAAATTTGAACTTAAGTGGAACTTAAGTGGAGCTGCCTGGAAGCAGCTCTGCGATCCACATGGTGAGGACATCGATGGCCTCATTCACACCTTCACGGGCTACCTCAGCTTCTGTGTGGACAAATCCGTTCCCACCAAGACCATACGGCGTCACTCAAACAACAAACCCTGGATCAACCCTGAGATAAAAACACTTCTGAGAGAGAAGAAGAGGATCTTCAGGTCGGGGAACAGGGAGATGCTGAAGTCCGTACAGAGGGAGCTGAGGAGAAAGATCAGAGAAGGCAAGGACAGCTTCAGGAAGAAGATGGAGGACAAGCTGCAACAGAGCGACATCAGCGGGGTCTGGAGAAACCTCAAAACCATCTCGGGGCTCCAGAATACCTCCCCCCAGGCCACGGGGGGCAGGGAGTGGGCGAACAACCTGAATCTGTTTTTCAATAGATTTGACCAACCGCCCTCCCCCCTGTCTGCACAACAACCACTGCTGCCACTAAGAAATCAAGTCCTGCTGCCCACTCCCCACTCCACCGACACCCCCCCCACTCCCAACACACAGCCCCCCATCCTGACCCTGACCAAGACCCAGGTGAGGACGGAGCTGAGGAAGATCAAGGCGAGGAAGGCGTCGGGACCGGACGGCATCAGCGCAAAGCTCCTCAAGTCCTGTGCAGACCAGCTGTGTGGGATTGTGACGTATATCTTCAACATGAGCCTGAAACTGGGGAGGGTACCACAGCTGTGGAAAACATCTTGTGTGGTACCTGTACCAAAAACTTCCCACCCCAAAGACCTGAACAGCTTCAGACCGGTGGCCTTGACGTCCCACTTGATGAAGACCCTGGAGAGACTGCTCCTTGCTCATCTCCGCCCCCTGGTGGAACCAGCGATGGATCCACTCCAGTTCGCCTACCAGCATGGCATTGGGGTGGAGGATGCGGTGATCTTCCTCCTTCACCGTTCTCTGTCCCACCTGGAGAAGCCCGGGAATATGGTGAGGATCATGTTCTTTGACTTCTCCAGTGCTTTCAACACCATCCAACCGATGATCCTGAAGGACAAGCTGCTGCGCGCAGGGGTGGACCAGCACCTGTCATCATGGATCCTGGACTACCTCACGAACCGGCCTCAGTTTGTGAGAACCCGGGACTGTGTTTCTGACACGATCATCAGTAGCACGGGGGCCCCCCAGGGAACGGTGCTGGCTCCCTTCCTGTTCACTCTTTATACTGCGGACTTCTCACACAACACAACACATTGCCATCTACAGAAGTTCTCTGATGACTCTGCGATCGTTGGTCTCATCTCCAGCGGAGATGAAGCTGAGTACAGAGGGCTTATCCAGGACTTTGTGGACTGGTGCCATCGGAACTGCCTCCAGATCAACGCGAGGAAAACTAAGGAGCTGGTGGTGGACTGCCGCAGGCATGGGCAGCCCCTCACAGCACCAGTAAATATACAGGGAACAGACATCGAGATGGTGACATCCTACAAGTACCTGGGTATTCATCTGAACAATAAACTAGACTGGTCACACAATACTGACGCACTCTACAAGAAGGGACAGCGCAGGCTGTTCCTGCTGAGGAGACTCAGGTCTTTTGGTGTACAAGGGGCGCTGCTGAAGTCATTCTATGACACGGTGGTGGCATCAGCCATCACTTTTGGAGTGGTCTGCTGGGGCAGTGGCATTACTGCAGCCGATAGGAAGAGACTGAACAAACTGATAGAAAGAAAGCTAGCTCTGTCCTGGGGCAACGCCTTGATCCGATGGAGGAGATAGGAGAGAGAAGGACGGTGGCTAAACTGTCATCTCTGCTGGAGTCCGAGTTCCACCCTATGCAGGACATACTGGATGCACTGAGGAGCTCATTTAGCAGCAGACTACATCATCCCAGGTGCACAACCGAGAGGTTTCGTAGGTCCTTCCTACCAACGGCTGTCAGACTGTACAACCTAAGCAGGGCTGCTCGCAGAGATAGCAAAAAGACGTAACAAACTAATAGTTTTTTTTGAATGCAAAAGATGCAATAGACTTACACAATGGTCCTCTCCGGCATACAACTAGGAACATACCGGTCGCTATGGAGGGTGAGAATATGTATGGGCACATAATCATACCATGTAGGATAACTAAATAGACGGTTATGCTGTTTCATCCCACCTAGCAACAATGCTCTGCACTGTGTGTGTTTATATATTTACATATTTATTCCATCTAGCTACAATGCTCTGCACTGGGTGTGTTTATATTTATATATCTATATATTTATTCCATCTAGCTACAATGCTCAGCACTGGGTGTGTTTATATTTATATATCTATATATTTATTCCATCTAGCTACAATGCTCCGCACTGTGTTTTTATATATCTACATATTATTCCATCTAGCTACATTGCTCCGCACTGTGTGTGTTTATATACTTGCATATTTATTCCATCTAGCTGCAATGCTCCGTACTGTGGGTGTTTATATATTTACATATTTATTCCATCTAGCTACAATGCTCTGCACTGTGTGTTCATATATTCATATATTTATTCCATCCAGCTACAATGCTCTGCACTGTGTGTCTGTGTGTGTGTGTGTGTGTATATATACAGTATATTTTATAGTAATATGTACATATGTATATTAGCTGCTCTTGCTTGCTTGTTTTTTTTTTTTCTTGCCTTCTGATTGTTGCTCTGAGTGTTGCTATCCCTGTGCTGTTGCAATCCTGGAATTTCCCCGTTGTGGGACTAATAAAGGCTTATCTTATCTTATCTTATCTTAAGTAAAATTGGTCGGTTTTTTTTTTCCTCTTGCTTCACCATCAGTTGGAGTTTTTGGGCTTTTAATGAAGCTTCATGACTACTTCTGAATAAATACATGCACTATGGCGCATATTTAAGGCACATATATGGCATGCTTGTATGGTACGCATTCTCCCCCACATGCATCCAGTAGGCATGACGGTGCAGACCCTACAGAGCAAACGTCCAAAGGAACAATGCCCCAGCAGGGACCTCGGCTAGGAGGTGGGTGCTGGGGAAGACGGAAGTCAGAGACAATGTCCCAACGGGAGCCCCCGAGGTGGAGAAGGAGACAGAGGCGCCAGCAAGTCTCGGAGGCTATATGTGACTGTGGGTTCATGTGTTTACTGAGCTTCTGTGGGGTGAAGGTGTGAGATACTTGATGTGGGGGTTTAGTATCTCTGGTGTATAAAAGCTGTGAGGAAAGTTGGTTCTGTCTCTTTTCTGCTGAGAACTTTGATGATAGAAGATGTGACTTCCAATAAAGCTTTCCTGAGAAATAAACTCAGTCTCGTTTGTAAGGCATCTTCTACAGCACTTATTTTGTGAACCAGTATGTTGTATACATGATAAATGGCCACATCATTTTTAAAGGCCATACATAATGCCCTTCTGAAGTTGGATCTTTTGAATAATGGCTATAATTTTGCTATTTAACTCAAATTACCACTGTATAATACATCCCTACTGGTGCAAAAGGATGACAGACTATTTTTGTATTCGAGCAAACAGGTGGGGAGAAACCTCTATAGCTGAAAAGTGAAGGCAACTGGTCCAGTGCTGAAAATAGTTCCTTGAATGACCACCTGATGCTGTCTCATATAGACTCCAGTCCTAACAGACTCCCCTGCTAAAATATCAAAGTACAGACATTTGGTTTTCTCTCTTTTCCTCACACAGTATTTTTTTCTGCTATATGTGTCAATGTAATCAGCACTAGTAAGGCAAGCTGGTGTTGCCTCACGACTTTCCACCCCGTGCATGGTTATGTAACCTTAGTTTTCACCTGCATTTATTTTGATCTTATTTAAGTATGAATGTTACTTTAATTTCATTTTCATTATTAGTACATTTATTAGTACATTTATCATTTGAAGCATTGGTTAATATTATTTTATTATTTACTACATCATTTTATTTTTCTGTTTGCTACATTTATGTTATTTATACACAGTCCCTTGGTTGGATGATTTTGGTTCCTACCCAGCTACTGTTTACCAGAGGACGTTTTTGAGAGGGAGGTAGTAATGGCCAGATGAGGCTTTCTGGAGGACTTGAGGCCTTTTATCAAAATGTCTCATATAGACGAGGCCTCATGAGAAACTTCATTTTCTCTACTAGGCCATCTAGTGGACAGAACTTATACAACATGGAGATTTTTGCCGCTAGTCCAGCAAAAGCTAGCGGTACTCAAATACTTTGCAAGCAGTTTCATGAAATGGTCAGTCAGAAAGCAACTCATACCGGTTCGGACGTTGCCCGGGTTTACAGGGTCAGGAGTTCCTGGCAGCAGAGGGTGGGGGACAGAGCTGCATAGAGGAATCTGATCAGACCTAAATGAAATGGTCATTGTCACCTGCAACAGACTGCTATGATGATGATGATGATGACGATGATGATGATTGGTTTAATGTGTACTTTTTCATTTCAATAAAATGCACTCTTTTAAGAAATATCAATGATCATAAAGGAAAAACATAATAAAACTGAGGTGACTACAGTGAATGTGCTTGTGCTACTTATCCATTTTTTTTTAAGAAATAATAACTTTTAAACAGTCTTATACTGTCTTTCCCAGTACATTCATCTCTGTCCTTATTCTCATTCAGGGCACAATAGTGCCTCAGCATAATGATGTATTGTTGTTGTATCCAAGCTTTTTGAAAAACAACAGACATTTCACATAAAAATAAATTATATGGACTTCCGGTCTGGACACCATGGTGGTAGCAGCTTAACGCTGAATCTCCCAGATCCCATCCATGAAAATACCATGAAAATCAGATTTAATGGATTTATGGAAGAGTGAAAATCAAAAGACAAAGTCATTATGCCTAAAGGAAAACAGAAGAGATTGACATTTACCAGGCCAAGACACGCATCGGCCGGAGAAACTGACCTCGAGGACAATAACCACTTGGAAATAGAGGAGCACAATGAGGCTAGCAACACGGTTAGCTTAAAAACGATACTTCAAGAATTAAGAGAATTTTGCCAAGAGTGTTGGGTCGAATTTTGTGAACTTAAAGACAAAATAAAAAGGACAAACAACAGAGTGGACCAGGCTGAGGACCGAATCATGGAAGCAGAGGAAAGAATAAAAGGGCTGGAAGAAACCACTCTGGAATTACTCAAACAACAGACAAGACTGGAGGCTAAGCTAACCGACCTGGAAAGAAGACTAAGAAGAACAACGTAAGAATTCATGGTCTGAAAGAAGGAGTCGAGGATGGTTTCACCACAATGGCTGCATGCATGGAAACCATACTGAGAGAAAATTTGGAAATTCCCCAATCCACCGACTTGAAGATAGAAAGGGCGCACTGTTCATTAGCCCCAAGGCCGTCGGCGGAAGCTCCCCCGCAATCGGTGGTGGTGAAGTTTTCCAACTTCAGAACAAAAGAAGAGGTTTTGAGACTGGCGTGGCAGAAAAAAGGATTTATGCACCAAGAAAGAAAAGTTTTTGTGGAGCATGACTACGCCCCGGAGGTTCTTAAAAAGCGTCAGGAATACAACGATGCTAAAAAGGTACTAAGAGAGAAGAAACTGCGCTTTCAAACTCCATTTCCAGCGAAGCTGAGGGTTTTTTTATGGGGAAGAGACGTGTCTCTACAACTCAGCGGAAGAAGCAACCAGGGATATGGCTCTGGGTAACGGTGTATAAACCCGCAGCAGACCCGATCGAAAGAATCAAGGCTCAAACGTGGTGCACACAGAGACCCTCAAAATCCATGGGCCAGCAGTGGGAAACCCAGTGCCAGGGCTATAGGGAAAAACTGGACGCTTTCAGGAGGGAATAACGATATTTTTAGTCAATCTGCGCATCCAACCCTCCTCCTACAAGGTAAAAAACATTAAAGGAGATGCAGAATCAACAAATATGAAGTGGTAAAACATTTCATGGAACAGTCATAACATTAGAAACAAATAATAAGTCTTAAAAAAAAACGTGTTAAAATAGAAATGTGACAATGAACCACATGAAATCTCCACACTAACAAATACTGCATTAACGTGATTGTTTGCTGTGATGGTGGTGGGAGGTTGCGTATAATTTCATAGGGTATAGGTGTAACTGATATCATCCTGCGCAGTTCGCCCACTCGGGGACACGAACCCACGACCTACCAGTCAACTACACAGTTCGAGCATGGGAGACACAGCACGATCGCGCTGAGCTAAAGGTCCGACCGATAGCTCAGCGCTACCGATACTGTATGAGGCTTTCGGAAGGGAGGTTTTACTAACGTTCTACGCCGAACAGTACTAGTTGGCATCCGTTACACTCTCCCCCTTAAACCTCACTCCCATCCCGGGTTCACGGCACCATTGTGACAGAGATCATCCTGCGCAGTTCGCCCCACACGGGACACGAACCCGCGACCTCTCAGTCAACTACACAGTTCGAGCATGGGAGACACAGCACGATCGCGCTGAGCTAAAGGTCCGACCGATAGCTCAGCGCTACCGATACTGTATGAGGCTTTTCGGGAGGGAGGTTTTACTAACGTTCTACGCCGAACAGTACTAGTTGGCATCCGTTACATAGGCATTTAAAAAAAAAATCATTACAAGTTCGGATTGGGATCTGAAAATCACGTTAAGAACATGGGACAACTTACAGGGGTAAGAGAGGGCCCTCAACACATAAAGTTTGAGGAATTTCCCTCAGAGCCAACACACCATCAACACTCTTCTAAGGTCACTAAAAAGACCTCAGTTCAGGAAGATCTTTTGACAGTTTTTTGTTTTAAAGTTTTATATACTATATTCTTAATGCTTTTTATGTTCTTAATGTTCTTTCAGTTCCTGAGTAACATAAAAGATGGCCACTATACTGTTATACTAAATAAGACAATACAATGGAGAAACAGGGTGCAACCAAAATAATCTCATATAATGTAAAAGGGATCCTGAATCCAGTTAAAAGATCCAAGATTCTAGGCAAAATGAAAAAAGACAAAGCAGGAATAATATTTTTACAGGAGACCCACCTAACAGATTTGGAGCACACTAAACTTAATAGACAAGGGTTTAAACTGATCTCTTCATCTTCATATAAGTCAGGGAGGAGGAGGAGGGTAGCAACATTGATCTCAACCAAAATTATATTTGAAAAAAATTCAGAACACAAAGATAAAGAAGGGAGATTTAGCATGGTACTTTGTCGGCTAGAAGGAGAAGATATCACCCTGCTGAATGTATATGCACCTCCAGAGGCTAACTGGAAATTTTATAAAAATGTATTTGACCTAATGATAACTAAAGCCCAAGGGTTAGTGATATGTGGTGGAGACTTCAATCTAAGACTGAATCCATACCGGGATGCATCAGGTAATTCTCCACATCAAAATAACATGCAAAGTAGAAAAAGTAGGATGCTACTAAATGAAATGGGAATCTGTGACGTGTGGAAGGAAATCAACCCCAGTGTTAAAGATTATACATTTTACTCAGCACCACATTCATCATACTCAAGGACTGACTATTTTTTTATGTTTAATAGTGACATAGGAAGAATAAAAACATGTAAAATAGGACTGATGGATCTCTCTGACCACAGTCCAATCTATATGGACTTAAATATCCAAAAATACACAAATAATACATTTTCTTGGAGGTTAAATTCAAATGTGCTGAAAGGACCACTGAAAGATGAATTGGAATCAGATATTCTCAGATATTTGAAAGAAAATGATAATGGAGAAGTATCCCCTTTAATACTGTGGGACGCATGCAAAGCTGTAACAAGGGGAAAGATTATCGCAAAACTGGCACTCCAAAAGAAATTGAGACAAGAAAAACTAATCACATTAGAGTCAGAACTTAAGAAACTAGAAAAAGAGCACAAAGACAACACTCATTCTAATGACTCGCTCAAAATTAAGGAAATAAAAAAACAAAAAAACGAGATCTACACAATAGAAATCCAGAAGAAACTTACATTTCTGAAACAAAAGTATTATGAAACAGGTAACAAATCGGCAAAATTACTAGCCTATAAATTGAGGAAACAACGAACGGAGAGAGCAATCTACAAAATCAGAGACCCAGTATCAAAGGAAATAAAATTTAGAATTTAGGAAATTCTTAAAAGCTTCGAGAATTACTACAAGAACTTGTACTCCCTCAAAAAACACAAAGACACATCCGAAGCCTTCCCAAATACATTAAATCTTCCCCAACTTACTGAGTCACAAAATAAAAAACTACTGGCAGAAATACAACCTAAAGAATTAGAAAAAGCAATTATGAAACTTAAAGCTAACAAATCCCCAGGAGCAGATGGTTATACAGCAGAGTGGTACAAAACCTTTAAACAGCAACTATCTCCTCTCCTCCTGAAAACATTTAACCATGTCCTCCACACAGGAAAAATCCCCCCTCCTGGTGAGAAGGGGTCATTGCAGTCATACCTAAACCTGAAAAGGATAAATTAGATTGCTCCAACTACAGACCAATCAGTGTGTTAAATCAGGACTATAAACCTTTTACCGCTATCCTTGCCAAAAGGTCAGAAAATATACTGACAGACTTAATTCATTTAGACCAAAAAGGTTTTATAAGACAAAGACAGACACAAGATAACATTAGATGCACTTTACACATAATTCATCATATAAAAAAATATAATTTAAATGCAGCCATACTGGGATTAGACGCTGAAAAAGCATTTGATTTGGTAGACTGGTCTTTCCTATATAGAATCTTGTCCAGTTTCAATTTTCATAACAACTTCATTAGAACTATCCAGGCATTATATAAAAAAAACAACAGCTAAAATAAGGATTAACGGTAAATTATCATCATCTTTTGAACTGGAGAGAAGATGTCATCAGGGCTGCCCCTTGTCTCCACTGCTCTTTGCAATCTTCATAGAACCTCTGAGCCAATGGATAAGACAGAATCAAAAAATTCAAGGTATTACACTTGGTCAGAAGGAACATAAAATAGCACTCTTTGCTGATGACATTTTAATATACCTGGGGCAGCCGGACACCTCTTTTCCAGAACTAATCTCAGTTTTTTCAGAGTATGGTGAGTTATCGGGGTACGAATTAAACATGCATAAAACCCAAATTTTAACATTCAACTATAACCCAAATCAATATTTACTAAGCAAATTCAAAACTAACTGGGAGATGGAATCTATGAAATATCTGGGGGTCAATATCCCGAAACAACTCAACAAAATTATAACACTAAACTATGATCCACTGATGGCAAAAATAAAATATGATCTAGCAAGATGGAATATGATACCATTCTTGGGTACTGCACAAAGAATTGAAGCAGTCAAAATGAATATACTTCCACATCTTCTATACCTTTTCCAAACAATACCGGTAGAACCTCCCAAAAAAACATGGCAAGAACTGGACAGAAGGATCTCAAGATTCATATGGCAGGCCAAGAGACCAAGAATCAGATATAGAACCCTACAGCTAAACAAAGACAAACGTGGGCTTGCGCTGCCAAATATCAGGGACTATTTTAAAGCCGCGCAAATTAAAACTTTAGTAGAGATATGTAACTCAGTCTACACTGCACAATGGAAGGAGATAGAATGTCAAATAACAAGTGACATTCCCCTATGGGCGATAATAGGGAATAATGCCTTACCTAAACTTCTGAATAACACTAACCCGTGGATAGAGACCCTGCTAAAAATTTGGTTTAAGATAGTCAGAGAGAATCAAACTAAAGAACCCTATCGATTATTGCAATGGATTTCCTATGATCAGGATTTTACTCCTAATAAAACAGACACTAGATTTAAAAAGTGGAAAGAGAATGGACTGATAAAATATTACAATTTTTTTAAAGGGCAAACTTTAAGAAGTTTTGAAGATTTGAAAAAGCAAGGTCTAGTAAATCAAGACCTTTACAGGTTCTTTCAGCTTAGACACCACATAAACAAAATACTTAAAAAGGAGGATTTGGAAAGGGCCCAGTCAGGTGTTCTGAAGGTTTTCTTAATGGCATGTAAAGGGATCCCAGGGATCAGATACATTTCTAAAATATACCACTGTCTTCAAGATTTAAAAGGAGACAACACATCATATATAAAAGAGAAATGGGAAAAAGAGGGGAATATGGAAATATGGGAAAAGCTAAATAAACAACAATGGAAAAGTACCTCATCCCTGCTGTGGAGAGAATTTGGATGGAAAAATTTGGTAAGATTTTTCAGAACACCTGCACAAAACAAATTTACTCGTAAAGGGTTGAATTGTTGGCGCTTGTGTGGTGAAAAGACTGCAAATCATTTTCATGTGTTTTGGTCATGCCCAGTTATCCACCAATATTGGACCAATGTACAGACAATATTGGGGAAAATATTCAAAGTAACAGTTCCCTTTTCTTTTGTAACTTTGTATTTGGGTTTACTACCGGGATCACTGGAAAGACAAGGAGAAAAATACTTATTCACTGTTTTAATATTGTCATGTAAAAAAGCTCTAATGAAAAAATGAATGTCGAAAGACTGTCCTGCACCTGAAGATTGGATTAACGTGATTCAGGACATTTATTTGATGGAAAAGTTGACATTTGCACTGAGACAGGACATGGATGGGTTCTTGAACTTTTGGCAACCCTGGAACGCATATGTGTCTTCCATCAGATCTAATCTTTGACAAACACCATTTCAATAATGGCTCCTCTCTTTGCTCCAATGGAAAATGAAGGAATGCTCCATTGGCCATTTCAATGGAATGGCCAATGAAATCCAGACTCTTGCTGATAGAAACGATATGCACAGTTTCTATGATGCAGTCAAAACCATCTACGGCCCCAGACACTGGTCCCTGGCACCTGTTAGATCTGCTGATGGATCTTCTTTAATCAAGGATCAGGCCCTGATAGTGGAGCGGAGGGCTGAGCATTTTAACACCGTGCTTAACCAGCCCACCTCAGTGGACCCAACTGTCCTTGCAGAGCTCCCTGAACATCCTACCTTGCCATATCTCGACCTCCCCCCAACCTTCAAAGAAATCCTGCATGCAGTAAAAACCCTGAAAAACAATAAATCCCCTGGACCTGACGGCATCCCAGCTGAACTTCTCAAGGAAGGAGGCTACCTCTGCACTCGGACATTGTATCTCTATATCTCAGAGGTGTGGAGACGAGAGTGTGTCCCACATCAGTGGAAAGACGGCAACATTGTGACCATCTACAAGAACAAAGGAGACAAATCCATCTGCTCCAATAGTAGAGTTATCTCTCTGTTGGCCATTGCTGGAAAGGTCCTTGCCAAGGTCATGCTCCGCAGACTCATCTCTGCAATATCAGAGCGGGTCACCCCAGAGTCACAGTGTGGTTTTCGGAAGGACAGGGGAACAGTTGACATGATCTTTGTGACGCGTCAGCTACAAGAGAAATGTCGGGAGCAGCATAAGGACCTGTTCATTGCCTTTGTCGACCTGTCAAAGGCATTTGACACAGTGAACAGGGAACTACTGTGGCAAGTCCTGAAGAGATTTGGGTGTCCACCCAAGTTTCTCACCATCCTTGCGCAGTTCCATTCTGGGATGATGGCCCGAGTGGTAGTGGGAAGGCATAGCTCAGAACCTTTTGGAGTGCAAACCGGAGTGAGGCAAGGCTGTGTGCTGGCCCCAGTTCTCTTCAACATCTTCCTTGTCTGTGTAACAACTCTGCTACGTAGGAGGGTGGAGAAGCAAGCTGGAGTTACCATTGACTTCAGGCTTGATGGTAACCTGTTCAACATCAGGAGGCTACAGGCAACTTCCAAGCTGACATCAGAGACCATCATTGAGCTACAATACGCCGATGACTGTGCCCTGGTTGCCCATACACCAGACGCTCTACAAAACATCCTCTCGGCAGCTGTAACTGCATACACCAGAATGGGACTGACAATCAACACCCAGAAGACAGAGGTACTCTGTCAGTCCAGTACTGACCCCCCAACAAAACCCAATAACCCTCACAGCAGCAGGGCAACAGCTGCTCACAGTGCCCACATTCAAATACCTGGGGAGCATAATGTCTGACACCTGCTCAATGGGTGACGAGATCCAGAACCGCCTCAAGCAAGCATCAGCATCTTTTGGTCGTCTAAGGAGAAGGGTTCTTCAGAACAGCAACCTCAAACTCCACACCAAAGTGCTGGTCTACAGAGCTGTATGTATCACCACCTTACTGTATGGATGTGAGGCATGGACTATTTACAGCCGCCATCTGAGAAGCCTGGAGACTTTCCATGTAAGATGTCTCCAGAAGATCCTTGGCATCACTTGGAAGGACAGAGTGCCGCACACAGAAGTGCTGGAGAGAGCTGGCAGCTGCAGCGTACAGTCCATCATGGCCCAGCATCAACTCAGGTGGTTGGGGCATGTCATCCGGATGCCCAGCCACAGACTTCCATGCAGAATCCTGTATGGTCAGTTACACCGAGGTCAACGCAGTGCTGGTGGGCAGAAGAAGCGCTTCAAAGACCAAATGAAGTCCATCCTGAAGAGATGCCGGATCAACCCCTCTTCACTGGAGGAACTCGCTTCCTGCCGAGACATTTGGCGCTCCCACTCCTCACAGGGAGTGGATTATATGGAGGAACAGCGCACACAACACCGGACAGCAAAGCGTGCAAAGAGACATGCTCGCCAAGTTCCCCCTGCTTCCCTCAGCACCTCCTTCACATGCCCGGTCTGTAACCGAATCTGCAGATCCAGGATCGGACTATTCAAACACCAGCAGACTCACAAATAAAGAAGATGGTCATCATCAAATCGATGGACTACCAGAAGAAGAAGAAGAATGCTACTCAGATGTTCTTTTATTTCGCTTTTGTTTTGTTTTTTTAATTTTTCTTTTCTTTCACTTAAAAAAAAGGTGTTGTAATAATTTTTTTTCCAATGTTGTCAAAAAAAGGGAATATGTGATGAAAATGTGAACAATGCAATGCTGTAATGACATGTATACCCTTTACAAAAACTTAAATAAAAATAAATTGTATGAATAACCCCACTACAATGTGAACCCCAGCTCGCCAGATGTTTTACCTCTAGGCTATCACTTAGGAATGATCATATAAGGCTTTCTTGAAGATGAGCCTTTCTATCAAAATGGTCCACATAGATAAAGCCTCATGTGAAACTTCATTTGCTCTACTAGGCCATGTAGTCAACAAAAAGTATACAGCATGCAGATTTTTACAAGGGCATTATTGGTTAATGTGTATTTTTTCAATTTCAATAAATGTGCTGTCTTTTAAGCAATATCAATGATCATAAGGGAAAAAAGAAATACAGTAAAACTGGGGTGACTACAGTGAATGTGCCTGTGTGTTACTTCGTGTGCTTGTACTACTTATCCATTTTTATTAAGAAATAATAACTTTTCAATAGTCTTATACTGTCTTTCCCAATATATTCACCTCTGTTCTTATTTTTCATGCAGGGCACAATAGCAATAGTGCCTCAGCATAATGATGTGTAATAATGATCCGAGGTCTTTGAAACACAACAGACACTTCACCTTGCAAATCAAAATAATGTTACAAGAATGACGCAGCTGGGATTTGAACCCCAGCCTCCCAGTTGTAAAGCAGATGGTTTACCACAGAGCTACTACCTCAGTTAGAATAGCTATCCACTGTTTGTAGAAAATACATCAATGGGAGAAATGAGCTCAAACTGTTCCCAAACGGGAGAAGTCTGTGTTTTTGCTGCTGGCTCCATCTGAAAATTGGCTGTGACAAATTCCTTACACAGTCAAACATGACAACACAAAACGTGAAGGACAGGGATTTCCATTGTGTATCGCTGCTCACTTATTTAATGTTGCATGCAAAATCATGAATGGCTTCCTGACCTAGTCACGTGGTACAACATCAACACATACATCAGCAATGCATGCTTCGCCAAGTATTTCCTGGATAAGCTCAGAGCACCCTCAAAGCTCCGGAGCCTGCCATCCCATCACTAGAGTGAGGAGTTGCTGTGTAGTGAAGCACGTGCTCCTGAATAAAGTCAAGAGTTAAGCACACACTGTTTTGCAGTGTTGGTCTTACAGTGGTTACTACAAGACCACTGACCCACAGCCCAGAGAGACTGGAGCACCCAGAAATCAGGGTTACAGTTGTGTCTGCTTACATCTTCATTTTAATTCAAAGTATTCTGATAAGTCTTTCAATTTGAACTTGGCTCTCTAATTGTCAAATATTAAACTCGTAGAAATTTATTCTGTTGGCTATTTGATTTAATATCTGTCAGATCTCTGCAAGATCATTGAACTTGTGAACATGTAGGCAGACAGCTTTTTGTGAAACTGTTGCCACAGATTTGGACACCAGCAAAAACTTTCTTTATTAAATAATGGCAGGAAGAAAGATGGATATAAACTAAATCAGTTCATATCTATATATACAGAAAATGTACTGTGTGGAGTTTGTATACTTTATTAATCTCAGAAGGAAATTACGGGGTATCCACCTGGATAGATGAGACAGTCACGGTGTGGCGCCAGTCTCTTCACACTTAGGGCCACTTTAGAGTCTCCAGTTAACCTAACTTGCATGTTTTTGGCCTGTGGGAGGAAACTGGAGTACCCAGGGTAAACCCACACAGACACGGGGAGAACATACAAACTCCACACAGAAGGGTCAGGGAGTGGAATTGAACCCACGATGGTCTGAGATGGAATCGATCCTGTGACCTTCTTATGGGCCTTTTCCATTAGCCTGGCTTAGCAAGCCACGGGACAGCTCAGCACGCTTTGTAAGTCTTTCCACTAGCCCCAACACGGTTTAACAGCAGCGATTCTTGGCCTCGCTCAAGGGCAGGGTCCAGTCGTGCTGAGTTGTGCCGTGTTGTGACGTTAAAAGACTGGTCACCGCTGATTGGTCAGGTCTTAACGTCACGAAAGCGGCCGTCTTCGCCGTCTTCTGATACATGACCGCCATATGCAATATTTCACGGACTAACTCGGTCACGGAGTAAATACGATATTAATACAGACAGCGCCGTAGGTTTTGCGGAACTGTACACCGTGGTCCAATGAAGAGGTGCAGAGTTTTCTCTGCTTGGTGGCAGCTCCACAGTGAGGAGTGACCCGGACCCATAATACAGATGGCTGGCCAGCATAGAAACCGGACTATGGGCAAGCTGAAGACGATCGTGAGAGAACCATCGATGGTGAGTGATTTGTAATAATGTGCATCTGTTTGCTTATTTATCCTGTTGGTGGTAAGCTCACTTTTTTTGAGCCATACAGCGTCGTTTTGTACTGGCTAACTCGTTTTAGCTAACGTTTTTGCTAGTAGCTAGCTAGTACCAACTGCTGATTCACGCTTGTGTTCTCCTAAATATTCGCTTGTGAGAGCAAAACGATGAAATATGTTAATCCTGGTTAAAGTCCTGGTTTTTGTTTTGTATTGCACTTTGGTGCTGCGCATTAAATTGTGTGCAATTTAATGCTAGAATGTTTCCACATGCCAGGGGTTAGCCTCCCTGTTGTGGATACTGGTGAAATGGACCACACGAGCCGAAATCTCGTCATATTAAAATTGCTTTTTCAAACCAGTGATTTATAAAGTCATTCATATAATTTTCTAAAGCGTCAGAATAGACACACACACCTAATCTGTGGATCCTGCAGTGCTTGTCAGGGAAACGAAGCATTTTTGTCACATCCCACCACTGAATTTCACAGGTGTATTTCCCGAATACAGTTACAGCTCCAAAAATTAGGATGTCATGAAAAACTTCAATATTTTTTGTCACTCATTTCAGAAAGTGAAATCCGTATATTATATAGATTCATTACACAGAGTGATATATTTCAAGTGTTTATTTATTTTAATTTTGATGATTATGACTTACAGCCCCTGAAAACCCCAAATTCAAAGGTGAACTGAAACCACCTTTTTGCGCAAAAAGTAGAATAGCAGATTAATTCCTTATTACCTATTGTATTTTTCAACACATAAAAGAAATTTTTAGGCCGTGCGATGGCCAAGCTATAAGCCGATAAACTTTTGCCTCTGGCTGGCAGTGCCAAACAAACCGGAAGTAGTGCAGACGACGCTGCGTGACGTCACGAGTGTGACCCTTATCAAAACAACAATGGCAGATGATAGCAGTTCCAGCAGTCAAGAACACCAGAGTTTTCAGAGTGAAGAGGCATTCAGGATCGGTGACGAGACAGAGGAGGATGCAGGAGTGTCAAGTGAACAGGAAGAGAGCGAGGGAGGCATCGAACCGTACAGATTCGATCCAGAATTTTTGGGGGATTCCGGCACCGACTCAGAGTCAGACCGCAGCAGTGATGGGGAGGAGAGTCGCTTATTGAATACAGAATGGTGAGTCTTTACTTCTCTACTTTGGCATGTTTGGGGTGTGAGGATAAGGAAAATTAACAATAAAAAAGAAAGAAAAAAAACCCATCAGCATTTTTCCAACTTATTATTTATACATAGGGCTAGGACTGTACAATAGCCTGGCCGTGTACACACTTGGCATTGAATAGACACATCCGTGGCGTAGGGTTAACGCGTGTATTCAGGACAGGTTCCATGACCATGGGCTATGTATTACAATACTTCTACAGACTATAGTGGCAATACACAGGAACAGAACTGGCCTCTGCATTTGACTGTGCTATTTATAAATAATATCTACAGTGATCCCTCACTTATCGCGTTTAATGGGGACCAGAACCGACCGCGAAAAGTGAAAAACCGCGAAGTAGCGTCACCCCCCCCCCCCCAAGGGCGTCACAAGCACTATTTTGCACAAAAAGGCACAAGAGAAAAGCGAAAAGTGCCACTAAGCAACACGAGCGATAAAGAACAATGAATGCGGTCTTCCCTCGCTGGGTATGGCCGCTCGGCAGGGAGAGAAGCTGGGTAAAACGTCTCGGCCAATCAGCTTGCGAGATTCCCAAGCAGTGAAGAGGTGGGCGGAGAGGAATGGAGCGGTGGTCAGAGAGGTGGATTTTGAGTTGTGCGGGCTCTCTGTGTTGATACCTGATGTTCTAATGTAGTCTCCCTGCCTTCTGCTAGCGCCCGGGCAACTTTCGTGCCATTTTTTCTCAATTTTGAATTTTTGATGAATATTTTTGAAAAATCCGCGATGCACTGAGGGCGTGAAAGGTGAAATGCGAAGTAGCGAGGGATCACTGTATATCTAGAAACTCATCGCTTCCCGGTCGCTTTTCCTCCCCCTTTCTTTTCTTTCGACGCCATGACAGCTTTCCTTGGCCACTGAACAGATCTTCCCAGGTGTTGGAAGTGTTTTGTAGTCGACTATCACGACAAAATGCACCAAAAACAACCAGTGTCGACGTGCTCGCAATGGTAAACATGAGGACTGGGTCACATTCGTGACGTCACGCGGAACTCTAGCTGCACTTCCGGATAATTGGCAGATTCGTAGGATTTTTCAGGGTGGGAAATTCAAAATCGCGATTTTCTCCAAGATTCCGGGATTGGTGGAGGGGGTGCCAATGATAAATTATCTTTATAATTGTATGTACTATCACCCAGTGCCGTTCAATGCCGTTCACTTCAGTTCACCTTCAATTTGGCAAAAAATTAGAATATTACATAAAATTAACTTTAAAAATAGTTTTTAAATATAAATTTTGGCCGCTGAGGTGTTGGTTAATATGGGCTGTAGCCGTAATCATCAATATTAAAATAAACACTTGCAATATATCACTGTCCCTGTAATGAATCTATATATGGGTTTCACTTTCTGAAATGAGTGAAAAAAATATTGAATTTTTTCATGGTATTCTAATTTTTGAGATGTGCCTGTATATGTGTTGAACTTGCTTGAAACTAACCATCATCCATTTCTGTCGTTTATCTAGGCAGGAGGAAATCAGCCGCCTCACAACAGACCTCGCCACTGTGGAAAGTACTGAAATCCTTTGCTTTTATAGGTAAATTGTCAAAACCAAAGTAGCACAATTTCCACTTAATATAAAAGGGACTGAACTGAGATTTATTTGATTGTGTGAATATGGCACATCAACTGTAAAATAAACCGCTTGTTAATGTATTCATTTTTTTGTCAGATCACTTTTGTGATCCTTTGTGAGTTATGTTCATAACTGTAGGTTTTGGCAAATGTGAGATGTTCAGTTATCAATATAATTTATTTTATATGTGTAGTTTATAGTCTATCATCAATAAACTCATGCAGTAACAGGACACATTACAAATATTTGAGACCAATTGTAGTGCTTCCTTTTATATTTTAGCAATGCTAGTACAAAACACCGCCCACACATGAAACCAGGGCAAGAAGAGACACTTTTACACTTTTACAGACAAGACAAACTTTCATTGATAAAAACTTCATATTTTGACTGACCGACTCCATACTCGGTGATGCACAACTTCAGTTAAAGTACTATATTCCATTCAAGTGAATGTATTAATTCATTCTGATTGCTGAGGCCACAGTAAAAAGAGATGATTTTAAATGTAACGCAGCCCTTGTAAAATCTACTGAAGTGCAGCTACATGAAAATTGTGGTTAAATACAACAACAAAGTACTTTATTGTCACATTCAAATTGTAATCCCTCCTCTTTTGTTTTTCTTTTGACTTCTTGGATGAAATATGGTGGGCAATATAAGCTGCAGCTTCAGCCATCACCCATTTCAGATAACCTATGTCGAACTGTATAATCAGAGGAGTTATTGTTTAATTTGACCTTGTTAGATTTTTCCCCCTTTGTTATATTATTCTATTTTCTTTTAATCTTTACTTTTAATCAATCCGAAATAAAGATTCATTCATTAATTCACACTCCACCACTGGCTTTTAGCAACAAGTGTATTTCCCAAATAAGTTTTAAACTTGCTTTAATTAACCACCACCCATTTGTCTTTTGTCTAGGCAAGAGGGAAACTGTCACCCCAACTGGACCTTGCATCACTATTTACAGAGATGCAGGCTGAAGATCTGTCGAACCAGGACCAGTACGATGGGCCGATCCAGTTGCTTCTCAGTGAGGCAACATGTGACCATTCCAGGTTTTTTTTTTACAGTTTGAATTTTGCACATTCTGAATAATTTAGAATTTGCTGATGATTGTAATAAACAATTTAGTGACTTATGTGTTTGCATCATGATTTTCTATCTTGATTTTCTATTTTGTCTGTTAAGACACCGGTGGGAAAAGAGTCAACTGTACAAAGGATTAATCGGTGACCTTGAAAATAATGGCTCATTTTTAAGAAAAAAGAACCCAAAACAATTATTTTATTAACTGAAGACTATATTGTCAGAAGACTGTACAGAAGACCCTGCATACTTTAGTGACAGTACCAGTATATGGAGGAATTCTGGGTCATATTAGCATCTGCTCTTCATCATAATGGATTTGGGCAGGGGTGTCTAATCATGTGCCATGGAGGGCCAAGACCCTGCAGGCTTTACCTCCAACCAGTGTCTTCAACAGCAGATTCCACTGAACTTCTTCCACTGACTGATCAGTGAGATCACCTGCTGAAGAGACTGGGTAGAAGAGAGAACCTGCAGGGTCTTGGCCCCGCATGACACATGATTGGAAGCCCCCGGATTAGGTTTAATGGGATTTAACATTTTAACACAAACTGCTTTATGGTTCATAATTCTGTTGACAGACTTACACCAAACCAAAAGTGATTTCTCAAACTGCTGGATTATTCTTAGCTTTTCCAATCTTTCAGTATTTAATTTATGCCACATGGTGGTAACCTTCACATATAAAAAAAAGAGACATCTGCAAAAACTTCAGAGGTTTATTGTCAGTGAAATTCCCAGTGCAATACGACATGAATGCATGTCTAGTACATTGTTGATGCAGAGAATATATATTTCTACAGTACATGTATCTAGTAAATCAAGTATTTTCCATGTAACCTTGTGACTGCATTATTTTAATTGCTTTTAATCCTAGATCAAGTTTGTTTTGGCAAAATGCATGATAACTGTCAAATATATCTTATTATACCTAACTCAGTAAAGTTTACTTTTTGAATATATATTTTGTGGCTAATATAGTTATTAACATGGCGATCAAGTTGTGTCAGCTGATCATTTTTTTCTATGACACATCTCAGACTCAGTGCAGAAGCAGGTACGTGCATGATGTCTCAAACTGTCTCTCAATAGTCTCTCCATGATTTTCAAGCAGATCAGAGCAATTTGTTGCACAGGAAATAAACGTTTCTACAGACATTCTTAAGCTCTATAACTACTGATCGTTTGTGAAGCTGTGCTGACATCAGTGACAGGCTGATGAAATCTGTGGCAGGCTGTGCTGAACGCCCAGAGCGAATGAAGCAGTAACTTCCCCACAACAGAGCCATCTGAAACACGCACAGCGTACATATTTTAGTACCTAACAGCGATAACTTGCAGACATTAAAGTGTAGTATGATGTACTTATAGCAAAATAGCATTAGCAACATTAGCTTACAGTCATATATGACCTAGTTTGTATCCTCACGCCTTTGGTTCTCCCAGAAGCTGCAGAACTATTTCCAGAGTGTTTCATCTCACTGCCTGTACCCTTGTCTGGCGGTCCTTTTTGGCGTTTACGGTGAAAAAAGCCTCAGACCGAGGAGTCGCCTTATACAGCTGCATGTGTTATGTTTTGCTTGGGTCGCGTGTTCTACGTCACGGGAGTGTGGCGCCGCCTCGCTGTTATAGAAATCCCACCCACCCCAGCTTAACACGGTTGTAATGGAGACAAAAGCGTGCCGAATCGTATCGAAGTGAATCGAGACGTGCCGAAGTATGCTGCCACAGTGCTAGCCACTGCTCCACCAAGCTGACCTTTTTAAACAGCATATTTTTGTGTTTTTTGTATTTTGTATATATATTTGTATTTTGTTCTCCCAGTCTCTGCGCGGGTTTTCTCTGGGTACTCTGGTTTCCTCCCACAGGCCAAAGACATGTACGTTGGTTAATAACAATCTGATATTCACAGACCTTTTTAAAGGCTATCAGTCAGGACTTAACCAACTGAAATTAATTTGCACTGATAGGGGATGGGATGACTTCCTAAATTCTGATGGATTTCAGCTGGTTTCTTGGTTTTCTATGCCTTTTTGCACCTCTTTTTCCGTCATGTGTTCAATACTTATTCCCTTTGTCATTCCACTTTATTAAATATAACTTGTTTTGTGAACACAGTTGTCTTGATTTCTTTGTATGTATGGATTACTTGGGTTGTTACTAATATCTGGTGAAAATCTCAGGTCAATGGCTCCATCAGAAATATGTTTAATGAGAAAAATGTTGACTTGTTCAATACTTATTTTCCCCGCTGTATAAGTCAAGGCTAGCTTTTTTTTTTTTTTTTTTTTTTTTTTTTAGCTTTGTGGCTTAGCTTTAACTTTAAGCTGGGAAATCTCACCCTTAAAAGCTGAAAAATACTGCATCTACTTTGGTAGAAATGGGTTCATTTTGGTAAAGTCTGGATTTGATTATCTTTTCGTAGAGCCTACATGGAAGCTAGAATGGGGTTTTGACTTAGGGAGAAGAGGTCTATGCCCAAAATTAAGGATACAGCTCTTCACTGACACAACATGGCATGTTATGGTTGTTCTTACATTTGAGTCATAAAGGCTACAACCAGGCATGTCATGCTTATACATTTTATTAACAAAGATCCAATCGCAATCTGAAAATAGCTTTTTCTGCTGACAAAAAATAAAAGCTGCTGATGATCCAAGGACAGCAAACCTCTTTCCTAACAAAATCAAGTTCAGCGATCTCGAAGGTGATGGTGTAATAATTCCTTAGAGCCAAAGCAGATAAGAAGCTGAGCTCTGAGGGGCATAATGCAGCCAAATTTGTCAGCAGTGTGTTGATCCATCATCCTGTCTCACCTCTGTTGAAGGCAGCATTTCCTTACAAGCTCAGAACAAACCACCGAGTGTTGTAGTGCAGTCCAACGGCTTAACACTAAAGGTCTCTGTCAAATCAGCATGTAGCGCTTGAGTCAAGATGTGGAGAGGGTAAAATAAACATCCCGGAAAATGGGATTCAGCTTTTTTTTTTCATGTGCTCTTTGAGAAAGTGAGCAAAAGAAAAATCTTTGCAAGCAAGGAACTGGCTCAACGTTTGAGGCAATTAAGGTCTTTTAATGTTGTGTAAATATGACATAATCCAGTGGCATTTATGCACTTTCATCACATCAGGAAATCCAATAAAAGACATGAAGTGTACGTCTAACATTCCCATCACACACATAGCAGTTTTGCAGGCAGCTGCCAGAGGATTGCCTTAGTAATAATCTCTTAAAACAGCTGGGGGAGGGGAGTGATGGGATGGAGCTGGTAAACAGCTTCCTCCACACACACAACTGAGGGCAGCGTTCTGACGTGTCTTCATATTCTCAAACATGTACACTGACATCACCTTCTTGCTTCAACCATTCAGTTTCTTTATCTCCCCTTTGCATTATTTTAGCTGTGCAGGCATGTTGCTTCGGCTGTCTCTCTCTCCAAACAAAAGCAAGTGTGTTTGTTTGTAGCCTTTATGGTCATAGGAAAATGTTCATTTGGTACGTTTTTTAGTGAGATCAGGTTGATGCCTGCATGTTGTGCATGTGTGCTCACATTTCCTCTGTCATCACAGGCAGATGTTGGGTGCCTAGATTAGGTCTGGTTGGGTGAGTAATCCTGGTGTTACTGAGAACAGAGTGGATTTATAATCACCCACACAGCTACCCCTCAATAAGTAAGGACTGCGGAATGGTAATCTCTCGTATCCCCCCGCTCCTACTCTGCTCATCTCTTGCTTTTCTTACATGAGCTATCCTTCAATCCCCTCCTTTATGTAACATCCATTCATCCTTCTGTCCATCCTCCCCTTCCCAACTGTGTCCAGTCAGATCTGGAGTAAAGTCATTGTTAAAAAATGGAGCAGAGAAGAAGAAAAGGGGAGATGTGGGGGTTGAAAGAGGTTTTAAGTGGCTTAGCTGACTCTGGTATAAATGCCAGATGGTCCAATGAAAAGCCAGCAAAGCTAAAGGGACTGGCAGGTCCTCTTCAGTTTTTCCTGATGTGCGATGAATCAACACAGCAGTTGCTCCCTTTCTCCCCTCTCTCACACACACACACACACACACACACACACCCCCCCCCCACACACACACACACACACACACACACACACACACACACACACACACACACACACACAAACCCTCATGGCTGCCTCTAGTTTGACCCTGTTCCTGTCACAGGGAAGCCCAGCATGTTTTGAATACGTTAAATAAGCGGGATGGCCCTCAAACAGGTCTGCCAGACAGACTGTAAGTTATTGGGCCATGTTGCATAATCCTTGTCAAAATGTTTTTTAATGAGCTCCAGATCGGGATGAATTAATGAATGAATAAATTCTCATGCTTCACCTCCCTTCTACCAGACAGTGGGACTACTTCTGCTGTTGGTGTTTGTTGATTCCAGGCAGAGTTTGTGTGTCAACTCCACAGAGGCAATGGAAAATAATTTTAAAAAACCTAAAGCTTTATTGATGTGACTCCTTGTTAGCACAAAGTGTAGACATGGGGCACCCTTCAGATAGGCTTAAGTCTCGTCCCCTCTATTTCTGCAAATGGGACCTTAAATTGATTTAAAAAAAATCTCCACTGAAGTGAATGTCAAGAGAAAAATTATGTTTTGATCCCAACTGAATTTTGCCACAAGTTACACATATGATGTTTGTCAATTTAAAAGATAGTTTTCCATGTAAATAATGGAGTAGGTTGTTGTCTAACTGTTAAGCTATCCCAGCCAGCATGCCCATGTGGGCCCCACCATAGGCTGTCTTATGGGTCCCGTTTGGGTTTGTTCACAGGTTCCATGCTGGCACCAACTGTGTTTGCCCACATGGCATTTACCTGTGGTACAGGTAAGCAGGTAATCTGCTTACCTGCTTTAAACCCATATGGGCCCCACATCTGTCTATAAATGCAGCGTATCTGTGTGGCGGTGTGTGTGTGTCTGTGTGTCTGTCTGTGTGTCTGTTCCTCACATATCTAACAATCACAAAACATAACAAAACAAGGAAGAAAAAAGCGACAAATTTGACTATAAAAAGATAATACTGAAGATTTAATGCTTAAAAAATTATACCATAAAGTTGCCGTGATTGTGTAGGTCTAAAGGATAATTCGGCATATGTGGAGAACATGAGGTGTGCAAGTGCACTGGGGGGACGGGGGGCACAGACGGGGACCCATGGTGCCACAAAGGACAGCGGTGGCACATGGATGAAGCAGCAGCCAAGACTCCCGTTAACCAGGCAGACTGGGCTTAGCTCCCTGTGAAGGACTACAATCCGCCAGTTCAGCTGCTGCTTCTCCAACACTGGTGTCCAACCGAGCCGACCATAATCCTTCACGGGGAGGCACGCCCTGCTTGCCCGGTCAGTGGTAGACGGGAGTCTCTACTGCTGCTTCACCCATGTGGTACCACTGTCCTTTGCAGGACCGGGACCCCCCCCCTCCTGCGTGAGTATCTAAAAATTAAAAACTTAATAATATCGCCATGATTGTGGAGCGGAATGGCCAGATCAACTGCATATCGTATGTGGACACATATGCACGCTTTGACTAAACGACGACCGTGACCAAACAAGACACAAAAATGTCCAAATAACTAAATAAATCATTTTTATTTAAATATTTACAAATGGGCAACACTGATGCAACAATTGTAGCTAAGCGGGTCATTCTGCTGTGTATAATAATGTTGGGTGTTTTGTACTTATAATATTGCTAAAATATAAAAAGATACACAACAATGGGTCTCAAATATTTGTAAACGTGTCCTGTTATAGTACTGCATGAGTTTATTGATGTGCAAGATACAACACTTATGAATATAAGTCATAAAAGATCACACAAATAAGGGATCTGACAAGCAAATAAACAAAGGTTCTTAAACAGTATAGGATGTCCCATTCATTTTCAATAATTCTGTAGTTAATATTCACACAATCAAATAAATCTCAGTGGTGTTCAGTCCCTTTCATATTTGTCAAAGTCTAACGTGTGATTGCCTACATATAGGCTATATCTCTTTGTATTCCACTTTCAAACACAGCCTACATTTGGGCCTGTAAAGCCTAATTGGTCCACCTGTTTTCAGACAAGAATACTTGCTTTCTATGGGCGTGCACTAGTAGATTTAATGCAGGTGAACAGGTTTCATTAACACTGGCACTATATGTAAAGTCCATGTGGGCAAACACAGATGGGGCCAACATTGAACCCACAGACAAACCCAGCTGGGACCCATAAAACAACCCAGATTTAACCCACGTTTGGTGGGGCCCACATGGGCATGATGGCTGAGAGGTTATGAAAATACGTAAATTGAAAGACTAAACACAGACTCACGTAACTTACGTCATCGTTTTCAAAGCACGCCCAGGGGGAAGTAACCAAGGGTGCTTTCACACCTAAGTTCATTTACTTTGGTCCAAATCAGTTGATAAGTTTGTTACTTTGTATCATTTTGTCCTTGGTTCGGCTCCCTTTCACACAGGCAAAAATTCAAGCAGACCAAACTGTGTCACATTAAATTTTGCAAGACTTACGTCAGAACGTTCTCTGTTCTTATTGGTCAGACTTTTTTTGTCGCAAGAACAGGAAAGGTAAATACAGGAAGAAGGATGACTACTGTGTATTTATGCATTTTTGGGGGGAAAATAATA
Source organism: Pholidichthys leucotaenia (assembly GCA_020510985.1). NCBI lineage: Eukaryota > Metazoa > Chordata > Actinopteri > Cichliformes > Pholidichthyidae > Pholidichthys > Pholidichthys leucotaenia. The sequence continues at coordinate 51,087,171 of CM035844.1, forward strand.
CAAATCATAGCGTAATCTACAGGGGTTTTCATCGCCCTGGTTATCATTTATTACATGCATATACCACTTTCGGCAAATTGTACAGATTGAAAATGAAGCACGACTACAGATGAAAAATAATATGTTAGCGTTCATTAATCCTCCAGAACCATGACATTCTCAGCCACAGATATTTTCAAAGATCCATCAGGTACAGTATGTACAGTGGCATAAAATGTTTTACCATTTTACTGTTTTAGTACGGTCCCTTTCTCACCTCCACTGTATTCCTGCCTGTGTTTGAGTCCTGTGTTACCCACCTTGACAGAATGATGCCACTTAGAAAGGACTCAGCGGGCAGGACCAGCAGGAGGAAAGGGCTGAGTCGGAGTTCCAGGGAGGAGGATCTCAACCGGGTGCTTCGCCTTTTGGACCATGCTCTGGGTCAGTCCAACTGGTGGGAGATGAACGCAGACTTTATGCAGGCATCATTATCGTTTCTTCTGTGTTCCCAGTCAGTCTGTCAGCCTGGTTTGGTTTTGTGTTTTCGGCCCTGCACTGCTACTTCTTATGTCAACGTTTTTTGGTCAATAAATCGTCATTTTTGCACTGTATTCCTACCTGCATTTGAGCCCTGTGTTACCCACCTTGACAGACCGGAGCAAATAAAAAGATTTCACGAGTGCAAAAACCTATCCTTTCGTTGCAAGACGGGAAAGCAGACTGGACTCAAGTTACCACTGCGGTAACAGACAACAGAGGGAGCCCAGATCGTTCTGGGTTTGCCAGGATTGCCGGGGTACTGTGGTAATGTTTAACATGTAACAGGTGAAGAAGCTCACAGTTTATTTTCCTGTTAAAAGTCTACTAGTGCATCTCAGTAAATTAGAATGTGAAAGTTATTTGTAATATAACTAAAAAAGATAAATTTATGATATTGGTAATAGTTTTTAAAATAAATTAAAAATCATGACATTTGTAATTTACTGAGATGTACCAGCTCATAGTACACACTATATAGTACAAAATTTATTACACTGCAAAAAATGCCATTGTCTGTAGTAAAAAAAAAATGCAAATGGTACAATAAATCATTGAGGAATATGATGTTCATGTTTTATTCAGTGTATCAAAAAAGTAATTAACTTTTTGTATGTTAAAGATAGACCGTATTGTATCGAGGGAAATTCAGATTCTCACCACCTATCAATTAATCATTAATCAATCGATAAGGTGAATCAATTAACAATTAATGAATTAATCGATAACTTGCATCCCTAGTCAGTGTCATGAACCGAGTTCTGGAGATTCCCAGACTCGGTCTCACGGCATTTTCTGACTGTTCATTTATACGTTGCACTTACTGTATGTCCTTTTTGTATTGTTCCAATTGCCATTTTTCTGTTTGTGTTTGTTATCATTTTATTTCTCTGTACTGATTTATAATCACACCTTGATTTGTTATTTTTATTCTTTATATCCCAGCTTAGTCTTTTTTACTGTTGACAGCTGTCAGGGGCATGAAGCCTTGCATGGGCATGCCCTGTCAGCTGCCAGTGTGGTTTGCCTCCCTCTCACGGCCTCAGCTGATCCCAATCAGTTATCCTCACTCTCTCCTGCCCGTTTAGATGCCCACACCTGTTGTCCATTGTGTGATGGTTCAGTTCACTATTTATGGGGCTGTACATTTTTGTTCAACGCAGCACCCTACTTTCAGCTACCACTTCCTCCTCACTGTACCACGTAAGTCATTTTGTTTTTTTATACTACATGTACTATTGCTTCTCCAGGTTAGCTGGCGATGCCCTCGCCTTAGCCGGGCTATCCTTGCTTCCCTGTTTTTTTGAGATTATCTCCAGGTTTAGCCGGCGTATCTCTTGCCTTAGCCTTGATTATTTTGCTAACCTGCTTTTCTTTTTCCTTCTTAAGTTTTTGTGTATCATTTCTCTTCTGTTAATAAATCTGCTAACTCACAGCCTGTGTTTGGTGCCTTTTTCCATGATTGGGAGGCGTTTATGACAGTCAGTATGAAAATGAACTCAGGAATAAATAGCAGTACACAATAAGCCGGAGACATTTATTCAAGTCAGCAAAGAAATCAGTTCCTGAGATAAACAAAAAGGCAGATTAAGCTGAAATCTGCTCAGCTGTTGACAGTGTGTAAAGCCAAAGCCAATTTAAGATGAGATCATAACAGCCTATTCAAAAACACCTCACATGATTTCAAAATAATGTTCATTATTCAATGTGTCATACAATGTTTGCACTTTACGTTCCTGGAGACATTGTTACACCTTCATGTCTTCACAGGACATTTGATGACTTCAAGCTCTGCTAAATGAACCTGGCAGATTCCAGTGAGATGACAAAAAACAGCCTAAGAGCTGTGATAATACTGGCTTGATTAAATATTTTATGGGGATCATTTATCTTATCTAGTCTGAGTGGAGATCTAGCTAACTTGCACATCAGATGCATGTTTGTCCTTTGGCGTAATCCTTTTCTTTTTGCAATAAATCTACTTAACTTCTGACACAATGGCAACATTGTGATTTAGCATGTCAGCAACTTGAAAGGACATAAAATCTACTTGATTTAGTCTCATTGGGATGAAAAAAAGGCAAAGATGGTTCACTTGTTAGCAATACTGATTCATAACATCATGGTTCTGGGTTTCAGGTGACTTCTCAAAATGTTGATTGAACTTGCATGGACTCACAGTAGTCCTGCAAATTTTCTTTGGGTGTCCTGGTTTACCTTGGTGGTCTGCAGACATGCAGACTAGGTGAACTGTAAACTGTAAAGTGCCCACAGGTGTGAATGTGCTTGTGTTACACGGCCTGGGACGTTTCTCTATAACAGGGATGGGCAACAATCTGTCCAGGGTGTACCCTGCCTCTCGCCCAAAGATGCTGGGATAGGCTCCATTTATTAGCAGCCTACTTTGTATATTTACTGCTGTTTATAGCCTATTAATGCATTCTTAGCGTGCAACACATACCTTACAAACACGTTCTTTGGTGCACACTGCTCCCATTTATAGATGGCCTAAGTCACACCCCCTCTACTGCTGCATATGGGACCTTAAATCGGAAAAATTCTCAATTGAAATGAATGGCAAGAGAGAAGTTATCTTTTGATCCCAATCATATTTTGCCACGAGTTACACATATGATGCTTATCAGTTTAAAAGATAATTTTCCACTTAATTCAAGTTACTGGTTGTCATAAAATAGAGTAATATTTAGTTTTTTTTGAAGATGATGAACGGACAACATCTCCCATCATCCCACATCACCAAACACGATCATGGCAGAAGATTACTAAAACCTCACCTCCTGTTTCCTGACCGATGAAAGAAGGATCCAAAGAGGAGAAAAACAACACAAAGGCATTGTTTTGTATTTTGAGAGCTGCAACTGATCCAGAGGACTAAGTTACTTCACCCTAGGCGCGCTTTGAACACGTGATGTTAGGTACATGCCTCTGTGTTTGTAGTCTTTTAATTTACATATTTTCATAACCTTATACCTTAACAGTTAGACAACAACCTACATTGTTATTTGCGTGGAAAATTATCTTTTAAATTGACAAACATCATATGTGTAGCTCATGGCAAAATTTGATCGGGATCAAAAGATAATTTTGCTCTTGCCATTCATTTCAATGGAGAATTTTTCCAATTTAAGGTCCCATATGCAGAAGCAGAGGGGGCGTGACTTAGGCTCTCTATATCTCTGTGGCTTCCTCACTCTAGTTCTCTCACTCCACCACTTGCACAGAGCGGCACCTAGGTTTCGATTAGAGCTCCCTCTGCTGACAGACTCTATTATTGCATTTAAAAATGCGGTTCCAAACGTGATATAAATAACTAATTGATTTTTGGAAATGGACTGGCAGGCCGCAGTGGATAAGGGTGTGCCAGGGGCCGCCAGTTGCCCATCCCTGTTCTATATGAAAGCTGGGACATGCTTCAGTAACCCACTTACAACAGAGGCCTGAATGAAGTGAAAAAGGATGAATGGATGGACACCATATAGACCAGGGGTCACCAACTAAAACTGCAAGAGGTCCGATAAGTCATTCCTCTTCCCCAGCTGAAGTCCGAATTAGGGCTGGGGATCTTTAGGCACCTCACAATAATTGTATTGTGAGGTGCCTATTAGGTGCCTATTATTGATTATACACCGGGCTGCACGGTGGCGCAGTGGTTTAGCACTGTGGTAGCACAGTTTACTCTTGGCCGGGGGACCGCGGGGATCATGAGATCGTGGGTTTGATCCCAGCCCCCGACCAACAGTGAGCTGTGTGGAGTTTGCATGTTCTCCCCATGTTGCGTGGGTTTACTCCGGGATTTCTCCGGTTTCCTCCCGCATACCAAAAACATGTAGGTTTAGGGCGCTCGCGCACGCAGCGACCGGCAGCCGGTGGCTTGTCACCAGACTGCAAACCAAATCTACCTACGGGTACAAATAAGTAACAAAAAAACCAAAAAATTTTGATTCAGGGTCTCTGACTTGATTCTAAAACATTTCTTGATGCATTTTTTTGTTTGTTTTCAGGATTTTTTTCCCTCTCACTGTATTCTTTTAAAGCCAAGCGTTTGCCATGACCCATGAATTTACTTCAAACATCTTTTAATAAACGAAATGGAAGAGAAATGTGACAAGTCACATGGACAAATTTATCTGAAAATGGGCTTTAACAAGCTGTCATCCTTTCAGAAGAGCACAACTATCTCCAGCAGGCCAATATAATTTGCTTTTACACATTATTTTATTGAGCAGATGTTTTAGCTGCTTTTAGCTTTGTATTATTTTTTAACAAAAAAATCAAATAAATTCTTTGCTCAATTTCAAAAAACATGTAATAATTCAATCATAATACAAGCAAACACTAAAAGTGTTTTGAGTCCAAATAAATAGCTCTGAAATTCTAAAATCTACAACTGAAATCCTAAAAATGGAAAGTTTTACAGGAGAGCACAGACTAAATTACATACACTACGTTCAAAAGTTTGGGGTCACTTAGAAATTTCCTTATTTTTGAAAGAAAAGCACTTTTTTTCAATGAAGATAACTTTAACTAATCAGAAATACACTCTATACATTGCTAATGTGGTAAATGACTATTCTAGCTGCAAATGTCTGGTTTTTGGTGCAATATCTACATAGGTGTATAGAGGGCCCATTTCCAGCAACTATCACTCCAGTGTTCTAATGGTACAGTGTGTTTGCTCATTGCATCAGAAGGCTAATGGATGATTAGAAAAACCCTTGTGCAATCATGTTAGGTCTGCAATGCTGTAATTGCTGCAAATGGAGGATTCTTTGACGAAAGCAAAGTTTGAAGGAAAAAATTATTTCAAATACAAATCATTATTTCTAACCTTGTCAATGTCTTGACTATATTTTCTATTCATTTACAACTCATGGTGATAAATAAGTGTGACTTTCATGGAAAACACAAAATAATTGTTTGGATGACCCCAAACTTTGAACGGTAGTGTACATTTAAAATCGATTAGTATCTAAAAAACAAAATCTGACAAAAGTCTGCCTCTACTGTATATTTTCAGATATATATATATATATATATATATATATATATATAATACAGTATATATACAGTATTATATACTGTATATATACGTGGGTAAAAAAGTTTTAGTCAGCACCAATTGTGCAAGTTATCCCACTTAAAAGATGAGAGAGGTCTCCATTTTCATCATAGGTATACTTCAACTATGAGAGACAAAATAAGAAAAAAAAAATCCAGAAAATCACATTGAAGGATTTTTAATGAATTATTTGGTAAATTCCTCGGTAAAATAAGTATTTGGTCAATTACAAAAGTTCATCTCAATACTTTGTTATATACCCTTTGTTGGCAATGACAGAGGTCAAACGTTTTCTGTAAGTTTTCACAAGGTTTTTACACACTGTTGCTGGTATTTTGGCCCATTCCTCCATGCAGATCTCCTCTAGAACAATGATGTTTTGGGGCTGTCGCTGGGCAACACAGACTTTCAACTCCCTCCAAAGATTTTCTATGGGGTTGAGATCTGGAGACTGGCTAGGCCACTCCAGGACCTTGAAATGCTTCTTACGAAGCCACCTCCTTTGTTGCCCCGGGCGGTGTGTTTGGGATCATTGCATGCTGAAAGATCCAGCCACATTTCATCTTCAATGCCCTTGCTGGTGGAAGGAGGTTTTCACATCAAAAACTCACGATACATGGCCCCATTCATTCTTTTCCTTTACACGGATCAGTCCGTCCTTGGTCCCTTTGCAGAAAAACAGCCCCAAAGTATGATGTTTCCACTCCCATGCTTCACAGTAGGTATGGTGTTCTTTCTCCTCCAAACAAGACAAGTGAGTTTATTAACCAAAAGTTCTATTTGGTTTCATTCGACCATATGACATTCTCCCAATCCTCTTCTGGATCATCCAAATGCTCTCTAGCAAACTTCAGACGGGCCTGGATATGTACTGGCTTAATCAGGGGGACACGTCTGGCACTGCAGGATTTGAGTGCCTGGCGGCGTAGTGTGTTTCTGATGTAGCCTTTTTTACTTTGGTCCCAGCTCTCTGCAGGTCATTCACTAGGTCCCCCCCATGTGGTTCTGGATTTTTGCTCACCGTTCTTGTGATAATTTTGACCCCATGGGGTGAGATCTTGCGTGGAGCCCCAGATCGAGGGAGATTATCAGTGGTCTTGTATGTCTTCCATTTTCCAATAATTGCTCCCACAGTTGATTTCTTCACACCAAGTGGTTTACCTATTGCAGATTCAGTCTTCCCAGCCTGGTGCAGGTCTACAATTTGTTTCTGGTGTCCTTTGACAGCTCTTGGTCTTGCCATAGTGGAGTTTGGAGTCTGACTGTTTGAGGTTGTGGACAGGTGTCCTTTTATACTGATAACGAGTTCAAACAGGTGCCATTAATACAGGTAACGAGTGAGGACAGAGAGCCTCTAAAAGAAGAAGTTACAGGTCTGTGAGAGCCAGAAATCTTGCTTTGTGTAGGTGACCAAATACTTATTTTACTGAGGAATTTACCAATTAATTCATTAAAAATTCCTTCCAATGTGATTTTCTGGATTGTTTTTTCTCATTTTGACTCTCATAGTGAGTATACCTATGATGAAAATTGGAGACCTCTCTCATCTTTTAAGTGGGAGAACTTGCACAATTGGTGACTGACTAAATACTTTTTTGCCCCACTGTATATATATATAAACGCTTCAAGCTGTAAGCCTAAAAAAGGGACAGAAAATATAATTCCACACTACAGAATTCCTTGGAGGTTTTTTTAATGTCAGCGATGCTTTATCTTTTTAACCTCGTCTGTGTCTGTTTGGGTAACACTCTGTCACAGGGAGAGAGGAGTGGATGTGTGGAACTTTTCATGTTCAGAAACACACAAGCAAATTATTGTGTGGTATCAGAGGGTCACGGAAATTACCTCCATAACCAATGTCATGCCAGCCCAACGGCGATGGTGTCCCAGGGAAGATGTGGAGGAGGCGTGGGGACCTTCTGTCAGCAGACCCCCCGGTGGACACGTACCATCGGAGGCAGCCAGCGTGGTGGTGGACACAATTTCACAGCAGCACTTCATTCCGCGGGTACACACTGGGAAGGAAGCGTGGCTGTCCACCTCATGTGACGCCCACAGCGAACGGTGATTTTGCCTCCCACTGCATCCATCGTCCAAGGTCTCATGCCATAAAATGTCCGTACGGCCGCTGATGCAGCGTTTCAGTTCCATTTTTTCGTTTGGTTAAAACAAAGCAGTCTAATTTTCCCCCAAATTATATTAAAAACCTTACGGGTCCAGACGGAGGACACTCAAGATCCAGATCTGGACCAGAGCCCGCCAGTTGGCGATCCCTGATATAGACCATGACTGTTTTTGAAACAAATCTGTGGCTGTTAGTACTCCCAGAAATGTGTGTTGGTATGTTGTGTTTCAGCTCTAGCAATAAACAATCCATCAATTCAGCAAAACAGTCCAACATTGATTTTTCATTACACACTTCAAATGTAGATTATTTGCATTTCTCTGCAGTATCTACTCTATCCTTTTAGCATTCAGTGGTATTCTTTGCTTACTGTTCTACTGTTTGCATCCTTGAGAATGATGTGAAGGCTTACCTTTACCATCAGGAATGTTTTGTCACAGGCAACATGAATATTCTGCAAGGGAAAGGCAGTGATTTTTACTATTAAAAAACTAGTTCTGACAGGAGATGTCTTGAGTCAGATGAATATTAACCGGAGTGGTGGCCTAGTTGGTAGAGCATCTGCCCCACAGCCGGGAGGTTGTGGTTTAAATCCCGCTGGGTCATACCAAAGACCATATAAAAATGGTACTTCCCCACCTTCTAGCTTGGTGCTCAGCGTAATAGAATGGGGGAAGGAGAAGTTGTTTGTGGTGGCACCTCGCATGGCAGCGACTCCTCTGATTCTACATGTCAGAATCAGAATCAGAATCAGAATCAGATTTATTGCCATTGTTCATGTAGTACACAAACTAGGAATTTGTCTCGGTGCAATGCTGCAACATTAAAACAAGATAAGATAAAGAGATAACTAAAAAAACTTAAAGACTAAAACTATGCAATAAGTGTAGAATAATAAGTAATAATAATAATAATAATAATGATTGAGTAATACTAGTCACAGTAGTTTTAAATAAATTAGCAAGGTAGCAGATGATGTGGAGTACCACATAGTGCAGTCGATAATGCAACAGAAAAACAGTGATGAAATGACATGAGTCTGGTTGAGCTGCTGTACATAGTGCACGAGAGTCAATAAGTCACTTAATGTTCAGCAGTCTGATGGCAGAGGGAAAAAGCTGTTCATGTGCCGGGAGGTTTTAGTCTGAATGGACCGAAGTCTTCTACCTGAGGGGAGGGGGGCAAACAGTACGTGACCAGGGTGTGAAGGATCGGCTATGATCCGGCCAGCATGCCTCCGGGTCCTGGAGATGTACAGGTCCTGGAGAGATGGGAGCTTGCAGCCGATCACCTTCTCAGCAGTGCGCACGACGCGCTGCAGCTTTAGTCTGTCCCTGGCAGTGGCTCCTGCGTACCACACGGTTATGGAGGAGGTGAGGATGGACTCGATGATGGCCGTGCAGAACTGCACTAACATCTTGGTGGGTAGCTTGAGCTTCCTCAGCTGCCGCAGAAAGAACATCCTCTGCTGGGCCTTTTTGATGAGGGAGCTGATGGTTGGCTCCCATTTGAGGTCCCAGGTGATGGTGGTGCCCAAGAAGCGGAAGGAATCTGCAATGGTGATGGGAGAGCCTGTGATGGTGAGGGGGGGCAGTGGGGTTGCGACTTTCCTGAAGTCCACAATCATCTCCGCTGTCTTCAGAGCGTTCAGCTGCAGGTTGTTGTGGCTGCACCAGGACACCAGCTGGGCCACCTCTCTCCTGTAGACGGACTCGTCGCCGTTGGAGATGAGCCCGATGAGGGTGGTGTCGTCCGCAAACTTGATCAGCTTAACAGACTGGTGGGTGGAGGTGCAGGAGTTGGTATAAAGAGAGAAGAGTAGGGGGGAAAGTACACAGCCCTGGGGTGATCCGATGCTGATGCTAACAGAGTCTGAGACAGACTTCCCCAGGCGCACATGCTGCCTCCGGTCCGTCAGGAAGTCGGTGATCCACCTGCAGAGGGAGTCAGGCACGCCGAGCAGGGACAGCTTGTCCTGGAGCAGAGTGGGGCGGATGGTGTTGAATGCAGAGCTGAAGTCCACAAACAGGATCCTGGCGTAGGTTCCCGGGGAGTCCAGGTGCTGCAGGATGGAGTGGAGGGCCAGGTTGACTGCGTCGTCCACAGACCTGTTGGCACGGTAGGCAAACTGCAGCGGGTCTAGGAGGGGAGTGGTGATGGACTTGAGGTGGGACAGGACCAGGCGCTCAAAGGACTTCATGACTACAGAGGTGAGCGCTACAGGTCTGTAGTCGTTAAGTCCAGTAATCCATGGCTTCTTGGGGACAGGGATGATGGTGGAGGATTTGAGGCAGGTCGGCACGTGGCATTGCTTAAGGGAGGTGTTAAAAATGTCTGTGAAGACAGGAGCCAGCTCTTTCGCACAGTGTCTCAGGGTGGAGGGAGACATGCCGTCCGGACCGGGGGCCTTGCGTGGGTTCAGTCTGGAGAACTGTCTGTGCACGTCCTGCTCACTGATGACAAGGGCAGGGGGGAGGAGGAGGGGGGGGACCGCTTTTGATGAATTAGCAGCCGAGGACGCAGTGGAGCTGGGTGGAGGGGGGGAGTTGGACACAGCTGACGAGGTGTCAAAACGAGCGTAATGTTGGGACAGTTTTTGACAAAGGGCTTTGTCATCCTGACCTTTAGAAGCCTGAGGCCGATAGTTGGTGATTTGTCTCAGTCCTCTCCACACAGAAGCCGAGTCATTAGCAGTGAACTGCTGCTGGAGTCTCTCAGAATACACAGATTTAGCTTTCTTCAGCTCTCTGTTAAACCGATATTTAACCTCCCTGTAGCAGTCCCTGTCTCCACTTTTCAACGCTGCTTCCTTCTCTTTCCTGATCTGTCTGAGCTTGGCAGTGAACCAGGGCTTATCATTAGAGTACCTCACCCTGGTGCGCGATGGGAGAATGCTCTCCTCACAAAAGTTAATGTATGAGTTCACAGTGTCTGTGTACTCATTAAGATCATGTGTGGCTCCTTTAAACATGTCCCAGTCAGTTATTTCCATGTATGTGTTCAGTTTCTCTCCAGCTTCACTGGTCAATTTCTTCCTGGTGGTCACAACAGGTTTAGTGAGCTTCAGTCTCTGTCTGTATGTGGGAATGAGGTGGACCATCACGTGATCAGATAGTCCGAGCGCAGCGCGGGGAACAGCGCGATACGCGTCCTTCACTGTAGTGTAACAGTGATCTAGTGTGTTCTCACCTCTGGTTGGACATTTAATAAACTGTTTGTATTGGGGGAGCTCGTGACTCAGATTGCTCTGGTTAAAGTCGCCAACCACAATAACCAGGGAGTCCGGGAAAGTCCGCTCCGCATGTTGGATGTGATCTGCGAGCGCGCGCTGATCCTCGCGCGCGTCTGCGTCGGGAGGGGCGTACACAGTGATCAATACGAATGAAGCAAACTCCCGCGGGGAATAAAATGGCTTGCAGTTAATGGACAGAAATTCTAGGTCGGGAGAACAGTGCCGGGAAATCACGGTTACATCAGAGCACCAGCTGCTGTTAATGTAAAAGCATACTCCTCCTCCTTTAGACTTTCCGGAGAGCTCTGTGACGCGATCAGCACGAAACAGCTGAAATCCCTCAAGGCTGATCGCGCTGTTCGGAGTAGAATCATTAAGCCAAGTCTCAGTAAAACAGAGGGCGGACGAATTAGCGAGGTCCTCAAATCGCATCAGCAGTCTCAGTTCGTCTACCTTGTTAGAGAAGAGAGTTGGTATTGGTCAGAAATATTCCAGGCAAGGCTGTGCGCGTGCCCCTCTTCCGAAGCCGTTCGAGAGCTCCCGCTCATCTTTCTCTCTTCCGCCGTCTCACTTTTTGGGCTAGAAAGTGGACCAGATCGGTGGCAGGAGCCAAAAAAACCGGGAGAAGGTCTATGGGAGTGAAAGACCTGATATTTAGAAGCTCTTCTCGGGTATAAGAGCAGGCAGACACACAACTGATGAACAGAAACAAACAAATTAAAGGGCAGCGGCCACTGTGGGCGCCATCTTGGATCGAAAAAAAGAAAAAGTGTGATTAGCATTGTAGATAGGAGAAACGTAATTTCGTTTTACTGTGCAGGATTGGCTGTATGGACTGAATGACAACAGAGATGGCTTCTTCTTCTATGTTCTGTTTACACATCAAACAGTCCTCACTTTTCACATGAGCGTTTTCTTATTTGGTCAAATTTAGTTTTAATTGCTGTGTCTGGTATCTTTTAGTGCAAATGATTAATTAGGGCATCTCTACACATGCATATACAGTCTAAAGCTGTTTCCAATGCTACATCCCCTGGCAAAAAATATGGAATCACCACTCTTGAAGGATGTTGTTCAACTGCTTAATTTGAAAAAAAAAACCCAACCTGATCTCAGATAACTTTTTATTCAAAATGCCAAACTTCTGGCTTAAAGAAACATTTTAAAAAGTATGAAAGAAAGTTGTTGTAGCCTATTGCAATATTTTTATTAGCTCAAGCAGAGGAAAAAAAATATTGAATCATTCAATTCTTAGGAAAATATTGTGGACTTACCTTGTAATTTGCAGTCCTAAAACAGATAACTGCATCAAATTAAATCTGCAAATTAGTCTGCAGTTAAATAAAGAGTGCTTTCACACCTTGGTGAGCTGTTGCATAGATAAACATTAATTATGGCTCCAACATGAGAAAAGTCGATTGAAACAAAGGAAAGGATTATAAAACTTCTTCAAGAAGGTGAATCATCACTGAATTTAATGAGAGCACCAAGGTGCTGATGCCTCGGTGCCAGAGCCTTGGCGGAAGCGATGGAGGTACGTGAATACAATGACAATCAAGACGAACAGGAGCTTTTGCTGTTTAGTGGCAGAGGAATAAAACAAACAGGCAAAAAGTTGGACATTTCTTCACCCAGTATTGGTGGATTGCTCAACACTTTCCTCTGACGGGAGTTTCAGGGCACATGTGCAGCACTGTTCCATTGACGGTAAAGGTGAGCTATTTTTGTATTTATTTAAAAACAAAGCATTTTGAAATTCAGGCAAATTAAAAGTCGAGAAAATATGGTGATACAATGATACAAGCCTTTAGTTCCACTTAATTTTGACCAGACAAGCTGAAATAGAGAAGCGGATGGACAAACAGACAGATACACACACACAGCCACAAACAGACACAATAACCGATTACCATATGCCTCCGTTTCGCCGAGGCATAATAAAAGATGTTGGTTGTTCCCAGTCAGCTGTGTCTGAAATCTGAACCAAGTACAAACAAAATGGGAAGGTTGTAAAGGGGAAGCATACTGGTAGACCAAGGAAGACATCAAAGTGTCAAGATAGAAAACTTAAAGCAATATGTCTTGAAAACAGAAAATGCACAACAAAAGAGAAACAAATAGGCAGAAACTGAAAACAATGTCTGTGACCCAATTGCAAGAAATTGCCTAAAGGAAACATACAGAAAAGTCAAACAAAAGCCATCAGTAGCACTTAAACAGAAAAAAACAAAACAAGGTCACTGTTATGTTTTGGGCATAGTCATGTACCATGCCCATGCTTTATGTTTCAGTTTGGTCTCACTGTGGTTATTATTATTGTCTTTTTTGCTTCCCCTGGTCCTTGGTTATTGTGTGATGTCCTGTGTTCATCCCGTTTGTTCTTGGTTTGCATGTTGCGCTTTTGAGTGTGTTCCTTGTGTAGCTTAATTCCCAGCCTGTCTTGTATTTTGTTTTCCCTACCTATAGCCTGCTTCACACATGTCATCATTTAGATCTTGATTTGTCCCCACCTGTCCTGCGTTTGTGACTATTAGTTACCCTTTATATATAAGTCTGTAATTGTGTTCTTTATGGCGTCATCGTCAATTATTTTCTTTGGTTTCCCTGGTGTCTGTGATTTACTCCGTGAGTGTATTCTGTGCCTAGATGGCTTAGTTTTGTTTTCAGCCCCCGTGCTGCCTTTGTCTTCTTTGTTAATAAACTATTCTTGCACTGAAGTCCTGCCTGCACATTGAGTCCTCCTTTAAACCTGCTTACTGGAGGTCGCTTTATGACAGTTACAGTGGGCTAAAGAAAAGCAATCATGGACTGTGGATGACTGGATGAAAGTGATATTCAGTGATGAATCACAAATCTTTACTGGATAAGGAGATGATAAAGAAACTTTTGTTTGGTGCTATTCCAATGAAATTTATGAAAATGACTGCCTGAAAAAAACATGCAAATGTCCACAATCATTGATAATATGGGGCTGCATGTCAGGTAAAGGTATGGGGGAGATGGCAGTCATTACTTCTTCAATAAATGCACAAGTTTACATTGAAATTTTGGACTTTTCTGTCATGTCCGCTGCGTAGCTGCGCAGCGAACGAATGAATCAGTTCAAGCCCAACATGCAGTAATGTAACGTGTTTATTAACAGATGGAAAAATACACAGAACGTCCAAATAACAGTCACAAATAGGTGATGAGACAACCGGCTACAAGCTTGGTTGGCGAGGAGGAAATGCCAAGCGTCCTCCAGTCTGAGCAGGAGCGGAGAGGAAGGCATAAATAAAAGAGGACATACATACGTGTTGGAGCGAAAAAGACTCTGGAGCGACAACACAATAAAGTCCAAGGAAAAGAGCCAACAATCCACGAGCCAGGGAGTCGACTAAGCTGCCACACTGACTGATCATACTGCCTCCCATAAGTACGCAAATCACTAATGAAGGCAAGTGGACACAGCAGTGTGGCAAGCAAGTGCGTGACTGATTGGAAATGTGTGTGTGTGTGTGTGTGTGTGTGTGTGTGTGTGCGTGTGTGAGTATGCGTGTGTGCGTATGTGTGCATGTGGTGGTACGATACAGCCAGTGAATGTCTGGCAGGAGGAGGAGGTGTGGCCGTAGGACTGGCAGAGCGCCAGGCTCAAATAAACTGCCAGCTAAAAATAATAAGCACAATCAAAGCCCTACAGCCACAAATCATGGACGGGGTGAGAACAACCCCACACATGACATTTTCTTATTCCATCAGTACAAAGGATGTTTAGTAATGACATAATTTTCCAGGATGATAATGCATCTTGCCATCGGGCAAAAAGTGTGAAAACTTTCCTTCAAGAAAGACACATTATGTCAATGACATGGCCTTCAAATAGTCCGGACCTCAATCCCATTGAAAATCTATGGTGGAAATTGAAGAAAATGGTCCATGACAAAAATCCAATCTGCTGCCAACAGCAGTAAGATAAGAGAAAGTTGCATCTAGATTGATGAAGAATACTGTTTGTTAGTCATTAAAGGCCCTTTTCCACTAGCCCAGCTCGCCTCACCTCGCTTCGATTCGGTACGACACGGTTCGCCCTCAGTTGTGTCTCCATTACAGCTGGGTAAAGCTGGGTTAAGCTGGGGTGGGCGGGATTTTTTTTACAGCAAGATGGCGCCACACTCCCGTGACGTAAAACACGCGACCCAAGCAAAACATAACACATGGCGGCTGTACAAGGCGACTCCTCGGTCTGTGGCTTTTTGTCACCATAAATGCCAAAAAGGACCGCCAGACAAGGGTACAGGCAGTGAGACGAAAGACTCTGGAATAGTTCTGCAGCTTCTGGGAGAGCCGAAGACGTGAGGATACAAACTAGGTCATATATGACAGTAAGCTAATGGTTGCTAATGCTAGTTTGCTATAAGTACGCCGTACTACACTGTAATGTCTGCAAGTTATCGCTGTTAGGTACTAAAATATGTATGCTGTGTGTGTTTCAGATGGCTCTGTTGTGGGAAAATTACTGCTTCAAACGGTCGGTCTGGGCGTTCAACACAGCCTGTCACTGATGTCAACACAGCCCGTCACTGATGTCAACACAGCTTCACAAACGATCAGTGGTTATAGAGCTTAAGAATGTCTGTAGAAACGTTTATTTCCTTTGCAACAGATTGCTCTGATCTGCGTGAAAATCATGGAGAGACTGTTGAGACATCATGGGACATACCTGCTCCAGCAGCACTGAGTCTGAGGTGGTGTCATAGCAAAAAATGATCAGCTGACACAACTTCATCGCCAGGTTAATAACTATATTAGCCACAAAATATATATTCAAAAAGTAAACAGTACTGAGTTAGGTATACAGTGATCCCTCGCTACTTCGCGTTTCACCTTTCGCGCCCTCAGTGCATCGCGGATTTTTCAAAAATATTCATCAAAAATTCAAAATTGAGAAAAAATGGCACGAAAGTTGCCCGGGCGCTAGCAGAAGGCAGGGAGACTACATTAGAACAACAGGTATCAACACGGAGAGCCCGCACAACTCAAAATCCACCTCTCTGACCACCGCTCCACTCCTCTCCGCCCACCTCTTCACCGCTCGGGAATCTCGCAAGCTGATTGGCCGAGACGTTTTACCCAGCTTCTCTCCCTGCCGAGCGCCCATACCCAGCGAAGGAAGACCGCATTCATTGTTCTTTATCGCTCGTGTTGCTTAGTGGCACTTTTCACTGTTCTCTTGTGCCTTTTTGTGCAAAATAGTGCTTGTGACGCCCTTGGGGGGGGGGACGCTACTTTGCGGTTTTTCACTTTTCGCGGTCGGTTCTGGTCCCCATTAAACGCGATAAGTGAGGGATCACTGTAATAAGATATATTTGACAGTTATGATGCATTTTTGGCCAAAACAAACTTGATCTAGGATTAAAAACAATTAAAATAATGCAGTCACAAGGTTACATGGAAAATGCTTGATTTACTAGATACATGTACTGAAGAAATATATATATTCTCTGCATCAACAATGTACTATACATGCATTCATGTAGTATTGCACTGACAATAAACCTGTGAAGTTTTTGCAGATGTCTCTTTTTTTATATGTGAAGGTTACCACCATGTGACATAAATGTAATACTGACAGATTGGAAAAGCTGTCTAAGAACAATCCAGCAGTTTGAGAAATCACTTTTGGTTTGATGTAAGTCTGTCAACAGGATTATGAACCATAAAGCAGTTTGTGTTAAAATGTTAAATCCCGTTAAACTTTAACCCACAGGTGTCCAATCATGTGTCATGGAGGACCAAGACCCTGCAGGTTCTCTCTTCTACCCAGTCTCTTCAGCAGGTGTTTTCACTGATCTGCAGTCAGTGGAAGAAGTTCAGTGGAATCTGCTGTTGAAGACACTGGTTGGAGGTAAAGCCTGCAGGGTCTTGGCCCTCCATGGCACATGATTGGACACCCCTGCCCAAACCCATTATGATGAAGAGCAGATGCTAATATGACCCAGAATTCCTCCATATACTGGTACTATCACTAAAGTATGCAGGGTCTTCTGCGGTGGCACATCCAACAATACAGTCTTCAGTTAATAAAATAATTGTTTTGGTTACTTTTCTTAAAAATGAGCCATTATTTTCAAGATCACCCATTAATGGTTTGTACTATTGACTCTTTTCCCACCAGTGTGTTAACAGACAAAAATAGAAATCATGATGCAAACACATAAGTCACTAAATTGTTTATTACAATCAGCAGCAAATTCCAGATTATTCAGAATGTGCAAAATTCAAACTGTAAGGCTGGGTCACTCAGCAGCTGGGATGTGCAGCTCACACTGGTCCCAGTTCAGCAGAACTTAGGCCTGCATCTCTGTAAATAGTGACACAAGGTCCAGTTTGGGGTGGATCGTTTCCCTCTTGCCTAGACAAAAGACAGAAATGGGTGGTGGTTAAATAAAGGAAGTTTAAAACATATTTGGGAAATACACTTGTTGCTAAAAGCCAGTGGTGGAATGTGAATGAATGAATGAATCTTTATTTCGGATAGATTAAAAGTAAAGATTAAAAGAAAATAGAATAATATAACAAAGGGGAAAAAAATCTAACAAGGTCGAATTAAACAATAACTCCTCTGATTATACAGTTCAACATAGGTTATCTGAAATGGGTGATGGCTGAAGCTGCAGCTTATATTGCCCACCCGTATTCCATCCAAGAATTCAAAAGAAAAACAAAACAGGAGCAATTACAATTCCAATGTGAATATAAAGTACTTCGTTGTTGTATTTAACCACAATTTTCATGTAGCTGCACTTCAGTAAAGTCGATTTTACAAGGGCTGCGTTACATTTAAAATCATCTGTTTTTACTGTGGCCTCAGCAATCAGAATGAATTAATACATTCACTTGAATGGAATCTAGTACTTTAACTGAGGATGTGCATTACCGAGTATGGAGTCGCTCAGTCAAAATATGGAGTTTTTATCAATAAAAGTTTGTCTTGTCTGTAAAAGTGTCTCTTCTTGCCCTGGCTTCAAGTGTGGGCAGTGTTTTGTACTTGTATTGCTAAAATATAAAAGGAAGCACTACAATGGGTATCAAATATTTGTAATGTGTCCTGTTACTGCATGAGTTTATTGATGATAGACTATAAACTACACATATAAACTAAGTTATATTGATGACTGAACAACTCCCATTCCCCAAAAGATACAGTTATGAACATATCTCACAAAGGATCACACAAGTGATCTGACAAAAAAATAAATACATTAACAAGCGGTTTATTTTACAGTTGATGTGCCATTCATTTTCAATTATTCTGTAATCACTATTCACAAAATCAAATAAATCTCAGTTCAGTCCCTTTAATATTAAGTGGAAATTGTGCTACTTTGGTTTTGACACTATAAAAGCAAAGGATTTCAGTACTTTCCAGAGTGGCAAGGTCCGTTGTGGGGCAGCTGCTTTTCCTTTCCTCCTGCCTAGAAGAACGACATAAATGGATGTTGATTAGTTAAAGCAAGTTCAACACTTATACAGGCACATCTCAAAAATTATAATATCATGAAAAAGTTCAATATTTTTGTGACTCATTTCAGAAAGTGAAACCCATATATAGATTCATTACACGGACAGTGATATATTGCAAGTGTTTATTTTAATTTTGATGAGTATGGCTACAGTCCATATTAACCAACACCTCAGCGGCCAACATTTCTATTTAAAAACTTAAATTCTATTAAAATAAATAAACGCTTGAAATATATCACTGTCTGTGTAATGAATGTATATAATATATGGATTTCTCTTTCTGAAATGAGTGACAAAAAATATTGAATTTTTTTCATGACATTCTAATTTTTGGAGATGTACCTGTATTAGGGAAATACACTTAAAGTCAGTGATGGGATGTGACAAAAATGCTTTGTTTCCCTGACCAGCACCGCAGGATCCACTCTGTACAGGTACAAGTACATTATCAATCCAGGGATTTATGGTGGAACAGCACAACAACACTGTTCCAACACCTTTTATGGAAAATCCACAGAATCGGTGTGTGGGTCTACTCTGACGCTTTAGAAAATTATATGAATGACTTTATAAATCACTGGTTTGAAAAAGCACCTGTATATGTCGAGATTTCGGCTCCTATGGTCCACTTGACCTGCATCCACAATATAAACACTGAGAGAGGCTAAACCCTGGCATGTGGACACACATTCTAGGAAGAAATTACACACAATTTAATGCACAGCACCAAAGTGCAACACGTACACAAACCAGGACTTTAACCAGGATTAACATATTTCATTGTTTTGCTCTCACAAGCGAATACTTAGGACAAAACAAGCATGAATCAGCAGTTGGCTACTAGCTAGCTACTAGCTAACACTCGTTAGCCAGCACAGGATGGCGCTGTATGGCTCAAAAAAAGTGAGCTTACCATCAACAGGATAAATAAGCAAATAGATGCACAATATTACAAATCATTCACCATCGATGGTTCTCTCACGTTCGTCTTCAGCTTGTCCGTAGTCCAGTTCTATGCTGGGCTGCATCTGTATCGGTGCGGGTCGCTCCTCACTGTGGATATGCCACCAAGCAGAGAAAACCCCGCACCTCTTCGTTGGAACCACGGTGTAGATTTCTGCAAAACCTACAATGCTGTCTGTATTAATATCGTATTTACTCCATGACCGAGTTAGTCCGTGAAATATTGCAAATGGCGGTCGTGTACATTCCACTGAAGACAGACGCTTTTGTGACGTTACGCACTGACCAATCAGTGGCTCGCAGTCTGTTGACGTCACACCTCGGCTCGACTCAGCACGGTTGTACCCTGCCCTTGATCAGGCACGAAAATAGCTCCTGCTAACCGGTGCTGGGGCTAATGGAAAAGGCTACAAATGCGGGCTGAGCTGTAACGTGTTGGGCCAAGCGGGGCTAGTGGAAAAGAGCCTTAAGTTCACACCTTAGAGAATTCAAGCTGTGATAAAAGCCAGAGGTGGTGCAACAAAGTACTAGTGGTGTACCTTTTTTTCATGATTCCATAATATGTTCCTCAGAATTTAGTGATTCCATATTTTTCTTCTGCTTTATCTAATTTAAAAAATTACAACTGACTACAACAACTTTCTTTCATTCTTTTTTTAATGTTTCTTAAAGTCAGAAGGTTGGCACGTTGAATAAAAATAGTTTCATGACATACAGTGGGGTAAAAAAGTATTTAGTCAGCCACCAATTGTGCAAGTTCTCCCACTTAAAAGATGAGAGAGGTCTCCAATTTTCATCATAGGTATACCTCAACTATGAGAGACAAAATAAGAAAAAAAAATCCATAAAATCACATTGAAGGATTTTTAATGAATTAATTGGTAAATTCCTAGGTAAGATAAGTATTTGGTCAATAACAAAAGTTCATCTCAGTACTTTGTTATATACCCTTTGTTGGCAATGACAGAGGTCAAACGTTTTCTGTAAGTTTTCACAAGGTTTTCACACACTGTTGCTGGTATTTTGGCCCATTCCTTCATGCAGATCTCCTCTAGAGCAGTGATGTTTTGGGGCTGTCGCTGGGCAACACGGACTTTCAACTCCCTCCAAAGATTTTCTACGGGGTTCAGAACTGGAGACTGGCTAGGCCACTCCAGGACCTTGAAATGCTTCTTATGAAGCCACTCCGTCGTTGCCCGGGCGGTGTGTTTGGGATCATTGTCATGCTGAAAGACCCAGCCACGTTTCATCTTCAATGCCCTTGCTGGTGGAAGGAGGTTTTCACTCAAAATCTCACGATACATGGCCCCATTCATTCTTTCCTTTACACGGATCAGTCGTCCTGGTCCCTTTGCAGAAAAACAGCCCCAAAGTATGATGTTTCCACTCCCATGCTTCACAGTAGGTATGGTGTTCTTTCTCCTCCCAACACGACAAGTTGAGTTTTTACCAAAAAGTTCTATTTTGGTTTCATCTGACCATATGACATTCTCCCAATCCTCTTCTGGATCATCCAAATGCTCTCTAGCAAACTTCAGACGGGCCTGGACATGCACTGGCTTAAGCAGGGGGACACGTCTGGCACTGCAGGATTTGAGCCTCTGGCGGCGTAGTGTGTTTCTGATGTAGCCTTTGTTACTTTGGTCCCAGCTCTCTGCAGGTCATTCACTAGGTCCCCCCATGTGGTTCTGGGATTTTTGCTCACCGTTCTCGTGATAATTTTGACCCCACGGGGTGAGATCTTGCGTGGAGCCCCAGATCGAGGGAGATTATCAGTAGTCTTGTATGTTTTCCATTTTCTAATAATTGCTCCCACAGTTGATTTCTTCACACCAAGCTGCTTACCTATTGCAGATTCAGTCTTCCCAGCCTGGTGCAGGTCTACAATTTTGTTTCTGGTGTCCTTTGACAGCTCTTTGGTCTTGGCCATAGTGGAGTTTGGAGTCTGACTGTTTGAGGTTGTGGACAGGTGTCTTTTATACTGATAACGAGTTCAAACAGGTGCCATTAATACAGGTAACGAGTGGAGGACAGAGGAGCCTCTTAAAGAAGAAGTTACAGGTCTGTGAGAGCCAGAAATCTTGCTTGTTTGTCGGTGACCAAATATTTATTTTACTGAGGAATTTACCAATTAATTCATTAAAAAATCCTTCAATGTGATTTTCTGGATTTTTTTTTTCTCATTTTGTCTCTCATAGTTGAGAGACCTATGATGAAAATTGGAGACCTCTCTCATCTTTTAAGTGGGAGAACTTGCACAATTGGTGGCTGACTAAATACTTTTTTGTCCCACTGTATCAGTGATTAGTTTATTTATTTCAAAATTAAACAATTGAATCAATATCCTCCAAGAGTTCCATAATAATTCCATAATTTTTGCTAGTGGTTGTACGTCTTATTTTTATAGTTTTATTATTGCTTCTATGTCTAGTTATTTTATCATATTCTATTAATGCTGCTATATGTTTGTAAAGACCAATTTCACTATTGCCACAATTTTCCAAGATACTTGAAAAAAATATTCTGTGAGAGAATTGACAACTTCATAATGAAGAATAATTTATTGTGTGCGCAGCAATATGGGTTCAGACACAAGAGGACAACTGCATTTGCTCTAATGGAATTTATAGAAAAAATATCAACGGCCGTTGAAAATAAAGAGTACTCAGTTGGGATATTCCTGGATCTTAAAAAAGCATTTGATACAGTTGATCATAATTTATTATTAAAGAAACTACAAAATTGTGGTATTATGGGGATAGTACTGTCCTGGTTATGTAGTTACTTAAAGAATAGATATCAGTATGTATGTGTTGGTAACAAAAACTCACAGTTACTGAAGGTTACTTGTGGAGTCCCACAGGGTTCAGTTTTGGGGCCACTGTTATTCAATATGTATATAAATGATATATGTAAAGTTTCGGAAAAAATGGATTTAATATTGTTTGCTGATGAAACTAATCTATTATGCAGTGGAAGCAATTGGAACAACTTTTGGATACACTCGGAAAAGAATTAGGAAAGCTTAAACTGTGGTTTGATTCAAACAAATTAACGCTCAATTTAAGTAAGACAAAATTTATAGTTTTTAACAACCATCACAACAACTTAGTATCTAAACTCAGTGTAAATGGTGTGGAGATTGAAAGGGTATCCAAAACTAAATTTCTTGGAGTACTAATTGATAATAAACTGTGTTGGAAGTCACATATTAATTATATTAAAGGTAAAATATCTAAATCAATTGCAATACTACACAGAGTGAAATATTTGCTGAATCAACCCACACTATATACTCTGTATCATTCATTAATACTCCCATACGACATATTGTACTGAAGTA
This sequence comes from Pholidichthys leucotaenia, assembly GCA_020510985.1. Classification (NCBI taxonomy): domain Eukaryota; kingdom Metazoa; phylum Chordata; class Actinopteri; order Cichliformes; family Pholidichthyidae; genus Pholidichthys; species Pholidichthys leucotaenia. The sequence continues at coordinate 51,109,936 of CM035844.1, forward strand.
TGGGGAAATACATATAAAACAAACATATATCCAGTCTTTATGCTTCAGAAGAGAGCTATTAGAATAATAAACAAAGCTGCTTACAGGGAACCAACAAACCCACTTTTTCTTAAATTAAAAGGTCTCAAGTTGAAAGATCTGGTTGACTTTAAAACTGCAGTAATAATGTTTAAAGTGAAGAATCTATCACTGCCCGCAAATATCCAAAAGTTGTTCCAAATAAGGGAGAAACAATATCATTTCAGAGGAACATGTATATTTCAAAAACCTTCAGTGAGAACTACCACCAAGCAACACTGTGTTTCAGTGCAAGGAGTCAGATTATGGAACGATTTTGGACCTGAATTAAAATCATGTACAACGCTTGGACAATTTAAACAAAAACTAAAGGAAGAAATACTCCAAACATATATACAAGGTGACATGTAAAATCACATAAGGATTGTCATATCCAGTCTGTGTTGTGTTATTGCTTAGTTTTTTTTTGTCACATTTTGTCTTAGCTTTGTTCCAAATTGTAATCGCTCTTGTTTTGTTTTTCTTTTGAATTCTTGGATGGAATAGGGGTGGGCAATATAAGCTGCGGCTTCAGCCATCACCCATTTTGGATAACTTATGTTGAACAGTATAATCAGAGGAGTTATTGCTTAATTTGACGTTGGATTTTTTTTCTTTTTCCCCTTTGTCATATTATTCTGTTTCTTTTAATCTTTACTCTTAATCTATCCAAAATAAAGATTCATTCATTCATTCATTCATGTTTGTCTTTCTTTTTGCACCAAAAGGCTAGGGATCTGAGGGTTCTGGTACAATAAACAATAAAATTATCCAGCTCTGTTCAATCAGTAAATTCAAAACTAAAGATCAGAGTGCACAGTGGGCTAATTTCATCCTTGGTGCATTTTCACAATTGTATTATTGAATCTGAAAGGAGTTGTATGTGCCTGGCCTCTAGTCTGCTCATTTCCCAAATTCTGAGCTGCCATAATAAATGTGATCATCCTGAAATTCTCCTCGTTATCCCGGCATATTTGTCAAGATAATTTTGTTTTAAATTTTTGCAGTACGGAGTTCATTTTTTGGATTTGCTTCTCCTTTGTTGTGTGTAGTCTGGGAACGCAGCGGCATGTACGATGTGTCACCACCCACGTCCTGGGTGAGTGCTTCATTGTTGCATGTCCTCATAATGCTCTGAAGCCTTTCAGCACACAATGCCTGGAGATTCATTTCACATGTTAAAAATTGGACATAAAGCAGGACTCAATCCATCTGAAGGGCCGCTAAAAGTTCAGCTTTCACGTCATGTTGTTCAAAATGTGATGTACACTAAAAACTATGTTTCTGTGTGCTTTCACACACTTAACTGCCGATGGGGTATTGTGAGTTGAATTGAAAACCTTTGCTGAATCGTAGCAAAGGGCAAAAAAAAATCCAGCATTGCCTAAAGTCAAGTATTTAATCACAGTTTTAGAAGACAGATATCTACGATGTTTCTGTATATCAAAAGACTCATAAAAGCAAAAATTAATTAATTAAATAACTAAAGAATGATGAAAAGATCCCCTGGTGTCAACTTCTGTTTCTTGAAGCACAGGCTCTAAGGTGGATGTGGGTGTACACTTCTGCTCAAAACAAACCTGAGTGCATGTCAGTAATAATAATAATAAATGCACAGTCGAGTCCACAGAATGATTGCATGTGTTCCTTTGTGTTTGCTCTTGCAGAACAATGTATAAAATACATATTTGTTTATACACTGTATGTAAGAAAAAAAAAACTGAGTCCAACTGCTGCACTTCAGTGATTCTATATAATAAAAAGTAAAAGCAATGAGTTACAGCCAGTGGCAGCACAAGTGAATTCATCTAGACAACACATACATTTCCTCTGATTCCTGTGGCTTATAATTGATACTGGGGATTGGTGGTGGATTAATGCTTGCTTACACCGAAATATTAATGGGGGATAATACAAGTACATACATTAATATTCTTTAATTATTGTAGGTGTTGGACTAATATTGGTGGAGTCTTATATGTAAATGTCAGTTATAATCAGAGGATTAGTGCCTCTGTAATTTGTAAAGTAATATTGTTTTAAGCAGAGCTGTGCGCTCATTTTAATCCATCCCATCCTCCTGCAGGTTCTGATCCGGTTGAGGTTCTGTTCATCCGTGCGGCTCTCCTGGCTCTTAGTGACACTAGGTTGAGCAGTCTTTCCAGCTCGTCCCCAGAGCCTGCCAGTCCGCTAGAGCCAAGCTCTCCGTGCTCTTCCTGTGACCCCCTCCATTCTGCCGTCTGTAAGTCCCACGCTCTGATGGGTGGCAGAAGCTGAGCCGGGTGTAAGTTGAGGCCTGGAGGACTTGGCGGGTAGCCTTCGTACGCTCGCCGAGTTGGTGGCAAAGTGTCGTAAAGACCATCGGAGTCTTCGTTTTGTGCTGCATCATGGCTGGACTCTCGGTATTCCTCATAAACAGGTGAGGAGCTGTCCTCGCAGCTGCCATGAGTCTGAAGGTCTCTGTGGTCCTGGTGAGCTCCCATATCCCTGCTCCTGATGTTCCCATTGGTTCCTGCTCCCTCATGCCTCCTCCTTTCTTCACTGTCTGTGCGTTTCCTCTCCCACTCACCAGACTGGTTCATCTCCCATTGGAAGGTCCTCCTCCTCGGTTCCCGCTCCCGATTGTGGCTTTTGTCGCCACCGTAGCCTATCACCCTGTAGTCCAGCTGGAGGGAGCGGGTGCTGCCTCCACGCCTGATGCTGTGCTGGGCGTCACCAAGGTCGTAATGCAATCCCACCTCTGGTGGATGCAGACGTGATGGTGACAGCCAGCTAGAAGTCTGACAGGAAGACTCCCACAGGTATGCTGCAATAAAAGTGACAGAGAAATAAAGTTTCAGAAACGCACGGCGATGATGTGACTTATTTGGCAGTACAGGACGAGATCTGAGTTAACATTCTCTATTGGGGAAAAAAAAAAGAAGTGGTGCTAAATCAGTACAAAATATGGTTCTTAAATGTGTGTGCTGCCTTGCTGGTTCTGAATTGCATAGTGTGAGGAAGAATGAGACTGTGTGTCTCATAGGTGTCATATCCGGCTCTAGGGAGCCGGGCAATCAGAGCCAGGGGCAAGCCAGTGAGTCGTGATATTTTATTCAGGGTAAAGGGGAAGGGATGAGGAGAGCACAGATACTCATGCAGACGTACACTCACAGGTTGCACAGCGCAGAGGTAAGCAGCTCGTACCGGACGTGGGGGTAGCAAGACGTACATACTCACAGCGGGATACAAACACAGGAATGCTGCAAGAGGAGTATAAGCTGACACCAGACGAAGGGGCTTCAGCTTAGCAATGTGTTTATGTCGCAGCCCCGAGTCATCGAGGCTGCTCCTATTTATCCTCATTGGCAGCGCCCCAGCTGATGAAGACTAATTGGCCCCAGCCGTCCATAATGCTGCCAGCTGGGGGCCAGCTGAGACGCTGCTCAATGGGAAGCAGGGATGAGGGAAAACATGGGCTGAGTGCCGAGACGGCATCTCAACCCGTGGTGACAGAGCCCCCCCCTCAAGGTCGGGCTCCTGAACGACCAGGAACATCCCAGCCCCCCCCCCCCCCCCACCTAGGGTGGGAGGCGGACCGGAGGGGAAGAAGCCAAGGGAAGGACCACACCAATGGGGCAATGTAGGGTAGCGGGAAAGAAAAACCCAAATACAATACTGACAAAACAGAATAATTAACCCAGGTACAGATGGGGAGAAGAACTGGGTCAGCACGCCGGTTACATACTACCCAGAGAGTACCAACCATGCGTGACCCAGAGCAAGGAAAAAAGAACCACCAAAAAGGTACAGGGCAAAAAATGCTGAGTACGGTTAAATAAAGGGGAACCTATACACAGCGCTAATTTAAGTACATACACACACAGTCACCAAGAAAAGTGAGGGTGACTGGAACAAATGACAATTATAGAGCATGGTGTTACGGAAAACAAGGCACATGACTCTATAATGAACCAACAGGACAAAAAAGAAATACTGAGTGCAGGCAAAGAAAAACCCACACACACGAATATATAAATACCCAGTCACCTAAAGAAATGAAAGTGACTGGAATAAATGGATAACTGCAGAGCATGGTGTTACGGAAAACAAAACATAACTCTACAATACAAAAAACGAGGCTAAAAACATGGCACAAAAAGTAAAATGCTGAGCATGAGCGATGGAAAACACAGCACTATAAAAACGAATCCACCAACAGGACAAAACATTACACCCGAGTGACCTAAATAACAAAAGAAAAAGTGACACCCGAGGTGAATGGCAGGCAGAGTCCAAAAATGGCCGAGATGGCTCCGGAGATCTCCCCGCCCATCGTCCCGTTGGCGAATCAGGGAAAGAAGTGTTCGGACGGCGAACTCTGGACCCAGATCCCAGGAATCCAGTCCACCGGCAGCCAAACCAGGCTGCCCAGAGGGAAACAGACCAGTGGGGGGAACCAGATCACCGAACCGAAAGTTCGGTGGGTCGGGTCGTCGACCCGCATCACTCAACCACCAGGACCGTTGAGACGGGCGAAGGATCAGAATGGATCCCGGTGGAAGAGGCTCAGGGGAGAGCCGATGACGAGGGCGGCGGGCGTCAGGCCGCAGGAAAACGGCCACCTCCTCACCGGACCTGGACAATACTGGGGCAGCACCCACGTCGGACCCCGATCGGGCCTCAGGCGAACCCACGTTGGACCCCGACTGGGTCTCGGGCGAACCCACGTTGAATACTGCACCAGAACCGACCTCCAACGTTGAACCCGGACCCTCCAGCACCATGAGGAACAGCAACTCCTTGCCGGTGACCCTGGAAGAAGGCTCAGAAGAGAAAACAGAACCGGGATCAGGATCACCGGCAGCGCCAGAACCCGGCGAGACGAGCTCAGACGCAGCGGACGGCTGCACCCGGCTCGTCTCCCCTGGAGATAGGCTGAAGTGCTCGGGGATAAAAAGAGAGAAAAGAAAGGAGAGCACTCGCCTGATCTCGGGTTCTGACGCCGTCCAGGACTGCGAAGATCCAGGATCCGTCGTCAGGAGGTCGTTGTCAGGCTCCCATCTAGCTGCGTTGGGCCCCGCAGCCAGCACGATGGTCAGCGCAGCTTGAGATTCCTCCAGCTCAGGTAACCCCGCCGACGATCCACTCGGCGTGAAGCCAGAAGAATCTCGTCCCGCCGGACCGAACCGCTCCTCTGTGGAGACCCGGGGACGCTCAGTCGTCGGCGTAGACTCCACGCAGCAGTCAGTCCCCCTCCTCCGTCCGCAATGTAGCTGCGGAACCACAGGCCCTCTCCATATCCCACCACGTTGACCCGCCGGGGACCGCTCGGCGGAGAGAGACACAGAGGATGCGGGATTAGGAATACAAGTTACAGCAGGTGGGGAGAGTTCAGGGAGCTGCGAACCCTGAACTTCTCCTCCAGGGATGTGACAGAGCAAATCATTAAGCAGGTGTGAAAAAACAATGACTTGCCTGCCCCCTGGAGGTTGAGTATCGCCTGCTGTAGTGGATTCTGCTTCTTCCTCTCCCCGCCCGGCGATAACGGAGGACCCCCCGGGAGTTCGTCTGAGGATCGCTCGCGTTGTCTCCAGCAGAGAGCTCACCAGGCCGGGATTCCAGGCACACACAGCAGTCAGGAAGCGCGTCGAGGAGGAGGGGAAAACAGCCGGGGTGAGCCAGCCCGAATGTCCAGGAATGACAGCGGGGGAACGAGGCTCAGGGGACGAGGCTGTAGAGTCTCCACACTGACGAGGCGAAGGGATGACAGCTGCGTGGGAGGAACGGTCCTGACGATAGCCCAGAACTGGATCCGGACGAGGTTCGTGCAGAGGTGACTCGGCGATGTGATGGCGGCTATTCCCAGGGAACGAAGCGAGGGGGAAACCCAGGATTCGCCGCTCCAGATCAGAGAACGAGGCGAGGAAGGCGCCGAGCACGGGAAAGCTTCGTAGCCCTGAAGTCCACACCATCAATCTCCCTGCCGCCGCCACATGCCTGAAGGTGGTGACAGGAAACACAGTAGAGCTCGCGACAGCCACTCGACCCCGGACATAACTGCTGTCAGCTGCGGCTCCTTGAAGGGAATCCCGAGTGACGTGGCGCAGGTCGGGGGAAGTCCTCTGGTTGGCGCGAACTCCCGGACTGGAATAACGGCAGGAACGGGACTCTGAAGCGGGGAAAGACGTCGCCCACTTCGACTCCCTGCCGGGATTTCCATCCACCCCGTGGAGCTTCTCTCGCTGTGTACCTGCAGCGTCTATCCTGGCACTGTCCTCCAGATGGTACAGAGAGTGAGGGTGACAGTCCAGGAGTTCCTCAGCACGGCCCGGATGCCAGCGTCTCGCGTTGGAGGCGTCGTGCAGGGTGAAGAGCGTCCCGTCGACAGCCTCCGAGATGGACCTCAGCTCGTCGCCCTGGCGCCGGAAGTGACTCCTGGGAAACGGCATGCTAGCAGCGCTGACACCCGGACAGAAAGGTACATTTCCACAGCGACTCACGGCCGCCGGCAACTCTTCTGGCTGCGACATACTGTCATATCCGGCTCTAGGGAGCCGGGCAATCAGAGCCAGGGGCAAGCCAGTGAGTCGTGATATTTTATTCAGGGTAAAGGGGAAGGGATGAGGAGAGCACAGATACTCATGCAGACGTACACTCACAGGTTGCACAGCGCAGAGGTAAGCAGCTCGTACCGGACGTGGGGGTAGCAAGACGTACATACTCACAGCGGGATACAAACACAGGAATGCTGCAAGAGGAGTATAAGCTGACACCAGACGAAGGGGCTTCAGCTTAGCAATGTGTTTATGTCGCAGCCCCGAGTCATCGAGGCTGCTCCTATTTATCCTCATTGGCAGCGCCCCAGCTGATGAAGACTAATTGGCCCCAGCTGTCCATAATGCTGCCAGTTGGGGGCCAGCTGAGACGCTGCTCAATGGGAAGCAGGGATGAGGGAAAACATGGGCTGAGTGCCGAGACGGCATCTCAACCCGTGGTGACAATAGGATCTGCACACTAATGACCCCACATCAGTAAATCAGCTTAACAAGTTAAACAGTGATATCCTCCCATCTTATCTACAGGAGATGGAGTGTGGTGACGCCACTCTGTGAATCAGCTACTGCAGGACCCATCCAAAGATTTTCACTATTACTCAGATCCCTACAGGTTCTATTGCTGACCTTTCAAAGCCATGTTATCTTTCCCGAAGTATAAAAGGCAGAGCGAGTCAGGATCTGGAAATCCCCTCCCCCATTTTTATCCCATTAACGACTAACATGAATATTATTTGGCTTGTTCTACTGGTTGTTCTCTCCCTGTGTTCATCGTCCCTTGATCCATTTTATTTGAGCGGAGCAGGGATGTTTGCTAGCTGTGTGTGTCAGAATGTGTGCGTGATTGGGAGCTTGTGTATCTGGTGAATAGCCCTGCCTGTTTGTCACTGTGCAGGTGTGGTTTTTGGAATCTCTCCTGCACCTACTCTGTGTGTATCTGTTCCATTTCTTCTCCCCTGTTCATTAATGTGCAAATAAAAACAGTCATAAAAAAAAACCAGGTCATGCTGTTAAATGGACCGACACACAACTCCCTGCGAAGGCAAGACTTCCTACAAACCACCACATGCAGGTTGTATAATTCATGCTTAGGTTAATGAGCTGTGAGAGAAAAAAAATGTATTGATGAAGTGGGAGGAGGCAGAAGGGTCACCCTGTGTGTGGGATGGAAAGTTTACTTAATGAGCGTGCGGTGCTGGCTACAAGTATAAAATGCATTTGTGTTTGCACTGACTGACTGGCATGCTAACAAGCCACACAATATGACCTCACTGCCATGCCATGCTGCAGAAATGTTGGCCTGTGGTTGCGTTTCAACTATTTTTAAAGAGGGGTAGAGATAAATCAATGTTCTTACAATCGACAATGTACTTTTTGATGAACTCTACACAAATCTCATCTTTGCTCTGCAGGTGGCGACTTGCTGTCAGTGAAGCAGAAAACAAACAAAAAAAAAAAAAATCATGTCATGGGACAAGCCAACATTTGATGATGAAATTCTCAGAGAAGCCACCGTACACACAAAAAAAAAAGGACAGACAGGATAATGAGAAGGAGGGAGGGAGGGAGGGAAGCATGAAGCCATTTAGGTAAAAAACAATTCCTGGCACATAAGGCACGCTGTTAATTGTGGAAATCATAACTGCACAGCAAATATGAATACTGCTCAGAGGATTAAACATGTAACACAGATTTTTTCTTTCTTCTTTTCTTTTTTTTTTGTTTTACTTTTGGTATTTTTTTGGTGGAAACCAGAAGAAACATCTTTAATATACAGTAACCATCTCAGAATCACAGCACCAACCACATGCTGTTTTTGAATAGCCAACCAAGTACCATCATAAGAAAAATTAATCAGAATTTTATCTGTGAATCAAGCAATGCCACTCGAACAGAGTATGTGAATAAGAAAATGGAGTTGGAAATGTCCACTACAGAGGCTGTATTAACTCAACATGCAGACTCCCAATTTGGAAGAACGGCTTCAATCATGGTTTAATTCTCGCTGTCTCAGATCAAGCTGCTTGTGCTCTGGAAGGCTGGCAGTGAAGGCATAAACAGCCTCGCTCTGGGTTAGTAATGAAATCCTTTGTAGAGCTGGTGAATTACACACAACTGAGAACAAACAGACTCGGTAACTACGAGCCAATTAATATTCATTGTAAGACTGTAACAAAAGCAGCTGACAGGGGAGCAGGGGTCTGACAGGAAAGGTGCATCTGTGTTGTATGTTAAAGTAAAAAAAGAAAACGCATTCACTAAGAAAGAAAAGCCAGCATTCAGACTGTAGGCGATGCCCCATTTAGTGTGAAAATAAAAATGTTTGAAGCTGCCTTCTCCACTGTTCTGTGAGCATGTGAAGCTTGGCTCAAAGTGCCCCCGAAATTCTCTGAGAATCTCCACACAGCCGAGTGAAAGCCTTGCTTTGCTTTCGCTGAGGACTGCAGCACCCAGTTCAGTGGTCATCGTGATTCAAATGAGCTTAATTTGCTAAAAATGACAACACGATCAAGAACATCTTAGCGTAAAAGGAGACACAACAGGTGAATAAAGAACAAATTTCATGGACATCTCACTGATAGTTGAATTCTTAAAGGTGATAGAAACAACACTGTGACCTCCTGGCACACTTACTCTTGCCCCAACTGGTTGGTGGAGACACGTGACATCAACCCAGTTATGCTATTGGCTGTGATGTTCTTACTGGCCATAAATACTGTATATATAAACACTAAATAGGGCATGGCTAACATTTTTATGGGAAACAGAGGTGTCATATTATGTAGGAGTGGTGGCTCAGTTGGTAGAGCATCCGCCCCACACCCGGGAGGCAGGGGTTCAAATCCCGGCCGGGTCATGCTGAAGACCATATAAAAGTGGAACTTCCTGCCGTCCAGCTTGGTGCTCAGCAAAAATGGAATGGAGGAGGGAAATTTGTGGCGGCGCCTTGCATGGCAGCGGCCCTCTGATTCTACACTTGGGGTGTGTGTGATTAACACAGTAGATAGTTAAAGCACAATCTCGTTCTACTGTACACGATTGGTTGTACAGTTGAATGACAATAAAGGGTGATTTGATTTGATAATTAATGCATCAGAATGAAGAAAGAAGAGCAGAGGAGAGTGCAACATCCCCCGCCTCTGTTTGAAGATCCCAATGTTACTGAAGGAGAGCAGTTTTTAATTTTCCTATATAATTATTGTGGCAGAACCAAATAATGGTAAGCCTATCATCCGTGAATATACAACAAAAATAGGCATATACAACCCATAGTTGTAGGTCAGGATCCCAAGGTGAATCTGTGTAGCAAGTTTGGTGATCATAGCTTTACTCCTTCTATAGTAATGGGGCATAGGAAATGCTAGCCTTGACCTTTGACCTTCTGACTCCAAACCCATAGTGATTAATGATATTGTCATGATTATCATCAAATTATTATTAAAACTTACAACAAATAACACTAAAACATAATGGAATCACTTTACAGTACATGTTGTTGGAAAACTATTTTAGTGAACTTTTAAGTGAACATCCTTTCACGAGAAAAGCAACTTGAAATATCATAAATACATGAATTATAACAAAAAGTTCAACTGACACTGTGGTATTGAAATAAACTAGGTATTTTGGACCACTTCAATGCTGGTAAACTTGTCACCTGTGAAGCAGCAAATGTGTGACAGTGTAAACTGCTGTCTACAAATACAGACATGGAATATGATTCACAGTTGCAATACATTTCATTCAATCTGTTCAAACTAAGTGAAAATCAGCAGTCTACAAATGTACCTTGCAAGGCAGCTAATAAAGCTGCATTTATACGATGTAAAAATATCCTGTTCAACCATGACAGTGATTGAGTGATGAGCTAAGAACTTTGGAAAATGTCATTACTTTTTTTTGTAATCAGGCTCATCCTGGTGGTGGCAGTTCAGAATACATGTGGAAACCAGGAAAGGGGAACAGTTTTCAGAACCCACTCATATGAGGAAACTGGCATCTGTGTCAATACATGATTATGCTGCTAACAGAAATTTGTCACAGTAAATTAACTGCGAGAGTTTTCCATCCATCCATCCTCTACTGCTTTTCCAGAAGTCTGGGTCACGAGGGCAACAGTCCAAACAAAGAAACTTGGACTCCCCTCTTCCCAGCCACCTCCTCCAGCTCTTCAGAGAGGATACCAAGGCGTTCCCAGGCCAGCTTCAAGACATGGGGCCGTATTACAACGACGGGGTCGGTTAGTCAGTTGTCACTGATGCAGAACGTGTTAATGGGTGTGTCCAAGTTCATTTCCTTATCACAATGGCATAAAAAAAAAAAACTTTCCTCTGGCGCATGACACAAAGAGGCCGGTCTAATCATTCAGAGATGTGTTTTGGATAATCCAATCCAAAGCGCTCCTTCCCATCCCTTTAATGTAAAGGGTGCATTATCTAAAGTGAATTGTGATCATGATGGGTTTTGCGCTGACCAAAGCCCGTGTGTGCGAGCCAAAATACACGCGGTAGTAATGCTGCTTGGTAATAAAGGAAGACATTAATCACAGCTGATGCCCAGTTAGTTATGTTAAAAAGAACAAACTGTGAAGAATCGGCTGAAAAAAATCAGCTGAATTCGCACGTATGGTCATCCGTGCACTTTTCAGACAAACTTTCAGCTGTGCACCAGTGTTTTTGTTAGTTTCTTTTTTTTTGTTGTTTTTTTGTTAGTTTCTGCCAGCGCATGGTCTGTTTTTTACACCTTGCGTCAAGCCATCAAATTACCAGTACACAGTGCGCCCGCTATGCGCTCAGAGGAGGTGCGGCGGTGCAGATCTAATAGTTAGTTAGTTAGTTAGTTAGGCCCATCGCTCCTCCTGGAGCATAGGCCGCCGACAACAGTCCGCCAGAGTGCTCGGTCCTGGGCTGCTCTCTCCAGCTGTCTCCAGGTCTTTCCCATCTTTTTGATGTCAGCATCAAGGTCTCGTCGCCAGGTGTTTCTTGGCCTTCCTCTCTTCCGCTTCCCTTGGGGGTTCCACTTGAGTGCTTGCCTTGTGGTGTTACTGGCTGGCTTCTTCAGGGTGTGCTCAATCCATCCCCATCTTCTACGCCGGATCTTGCAAATCTAATGCACCTATTATAATGCATTCCATGAGAATCCGCTTTTGATCAGGAAAAGGGAGGTCTATTGTCAGAAGCACATTGTTTAATGATATTTCAGTGGTGTGTTTTGACATTGCGCCGCTCTGGAGTTCAGGAAACGGCATGTGCTGGGATCTTGTAACGGTCGCAGTCGCCCATCATTTTAATTATATGATGATCACACACTAGTTTTTTTTTTTTTTTATTCCATCCTGGTCTATAGATTAGGCATTAATGTATGATTTTTTTAAGGGAATGAATGAATGAACAAGGAGTGGGCAGCGTTTTACTTTTCACTAACTCCCCAGAGAGACAGGAGATGCGTCCACATCTGCGTCGGCCGTGTGCCCTGAGATTCCAGCCCAGCAAGTTCCCCGAAAGCCACCCATCTGTCCTGGCAGAGGCTGCCGAGAGTGGGCTTGCTTCATGGCGGGGACAGAGGCGGCAGATCGTCTCCTTCCCTCCTACCCAGGACGGATAGGGGGAGACCCTCGGTCGGTGAAAGCAACAGGAGAGGGAGCACTCCATCTCCCCACAGCCGGGAGCTACTTCCACGCCATCGTTAATGAAAGTTTATGAAAATTTGCACAGGCATCATCCTCTTTTTCTTCATGTCTGTGTTGCATCGGTATGCAAATTAAACAATTCAGCTGATTTTTCAGCCCATTCTTACCCGTTTGTTCTTTTTAACATAACTAACTGGGCATCAACTGTGATTGATGCCGTCCTTATTAACAAGCAGCATTACTATCACGTGCATTTTGGCTCACACATACGGGCTTTGGTCAGTGTAAAACCTGTCTTAAACCGTCATGATCACAGTTCACTTTAGATAATGCGCCTCTTTGCATTAAAGGGATGGGGAAGAGTGCTTTGGATTGGATTATCCAAAACACACCTCTGAATGATTAGGCTGGCCTCTTTGCATCATGCGCTGGCGGAAAGTTAGTTTTACGCTATTGTGATAAGGAGATGAACTTGGAAACACCCATAAATACGTTGTGCATCAGTGACAACTGATCAACCGGCCCCGTCATTGTAATACGGCCCCATGGCTGTTTCAAGATCCCAGCACTGCCGTTTCCTGAGCTCTGGAACTGCGCAATGTCAAAACACGCCACTGAAATATCATTAAACAATGCGCTTCTGACGATAGACCTCCTTTTACCTTTTTCCTGATCAAAAGGGGATTCTCATTAAATGCCCTAATGCACATTAGATTGTGTGCTGCCACACCTCTTTGAAATGAAGCACCTCCTCCGAGCATGTAGCGGGTGCACTGTCTATTGGTAATTTGATGGCATGATGCAAGGTGTAAAAAACACACAATGCGCTGACAGAAAATAAAAACACTGGCACACAGCGGAAAATCTGTTTGAAAAGTATGCGGATGACCATCAAAACAGGGCCCATAGTCTTTCCAACATGTCCTGGGTCTGCCCTGGGGTCTGCTCCCAATGGGGTATACCCAAAACACCTTATGTGGAAGGCATCCAGGAGGCATCCTGATCAGATGCCCAAACCATTTCAACTGGCTTCTTTTGATGTGAATGAGTAGCGGCTCTACTCTGAGCTTCTCGTGGATAACTGAACTCCTCACCCTATCTTTAAAGGTGAGTCCAGCCACCATACGGTCACTTGTATTTGTGATCTCATTATTTTGGTCATTACCCAAAGTTCATGACAATAGGTGAGGTTAGAAATGTTGATTGAGTGGTAAATCAACAGCTCTGCTATAAAGCTGTCGGACTGTATAACAGTCAAAGGAAGAGACCGCGGCATTCTGAGCCCCAGCTTACTAAACTGGCTTTGCAAGTGTTTTTATGGTGATAAATGATAATATCATATATCATTGCACCCTTACCCATGGCTCAATCCTTTGTTTCTTTCCTCCAGTCAACCTCATTCCTTTGGCGCTGGAGAGGGTGCACCATCAATGCCTCACCCTCATACTAGCAGCCCCTTTTTGGCCAACCAAATTTTGTTTCACCAAGAAAGTTGCCCAGGAAAGACCTTCTGTCACAGGTGCTGGGGGAGATTCTCCACACTCGCCCAGAGCTCTAGCGTTTCCACATCTTCCTGCTGAAAGCGAGGAATTCCTTCGGGTTGCTCCCCAGCATGATGGCAATGGTTCAATTCACTAGGGTCCCTTCACTAGGGGCTTCTATGCTTATAAATAGCTATAAATGGCAAGCCTTTAAATGATGCTGCAAGGACAGAGAAGTCCTCAACTTGTATAGCACCACTGTAGATATTCTCCCCTTCCTTCAGTCGAGGGTGGACATAGGCCTCTCCTTTTTAACAGTTAAAGATTACTACTAAGCCTTAAAGTCCTGTCACACAAGGGTTGATGGTGTCACCTGAGGGGCACATTCCCTGGCAATGCACTTCCTTAACCCCCCCCCCCATTCAAATTGCCCACTATATTCTATTGGCTATTATTTCCCTGTCCTCAGATGCAGGTGTCCAGTCCTGGTTCCTTCAGCTGATTGTCAGCGCGTGGTTTGATATTCTATTCTTACATTGCACTGAATGCACCAAGTGTTGGGGAATGTAAGGTTATGCATATACAGTAACTACTGTTCCCCTAGGGAAGGGAGGTCAGAGCAAAGCACCTGTCCCAGATTCGCACTGGGCTCAGCAAAGAGCACTGGGGAACTGAAGGGAGTGAAGTGATGACAGGAAGGTGTATGTCATCACGTACCTCACCAAAAAAGTGAAGCACTGAGCACCCCTCCTTTGGGGAATTGTGGATATATGCATAACCGTATGATTTATCATAATTCAATTAATGACCTTTATGTGATAAAGAATATTGGATTATGCTGTTTACATGACCACTCGAATAATAAGGTAAGTTCAGAAATCCAATAATAATGGGTTTATCAGTGTGCATTTAAACATAGTTGAAGTAAAACCACAAACTGAAGCACATGGAAAAATATACTGTATACAGTTGAAACCAGAAGTTTATATACACTGTATAAAAAGGCACATGACATTTTTTTCTCACTGTCTGACATTAATTCAGACTAATCTTTTCCTGTTTTATGTCAGTTATTACCAAAATAATTTCTATTTGCTAAATAATTTTTTGAGAATTTTTTTATTACTTTCTTCAAAGTCAGAAGTTTACAAACACTAATATCAAGAAGAGAACTGTGAACCTCCACAAGTCTGGTTCCTCCTTGGGTACAATTTCCAGATGCCTGAAGGTGCCAGGTTCATCTGTTCAACATCTGTACATTATTAATTATACACAAGTATAAACACCATGGGAATGTCCAGCCATCATACCACTCAGGAAGGAGAAGGGATCTGTGTCCCAGAGATGAACGTGTTTTGGTGTGAACTGTGCATATCAAACCCAGAACAAAAGCAAAAGACCTTGTGAAGATGCTGGCTGAAGCTGGTAAAAGAGTGTCTGTCATAATATCTGCCTCCGGCAAATGAAGGTTGAGAGAGAGGACTCAGCGTGCAAGCAGGACTGAGATGCAATGATGATCATTTATTAACAGAAAACAGGGATCTAAAACAAACAGCAGCACGAGGGCTGAAACAAAATAAAGCCAACTAGATGAAAATAAAGTTACTGGAAAACTAGCACAGGGAAATGCTGATGACAATGACAGGAACATTGGAGGGATAAACGACAATGATGCCACAAAGAACTGAGACTGACACAGACATAAATAAGGGAACTAATGATCACTCAAATGTAAGACAGCTGGGAAACAATCAGGGCTAAACAGTAACACATGAGGAAAGAGGCTATAGGTACAGAGAACACGAGGGACTAAGAACAGTAGGTAAACAAGTACACACACAAAACCCAGGACCACACAGGGGATGGACAGAGGACAAAAACAAGGACTGGGGAAACACAAAGACAACAATAAGGACAAACAGGGGATGACACAGCAGACCAGGGGAAACACAGAAGACAATAATAATAACAAGGGGTCACACAATATTACAAAAGACCAGGGAAACACAGAGGACAACCACAAAGGAACCAGGGGAATATGGAAGACAAATGATGCAAATAATAACAAGAGAAAGCACAATGATATCAAAAGAAACTTAACAGTGTCATTATCCACAGTGAAATGAGCCCTGTACTGACATGGGCTGAAAGGCCACTCAGCAATTAAGAAGTTGTTACTCCAAAAGCAACATAAAAAAACCAGATTACAGTTTGCAAATACATAGAGGGCCCAAAGCATACCACCAAATTAGTTATAAAGTGGCTTAAGGACAACTAAGTCAATGTTCTGGAGTGGCCATCACAAAGCCCTGACTTCAATCCCATAGAAAATTTGTGGGCAGAGTTGAGAAGACATGCAAGCAAGGTGGCCTATAAACCTGACTCAGTTACACCAGTTCTGTCAGGAGGAATGGGCCACAATTCCAGCAAACTGCTGTGAGAAGCTTGTAGGAGGATATCCAAAATGTTTGACCAAGTCATACAGTTTAAAGGCAATGCTACCAAATACTAAGGAAATGTATGTAAATTTCTGACTGAAGAAAATAATAAAAAAAATCTCTTTAAAAACTCATCTAATTTTGGCAATCCTAACTGACCTAAAACAAGAAAAGTTTAGTCTAATTTAATGTCAGACAGTGAGAAAAAAAGGTTAGGTGTCTTTTTATACACTGTATGTAAGCAAAACACTGTACTATATTTTGTATACTTTTTATTAATCCTAGAGGGAAATTCAGGGCATCCACATGGATGGATGAGGCAGCCACGGTGCGGCGCCAATCCCTTCACCATTCACACACACATTCACACCTAGGGCCACTTTAGAGTCTCCAGTTAACCTAACTTGCATGTTTTTGGCCTGTGGGAGGAAACCGGAGTACCTGGAATAAACCCATACAGACACGGAGAGAACATGCAGACTCCACACAGAAGGGTCATCGATGGTCAGGGAGTGGGATCGAACCCACAATGGTCAGGGGAGGAATTGATCCCGTGACCTTCCTGCTGTGCTGCCACAGTGCTAACCACTGCTCCACTAAGCTGTCCATACTGTATATATACTTGAATATAGTATATTCTGTAATATTCTTTACAGAAACTTCTAATTCTGTATATTAAAAAATGTGTTCCAAGGGTCTATCAAAGATCAGCTCACTTTCAAGTTAAGGTTCTTGACCTCAAAGGTCAGACAACATAAAAAGAAACTGGAAGTTGGCTTTTATATTCAAATTCTGCGGAGGCTCAGCATAAACAGAAACATAAACCTGATCTGTATGGGATATGATAAAGGTGTTATGGGGAAATAATGTGAAGAATATAAAAGGTACAGTTTTGGGATCACAGAAATGCAGTCAAAGGAATGACAAATGAATAAGATGTTTTTGTCTGCAGCTTCACATCTCACTCACCAGGGCTGCTCTGTTGCTGCTCTTTGTCCATGTTTGACACTACAAAGGGAGAGAGGACGATAGCGTCAGGGATGGGCAGAGACAAACAACACAGAAACCAAAAGGAGGGAAATGAAACAAAGAGAGATTGGGTGTCAGAGAACGACAAAAGATATTAGAAACTTAAGCAGGATGTTTAATTCTTAATAAGAGATGGGACTCAATGGCAGAAGCCTGGCTGCAACAAACATTTTGGCATTAGAGAGCAGAAAAACAAGAGACAAGGGAGTTAACAGAAGACAATATTCCATACCTTCACTTTCAATATTATCAACAGTGTCGTTGACAAGGCGTATGACTGTCACGATGGAGGCTAGAGAGCAAATCAAAAAAAAGAGAAGAACAACAACAGAGTCAGAATGTTTATGTAAAGGGTGAGGTTTTATATTCTGGGTGAGACTCAGAATAATAACAAGATGTTTAAGCATGTGTCGACTGCACTGAGAAGACATGCTGGCAACATGTTTGCGCTCATGTGGTGTCTGAGTGCGTCCTATAAGGGAGCAGGAGAGCTACAGCTGCACTAATTAATCAGGAAATAAAGGCATCAACACTAATTTCTGACCTGGAGAACACAATCCGACACACATGCACACACACATAAGCATTGTGTGACTCCAAATATCGATATCCTCTAAAAGATCAATGATATGATGATACAAAACAGGAGACCGTCATCATTTCACAAATTACAGGCTGGTCTCTTTACTCTCACAATTCTCCAAAATACTTGAAAAATTTTTCACTACAAGACTGGATAATTTCATTGAAAAACACAACCTCCTTAAAGACAGTCAGTATGGTTTTAGAGCAGACAAATCTACATCTTTGGCACTGATTGAACTCATAGAAGAAATCACTAGTTGTATAGATAAAAAAAAGTTTGCTGTAGGAGTATTTATAGATTTAAAGAAAGCTTTTGACACCACTAATCACAGAATTCTACTGAGAATTCTGTGATTGTGAGCTGGGTGGAAAGTTACTTAAGGAACAGACAACAATTTGTACAAATAGGTGAACACAAATTACCCTTCATGGACATCACTTGTGGGGCGCCCCAGGGGTCAGTTTTGGGACCCAAACTCTTTATCTTATATATAAATGACATATGCCAAGTATCAAAAATTCTGAAATTTATTTTGTTTGCGGATGACACAAATATCCTTTGCACTGGTGAGGAGTTTCCGCAGGTTTTAGAGGTGGTCACAACAGAAATGAAAACGTTAATGCAGTGGCTCAACAAAAATAAATTATCTCCAACTCTAAAAAACCCCAAAGATTATGTTGTTTGGAAATTATAAAATAAATCATTAAATAATGGTAATGATAGACGATACCAGAATTGAAATAGTACAGGAAAGTTTCTGGAGGTGACGCTAGACAATAAAATCTGCTGGAAAACTCACATCAGTCACATCCAGGCCAAGTTAGCAAAATGTATAGGGATACTGGGGAAGATAAGACACATTTTGGACTATAAATCATTATTCTTACTGTACAATTCACTGTTTTTACCACATCTTTACTGTGTAGAGGTCTGGGGAAACACCTACAAGACCAACCTACAGCCAATATGCACATTACAAAAAAAGCTATAAGGATAATAAATAATGTAGGATATAGAAACCATACCAACTCGTTGTTTTTAAAGTCACATGCCATAAAGTTCATGGATTTAGTTAAATTTAAGACAGCACAAGTAATATACAGGGCAATTCATAATCAACTCCCAACTAATATACAAAAAATATTGAAAAAAGAGACAATGATTATAATTTGAGAGGAGACTTAAACTTTACAAAACCTAAGGTATGAACAACTAAGAAAAGTATGTGCGTATCTGTCTGTGGGGTGGATTTGTGGAACAGTGGGGAGCTGGAACTGAAACTATGTACAAACAGAAATCAATTCACAAATAGGTATAAACATTATTTGCTAAAAGGATATATGTTAAAGGTGTAGTATTCATATGTAAAATGCACTAAACTCACTCTGGGACACTATGGTATGGTAGGTGGGACAGTACAGTGTATATCAGTGTTTGGGGCTGGGTTTAGATGTATGGACTGTATGTATGTAGAGATGGATGGGTGTCAATGTTGATATGTATAAAATATAGTTAATTGTCTACTTGGGGGTCTTAATTGAGGTAATATGTATATATTTCACATGGGTTGTATTTAGGAAAAAGAGGAGTTGGAGTAAATAAGTGTCAACTTCTTCCTTCTCCCTTTCGAGCACTGTACACGGTCACTTTTATTGCACTTGTCATTTGTTTTGTTTTTGCTTTTTTGTTCAAAATAAAATATCTATCTATCCATCTATACTGAATTATCTGGGAAAAAGAGACCCAAGAGAATTCCAGCAAAGTTTAACTTATTTTTTGTTTATCAAGTCTCCTCCTTCCACAAATGACCATACATTAACCTGCATTAACCCAACCATGTATGGATTTGGTTCATTTTCAGCTTTTTCTTCAGTTTGGACACAAAAACCATTGTGGTTAAATCCACACTCTTTTACATTAATCTTTATTCAATCAACCAAGTCATTAACAATGATTCTGTATTTACAGTAGCAGCCTGGTAGAAAGGAAAACCTCTTAAGTACAATTACAAGAAGTGGCAACAACAACGCATGAATGACAGCTCAACACCCCCACTCAAACCCACCCAGGTAGGTAACAGACAAAAACATTGGGTGAAGCAACAACTGAACAAGAGTGGCATACAGAAACATCAGACTAACAGGTAGAACAAAACAGCTCAGGCAAGAGAACAAAAGAATTTGTATGGGAACGGTGTAAGTAACAGAGGGGCATGAATGAAAACATCTGTATTGTTGCCTGTGTCAGTGTGATTGACTTGAGAATATTTCTAGTGGTAATGTTTTACTGCGTGGAATGTCAATGTTTTGGTACGTGGAATGTCACCTCTCTGGTGGGGAAGGAGCCTGAGCTGGTGTACGAGGTTGAGAGATACCGGCTAGATATAGTCGGTCTCACCTCAACACACAGCTCCGGTTCCAGAACCAGTCTCCTGGAGAGGGGCTGGAGCTTGGCCTTTTCTGGAGTTGCCCCGGGTGAGAGGTGACGAGCAGGGGTGGGTATTCTTGTATCCTCCCACCTTGCTGCCTCTGTATTGGAGTTTTCCCCAGTGGATGAAAGGGTTGCTTCCCTGCGCCTTCGGGTTGGGAAACGGGTCCTGACCATCATTTGTGCCTATGCACCAAATGATGGTTCAGAGTACCCACCCTTTTTGGAGTCTGTGACTGGGGTGCTGGAGGGTGCTCCTCTTGGAGACTCCATTGTCCTACTGGGGGACTTCAATGCACACGTGGGCAACGACAGTGAAACCTGGAGGGGAGTGATTGGGAGGAACGGCCTGCCCGATCTGAAGCTGAGTGGTGTTCAGTTATTGGACTTCTGTGCTAACCACAGTTTGTCCATAACAAACACTATGTTCAGGCATAAGGGTGTCCATATGTGCACCTGGCACCAGGACACCCTAGGTCGCAGGTTGATGATCGATTTTGTTATCGTGTCATCAGACCTGTGACCATATGTCTTGGACACTCGGGTAAAGAGAGGTGCAGAGCTGTCAACTGATCACCACCTGGTGGTGAGTTGGATCCGATGGCAGGGGAGGATGCCATTCAGACCTGGTAGACCCAAACGTATAGTGAGGGTGTGATGGGAACGTCTGGCTGAGACCCCTGTCCGGGAGGTCTTCAACTCCCACCTCCGGAAGAACTTCAACCACATTCCGAGGGAGTCTGGAGACATGGAGTCTGAATGGGCCATGTTCTCCACCTCCATTGTTGAAGCGGCTGCCCAGAGCTGCGGCCGCAAGGTTGTTGGTGCATCTTGTGGTGGCAACCCCTGAACCAAGTGGTGGACACCAGTGGTGAAGGAGGCCATTAAGCTGAAGGAGGAGTCCTATCAAGCTTGGTTGGCTTGTGGGACTCCCGAAGCAGCTGAGGTGTACCGGCAGGCCAAGCGGAGTGCAGCTCAGGTGGTTGCTGAAGCAAAAACTCAGGTATGGGAGGAGTTCGGTGAGGCCATGGAACAAGACTTTCGGTCGGCCTCGAAGAGATTCTGGCAAACTGTCCGGCGGCTCAGGAGGGGAAAGCAGCTCCCTGTCCACACTGTGTATGGTGCGGATGGGGCGTTGTTGACTTCGACTGGGGATTTCGTCGGGCGGTGGAAGGAATACTTCGAGGATCTCCTCAATCCCACTGATACGCCTTCCACAGAGGAAGTGGGGTTTGTGGACGAGGGGGATGACTCGCCTATCACAGGGGCTGAGGTCGCCAAGGTGGTTAAAAATCTCCTTGGTGGCCGGGCCCTGGGGGTGGACGAGATTCGCCCTGAAAACCTCAAGGCCCTGGATGTTGTAGGGCTGTCATGGTTGACACACCTCTGCAACATTGCGTGGAGGTCAGTGGCAGTGCCTTCGGCATGGCAAACCGGGGTGGTGGTTCCTCTCTTCAGAAAAGGGACCGGAGGGTGTGCTCCAACTTTAGAGGATCACACTTCTCAGCCTCCCTGGGAAGGTCTATGCCAAGGTACTGGAGAGGAGAGTCCGGCCGTTGGTTGAACCTCGGATTCAGGAGGAGCAATGTGGTTTTCGTCCTGGCCGTGGCACATCGGACCAGCTCTTTGCCCTCTCGAGAATTCTCAAGGGTTCGTGGGAGTTTGCCCAACCAGTTTACATGTGTTTTGTGGACCTGGAGAAGGTATTTGACCGCGTCCCTCGTGGTTTTTTGTGGGGGGGTGCTTCGGGAGTATGGGGTATCGGGCTTGTTGTTACGAGCTATTCGGTCTCTGCACGACCGTTGTGAGCGTTTGGTTCATATTGCCAACACTCGGTTGGACTCATTCCCAGTGAGAGCTGGACTCCGCCAGGGCTGCCCTTTGTCACCGATCCTGTTCATAATTTTTATGGGCAGGATTTCTAGGCGCAGCGGGAATGGAGGGTGTCATGCTTGGTGACCACAGGATCTCATCTCTGTTGTTTGCAGATGATGTTGTCCTGTTGGCTTCATCCAGCAATGACCTACAGCTCTTGCTGGGACAGTTTGCCACTGAGTGTGAAGCGGCTGGGATGAGAATCAGCACCTCCAAGTCCGAGTCCATGTTCCTCAGCCGGAAAAAGGTGGATTGTCCTCTCTGGGTTGGGGACAGGCTCCTGCCCCAAGTGGAGGAGTTTAAGTATTTTGGGGTCTTATTCACGAGTGGGGGGAAAATGGAGCGAGAGATTGACAGACGGATCGGAGCAGCATCTGCAGTGATGCGGACGTTGTACCGGTCTGTTGTGGTGAAGAGGGAGCTGAGTTCTAAGGCAAAGCTGTCGATTTACCAGTCAATCTACGTTCCTACTCTCACCTATGGTCATGAACTTTGGGTAATGACCGAAAGAACAAGATCGCGGATACAAGCAGCTGAAATGACCTTTCTCCGTAGGATTGCTGGACTCACCCTCTGAGATAGGGTGAGGGGCTCAGTCATCCGGGAGAGACTCAGAGTAGAACCGCTGCTCCTCCACATTGAAAGGAGTCAGCTGAGGTGGTATGGGCATCTGATTAGGATGCCTCCTGGACGCCTCCCACTTGAGGTGTTTCGGGCACGTCCCACTGGGAGGAGACCCCGGGGCAGACCCAGGACTCGGTGGAGAGACTACATCTCCCAGTTGGTCTGGGAACACCTTGGTATCCTCTCTGAAGAGCTGGAGCAGGTGGCGGGGGAGAGGGAAGTCTCTGCTTGAACTGCTGCCTCCGCAACCCAGACCTCCGGAAAAGCGGTAGAAGATGGATGGATGGATGGATGTTTTACTGGCTATTGCTAGGCTGCATTCAGACCAGGATAGTCCAGAGGTCTTGGTTCGTTTGGGTGGGGAATGGCGAGAATTTTCACATCTTCGTTTGGTTTGGTTTGCATTCACACAACACTTTACTCAAGTGGACCAAACTGCCTGGACAACATCATGCAGTTACAACAGCTGCCTGTTTGTGGCACTGTAGCCGAAGCCATCACTGACCAAGAATAAAAAATCTCAGTGAAGAAGAGAAATCCATCTCATCGATTGACCAGGACCGAAAACGGAAATCCGTTCCCTTCAGCCGGGTTGTTTGTGTGCCACAAACAAATGCTGTGATATTTGAAATAATAAAGATTTTAGTACACATTCTTCACAGCTGACTCCATCTTTATTTTACTGTCAACAAGCAAAACAAGCAAACAGCTGCGATCTGTAATGATGGTCTATAAACACTATGAGGTGCATTTTTGGAACAACTATTATACAAAAACTACACTGTCTGTATAAACCCCCGTGCCACCACCATGTCACTAAAACGTTTTAAAAACCTCGGTATTCTTGTGTGTAGCTGCAAGCAGCTGAGAAATCTGGTCCTCAGACCAAATATCTATCAGGGCCTGCATCTGCTCACCACTCTAGTCTGTCCACGAGACGTTTTTTTAACTTTTCTCCTTGGCTTTCTCCAGTAAAAGGATTTCTTGGATCCGCACAGTTGTCTTTATTGTTATTTTCTACCCAAAATGTGCTATGGTAAACCCCACTTCCTCTTCTCCCTATGTGTTGCTATGGTTACACAAACACCGAGGGGCACTTCCCCCCCTTTGGTCCGCTGGATATTCCGGCAAGCAAAGCACACCAGACTTTGTTTGAAAAAGAACCGAGACCCCCATTTTTGAGGGTTCCAGACTTCACTTGTTTGGTGCACACCAGGGTTCCAACACTCATTCAGACGAACCAAACGAACCAAACTATCCACAGATAGTCCTTTGGTCCGGACCAAGCAGTGGCCATCTGAATGCGACCTTAGTCTGGTTGCAGCATTTAAATATAATGAAATATTTAACTTAAAGAAATCATTAACTGAAAAATGGTGTTTTACAGGCTTTAATCTTTTGAAATGTATCTATTGGTCATGTGATTATCAAAAAAAAATCAAAACATTCACTTTTCTTAAAGAAAGCACATAGCCTTTATATGGATTTTGTGTCTGAGAAGCTATTTTAACTCTTCTAGGTTTGTTCCTGTATGTCAAGGAAAGACAAACCCAGCCTTTATGCCCATCCCCTGATCCATTATTGGCCAGCCTAGCTGTCTGTCAATGAGCGGAGAGCCAAAGGCATTAGCCTCAGAGCCAGTGTTGCCAGACATACGATAATTATTGTATTTGGATGATAATTTTGCCCTCTGTGCGATGTGCGATCAATAATTTCAAAAATCCCCTAATGTAGGATAATGTGACCCCTTCATTACATGGCTACATTAATACATTAGCAAACGCAATAAGGATACAGATCCTGCGCATACATACTACGTTTGTTTTTATGCATCATTTCATGTGCGCAGGCTGTGTGGAGACGGAAGACTTGTGTTTGCAGTAGGAGAGAGTCAGCCTCGGATGGAGGTTAGTGATGGGATCCACAGTTCACTGAAACGTGCTGAGACAAGCTAAAAAGTTCTGTTATAAATAATTATACACAGAATCACTATGCTGTATTGGAGCTCGAACTGTCTACCACTCACTGAACTGAGAGTCAGCTGAATGGAGCGAGCGGGGCTTGTTTGCTGCTCAGGTGGGTGATTCAGCTGCTGATTCCTGAATTCCAGTACAGCTCCGGTGAGTGATTAAGTATAGTATGTCCATCTATAAAAACTACGTTACAGTACTAAGTCTCTCATCACTACCAGAATAATGCAGCAGGCACTGCAGACTCAACAAGTAAGCAACATCACGAGCAGGTTGAGAAATGAATGGGGAGGGGGCAGACCCCAGTTTTACTGGATGGCTCAAACCTGTTGTTGGCATTAGTACTATAGCTGTCATATCGTGGTGAGCGCTCGCCCCCTCCTTCCTGATTCCCCTGCTCCTCAGGTAATTACCACACCTGGGAGATTAGATGCACCTGCTACCTCTGCCTCGCTAGCATTTATAAGGATCTGATCTTCAGTGCTTCAACACTGGCTCGTTGGGTACACTGCCTTGTAGAAGAACTCACAAGCAAGTATATTATTAATCTACTGAGGATTATTTGCCTAACATCCTCTCTCTTTCCTTTCTCTAGGTCACTGTCATCCGAGCGGTGCATCTCCAGGGGTTGCGGTGCACTCACCTGCCTCTTCACCCTCATCCCGCTGCAGCTCCAGTCTCCACCCGGTCAGACACAGCCCAGTCATCCTCCTTTCCTTGTCCTCGCCAGTTTCACCCTGCTGGTTCGTCTCTTCGCGCTGGGTTCTGTGCCAGGCTCTCTACTCGGCCCACATAAGTGGCCAAATTGTTTTTCCACCTGCCTCCTCCCTTCTCCAGCTAATCGCTCTTGTCTCTCCTCCACAGGCTGTGTTCTCCCCTGGCGAGTGACGTTTTCATTAGCTGTGCTCCTCTTTGAAATTTCAATAAAAGGTTAACTGTCTTTTGTGTGGAAGTGTTTTCTCTGGTGTTGCATCCTGCACTTGAGCTGTCCATTCAGTTGTCATGACAGAACAAGCCAGCCAAGAATTAAGATCAACAGGTGCTGCAGCAGTGAAACACTCTGCGCTCCACCGCCTCAATGTTACAGAGAGGCAGGTGGCTTTACTCACTCAGCAGCTGCAGACCATCAGGCAGCAGCTGAGCACAGTTTCTGATCATTTGGCTCATATGGCTGATCCGGGCCCTTCCACTCCTCTTGCAGCCTCGGCTTCTTCCAACATACGCTTAACTACCTCCATTCCCCCGCCAGCCCCATACACAGGGGAGGTGGGGAAATGCAAGGATTTTCTGTGTCAGGTTCGGATGTATCTGGGCCAGGTGGGGAGGGAGTACCCGGATGAGATCTCCAGAATTGATTTTTTCACCCTTCTGCTTCAGGGCCAGGCTCTTAGCTGGGCCCAGGCTGCTCTCGATAGCCCGGAGGGCACTCACTACACCTCTGAACAATTTGTGACCGAATTCACCCGAACTTTTGACCGTACTGAGAGTGAAGGGAACATCATGAGACACCTCCTGTCTCTCTGCCAGGGTAGTTGGTCTGTTGCCGACTACTCAGTGGAGCTTCGGGTTGAAGCAGCGGACTCGGGGTGCAATGACGTTGCGTTACGCAGCGCCTTCCTCCACAGTTTAACCCTTTGATAGTGAGAATTTGTGTGCCCCTAGTGGCAGAGTACGGCACTGTGCCTGCCTTCTCACTCTGACTTTGTCAAAAGTAAGTGAGAAATTTCTGGGTTTTTTTAAATGTACTGATTTCTTGTTCATGTACTTTGAAGATAAGATGATGAGGTACCTCTGTACAAAAAACGGTGTCAAAAGACTGAACCATTTTTTGTGTAAATACGTCCAAAGTCCAGTTTTGACTGAGTTATGGAATTTAAAGAGGTGTCGCAACATTATGCAAATTAGATGCATAAATTTATTCCTATCTGAAACTTTGGATCATATTTTACATCTTTCTAATTGACAGTAAGCCATTATCTCTTACCACTTGCAAGTTATAGCCTTGGAAATCTGATCTATTTTAATGACAAAAAATATTTACCACTCTTGACCACTAGGGGTTATGTCGCAGTTTGGCAACATACACACTCATAGTGTTAAGCCCTCACCTCCGCGACAACCTGGCAGCTAATGCTGTTCCCACCTCTCTGGACGGCCTCATTGATCAGGCAGTCAGCTTGGATAACCGGTACCGCGCACGAAGGAGCGCTACTCCTCCTCTCGCCCACCCGTCGCGTGCGTACCCGTCCAGGCTACTGACTCAGGTGGTGCCAACTCCTCTTCCGAACCTATGATGCTCAGCCGGTCTCGGCTGACTTCGGAGGAGCATCGTGGCGGAGGAGGAGCGGGGTGTGCAGGTACTGTGGATCCCTGAAACACAGCCTGGATGCCTGCCACCCGAGGCCAAAAAGATGTGGCCTGTCAGTAGCCATGGGGGGTTTCACGGACGGGACTTCTTCACATCCCCCCGGTAATTTCTCCATCTCGGCCCTAATCCAATTACCGGGGGTCGAAAGGAGGGTTATGGCATTGATTGATTCAGGGGCAGAGCATAATTTCATTATAATGAAATAATGTTAGGGTATAATGTTAGCTGCATAGACCAGCATTTTCATGCTGGTCTATGCTGGTTTTTCCAGCAGGGGAGAGACTGACAAACAGGCTGATGAACAGGCTTCCTGGTCTTAGCTAGGCCGGATTGACAAGCTAACGCTAGCAGCTTGCTCCTAACACCCTGGGGGACCATTCACTCATTCGTAAATGTTTCTGTGCTTATTGTACTCCAGGGACCGATTATATCCCATTGACCACCAAAGTCACACACCCCTGTCCACCAGTGGCACTTTATTTCATGCATTCTTTAAGACACATTTACGTTAGTTGGCTCATGCTCACTATCCTACCTAGGAGCTAGCCGGCTAAGATTAGCAACAGAGATGTAAGAGGGAAGGTGGAGTTAAATGTGTCTCTTAGCCAGTTAAAGAGACATGCACTGAAATGAGCCTTTCTGAAGAAGGATGCAAAAGATGTTTCATAATGATGCTGCAATAATTAAATAATTAAAGAAAATTGACCATAATATGTCACAAACATTTCACTAAGAACTGTGGGAGCTGTCAACATGTGGGAAAAGTGCAGTTAATAACCCCTTTAAAGTAGAAGTAAACAGTAAATATAATTAAAATTTGTGCATCAATTTGGGTATCTAGAGTTGCTACCAATTGGAAAAACTTAGGAAAAAAAAAAAACAACTAAATCCTATCCCACTTACTCTTCAAGTGTGATGTGAGAACCAAAACTGAGTGGAATGGTACTGCCCTCCCAGCATTATCTCCATCCATGTTATTGATGTTTTCCAGTTAGTGTCACACCTACAGTTCCGTTAGTGAGTTAGCTTAACGGTTTCATTGACTACTGTCTAATCTATTCACTCCACTAGGCATCCGTGTTCCCAGCTGATTCATTAATCCTCAGCCGTCCTGGCCGGGGAAATTAGGTCATTACTGGAGTTAGCTCAGTGACTTGACCACAGTTTTTATGACTGTTCTTTGTCAATTCTACTCATCCCACTAGACATCCATGTTCCCAGTTGGTTCATTCATGTCTTGCATCATCCTGGCTTACTTATTTTATATTTTGGTTGTGGCAGCCCTGTAATCTCACTGATAGCTACCCTAGTTTAGCTAATTCTTCTGGCTCCCCCTTGAGTTAACAAAGCATGTACAGTATATCAGTCATTCAGGGTTGTTTCTGAGTTCATTATACTCCAGGGACCAGTCCTGTCCTACTGACCACTCAAACCACACACCCATGACTCCAGCGATACTTTATTTGGGTGTTTACATTCTCACATGCAGCCAAGTTTATGTTAGCTGGCTCGGTGTTAGCTGGCTCAGGCTGGGTCTGCTAGCTGAAGCTAAGCAGCTAACATTAGCATGGATTCAACCATGGATTGCAGCAGTGTTGAACGAGGGAGAACGGGGTGAACCAGGGATCATTTAAAACAACACGCACTGAAATGGTCATTGTGAGGAAGGGTGTTTCATTTGGGTGGAAAATGGTGCTGTAATATTTGTGAACACCTCTGGGAACTGTGTTAGCAGGTGGAAAAAGTGCATAAAATCCCCTTTAATAAGCATTCAGTAGGGCGGTGGAGCAGCTTTTGGCTGTATAAGATTAAGAAGCGCAGTGGCTGTTTCTAGAGTCTCACCGTTGTCATCAAAGGACTCAGAGGTGTAGGAGCTGAGCGAGTGTTCCTCAGATGCTGAGTCCGAGAGACGCGCCACCTCATCCATCAACTCAGAAACACCTAATGATGGAAAGAAGGAGGCATGTTAGGTTTATGTTCATCACAAGGCCAAAAATTTATTTTCAAATCGCACACAATATCCACGCCCACATGTAAATTTAAGTCGTTATGGGATGCTTGAATGCTTATGAGAGAATTTTGAATTGGATGTGATCTTTAATCATAATAAGAAGTTGAACTGGCTTCAGAAAATTCAAATGACATAAGGTTACTGAGTCTTAAAAAGTGAAACTTCACAATCAGGATGAATAAGAAATTAATATAGAGACCACACAAGTTTTTTGCTGCACTCATCGGAAATAAATCTTAATTTAAAATTAAATTTAAATTTAAAAACTAGAAAAGCACTCGGAGAGCGCAGACCTCCGCCAAGCGCCATAGTTCCCCCCATACAGTGTTTGTGTGTATGTTTTCAGATTCCTTGACCATGAAAACATATGACTAGCAATTGGATTGACAATGATAGGATTAGTGGTTCAGTAGTTATTCATGAAAATCGCATTTTCCGTAATGGCGATTTTCTTCTGGACGGTGATCTGGATCACCACCAAAATGTAATCATCTGTAGGATACCCCATTTCTGACAATGTGTGAAAATTTCATGAAAATCCATCCATAACTTTTTGAGTTATGTTGCTAACAAACAAACAGACAGACAGACAGACAGACAGACAAACCAACGCCGATGAAAACATAACCTCCTTGGCGGAAGTAATAAACTACATTTGGTCAAATTTGACCACTATGAGCTTTTCAGCCCCCGCTCATAATTGCATGATAAAGTGGGAATATATTTTCACCAGATATACAAGGTTGCATCCCATACAGTTTCAGGACTCCGACGATCATGTCTATTATCTCCGCCAAGAGGAGGAGGTTATGTTTTTTTTTTCTGGAATTGGTTTGTTGGTCTGTCTGTCTGCCTGTTAGCAACATTACTCAAAAAGTTATGAATGGATTTTGATGAAATTTTCAGGAAAGGTGCGTTATGGCACGGGGAACAGATGATTAGATTTTGGTGATGATCTGACAGCGCATACCTTCATCAAGGGCTTTGTTTGTATTTGTGCAGCAGGATTACACAAAAACTACTGGATGGATTTGGATGAAATTTTCTCCAGAGATGGTTCTTGGTCTAGAGAGGAACCCATTATATTTTGGTGATGGTCTGAGAATGCATACCTCCGCCAAGGTTCTTATCTTCTCACAGTGTGTTAGCAACAATACTCCAAAACTAATGGACAGACTTTGATGCAATTTTCACCAGAAGTGGTTCTAGGCCTACACAAACCCATTACATTTTGGAGGTCATCCATGACGGACAGAAGGAGCCTTGGTGGAGGTATGCGCTCTCTGAGTGCCTTTGTAGTTGAATTATGTTTCAATCTATTTCAGAAAATTGTTCATTTGCTCAGTTGTCACTAAACTTTTAAATTTCTGGTGTGTTAAATAATCACTTAAGAATTTTACACTTTCAGACATATTATTCCTGTTATACTTTTGTGCAATTAGCCTGAATGCAAACGGTGGGTCCAGAACAGTTTCTGATGAGGATCTGTTAAGCTGCTTCAGAACTGTGAATTCAATATATAACATTTTTTGTCATGATTCTGAGCAAGGCTGGGGTTTCATGCTCAGCCTTTATGCCAGTTCTGATCATTTTCTGTTTTTCTGCATCTCGGCTTATTTTGTATTTCTGTATCTTGTCCTCTGGGTTGTCATTTGTCTGTATTTATGAGTTGTCCTGTATTCTTAGTCTTGTCATTATTAGTCTGATTCCTTAGTTTAACTATTATTATGCGGTGTTGTATTTAATATTTCTCCCTGTGTTGTGACATGTGCCAACTCTCGCCCTTTTCTTTTTGTTCTCTTTTGCCATGTAGTATTTCAGGAATTGTATTTCTTGTTCTTGCATTTATCTTGTCCTTGCTTTGATGTTTAGCTTCCCCTTTTATATTCTCTGGTGTTTCTTATTTTGAAATTATTCCATATTGGTCGTCAGTCACCTTTTTGCCATTTCCAGTCTGTGCTCTTATTTTGACAGTGTGCCTTATTGACTTCCTGTGTTAGCTCAGGTCGTGGTTCCCCACAGCTGCCAGCTGTTTATCTGATTATTCCTCACTCATGTACCCACACCTGTAATTATTTGTAGTGAATACTTTTGCCTTATTTAAAGAGGCGCTGCAATGCCACTCATTGCAGCATTGTTCTCTATGTCCAGATGGGAATCCCCCGTCTCTCTCCTCGTATTCTGTTATCCAAGGGTATCCCCTGTCTCTCTCCTTGTAAGTTTGGTGTTTTGTTATATTTGTGTTTTTCTTTATTAAATGTGCAAACTCACAGCTTGCGTTTGGTGTCTTCACTCCTGCCCTAAGAGGTCAGTTTATTACAATTTTTTTCATTTTGTTCAGTGATGGCAATGTGGATTATATGGCATAAGTATGCCTATAAGGCAAAATATAAAACCACCTAAATTTTTTAGGAAATAGACCTTAGTATCTGTTTGAATGGCCTATAGGTCATTCTTCTTGAACTCTTGCTTTGAACATGTCGGTCTTGATGCCTGCCTGACAACGCCCCTGCAGCCTTTCTAGCTGAGGGGGAAAAACATATTTGACTGGTTTATGATTTCATAAGATATAAGTAAACCCTTCATTTTACTTCTCATTTCCCAAAATTCTTCTTAATATATTTGGTGTTTTTTGGACATTTGTAGATTCAGTTTCTATGACTTGGAACCACTGGTGGCTGGTTAACAGAGGGTGCTGCTAGGAGGTACCCTCATCTAAAAAAGATTATGAAAAAAAATTGTGGTGGGCATAATCAGGATTAATCATGACCAATCAAGATTTATATATATATATATAATATACACACACACTACTCACAAAAAGTTAGGGATATTCGGCTTTCGGGTGAAATTTCAGGATGAACCTAAAATGCACTATAACCTTTACAGGTGAACTTAATTTGACCTTCTCTAACCTTTTGAATGCACATGTCCAGCTGTTCAGTGTTTCAGTACTTTTTGCATAACTTGCTGTTCTCTAACAAGGTGCTTAACGGCACAATTCACAACAGGTGTTTGATCCATGAATCGACCAATAAATTTTCTGGTTCAGTTAGAATTGGTATTTAAACAGTCCTCTTCATCATGCTGTTCACATTTTGAAATCATGAGACCAAGACAACACCTAACAATTGATCAACAGTACCACGCCATTGCGAGGTTTCAAACAGGATGTATTCAGAGGGAAGTGGCCACTGAGCTTAGAGTGTCACAGACTGTCATCAGCAGGTTGAAACAGATACAGCGAGACTGGAAGAGTCACAGAAAGGCATAGAAGTGGACGTCCTTTGGCCATATCCCACGCCGATAACTGCTTCATTGTGAACAGTGCCCTGCAGAATCGAATGATGAATGCCACTCAACTCCAGGCACATTTAAGGGAGGTGAGAGGCACCCAAGTGTCACATGAGACCATTCAAAACCATTTACATCAGCATGTTCTGCATGCTGGATGACCTGCAAGAATACCTGACCACACCACCAGGCACAGGCGTCATCGTCTTGCATGGGCCAGGTGTTATGTCCTTATCTTGGTATTCACGGAGGAGGGTGAGGGTGCAGCTGAACATCACTTTATTAATAACCAGACCCAAACTCACAGGGGCTCCGTACAGGTCAAGGGGTTGACGGCGAAGAGACCCTGTCTCTTCCGACCGTGCCCTTTATACCCCGGGTGACGGCAGAACTGGAAAGGTGGGCCGTCACTCCCCACTACACCCAGGGTGTACAGAGCACCATCTTTGTACACCACATTCCCCCCATAGAAAAAATGCAAGCACACAAATCAGACCCTCCCAAATTTAAACCCGACTCACACACTGTGGTATATATGACTCTTATATCCCATATCTACATATGTTAGAACAAGTGGAAATGTTTTGTGACAGCATATGTAAAGAGCTTCACACCTAGTAAGGACAGAGCATCCCCCCGCGCCGGGGTAAAGACAATGGACCTCCCAAGACGCGGCAGTGGAGACGGACTCGACACCTTTACCCCCTAAAGCGAGAGGGGGAGTTCCCATCACCTCCCAAGACAGGGAGAGGGGATGGCAGGACAATGGGGATTAAGATAACGGGGAGATGTTACCTTTTTCAATGAGTGGCTCTGACGTCAGCTGTTTCAATGAGTGGTGCTATGCGTGCTTGTATTTAACCAGCGAGCGAAGCAGAGTTCTGTCTCTTGCCTTCTGCCAAGCTCTACACCTGATGAGATTTGATAGCGGAACTGTTCATTAAAAACCCTGTTTTTAATACAAAATCGCCTCGTTATTTCAGCTCCACTACACTGGTGACCCTGACGCGAGAATATGGACCGGAGGCGTTCTTCAAGCTGCTCATCCATGGTGGCTCTGGCATACGCCAGCGACGATGCAGACGAGGGAACGAGCAGACAGCTGTTCCCCACGGCAGAGGGCACTGAGAGAGCTCAACCGAGCTCCAGCACCACCGCGAGAGCCGTAGAAACACACTCTCACCCGGCGAACACGACAATGATGGTGTGCACGAACGCCGTTGCTGTCAAGCTGCCAGACTTCTGGAGAGAAGACCCTGCATCTTGGTTCCAGCAAGCCGAAGCTCAGTTTATACTGGCGGGTATCACAGCAGATGATACCAAATTTTATCACATCATCTCCAAGCTCGACTCCGCAACTTCGAAGTGTGTGCGGAGCTTGGTCCAGCAACCACCAACCCGGGACAAATACGAGACACTCAAGGCTACCATCGTGGCGAATTATGTCCCGTCAGCGGAGGAAAGAGCCGAAAGGATCCTGGCGGTCTACGGCCACAGAGGGGGCAATCCAAGGACCCTCATGGAGGATTTGCTACAGCTCAAGGAGGAGGACAATGATAATTTCCTTTTCCAGTACATTTTCCTCAGCACTCTACCACCGCATTTGAGAGGGACACTAGCGAGTATGAAGTGCAAGAATCATCAAGACTTCCGCACACTGGCCAACGAGGCTTACCGGCTCGTCAACGCCTGCAGAGAGCGGGCACCCACAGCGGCATCCGCAGATCTGAGAACTGACACCCCAAGCCTTGGAGAGACGCAACCCACGGTGACAGCGGCGCGGCCCAAGCACAACAAGCAGAACGACGTCTGCTTTTATCATCACCGCTTCGCAGAGAGAGCCCGCAAATGTGTTCCTCCTTGCAAGTTTACGAGGTCGGGAAACGCCAAAGCCGAGGGCCATTAACAGCAGCGGTCCTCGGCGTAAAGAATCAGCTGTTATACGTGACGGATGGATACACAGGCAAGCAGTTCCTCATCGACACGGGAGCTCAGCTGAGTTTCATCATGCCCTCCCACGCAGATCGAGCCATGGGCACCCGGGGCAACGGAGCAGTGGCAGCCAACGGCTCTGACATCGACACGTTTGGGGAAAAGAGCCTGCACCTCCTCATCCACGGCCGCAGCTACAAATGGACATTTGTCGTAGCAGCGGTGAGCTTTAATTTGTTAGGCGCAGATTTTCTGTGTGCACACGGGTTATTAGTGGATCTTGCAAATAGACGCCTAGTTAATGCACTATCTTTTGCTTCTATTCCATGCTCAGCTCGAGTTTCTCCACCACCTGTGCAGGCCAACGTCACCACGGCGGGAGGTAAGTTTGAGCAACTCCTCACCCAATTTCCAGCACTCACAACCCCCAAATTCTCAGCCACTGTAGCCAAACACGGGGTTAAACACTTCATCCCAACAACGGGACCTCCCGTTTTTGCCAAAGCTCGCCGCTTAGACGCGGCCAAGCTCAACATAGCAAGGGACGAATTTGCAGCTCTTGAAAAATTAGGCATTTGCCGACGTTCAAAGAGCCCTTGGGCTTCACCACTTCACATGGTCCCGAAATCCGACGGTTCTTGGAGACCGTGCGGAGATTACCGCAGGCTAAACAACGCTACAGCGCATGACCGCTACCCAATTCCTCACATTCAGGATTTTTCATTACATTTAGCAGGTGCGCGCATTTTTTCAAAAATAGACTTAGTCCGCGGTTATCACCAAGTCCCAGTCCGAGCTGAAGATATTCCTAAAACAGTGGTTATAACTCCTTTCGGCCTTTTTGAATTCCTAAGAATGCCATTCGGCCTCAAAGGCGCGGCTCAAACTTTTCAACGGATGATGGACGCAGTCCTACGCGACCTACCCTTTGTTTTTGTCTACCTCGATGACATGCTGGTAGCCAGTTCATCCGAGGAAGAACACGAACAGCACCTCACTACCGTTTTTCAGAGGTTGGAAGAGCACGGACTTATAATCAATCCAGCCAAATGCAAATTCGGCGTATCACAAATTGATTTTTTGGGACATAAGGTCTCCCCGGCAGGGGCAATTCCGCTTCCAGACAAAGTTCGTGCGATAGAAAGTTTTCCACGGCCTCAAACGGTTAAGTCGCTACAGGAATTTTTGGGGATGGTTAATTTTTACAACCGTTTCCTCCCCCACGCAGCTCAGCTCATGCAACCCCTATATGACGCGCTCAGAAAAAAGAAAGCTTCCAACGCGGTCGAATGGACCCCAGAGCGCGAACGCGCTTTCGCGGAAGTAAAAAGCGCCCTAGCTAACGCCACAATGTTAGTCCACCCAGATTCCTCAGCTCGCATTGCTCTAACCACAGATGCCTCAGACCTGGCTATAGGGGCAGTTGTAGAACAACTTGTCAGTGGGGTCTGGCAACCTTTAGCATTCTTTAGCAAATCGCTAAACCCAACTGAACGCAAATACAGCACTTTTGACAGAGAGCTGCTGGCGCTTCATTGTCCATCCGCCACTTCCAGTTTTGGTTAGAAGGGCGGAGTTTCACGGCTTTTGTGGACCATAAGCCGCTCACTTTTGCTATGGCTAAAATTTCAGAACCATGGTCAGGCAGACAACAAAGACAGCTAGCCGCGATTTCAGAGTTCACCACAGACATTCGACATGTAGCAGGCAAACTTAACGTAGTAGCTGACTGTCTCTTTCGCGCTGTGACACCGCCAGAGCACGAGGAGACAGATTACACCGCCTCAGCAGCGGAACTCTTCACTAACGCACACACATACGCAGCACCTATCCAGGATGGGATAGATTATGCAGCCATGGCGGAAGAACAAAGCAGTGATGCAGATGTGCGCGCGCTCCTGTCTGGACCAACAGGGTTAAGGCTGGAGAAAAAAAACTTGCGCGACGGCGTGCCTCCCCTAATATGCGACGTTTCAACCGGCCGACCTCGCCCGTTAGTACCAACTGCTTGGCGCCGCCGTATTTTCGACGCAATTCACTCCATCGCGCACCCAGGTGTGCGCGCCTCGGTCAAAATGGTTGCTGAAAAGTTTGTGTGGTCAGGCCTGCGCAAAAACGTAAGAGAATGGGCAAAAACTTGCATTCCTTGTCAACGCACCAAAATACACAGACACACAAAGGCCCCTCTGGAGCCTTTTCCAATTCCTGCTAGAAGATTCGACCACATTCACGTCGACCTCATGGGGCCGCTACCTTCCTCCCAAGGTTTCACACACCTGCTAACTATGATAGACCGCACCACGCGCTGGCCAGAGGCAGTCCCTTTAGCGTCAACCACAGCGGAGGAAGTCGCTCGCGTTTTTCTAGCAAACTGGGTGGCACGTTTCGGTGTTCCATCAGACATCACGTCAGACAGAGGGCCTCAGTTTATCTCAGAGCTCTGGTCGGCCATGTCTAACAGTTTAGGGACAACAATTCATCGCACCACCGCTTATCACCCTCAGGCCAATGGGTTATGCGAGCGTTTTCACAGGTCCTTAAAGGCTGCCCTCAGGGCCTCACTAACAGACACAAATTGGGTTAATAAACTTCCCTGGGTTTTATTGGGGTTGCGTACAGCACCTAAAGAGGATTTAGACGCTTCTCCTGCAGAATTAGTTTTTGCCCAGCCTATCAGACTCCCAGGAGAATTTTTACCAGAGAACCCAGAACCAGGACACTTTCCCGTCCCAAGGTTTTTAGGCAGCAGTGGACCGGTTTCCCTCCACGGTCCAGCTCATCACTCTTTTCCACGAGTTTTTCTTCCTCAAACTTTGAAAAGCGCTGAGTTCGTTTTTGTTAAGCATGAAGCTATTAAACCAACGTTACGCCCAGTTTATGATGGCCCGTTCAGAGTGCTGGAAAATGGTGACAAACACTTTGTGCTTGATTATGGGGACAGAAAGGAAGTGGTCAGTGTTGACAGACTCAGACCTGCCTTCTTGCTGAGAGACGAGCCTACACAGGTGGCACGAGCGCCTCGGTGTGGTAGACCCCCCAGAGGAAAAGTCTCAGCCCCCAGGCAGGGAACAAATAATCTCTTTCCTTCCCACAATGCAGATTCACCACGAGAAGGTCCCAGCGGGACACCTAAGCCAACCTACAGCAGTTTTGGGAGAAGGATTAAGCCCAGACAGCACAAGGACTGATACCAATCACCCCGCAATTATCCACTAATTGTGCTACAACAGTTTAAGGCTACTTATGATTTCACTATGCTGTTATGTTTACCACTGAACTTTCTTAGGAGCATAGCTGCTAGAAAATTTCTCCGGTAGCAACAATTGTAACACGTAGTATTTCATAGTCGTTATCTTGGACTGTAATTCTTTCTATGTCCTTTCCTAGTGTTTGGGGGGCCTGTGGTATATATGACTCTTATATCCCATATCTACATATGTTAGAACAAGTGGAAATGTTTTGTGACAGCATATGTAAAGAGCTTCACACCTAGTAAGGACAGAGCATCCCCCGCGCCGGGGTAAAGACAATGGACCTCCCAAGACGCGGCAGTGGAGACGGACTCGACACCTTTACCCCCTAAAGCGAGAGGGGGAGTTCCCATCACCTCCCAAGACAGGGAGAGGGGATGGCAGGACAATGGGGATTAAGATAACGGGGAGATGTTACCTTTTTCAATGAGTGGCTCTGACGTCAGCTGTTTCAATGAGTGGTGCTATGCGTGCTTGTATTTAACCAGCGAGCGAAGCAGAGTTCTGTCTCTTGCCTTCTGCCAAGCTCTACACCTGATGAGATTTGATAGCGGAGCTGTTCATTAAAAACCCTGTTTTTAATACAAAACCGCCTCGTTATTTCAGCTCCACTACAACACTAACAAAACAGTATGTACAAGCCTATCCATACACACAACTATCTAGAGGGGACAGGTAGACTACTGACCCCCCCCCCCCACATGGCTTAGACGGGTTATTCTGCCGTCTTTGATTCCATAAAGTTCATAAACAAAAACTAGCCGTGTTCCTACAAAACTAAATCCCATAATACAACTAATTATATACAAACAGAACTAGAAATAAAAACAGTCAATATGTACACTCTCTATCCGTTTCCAGCCCCCACTCCAACACACCCACCCCAAAACTCGGCCAATTCACAACAAACAATATAATACAAACAGTGTCGAGGATTTTTTTTTTTTTTTTTTTTTAACACACCGGGCAAAATGCAACTGGTACATATTATCTATGTGACTCTAGGGTAAAATGGCATTTAACAACAACAAAACACCATGCCAATAGCCCCCCCCCCCCCTTAAAGTCACCTCACAGTCCCTCTTGGAGATCCACCCTAGGATTTCCATCTGGCGGATCCCTCCCAGAATGCCTTTGCCTCTTCCTCTCTGGGGGCGAGTCGCGCTGGCGCCTCCTCTCATCCACACACCGCAGCTCGTTAGGGTGTCTCACGATTCATCAGACAGCCCCAAGTAGCCGTCCTCCCGGGCAGCCAACACCCGCAGCTGCCCCGGTCATCCCGCCATCTTCTCTTCTTGTACATGCCCCTCACCCAAGCTTCCACCCTGTCCGGACCTCTTCACCGATGCGCAGAGGAGCTCGATTGGGCTTCTGATGACCATCACATTGTAACCAGGCTCTCACCCTGGGTCGAACCTCATCACTGACCTGATTCAGAGTCTTCCCGGGACTCCAGTGTTGTAGCTTGGTGCGTCTTGGAACCGCGCTCGTCGGTCTCGTCTTGCTCTCTTTCATTTCCAGCGCTGGCACAGCCACTGTAGCTCCCTGCTTCCCGGTAGCACTTGGCCGAATTCCGGAATCAGAAGATGCCTGCGGCTTGGCTCCATCCGCCACTGCGGGTGTTTCCCTGTGCCGTCCAGTTCCCACATCCAGGGAAACTTGAACACTGGCATCGGAACCCTCCTGCGATGGTGCTTCACGGTGCGTGTCCTGCACACCTCCCATCACACCAGGCCAATTACTGTCCCAAACCGTGTCGTCCTCCACACGTGGAGCAGGTCGGTCCCATAATCCACAGCCCGACCACTCTTCTCCAACACCGCTGGCTACTGTGAACCCCAGGCCATGAAACATGTTGCATCCCATGATGTTTGAGCCACCAGCTGACACCACAAAATGGACACTCGCCATCATCGCCGACCTGTGCCTCGCCGTCAGTCTCAATGAACTCACGATGTTCAACTTATTCCCACCATAGCCAAAGCAGGTTGCCAACAGTTCACTCACGCAGTAGTGCAGGAACAGACTCTTCACAGTGGGCCAGTTCAACAGCGAAAATGCAGATCCCGTGTCTACCAACAATGGCACTTCTACACCGTCCAGCAAAAGGTTGCAGTAAATCCGCCCATCTGTGCTTGGAGAGACGGTATGAACAAGAAGTCTCTGCAGAGGAGCCTGCTTCCTGTCTTCCGTCCCCTCGCTCAAGATTTTTGCAGGCCCTGGTAAAATGGTGTAGTGGACCACACTTGCCACAGTGCTTGCCCCTCGCCGGACACTCTCCTGCCTTATATCGGTGCCTCGTGGACCCACAGCCATAACATCTTGGTGAACCTGGGGCAGACCTAATCTTCGAAGAGGCGGCGTATTCTTCTTCACTCACGCCATCCTTGCTGTCCGGGTCCACAGCCAGCGCCTTCCATCGTGGTTCTTCACCTCGCAGCGTGCTTCTCTCACCGAGGTCTATAGATAGCCTCTCCACTGCCTCAAACTGCTGTGCTATCGCAATAGCCGTGGCTAGCGTCAGTTCACTTGCGAATGTCAGGAGTCTCGAATGTGCTGCTTAACAGAGAGTGTGCTCCGCCAGTTGGTCACAGACCATCTCCTCCTCAAGGGCTCCAGATTGGCACACTCCCACCAGCTGACGTAAATCTGCAACATAGCATTGCATTGTCTCTCCTGCCCGCTGGCAGAGCTGCCGAAACTGGATTTGCTTGACTATGACATTTTCCGGGGCACGAAAGTAACGCGCCATTAGCTCCACCATGTCCTTATAATTATCAGCCTCTCCTAGAGTGTCCAGGATTCTTTGACCCTCCATGCCAAGACTATGAACCAGGATTGCTCTCGCATGCAGTTTCTTGAGCTCACTGAGGTTAAGGGCCACGAGAAAATTCTGGAAAGCTGCGTACCACCTTGCCCAGGGGACCGGCGGCTTGCCCGGAACCTCCAAAAATGGCCAAAATTCAGAAACTTGCTCCATACCTTTTTACCTCGTTGTCAAATGTTATGTCCTTATCTTGGTATTCAAAGAGGAGGCTCAGGGTGCAGTTGAACGTCACTTTATTAATAACCAGAACCAAACTCACAGGTGCTCCGTACAGGTCAAGGGGTCGACAGCGAAGAGACCCTGTCTCTTCTGGCTGTGCCCTTTATACCCCGGGTGATGGCGGAAACGGAAAGGTGGGCTGTCACCCCCCACTACACCCAGGGTGTAGTGGGGGCCAGCGCCATCTTTGTACATCACACCAGGGAGCATTTACACTGTACAAGGGACCAGTGGGCCTCAGTGCTGTTCTCTGATGAAAGTTGATTCACGCTGAGCGGAAATGATGGCCGCCAATGATGTTGGAGACGTCAAGGAGAATGTTATGCATCAGTCACTGTTGTCACCAGACGAGCCTTTGGTAGTGGTGGTGTTACAGCTTTGGAAGGTGTGTCTAGTCAATACAGAACTGCCCTACACCTTGTGAATGGTACAATGACAAGCCGATACTACCTGAATAACATCATTAATCCAGTCATTGTGTCCCTGCATGAACAACACAGGCCTAATTTCATCTTCATGGATGACAATGCTTCAGCTCCACGAGGTCTGATCATTAGGAAACAGCTGCTGGAGGCTGGGGTACCTCAAATGGAGTGGCCTGCACTTTCTCCAGACCCGAATCCCATAGAAAACCTATGGGATCAGCGGAGTCACCGTGTAGAAGCTCGTAACCCTGCACCCCACAACCTCAGTGACCTGAGGGCTACTCTTCAAGAAGAGTGGAATGCCATGCCTCAGTAGACGACAAGTTGACTTGTGAACAGCATGAAATATCGTTGTCAAGTTGTAATTGATGTTCAAGGGCACATGACAAGTTATTGAGACATTGACATTTTTTGTTGTGGTATACCCACCACTGTTGTTGGCTTTTATTTCAATAAATTGTTTGAGATGAGGAAATCAACATTGTATGCTTCTACTTAAATGCTCTACTTTCATGATATAATATCACTGTAGCATGAACTTTTTACATTTTCCATAAATTTAACCCAAAAGCCAAATATCCTTATCTTTGTGTGAGTAGTATATATTAGTGGTATGAAAAATCAGTACAGTGACACTGAATTCCTTGTGGCAAACATTCTTTTCTATATCAGACAATTAAAATGGTCTAACATCTGAATATGATGCTATGTGTGCTTTATTCTGCCTATAAATTCTTGTTTTAACATATAGTATGTGGACTGCTTTTGTTAATTTACATTTCAGATTGTATAATATCGGGGAAAACATAGTCTAAGTTGTAAAACAAACAAAGCAAAAACTATGAAAATTTTATGTAAATATAAACAACATATGCTACACCATTTTTCATTGAGAACAACTAGTTCCTGCAACTGTTAATATGGCAATACTTGTATGTCATTCATGAATTGCCCATTTTAGCATCATCTATGTGTAACCATTTCAAAGTTAATTTTCAGGACTTATATCTCAAAATCGTGAATGGTAACCACCAAATTCATGATCAGCACACCCAAGTTGTGTTAAAACACCTCATTACTGTCTATTAACACAAAATGCCTCAACCTTCCTTAAAATGGTCCTTTTCTGATTTTTCTATCCTTGTCACCATGGGATGAGACGCCGGGTCGTCCGGCGCTCAGACCGTATCCCTCCTTACCTCTGTCTCTCATTTGTCAGCGTCTCAGCGGGCTCCCAGCTGTCAGTGTTACGGGACAGCTGGGGCCCAATTAATCCTCATCAGCTGAGGCGCTGCTAATGAAGATAAAAAGGAGCAGCTCCGATCATTCGGGGCTGCGACTTAAGCACTGTGAAGGCTGGAACCCCTTCGCCCGGTGCCAGCTTCCTACTCATCTTGCAGCATTACTCGTGAGTGTTACCCTGTATGAGTATTTGTGCTTCTTGGCCTACGAGGCCGTGTTCCTTATCCCCTGTCCCCTTTTATAATAAAACATCACAGCTCACTGGCTCGCCCTCGGCTCTCTCTGTGTGGCTCGCGAGGGCCACACGTAACAGTAAGTCGCAGCCAGACGAGTGGCCGGCGGCCGTGAGTTGTTAGTGGACTTGTACCTTCCAGTCCGGGTGTCAGCGCTTTTAGCATGCCGTCTCCCAGGAGTCACGTTCGACGCCAGGGCGAAGAGCTGATGTCCATCTTGGAGGGTGTCGACGGGACGCTCTTCACCGCTACCCTGTTCGATGCCTCCAACGCGAGACGCTGGCATCTGGACCGTGCTGAGAATCTCCTTGACAGTCACCTTCGCTATTCCTACCATCCTGAGGTCTGTGCCAGGAGGGACGCCATCGCTGCACAGCGAGAGGAGCTCCGCGGGTTGGAAGGAAATCCCGGCAGGAAGCCGAAGAGGAGGAGACGTCGCCCCTCGCTTCGGAATCCCGTTCCTGTCTCTACTCCAGCCCGGGAGTTCGCGCCACCCAGAGGGCTTCCCCCGTTCTGCACGACGTCACTCGGGATTTCCCCGAAGGATCTACAGCTGACAGCAGTTAAGGTCCGGGACTGAGTGGCTGCTGCGAGCTCCGCTGTGCACCCTTCTACCATCATCAGGCATGTGGCGGCGGCAGTGAGATTGGTGGAGAGGAGTCCAGGGCTACGAAACTACCCCGAGTTCAACGCCCTCCTCTCCTCGGTCTCTGCTCAGGAGCGGCGATTCCCGGGACTCTCCTTCGCTTCGCCCCCTGGGAATAGCCGTCATCACATCGCCAAATCGCCTCAGCACGAACCCCGTCCGGATCCAGTTCCGGGCTGTCGCAGGGCCTCTTCCTCCCACGCAGCTGTCACCTCTACGCCTCGTCAGAGAGGAGATTTCCCAGCCTCGTCTCCTGAGCCTCTCCCCCCCGCTGTCACGCCAGCGCATCCGGGCCAGCTCATCTCGGCTGTCACCCCCTCCTCCTCGATGCGCTCCCCGACTGCTGTGTGCACCTGGAATCCTGGCCTGGCGAGCCCTGTTCTGGAGACAACACAAGCGGTCCCAGACGTCCTCCCAGGGGGTCCTCCGTTACCACCCGGCGGGGGGAGGGAGAAGCAACGTCCACTGCAGCAGTCACCACCCAGCCTCCAGGAGACAGGCAAGTCCCAGTTTGTTCTCATCAACTTAGTGATTTGCTCTGTCATACTCCTGGAGGTGGAGTTCGGGGTCCGCAGCTCCCTGAACTCCCACCACCTGCTGTAACCTGTGTCTTTAATCCTGCACCCTCTGTGTCTCCCTCCGCTGAGTGGTCCCCGGCGCCGGGTCAACGTCGTGGGATGAGGAAGGGGCCTGCGGTTCCGGTCCCGCAGCTACGTTGTGGACGGAGGAGGAAGACTGACGGCTACGTGGAGTCCGCGCCGACAACCAACCGTCCCCGGGTCTCCACGGAGAAGCGGTTTGGTCCAGCGGGACGAGGTTCTCCTGCCATCACGTCGTGTGGACCATCGCCGTGGTTACCGGGGCAGGAGGAATCCCAAGCTGCGCTGACCATCATGCCGGCTGTGGGGCCTGACGCAGCTGAGTGGGAGCCTGACGACGACCTCCTGACAACGGATCCTGGATCTTCGCCGTCCTGGACGGCGTCAGAACCCGAGATCAGGCGAGTACTCTACTTTCTCTTTCTCCTTCATATCTTTGAGCACTTTAGCCTGTCTCTAGGGGAGATGAGCC
Organism: Pholidichthys leucotaenia; assembly: GCA_020510985.1. Taxonomy (NCBI): domain Eukaryota; kingdom Metazoa; phylum Chordata; class Actinopteri; order Cichliformes; family Pholidichthyidae; genus Pholidichthys; species Pholidichthys leucotaenia. The sequence goes on from CM035844.1 coordinate 51,154,107, forward strand.
GGGTGCAGCTGTCCGCTGCGTCCGAGCTCATCTCGCCGGGTTCTGTCGCTGCCGGTGATCCTGATCCCGGTTCTGTTTTCTCTCCTGAGCCTTCTTCCAGGGTCGCCGGCGAGGAGTTGCCATCTCTCATGGTGCTGGAAGGTCCAGGTTCGACGTCGGAGGTTGGTTCTGGTGCGGTGCAGACCCAGTCGGGGTCCGTCGTGGGTGCTGCTCCTGCGGTGTCCGACGTGGGTTTGCCCGAGACCCAATCGGGGTCTGACGTGGGTTCTGCACCAGTGTCGTCCAGGTCCGGTAAGGGGGTGGCTGTTTCCCTGCGGTCTAACGTTCATCCACCTCGTCATCAGCTCTCCCCCGAGCCTCTTCCACCGGGGTCCGCTTTGACCTCTCGCCCGTCCCAACGGCCCTGGTGGTTGAGCGATGCGGATCGGCCGCCGGAGGGCCTACCGTGCCCGTTCGGTTCGCTTGTGCGGCCGCCCGACCCGCAAGACTTTCGGTTCGGCGATCTGGTCCGACCCCCCGATGAATTGAGTTTGCTTCTGGGTGGCCTGGTACGGCCACCGGAGGACTTGTTTCTTGGGACCTGGGTCTGGGGTAGGCCGCCCGAACATTCCCTTTTCCCCAGTTCACCAGCTGGACAATGGGCGGGAAGACCACCGGAACAGTCCCGGCTTTATTGGACTCTGCCTGCCGTCTTCCTCGGGTGTCGCTTACCTTCAGTAAATATTAAGGTCAATCGGGTGCAGTTTTTTGTCCTCTAGGTGAATCTATGTATGTAGCACTTTGTGTTGTGTTTTTTATTAACCGTACTCAGCATTTTCTTTATTCTTGTCCTGTTTCTAGCCTCGTTTGTGCATTATGGAGTAATGTGTTTTGTTTCCTTTTCAACCGTGCTCTGTAATTGCCTCATTTGTTCCTGTCACTTTCATGGTGTTTTTTTTTTTTCTTCTCCCCTGCCCGATCTAGACATCATTTGGGTGCTGTTGAGTAGTGTGTTTTACCTGTAACCATGCTCAGTATTTTCCTCATTTGCGCCCTGGCCTAATTATTTCTTTTTTTTTTGTGATATGGAGTATTGTTTGGGGGTTTTTTTCTCTCTGCCCCGGTACTCTGTATTTGTTCATGGTCTATTTGTCTTTTTTTTTTTTTCCTCCCTCTGCTTCTCTCCCTCCGGTCCTGCCTCCCTTCCACCCACCCTTGGGGGGGGGGGGGGGGGGGCTCGGATGGTTCGGGTCGTTTGGAGCCCGACCGTGAGGGGGACGCTCTGTCACCATGGGATGAGACGCCGGGTCATCCGGCGCTCAGACCGTATCCCTCCTTACCTCTGTCTCTCATTTGTCAGCGTCTCAGCGGGCTCCCAGCTGTCAGTGTTACGGGACGGCTGGGGCCCAATTAATCCTCATCAGCTGAGGCGCTGCTAATGAAGATAAAAAGGAGCAGCTCCGATCATTCGGGGCTGCGACTTAAGCACTGTGAAGGCTGGAACCCCTTCGCCCGGTGCCAGCTCTCTACTCATCTTGCAGCATTACTCGTGAGTGTTACCCTGTATGAGTATTTGTGTCTTGGAACCCCTATGCCCGGTGCCAGCTCTCTACTCGTCTGGCTGCATAACTTGTGAGTGTCACCCTGTATGAGTATTTGTGCTTCTTGGCCTACGAGGCCGTGTTCCTTATCCCCTGTCCGCTTTTATAATAAAACATCATAACTCACTGGCTCGCCCTCGGCTCTCTCTGTGTGGCTCGCGAGGGCCACACGTAACAATCCTATCTATTTGCTTGTTAAACAAACACCAGGGATCTCTAATCAGGTCTTTAAGTCTTCAGCCCAAGGCATAAGGCCGTGAAGATTGTTTATAACAGATCAGGGACAGGTATGCTGCTCTAATCTAACAGTAATGAAATGCCTGGCTATGCTTTATAGTTCAGACTGTGAAAGAGATACAGACAACAGGAGAGAAATCCTATTTGTGAAATAAAATGGCAAAACAATATAATGGATATTTCACTGCCCTTTTAGCTGAGAATGCATTTTGCACTGATCTTTATGTGTGCATCTATTATGGATCTGCATTATATACTCAGGGCGCTTGGTCCTAAAACTTTCCCACAACTTTATCAATTAAAGCTATGCAATTTATTCTAAAGTTGCTTGTTTTGTGATGATGACAGTAAAATCTTTATCGGGAAATCAATTGTGTTTTAATTGAGAAGAAAATGATTTATGATTGTTAATTCTACACAGATACCATTTTTATAAGCGTTTTTTACATGTACCATAAAAATGGACATAATGTGTAATATTATGCTGCTTTATTATTATATTGTTAATATTAAGTATTTGTTAGAAATAGTTTGTAAATGAAAATTGTGTGGGCACAAGGGTGTATGTTAAATGTAACGTAGTTTTAGGTACTGGACAGTAAATTTCATTGCACATGTGTGTGGAGTGACAATAAAAATATTCTAAAACTGTACTTTTACTCAGATACTTTTGATTGTACTTTGACTTCTGATATCACTGATTTGACAAGTTAGTCAACTTGGGATTTTATTCAAATGAAATCAGTGTTGAAACCATTGTTTTTTCTATACAGGAAATGTTTAAATTATTACTGTTCATTCTTACTTATGGTTTGGATTTCTATTAAGAAGTTACATGTGGACAGTTTTCTTTAGACTGACAAATTTACGTAGGTCAAAACCTCCAAGTGGTATTTTTAAAAGTCCCATTCACTGAAAAATTATGTTTTTGTACATTTTAACCTTTTGAAATGTGTCTATCGGTTATGTGATTTTCAAAAAAATACGAAAACTCTCACTTTCCTTTAAAAAAGCTAACACACACATGCATGCATGCGCATACACACACACATGGGTGCATGTACACATGCATGCACACGCACACACACACACACACACTTTTTTCCTATAGCTCCCCACCATTTGCTACTGCATCCTCTGGCCATGGGGAACTCTTGGCTCCCAAGATTTGTGTCTGGGGCCCTGCAGTAGGTGCGGGTCTTTTGACCCCTTGCCTCAGCTATTTTTTTTTCTCATACACATGCACTCAAATGGGGTTGATGGGTAGTGTGCTACAGCCTGCATGGGATGCATCTATCTGGTTGGCATCTGGTTGCACATCTGCTGGCTCCCTTCGCTGTCCCAGCTCCGTCCCCACCCTCCCCCAATGTTTTTCCTACTTTCCCCCTCACGTGTGCTGGTGGTGGATGGGTGTTGTGCCGGGTTTGTTGTGGGGCAGCTGTGCCCATTGCAGCGAGGGGTTGGGCAGCGACTGGATGGTGTTCTGGTGGATCTGTCCTTCCCTGTGGGGGGACTCAGTGGCAGTGCCGCTTGGGGGCTCTCCTCTGGATCTTCCTTTCTGGGTGCATCCCGCTAGGGGTGACCCTGCTAGTGCTGGGCTGGCCGGGGATTTGGCTGTGGTAGTGCGGGGCCACCTTGTTGTTGGCTGGGGCTCCCTTGGCTGTACATCTCGTAGTGGTGGGTCGGGTGTTGCTCGTTCCTGGTGGGACCGGGTTTCTCCAGGTTGGGGCCCATGGGGTGGGGGCCATCCTCCCACGGTGGGGTGGTGGGGGCTCGTGGGCAATGGGCTTGGTTGTCAGTCAGGGTTTTTGCTTGGCCTCTGGGGCTGCCAATATGAGGCCATATCGCCTGCTTTGGCCCAAAGCAGGCGATATGGCCTCATACTGTTTAATTGTCAAACTGTTTAATTCAAACTGTTTAATTGTCTGTTATGTTATTTTTATAATTTGTCAATATTTGCTCATAGATACATGGAAAAATAAGGGCAGCTTGGAGTTTGTGGACATATGAAGAGAATTATTATTATTATGTACGTATGTATGAGTAGAGACTCAGTTACATCTGAGTATAAGTCTTTGTGTATGTATACTTGCTATTCTCTCTACACCCTCACTTGGTTTCTCACACATGCACGCACACACACACTTTGCTTGAATGCTGTTGCAACTGTCTTAACATTTTGTCCACTTAGCATTGTATATACTGTATGTTTCACTTGGCACAATTAACCGTTCTTTCCAAAAATGAAAATTATCACACTGGTGTGCACAATAAAGCTCCTTTGATGGAAATGATGAGTTGTATTCAGCGACGGTGGCCTCACGCCAAAAAAGGTGCTGTAATTACAAGCTGAACCATCACTTAAAAGAAAAAAAAGATAAGCCCAGCCTTGATACCTGCCCACTGCTCTATTATTCTCTATTATTGGCTAGCATAGCTGTCTGTCTGCAAACATAGATGGGGCAGCCAAGGTGTTATCTTCAGAGCTTGCTTGTCTTAGCAAGTGTTGTGGGTGACCCCCACAGCCTACGGACAAGCAGAGCGCTCAGCTGGAGCAATTAGCAGAACAGTGAGATGTATGGACTGATATCAATAGGCAGCCTCTCTTTGTCTAATCCCTGCGCCAGTAATCCTGCTATTGATATGTGTGACTCTAATGCAAATGTCCATGCCTTCCTGCAGTTACTGTGATGCTAATGTGCCATGCATGCATTGTCTAGCTGGGTATATAAGTCAACCATATCTTTTGCTCTTACTCTCTTTTTGACCACTTGCATTGCCTGTTTGCTGACTAGAGACAGAGGGCTCGCTCCAGCGCGCTCCCACAGCGCTGGAGTGACCCTTGTACTGGAGGATGAAATAAACACCCTTTTAAACTTCAGTCCGCCGTGTCCTGCCTGCACTTATTCCGTGCCTCCACACTCAGGGTACACTTATTTTCATCCGCCACATCTGGGTTTCCTTATCTTATCCGCCACAGTGTGGTTTATATTGCTATTTTCTTATTTTCTTTCCTAATAGACATCCCTGTTTCCACCTGGTTCACTAAATCAGTTGATAATATATCTTGCATCATTCTGGCTTATTTTGGTATATTTTTGCCATGATGCTACATCGATCTGTTAGAATTAGCTTGGTTGGGCGGTCGGCACCAGTCAGTCTAACAGAACAACGTCATGGACAGGCCGCCTGGCATTAGCTTAACTATTGATCTGGCTGGTTTAGACTGCCATTTTCTATCAATTCTATTCACCCCCACTGGAATATTTGTTCATCTACCAATTCTTGTCCTACAATAATACATTGTTCTTAGAAGTTAGAGCTTAGTACCGAGACCCAAGGTGGCTAGCTGAAGCTAGCAGTTTAGCCACTCATTCACAAAATGTTTCTGTGCTTGTTTGACTCCAGGGACCGGTCTTATCCTATTGGCCACTGAAACGACACACCCCTGTCCACCTATGATGCATTATTTTTTTTTCCACAATATTTTTATTGAACCTTTTTTTTTTACAAACATAACACAAACAATCAAACACTAACACTAAAGTAATAAAAAAAAAATACTAAAAAAACACCAACAAACACTAACAAGAGCAGGTCTTCAACAATGCTCCTCTGTTTAGTCTAGGCAATCCATTACATAAGTATACATATTATACATTCACCAGTTTGGAATTTACAAGGTCACATCATTCACCTTCTTCTTCAAAAGTTATGTTTAAATTCTTTACATACTCAATGAAAGGTCTCCATATATTCTAAAACACAATTTCCTTTGATTTCAGTATATATGTTATTCTTTCTAGTGGAAGGTTTATTAACATCTGTTTTAACCACTGAGTCACTACTGGTCTATGAGTCTTTTTCCATAATAGTGCAATACATTTTTTGGCGTTAAGCAAACTGAGGTCTATGAATGCTCTTTCACTTTTATTAAAATTATGCTTTTCTGGATACAGACCCAACAAAAACAATTTAGGATTCAATATGATTTGTTTTGAAATTATTTTTTCAATTGTTAACCTCACCTCTTCCCAAAACATTCTAATTTTCCTACATTCCCATACACAATGAAATAAGGTTCCTTTACTTTCCATACATTTTGTGCACGTATCTGGTATGTTTTTGTTATATCTATTTAATTCCACCGGTGTAACATACATCCGCATTAACCATTTAAAATGTATCAATTTAAGACGTACATTTATTGATTTGGTTTGAACTTCTGTACAAGCCAATTCCCATTGTTCCTCTGAAATTTCAATTTGCAGGTCTTCTTTCCAATAATTCAATCTTTTCTGTGAGTTTTCACTTGAAGATAGTGTCAATGAATTATAAAACTCTGAAATAATACCCTTTCTCTTACTATCTTTCGTCAAAATTTTTTCCAAGGATGAATAAATAGGTCGAGTGAGAGCATTGTTTTGATTTGATTGAATAAAGTTCCTAAGCTGAAGATATTTAAAAAAATGTGTTCTATTAAGATTAAATTTGATCCTCAGCTCTTCAAAAGACATTGTTATCTGAACATGACAGATATAAATCTTGAATCTTCTGAATCCCTTTTAAATTCCATACTTTAAATACAGCATCCGCTCTCCCTAGTTTAAAATATTGATTACCCCATATTGGGCTAAATTGTGACAGTAAATGTGGTTCTTTTAAATATTTTTTAGTTTCACACCATATTTTGATCATATGCTTTACAACTGGATTTTTAACTTGTTTCTGTAATTTTTTTGCTGAATCTGAGTATATGAATATGGGAAGAGGTAAAGGTAAATTGTATGATTCCATTTCAGTCCAGTGAGGGAGATCATTTGATGAAAAATAATATGTCATAGACCTCAGTTGTGCTGACCAGTAATACAACATAAAGTTTGGACATTTCAGACCTCCACGATCAAATGGTAAATATAGTAAGGACAGACGTAACCTAGCCTTCCTGTTGTTCCATATAAATTCCACTAACTTTTTTTTTAATTCTTGAGAATAGATCTGAAGGTGGTGGTAAAGGAATGTATTGAAATAAATAAAGTATTTTAGGTAAGATATTACTTTTAAGTATATTGATTCTCCCTATTATCGACATTGGTAGTGACATCCATCTCTGAATTAACTCATTAATGTCTGTCATTAAGGCTTCATAGTTGGCACTGGCGACTAATTCTAGCTTAGGCACAATTTGAATTCCTAAATATTTAAACTGATTTACAACATTGAATTGATTTACCTCAGGAGCTGGGTGATTTCTCTGGGTCTCATTTAGCATTAATATTGAAGATTTAGTTTTATTTATTTTATATCCTGATATTTCCCCAAAATTCTTTATTAAATTCAACAAGGTCGGAATTGATTTTTTAAGATTCGACATAAACAAAATTATGTCATCGGCATACAGGGAGATTTTATGTTCTGTTGGTCCAACTTTAATTCCATATATTTGTGGATGTAAACGTACTGCCATTGCTAAAGGTTCAATTGCCATAGTAAACAATAAAGATGAAAGTGGACAGCCTTGTCGACATCCTCTATTGATCTTTATTGATTTTGAGATATTGCTGTTTGTTAGGATTTCTGCTGTAGCATTATTATATATTATCTGAACCCATTTTATGAAATTATTTCCAAGTCCAAACCTTTGTAAGACTTCAAAAAGAAAGGGCCATTCGACCCTATCTGACATAATGCACGGCTCAGGAGACACACACGCAGGTTCAGAGTAGCTCAAATAGCTTTATTAACAACAAGTGTGTATGGATGTGTGTCTGCGAGATGTGGATGTATTGGTGGTGGCGTCTGCGTCGGGCACGGAGGCAGGAGACCGTACAGCCGGACAACCCTATGGGAGAAGCACAAGGAGAAGGGTGACGGGCACACACCAACACAGGAGATGATAAAATAGAGATGAGTTTACTTGGAGTTAGCAGGTGGCTGGCACAGCAAGGACGGAGTCCGGTAGACAGCGACCTGGAGAGCCCGGTGCAGCAGCGAGGGAGTGGAGACGGAGAGGAATGGTCCGCCGCCGGGAAATCCACCTGTGCACAGGGGAGCAGACTTGAAGGGGAAAAGGTAAGGGCTTCTTACCGATATAATTGCTGAAGAGGTAGAGGTTACTCACAGCAGTAGTGACGAGCGAAGTCTGACGGCTTCAGGCCGAAGCCCAGGGCGAGGTGGCTTAAATCCCTCGCCGCTGATGATGTGCAGGTGTGCGTGCAGCTGGCGCCGCTGATGAGCGGCGAGGCGTGACAGTACTCCCCCCTCTAGCAGCGCCTCCTGGCGATGGTTTCTCCAGGTGCGCTCGGTGGAACTCAGTAATGAGGGATGGGTCCAACACAAACGACGAGGGTACCCACTGCCGATGTTCAGGCCCATAACCCTCCCAATCCACCAAGTACTGCAACCCACGACCCCGGCGCCGGGAGTCCAGGATGGAGGAGACAGGCCAGGCCGGATGGCCATCAATCATCCGGGGCGCGGGTTGCACAGCAGGAGGAGGGCAAAGGGGGTCGGAGACTGCCAGCTTCACCTTGGATACGTGGAAGGTGGGATGGATGCGGAGGGAGGGGGGAATAGCTACACGCACAGCCACCGGGTTGATAATCCTGGTGATGGGGTATGGGCCCATAAAACGCTGTGCCAGCTTCCTCCTCTCGCCCTTTAAAATTACGTCCTGGGTTGACACATAGACATGCTGACCCACCTGGTACGCTGGGGCAGGTCTTCTGTGCCGGTCCGCCGTGGTTCTGTTGCGCTCCGCCGTGCGTAAAAGCGCACTGCGCGCTGACGCCCAGATGGAGCGGAACTGTCTGAGGTGCGCCCGAACTGAGGGGACCGTTACCTCACTCTCCTGGGCTGGAAAAAGAGGGGGGTCGTAACCCAGGGACGCCTTAAAGGGGGACATCCCTGTAGCAGAAGAGCGGGCGGTGTTGTGGGCGTACTCAACCCAGGCGAGATGGTTACTCCAGGACGTAGGTTTGGACGCAGTGACGCAGCGGAGCGCAGCCTCCAGCTCCTGGTTGGTCCGCTCGCACTGCCCGTTGGTTTGGGGGTGATGGCCGGAGGAGAGGCTCACCTTGGCTCCCAGGGCGTTGCAGAATGACCTCCAAACCTCAGAGGAAAACTGGGGCCCCCGGTCCGAGACCACGTCCACCGGAATCCCGTGCAGCCTGACCACGTGTTGGACTAGGAGGTTCGCCGTCTCCAGGGCGGATGGAAGACCCCGCACCGGGATGAAGTGTGCCGCCTTGGAGAAGCGGTCCACGATGGTCAGGACGGTGTCGAAGGTGTTTGAGACTGGGAGTCCGGTGACGAAATCCAAGGCGATATGCGACCAGGGCCTGCCAGGGACGGGCAGAGGCTGGAGCAAACCCGCTGGAGGGGCATTACCTGATTTGCTGGTGGCACATACTGGGCAGGCCCGGGCGTAGCGGGCAGCGTCCCTCCGCAGGCCCGGCCACCAGAAGGACCGTTGAAGGAGGTTGATCATCCGGGAGGAACCAGGGTGGCAGGTGAGCTTGGACGTATGCAACCAGTGGATGACCTCCCCCCGAACCGTGGATGGGACGAACAGCCTCCCCTCCGGTCCGCCGCCAGGGTCAGGTTCCACTTCCTGCGCCTTCCGGATCTTGCTTTCAATGTCCCAGGTGACGGCTCCCACAACGCACGACCTGGGTAGGATGGTGTGGACCGTGTCCTCAGACTCCTCAGGGGCAAATTGCCTAGAGAGGGCCTCGGGCAGGCCGTTCTTGGAGCCAGGCCTGAAGGTGATGTTAAAGTGGAACCTGGCAAAGAACAAGGACCAGCGCGCCTGGCGGGCGTTCAGACGCTTGGCAGATCTCAGGTACTCCAAGTTCTTGTGGTCCGTCAGGACCACGAACGGCAGGTCCGCCCCCTCTAGCCAGTGACGCCACTCCTGCAGCACGAGCTTGATGGCGAGGAGCTCTCTGTCCCCCACGTCGTAATTCCACTCCGACGGGGACAAGCGCCGAGAGAAGAAGGCGCAGGGCCGTTTGACTCCATCACCTGCCGACCGCTGGGATAGAACCGCCCCCACTCCTGTGTCCGAAGCGTCCACCTCCACAATGCACTGCAGCGCCGGGTTGACTTGGCTAAGGACCCGGGAGGAGGAGAACTCCGCCTTCAGCGCCTGAAAAGCAGCCGCGGCCTCTTCGGTCCACCGGAACGGGACCTTAGGAGACGTGAGACGGGTCAGCGGGCCGACGATGGTGCCAAAATTAGGGACGAAGCGGCGGTAGAAATTTGCAAACCCGATGAATTGTTGCACCTGTTTTCTCGATGCAGGTGTGGGCCATTCCACCACCGCCTTCACCTTCACTGGGTCCGGAAGCACCTGGTCGTGGGAGATGATGAACCCTAGGAAGGATGTTGTCTTAGCGTAGAATTCGCATTTTTCGGCCTTCACATACAACCGGTTCTCCAGCAGTCTTTGGAGGACCCGCCTCACATGGACCCGGTGCTCGTCCCTGGACTTGGAGAAGATGAGGATGTCATCCAGGTAGACGAACACAAAAAGGCCAATGAAATCCCGGAGGACGTCATTAATTAGGCGCTGAAAGACGGCTGGATCGTTGGTCAACCCGAACGGCATCACCAGGTACTCGAAGTGGCCGTTCAGGGTACGGAAGGCTGTCTTCCACTCATCTCCCTCCCGGATCCGGACGAGGTGGTATGCCAGCTTCACCAGCTTGGTGAACCAAGTCGCCCCCTGGAGGGAGTGGAAGGCGGTGTCCATGAGGGGCAGGGTGTAGCGATCCTTCTCCGTGATATCATTTAGGGCGCGATAGTCGATGCAAGGACGGAGGGAACCGTCCTTATTGCCCATGAAGAAGAATCCTGCCCCCAATGGTGATGACGAGGGACGGATAATTCCGGCACTCAGCGATTCCTTGAGATAGGCGTTCATGGTCTCTTTCTCCGGCGCCGACAGGCTGTAGAGTCGCCCAGAGGGTAAGGGTGCCCCCTGGCGGATGTTTATTGCACAGTCGTAGGGTCTGTGTGGAGGAAGAGACATCGCCCTGGACTTGCTGAATACCATACCCAGGTCGTGAAATTCCGATGGCACCAGGGAGAGGTCCGGGGGCGCAGCGTCCTTAGGTGTTGGGGGAGAGGACGGAGAGCAGGCAGCGGACTGTAAGCAGGTGCTCATACAGAATGTGCTCCATGCCGACACCCTGGCAGACTTCCAATCCAAGACGGGGTTGTGGAGGCGTAGCCAGGGGTATCCCAGGATGACGGGCGACACAGAGTTGGGGAGGACATAGAAGGTTATTTCCTCCCGGTGGTTCCCTGAGATGATAACGGGAACAGGGACGGTCTGAAGTGTTACTCTCCCCAGGGAGACACGGGAGAGGTTGACCAGGGAGAGAGGAGTTCTTAGTGCTTGGCAGCGGATGCCCAATCGGGTTGCCAGGCTTTGTGAAATAAAACTGCCCTCCGCACCCGAATCCACCAGTGCATGAGTGAGATGCGCAGTGGAGTTGTGACAAAATCGGACGGGCAGCTTCAATTGGGTGAGGGGACTTAACCGATTGATGTCCGCGAGGCCCCCTACAGTGACTCGCGGACCCCGCCGTTTGGCTTCTGTGGACAAAGCTCCACCGTGTGTTGGCTGTCTCCGCAATACATGCAGAGATTCAACTCACGGCGGCGTTGTCTCTCTGCAGGGGGGAGCTTTGTCCAGCCCGTCACCATCAGCTCTGACTCCTCGGGGCGCGATGGTGGCGGCGTCGCCAGGGGGCGAGCTTGGAACTGGCGCGACAAGGCTCCACGAGAGCGAGAAGAAGACGACTTCCGCCCCGAGGAGCGCTCATGCAGCCTGTTATCCAAACTGATAGCTAGGGACGTTAGCTCCGCTAGAGTCTCCGGGATGTCCCGCCCAGCCAGTTCATCCTTCAGATCATCATTGAGACTGCGGAGGAAAAGGCCGCAGAATGAACGTTCATCCCAGCCCAATTCCTCTGCCGCTACCCGGAAGTCGATCGCATAGTCCGCTGCCGACCGGCTTCCCTGCTGGAGACTGAGAAGCCGATCGACCTGGACTGTCTCGGTACGAGAATGATCAAAGACCTCCAGGAATTGTCTCACGAATTGGTCATAGGTGAGGGTGGCGTAACTGGGCCTCGCCATTACGGCGTAAGTCCAGGTTAGTGCTCGCCCCTCTAGGAGATTCCCAATGTAACCAATTCGGCTATGATCTGAAGGAAAGTCTCCGGGCACACGGTGAAACACGGACTCACACTGCATTATGAACCCCCGTGCTCCGCCGAGCTTACCGCTAAAGCGGGCGGGGGTCGGAATGGGCGTGAGCCGAGCCGGTGCTACCGGAGCCTGCTGGACAGCGGCTGGAGCAGCAGGAGCCGCGCCACCCCGACGAGCCGGGGGAACGGCTGTTGGGGGTCCAAGCGGTCCAACCGGTTAGTAATACTGATCAACTGGTTAAGAATCACCTGTTGATGGTAAGCTATTTGGTCCACTCGAGCCTCAAGAGTGGTAAGTCGGCGTGTGAGCCCGCCGTCTGCCGAGCCGCTCTGCTGAAGCCATCCATCCATCCATCCATCCATCTTCTACCGCTTTTCCGGAGGTCCGGGTCGCGGAGGCAGCAGTTCAAGCAGAGAAGCCCAGACTTCCCTCTCCCCAGCCACCTGCTCCAGCTCTTCAGAGGGGATACCAAGGCGTTCCCAGACTAGCTGGGAGACATAGTCTCTCCACCGAGTCCTGGGTCTGCCCCGGGGTCTCCTCCCAGTGGGACGTGCCTGAAACACCTCAAGTGGGAGACGTCCAGGAGGCATCCTAATCAGATGCCCATACCACCTCAACTGACTCCTTTCAATGTGGAGGAGCAGCGGTTCTACTCTGAGCCTCTCCCGGATGACTGAGCTCCTCACCCTATCTCTGAGGGTGAGTCCAGCAATCCTACGGAGAAAGCTCATTTCAGCCGCTTGTATCCGCGATCTCGTTCTTTCGGTCATTACCCAAAGCTCGTGACCATAGGTGAGAGTAGGAACGTAGATTGACTGGTAAATCGACAGCTTTGCCTTAGAACTAAGCTCCCTCTTCACCACAACAGACCGGTACAACGTCCGCATCACTGCAGATGCTGCTCCAATCCGTCTGTCGATCTCTCGCTCCATTTTCCCCTCACTCGTGAACAAGACCCCAAGATACTTAAACTCCTCCACTTGGGGCAGGAGCCTGTCCCCAACCCGGAGAGGACAATCCACCTTTTTCCGGCTGAGGACCATGGACTCGGACTTGGAGGTGCTGATTCTCATCCCAGCCGCTTCACACTCAGCGGCAAACCGTCCCAGCAAGAGCTGTAGGTCATTGCTGGATGAAGCCAACAGGACAACATCATCTGCAAACAACAGAGATGAGATCCTGTGGTCACCAAGCATGACACCCTCCATTCCCTGGCTGCGCCTAGAAATCCTGTCCATAAAAATTATGAACAGGACCGGTGACAAAGGGCAGCCCTGGCGGAGTCCAACTCTCACTGGGAATGACTCCGACCGAGTGTTGGCAATACGAACTAAACTCTCACAACGGTCGTACAGAGACCGAATAGCTCGTAACAACAAGCCCGATACCCCATACTCCCGAAGCACCCCCCACAAAAATCCACGAGGGACGCGGTCAAATGCCTTCTCCAAGTCCACAAAACACATGTAAACTGGTTGGGCAAACTCCCACGAACCCTCAAGAATTCTCGAGAGGGTAAAGAGCTGGTCCGATGTGCCACGGCCAGGACGAAAACCACATTGCTCCTCCTGAATCTGAGGTTCGACCAACGGCCGGACTCTCCTCTCCAGTACCTTGGCATAGACCTTCCCAGGGAGGCTGAGGAGTGTGATCCCTCTAAAGTTGGAGCACACCCTCCGGTCCCCTTTTTTGAAGAGAGGAACCACCACCCCGGTTTGCCATGCCAAAGGCACTGCCCCCGACCTCCACGCAATGTTGCAGAGGCGTGTCAACCATGACAACCCAACAACATCCAGGGCCTTGAGGTACTCGGGGCGAATCTCGTCCACCCCCGGGGCCCGGCCACCAAGGAGATTTTTAACCACCTTGGCGACCTCAGCCCCTGTGATAGGCGAGTCATCCCCCTTGTCCCCAAACCCTGCTTCCTCTGTGGAAGGCATATCAGTGGGATTGAGGAGATCCTCGAAGTATTCCTTCCACCGCCCGACGATATCCCCAGTTGAAGTCAACAGTGTCCCATCCGCACCATACACAGTGTGGACGGGGAGCTGCTTTCCCCTCCTGAGCTGCCGAACAGTTTGCCAGAATCTCTTTGAAGCCGACCGAAAGTCTTGTTCCATGGCCTCACCGAACTCCTCCCATACCCGGGTTTTTGCTTCAGCAACCACCCGAGCTGCACTCCGCTTGGCCTGCCGGTACACCTCAGCTGCTTCGGGAGTCCCACAAGCCAACCAAGCTTGATAGGACTCCTTCTTCAGCTTAATGGCCCCCCTCACCACTGGTGTCCACCACTTGGTTCGGGGGTTGCCACCACGAGATGCACCGACCACCTTGCGGCCGCAGCTCTGGGCCGCCGCTTCAACAACAGAGGTGGAGAACATGGCCCATTCAGACTCCATGTCTCCAGACTCCCTCGGAATGTGGTTGAAGTTCTTCCGGAGGTGGGAGTTGAAGACCTCCCGGACAGGGGCCTCAGCCAGACGCTCCCAGCACACCCTCACTATACGTTTGGGTCTACCAGGTCTGAATGGCTTCCTCCCCTGCCATCGGATCCAACTCACCACCAGGTGGTGATCAGTTGACAGCTCTGCACCTCTCTTTACTCGGGTGTCCAAGACATACGGTCGCAGGTCTGATGATACGATAACAAAATCGATCATCGACCTGCGGCCTAGGGTGTCCTGGTGCCAGGTGCACATATGGACACCCTTATGCTTGAACATGGTGTTCGTTATGGACAGACTGTGGTTAGCACAGAAGTCCAATAACTGAACACCACTCGGGTTCAGATCGGGCAGGCCGTTCCTCCCAATCACCCCCCTCCAGGTTTCACTGTCGTTGCCCACGTGCGCATTGAAGTCCCCCAGTAGGACAATGGAGTCTCCAGGAGGAGCACCCTCCAGCACCCCAGTCACAGACTCCAAAAAGGGTGGGTACTCTGAAACATCATTTGGTGCATAGGCACAAATGATGGTCAGGACCCGTTTCCCAACCCGAAGGCGCAGGGAAGCAACCCTTTCGTCCACCGGGGAAAACTCCAATATAGAGGCAGCAAGGTGGGGCGATACAAGAATACCTACCCCTGCTCGTCGCCTCTCGCCCGGGGCAACTCCAGAAAAGGCCAAGCTCCAGCCCCTCTCCAGGAGACTGGTTCCGGAACCGGAGCTGTGTGTTGAGGTGAGGCCGACTATATCTAGCCGGTATCGCTCAATCTCGTACACCAGCTCAGGCTCCTTCCCCACCAGAGAGGTGACATTCCACGTACCAAAAGCCAGTTTAGAAAGCTTGGGATCAGTCCGCCAAGGTCTCCGCCTTTGACTGCCACCTAATCCACATAGCACCGGACTTCCATGATCCCTCCTGCAGGTGGTGAACCTACTGGAGGGCGGACCCATGTAACTCCTTCGGGCTGAGCCCGGCCGGGTCCCATGGGTGGAAACCCGGCCACCAGACGCTAGCCTTCGAGCCCCTCCCCCAGGCCTGGCTCCAGGGTGGGGCCCCGGTAACCCCATACCGGGCGGGGTACACTGAATCCTTGATATACAATTTATCATGAGAGTCTGTTGGATCGTTCTTAGTCTGGCCCTTCACCCAGGACCAGTTTGTCTTGGGAGACCCTATCAGAGGCAAATTGCCCCGGACAACATAGCTCCTGGGATCACTGGGGCACGCAAACCCCCCCACCACGATAAGGTGACGATCCATGAGGGGTCTGCTGAAGCCGTACTGACATAATGCACGGCTCAGGAGACACACACGCAGGTTCAGAGTAGCTCAAATAGCTTTATTAACAACAAGTGTGTATGGATGTGTGTCAGCGAGATGTGGATGTATTGGTGGTGGCGTCTGCGTCGGGCACGGAGGCAGGAGACCGTACAGCCGGACAACCCTATGGGAGAAGCACAAGGAGAAGGGTGACGGGCACACACCAACACAGGAGATGATAAAATAGAGATGAGCTTACTTGGAGTTAGCAAGTGGCTGGCACAGCAAGGACGGAGTCCGGTAGACAGCGACCTGGAGAGCCTGGTGCAGCAGCGAGGGAGTGGAGACGGAGAGGAATGGTCCGCCGCCGGGAAATCCACCTGTGCACAGGGGAGCAGACTTGAAGGGGAAAAGGTAAGGGCTTCTTACTGATATAATTGCTGAAGAGGTAGAGGTTACTCACAGCAGTAGTGACGAGCGAAGTCTGACGGCTTCAGGCCGAAACCCAGGGCGAGGCGGCTTAAATCCCTCGCCGCTGATGATGTGCAGGTGTGCGTGCAGCTGGCGCCGCTGATGAGCGGCGAGGCGTGACACTATCAAAGGCCTTTTCGGCGTCCAATGATAGGAGAGCTGTATCCGGTGCTTCTTTATTAGAATAAATAATATTAAATAGTCTTCTTACATTATGGAAGCCTTGTCTTCCCTTTATAAAGCCATTCTGATCTCGGTTAATAATATTTGGTAATATTTCTTGTATTCGTCTTGCTAAAATTTTACAGATTATCTTAAGGTCAGCATTTAATAGACTTATTGGTCTCATATTTTCCCATTTATTAGAGGGTTTACCTGGTTTTGGCAACAGTATAATTAAGGCATTATTCATGTATGGTGGTAAATTACTATTTTGAAATGCTTCTAAAACCATTTCCAAAAAAGGTTTTATTAATTTATTCTTAAATTTTTTATAAAGGTCAACTGGAAGACCATCTGGTCCTGCACTTTTTCCTGATTTCATATTATCAATGGCTAGCCCAACTTCTTCTTGACTAATTTTAGACTCCAGTATCTCCCTGTTTTCATTTGGAATACACGGTATAGATAGTCCATCCAAAAACCCATTTAGTTTTGTTAAGTCAGTTTCATTTTTTGTATCATATAATTTTTCATAGTAATCTCTAAAGGCTCTATTAATTTCTAAAGGATCTACAACTACCTGTCCGTTACTTATAATACTGGTAATTGGTGTTTTAAATTCTAATTGTTTAATCTGCCATGCCAATAATTTTCCTGATTTTTCACCTTGTTCATAAAAAGATTGCTTCAATCTTAGAAGACTCGAGGCAGCTCTATTCGCTGATTTTTTGTCATATTCAGCTCTCAGAATCAGTAATTCGTTCTCTAACTTTGGGTCACTTCCTGCATACACTTTTTCTTGAAGAATTTTTAGCTTATGTTCCAATTGGACTCTCTCCTCTCGAGTCTTCTTAGATTTTGAACCTGTATAACTAATAATATGTCCCCTAATAAAAGCTCTGAAAGCCTCCCACTTTATACATGCTGATGTTTGTGTAGTATTGATATCAAAGAACTCATCTATCTGTTTTTCTATGTACTTAACAAATTCCTCATCCTGAAGCCATTTATGCTGAAATTGCCACCTACCTGGTTCCTTTGTCAATTTCTTATCTACATATATGAGACAACAGGGTGCATGATCAGAGATCACAATATTATCATAAAAGCAGTTTTGAATCTTGGACCTTAATTCTGTGGAGATCAAAAAATAATCAATACATGAGAATGTCTTGTAGGTATTAGAATAACAAGAGTAGGCTTTAACTTGTGGTTTCATTTCTCTCCATATATCTAGCAATCTCAATTCTTTCATAAAATGCTTAATGATCATCCTGCATCCATTGTGCGGACAGTCCAGTCCTGTTGATCTATCTATACCGGGGTTCAATGTACAATTAAAATCCCCTGCTATTATATGTTGCCCTGTAAGTGATGATAAGATAAGAAATAAATTAGCAAAGAACTTTTGATCATCTATATTGGGACCGTAAAAGTTCACCAGATTTATATTTTGTAATAGCAAAGATCCTTGAATAATTAAATATCTTCCAAATTTGCCTCCAATTACATTTTTCACTTGAAATGGGACTGATTTATGTATGAGAGTCATAACTCCCCTGGCTCAGGATGAAAATGATGAAGTGAAAACACTTCCTTGCCATCTACTCCTAATTCTTTTTACATCCTTCTCTATTAGATGAGTTTCTTGTAAAAACACAATTTTTGAACCTATGTCTTTTATTTTATTCATAACTTGTTTAAGTTTTTTTAAATTTTGTAGACCTCTGCAATTCCATGAAGTTAAATTAAGATTAACGCTTTGGTCTATGATCAATAGGGAGTTTGGGATTACCTCGCAATATAAACATGCTCATACAGAGAAGCAAAAACATGAGTGGTTGAGCATTCATCCTACAAACTACACACAAACAAATTCCCCCTTCCCACATTCGTGGTGATCCCCCCAAAATAAAAAAAAAAATTCCGTCTCCCGATATAGCCATCGACCGCTCCACACCCACGAGGATCAGCCAAAGCCACTCCTTCTTCATCCTCCCAATCACCCTAACTCTACTGCTTTAAATTACATAACATTAACTCTCTTCTGTAGTTTTCCAACTTAACTCCAAAATTTTATAGCAACTTTGTACATCATAGGGTTTTTGTTTTTTTTAATATGTAATACAATCTATATTTTGTAAACTTGCTATATGCTTCAAATCAGTTAGATGCCTGTGCAAATGCTTAAATATTCTACCTTATATTTTATTCATGCTTAGCTCCCACCAGTCTCTTCTTGGATCTTCTTGATGAACTTCTGTGCCTCCTCAGGGGTCTTGAAGATGTGTGTTCTGCCCTTATACGTGACCAGCAGTCTTGCAGGGTGAATTACTCCATGATGAATCACAAGGTTGCGCAGCTCTTTACGGACGGGGTCAAACTGCTTCCTCAACCGTTGAATTCCTGTGGCCAAATCTGGATAGAACCGCACCTGTTCATCCTGGTATTTAATTTCTCTTTTGGCTCGCGCCGCATCGGAGATCGTCATCCTGTCTCTGTAGCTGAGGAACTTCATAATTAGCGTCCTTGGTGGTCCCTTATTACCTCTCAGTGGGCCAATTCGGTGGGCGCTTTCTAAAACGACTGATGATTGCAGCTCCGTGTTGTTCAGCGCTTCTGGAATCCACTTTTCCAAAAAGGAACACGGGTCCCGACCCTCGGTTCCCTCTGGTAGACCCACCAGCCTCAGGTTGTTCCGTCTCGACCGGGACTCCAAGTCCAGGACATTATCTTCCAGACATTTATTTTTTTTTCCAAAGTGCGCACCTTTAATTGAAGGCCGGCGACGTCATCTTCAGCACTGGAAACTCGAAGCTCCACCTGTGCCACTCGTTCCACACAGTCACCCAATTCCTTTCTCATTCCTTCCAACGCTGCCATAATCCCATCAAATTTAGCGGAAAAGTCTGCTCTCATTGAACTAATGGCAGCGAGCACCGCACCTGTGCCGTCGCCCGCAGTCACCGCACCGCTGCTAGCTTCCTCCGCCATATCTGGAGCTTTATCTGCTGCGTCACGGACGTGAAAGTCCGTTAATTTGGACTCTTTCGGCAGTTCAGTTTTTCCTCCACCTGATTTCCCAGCCTTAGGCTTCACCGGCATATCCTCGCCCAAACGCTGGGATAGGTTCTGTTCCAAATGAGGGAGTTATTTGCCGACTTTTTTTCTCTAGGAGCAGAGCAGAGTGATACGTGTCCTCCTACGTAGCCGCCATAACCGGAAGTCATGATGCATTATTTTAATCATTCTTTGCAACAAATTTATGTTAGCTGGCTCAAGCTCACTACATGAACTAGGAGCTAGCCAGCTAAGATTAGCAATAGTGACATAAGAGGGAGAGTGGAGTTTAATGCAATCTTAGGAATTTAAAGAGACATGCACTAGAACATGCCATTCAAAGAAAGGCTGCAAAAGATAATTCACAATGATGCTGCAATAATTAAATAATTAAAGTCAGTTTGTCCAAAAAAATGTCACAAAGATTTCATTAAGGCCTGTGGGAGCTGTCAACATCTGGCAAAAGTGCAGTGAATGGGACCTTTGTGTTTATGTGGAAAAAGTCTCAAATTTATTATAAAAAGTTTCCAATTTATAAGAAATAAGAACTAATATAAAGTAAAATCACTAATCCCCAAGAAAAGGTGCAAATTTATGAAAAAAAAGGAAATGTATGAGAAAAAAAATCAGAATTTTATACCTCTTACTTTCTTGTACTTGAGTAATTAATATCGTAAGGTATCGCTACTTTTACTTGAGAAGAGTTTCTGGTTACTCTACCCACCTCTGCTCATGGGTTGTCAAAAATACTGTGTACTTTCAGCCTGGTGTTTGATAAACATGCATTCATAACCTGGCCCATCTTATGGCCAAAACCAAGTCCACGAGGGCCAGGATGTCTGGGCATCAGCTTCAGGTTTCTGAGCTCTAGCTACCTCGTCATGGCCCAACGCATATGGAACAAGTGAAATGCTCCTGTGGGAATGTGAGCAGTAAGGCAGCGCCATCAATCAAACTAAGAACAGGAAAGCAGCCAGTGGTCTGATTCAGGCAATGGGCGCCTCAATATATAGATTTCTTTGAAAAAAATAAACTCTTACTCTTCATGTTTCTTTATGCTCATTCACATCACATTCACTAGGGCTTGGCATTAGCACCGGCCTAATTCATTACACTTTTTCCACAAGCAAGACACAAACTTAAGAAAAAAAGACATGTTTCCTAATTTTATGATCAAAAAATATGCAATTTCACAGCATAATAGTCACAAATTTAATATATGGAAATCATAAATTCACAAGAAAAAGTTGCAAATATTTGAGAAGGAAAACCTCACAAATATTGAGGAAAAACAGCAAATACAGAAATAAAAACGCTGGCGGCTGCCAGTGGTACCCCTCAGCCTCATTGTTGTTGAGATGTGGTTTATGTCATTTTCACCTTGACCATTGACCGTGCAATCTCAAAAGCATAGTGATAGTTCAAGGTCACAGGGTGAACCTGTGTATAAAGTTTAGTGACCCTACCTTTACTCATTCTACAGTAATAGTGCATCGGGGCTGTTAACCTTAATATTTGACCTTTTGACCCCAAACCCGAAGTCAGATTTTAGAGTCTCAGGGTGAACCTGTGTACAAAGTTCGGTGACCCTTGGTTTCATTGCTGTTGAGATATAGTTTATATTTCATTTTGACCTTGACCTTGACCTTTGACCTTTTGACCCCAAACCATGACTTGTAGGTCAGGGTCCCAACCATAGGCAGAGGTCAGGGTGACAGGGTGAACCTGTGTAAAAAAGTTTGGTGACCCTAGCTTTACTCATTCTATAGCAATAGGACATAGGGGAAGCTAGGGGAAGCTAACCATGACCTTTGACCTTTTAATCACAAACCCATACTCAGGAGGTGCGTTCTGATCGCCAAATAGCGTACTCCGAAGTGGACTGCACAGGGCATTCCTGCCATATTAAGTAAGATTCCAAACCAAAGGGAGCGACTGGTGTTTAGTTCAAAGGGAACTGAGAACTGAGCAGGGAAGAGAACAACCGTACATCACTTCACTGGAAGTTGACAAGAAGATTACCCATACGCCATTACACCTCAAATATGGGTAAACTATTGTTTTATTTTATTTTTTTTATTTTGAATATGCAAAAAAATACTATTAATAATATACAACATAATCATACAAAGAATACAGACTGTAAAATACCATGAGAACTGGGAACAAAAATAATTATAATTTGACTTGATTTACATATCCGAAAAGGAGTAGGAAGAAGTAAAAAACTTCTTAATGTTCCTAATGTTATTAACAAACTAAACTGATGTTGGTTATTGTTTAGGTCAACTGATAGTAATAAAAATATATTTGTATTAATATTTTATTTAAGAAATATAAATTATCCACCATAGTATCAGTATGTGTCCAAAGTTACCATGGTAATGCACGGAGGAGGGGGCAGTGGTTGCAGGGTGTTGGAGAAAGTTTGTGAAATGGAGGAAGTTTGTGAAGGGCAGTTAAGTGATATTCCCTGAGAACGGAGCAGGGAATACAGTTGAAGTACACTGTGGATTGGAACGTAGCTCGGTTGTCAGGGTGAAAGTGTGTACAAAGTTTGGTGACCATAGGTGTCACTGTTGTTAAGATATAGTTTATAAGGCATTTTGACCTTGACATTTGATCTTTTGTCCCCAAACCCATAGTTGTAGGTTGGGTCCCAAGGTGAACTGTGAACCAAGTTTGGAGATCCTAGCTTTCTTTGTTGTTGAGATATAGTTTAAATGGCAATTTGACCTTGACCTTTGAGCTTGCAATCCCAAAACCATAGTCAGAGATTAACAGTGACAGGGAGAACCTGTTTACAAAGTTTGGTAACCCTAGCTGTAGTCGTTCTATAGCTTTTGACCCCAAACCTATAGTCAGAAGTCAGGGTGTCAGGGTGAACATGTGTACCGTTTGGTAACCCTAGCTTTAGTTGTTGTATAGTAATAGTGCAAAGGTAATGTTAACAGTGACCTTTGACCTTTTGACCCCAAACCCATAGTTGGAGAGCAGGGTCTAAGCCATCCAAGACTTATCTGAGACATGATGATATTGATTTGAAAAGGCTACATCATTCCTTTGTGTAGTTATCATATTACAAGATTTAGGGAAAACTGACCTCATACTATTTCTGGTTGCAACACCGTTTCCTACCTGTGCGGCATTGGGAAAGAAACAGTGCTGAAAACACTAAAGGTGCATTCAGACCAAACGTGAAAGCACGACACGAATACATGTAAAGTTAATGTAAACATGTGGAAAATATGCAAATTTGGGCATTCAAGGGATTTGGTGGTGCTAGCTAGTAATCGAGTCTTGAGATTCTGCCAAAACTGGAGTTAAAGTATCAAAACTGGAGAGTAAACTAGTTTAAAAATGAGACTGCCACTGACCTGCAGACCGATGTCCCGGGAGCTCTGCAGCTGAATTTTCTACTCATTTTTTATTTTTTATGGGTTAATTCATCAAACTGTGTATCAATGATTGCCTTTATTTGATATCACATCCAACCAGAATCACTGTTCATTAAAGGCTCAGAAATAGTCAGTAATGGCTTTACATGGCAGCCATCTTGGATTTTTTTCTCGTTTTATTGCTAGTACATTTTCACTGCTTAAGTCATCATTCTGTGGTTTCCAATGGATTCTTTGCCCTTGAAAATGATTGACTTGTGACCAAATACAAGTCTTGTGGTGACCCAGCACAATGCAGATTGACTCTTATTCACGCTCCACAAGGGTGGAGGAAACGAAAGACAATTAGCATACAGAGGACAATGCACAGACGGACAAAGAGCCAACCAATGTCATGCTAATCATGTGTATTTACTGTGATGCTAATGTGCCATGCATTCTCTCTTCCTGTATCACTGATAAAAGAGCTTGTGTGACATGCACACATGGCACACACAGCACAATACAGCACACAGTGCTACAGTGTGTCTCATGATGTTGGAGGAAAATAAAATCCTGCCACCTTCCAGCTCGCTGCATCTCACGTGAACATATTTTTCCTCCACACTGGTGACCCTTGACGAAGAATGGAATACGAGGCGAACACCCCAGAGATGACCCCGACCGGGAAAGCCCAAGCACGCATCATGGTGCGCCCCTCGCCTGATCTTTTACCTCCACACTGGTGATCTGACGAGGGAAAATGACCGTCTCCTCCCTCTCACCGCGCTGTGGATCCCAGAGGACCAGAGAACGCCTGCAACCTCTTCATCCTCACTGGAGCGCGTTCCCCGTAGCGCACAGCGCTTGGACTAACAAGCACCATGAACCGCGACACAAGCGAAACGAAGGAAGCAGCCTGAACGGGGAAATCATCGATGCCGACTGCGTTGATTTCCACCAAGCTCCCTGACCCCGACTCACACGACAGCAGACTTCCCGCACACAGAAGCCCCACATGCACACCGCAGGATTACGAGTACAGCGCAACTGCCAGTTATGTGGTCACGGCGCCAAGCGCACACCACGCACAGAGATGAACCATCTCCACAGACTGATACATCGTCCTCCACCGCTGCACATGCCCGAGAAAAACGGACAATCGCCACCCTCGGAACCTTCAGGGCTGCTCATGCACCTGAAGCAGACGTCCAGCCCGCACACAGGACTTTGTATGGGTTTGTCAGCCACGGCGCACAACGGGAATTTAGCCGATTGCTTTCCCCCATGACTTTAGGGCTGCTTCCGCACCTAAAAGCCAAACCGCCAGCTTCCTCATACAGGTGCAGTTGTTTCACAGTCGCTACGCATCCTCGGGGAATTTGGCCGCTCACCTTCCCCACATCCTTGCTGGACCGAGCCGCAAGAGAAGTCAGAGACTTCATGTTTTTTTCACAGCCGCTGTGGATCTCCGCCAGGTTTACCGGGAAAGTCCCTCACCATCGCGGATCCACACGCAATTTTTGCGTGGCCCAGGCACCTTTGACGTCCCAGGCCGGCACTCACTTACTCCCTCCCCCCTCCCCCTGCTCCTCCACAGCGCTTTTCTCGGACCTCACTCCCTAAAGCCGGCCGATCGCTGTCTGGTTCCATTACGCACGACTGCACACCGACTGCGCCCACAATCCATGGCCGTTCAACGTGCTGGAACCCAGAGCGGAACACACTGTTTGTTTCCACCCCTCCCCCGTCCCCCCCACGGACTGACATGCCCTCCAACAGTTCTACCGGAGCTGGAGTCAAACGACGGGGGGCGGGGGGGAGTGTCATAGCCCCTTTTGAGCGTTCTGGGGGGAGCCATGTGGTGACCCAGTACAATGCAGATTTTTTTTTTTTATTACTTATTTTGTACCCGTAGGTAGATTTGTTTTGCAGTCCAGTGACAAGCCACCAGCTGCCGGTCGCTGCGTGCGCAAGCGCCCCGTATCCCTAGCCTGTATGCTTTTGACATGTGGGAGGAAACCGAAGAAATCCCGGAGTAAACCCATGCAACACGGGGAGAACATGCAAACTCCACACAGATCACTGTTGGCCGGGGGCAGGGATTGAACCAACGATCTCATGATCCCCGTGATCCCCCAGACGAGGGTAAACTGTGCTGCCGCAGTGCTAACCACTGCGCCACCGTGCAGCCCAGCAGACTGACTCTTATTCACGCTCAACAAGGGTGGAGGAAACAAAAGACAATTAGCATACAGAGGACAATGCACAGATGGACTAAGAACCAACCAATGTCATGTTAATCATGTGTATTTACTGTGATGCTAATGTGCCATGCATTCTCTCTTCCTGTATCACTGATAAAAGAGCTTGTGTGACATGCACGACATGCACACACAGCACAACACAGCGCTACAGTGTGTCTCATGATGTTGGAGGAAAATAAAATCCTGCCACATTCCAACTCGCCGCATCTCGCCTAAATTTATTTTTCCTCCACAGTCTCTATATTCATTATTATTCGAGTTAGGGCCAATTAAAACTTTGGACGGCAGCCGTTCTGAACTTTGCCTTTAAAAAAGTACGCAAAGGTGTCATCCCTCAGTTTTGTGATCAGTACATGTCAAATTGATGGAACATGCAAAATAACATCCTATATACTCCAAAACACACATAGGTGTGGCTGCTAGCAAACTATTAGCTCTAGTTTTATTCTACAGAAACTTCCTCTTGTCATAATGTGGACATTTTGTCCATGCTTTCTGTTATTTTTTGAACTATTAGCACGAGTCTGTTTTCATTAGTAGATTGTGTATCTTTAGTTTCTTATTTCAGCTATTGTTTTCTAGTCTCTACCACCATCCATTCCTCCAGCCACTCACGTGTGTTTTCATTTGACCCTAATTAGTTACCCAGCTGTCCTGTGTTAGTTAATTTCTGTGTCCCTATATACAGTGCATCCGGAAAGTATTCACAGCACTTCACTTTTTCCACATTTTGTTATGTTACAGCCTTATTCCAAAATGGATTAAATTCATTTTTCTTCCTCAAAATTCTACATACAATACCCCATAATGACAACATGAAAAGGTTTTTTTTTAGATTTTTGCAAATTTATTAAAAATAAAAAAACTAAGAAATCACATGTACATAAGTATTCACAGCCTTTGCTCAATACTTCATTGATGCACCTTTGGCAGCAATTACAGTCTCAAGTCTTTTTGAATATGATGCCATGAGCTTGGCACACCTATCTTTGGGCAGTTTTGTCTATTCCTCTTTGCAGCACCTCTCAAGCTCCATCAGGTTGGATGGGAAGCGTCAGTGCACAGCCATTTTCAGGTCGGATTCAGGTCTGGGTTCTGGCTGGGCCACTCAAGAACATTTCCAGCGTTGTCCTGAAGCCACTCCTTTGATATCTTGGCTGTGTGCTTAGGGTCGTTGTCCTGCTGAATGATGAACCGTCACCCCAGTCTGAGGTCAAGAGGGCTCTGGAGCAGGTTTTCATCCAGGATGTCTCTGTACATTGCTGCATTCATCTTTCCCTCTATCCTGACTAGTCTCCTGGTTCCTGCTGCTGAAAAACATCCCCACAGCATGATCCTGTCACCACCATGCTTCACTGTAGGGATGGTATTGGCCTGGTGATGAGCGGTGCCTGGTTTCCTCCAGACATGATGCCTGGCATTCACGCCAAATAGTTCAATCTTTGTCTCATCAGACCAGAGAATTTTGTTTCTCATGGTCTGAGAGTCTTCCAGGTGCCTTTTGGCAAACTCCAGGCGGGTTGCCATGTGCCTTTTATTAAGGAGTGGCTTCCATCTGGCCACTCTACCATAAAGGCCTGATTGGTGGATTGCTGCAGAGATGATTGTCCTTCTGGAAGGTTCTCCTCTCTCCACAGAGGATTACTGGAGCTCTGACAGAGTGACCTTCGGGTTCTTGGTCACCTCCCTGACTAAGGCCCTTCTCCCCCAATCGCTAAGTTTATACTGCCGGTCAGCTCTAGGAAGAGTCCTGGTTGTTCTGAAATTCTTCCATTTATGGATGATGGAGGCCACTGTGCTCATTGGGATCTTCAAAGCAGCAATTTTTCTGTGCTCTTCCCCAGATTTGTGCCTTGAAACAATCCTGTCTCGGAGGTCGACAGACAATTCCTCTGACTTCATGCTGGGTTTGTGCTCTGACATGCACTGTCCACTGTGGGACCTTACATAGACAGGTGTGTGCCTTTCCAAATTATGTCCAATCAACTGAATTTACCACAGGTGGACTCCAGTTAAGCTGTCGAAACATCTCAAGGATGATCAGTGGAAACAGGATGCACCTGAGCTTGATTTTGAGCTTCAAGGCAAAGGCTGTGAATACTTATGTACAGGTGATTTCTTAGTTTTTTATTACTAATAAATTTGCAAAAATCTCAATAAAACTTTTCTCATGTTGTCATTATGGGGTATTGTGTGTAGAATTTTGAGGGGAAAAAATGAATTTAATCCATTTTGGAATAAGGCTGTAACATAACAAAATGTGGAAAAAGTGAAGCACTGAATACTTTCCGGATGCACTGTATACCCACTGTTTTCCTTTCTCCCTGTGGCATCATTGCAGAGCATTCCCTTCAGTTCCTCATCATCATATTTTCATTGTAAGTGTTTAGTCTTTGACCTTTCTGTGTTTGACAGCCACTAAGCCGCATTTATTTTCCTTTTGTTAATAAATCATCTTGCACTGAAGTCCATCCCGCCTGAAGGAGTCAATTCTTCCTGTCTGCCGGAAGTTGTTTTCTGACAGAATGATGCCACCACAAGACTCTGCAGGAATGGACTACAGCGTGTTTGGGCTGGACGAGGTTGAGTGTGGAGCAGCTCAGCTGATCGAGATGTATGTTTCTGAAGCCCGGTCATGCCACACTTGGGACCAGGCCATGATGTTCCTGGATGCAGCGGCCGGAGTAGTTATGGATCACCCCAGCCTGTGGGACTACCCCGGTCTGACTGGGCTGTTCAGGTCATTGTACGACTCGCTAAAATTGCTTCACAGACTGGTGAAAAGCCCAGAGCCTGTGCCGTCAAGACAGCGTTCCCCTCCTCCCCGCCCTTCAGCTTCAACGCCAGCCTCGCAGCCCGTTTTCCCCAACCTGCCGTTCCCTCCATTCCTGTGGAGTACAATGGGACCTGCAGGGCGTGCGGCGGTCCGGGTTGGAAAGAAGGCTCTGGGAGACGTCACTCCTCCCGGGGTTCCGCCGCTGCTCTGCCAGCTGAGCCTCCAACATACACAGCTCCAGCTTTTCCTCCTCCTTGTCACTCTTCTACCTCCGCTCCAGCCCCATGGAGTTTTCCAGCCCCAGAGGGCCCTCCTACACCAGTTTCTATGGCAGTTGCAGTGCTGGCTTCCATAGTTGCTGTGCTGGTGCCCTTGCCCACAGCTTTTTTTCAGACTGCCTCCTCCACTGTTCCGCCAACATCTCCAGAGGCCGTCACACCAGCTCCTCTGGGGTCTTCCAAGGTCGTCACACCACCAGCAGCTTCACCTGAGGCCGACAACCCAGCAACAGTGAACCAGGAGTTAAGGCAGGTGCTTGTCTTTTTTATTTTCAACATCTATTTTTGAAAAGACTTGTCTTGTTCCTGCTGGGGGGGTCCCAAGTGCAGTTCCCATCTGCCTCTGGGTCCTTTCCGCTGGTCTCTGCCGCTGACAACTGTGGCGACCCATCCTGTGTTTCTTCCTTTCCATCTTAGGTGGCTGCAGCAGTGATGGAGGAGGACGCTTTACCTTCAGCAGTCTCTGTGATGTACACCTCAGCTCCAGTGCTGACTCCTCCTCGCTCCTCAGCTCCAGTCCCTGCGCCACAGTGTCTTCCGGCTCCAGTACCTGCCCCTTGGTGCTTCCCAGCTCCAGTACCAGCTCCACCAGCCATCTCTCCTGCAGTGCTTCCTGAGGTTGTCACCCCAGCAGCAGGAGACCAGGAGTTAAGGCAAGTACCTCTTCATTCTGTTTTTTGAAAAGACTTGCCTTGCTCCTAGTGGGGGGACCCAAGCACACTCCCCACGAGTCTCTGTTGCTTATGACTGTGGTATCGCCTCAATGACCCCGTTTCCCTCCATTGTCTGAGGTGGCCATGTCGAGGATGGAGCCACAGGAGGACAATGCTCCATCATCCCCATCATCAGAGCGTGTCGCTCCATCATCACCATCTTCAGAGCAGTCCGCTCCCCCAGTCATCCAGGGGGTCAAGCTGTCCTCTCCACCTGTTGTCCAAGAGGTCAGGGGACCTCCACCTGTTGTCCAAGAGGTCAGGAGACCTCCACCTGTTGTCCAAGAGGTCAGGAGACCTCCACCCATTGTCCAAGAGGTCAGGAGACCTCCACCCATTGCCCAAGGCTTAGAGCAATCCACTCCACCTGTGCCATTTGAGCAGTCCGCTCCACCTGGGTCGTCTGAGCAGTCTACTCCACCTTTGCCACCTGGGGTCGCCGCTCCTTAGCTGCTGTTGACCCCTGCACTGAAGGCCCCTCAGGTACTATCTTCAAAGCAAAAAGCATCCGTGTTGTTATCTTCATCATTGGAGCAGGAAGCTCCTGTGTTGTTATCTTCAACTTTGGAGCAGGAAGCTCCTGTGCTGTTGTATTCATCTTTGAAGCTGGAAGCTCCTGTGTTGTTATCTTCATCTTTGGAGCAAAAGGCTCCTATGTTGTTATATTCAGAGCAAAAAGCTCCTATGTTGTCATGTTCAGAACAAAAGGCTCCCATGTTGTCTTTAGAGCAAAAAGCTTGTATGTTGTTATGTTCAGAGCAAAAAGCTCCTTTGTTGTCATTTTCAGAGTAAAAGGCTCCCATATTGTTATCTTCAGAGCAAAGGGTTCCTATGTTGTTGTGTTCAGAGCTAAGAGCTCCTATGTGGTTATTTTTAGTGCAAGCAGTTCCTATGTGGTTATTTTCACAGCAAACAGTTCCTACATGGTTATTTTCAGAGCAAACAGTTCCTTTGTCGTCTCCAGGTCAAAAGACTCCTTTGTGGTCTCCAGCGCAAGGAGCCCCAAAGTCATCTCCTGAGTTTAATCCTTTGAGTTTGTATGGCGCACTTCTGCGCCTGTCAGCTGATCAGTCTAAACAAAGCCTGTACAGCTGAATAGAGTGTGAAATGTACAAACCTCTTAACACCACTTGGTGGCTGAGAGGTGTGGCTTTTCACTTACCGTGAGAACTGGAAACGGTCCAATTCAATAAGTAGGTCAAATCAGTGTTTGAAATTAAATTAAAATTAAATTAAATCACCCTTATTGTCATTCAACTG
This sequence comes from Pholidichthys leucotaenia, assembly GCA_020510985.1. Classification (NCBI taxonomy): domain Eukaryota; kingdom Metazoa; phylum Chordata; class Actinopteri; order Cichliformes; family Pholidichthyidae; genus Pholidichthys; species Pholidichthys leucotaenia. The sequence continues at coordinate 51,184,214 of CM035844.1, forward strand.
TACAACCAATCATGTACAGCAGAACGAAATTGTGTTTTACCTATCTACTGTGTTAATCACACACACCCCAAGTGCAGAATCAGAGGCAGAATCAGAATCAGAGTGCAGAATCAGAAGCCCACCCCCTTTCATTCTACTGTTTGACAGGAGGAGACAGGATGGCGAGGAAGACGCTCTCAGCTGAAGAGGTTTTAGCGTTGGTATTCGCTGCTCCTGGTTCAGAGGAAGAGCTTAGCCCTAGTTCGTCACTTGCGTTAGAGTCCAGCTCTGATTATGTGCCTTCGGACAATGGTGCAAGCAGTTCTTGTGAAAGTGGAGACAGACATCTTGTGCGTGACGCTGCAGCTGCATTTTCTGTGTCCACCTATGCCCAAAATGGCACAGAAGCCTCGTCTGCAGATTGCTCTGCTTTGCCAAACCGTGGTCACGGAGTGAAAAGGTCCAGAGCAGCCCATGGGCGACGTTTGGCTGGGCAAGAGCACACTGCCGGTGCGCATCGATGTGTGCCACGTGTGCGCACTGGCAGGACAATAGGTAGTGGCGATGCGGCGGGAGGTTTGGACATTGACGGCTGAGAGCTTCTTAGAGATGAAGAGGTTTATCAGCCATGGCTGAAAGCATTTGAACAGCCAGTTGGATATCATGGAGAGAAGGACCTGTCATCTGCGCCCGCCATTGATTTTGTGTCGCTTTTTTGGACTCCGGAATTCTGGATGCTTGTGACCGACGAAACAAACAGGTATATATTTGTTGCATAAACTGTGTTTCATTTGCTTCATTTTAGTTTAGTGTGAAACAAATGAGCCATGAGATTTGTGGGTTTTTTTTAATGATTTTTAGTAACTTTGTCAATGATGGGACAAAAGGCCATGTGGTGAGTGTGTGAAACAAAAATTGTCCATCCATCCATCTTCTACCGCTTTTCCGGAGCGGTAGAAGATGAAGGAACAAATGAAGGGACAAAAGTACCATGTGTTGACAAAGTGTGAAACAAAAATTGTCCATCCATCCATCTTCTACCGCTTTTCTGGAGCTGTAGAAGAGGAAGGGGCAAATGAAGGGACAAAAGGCCATGTGGTGACAGTGTGACACCAAAACTGTTTTTGTTTTGAATGATTTTTAGTAATTTTGTCAATGATGGGACAAAAGGACCATGTGGTGACAGTGTGTGAAATAAAAATTGTCCTTCCATCCATCTTCTACCGCTTTTCCGGAGTAGTAATTCGGTCCAATTATGCACAATGCATGGATGCAAGTTCACCTGGCAGACACTTCGGTACCTCTGCAACACTTTTATAATTGGGACTTTGCATCTAACTGTAATTCTGAAGCTATAGTGTTATAATGTGGCCCCACATATGGTGTGGCCCCACACTGGCAACCCAAGACGTAGCATGCAGCGACAGGAGAATTCCCTGGAGCCAGCCTCGTCAGGAGCCCCCAGCCAAGCGAATGCCGCTACGGTCCAGCTACCGGACTTTTGGCAGAACAAGCCGCGCTCCTGGTTCCACGCGGTTGAGGCACAATTCAACCTCCGGGGGATATCGGTAGACGACACAAAATTCTACCATGTGGTCGCAAAACTGGACAACCACACGGCTCAGCATGTGGAGAGCCTTATCGAGCAGCCGCCAGACAGCGACAAATACGGTGCGTTGAAGGCTGCACTCATCCAGCACTTCACCCCCTCCGTTGAGGAGCGAGCAGAGAGACTCCTGGCGCTAACTGAGTTGGGAGATGACACGCCCGTTAATCTTATGGAGAAGATGTTGAGGTTGAAAGGCTCAGACGACGACCACTTTATCTTCACCCACCTGTTCCTCAGGACCCTACCGTCAGCGACGAGAGCGACCCTGACCAGTTCACCATTGTTGGCCCAGCGGGACTACCGCGCGCTGGCCCGGGAGGCGCAGCGAATTGTCAACGCCAGCAGGCAGCGCACGGCCACGGCCGCAGCAGCAGAGCTCAGCGCGACAACCGGAGATGACAGGGGGCCAAGGGCAGCAGTAGCAGACCCACCGACGACAGCGGCGGCGGGAGCCAGGGAATGCGGAGGAGACGTCCTTTGTTTCTACCATCGCCACTTCGCAGAGAGGGCAAGCAAATGTGTACCACCGTGCCAGTTCAAGCGCTCGGGAAATGCCAAGACCAGGGGTTGGTAGCAGCCGCGGCCCTCGGGGAGGAGAACAAGCTGCTCTACTTGTTGGACGCACGCTCGGGGAGGCATTTCCTCGTGGACACAGGCTCCCAGTTGAGTTTCATCACACCTTCCTACGCGGACAGGCTAGCAGGTTCCAGAGGTCCCGGGGTGGCAGCAGCGAACAGCTCGGAGATTAAGACCTTTGGTGAGAAGACTCTGCTTCTGTCTCTACACGGCCGTACATTTGAGTGGACTTTTGTTATAGCAGCAGTGAATTTCAATATGTTGGGGGCTGATTTTTTGTGCTCACATGGTTTGCTGGTTGATCTCGCTAACAGGCGCCTGGTTAATGCATTTTCTTTTGATTCTATTCCCTGTACAGCGCGAGTGGCCCCACCAACAGCACAAGCCAACGTCACAGCTGCAAGCAGTAAGTTCCACACACTGCTCACTCAGTTCCCAGCACACACGGTCCCCACATTTTTGGCAACCGTCGCTAGACACGGGGTGGAACATTTTATTACCACTACCGGACCGCCCGTTTTTGCAAAAGCTCGGCGCTTGGACGCAGCTAAACTGGCCCTAGTGCGGGAGGAGTTCGCCAGCCTGGAGAGGTTGGGCATTATCAGGCATTCAAACAGTCCGTGGGCTTCCCTGCTACACATGGTCCCAAAGGCTGACGGATCATGGCGACCTTGCGGGGATTTCCGCAGGTTAAACAACGCTACAGCGCACGACCGCTACCCAATCCCGCATATCCAAGATTTTTCCATTCATTTGGCAGGGGCTCGTGTTTTTTCTAAGATAGATTTGGTCCGCGGTTACCACCAAGTCCCAGTGCGCGCTGAGGACATACCCAAAACAGCAGTAATAACTCCATTTGGCCTATTCGAGTTTTTGCGCATGCCATTCGGGCTCAAAGGGGCTGCACAGACGTTCCAACGCATGATGGACACGGTGCTTCACGATCTCCCTTTCATGTTCGTCTACTTGGACGATATTTTGGTAGCCAGCGCGTCCGAAGACAAACACGAAAACCACCTGGCGACAGTTTTCCGGAGGTTGGGAGATCACGGGTTAATAATCAACCCAGCGAAGTGTCAGTTCGGGGTGGCGCAGATCGATTTTTTAGGACACAGCATCTCCCCCGAAGGAGCGGTTCCACTTCCTGACAAAGTGTGCGCGGTAGCAGATTTTCCCCGGCCGCAGACGGTCAGGGCGTTACAGGAGTTTTTGGGAATGGTGAATTTTTATAACCGCTTTCTCCCCCGCGCGGCGCAACTCATGCAGCCGCTGTATGCCGCGCTCAAAAAACAGAAACCCGCGGATAAGGTCGAGTGATCCCTGGAGCGGGACCAAGCGTTCTCGGAGGTAAAAGCAGCCTTGGCAAAGGCTGCGTTGTTGGCACACCCAGACCCAACGGCCCACATAGCGCTCACTACGGACGCGTCAGATGTGGCCATAGGGGCGGTCGTGGAGCAGCATGTAGCCGGGGTTTGGCAGCCCCTCGTCTTTTTCAGCAGGACCTTGCGCGATAGTGAACGTAAATACGGTGCGTTCGACAGGGAGCTGCTGGCTCTCCATTTGGCCATCCGCCACTTTCAGTTCTGGCTGGAAGGACGCCGTTTCACTGCGTTCGTTGACCACAAGCCGCTAACATTCACGATGGCCAAGGTTTCCGAACCGTGGTCAGGCCGGCAGCAGAGACAGCTGGCCGCGATCTCAGAGTTTACCACTGATATTCAGCATGTGGCGGGTAAACTGAATGTAGTGGCAGATTGCCTCTCGCGCGCCGTGGTGGCCCCAGTCAGCGTAGGAATAGATTACGCAGCCATGGCCGCGGAGCAGGTTAGTGACGCGGATGTGCGCGCGCTCCAGTCTGGACCAACAGGGTTAAGGCTGGAGAACAGGGTGCTGCAAGACGGTATGCCCCCCTTAATCTGCGATGTCTCCACTGGACGGCCGCGTCCAGTAGTACCGGCCGCGTGGCGCCGCCGCGTTTTTGACTCGATTCATTCTTTGGCGCACCTGGGAGTGCGTGCGTCGGTCAAAATGGTGGGAGAGAAATTTGTGTGGCTGAGTCTTCGCAAACAAGTTAAAGAGTGGGCAGCAACCTGCACGGCGTGTCAACGAGCCAAAGTACACAGGCACACGAGGGCTCCTTTGGAGCCGTTTCACATTCCGGCCAAGAGGTTCGATCACGTTCATGTGGACCTCGTGGGACCCCTCCCGCCGTCACAGGGGTGCACACACCTTCTGACAATGGTGGACCGCACCACGCGCTGGCCTGAAGTGGTTCCGCTGGCATCAACCACGGCAGAGGAGGTAGCGCGCGCGTTTTTAACAGCTTGGGTGGCGCGTTTCGGAGTTCCGTCGGACATTACATCCGACAGAGGCCCGCAATTTGTGTCCGAACTTTGGTCGACAATGGCCCGCAGCCTGGGTGTCACAATTCACTGGACAACCGCGTACAATCCGCAGGCTAACGGGTTATGCGAACGTTTTCATAGGTCATTGAAAGAGGCTCTCAGAGCGTCACTGATGGATGCAAATTGGGTAGACAAGTTACCGTGGATTTTATTGGGGTTGCGTTCTGCGCCTAAAGAGGACTTAGAAGCCTCCCCAGCAGAGCTCGTGTTTGCGCAACCACTTCGGCTGCCTGGGGAGTTTCTCCCAGATAACCCGGTGCCAGACACCTCCCCGTCTCAGCTGTTGCGGAGTAACATAGAATCAAGCACGCTGCCCGGCCCCGTGCACCACAGTTTTCCGCGCATTTTTGTGCCTAAAGCTTTGAAGAACGCAGAGTTTGTTTTTGTCAGACATGATGCGCATCGACCCCCGCTGCGACCACCTTATGACGGACCCTTCAGAGTGCTGGAAACAGGGGACAAGCAGTTTTTGCTAGATTTGGGGGGTAGGAAAGAAAAAGTTGGCATAAACAGACTCAAACCCGCTTTTGTGGTGGCGGATGAGCAAGTGCTGTTGGCAAGGGCCCCACAGCGAGGTAGACCCCCACGGGGGGCTTCACAGAGTAACGTTTCCCCAGAACACCCGCAGGTACTGACAAAAGGTTTCCACCCCCAGACGGCAAGCCGCCAGCGTGACGGCGCCACGGAGACGTCGAACCCCAGCTACAGCAGATACGGCAGGAGACTGAAGCCTAGACAGCATGCGGACTGATGTATATTGGTTCTATCACGGCATGCATGCTGTTATTCTCTTGTTTGTTCTAAAATGTTTGGGGGGGGGTGTGGCCCCACATATGTGACCCACTTTGTGACTGATGTAAGGCCTCACATTTTAGATCAGAACAAAGACAGAGCTTCCTTGGAGATAACAGGAAGCTGCGAGGACGTTAGCTTTGGTATGCAAGGCTTGAGACTGTGGGGGTGATATTAGAGGATTAGAAAGGAGATGCATTGTTACTGGTGATTATAATGCAATGTGACCTGTGATGCAATGAGACTTGTGAACTGTGAGAGTCCTGTTATTTAAGGACGAGAGTTCCCTGTAATGTCCTCTTTCTTCTTTGAGATGTTGGTGAATGTGAATAAAGCAGCCTTGAGAGAAATCTGTCTCATCATTTTCACATTCCTACAATAATAAAATTTGGATTGTTGCAATATGCAAATTAGGTCCAATTTTGCACAATGCATGGATGCAAGTTCACTTGGCAGACAATTGGGTTCCTTTACAACATTTTTGTAATTGGGACTTTACATCTAACTATTACCGTTCTGAAGCTGTAGTGTTGTAAAATTTGGATTGTCGCAATATTCAAATTAGGTCCAATTATGCACAATGCATGGATGCAAGTTCACCTGGCAGACACTTGGGTTCCTCTGCAACACTTTTTGACATAATGCACGGCTCAGGAGACACACACGCAGGCTCAGGATAGATTTAACAGCTTTATTAACAACAGGGAAGTGTGTGGCTGCGTGTCTGTGGAATACGAATGTATTGGTGGTGGCGTCTGCGTCAGGCACGGGGGCAGGAGGCCGTACAGCCGGACAACCTTGGTTATGACAGGTGGCAGGCGTCGACAAGGGCGAGGCCCGGGAAACAGCGACCTGCAGTACCTGTGGCAGCAGCGTAGAGCCAGCGGCGAGATGAGGAAGTCCGCCGCCGGGAATGTCCACCTGTGCACAGGGGAAGGCTAGAGGAGAGAGGTAAGGGGAGCTTACCCAGATAATCTTCGCTAGTAGGTTTGAGATCCGTAGTAGCAAAGGGGCCGAAGTTGAGAGACGGCTTCAGGCCGAAGCCCAGGGCAGAGTGGATTAAATACCTCACCACTGACGAGGAGCAGGTGTGCGCGCGGCTGGCGCCGCTGATGAGCAGCAAGTCATGACAGTACCCCCCCCCTCTAGCAGCGCCTCCTGGCGATGGTTTTTCCAGGTGCGCTCGATGAAACTCAGAGATGAGTGACCGGTCCAACACCAGCGAGGAAGGCACCCACTGTCTCCACTCGGGTCCATAGCCCTCCCAATCCACCAAGTACTGCAATCCACGACCCCGGCGTCGGGCGTCCAAGATCTCAGTGACGGTCCAGGCCGGATGGCCACCAATCATCCGGGGAGCGGGGTGCGCCGCAGGTGGAGGGCAGAGGGGGTCAGAGACCACCGGTTTGATTTTGGAGACGTGGAAGGTGGGATGGATGCGGAGGGAGGAGGGAATAGCCACACGCACAGCCACCGGGTTGATGATCCTGGTTATGGGATAAGGGCCGATGAACGGTTGGGCCAGCTTTCTCCTCTCACCCTTTAGGTTAACGTCCTGTGTGGATACCCAAACTTGTTGTCCCACCTGGTAGGCAGGTGCAGGTCTCCTGTGTCGGTCCGCCGTGGACTTATTGTGCTCCACTGTGCGTAAAAGCGCATTACGCGCCGTGGACCAAAGGGAGCGACACCGCCTGAGGTGCGCCTGGACAGAGGGAACAGCCAACTCGCCCTCCTGCGCGGGGAATAGAGGTGGATCATAACCCAAGGATGCTTTAAAGGGCGACATCCCAATGGCAGAGGAGCGAGAGGTGTTGTGGGCGTACTCCACCCAGGCGAGGTGAGAACTCCAGGACGTGGGTTTGGATGAAGTGACACAGCGGAGCGGAGCCTCCAGCTCCTGGTTAGTCCGCTCATGCTGCCCGTTAGACTGGGGGTGATGGCCGGAGGTGAGGCTTACTTTGGCTCCCAGGGCGTTGCAAAAGGACCTCCAGATGTCCGAAGAGAACTGGGGGCCACGGTCGGAGACCACGTCGACTGGGATTCCATGCAGTCTGACCACGTGTTGGATGAGGAGGTCCGCCGTCTCCAAGGCTGAGGGAAGTCCACGTAGGGGCACAAAGTGGGCGGCCTTGGAAAAACGGTCAACAATGGTCAGAACTGTGTCAAAGTTGTTGGAGACAGGGAGCCCGGTGACGAAGTCTAGGACGATGTGCGACCAGGGCCTGCCAGGGACGGGCAGGGGCTGGAGCAGACCCGCAGGGGGAGCGTTACCTGACTTACTGGTGGCACAGACGGGGCAGGCCCGGGCGTAACGGGCGGCATCCTTCCGCAGGCCTGGCCACCAAAAGGATCGCTGGAGGAGGTCAATCATCCGTGAAGCCCCAGGATGGCAGGTGAGCTTAGAGGTGTGGAGCCAGTGTATAACGTCCCCCCGGACGGCAGATGGCACGAAGAGCCTCCCCTCCGGTCCGCCGCCAGGGTCCGGTTCCGACTCCTGCGCCCTCCGGATCTTGTCTTCTATGTCCCACGAAACAGCCCCCACGACGCACGACCTGGGCAGGATGGTGTGAACAGCGTCTTCTGTGGCCTCCGGGGCAAACTGCCTGGATAGGGCGTCGGGCAGGCCGTTCTTGGAGCCAGGCCTGTAAGTGATGCTGAATTTAAACCTTGCAAAGAACAGGGACCAGCGCGCCTGGCAGGCGTTCAGACGCTTGGCAGATCTTAGATACTCCAGGTTCTTGTGGTCTGTTAGGACCACAAAAGGCAAGGCTGCCCCCTCCAGCCAGTGACGCCATTCTTGAAGGGCAAGCTTGATGGCAAGAAGCTCTCTGTCCCCCACGTCATAATTACGCTCCACCGGGGACAGGCGCCGAGAGAAGAAGGCGCAGGGTCGCTTGACTCCGTTGGCTGGGGACCGCTGGGACAACACCGCCCCTACCCCCGTGTCCGAAGCGTCCACCTCCACAATACACTGCAGCGCGGGATCAACCTGGCTGAGGACCCGGGAGGAGGAAAACTCCGTCTTCAGCGCCTGGAAGGCCGTAGCGGCCTCTTCAGTCCACCGGAATGGGGTCTTAGGAGAGGTGAGGCGGGTCAGGGGCCCGACGATGGCTCCAAAGTTCGGGACAAAGCGGCGGTAGAAATTGGCGAACCCGATGAATTGCTGAACTTGTTTCCTAGAGGTAGGTGTGGGCCAATCCACCACTGCTTTGATCTTCGCTGGGTCCGGAAGCACCTGGTCATGGGAGATGACGAACCCCAGGAAGGAAGTCGTTTTGGCGTAGAATTCGCATTTCTCCGCCTTGACATACAGATGGTTCTCCAGCAGTCTCTGCAGGACCCGCCTCACGTGGACCCGGTGTTCATCCCTGGACCTGGAGAAGATGAGGATGTCGTCCAGGTAGACGAATACAAACAGGCCGATGAAATCCCGGAGGACGTCATTGATGAGGCGCTGGAAGACGGCTGGAGCGTTGGTCAACCCAAACGGCATCACAAGGTATTCAAAGTGACCGTTAGGGGTGCGGAAGGCTGTCTTCCACTCATCTCCCTCCCGGATCCAGACGAGGTGGTAAGCGCTGCGGAGATCCAGCTTAGTAAACCAGGTTGCCCCCTGGAGGGAGTGGAAGGCGGTATCCATAAGGGGCAGGGTGTACCGGTCCTTCTCCGTGATGTCGTTGAGCGCTCGATAGTCGATGCAAGGACGAAGGGAACCGTCCTTCTTTCCCACGAAGAAGAACCCTGCGCCTACCGGAGAGGAAGATGGTCGGATGATCCCAGCGCTGAGTGACTCCTTCAAGTAGCTGTTCATGGCCTCCTTCTCTGGCGCTGACAGGCTATAGAGGCGTCCTGAAGGTAGGGGCGCCCCCTGGCGGATGTTTATGGCGCAGTCGTAGGGCCGGTGAGGAGGCAGAGACATCGCCTTGGACTTGATGAAAACAGCACCCAGGTCGTGGAATTCTGAGGGCACGAGGGTGAGATCCGGGGGCGCAGTGTCCTGGGCTGTGGGAGGCGAGGACGGGGCGCAGGCAGCGGATTGGAGACAGGTGCCCATACAGAAAGTACTCCACGCTGACACCTTCCCAGTCCTCCAGTCCAAGGCGGGGTTGTGGAGGCGGAGCCAGGGATATCCGAGGATGACAGGAGTTACCGAGGTGGGCAGGACGTAGAAAGAGATATCCTCCCGGTGGTTTCCAGAGATGATCACCGGGATGGGAGATGTTCGGTGAGTTACTTTTCCCAGGGAAACTCGGGAGAGATTAACCAGGGTGAGAGGAGTGTCGAGGGGGTGACAATGGATGCCCAGTCGGGTTGCCAGGCTCTGTGAAACAAAGCTACCCTCCGCGCCTGAATCCCCCAGTGCATGTGTGAGGTGCCCAATGAGGTTGTGACAGAAGCGGATGGGCAGTGTCAAATGTGTGAGGGGATTTAACCGATTAGCGTCCGCGAGGCCCCCTACAGTGACTCGCGGACCTCCTCGTTTGGCTTCTCCGGACAATGCTCCACCGTGTGCTGGCTACCCCCGCAATACATGCAGAGGCCCAGGTCACGGCGGCGCTGTTTCTCCGCCAGGGGGAGCTTTGTCCGGCCCGTCACCATCGGCTCCGACTCCTCGGAGACCTCCGGCGGCGGCAACGCCAGGTGGCGAGCTTGGGGCAGGCGTGCAGAGACGCCCCGCGAGCGAAAAGACTGCTTCCGCTCAGAGGCGCGCTCGCGCAGCCTGTTATCCAAACTGATGGTAAGAGAAATCAGCTCCGCCAGCGTCTCCGGGGTATCCCGGCCGGCCAGCTCATCCCTCAGGCCCGAATTTAGGCTGCGGAGGAAGATGCCGCAGAGCACACGCTCTTCCCAGCCAACCTCCTCCGCGGTAACCCGGAAATCGATCGCGTAGTCGGCCGCCGATCGGCTGCCCTGTTGGAGTCCGAGAAGGCGGTCGACCTGGACACTGTCCAAACGCGAATGATCGAACACTTCCAGAAATTGTCGCATGAATTGGCCATAGGTGAGGGTGGCGTAGCTGGGCTTCACCATAATGGCGTAAGCCCAGGTAAGCGCACGGCCCTCTAGGAGATTGCCAATGTAGCCAATTCTGCTATGGTCTGAGGGAAAGTCTCCGGGAACGCAAAGAAACACGGACTCACACTGCATAATAAAACCCCGAGCTCCACCCAGCTTACCGCTAAAGCGAGCAGGAGTGGGGATTGGTGTGAGCCGAGTTGGCGCACCCGGAGCAAGGTGGACAGTCGCCGGAGCCACAGGAGCTGCGCCACCCGAACGAGCCGAGGGGAACGGCTGCTGGGGGTCCAAGCGGTCTAAACGGTTAGTAATAACAATTAACTGATTTAATATCACCTGTTGCTGATGGGCTATTAAATCCACCCGAGCCTCGAGGGTGGAAAGACGGCATGCGAGCCCGCTGTCTGCCGAGCCGTTCTGCTGAAGCCGTACTGACATAATGCACGGCTCAGGAGACACACACGCAGGCTCAGGATAGATTTAACAGCTTTATTAACAACAGGGAAGTGTGTGGCTGCGTGTCTGTGGAATAAGAATGTATTGGTGGTGGCGTCTGCGTCAGGCACGGGGGCAGGAGGCCGTACAGCCGGACAACCTTGGTTATGACAGGTGGCTGGCGTCGACAAGGGCGAGGCCCGGGAGACAGCGACCTGCAGTACCTGTGGCAGCAGCGTAGAGCCAGCGGCGAGATGAGGAAGTCCGCCGCCGGGAATGTCCACCTGTGCACAGGGGAAGGCTAGAGGAGAGAGGTAAGGGGAGCTTACCCAGATAATCTTCGCTAGTAGGTTTGAGATCCGTAGTAGCAAAGGGGCCGAAGTTGAGAGACGGCTTCAGGCCGAAGCCCAGGGCAGAGTGGATTAAATACCTCGCCGCTGACGAGGAGCAGGTGTGCGCGCGGCTGGCGCCGCTGATGAGCAGCAAGTCATGACACTTTTGTAATTGGGACTGTGCATCTAACTGTAATTCTGAAGCTATAGTGTTATAATAAAATTTGGATTGTTGCAATATGCAAATTAGGTCCAATTATGCACTATGCATGGATGCAAGTTCACTTGGCAGACACTTGGGTTCCTCTGCAACATTTTTGTAATTGGGATTTTGCCTCTAACTATTATCGTTCTGAAGCTATTGTCATTTGAAAATTTGAGGTCAAACTCTGCGTTTTCCTGACAAAAATTCTACACACTCAAAGGGTTAAAACTCCCATGTTATTTTCTTTTGAGCAAGCGGTACCTATGTTATCTCCTGAGTTTAAAACTTCTATGTTATCTCTAGCGCAAGAAAATATCATGTTGTCATTCTCTCCTGAGATTCAAGTTCCCATATAGTCATTTCCTCCTGAGTTTAAAGTGCCCATTTGGTCACCTCTTGACTTTACAGTTCCTATGTTATCACCTTCTGAGTTTATAGTTCCTATGTTGCTATCTCCAGAGTGTAAGGTTTCCAGGTTTACATTATCTCCAGAGTTCAAAGTGTCCATATCATCACCTCCTGAGGTTACAGGTTCCATGTTACCCCCCAAGCTTAAAAGTTTCATGTTATCACCTTCTGAGGTTATAGATTCCATGTTATCTCCCAAGGTTAAAAGTTCCTTGTTGACACCTCCTGAGTTTAAGGATTCCATGTTATCATCCTCTGAGTGTAGGGGTTCTATGTCATCATCTCCTGAATGCAAGATTTCCATGTTGTCTTCCCCTGAGTTTAAGGGTTCTTTGTTGTCTTCTCCAGAGGTTAAAGTTTCAGAGGGTAAAGTTTTCATGTCATTATCTCCTGAGTTTAAAGCCTCTGTGTTGTTGTTCTGTGCAAAAGGCTCCTCAGCTTTACGTCCCTATGGTACCGTGTTTTTCCATCAGGTGGCTTATGGACTGTGGCAGGCTGCCGACGTGCCATGTTCATCCATCTGGTGGCCCTTGGACTTTGGCAGACCCCTGATGCATCTTGTTTCGCTGTCTGGTGGCCATGGACTTTGGTAGGCCACCAGACACACCATATTCCACCTGGTGGTGATCTTGGGACTTTGGCCGACCACTTGATGAACATTTTTCTGTTGTGTTGTTGTCCTTGATTTGCCCCGGTGTGCCTTTGTCTCCCTCCTCCCGCCTGATTTGGGTACTCTTTGTTTTGTTTTGTTTTTAGGCATCTGGAATCCGCCCTTTTTTTTGGAGGGGGGGGGGGCACTGTTAAAATCTGGATATTTTGTCCATGCTTTCTGTTATTTTTTTGAACTATCAGCACGATTCTGTTTTCATTAGTAGTCTGAGTATCTTTAGTTTTTTATTGTTTTCTCGTCTTTCCCATCATCCTCCCATTCCTCCAGCCACTCACGTGTGTTTTCATCTGACCCTAATTAGTTACCTAGCTGTCCTGTGTTAGTTAATTTCTGTGTCCCTATATATACCCGCTGTTTTCATTTCTCCTTGTGGCATCATTGCAGAGTAAGTAAGTAAGTAAAATTTATTTATACAGCACTTTTCACAGAAAGGATCACAAAGTGCTGCACAATAAAATAAAACAAAACATCACAAATACAATAATAAAGGCATAAAAACATTAAAAAACATTAAAAGAAACAAATCAAACTAAAAAGTCTGTTTAAACTGCAGTGTCTTCAGCTGCTTTTTAAAAGCCTCGACAGAGTCTACTGAGCGCAAAGACAATGGTAGAGCATTCCACAATTTTGGTGCCACTGCCTGAAAGGCTCTATCACCTCTAGTTTTAAAATGGGTTCGAGGGACAGCCAATAAAAGTTGATCCGAGGACCTCAAAGACCACGAGGGGTTATACACATTAAGCAGCTCAGTGATGTATTTAGGGGCCTGATCAAGAATAGCTCTAAAAACAAGAATTAAAATTTTAAACTGAATCCGAAAACCAACTGGGAGCCAGTGAAGTGCTGCCAAAACCGGTGTAATGTGAGCACTTTTCTTAGTGTGAGTTAAAAGTCTGGCAGCCAAATTTTGAACAACCTGGAGGGGTTGAAGGTGCTTTTGGCTCAGAGAGGTAAAAAGACTATTACAGTAGTCTAAGCGAGAAGAAATAAAAGCATGAACATTCATCTCAAGTTCCGCCTTTGACACCAGGGTTCTCAACTTAGAAATATTCTTCAGATGGAAGAAACAATTTCTAATTAATTGATTAATGTGGTGCTCAAAAGACACAGCTGGGTTAAAACTGACACCAAGATCCCGAAGACTCGCCTGGACAGAGGAACCTAGTGTACCCATGTGGTGCTTAATAAGCGGGATCTTGTTTTCAGGAGCGATAACACAACATAACAAAAATATTTTTTTTTTATAAGTTGTCTGTGTTTTTTCAACTGATTTAAAACAATTTTGCACCGCTGAATCCGAAAATTTCTCTCCATCAGGTCAGGTTTTTATGCTAAGTTGTAAGTAGTTGTACAGCAGTTGTACAGTTGTACTGTAAATTGAATATTAGACACTGATAAAGGTAATTACATGTAAATTGAATGTTATGTCATCAATGTTCAAAATTCAGAGAATTTCAAGAAATAACAAAGAATTTTGCATCATATAAAGCGAAAATACTCGTACATGTAAACAAAAATGTAAAAAACATGTGGCCATAGTTCAAAAAGTTGGCCTGATTTAGCAAAACCAATGCCATTTTTGGATTCAGCACATCAAAATTGTCCTAAATCAGCTAAAAAAAACTTAGACAATAAATTTGGTGTTGACCAGTGTAATTAATGTCTCTGTCTTGTCTGAATTAAGCTGTAAAAAGTTTGCACTTAACCATTGTTTGATGTTAGACAAGCAGTTAGTTAAAGATGATAGTGTGGTGACACTAAACACAGCGGGAGACATTCCTCTGGAACATTCTTCACACCCAGCAGCAGGGCTGGAAGAAGCAGAGGACAATTTACATGCGGACAGGGAACCACAGGAAGCAGTCAGATGGGACTGTATGCATGCGTCCTCGAGCCAACCAATGTCATGCTAATCATGTGTATTGACTGATGTGTATTAGATGACAATTGATATGCTAATGTGCCATGCATTCTCTCTGTCTGTATCACGGTATAAAAGAGCTTGTTTCACTCTCAGCTCTCGCTCTCTATGCTCTACTCTCAAGACCATCCAAGAGGGCCCCAGCGGCAATGCTGGGGTCAACAGGCTGTATTCATGTTAGAGGGTCAATAAAGAATCTGTGCTGACCTACGCTTGTGTCTCGCCTCCACATCCTTTCCTTCGCACCCTCTACACTGCACCTAACGTGAAATGGGCTATCTCTCCCTCTCACCGCGCTGTGGATTCCAGAGAAATGGGATCGCCTACATCATTCGCACCCACATGGGAGCGCGCGCGCCTTGTCCTCTCTCCACGATGGCGACCTCCAGGACCGGACGGAGAGCGCAGCGCTGAGACCGAGACGCACGAGGATCAGCGACATGAGCAACGCACAGAAACAGCCTGAACAGGGAAGACCATCGGCGCCGACTGCGTTGATTTCCATCAAGCTCCCTGACCCTGACTCACCTCTCGGCAACAGACCTTCCGCGCACAGAAGCCACGTGCACACACTGCAGGATTATGGGGACAGCGCAACTGGAAGCTACGTGGCCGCAGCGCGCACTACGCACCAGGGACAGACCAGCTCCATTGTTGGTATGGGTTTCTCAGCCACGGCACACAACAGGGATTTAGCCGATTGCTGTCCCTTCCGCATCTACGGCCACACCGCCAAGTCCCTCACACAGCTACAGTTGTTTCACAGCCGCTATGCATCCTCGAGGAATTTGGCCACCCGCCTTCCCCACATCCTTGCAGGGCGAGCTGCGAGAAGAGTCAGAGATGTAAGTTTTCTTTTTTTTTTCACAACCACCGGCTTTTCCACCCCTCCCCTTTTACCCCCCAGACTTACAGGCCCTCCAACACTCCTCACCAGCAGGCAGTTCGACCGGAACGGCAACGCCCCCCCCCCCCCCCGCTGCAGCCTCCACTGGCGTCGACTTGAGCCCAAATGACAGGGGGGGTCACAGCCCTTTCTGGGTGTTCGGGGGGGGGGGGGCTGGTGTGGTGACACTAAACACAGCGGGAGACATTCCTCTGGAACATTCTTCACACCCAGCAGCAGGGCTGGAAGAAGCAGAGGACAATTTACATGCGGACAGGGAACCACAGGAAGCAGTCAGACAGGACTGTATGCATGCGTCCTCGAGCCAACCAATGTCATGCTAATCATGTGTATTGACCGATGTGTATTAGATGACAATTGATATGCTAACGTGCCATGTATTCTCTCTGTCTGTATCACGGTATAAAAGAGCTTGTTTCACTCTCAGCTCTCGCTCTCTACGCTCTACTCTCAAGACCATCCAAGAGAGCCCCAGCGGCAACGCTGGGGTCAACAGGCTGTATTCATGTTAGAGGGTCAATAAAGAATCTGTGCTGACCAATCTCTAATCTCCCTTTCATTTCAAAAATCTTAGAAAGAGTTGTTGCTACGCAATTATTTGACCACCTGCAGGGAAATGGTTTACTTGAAGAGTTTCAATCTGGGTTTAGAATCCATCATAGTACTGAAACAGCCTTAGCGAAGGTCACTAACGACCTCCTCATTGCATCTGATAATGGACTGGTTTCTGTACTTGTCCTTTTAGACCTTAGTGCAGCTTTTGATACTATCGATCATAATATTCTACTTGATAGATTAGAACACTATGTTGGACTTAATGGAACTTCGTTGCAGTGGTTTAGATCTTATTTATCTGATAGGTTCCAGTTTGTTCATGTCAATAATGAGTTTTCTTTCAACTCAAAGCTTAGTCATGGAGTTCCACAGGGATCTGTGCTAGGCCCTACTCTTTTTAGTTTATATATGCTTCCTTTAGGCAACATTATTAGAAAGCACTTTATACATTTTTATCGTTATGCAGATGATACACAATTATACCTGTCAATGAAGCCAGATGATAGTAATCAATTAGCCAAGTTGGAAGCCTGTCTTAAGGAAATCAAAGCTTGGATGACTTGTAATTTCCTGCTATTAAATTCTGATAAGACTGAAGTCATTCTTGTTGGTCCAAAAAACCTTAGAAATACCTTTCCAAATCAAACTTTCAGTTTGGATGCGGTTACTCTTTCTCTTAATAGCTCTGTGAGGAACCTTGGAATTATTTTTGATCAAGATCTGTCCTTCAATTCACATATTAAATTTGTTTTTAAGACTGCCTTCTATCATTTGCGTAATACTGTATTGCCAAGATTAGGAGCATCTTGCCTCAGAGTGATGCTGAGAAATTGATCCACGCTTTTGTTAGCTCAACATTAGATTATTGTAA
This sequence comes from Pholidichthys leucotaenia, assembly GCA_020510985.1. Classification (NCBI taxonomy): domain Eukaryota; kingdom Metazoa; phylum Chordata; class Actinopteri; order Cichliformes; family Pholidichthyidae; genus Pholidichthys; species Pholidichthys leucotaenia. The sequence continues at coordinate 51,200,895 of CM035844.1, forward strand.
TTCTTTATTATCAGGTTGTCCTAAAACATCTTTAAAAAGTTTTCAGCTGATCCAAAATGCTGCAGCAAGAGTTTTAACAGGTACTAGAAAGCCAGATCATATCTCTCCGGTTCTGGCCTCCCTTCATTGGCTTCCCATAGAGTTTAGAATTAAGTTTAAAATCCTTCTTCTTACTTACAAATCTCTAAACAATCAGGCTCCTTTTTATTTAAAAGATCTGATACTACCGTATTATCCTAACAGAGCACTACGCTCCTAAAATGCAGGATTACTTGTAATACCTAGAATCTCCAAAAGTACAATGGGAGGCAGAGCCTTCAGTTATCAAGCTCCTCTCCTGTGGAACCAGCTGCCAATCTGGATTCGGGAGTCAGACTAGATCTCTGTTTTTAAGAATAGGGTTAAAACCTACCTTTTTGATATAGCCTACAATTAGGGAGGAATCATGTGTTTCTGAACCCTCCCTTAGTTATGCTGCTAATAGGTTTAGTCAGCTGGGGGACCTCCAATAATGCACTGGGCCTCACTCCTTTCTTCACTCTCAATGAATTTTTTTTTTTTATTTTTTTTTTTGCTGGTCATTAACATCTGTTTGCTCTCTCCCATAGATTGAGTCCCCATCGTGCTGTTTGCTCTCTACATGTCTGTTCTTTTCATCTTCTCTGTCCCCTCACCCCCCAGCCAGTCGCAGCAGATGACTGCCCCTCCCTGAGCCTGGTTCTGCTGGAGGTTTCTTCCTGTTAAAAGGGAGTTTTTCCTCTCCACCGTCGCCAAGTGCTTGCTCACAGGGGATCACCTGATTGCTGGGGTCTTTCTGCAACTGTGGGGGTCACCCCTACAATTGAAAGTGCTATGAGATGACTGTTGTTGTGAAATGGCGCTATACAAATAAAGCTGAATTGAATTGAATTGACCTACGCTCATGCCTCGCCTCCACATCCTTTCCTTCGCACCCTCTACAATAGCATGTAAAACTCAGACTCTTTAAAAGAGCAATACAACTGAATATCATCAGCATAAAGATAAGAAATACCATTGAACTGGCTAATTATCCGTCCCAGTGGCAAAATGTAAATTAGAAATAAAATGGGTCCTAGAACTGATCCTTGTGGTACCCCACATGAATACTGTGCTATTTCAGAAAGGATCTGATTCACGGACACATTAAAGGTTCTTTCGGAGAGGTATGATGAAAACCATTTTAAAACCGAACCAGACAACCCTAGCTAGCTCTTTGAGTCTGTTGATCATTATACAGTGATCAACAGTATCAAAGGCAGAAGAAAGATCCAATAAAACCAAAACTGTGTATTTACCAGTGTCAGCCACCATCATAATGTCACTGGAGACTCTGACTAAAGCTGTTTCGGTAGAATGATTTTTCCAAAAGCCCGACTGAAATTTATCCATGATATTACAATTTGCCAAACATGACATACAGTAAGCTGCTCAGCCACTACCTTTTCCAGAATTTTTGATATGAAAGAGAGTTTAGAGATTGGCCTATAATTATTTGGCTGTGACGGATCCAAACTCTGCTTCTTAAGTATTGGTTCAACCACAGCATGTTTGAAGGGGCTGGGAACCACACCAGCAGAAAGTGAAATGTTATCAGTTCAACAACTGAAGAACCAACTGACTCAAAAACTGCTAAAAAAAACAGCTTAGTAGGGAGAACATCAGCAGGGGAAGAGGAAGAATTCATCTTCTGCAGCAGAGCCGTGATGTCCTGAAAGGTCACTGGGTTAAAAGTGGACCAAGTACAAGGTGTGGGCATAACACTGGCACAGTTAAAAGAAGATGTTGGCAAAATTGTTTCCCTGATATCTCTGATCTTATCAAAGAAATTATGAAATTTGTTACTGTCTGCTTTACAGAACACAGGCATTAGATGGGCAGCAAGTGAGACAAGAGTGTTAATTGTGTCAAATAAGACTCTAGGATTTTTCTTATTTGTGAAAATTATTTTTAAAAAATACTGATTCCAGGCATCCCTCAGCATGTCATTTAAGGAGGCTCTAAGTTCCCTTAGATGAAGTCTGTGAACCTCCAGTTGGGTGGATTTCCTTAAGTGTTCTATCTTACAGCAATTTCTCCTAAAGGATCAAATGGAGTCATTTATCCAGGGATAAGGCTTTTTAGGAGAAGGAAAGACAGATTTCACTGGTGCCACTTTGTCTAAAAAAGCCATACAATGGCTGTTAAATGTCTGAGTGAAGGCATCAGGATCTTTAATTCCCAACAGTAAGTGTGGCTCAAAAAAAGCAGAGAAGTCATTTGCTGCCTCTTGGTTAATCATCTGCCTTTTTGCTGCCATTTTCAGAGGGGGAGGATTCACAGGGAAGTTAACACTAAAAAGCACACAGCTGTGATCACTGACCTGGAAGTCATCCACACACACATTTTCAATATTTAAGCCCCCCCAAAAAACAAGGTCCAAGGTATGACCCTTAGAGTGTGTAGGGCCTGAAACATGCTGGATAAGGTTATAAAAATGAGTGATGGATAAAAAGTCAACAGCTGTGTTACATGTAACATCATCAATATGAATGTTAAAATCACCGATAATTAAAACAATAAATAAATAATAATTAAAACCCTCTCCAATTTAATAAGAGAAGATAAAAAGTCTGTAAAATCCATAAGAAAGACACTTGCAGGACCAGGAGGACGGTAAATTAAAACATAATAAAAGGCATTAAAGGTCCCAACTTTTATTATCTGAGACTCTAAGGAGGAGAAGGGTTCAGAGTTTACCAGTCTGCACAGGTGGCTGTCCCGGTATACAACAGCGAGTCCTCCACCACGTCGCGCAATCCGGGAAGTCCCGATAACAGAGCAGCCAGGGGAACAGAGCTCCTTCAGGTGGAAAAACTAATTTTCTCTCTGCCACATTTCCACCAGGAACATAAAATCCATATCCTCTCTCAAGAAAAGTTTAAGAGTGAGGGATGTGTTAGAAATGGAGCGAGCATTAAACAATGCCATCTGGATGGGAGACGGCTCAGCCGCCCTCACAGCTGATCGGAGTGAAACTGACAGCAAGCACCTGACACGGTCACGTGACTTCCAGCTGCGTTGGGCGGCCAGCCTCCGGTCAGGCAGGACGAATCGAGACCCTGGAGGCAAAACCATGATCCTGTCCACAAGTGTCCGCGAGACAGAAGAGCAATCCAGCAGCTGCAGAGGAGCATCCGTAGTCACGTCCTGGATGGGAACCCGCAGCAGACACCGGGTGCATTCACGATGACCAAACCAGGAACCCTCAGTCCGGAGGGCTCGTCTCCTCTAAGCTTGACAGCCAGCTCTGCAACCCCGTCTCCTGGGCTTCTTCCCAGGCTTACCAGGACGCCAGCTCGTGGAGAAGCCGGTACTCAGGTGAGGAGGGAGAACACACAAACGGGGGCGGAAAAGTTTGTCTGTAGCCCTCCCAAGAGTCAAATGATCGTTCCATTGACAGTTTAATCTGGTACAACAACTGTCGATCATATCTCAGTGTAGAGAAGACACTTTCATTTAGTGATAAAGTTGATATAACAACAACAATGACAAACAGCAATAGATGACACAGACGAAGTGAGGCAGCATTCCCTTTGGTTCCTCATCACCATTGTAAGTGTTTAGTCTTTGACCTTTTTGTGTTTGACAGCCACTAAGCTGTGTTTATTTTCCTTTTGTTAATAAATCATCTTGCACTGAAGTCCGTGCCGCCTGAAGGAGTCATTTCTTCCTGTCTGCTGGAGGTTGTTTTCTGACACCTGTCCTGTTCTTATTTACTTAAGTTGAAGTTAATCTTCTTTTATTTTGACAGTTCATTTCATTCTTTTTTTTCCGTTTTCTCAATTTACTACTTGTTGATTCTTGTGTATTTTTGTAATTGGTGTTTTATTTCTTGTTTAGCGCTTCTTGTGTTCACTTGAATGTGTTCTTTCCTTGTTTCTATTCATTGTGCCTGTACTGTTCCCTGTTTCAAGGTGTATCTCTGCCTCCCTCATTAGTGTCATTCCCCTCATCTGCCAGAATATTCTCTGTTGTTTCCCATACCTTGATTGTCTTTTTCCCCTTTACATTCTGTTCAGTATGTCTTTCTCTTGTCACATTGTTTAATGTCCTCCCAGTGTTTCACTGCGTTCTTCCTTCATGCTCCTCACTTAGTTAAGTACTGGTTTCATTGTTTGCCTGCCCTTGTGGAGGGCTTTTTTTTTGCATTTTATTTTAGCATTTGTTTTCTCCGGCCCATACACCACAACTGTTTTCAGTTATCTCAGTGATTAGTTATTAGTTGTCTATGGTCTTAGCACCTTGGCTTTTTGTTTGTTTGTTTCTTTATTTGGATAAATTCCCACTCTTCTTGACCTTTTCCTGCATTTGGGTCCTCCCTTAGCCTGCCCTTGCCCTACACATGACACTAGCACTGGAAAGCTAGTAGCCACAGTGATAAGAGAGCATTAAAGTTAATGTCATGCTCTGTCATTCATATTGTTACTTTGCCACTGACTTCACTGCAACCCTAGTTAAAATAAGGCAGCCATGAACCAGTCTCCTATATTTCAACCAAACATTCAGCCAGAATCCTCTTCCTGCGTCAAATTTAGGTTTTTCTAACTAGTCATGTACTAATCATTTAAAAAAAATCCCTTATCTTCTTTATACATGATGCGATTTGACAGCATTTAAGTTGAAATGCCTTGTCTAGCTGAATTAACAGTGCCCTCCATTTTTTTGCCACAAGAGGCACCTGGGAATATACCCTGGTAGCATTTGTAACCTTGAAGTCGGCTTCCAGTTTGTAAAATTGACACAAACATTGCTCCAATCCAAGTCTCCAAGAGTTTCTAAACAACAAACCAAGTTTTCAGAAGTTCTTTCTGTAATCCGCACAGTAACTTGATCTTAAAACTGACATTCTGTATCAATCATGCTATATCTGAGGACACAGTTGCCAAAAATGAAGCGATATGAGACTTGATCTGCCCATTAAGAATTTTCCACGGTATTCAATTATTTATCCTATTTTATTTATTCATGCTGGAGCAGGCAGGGACAGAAAATAGCCAATAAGTTCCCTGACTGCTTAATGTTTCATGTATTGACCATGTAATGAAATATTAATTATTGTACTTGTTTGTGGTGGCCATGGCATAACATACTTAAGAGTTTAGAATAGATTGGTTAAACTGGTCATTAACACTGAAGTAAATAACACAGTGATTCGGAGATCAGTTGCTTAATCACTTCCTAATTAATGGTGGTTGGTGTAACTCTGAGCCCTGGGCGAAATGCGGTTTTATTTTTTCTTTCCCTGCAGACACTCAGCAGGAGAGCAAAAAAAAAAAAAAAAAACAGTTTCCCATTCCTACAGGAAGAAATCAATAATTAACAGCCAGGAAGTTCCCACTGCAAGTTGTATTATTCAAACAACAGGTTGGACAGGGAATCAAAATATCTGACGTCAACTTGTGCGCTAAAAAGCAACCTGGTCATTTTATTGATAGACAGCAAACAGTGGACAGTGTTGGTGCTTAAATATCAAATTGAGGTTGAATTGCAATGACGTTCCGCAATTCTTCAGTGTGTTTGTTGCCTTTTTAGCAAAGAAAGGTAAATGTGGAGCACACTCAGTGGGGAAAAAAGGGCAAAACTTGAAGTGGAGTTGAGAAAACTTGAAGTTGACTGCCTTTGTGTAGAAGAGTTCCAGCCACTTTGAGTTTGACTGAACTGTTTTTTTTTTTCTTTTGAGCAAAAGTAGGACAAGAACATAGGACATCAGTTCTGGCTGATTACCCTGACCACTCAAACAGAAGTGCATGGGAGATGTGCGCATGAGGGGCATCTCAACACAAGTGGACATAATTGCCAATTTCAGCATTGTAACAGAAAGTTAAATTATCCATTACTGCTCCTAGGAAATAAATTGTAAAAGTGAAATGATAGCAAAATAAAAATATTACTTTTTAACCACTCTTGCTTACTCTGGGCAATTTTCTTTGATGTGTGTGATCAAAAGGCATACAACACTGTGAAATAAGCTCTCTCAGTGATGATGCTGGAATGGGTGTAACACAATGAGTTCATGGCCTGTGTACTCTTTGCCTTTTTGATCAGGTTAGAAGCCGTGTGTTTGTGCGGACTCGGTGTGCACGCGTGCGCCGCTGCAGCCTTACCCTGTGGACTGTTATCTCTCTGTGTTCTCTCCAACTCAAAAGCTCTGTGGCCCCACTCCTCCTCCCTCTCATCCCTCACCCGCTCCGGCCCCTTCTCCCTCATTTCTTTGCCATCCCAGGACACCTTGTGGGTGGGGCTGCGCTCGGAGCGGCAGGCGGAGGGAAGATTGGGTGCCACGCTGCACACCGCGATTCCCCTCCTGTTGGCCACACCTCTGACGCTCGACATGTCCGATAGGAAGCTGCTCATCTGCAGATCAAAGGGGAAAATCCATTAAATGCTTATTACATATTGTGCAAAATTGTATTTTTGTGTGTTTTAATTTTGAAAAATATGGCCAGGGATCACATGTATACCATTAAGATGTCAAGGTTCTATTCACTCAATCATGGTTGTGAGTTTTAAACTTCTAAAATGCTGTATTGGATCAAATGACTACAGTAGAAATATTAAAATCTCTCTTCACTTAGAGCTAATTATATTTTAACAATTTGGTAGAATGGTCAGAAGTAGGTTTTGCTGTTCTGACACTACATCACTACATCACTGACACTCTTCAGTTACAACCCAACACCGAGTTATTGGCTGCAATGATTCAATCCTCTCTAGCTTCAGAACTAACAATGCTACTAGGGAGTTAGCTTTCCAAGCACAATTTATATTGTTAGATTGGTTTTTTTTTTTCATTAAATTTCAATCAGCCTAACAGACATCCATGTTTCCATCCTGTTGCTTCTTTTGTTATATTTTCACTGTGATGGTACATCAAACCATCAGCATTAGCTTGTCTTGACAATCAGAGTTAGTCTGTCTAACTTGCATTAAGGACACACCTTTACCCCCCTTCTCACGGAGCCATGAATGTGACGATTTTGGGGGTTTGTCAGGGTGTGTAAAAGCTTGCCAAACATTTTGCAAACAGTTGGCCCCAAACAGTTTTTCTCTTGTCGCTAAAAAATTTTGAACATGTTTGAATTTTTTGGGTGAATGTATTTTTCTGCAAACAGTTGCAAAATAGTTGCAACAGTTTGAAAATATTTGTAAGCCTTTGCAAATGGTTGTAACCTGTTTGCAAATGGTTGTCACATATGTCGCTAAAGGTGTTTTTAGTTCACCAAGGAGTGAATATGAATCACTAGATGGTCTGACTGATAGTTTGGGGTTTTATTATGTGAATAACTTTATCTGAACAAAATCTATATGTCTCCCAGTCCATGACTTTTCCTAAATATGTGTATTTTATGTTTTCTGAAATCTGGAATGTATTAAAATAAAACACATGATTTCGGAGCATTTATTCCTTGGACTGCCACCTGCTGTCATTTAGACCACAGCTGGTCACGACTATGACCATATAAGGAATTATGTCCATATAGAGTGTTTCAATTTCCAGGGGTGTTTTTGCAGTCTCTGCTTTTTTTTTTTTATTTTGTTGTTGTCTTCCTCCTAATATTACATTGTACATCCTGATCTGGGAGAGAGAAGAGGGAGAGGAATCATCATATTACTCACCAAACAGCAACCCACAAATATGGATAGAGAAAAATCTCCCAACAGACTCCAAGCCTGAACCGCCGTGGAAAAAAAGATCAGAGTCTGCTGACACAGCTGTTAGTAGGCCTATTTATGTCCACTCCAGGTAGGAAGGGCTACTACACAGATATTATTTTGTGAATACAAATTGATTTAGTACCTTTGTAAAAAAAATGAAATTACCCTTGTGAAAGAAGAATTATAGTCTCAACAGCGTAACCACCCAACACCAGCCACTGTCCTTCAGCACCACACCTCCACCCTGAATCATCTACAGATAAAATAAATGTAAAGGATCTAGTCTTTTATTATAATTTCAAACATGAACATACTGCAAAGTTCCCAAAGCTGAAAATAATATCAATCCAAAAAAACTCAACAGAATCAAAAGAAACAGTAGCTCTCCCGATGAGCGCCCGCACACCGTCTCCACATGAAGGTAGGGTTCTCTATATTTACATGCCGAGCTAAAAAAATACAGTGTATATATTTAGCCTAAGCGTGGGTGGTTTATCTTTGCATTTTGCAGTGTGGAACTCATGTGAGGATGAGGTGGGAAGCTTTTACCCCAGCTGTGCACCGTAGGCTTTGGACAGTGTGCCACAGTAAATACCCAGGCAAATCAGGTGGAGCTATATCGTGTTTTGTGTTCAAATATTTTATTATTCAATATATGTTCTGTATAGCTTCTACAGGTGTCTGTCTTCCACAGTGGTCAGGAGAAACTGAATGCTGAGGTGGGTTTGCACACCCTGTTTTATTGGGTTGGATCCAAGATTCTCTTGACATTCACCTGGTATTTTACCGGGAGTTGGCAAAGGTCTCAAATGTTCTCAAAGAGTGGCAAAAGAGTTGTAAATAGCTGCTAATCATTGCAAATGCTGTTGCTAACATTTGTTAATAGTTGTTAATGTTTGCCAGCTGCTTTCACAACCACTCTTGCAAACACTTCTGTGAATACTGCAAATGGCTCTTAAATGTTGCTAAATGTTGTTAATTATTGCTAATGACTGAGGTGAACCCTGATGTTCATGAACATTCCTCAGAAAAGTTGGCAAATCCAAAAATTGCTACGTTTGTCTACATTCACAGCTCCTTGAGATACAACCCTTCTCACTTAACTGGCTGGTTTTGATGGCTATTTTCAATATATTCGATCCACCCCCAATATCAAATAAAATCAGATTCAGCAATTAAACACAATATTGCTTGCCATAAAAAATTTTTATAACAGTGTTGGGAATAACGCATTACTGTAACACGACTACTTTTGCAATAACGTGCTGTGTAACGGAATTACTGTTTAAAAATTCAGTAATGCGTTACAGTTACTGAAATTTGATCAGATGCGTTACTTGTTACTCATTTTATTAATATGGATAGATATTTTTAGCACAAGTAAATGAATATACAAACTAACCTTACGTAGCTGATGCAGTCATCAGTCGACATGACCTGCTGCAGAGAGCCTGTGAGTCTTAATTACTGAGCGGAGAAGAGATGAAGCTCCTTTGTTTTTGTGGAAATAGACAGATTATTTTTCCTTTGTCGCTGTTAAAAACAAAAGCATATTGGTGGGCTGCAAACTAAAGAGTTGGTTGAGGCTTACGACAATCTTCAGCTCCGTCAAAGCTAGTGCTATGCTATGCTAACAATACCGTGAAGTGGATCTACTGTATTCTGAACAGCCACGGCTAGATGTAAAGTGGAAATACTCATCTCAACAGCCACAGCTGGATTTCAAGCACAGGTATGCATCTGGACAGTTTGTGACCCAGCAAGAATTAAACCGACTGATTGCCCGATACGTCGTTCCGGACTGAAGACATGATAACACTTTCCATCAGATGGCTGGACTGTAATCCACTGAAATTAAAATGCATTTACTTGCTACCTGGATAAAGATCATTCATTCAAAAATGGACTTTGATCTCCAAAAGGAATTTGAGGGACTGGATTGTGTTTCTGTCACAGCAGACATTTGGACTGCACGTCGGGTTAAATCCATAAGCATAAAGGTAAGATAAACATGGACAGCTTTATGCAGTGTTGCCAACTTTCACTCCAAAATGAGGAAATTACTGGCAATATCATGATGATTTTCTTCAGATTTTTCCCACAAGAGCTCTCGAGGCAGGATAAAACAGACTGAACATGTTCTAGAAGCTCTGTCTGAAACAGTCTGTTTTTAGCCTGACATTAATAAGCCTGTAATGTAATCCATTACTTACATTACATTACATTACATTATTAGCACGGTGGCGGAGTGGTTAGCGCTGCGGCAGCACAGCAACTCACCCTTGGCCGGGGGATCCTGGGTTCGATCCCAGCCCCCGACCAACAGTGATCTGTGTGGAGTTTGCATGTTCTCCCCGTGTCTGCGTGGGTTTACTCCGGGATTTCTCTGGTTTCCTCCCACATGCCAAAAAAAACATGCAGGTTAGGTTAATTGGCATCAAAACTGGGGATTCTAAATTGTCCTTAGGTATGACTGTGAGAGTGAATTGTTGTCTGTCTCTCTGTGTTGGCCCTGCGATGGACTGGCGATCTGTCCAGGGTGTATCCTGCCTCTCGCCCAAAGATGCTGGGATAGGCTCCAGCCCCCCCGCGACCCGAAAAGGATTAAGCGGAAGAAGATGGATGGATGGATGGATGGATGTAATCCATTAATTAAATTATCTGGCTATGCGTGCAAGATGTCCCATACGTTTAACGTTTTACATTTTATGGACACTGGCTAAAATGGTAAGGGATTTAAATCTAGAGCTGTAAATCAGGTGTGTGTCTGTTAGTATATTAGCAATTTTCTCCAAAGTTTTAGAAAAAAAACTGTTGCTGCACAATTATTATATGGAGTGTAATAATTACTTACATCCTCTCTATGGCTTCTGACCAAATTATTCAACTGAGAGTGCTAACTACTACTTGATTGAATAAATTAAAAATAAAAAAAAGCAGTAGCTCAAGGTCAGGTTGTGGGAGCTGTTTTACTGGACCTAAAAAAAAAAAAAAAAAAAAAAAAAAAAAAAAAAAAACTTTTGATGCAGTGAATCATTACATTTTAGTTACAAAAAAAATTTAGATCAGTTTTCCTAATCTGGCCATGCAATGTTTCCGTCTTATCTGTGTGACAGACAACAGTGTACTATGGTGAATAATGAAAGATCTTGCTTAGCCTCATAAAATTCTAGTTTTCCACCCGCAGAACATTTCACGTTGGCTGGAAATTGGCAGGAATGCTAAGGGGTTAAGTATGCATTTAAAACTAACATGAAAGTTACTTTTCCAGGTAACTAGTTACTTTAATCATGCAGTGATTGGTAAAGTAACTCAGTTACTTTTGAAAAGGAATAACTGGTAACTGTAATTAGTTACTATTTTTTAGTAACTTGCCCAACACTGCTGTCGAGTTACTATCAAGATTCATCCAAACTTCCCACTTTAAAAAAGCATTAATAACTGTATGTAAAACCTCATAAACAAAACTCAAAAGACATGAAATTAACAATATCTCAGACATGCCTAAATGGATAAACAATACATCCACTTATGAAAAAACAAATCATCCATGTCAGCTAATAAGGTCGAGACCACCTCGGGGAGCCAATCTATCCCAGCTGGATGAGCAGTTAAGAAAATGGATGGATGATTTATGAGTTATTGATCGTGCTCATGCCTTCTTCTTTAAAGGCTGAAAAATGTGCTACGATGTGATAAATGTGTGCTCTGTTGAATTCCAAAAGCTGTTGTCATCATTAACAAAGTGAAACTTCTTCATATTTGCATCCCTGTCAGAGAAAGTGTTGCTGTTTTATTATTATTATTATTATTATTATTATTATTATTATTATTATTGTTGAGGGCGGCGTGGTGGCGGAGTGGTTAGCACTGCGGCAGCACAGCAACTCACCCTTGGCCGGGAGATCCTGGGTTCCCAGCCCCCGACCAACAGTGATCTGTGTGGAGTTTGCATGTTCTCCCCGTGTCTGCGTGGGTTTACTCCGGGATTTCTCCGGTTTCCTCCCACATGCCAAAAAAATGCAAGTTAGGTTAATTGACATTAAACTGGGGATTCTACATTGTCCTTAGGTACAGTGGGGCAAAAAAGTATTTAGTCAGCCACCAATTGTGCAAGTTCTCCCACTTAAAAGATGAGAGAGGTCTCCAATTTTCATCATAGGTATACCTCAACTATGAGGCATACCTCAACTATTCTCTCTTTAACAAGGTAGATGAACTGAGACTGCTGATGCGATTTAAGGACCTCTCTACCTCGTCTGCCCTCTGTTTTACTGAGACCTGGCTTAAGGAATCAACTCCGGACAGCGCACTCTTCCTCGAGGGATTTCAGCTGTTTCGTGCTGATCGAGACACAGAGCTCTCCAGTAAGTCCTCAGGAGGAGGAGTCTGCTTTTACATCAACAGCAGCTGGTGCTCTGATGTAACGGTGATCTCCCAACACTGTTCTCCCGCTCTGGAATATTTATTCATTGACTGCAAGCCTTTTTATTCCCCACGTGAGTTCGCTTCATTCATCCTGGCCGCTGTTTACGTCCCGCCCGACGCGGATGCGCGCGAGGCTCAGCGCGCGCTCGCAGATCACATTCAACATACGGAGCAGACTTTCCCGGACTCTCTGGTTATTGTGGTTGGCGACTTTAACCAGAGCAATCTGAGCCACGATCTCCCCCGATACAAACAGTTTATTAAATGCCGCACCAGAGGAAAGAACACGCTGGATCACTGTTACACCACAGTGAAGGACGCGTATTGCGCTGTTCCCCGCGCTGCGCTCGGTCTATCTGATCATGTGATGGTCCACCTCATTCCCACATACAGACAGAGACTGAAGCTCACTAAACCTGTTGTGAGCACTACGAAGAAATGGACCAGTGAAGCTGGGGAGAAGCTGAGCACGTGCATGGAAATAACTGACTGGGACATGTTTAAAGGAGCCACGCATGATCTGGATGAGTACACGGACACTGTGAACTCATATATCCACTTTTGTGAGGAGAACATTCTTCCATCGCGCACCAGGGTGAGGTACTCAAATGACAAGCCCTGGTTCACTGCTAAGCTCAGACAGATCAGGAAGGAGAAGGAAGCAGCGTTGAAAAGTGGAGACAGGGACTGCTACAGGGAGGTTAAATATCGGTTTAACAGAGAGCTGAGGAGAGCTAAATCTGTGTATTCTGAAAGACTCCAGCAGCAGTTCACTGCTAATGACTCGGCTTCTGTGTGGAGAGGACTGAGGCAAATCACCAACTATCGGCCTCAGGCTTCTAAAGGTCAGGATGACAAAGCCCTTTGTCAAACACTGTCCCAACATTATGCCCGTTTTGACACCTCGTCAGCTGTGTCCATCCCCCCCCTCCCCCCAGCGCCACTGCCTCCACGGTCCCTACTTCATCAAAGGCGGCCCCCCCTCCTCCCTCCCTGCCCTTGTCATCAGTGAGCAGGACGTGCACAGACAGTTCTCCAGACTGAACCCGCGCAAGGCCCCCGGTCCGGACGGCGTGTCTCCCTCCACCCTGAGACACTGTGCGAAAGAGCTGACTCCTGTCTTCACAGACATTTTTAACACCTCCCTGAAGTTATGCCACGTGCCAACCTGCCTCAAAACCTCCACCATCATCCCTGTCCCCAAGAAGCCACGGATCACTGGACTTAACGACTACAGACCTGTAGCGTTCACCTCTGTAGTCATGAAGTCCTTTGAGCGCCTGGTCCTGCCCCACCTCAAGTCCATCACCACTCCCCTCCTGGACCCGCTGCAGTTTGCCTACCGAGCCAACAGGTCTGTGGATGACGCAGTCAACCTGGCCCTCCACTCCATCCTGCAGCACCTGGACTCCCCGGGAACCTACGCCAGGATCCTGTTTGTGGACTTCAGCTCTGCATTCAACACCATTCGCCCCGCTCTGCTCCGGGACAAGCTGTCCCTGCTCAACGTGCCTGACTCCCTCTGCAGGTGGATCACCGACTTCCTGATGGACCGGAGGCAGCATGTGCGGCTGGGAAAGACTGTCTCAGACTCTGTTAGCATCAGCACCGGATCACCCCAGGGCTGTGTACTTTCCCTCCTACTCTTCTCCCTTTATACCATCTCCTGCACCTCCAGCCACCAGTCTGTCAAGCTGATCAAATTTGCGGATGACACCACCCTCATCGGGCTCATCTCCAACGGCGACGAGTCCGTCTACAGGAGAGAGGTGGCCCAGCTGGCGTCCTGGTGCAGCCACAACAACCTGCAGCTGAACGCTCTGAAGACAGTGGAGATGATTGTGGACTTCAGGAAAGTCACAACCCCTCTGCCCCCCCTCACCCTCACAGGCTCTCCCATCACCACTGCAGATTCCTTCCGCTTCCTGGGCACCACCATCACCCGGGACCTCAAGTGGGAGCCAACCATCAGCTCCCTCATCAAAAAGGCCCAGCAGAGGATGTTCTTCCTGCGGCAGCTGAGGAAGCTCAAGCTACCCACCAAGATGTTGGTACAGTTCTACACAGCCATCATCGAGTCCATCCTCACCACCTCCATAACCGTGTGGTACGCAGGAGCCACTGCCAGGGACAGACTAAGGCTGCAGCGCGTCGTGCGCGCTGCTGAGAAGGTGATCGGCTGCAAGCTCCCATCCCTCCAGGACCTGTACATCTCCAGGACCCGGAGGCGTGCAGGCCGGATCATAGCCGATCCTTCACACCCTGGTCACGTACTGTTTGCCCCCCTCCCCTCAGGTAAAAGACTTCGGTCCATTCAGACTAAAACCTCCCGTCACATGAACAGCTTCTTCCCCTCTGCCATCAGACTGCTGAACACTAAGTGACTTATTGACTCTCGTGCACTATGTACAGCAGCTCAACCAGACTCATGTCAATCATCACTGTTTTCTTTTTGCATTACCGACTGCACTATGTGTTACTCCACAATATCTGCTGCTCGCTAATATATTTAAAAATTGCTTTGACTAGTATTACTCATTCTTATTCTACATTTTATTGCATGTATAGTTTTTTATTCTATCTTTTATTTTTATCATGTTTAATGTTGCAGCATTGCACCGAGACAAATTCCTAGTTTGTGTACTACATGAACAATGGCAATAAATCTGATTCTGATTCTGATTCTGAGAGACAAAATGAGAAAAAAAAAAATCCAGAAAATCACATTGAAGGATTTTTAATGAATTAATTGGTAAATTCCTCGCTAAAGTAAGTATTTGGTCAATAACAAAAGTTCATCTCAATACTTTGTTATATACCCTTTGTTGGCAATGACAGAGGTCAAACGTTTTCTGTAAGTCTTCACAAGGTTTTCACACACTGTTGCTGGTATTTTGGCCCATTCCTCCATGCAGATCTCCTCTAGAGCAGTGATGTTTTGGGGCTGTCGCTGGGCAACATGGACTTTCAACTCCCTCCAAAGATTTTCTATGGGGTTGAGATCTGGAGACTGGCTAGGCCACTCCAGGACCTTGAAATGCTTCTTACGAAGCCACTCCTTCGTTGCCCGGGCAGTGTGTTTGGGATCACTGTCATGCTGAAAGACCCAGCCACGTTTCATCTTCAATGCCCTTGCTGATGGAAGGAGGTTTTCACTCAAAATCTCACGATACATGGCCTCATTCATTCTTTCCTTTACACGGATCAGTCATCCTGGTCCCTTTGCAGAAAAACAGCCCCAAAGTATGATGTTTCCACCCCCATGCTTCACAGTAGGTATGGTGTTCTTTCTCCTCCAAACACGACAAGTTGAGTTTTTACAATATAGTTCTATTTTGGTTTCATCTGACCATATGACATCCTCCCAGTCCTATTCTGGATCATCCAAATGCTCTCTAGCAAACTTCAGACGGGCCTGGACATGTACTGGCTTAAGCAGGGAGACACGTCTGGCACTGCAAGATTTGAGTCCCTGGCGGCGTAGTGTGTTACTGATGGTAGCCTTTGTTACTTTGGTCCCAGCTCTCTGCAGGTCATTCACTAGGTCCCTCCGTGTGGTTCTGGGATTTTTGCTCACCGTTCTCGTGATCATTTTGACCCCACGGGGTGAGATCTTGCATGAAGCCCCAGATCGAGGGAGATTATCAGTGGTCTTGTATGTCTTCCATTTTCTAATAATTGCTCCCACAGTTGATTTCTTCACACCAAGCTGCTTACCTATTGCAGATTCAGTCTTCCCAGCCTGGTGCAGGTCTACAATTTTGTTTCTGGTGTCCTTTGACAGCTCTTTGGTCTTGGCCATAGTGGAGTTTGGAGTCTGACTGTTTGAGGTTGTGGACAGGTGTCTTTTATACTGATAATGAGTTCAAACAGGTGCCATTAATACAGGTAACGAGTGGAGGACAGAGAAGCCTCTTAAAGAAGAAGTTACAGGTCTGTGAGAGCCAGAAATCTTGCTTGTTTGTAGGTGACCAAATACTTATTTTACCAAGGAATTTACCAATTAATTCATTAAAAATCCTTCAATGTGATTTTCTGGATTTTTTTTTCTCATTTTGTCTCTCACAGTTGAGGTATACCTATGATGAAAATTGGAGACGTCTCTCATCTTTTAAGTGGGAGAACTTGCACAATTGGTGGCTGACTAAATACTTTTTTTCCCCACTGTATGACTGTGAGAGTGAATGGTTGTCTGTCTCTCTGTGTTGGCCCTGCGATGGACTGGCGATCTGTCCAGGGTGTACCCTGCCTCTCGCCCAAAGATGCTGGGATAGGCTCCAGCCCCCCCCCCCCCCACCTCCCCCTGGTGACCCAAAAAGGACTATGCGGAAGAAGATGAATGACTTATTATTATTGTTGAACAATGAGATAATTTTGTGTCATTAAAAAGTGAAGTTAAACTTAGAGTAATCCACTTCTGTGCTTTCATCAGGTCATAATTTTAAGTGTCTGTCATTCACTGGTGAGTTTTATGGGTGCTTGACAACAGTTACACACATTTCAATAAGCGTATTACAGTGTATTACTATTACTGCTCATGGGGGCATTCTTTCAGTTTTATGAACACAGTTATGACTTATTTTGATTAGATGCATTTTCTGCTCCATGAGTTCTCACCAGTGGATCCCAAAACACCATTTACCTTTGTTAATTTGAAAAACATCATCATCATCATCATAGCAGTCTGTCGGGGGCGACAATGACCGTTTCCTTTAGGTCTGATCAGATTCCTCCACGCAGCTCTGTCCTTCGCCATCCGCTGCCAGAAACTCCTGACCTTGTTAACCTGGGCAACGTTCGAGCCGAGTATGAGTTGCTTTCTGACTGACCATTTCATGAAACTGCTTGCAAAGTATTTGAGTACCACTAGCTTTTGCTGGACTAGCACATTCTTGGCAGATAGAGGTATTATCAGTGGCAAGGACAGGCCAAGACAAACTGACTCCAGTATCTGTTGCAGTGAATGACCAGATGATAGGTTTGTTTATCTCTGCTCTTTGTGTAGTGCATGTCACAATGCACCGACTGGCAAAAGTCCACCACAGACCTTGCGACAGATGTGCTTATCTGCCAGGATGTCCAGTCTCACCCCGTGTAACTGGGAGTCGTCCACCACAGACCTGTGATGGATAGTGTTTTTAGTTCTGCCAGGATGCCCAGTTTCACCCTCCACGCCCTCGGCAGGGCGGGGTTGCTAACATAATCTTGCTAAAACCTGCAGTGCCACAATACATCCGAATTTATTTGGATTCCAGTTCATGCATATGAGTTACATTCATCTACCAGTACACCCCTGGGTCAGATTGTTATTGTGGCAACCCATTATGATGCTACCACAGGGAGGCACCAAATATTTTTGAATTTTACACATGGAAACAGCTAAAAAAGAAAAACCTCAATCCTACTATTTATCCATCATTATAAGTGATCAAAACCTGGCCTCATTTCCTAAAAAAAAGGGATGTTTTTTTGGTTCATCTGTGCAACTCATGTGCCCCCAGTTGTGAGACTTTAATGATATTCTCTCTTCACTGTTAAAATGATTGTTTTTCATTAATGTGACTTGTATAGTAAAACGGTTTTATTAATGTTTTTCTTACCTGAATAAAATGTGGGAGAGATTACATGATAGTAAGCCTGTCTTCCTCAAAGATCTTCTTGATCTTCGCAATTTTGTTAATAGCGGTATTAAATCAAGACATAACACCACAATCACTTCCATCAAAATTAAACTTCGTTAACAATAACATGGCAGATGCTGCTACAATACAAGAAAACAAAGAAGCCATGGCAGTGCATAATTTTACACACCTGACTGCCCTCAGTGGAGATGGTCCTGTCGCCATTGCCACTCCTCGTCAGTAGGTTGCTGGGTCCTCCTGGTAGTGGGGAGTGGGCGGTTGGACGCACCATGACCTGAGGGGGGCCCCCACTGCTGCCTCCCACCTCACTGTAGGTGCTGCTGGTCCCCGGCGAACCTGATGCCGGCATGGCTTTAAACTCAATCCCTTCTTCCCCCATCCCGCTCTTATGCAGCATGTAGCTCGCCCCTGTGGAAATAGCAGCGACACCCATCCCAGTCTGTGACCCCAGGCCTGGATCTGAGTCTTTCCGGAATTTGATTTTTTTCCTAAATGCGATGAAGAGTATCAGGAGGAAAACGATGATGAAGGCAAGGACTCCGATGCCAATTATTTCCCCTGGTCCAACGTAAGAAAGGGGCTCAGCCTACAAAGCATAAGAGAAAAAAAGTATAAAAATATAAGAATGCCTAGAGGTGCACTCAATATTATGCAACCCCTATTGCAAATTATATTGTATCCATTCAGCTGTTGAACTATGTTGTTTCTTGCTTGATTTTGTTTTTTGCAAACAGTTGAAATTTGTAAACTTTTAAAATAAACCTAATGTTTAATGGCGGTTCAATAATTTCAAGTGAAACTGGATGGAAATTAATGCATTATGAAATATACTAGAAAAAGGAACATCACTGTGAACATCAAATAAAATGAATCATAAACTACAATTTTTTAAGCTTAAAGTGTAAATTTGTTTCTTGACTGCATGTTGCTATTAGTGTTATTAATGCTATTATTACCACATACACTACTCACAAAAAGTTAGGGATATTCGGCTTTCGGGTGAAATTTCAGGACACACCTAAAATGCACTATAACCTTTACAGGTGAACTTAATTTGACCTTCTCTAACCTTTTGAATGCACATGTCCAACTGCTCACTGTTTCAGTACTTTTTGCATAACTTGCTGTTCTCTAACAAGGTGCTTAACGGCACAATTCACAACAGGTATTTGATCCATGAATTGATCAATAAATTTTCTGGTTCAATTAGAATTGGTATTTAAACAGTCCTCTTCATCATGCTGTTCACATTTTGACATCATGAAACCAAGACGACACCTAACAACTGATCAATAGTACCTCACCATTGCAAGGCTTCAAACAGGACGTTCTCAGAGGGAAGTGGCCACTGAGCTTAGAGTGTCACAGAGTGTCATCAGCAGGTTGCAACACAGATACAGAGACTGGAAGAGTCACAAAAAGGCATAGAAGTGGACGTCCTTTGGCCACATCCCACGCTGATGACCGCTTCATTATGAACAGTGTCCTGTGGAACCGGATGATGAATGCCACTCAACTCCAGGCACATTTAAGGGAGGTGAGAGGCACCCAAGTGTCACGTCAGACCATTCAAAACTGTTTACATCACCGTAGTCTGCGTGTTAGACGACCTGCAAGGGTACCTGACCACACCACCAGGAACAGGTGTCATCATCTTGCATGGGCCAGGGAGCATTTACACTGGACAAGGGACCAGTGGGCCTCAGTGCTGTTCTCTGTTAAAAGTCAATTCACGTTGAGCAGAAATGATGGCCGCGAATGATGTTGGAGACGTCAAGGAGAGCGCTATGCATCAGCCACTGTTGTCACCAGACGAACCTTTGGTGGTGGTGGTGTTACAGTCTGGGCAGGTGTGTCCAGTCAATCCAGAACTGCCCTACACCTTGTGAATGGTGCAATGACTACCTGAATAACATCATTAATCCAGTCACTGTGCCCCTGCATGAACAACATAGGCCTAATTTTTTCTTCATGGATGACAATGCTCCAGGTCATCGAGGTTGCATCAATAGGGAGCGGCTGCTGGAGGCTGGGGTACCTCAAATGGAGTGGCCTGCACTTTCTCCAGACCTGAACCCCACAGAAAACCTATGGGATCAACTGAGTTGCCATGTAGAGGCTCATAACCCTGCACCCCAGAACCTCAATGACCTGAGGGCCGCCTTTCAAGAATAGGGGCATGATATGCCTCAGTAGACAACAAGTCGACTTGTGAACAACATGAGACGTCGTTGTCAAGCTGTAATTGATGCTCAAGGGCACATGACAAGTTACTGAGACATTGACATTTTTTGTTGTGGTATACCCACCACTGTTGTTGGCTTTTGTTTCAATAAATTGTTTGAGATGAAGAAATCACCATTGCATGTTTATACTTAAATGCCCTACTTTCATGACATTATATCACTGTAGTGTGAACGTTTTACATTTTCCATAAATTTCACCTGAAAGCCAAATATCCCTAACTTTTTGTGAGTAGTGTATCTACACTCTGTTTAATTAATTTGTGGTGGCGCCTTGCATGGCAGCGACCCCTCTGATTCTACATGTGATTAACATTGTAGATAGGAGAAACGTAATTTCATTTTACTGTACATGATTGGTTGTATGGCCTGAATGACAATAGAGATGGCTTCTTCTTCTTCTTAAGGTGCTTTGTGAAACTTTCAGAAACTTCATTTTCAGATGCCACTGCCTCAGCTGCTTTGTAATCTGATCACCATCCTTCTGAGAAATGGAGTGAATAAGCTTCACTTCACAAAATGACCACAAGGTGTCTCTAAAAGCAGAGTTTCCAAAAGTTCCAAACAGCACCATTAATATTCATACGGAATATTATACAGAAAATGCAAGAAATGCAAGAAAAGACAAGTATTTTTAACATTTACATTTTTTCCCAATTTTCTTTTGTACTTTTCTGTCATTTCCTGCTAATGACTGAAACAAACACTTTTTGCTGTATGCAGCTAAAGTGATAAATGCATTGGCCACTTTCTTAAAAGATATGTGATGAAGCAGTAGGGAAGACAGCCCCTCTTACAACATATGCCTTATAAAATGTTCTCTTCAGTAGCAAAGCTAGTGTACATTTGTTGCAAAAGCAGCCTGCTGCATTTTGTCAGCTTTGCTCTCGTCTTCTTAGGATAAATGAAAGCTCCTTCCTTCTAACAATGTGCAACATGGATTTGGGTCTGCAGCTTCACTATAAGGAACATAGTGCACAATAAATTCAAGAGCATGACAACTTCAAATGGAACCAGGAATTTGCCCATTACCACACTCTCATTCATCTGCTGCGAAACAAAGATACCGAGCTGGTGAATAAACCTTCTACGAGGCTGCTGCAAACTCGGAATTCTCTACAGAACCTCTGTGCTTGCCAAGTCCAATTAGCAGCTGCAAGCCAAACACACACGACACCAAAGCCTGTCTGGGAAAGCCCCCAAGAGTGTGAAGTCAGAAACAAATTAGATTTTGTACCAGCTACATTGATATACTGTATAAGTACAAATATCAAAATTCCTTGGATGAGTCCATAAACAATAAACATTAATATGCCAAAAACAAGCCCAAGAATAAAGCTTAACATGTCCATAAATACCACAAAAACACATTAACATATTGTACATTAAGCACAAGACTAACAGAAAAGTTTAAAAAAACACAATGAAACAAATTAGCCCAAAATAGTCATTGAAAATTGGGCTGTGCATAATATAAACTGTATTTAAGCATAAAATAGTAGTCTTTTCAATTACCTGAAAATGGCAACTTTTCTTGTTTTTTTACTTTTAAAGGTGAACTACGTAGAAATTGCAGGTAATTACTGGCACCAGATGGCAGGAATGAACCTTCATCCACTAGGCTGATGTGAATTTGATAAGCATTTTTTACTAAGGACCCATGATGATGTCTTCAAGTTTGTCTACTCCAAGAGAACCGGTAATTAACTGTTATCATTACATGTTCTACCCTACTCTACAAATTAACATAATTAAGTTACAACACAGGATTTTTGACTCTGAGCTGAAAACGTTCTAATACTCACCCTGCTGGTGTAATGTGATATTTACCCCTTTACTGGCCCATCAAACATCATAAATGAAATTATAGCTCTGCAATATTATAAATTATCATATTTTGCATAACAGTAAAAGAGATGTTTCTTTACACTAATTATATTTTTAGGTATTTCTGGAATATTTTGAAAGTAGAAAATATTGCCTATTCTACCTTTAAACCAAATCCAGACGCTGTAGATGGTTGGGGAAGTCATCTTTTTGAAATTTTCTCAACCAATTTTTTCCTGGCTGGGAAAACACTCAGTGAAGGCCCAAACCAATGATCCTCTGATCTTGAACTTCTAAATTTTGACCTCAAAATTACTGGATATCTAGAACTTTTGATATTGTCAGGAAAATCAGAAAAACTAAGCGTGAACCTGTGAAATTCAGCTTTGACCTTTTAATCTCAAAATGCATGCATGTCTAGAACTTTGCATGGACTATTCCTGCCCCAGGTTTGGTGTTGATATCTGGATATTTGCAGCTGTTCCTTTTTTAAGAGTTGGGAAAATCAGACAAAAACTTAGTGACCATGTAATCTTAAATGTTGACCTTTGACTAATTACTAAGTAAGTAAACTTTTTATGCTCTTAACCAGACCATCAATGACAGAGTAGCTCATTTCAGCCTGACAAAATCACCCTGAGCGCTAAGATCTCCTGACTGTTGACCTTGACCGTAGATGCAGAGCATACAGTATATATAATGTGTATTACAGTATAGAAAAATTATACAGTGATAAACTTACTGAGCAACATTGCTCAGCCCTAGTTCATGCTCTACCTGCGTGTCATCCCCAGGATCAGCAGGCGTGTCTTCATCACACAGTTGACCCTCGTAACCTTCGGAGCAGTTACAGTAGAATGACCCCAGCGTGTTGACACACTCTCCTCCGTCTCCACACTGCTCCTCGGCACACTCATCCACATCCTCATCACATCTGTGGAGACACAGTGCATGAAGGCAGTGAGGGTGACGCGTGCCAAAGAGAAAGCATAAGAGATGCAAGAGTGACAGTTTGCTTTAAAGAGAGGAAAAATGATAAAGTTTGTTGATTGTCTTTTCAAAGGGCTTTTCTTTTGCCAAATCAGCAGATTATTGGCACGTTTTCCCTGATATTCTTATCCACATGGCTTTGACTTTTTAAATTCCCGATTTTAAACCAACAGACACAAAACTCCTACTCCCAGAGAAAGCCGCAAACTCCAATGTGCTCATCTTGGCTTTTCATTTCAAACACGGTGTCCTGCTGTGAGGGGGATAGAAAATAAATGCATTTCTCTGTTCAATTATGTTTTTCCTTGATGGAATTTTCAAAACACTTTACAAGAGTTGGTGTGATGGAAGAGGCGGGGAAAAAAACTTGACTGTCTAACTCAGAAGTTTTGCTTGAGATGATTCAAAAGTGGGCTGTGGCGTAGTCATCAATTATATACAGTCGCTTCATTAAGGCCCAAATGTGCTGGCCAGTGATATCCTCTCATTAATATTCAACATGATGAATAATTTATATTAAAACTAAAGTTAAATTCAGTTGTGTTGCATTTGTTTTGCTAGTCTAAGATTACGAAATTACAATTAAAAAGAAATCTCTACATTTGGATCATTTTTAAAGAAATAAACGTAATTTTATTGTTAAACACATGTAAATACTACATGCAACACTGCAGAGAGGAAAACAAACTATGTGAAACCCAGTGGTACAAATCAGTAGCTTGCTTGTGGCAAAAGTATTTTTTTGAGTGTTTTGTAGTAAGTGATAAATACTTGCAAGCCTTCATTTCAGTTGAATAAAATATTATATAAGCAAGTTTTCACCAGAGCTGGGTAGAATATCCAGACAATGCACTAAAGTAAAAGTACCATTATTTTATATTTTAATACATTAATTACTCAAATATAGACCATGTGCAGCAACGCCCACGTGTTATGTCTGTATATGGAGCCAAGGACGAGGCCAGGTGTCGAACTGAACATACGTTTATTAAAGAGCACAGGAGCAACACACAGCCGCCAGGCAGAGGATGGCAAAGAGACCGCCCCTCCTGCCTGCAGCCCTTTTATAGTTCACGGGTGGTGGCGTGACCAGAAGGCGGAGCCACCACCCCGTGCCTCACCAATAAAAGTGTAGAACATATAACCACATAAATAACTACTGTATATAACATTTCCCTGCCCCTTACAGAAGTCCAAAACACACACACACACACACACAATTCAGACCCACCGCAATTTAGGACCCAAATCGTGCACTAACATTACACAAAATAATGTACTCAAACTGGCCTCACACAATCACACCTAAAACAACTAAAACAAGGGGAGACAGGTGGACTGCTGTCCCACCCCACACGGCGAAGCGGATTATTCTGCCGCTATCCTAAATAAAAATTAAAAAAAAAAAAAAGAGTCCATCTACAAACAAAAATACCACCGTGTCTCCTAAGCTAAAGTAAAATACATAAATTAATCCCCAAACTACATACATCAAAATAACAAATTACTTAGAACACATGCATAACAGTCAACTTATAATACACACAACAAATCAAATCAACCACATGCACGATAATTAACCTATATACACACGGCTGGAGAAAACAAGTCCGTGGGCCCCCTGGACCGCCCTGTCATCAGTCCGACCCTAGAGGCAGCCAGCTTCCCAGGCCACAGCAGGTCGCCTCAGCACCAGTGTGCCTCCTCTTCATTACCACCGGCTCCTCTGCTCGTCCAGGCCCACGTCCTTCAGTCCCCTTCCAGGCACGCCGCAGCTCATTCAGGTGCCCCCATGAACCGTCTGGCAGCTGGAGATGAGCGTCCTCCCGTCTGGCCACAACACGTAACCGTTCCTGGTGCTCCTCCAACCGCTGACCGGCCCATACCTGCCGTGGTCGCCCCTCCTCCCCAAACCAGTCCGTGACTCCCCGAGGGGTCTTGCTCGGCTTGAAGGGTCTCTGCTTGGCACGTCGCTCCACTGTGCCTAACGGTCCGGCTCCGACCTTTTCTAAATTCACCACGCTGCTGTGCCCTGTTCACCAGCCCACTTCAGCCGAGATCCAGGAACAGGTGAAACCAGCCTCTCGACATCGCCCGTTGTCACAGGCGTCCCGCCGTGCCATCCAGTACCCTCGTCCAGGGTGACTTGGGCTCTGGCACAGAGACCTTCCTGTGATGACCCTGGGCGATACTGGTCTTGCACACTCTCCAGGGTGCCAGGCAGTTCCTCATCCCACACTGTGCCGTCTACTACTCCCGGGTTCGGTCGGTTCCACAATCCACAGCCCAACCACTCCTCCCCAGCACTGCTTTTAATGGCAAAGCCCAGACCATAGAGCAGGTCACAGTCCACTATGTTTTCTCCACGAGCTGTCACGGTGAATTCCAGTTCACACATGTCGGCCAATTTGTACCGAGCCGTCAGTCTCAGCGTTCCCACCATGGCCAGCCGTCCTCCTCCACAACCATAAAGCGGCACCGGGTCACCCCCAATCCTGCAGTGCAGGGAAAAACATCTCACAGTCATCCAATTCAACACGGAGCCCACCGGTCCCGTCGATCAATAAAGGCACCTCCACCCCGTCCAACTCCACCATACAGTGTGTGCGTCCGTTGGTGCTCAGGGACACAGCATGGACAACCGTGGGGGCGGGAGAGTCCTCTTCGTACCACGGACTTCCTCGCTCGGATCTGTGGTGTACCCTGGCGAAATGATGCAAGTGGCCACACTTGCCGCAGCGCTTCGCCCTTGCCGAACAGTTTCTGGCCTTGAAACGGTGCTGCGTGGACCCACAACCCATACATTTGGGCTTTCCCGGGGCAGACCTTACATTCACAACGTTGGCATCCTCCATATTGCCGTCCACACTTCCATCGCTGCCCGGGTCCACTGCACGCGCGGTCAGCAGTGATCCCAGTTGTCAGTGTGACAAGCTCTCACTCAGTTCCCATGACAGTCTATCCGCAGCTTCCAGCTGTTCAGCTAACTCAGTGGCTGTGGACAGCGTCAGTTCGCCTGAAAACGTGAGCAGCTTCGACTTAATCACAGCGCGGTTAGTATGCTCTGTCAACTGCTTGTGAACCATCTCCTCTTCCAACAGTCCGAACCAACACACACTAACCAGTAATTTCAAGTTGGCTACGAACCATTGAATATGCTCGCCCACCTGTTAGCAGCGCTGTCAAAACACGCTCCTCCGGATGGTGATGTCTTCCAGGGAGCGAAAATTGCGTGCCATCAGCTCAGCCATGTCCTCGAAGCCGTCCGAGCCACCAAGCATGCTCAGTATCCGCTGGCCTCCAGTTCCCAAATTGTGCACCAACAACGTGCTTACCCTCAGCCTGTCCATTCTTCCCGGGTTCAGTGCCACCATGTAAGCCAGGAAGGCGGCGCACTGTCTGGGCCAGGAAACAGGTGGCCCACCTGGGAGCTCCAGAAATAGCCAAACTCCAAACCCACACGCTTCCATACCTTCTCAATTCTTATTTTCTCCTTGTCGCCAAAATGTTATGTCTGTATATGAAGCCAAGGACAAGGCCAGGTGTCGAACCGAACATACGTTTATTAAAGGGCACAGGAGCAACACACAGCCGCCAAGCAGAGGATGGCAAAGAGACTGCCCATCCTGCCTGCAGCCCTTTTATACGGGTGGTGGTGTGACCAGAAGGCAGAGCCCCACCCTGTGCCACACCAATAAAAGTATACAACATATAACCACATAAATAACTATATAACACCCCAGTCAAAGGTCAACCTACAGTCGCCGCCATTTTGGGTATCATGCTGTAAGCTATGTATGATTACGATTAGAATCAGGCTGAAAGGATACCATGACCAATATTAAACGGCAAAAGCTTGGAGTGATGCATGTTTTCTTACCTGTATGATGTGGTTTAGTGCAGTTAGTAGAGAGCTTCAGGACAAGCTGTGAAAGCCCCATGGCAAGCTTTGAGTGAAAGGTCAGATGGTTGCTAGGATACAGGGCGGAGACCTTTTGTTAAGAGCGCCTGTGAAGCGCCCAGGAAAACAAATTTAGAGCATCTTTATGCACTCGGTGGACAATCAGCCTAAACGAAGTTGCCAGGCAACTCCTGTAGCGTAATACCCAAAATGGTGGAATAAACAAAGCCACGTGAGCGGTGACATCACATGCATAGGGTCTATAAGCAACAGTAGAAAAAAAATTACAAAAAAATTTAAAAAGTAACTTCTAAAACATTACTTTTTTAGTGAGATTTTTCTCTTAAATTACTTTTTTGTAAATGTACAACTTTTTCCTTAGAAATACAAGACTTTAAAATCTAAAAAAAATTTAAATTTGCAAATATTTTAGCATAAATTTGCAACTTTTTAATAATTTACAAATTTACAATTACTTTCTCATAAATTTCCATTTTATCCTCATACATTTGTGGCTTTCCTTTTGTACATTTTACATTTTATTTCCAAAAATGTGAGGTTTCTT
Source organism: Pholidichthys leucotaenia (assembly GCA_020510985.1). Classification (NCBI taxonomy): domain Eukaryota; kingdom Metazoa; phylum Chordata; class Actinopteri; order Cichliformes; family Pholidichthyidae; genus Pholidichthys; species Pholidichthys leucotaenia. The sequence continues at coordinate 51,228,207 of CM035844.1, forward strand.
TGGTCATAGTTTTTGTAAATTCCTAATTTTTTTTCATTAATTATGTCTTTCTTCTTGTGAATTTGCAATTTTTTTGCTGCCAAAAGGTGATAAACTTGAGACTTTTTCCACACAATTTTCTACTTTACTCTTGCCACTTTGGGAGTTTTTTCTCTTAAAATGAGTCAGAATGAAATGAATAACTATCTGCATGCACCCTAATCCAAATCATGTAAAGAAAAATAAATATTTCTTGAGTTAGAAGAGTAGAAAAATGACTTTTACTCCGATTCCAGTTAAATATGATTATAAATTCACTAAAATGAAAAATATATAGTCATTTCAAATAAGAACATTATTGCAATATAAACCAGAACATTTCTAACCAATTTTCAAATCAGTGAAGTCAAAAGTAACTCAGATGTTTTTGAGTAAGAGGTAAAACTACTCACTCCATCCATCCATCCATCCATCTACCTCACATAGCATCATGATCCTCCTGCAGGAGGTGAGCCCACTGGAAGGTGGACCCATGTGGCTCCTTTGGGTACACTGGGTCCTCGATGCAATGTTTTTCATGGGGGTCTACTGGACCTTTCAGCCAGGACCAGTTTGTTTTGGAAAATCCTACCTGGAGCAAGTTGCCCCCGACAACATACAGTAGCTCCTGGCATCATCAGGGCACGCAATCCCCTCCACCACCATACGGTAGTGATCCAGGGAGGGAGTAAAACTACTTGTAAAGTTTAATTTTGTGGGGAAAAGTTACTTGTCTAAGCATAACTAGTTACTACCAACCTCTGGTTTTCACTTTGTCAGGAGCATAAAACAGAAGGAATCTTTTTTTAGTTGAGGGAAAACTGCTCCCTGCTGGTTGCTCCACTGAACAACACCAGCAGAGGTGACTTCAAAGGCAATTACTGAGCTGTAATTAAGAAGGCAGTTACAGAATGATTATAGGCTTTTCAACCAAAATCATGCCGAATTAAATGAGAATCACTAATTTCTTCCACACAATAACAACTAATGTGGGTTAATGAATGCTTGCACATTGTACACATGCTCTTTCAAGTGTGCAAAGCCGTTGTGAGACGTTACAGCACCCAAATGATCCCTCTTTTAGTCGCCATTGTGTACATAATAACAGAGAGAAGAATGGAGCATTTTGTCAGCACAGCAAGCTTTTAAGGCTGCGTTCAAATGTGTGTGATTTCAGCCAGTTTTATCTTACATCAGTCCCCCAAGGCCTGCAGGACAGCTGCAGAGGAATGCACTGCCCACAAGCTTGCAGTCTCCGCCGTTCTGGCATGGGTTTGACATGCATGACGTCAGTTCAACCTCACAGCGCCCCCCAGTGAATCCAGCGCTGCAAGTGCAAGTAAAACCTGCAAGAGGAATGTTTAAAAAATGTCAAGTATTTAAGGACAATGCTTAACAAATGGTTCTGAGTAGCAAGCTTTATGTTTAGCTATTTAAGGGATATAATCAAATTTGGTCAGTAATCATTTTATGCAACAGTGAGGCTGACTACCAAACACATTCCCTCCGTCATCTGCATACACACAGACCTCCAGAGGGCAGGCTGCCGCAGATGGCTCCGTTGAGGCAGGGCTGACTGACACATGGATCTGGATAAAGCACACAACCCAGTTTGACCTCGCTGAGCCCAGCTATCTCTGCGTAGTGGCTCCTCTTATTCTGGAGCGGGAGCTCGTTACCGTTTAACATCAGCGAGCCCAGGCAGCCCTGGAATCCATCCTGGGTTCTTGGAGGGCCCCTGACGCCACGATCGCCAAGCCCTGGTCCTCCCTGGTTTCTTCCTGGCTGTGGACTTGGCCTCTCATTTTGACTGCTCAGTGGCCTCACTTGGGCTCCGAAGAAAAAGGATGAATCCGGGGCCAGAGGCCAAAGGCGAACCGGGGCTCGAGCTGCCCGCCGGCGTTCCACATAACTGTCATCCAGCGACAGGAGGGTGTAGTTCCTCGTCAGCTCCAACGCCACCGCATGCCAGAGGCCATCATTTATTGGTCTGCCAGAGATACCCATAATGCCAAGGGTGTTGTCACAGTCCAACTGAAACCAGAGACGACCCCCTTCAATCTGTGTGAAGAAAGAGTAAATGTACCATTTAGTGAAGGTTTTAAAGTTGATCTCTCAGTGAAAAACATTGAGAGTGCTTTTGTTCAGTGTGGAATGGGAAGGACCGCACTCTCTGTTTACCATTTACCTTAAGCATGGTGCAGGGGTTAACACGAGTGAACATAATGACTCCTCTTCTCTGGAGTGTTCGGATCCTCAGGCCAAGCCTCATCTCTCCACTCTGCCCACTTGCTGTCACTCTGTATTTGATGTAACTGTTTCCAGAGAAACTCAGGGAGGTCTGGCCTAAACATCCATTCAGACAGAGAAGGGAAAGGGTTTGGTGTAAACTTCTTTTTTCTTCCCCCAAGAGCATACTTTGCTTTCAAATCATACCCGCACACTCGTCTAGTCTCTCCGGCTGACACTGGCAGACAGATGGCGCCGTAGGACCGGAACGCACACACTGCATGTCTGCTGGACAGGACTGACCTTCACACAGCTCCACAGGGGTAGGGCATGTCCCTCCTGTTTGGAGAGAAGGGGGTACATAAGCATTAGAAAACAACAGCGTTTCGGTGTCAGGATATAATCTATCTGCACACAAAACAAATCTCTATGATTTGTACACTGATGCATTCATTTGTGTTGCAAATCCTATTTATAAGACAGAAAGTACCCCCTTTTATGATTCATTTCATTTGATTTATTTAAATCCAAAGGTATTAATCACAAATGAATATAAAGTTTTTTAATTCCACCTTTGTTCCTCTGCCAAGTATGATCAGAGCAGTTTGTACAGTCTTTCTGTTTGTTAGCAGGATTATGCAAAAACTGCTGGATGGATTTTGATGAAATTTTCACCAGAGGTGGTCCTCAGGCTACGGATGAACCCATTAGATTTTGGGGGTGATCCGAGAGCCCATACCTCTGCCAAGGTAGCCGGAGGAACGGCAGTATAGGCAGACGGCCAGAGGGACAAGCAGGTGGCTGGAAGGAGCCTTGATGGAGGTATGCACTCTCATGTGTTTCATGTAAATTTGTGACTCTTCTGTAATTTGTGACTTTTTTCTGTAAATTTGTGACTTTCAGACATTAAAGAGCCACCCACAACAAGAACTATAATAACACTGATGAAAATGACAATAAAGATGTGGGCATTGTCACTGCGGAACAATAATGTTCTGTAAGAATACGTCAGAGCCCCAGCGATGATTTTAATGACCTGTCTGTTGCTGTATATTGTGCGGAGAAAGAAAAGCAGAAGGGTCTGAGTCAAAGACTGAGTGAGTGAGGAGCATCTAACATTGTGATGAGAGATGTGGTCTTTTGAAGAAGACAAATATTATTAGGCTACTGTTAGCTGTTCATGACCGTCTCCTCATCTGCGCTATAAAGCAGCAATATGTAACTTTTTTGTTCCAGATGGAAACACTGCAAAAACTACAACTATATCAACTATGAGTTGTTGGTGGTCAAAATTGTGCCCTGTGACAGGCTGTTGACACTCAGGTCCTAGTGGCCATATTTGTAGTCTTTTCAGAATTTCCGTCAATAAGAGAGCTGTTGCAAGCACTGCAGGTTCTTTCAGGCTATGGGGAAGTGAAATTCACCTGGTCAAAGGTTGACGTGCCACCAAAATAATTTTAGATGCATTATTTTAAGGAGAAAATCTTACATAGTGTTGTTATATGAGAATCTCCAAACATTTACCACTGATTCTGAGTGTGAGTTCAACTGCATCGCTGATGTCCTTCCTCTTGCGGGCATCTTTATAGTGAGTATTTGTTTTATCAAACAGGGATTTGTGAACTTTATGAACTACAGTGAGTCTCTCAATGTCTCCTGTTGAATGTAAAGTTCTGAACACCTCTGCTGGATATATTTTGATTGTTTATCAGTGGTTATATCATTAATCAAATCCCTCTGAAAGTGATATTAACTATATTGTTTGCCAGTGTCCTTACTGTTGTTGTGTGGACTATGTTATTCACTTGAATTAGAATGATTTTTAAAACACATCTTCATCATATCCCTGATTCATCTGTATCCCTGTAGTTCTGGGTATGGACTACAGCGATCTGACATCATGTTTTTTCATGTCTTACTTTAAAGCAGCACCATGTAACTTTGTTGTTTTGAATAGGAATGTTGAAAAGACTACAGCTGTGGTGACAATGACATCAGTCCCAACAGCCAATCACAGGCTGTAACTGTAGTCACCATCAACTAAACGCCCGATGACTGGCTGTTGGGACGGAGGCCACAGTTGCCATAGTTGTCATCCTTTCAATATTCCTGCAAAGAACAGAGTTGTTTCAAGTAATGGGGGTCAACTCAGGCTATCAGGGAAGAGACATACACATGGTCAAAGGTTTATGTACTGTCAAAATAATTTTGGAAGCATTATTTTAAGGTGAAAATCCCACAGACCCCTTTAGTAGTTCCTATTGTGGGACTAATTTAAAGGATTATCTTGTCTTATCTTATCTTTAAAGGAGCTACTTGTAGTTTTAAATTAATTCCACTGACACTAGGTGTGAGAAATGTGCCAAAAAATCCTCAGCAGATCAATCTAAACTAGTGCATGCCCATAGAAAGCAAGTATTCTTGTCTGAAAACAGGTAGCCCAATCAGGCTTTACAGGCCCTAATGTAGGCTGTGTTTGAAAGTGGAATACAAAGAGATGTAGCCTATACTGTATGTAGACACTCACATGTTAGACTTTGACAAATATAAAAGGGACTGAACGGCACTAAGATTTATTTGATTGAGTGAATGTTAATTACAGAATTATTGAAAATGAATGGGACATCCAATATTAGTGACTGTTTCGGAACCCTTGTTTATTTTTTATCAGATCACTTATTTGTCTGATCTTTTATGACTTATATTCATAAGTGTTGTATCTTGCACTTTGGGGAATGGAAGTTGTTCAGTCATCATCATAATTGTTTTAGTTTGTATGTGTAGTTTATAGTCTATCATCAATAAACTCATGCAGTACTATAACAGGACACGTTTACAAATATTTGAGACTCATTCTAGTGCATCCTTGTATATTTTAGGAATACTAGAAGTACAAAACACCAATATTATACACAGCAGAATGACCTGTTTGGCTGCAACTGTTGCATCAGTGTTGCCCATTTGTCAGTAAATATTTAAATAAAAATGATTTATTTCGTTATTTGAGCATTTTTGTGTCCAGTTTGGTGACGGTCGTTGTTTAGTCAAACAGTGCATGTGGCCGCATATGATATGCAATTGATCTGGGCATTGTGCTCCACAATCATGGTGGTATTATTATGAACTTTTAATTTTTAGATAGCCGTGCGAGCACACCGAGCGGAGCACCATCGGTGACAGGGAGTCATGGTCCTGCAAAGGGACTCCCGTCTACCGCTGACTGGGCGGGCTGGGCTTGCTTCCCTGTGAAGGACTGCGTTCCGCCCGCTGCTTCTCCAACACGGTGTTCTTCAGGCAGACCCCGGGTCCCCGCTGGCATTCGCCGAATTATCCTTTAGACGTACGCAATCACGGCAACATTATAGTATAATTTTTTAAGCATTACGTCTTCACTATTTTCTCTTTCTTGTCAAATTTGTCGCTTTTCACTTCCTTTTTTTGTCTGCGAAACACTGACTCTCTCCCTTAAATGGGATTTGAAACTGTACTCTTAAATTGTTTTTATGTGTGCCGTCTGTCTTATCTTTTTACCTTTAAATTTACTCCGTGCTTGTTTCAGGGTCAACAATTTCTGAAACCTGACCTGAATTGCTTTCTATATGTGCTGTTTTTCTTTTAATATCTTCCTGCCTGCCTCAGGGACTACAGATGGAAATTAGTGAAGAACCTATAATCTGGTACAGAGCATCTTTACCCTGTGTTTAATGTTTTTTTTTTTTTTCTGTACATGGTCCCTGACAAATAAACCAATAAACTAAAGTAAACTAAACTAAGTGCTGTGGTGACTGACTGGTCGTGACGCCGTGTATTATCCCATCAGCATGGCTGTGATGTCACGTATTATCCAATCAGCACGGAGTCAATCCGAAACCCCTCACACACTGAAGGGCATGAAGAGACAGAGTAGTGACAGAGCGGTGGCTAAACTTTTATTGATAAAAATTGCATATTTTGACTGAGCAACGCCATACTCGGGGATGCACACCCTTGTAACCTCAGCAAAGCTCTTATAAAATCTAAGGGCCAGTCTGACGAATGGTTCAAGAGATATGCATGGAACAGACAGACAGACAGACACACACACACACACACACATGCACAGTTTTTGTGCATTTATAGTATGCAATACTCACAACTTACCCTGGAGGTCAACCGTGGTATTACAGGACAACTGGACCACCTCTGGGTTTAAAATTAGCACCTATTTCTGTAATGCCATACACTGTGATATTTTTATAACATGTAATTATTGGCATTTTTTTAACATTCTAAAGTAGAAAAACTACAACTAGCTCCTTTAAGTATTTCAGAAATTTCATGCCAGTGTTCTTGATGCTGTGATGTCAAGCCCCTAATGTTAAGATTACTAGAATGAAGTGTAAACATGAGTGCAGTGCTAACCCAGACAGGTGCAGGTCTCTGTCCGGCTGAAGCTCAGTGACACCAGGCTGACCCTTTCTGTGCTGTAAATGACAGGGGAGCCACCGTCCATCACCAGAGTGTTTTCACACACCCGGTCCCCACAGTCCAGCTCCCCAGAGCAGGCGCTGCTCACCACTACTGCCCCAGCCAGGACGCCCCTCATCTGTCCCCGCATTGCTGCCTCCTCCAGCTTCGCGGCCAGCTCTTGCTGGGAGTAAAACCCACCCATGCGCCCGCTGCCTGGTGTCTCCGGCCTCTCCATGGCTAGAAGCAAGTCGACGTCCGAGGTCCCCTTGATTGGCTGCACACTGAGTATGTGAAGAGGATCCTGTTGCCCCGGCGACCAGTTCCATCCAGCCAGTCCCCGTAAGGTCAGTTTAATCTGGCTCAGGTAGCGGCCAAGTAAGTCCTCTGGAGACAGGGGGCTAAAACGTAGGGTCAGGGCACTACGCAGCATGACGTCTGTCACCTGTTCCACCAGGACTGAGACATCGGCTATCACAGCGAAACGTCCGTCACTAACTGTAGCATTCAACTGGTATCTGAGAGGAAAAAAAGGTGTGTTGGTTTTAAAAAGAAAAATAATAGGTTTGTCCATCCCACAGTGAAGAAATTTTCAATGCTACAGCAGTGTGGCTATAAAAATATAAACATAAAATAGTAGCAAATAAGAATATAAATAAATAGAAAATATATAAATAAAAATAATAAATACAGAAATATATTCTTTGTAAATATTCAAATTTTACAGCAGAATTATAGAGGGGGACAAAGAAAAACATCTTTATAAGCCCTTTTCCAGTAACATTTATTTTTTCGTGTGCTGTGTACCTGCCAGGTTCCAGGCCTGGCAGAGCTACAATACTGCCGTCCTGCCGGTTGACCTTAAACATGCTCTTGGGGTGAGGCTTCTGGGTAAATGACAGAACATCACTGGGGTCACGGTCGGTCGCGTAGATCCGGCTGATGGGGCCGCCTGGGAAGGTGTCGGTCAGCATAACGACAAAGATCTCCAGCGGGGAGACGATGGGCTTGTACTGACTGTTTCCGATGACCCTCAGAAACACCCACGAAGAAGAGCTGAGACTCTGCACGCCAGAGTCAGTAGCCTCGGAGAGGAAAGCAAAGGTATAGAAACTTTCATCTAAGGTATAGCTTAGGTGAAATATTATAAACTGCTTTCAGGTTTAAATGTGTACTTTAATAAAAAATGGTACTTTTTTCATCTCCTTGTTGTAACATGTAGAATAAATTACCTGGATTTCAAGAGTGAATTCCCTGGGTGCTTCAGTGCCAAACACACGGTTTGTCCTCAGAGTTCCCGTCTGGTCCAGAGAGAAGAAGTCGCCCTCGTTTCCTGACACGATGCGGAACTCAAACGGAGGTCCATTTCGAGGAGAATCTTTATCGTTCACCGACAGCTTCAGCAAGGTGGTGCCGGCAGCCTGGCTTAGCTGGATGAATGGGGAGATAGAGGAGTTGAAATGAAATAGAAGGCAGAGTATTAAAAAAAAAAGTACAGGGACTCAAGAGTTACCTGTATCACGGCAGTGGAGTTCAGAGGAGTGAAGACGGGAGGATTATCGTTAACGTCCGAGATGTCGATGTTGACTGTGACAGTGGAGGACATGGCGGGGGAGCCGCTGTCAAATGCCTGCACCGACAAAGAGTATCTGGATACCTAGGGAGTGCAGAACAAGAAAACATACTGTATTTGCATGCAGGGCTTGACATTAACGTTAATGCTTACCAGCTGCTGTGTCTAGTTTTCCAGAATCAGTAACCACTCAGTGTTTTTACCAGCCAAGAGTCAGCAATTTCTGCGATGGAAAGAGCAATTTTGAGCAAATTTTTCCCAAAAAATCTGCATGGAGCCAAATAATTTTACCTTAAATAAAGTTGAAAAAAGTCTGCTGTGCTCTGAATAACAGTAATAAAAGGATTTGTCTCATAACAAATGCACCCGTTAGCATTAGTGATAGAGTTTTTACCTTTAAAATTTGTATTTACGACTTCCAGTCTGGACGCCATGGCGACTGCAGCTTAACACTGAAGCTCTCAGACCCAATCCAGGATAACACCTTGAAAATCAAACTTAACGGATTTTTGGAGGAGTGAAAATCAAAAGACAAAATCATCATGTCTAAAGGAAAACAGAAGAAACTGAAATTCTCCAGGCCAGGACACGTATCGGCCGGAGAATCTGAACTGGAAGATCTCCGTTCAGAAGACGAGGAACTGGTGATAGCTAACAAAAGGGTTAGCCTGAAATCACTATTTTTTTTTTTTTTTTTTTTTTTTTTTTTTTGTTACTTATTTGTACCCGTAGGTAGACTTGGTTTGCAGTCTGGTGACAAGCCACTGGCTGCTGGTCGCTGCGTGCGCGAGCGCCCTAAACCTACATGTTTTTTTTTTTTTTTTGGTGTAATCACTATTTGAGGAGCTACGACGATTTCGCCGAGATGTTACGGCCGAATTTCGGGAATTCAGAGAAGAATTGAAAAGGACAAACAGCAGAGTGGACCAGGCCGAGAACCGAATCTTGGAAACAGAGGATCGAATAAAAGTGCTCGAAGATTCTGTGCTAGACCTACGCAAAAGACAAGCAGCTATAGAGGCTAAGCTAACCGACCAAGAAGGAAAACAAAGAAGAGACAACATAAGAATTCATGGTCTGATAGAAGGAACCGAAAATGGTTTTAACTCAATGGCAGAATGCGTGGAATCCTTACTAAGAGAGAAATTGGATATTCCACAAACCACCGACTTGAAGATAGAAAAGGCACATCGTTCATTAGCCGCTAGGCCGGCGGCGGAAGCGCCCCCACGTTCGGTGTTGGTAAGATTTTCCAATTTCAAAATAAAACAAGAGGTTGTAAGACTGGCCTGGCAGAAAAAAGGATTTATGCACCAGGAGAGAAAAGTCTACGTGGAACACGATTACGCCCCGGAGGTCCTTAAAAAGCGCAGGGAATACAATGACGCGAAAAAGGTGTTAAGAGAGAAGAAATTGCGCTTTCAGACACCATTTCCTGCGAAGTTAAGGGTCTTCTACGGCGATGAAACGTGTCTCTATAATTCGGCGGAAGAAGCAACAGCTGACATGGCGAAAAGAGGGCTCCCGGTAACGGTATTTAAACCCGCAGCAGACCCGAGTGAGAAGATCAAAGCGCAAACATGGACAACACAAAGACCCTCAAAATCCACGGACCAGCAGCGGGAAACCCAGCACCAGAGCGTCGCGGATAAACTATCCGTTTTCAGGTTGGAATAGCGACCTTTTTTTTTTTTTTTTTTCTTTTCTCTTGAATCAATCCGCACATCCAACCCCCCTCATACAAGGTAACAAACATTAAAGGAGATGCATATTCAGCATGTGGTAAAACATTTCATGGAACAATCATATTATTTGAAACAAATAAGTCTTTGTAATAAAAAAAAAAAAAAAAAAACTTGTTAAAATAGAAATGTGACAATAATCCACATGTTCTCCTCATACTAACAAATACTGTTTTTGCGTGAATGTTTGATGTGATGGGGGTGGGAGGGTGCACACAATTTCACAGGGTTTAGGCATAAAAGGAAAAAAAAAAAAAATCATTACAAGTTGGATTGGGTTCTGAAACTCACGTTAAAAGCATGGGACTACTTTCAGTGGTAAGAGAAGGCCCTCAACACGTAACAGAGTTTGAGGAATTTCCCTCAGAGCCTTCACTCCATCAAGGCTCTTACAGGGTCTTTAAAAAGACCTCAGCTCAGGAAGTTCTTATGACAGCTTTTTGTTTTAAAGTTTTTTACACTATGTTCTTAATGTTTTTCTTGTTTTTAATGTTCTTTCAGTTTCTGAGTAGCACAAAAGAGGGCCACCACACAGTTATACTAAACAAAACAACACAATGGAGAAACAGGGTGTAACCAAAATAATTTCATATAATGTAAAAGGAATCCTGAATCCAGTTAAAAGATCCAAGATTCTAGGCAAAATGAAAAAAGACAAAGCAGGAATAATACTTTTACAAGAAACCCACCTAACAGACGTGGAACACAATAAACTCAGTAGACAAGGGTTTAAAATGATCTCTTCATCTTCATATAAATCAGGGAGGAGGAGGGGAGTAGCGACATTGATATCAACCAAAATTACATTTGAAAAAAAATCAGAACACAAAGATAAAGAAGGGAGATACAGTTTGGTAACTGGGCGGCTAGAGGGAGAAGATATCACCCTGCTGAATGTGTATGCTCCCCCAGGGGCTAACTGGAAATTTTATAAAAATGTATTCGACCTAATGATAACTAAAGCTCAAGGTTTAGTGATATGTGGTGGGGACTTCAATCTTAGACTGAATCCATACTGGGATGCTTCTGGTAATTCCCCACATCAAAATAACACCCAAAACAGGAAGACTCGGATGCTACTAAAAGAATTGGGAATCTGTGACGTGTGGAGGGAACTCAACCCCAGTGTAAAAGACTATACATTTTACTCAACTCCACATTCATCTTACTCAAGGATTGACTATTTTTTTATGTTTAATAGAGACATTGGAAGAGTAAAAACATGTAAAATAGGACTGATGGATCTCTCCGACCACAGTCCGATCTACATGGACTTAAATATCCAAAAATACACAAATAATACATTTTCTTGGAGGTTAAATTCAAATGTCCTGAAAGGACCATTGAAAGATGAATTGGAATCAGATATTCTCAGATATTTGGAAGATAACGATAATGGAGAAGTATCCCCTTTAATACTGTGGGATGCATGTAAAGCTGTAATAAGAGGAAAGATTATTGCAAAACTGGCAACCCAAAAGAAACTAAGACAAGAAAAACTATCCACATTAGAGTCAGAACTTAAGAACCTAGAAAAAGAACACAAAGGCAACACTCATTCTACTGACTCGCTCAAGATTAAGGAAATTAAAAACCAAATAAACGAGATCTACACAATAGAAATCCAGAAGAAACTTACATTTCTGAAACAAAAATACTATGAAGCAGGCAGTAAATCGGCAAAATTGCTAGCCTATAAATTGAGGAAACATCAAACAGAAAGAGCAATCTACAAAATCAGAGACCCAGTATCAAAGGAAATAAAATTCAGAATTCAGGATATTCTTAAAAACTTCGAGAATTACTATAAGAACTTATACTCCCACAAAAAACATAAAAACGCATCCGAGGCATTCCTAAACACATTAAACCTTCCCCAACTTACGGAGTCACAAAATAAAACACTACTGTCAGAAATACATCCTAAAGAATTGGAAAAAGCAATTATGAAACTTAAAGCTAACAAATCCCCAGGAGCTGATGGCTATACAGCAGAGTGGTACAAAACCTTTAAACAGTAACTATCTCCTCTCCTCCTGAAAACATTTAATTATGTCCTCCACACAGGGGAAATCCCCCCCTCCTGGAGAGAAGGGGTCATTGCAGTTATACCTAAACCTGAAAAGGATAAACTAGAGTGCTCCAACTACAGACCAATCAGTGTACTAAATCAGGACTATAAGCTTTTTACCATTATCCTTGCCAAAAGGTTAGAAAATATACTGACAGACCTAATTCATTTAGACCAAACAGGTTTTATAAGACAAAGACAGACACAAGACAACATTCGACGCACTTTACACATAATTCATCAAATAAAAAAATATAACTTAAATGCAGTCATATTGGGATTAGATGCTGAAAAAGCATTCGATTCGGTTGACTGGTCTTTTCTATATAGAATCTTATCCAGTTTCAATTTTCATAACAACTTCATTAGAACTATACAGGCATTATATAAAAAACCAACAGCTAAAATAAGGATTAACGGTAATTTATCATCATCTTTTGAACTGGAAAGAGGATGTCGTCAGGGCTGCCCCCTGTCTCCACTGCTCTTTGCAATCTTCATAGAACCTCTGAGCCAATGGATAAGACAAAAACCAAAAAATTCAAGGTATTACACTTGGTCAGAAGGAACATAAAATAGCACTCTTTGCTGATGACATTTTAATATACCTAGGGCAGCCGGACACTTCTTTACCAGAACTAACCTCAGTTTTTTCAGAGTATGGAGATTTATCGGGGTACAAATTAAATATGCATAAAACCCAAGTTTTAACATTCAACTATGACCCAAATCATTATTGAGCAAACTCAAAACTAACTGGGAGTCGGAATCTATGAAATATCTGGGGGTCAATATCCCGAAACAACTCAACAAAATTATATCACTAAACTATGATCCACTGGTGACAAAAATAAAATCTGACCTAGCAAGATGGAATATGATACCATTCTTGGGTACTGCACAAAGAATTGAAGCAGTCAAAATGAATATACTTCCACGTCTTCTATACCTTTTCCAAACAATACCGGTAGAACCTCCCAAAAAAACATGGCAGGAGCTGGACAGAAGGATCTCAAGATTCATATGGCAGGGCAAGAGACCTAGAATCAGATATAGAACCCTACAGCTAAACAAAGACAAAGGTGGGCTCGCGCTGCCAAATATCAGGGACTACTTTAAAGCCGCACAAATTAAAACTTTAGGAGAGATATGTAACCCAGTCTACACTGCACAATGGAAGGAGATCGAATGCCAAATAACAAGTGACATCCCCCTACAGGCGATAATAGGGAACAATGTCTTACCTAAGCTTTTGAATAACACTAACCCGTGGATAGAGACCCCGCTAAAAATTTGGTTTAAGATAGTCAGAGAGAATCAAACTAAAGAGCCCTATCGACTTCTGCAATGGATCGCCTATGATCAGGACTTTACTCCTAATAAAACAGACACCAGATTTAAAAAGTGGAAGGAGAAAGGGCTGATAAAATATTACGATTTTTTTAAAGGGCAAATCTTAAGAAGTTTTGAAGATTTGAAAAAACAAGGCCTAATAAATCAAGACCTTTACAGGTTCTTCCAGCTTAGACACCACATAAACAATATACTTAAAAAGGAGGTTTTGGAAAGGGCCCAGTCAGGTGTTCTGAAGGTCTTCTTAATGGCATATAAAGGGATCCCAGGGATCAGATACATTTCTAAAATATACCAAGGTCTTCAAGACTTAAAAGGAGACAACACATCTTATATAAAAGAGAGATGGGAAAAAGAGGGGAATTTCACTTTACAACTGGAAATATGGGAAAAGCTAAATAAACAGCAATGGAAAAGTACCTCATCCCTGCAGTGGAGAGAATTTGGATGGAAAAACTTGGCAAGATTTTTCAGAACACCTGCACAAAACAAATTTACCCATAAGGGATTGAACTGTTGGCGCTTGTGTGGTGAAAAGACTGCAAATCATTTTCATGTGTTTTGGTCATGCCCAGTTATCCACCAATATTGGACCAATGTACAGACAATATTGGGGAAAATATTCAAAATTACAGTTCCCTTTTCTTTTGTAACTTTGTATTTGGGTTTACTACCGGACTCACTGGAAAGACGAGGAGAAAAATACTTATTCAATGTTTTAATATTGGCAAGCAAAAAAGCTCTAACTAAAAAATGGATGTTGAAGGACTGTCCTACACCTGAAGATTGGACTAACGTGATCCAAGACATTTACTCGATGGAAAAGTTGACATTCGCACTGCGACAGGACATGGATGGGTTCATGAACTTTTGGCAACCCTGGACCGCATATGTGTCTTCCATTAGATTAATCTTTGACAAATACCATTTCAATAATGGTTCCGCTCTTTGTTCCAAAGCTACTCAGATGCTCTTTTATCTTTATTTACTTACTTTTTCTTTTTGTTTGTTTTTTACTGGTTTGTTTGTTTTTTTTTTGTTATTTGTTTTTTGTTTTTTTTTCTCTTTAATTTCACTTTTTCTTTCACTTTAAAAAAAAAAGGGGTGTTGTAAGAATTAATCTTCCAATGTTGTCAGATATCAGAAAATAAGGGAACATGTGATGAAAATGTAAACACTGCTTTGCTGTAACGACCTGTATACCCTTTACAAAAACTTAAATAAAAAAAAAAAAAAAAAAAAATTGTATTTACTTGTTTACTTGCAAATTCTGTACTTTTTTCTTAGATTTGCAACTTTTTCATGTAAATTTGTGACTTTAGTCTTGTAAATTTAGAGTTTTTACTTGTAAATATGCTACTTTCTTTTTTGCAAATTACCTTAGAAGAGTAGAAGAGCACACATCACACTGGTTTTATCTTCTCTTCACTGGTTGCCAGTTCATTTTAGAGTTAACTTTAAAGTTTTATTTCTTATTTTTAGAGAAAGTAATTTTGATGCTCCTGAAGATTCCACACACATTTTAACACCAGAGGTGCTCGATCATTTCAAAGTGTTGCACCAAGGCCGTGGAATGCACTCCCACTTTCTTTACTTCATTTAAATTGCATTATTTCCTTAAAAAAACATCAGCTGAAGGCTCTATTTTTTTAAACAGATTTTTAGTTGGATACAAGTTGTATGTTTATTTTAGTTGTTCTATTACCTGTTTTAATATACAGTATTTTATGTCTCTTACTTTGTTTTATGTTTTCATCTATATTTTTTGTGAAGAACTTTATGATTTTTGTCTGTGAAAGGTGTTATACAAATAAATGTTGCTTGCTTGCTTTAATCTTGCAAATGTGTTAAGGTTGTCTTGTTTATAGTAAATTTGTGATTTTTAAAAACATATTTACTACTTTTTCCTCATAAATGCAATGGGTTAATTAATTCAGTTAGCTTCTGCAGAAACACCTACACTAGAATGCAGTGCTGTGAAAAACTTTTTGCCCCCTTCTTGATTGCTTACATTTTTGCATATTTGTCACACTTAAACGTTTCAGATCATCAAACAAATTTTAATATTAGACAAAGACGCTACCAGAAGGACTTCAAGAACTGCTGTGTCATGGCTTACACGGAGACGTGGCTTATGGCGCAAGACCCGGATGCGGACCTGTGGATTGACGGCTTTGGAGCCCCACTTCGCTCGGATCGGCAGGAAGAGGTAACGGGGAAACGTCAGGGGGGCGGCGTATGTTTATATATTAATAAACAGTACTGCACATCTGTCACGGTCAGAGAGCGCATTTGTACACCCGATGTGGAGCTTCTGTCCGTATTGCTACGCCCCTTTTATCTGCCCCGCGAGTTCCCTCAACTTTTCATAACGACTGTGTACATTCACCCGAGGGCAGATGCTGACTCCGCCTCCAGCACCGTCTTTGATGTGGTGCAGCGGCTGCAGTCAATTTCCCCAGAGGCTCCAAACTTTATTCTTGGGGATTTTAACCCTGTTTCTTTAAAGAAGACACTTAAAAACTTTTATCAGTATGTCTCCTGCCCAACCAGGCGAAAGGAGACATTGGACCTGTGCTATGGATCCATTGAGAGGGCCTATAAATCACTTCCCCTTCCTCCTTTAGGATCCTCAGATCGCAACTGTGTACATTTACTGCCCACATATAAAACTGCTCTCAGAAGAGGCAAGGTGAAGACCAGAGACATAGATGTATGGACAGAGGATTCAGTGCACTGCCTCCAGGAATGCTTTAACTGTACAGACTGGGAGGTTTTCACACTGTCCTGCGGGGATGATTTGGACTCTTTGGTAGACGTCACATGCTCATACATGGCTTTCTGCAAAAATATGATCGTTCCACGTAAACGAGTCTAAATATATCCCAACAACAAGCCATGAGTTACAAAATCAGTTAAATCCTGCTTACAGAGGAAAGCACCTGCCTTTAAACTGGGGGTTGTTTCTGAGCTGCAGGTTGCCACAAAAGAGCTGAAGTCCGAAATTTTAAGAGCGAAACAGAATTATAAATCAGAATTGGAAAGTAAGATGGCAACAAAGAAACTTGGTTCAGCCTGGGCCAGTATGAAAACTATTGCAGGCCTTCAGAGCACAGAGCGCAGTAATCATGTGTTTTTAGATGGTTTTAATTCAGACACAGAGCTGGCTAATGCTCTTAATTGTTTTTATGGTCGTTTTGATTCCTCTGATTTTAGCACAGAAACCCAAGATTTGAAACAGAAACTCAAAGACAATCAGCACTTTAATATTGAGGTGCAGGATATTAAAAGGGAGTTCTGTGCTGTAAAAGTGAACAAAAATCAGGGCCCTGATAATATATGTGGCGACTGGTAAAGTCCTGTGCACATGAACTGAGTCCTGTATTTCATTACATTTTCAATAAGTCCTTACAGACACAACATGTGCCTAAGATCTGGAAAGATGCCGGGGTTGTTCCCGTTCCAAAATCCAGCTGTCCTAAAACGGTAAACGACTTTAGACCAGTTGCTTTCACTTCAATTTTAATGAAAATTTTTGAAAAACTGGTCAGATTTGAGGTCCTAAAGCAGATTGAACATGCATTGGATCCTTTGCAGTTTTCATATAGGCCTCACAGAGGAGTGGAGGATGCCACTGTCACTCTGTTTAACATGCTTTTTAAACATCTGGATTTTAATGGGACACACGCCAGGCTTTTATTTGTGGACTTTTCCTCTGCCTTTAATACAATCCAACCTCATATTTTAGTTGAAAGGCTCCTGCAACAATTTGATTTGAGCAATAATCTGGTGGGTTGGATTCTGGATTTCTTAACTAACAGGACACAGAGAGTAAGGGTCAATGGTACATTGTCTGACCTAAAGTGCTCTTCTACTGGCTCTCCTCAGGGGTGTGTGTTGTCACCACTACTCTTCATCCTGTACACAAACATGTGTCGGAGCAGACATGACAACAGACACATTATAAAGTATGCTGATGATTCAGTTACTGTCAGTCTCCTCCAGGATGGTGAGAGTGGCCACGGCCCAGTATTTGATGATTTTGTTCACTGGTGTGAGGATTCCCACCTGCAGCTGAATACGACAAAAACTAAAGATATGATTATTGACTTTAGGAGAAAAACTCCCAGGCACAAAGTCACCGTACTAAAAGGCCAGACCACTGAATGTGTACAATCCTACAAATATCTTGGGACGATTATTGATAGTATTCAAACTTTGAAGAGAACTGTGAAAGGGTGTGCAAAAAGGGTCAGCACCATTTGCATTGTTTAAGGAAATTTGCACGCTTCCAAATTGACCGAACCATAATGACAATGTTTTATTGGGCTTTTATTGAATCTGTTTTATCCTTTTCTTTAGTGTCATGGTTTGGTCAGATAAAACTGAAACAGAGGAAATCCTTGGATCAGGTAGTTAGATGGTCCAGTCGTTTGCTTGGTGAGTCACAGCTGAGCCTGACATCCCTGTATACCAGGCAGGTACAGAGGATTGCTACCTCCATTTTAAACGATGACTCCCACCCTTTGCACTGCAACTTTCAGCTTCTTCCCTCAAGACAGAGGTTTGCTGTCCCAAAAAGTAAAACCCAGCGCTACAAAAACAGCTTTGTTCCTGCTGCTGTCAAAGAGTTGAACAAGTTGTAACAATATATTGCACATAATTTAGTTACTTATTTATTAATTCCATTTTATATTTACTTACTTTTGTAGGATTTTTATTTGGGTTCTAAATCTTTTATTGGGTTTTAGACCTTTGAGTTTTTAACCTCTTTGACTAGTCTTTAACTTTTTAATATGACCCTTCTCTCTTATCTCTGGTTTTTCTCTCATCTCTTTGTCTTATATCCTGATTGATGGAGCCTTGAGTATTTTTATCATGTTTATAGTCAGCTTCATGTGTGCCTGTGTTTGTGTTTATGTTGAATGTAATTGTGGTTTGTAAATATGGATGTCACCAGACTGCAAAACAAATCTACCTACAGGTACAAATAAAGTAACCTGAACCTGAACCTGAAAGACATCCTGAGTAAATACAAAATGCATTTATTAAATGATGATTTCATTCATTATGGGCAAAAAAAGCTATCCAAACCTACCTGGCCCTATGTGAAAAAGTAATTGCCCCCTTGTTACATCATGAATTAACTGTAATTAACCACATTTTTTGGAAAGCTGAGTTCAATTTCACTAGCCACACCCAAGCCTGATTACTGCCAGACCTGTTGAATCATGAAATCACTTAAATAGAACCTGTCTTACAAAGTGAAGTAGACTAAAAGATCTCAAAAAGCAACAAATCATGTTGTGATCTAAAGAAATTCAAGAACAGATGAGAAACAAAATCCCAGAACAACATCTAAAGAACTGCAGGCCTCACTTGTCTCAGTCTGGACACTGGTCCATGGTTCAACAATAAGAAAGAGACTGGGCAATAATGGCATCCATGGGAGAGTTCCAAGGCAAAAACCACTGCTGACCAAAAAGAACACAAAGGCTCGCCTCACATTTGCCAAAAAAACACTTTGATGATCCCCAAGACTTTTGGGAAAATATTCTGTGACCTGATAAGACAAAAGTTGAAATTTCTGGAAGGTGTGCATCCTGTTACATCTGCCATAAAACTAATACAGCATTTCATAAAAAGGAACATCATATCAACAGTTAAACATGGTGGTGACCTGGACGACTTGCTGTAATTGATGGAGCCAGTCATCAGTTCATGGCCTCAAGCTCAAGCCCTCCAATGTGTCTGAATTAAAACAATTCTGCAAAGAAGGGTGGGCCAAAATTGCTCAACAGCGATGTAAAAGACTCATCACCAGTTATCGCAAACGCTTGATTGCAGTTACTGCTACCAAGCATGGCACAACTAGTTATTAGGTTTAGGGGGCAATTTACTTTTTCACAAAGGGCTAGGTGGGTTTGGATAGCTTTTTTCCTTTAATAAATGAAATCATCATTTAAAAACTGCATTTTGTATTTAGTCAGGTTATCTTCATCTAACATTAAAATTTGTTTGATGATCTGAAACATTTAAGTGTGACAAATATGCAAAAATATAAGAAATCATGAAGAGGGCAAATCCCTTTTCACAGCACTGTATACCACCTGCCAAAGTGGCTAAGTTTACCAGCGATTGACTTGTGGGTGAGTGCTAATGTCAAGCCATATTTGTATGTATATGTATGCATAAAGGTAGCTGCGGTTTTGCTTGCATATTATGGGATTTCATTTGGTCTTGACCTTGATGGGGCATATTTGTGCTCATGAACCAGAAAATTACAAAGATTGCTTATGAGATATTGCACTTAAATATGCAGCCATACCAGCTCTCTGTCAAGCCTCTTGTTGACTTTGAGGAGTCCTGCCACAGGGTCTATCCAGAAGTGGTTGCTCCGGTCACCTTTCAAGATGGAGTACGTGATTCGTCCATTCACCTGGCTGTCCAGATCTTCAGCCAATACCTTAATAGCATACAAAATTAATACATAAAAGAAAAAAAAATATATAGAGGGAACTATACAGAGGTGGAGAAAATATTTAAACAAAATATTTAAATTTATTTATCACCCTTGTAACTGTCTGCCCAACAGATGCGTCCTCGCTGACCATCACATTGTAGATGTTCTGACTGAAGACTGGAGCATTGTCATTGACATCCATGAGTTCAATGGTTACCATGGTAGCCGTGCTAAGTGGAGGGTTTCCACTGTCCCAGGCCTCAATAGTGAGGTAGTAGTCCTTGCACACCTCAAAGTCCAAATCATCAGCCACTGAAATCGAGCCTTAACATACACACACAATAATCAATTTAATTCAACGAACGCTGCTCATTTGGTGTTTATTACAGTGGTTTTGGTGAAGCACTGCAGAGAAAATTTCAGTTTTATTAGGAGATTCAGGGCTTGACATTATCACTGGCCCACGAAGAAAATGCTGGTTGAATTTAGCTTAGATGAAAAAGAGAAAAAAAATACATGTTTGTAAGAAAGAAAATCTTAGAAATTTATTTATTGATTGTTTTATCAATTTTAAGTTGCAAATTTCCATCCATCCATCCAACCATCTTCAACCGCTTTTCCGAAGGTCCCAGTCGAGGAGGCAGCAGTTCAAGCAGAGAAGCCCAGACTTCTCTCTCCCCAGCCACCTGCTCCACCTCTCCAGAGAGGATACCAAGACATTCCCAGACCAGCTGGGAGACATAGTCTCTCCAGCGAGTCCTGGATCTGCCCTGGGGTCCCCTCCCAGAGGGACGTGCCCAAAACACCTCAAGTGGGAGGCATCGTGATCAGATGCCCAAACCACCTCAACTGGCTCCTTTCAGTGTGGAGGAGCAGCGGTTCTACTCTGAGCCTCTCCCGGATGACTGAGCTCCTCCCCCTATCTCTGAGAGTGAGTCCAGCAATCCTATGAAGAAAGCTCATTTCAGCCGCTTGTATCTGCGATCTCGTTCTTTCGGTCATTACCCAAAGCTCATGACCATAGGTGAGGGTAGGAATGTAGACTGACTGGTAAATTGACAGCTTTGTCTTAGAACTCAGCTCCCTCTTCACCCCAACAGACTGGTACAACGTCTACATCACTGCAGATGCTGTGCCGATCCGTCTGTCAATTTCTCGCTCCATTCTCCCCTCACTCGTGAATAAGACCCCAAGATACTTAAACTCCTCCACTTGGGGCAGGAGCTTGTCCCCAACCCAGAAAGGACAATCCACCTTTTTCCGGCTGAGGACCATGGACTCGGACTTGGAGGTGCTGATTCTCATCCCAGCCGCTTCACACTCAGTGGCAAACTGTCCCAGTAAGACCTGTAGGTCATTGCCGGATGAAGCCAGCAGGACAACATCGTCTGCAAACAACAGAGATGAGATCCTGCGGTCACCAAGCATGACAACTTCTGTTCTCTGGCTGCGCCTAGAAATCCTGTCCATAAAAATTATGAACAGGACCGGTGACAAAGGGCAGCCCTGGCAGACTCCAACTCTCACTGGGAATGAGTCCGACCGAGTGCTGGCAATACAAACCAAACTCTCACAATGGTCATACAGAGACCGAATAGCTCGTAACAACAAACCCGATACCCCATACTCCTGAAGCACCCCCCCACAAAAAACCACAAGGGACATGGTTGAATGCCTTCTCCAAGTCCACAAAACACATGTAAACTGGTTGGGCAAACTCCCACGAACCCTCAAGGACTCTTGAGAGGGTAAAGAGTTGGTCCGATGTGCCACGGCCAGGACGAAAACCACATTGTTCCTCTTGAATCCGAAGTTCGATCAACGTCCGGACTCTCCTCTCCAGTACCTTGGCATAGACCTTCCCAGGGAGGCTGAGGAGTGTGATCCCTCTAAAGTTGGAGCACACCCTCCGGTCCCCTTTTTTGAAGAGAGGAACCACCACCCCGGTTTGCCATGCCAAAGGCACTGCCCCCGACCTCCACACAATGTTGCAGAGGCGTGTCAACCATGACAGCCCTACAACATCCAGAGCCTTGAGGTACTCAGGGCGAATCTCGTCCACCCCCGGGGCCCGGCCACCAAGGATATTTTTAACCACCTTGGCGACCTCAGCCCCTGTGATAGGCGAGTCGTCCCCCTCGTCCACAAGCCCTGCTTCCTCTGTGGAAAGCGTGTCAGTGGGATTGAGGAGATCCTCAAAGTATTCCTTCCACCACCTGACGATATCCCCAGTCGAAGTCAGCAGTGCCCCATCCGCACCATACACAGTGTGGACAGGGAGCTGCTTCCCCCTCCTAAGCTGCCGGGCAGTTTACCAAAATCTCTTCAAAGCCAACCGAAATTCTTGTTCCATGGCATCACTGAACTCCTCCCATACCCGAGTTTTTGCTTCAGCAACCACCCGAGCCGCACTCCGCTTGGCCTGCCGGTACACCTCAGCTGCTACGGGAGTCCCACAAGCCAACCAAGCTTGATAGGACTCCTTCTTCAGCTTAATGCCCCCCCCCCACCACCACCACTGGTGTCCACCACTTGGTTCAGGTGTTGCCACCATGAGATGCACCAACAACCTTGCGGCCGCAGCTCTGGGCAGCCGCTTCAACAATGGAGGTGGAGAACATGGCCCATTCAGACTCCATGTCTCCAGACTCCCTCGGAATGTGGTTGAAGTTCTTCCGGAGGCGGGAGTTGAAGACACTCCCGGACAGGGGCCTAAGCCAGACATTCCTAGCACACCCTCACTATACGTTTGGGTCTACCAGGTCTGAATGGCATCCTCCCCTGCCATAGGATCCAACTCACCACCAGGTGGTGATCAGTTGACAGCTCTGCACCTCTCTTTACCTGAGTGTCCAAGACATATGGTCACAGGTCTGATGACACGAAAACAAAATCGATCATCGACCTGCGACCTAGGGTGTCCTGGTGCCAGGTGCACATATGGACACCCTAATGCTTGAACATGGTGTCCGTTATGGATAAACTGTGGTTAGCACAGAAGTCCAATAACTGATGGATCGCCACCTTATCGTGGTGGGGGGTTTGTGTGCCCTAGTGATCCCAGGAGCTATGTTGTCTGGGGAAATTTGCCTCTGGTAGGGTCACCCAAGACAAACTGGTTCTGGGTGAAGGGCCAGACTAAGAACGATCCAACAGACTCTCATGATGAATGCTAGAACAAGGATTCAGTGAACCCTGCCCAGTATGGGGTTACCGGGGCCCCACCCTGGAGCCAGGCCTGGGGGAGGGGCTTGATGGCTAGCGCCTGGGACCCAGCCGGGCTCAGCCCGAAGGAGTTACATGGGTCCGCCCTCCAGTGGGCTCACCACCTACAGGAGGGACCATGGGGGTCCGGTGCTATGTGGATCAGGTGGCAGTCAAAGGCGGAGACCTTTGCAGTCTGACCCCAAGCTTCTTAAACTGGCTTTTGGGACGTGGAATGTCACCTCTCTGGTGGGGAAGGAGCCTGAGCTGGTGCATGAGGTTAAGAGATACCGGCTAGATATAGTCAGCCTCACCTCAACACACAGTTCTGGTTCCGGAACCAGTCTCCTGGAGAGCGGCTGGAGCTTGGCCTACTCTGGAGTTGCCCCGGGCGAGAGACGATGAGCAGGGGTGAGTATTCTTGTATCCTCCCACCTTGCTGCCTCTATATTGGAGTTTTCCCCGGTGGACGGAAGGGTTGTTTCCCTGCGCTTTCGGGTTGGGAAACGGGTCCTGACCATCATTTGTGCCTATGCACCAAATGATGGTTCAGAGTACCCACCCTTTTTGGAGTCTCTGACTGGGGTGCTGGAGAGTACTCCTCTTGGAGACTCCATTGTCTTACTGGGGGACTTCAATGCGCACGTGGGCAACGACAGTGAAACCTGGAGGGGGGTGATTGGGAGGAACGGCCTGCCCGATCTGAATGCGGGTGGTGTTCAGTTACTGCACTTCTGTGCTAACCACAGTTTGTCCATAATGAACACCATGTTCAAGTTGCAAATTTATGATTCAGAATGTTACAAATTTATGAGAGAACACAAACTTGCAAGAAAAAAGCAGACATTTACAAGAATATTTATGAAAATCTTTCAAAAAAGGTGCAATATGCAAAATCAAAAAATCAATTAATTCACAAGAATTAATTGATTTTTTAATTCAATTAATTCAATTAATTTTAATTTTTAATTCAATTAATTAATTAAATCAATTAATGTACAAGAATAAAGTCATTATTGACACAAAAAGTTAATTATTATTAGTTAAATATTACTAGAAAAGAAGGTGCAAATTTTGAAACAGAAAAAAATAGCAAATTTACCAGTAAAAACTCACAAATTTACAGCAAAAAAGAAACAACATACAAGTAAACAAAGTTACAAATTCAACAGGGAAAAACAAATACTGACCCCTTTGCTAGTGAAAAATGCTGAGAGGCTACTTATTATAAAAAAAAAACCTACTCGCCACAGTGACTGGTTAGCATAAAAGTTAAGGTCAAACCCTGAGCAGATTCCACAATAATTAATCTTGAAAGTAACAGTATCTTCTCACCCAGTTTTCTGTCTAGGCTGAACATTCCTAATTCATTGCCTGATCGTATATTGTAGGTGATGTCGGCATTGGGTCCGATGTCAGCGCTTGTGGCTAACACACGAAGCACTTCGGTTCCCACGGCTACATCCTCAGGGACCGTGACGGAGTAGTCCCTCCGCTGAAAGACCGGCGCGTTGTCATTCACATCCAGCACCAAAATGGTCAAATCAGCCTGAGGAAGCAGAGACAAGACACTATAACATGGCGCCTGATAGAAAAATTCCATATTATCTATACTATTATTGATATTAATAATGTATTATTATATTTGAGAAGTATCATACCTTTCATATGCCATGTTTAATGTTTATATGTGCATTCCACATAGGATAAATTTATATATTCTTGGCCTGTTTCTGTGAGTAGTTTCAGAGAGTTCAGACTGAGGATCAGTACATGTGTAAGGAATTTTCTAAGCCATTTATTATAATCTCTTTGACATAACTTGTTTTGGGTCACAGGAATGCACAGCTTACAACTCCTTAGCCTGTACAGATCAGTGGTAGATGGACATTCTGTTCGTTTTATGGATCTCATGTCTTCATGACCCATGTCTCCAGAGTGTCTGACGTCCGCCTGGATAAGCTCAGTTATCAGGACTGTCCCGTTCTGTCCCTTCCCTTACCCTCATCCTCCCTCTCCTTTCTCCTACCTATATATATCAGACTTAGAAGAATGGATCCTTTAGAGATTCTAGGTGTGTCTGAATGTCATGCCTTGTAATCCCTCCCCCAGGTGGCCAATGGGGTGGTTGCTTATATTTTTGTAATAAATGTACATAAATGTGCCACGTGCCAAGTGTTGCTATCCCTGTGCTGTTGCAATCCTGGAATTTCCCCGTTGTGGGACTAATAAAGGCTTATCTTATCTTATCTTATCTTAAATTCAACTTTTCGCCTGATTATTTGACTTTGAATAATTTAAGCTCAAAATTATTCTAACACGTCTTACAAGCTAATTACCTCCACCAAAGAGGTAATGTAACTGAGCCGCTTTGTTTGTTTGCCAGCAGAATTAAGCAAAAATTACTCAATAGAGTTTGCTGAAATTTTCATCAGAAGTGGCCCTTGGCCTGCGGATGAACCTGTTAAATTTTGGAGGTGATCCATGAGTGCCGAGGAACTATCTTGCATGGAGAGATGGCGGGAGGGATGGAGGAAAGGATAGACGGACTGACAGAGGAGTGGATGGAGGGACAGACACAGCCTTGGTGGAGGTGTGCACTCTCTGGATGCCCTCGAGTTTTTTTCTGTGTTGTTCCCAGCTGTCTGAGTTCAGCTAAATGACTGGATGTGAGGAAAAGCATGAAGTTTGTAATTAAAAAACAAAATGACACATTTGGCTCTTTTTCCCCCTAACCAGAGACTCCCTGTGGCATTAAAAAAAACACACACACAAATTTAATACAAGTCAAAAATCTATGTTAATGTTAAACAACAGAACAACAACAGCAAATTTACAAGAAACAAACCTGTTTATGATGTGATCGTTTTATCTTAGTAGAATATTTTTGTTGCTCCATGCAGATTTTTTGGACAAAAATTCCTCAGAATCTATAACTATAAAAGAACCTGCCAATGTCTGGTCTACAGGTACATAAAATCCATATTAACTGTCTAAAATTCATTAGAAAATTTTGAAATAAATTATATTTTCATGCTATCCACCTCATTCCTAGCCCCCGTGATGCCTTGTGTGAATTATGTGCGCAACTTCCGGTACTAGTTTAGAACGTGGAGTTGTCACAGAAACGGGACACTTTTCCTTGTTAAAAAACAACGACTTGGGCATCAAAAATTTGGGAACATGGCCTTTTGCACCCCCAAAAGAGTAATATAATCATACCACTTCCCACGACTATCGAGGGACAGGAAGATGACTTTAACGTGGCCTGGCAGACAGTAGCTCCGCTAGTTAGCTCCGCTGCTAAGATGCTAACGCTGTAAAGAAATAAAAGCTCGGAGATACATCAATGTCTCCACTGCAATAAGTTGGTTGCATTTTGTTAAAATATGTTGGACATAATCAAATTGACCTTAGAGCAGATGTGCAGTCTAGTCAGAGCCACAAAGAACCACAACACCATGCTTGGGTGTTTAGATGTCGGGGTAAAACAGCCGCAGCTGTTCGTTTTACCCCGACATTAAAACGCTCAAGCTGCTGTCATACCGTGAATGCTTGTTATTTAACATGTACAGACCTGTTCTGACAATTGTTCAAAATTTTATTGATCTATATTTTCTAATAATTTAAACATTAATGCATGCTGAAGCTGCTAATATCAAGTCCATATCATTCCAATGTTTAGTTTTTAGTTTTAGTTTAATGTTTTTTTCAGAGACATAACATTCTAATGAACATTAATACAAATGTAAGTATGCCAGATTTAGCAATATTGCTAATTTACATCTGCAGTGCAATGAATGCAAAAAAAAATTGCTATCTTTCTTAAATCGTTAAGCCTTAAGAAGTAAACAGTTACTATTTTTATTTATTATTTTACTTCATGCAGCCTTGCATCTGATGACATATATGACACATAAATGTCAGATGTGTGACATTCATCCAAGTGAAAATGTACCTTGTGCTCTTGTGTCTGTACCGCCAATCACACCAACAATCCTTGTTAGTTTTCAGTGCATGATCTATGCATTGCTGTTGAAGCCACAGGTTTAGCTGTGCTTATTTGTGAGAAGCCTCCATTTATCCAGTCGATGGCACAACCACGAACAGCAACAAGTGCCAGAACTATGCAAAAACATTCATAAATACAAACTACAAGTGCTGAAATTAGCTGCCACTTGACTGCAAACCACGAATGTGGACTATACATTACAACAAATTTGAAAAACTTTTAAAAATGCTATTTTAAATGCCCCATACTCCACTCTTGCTGACTGATTTAACACTATTTCAGCCCGAAACTGGAAGTTGCCCCCATAATCATGTCTACAGCACCGCCCTCAGGAATAAGGTGGATAGAATATGAATCAAAATGTTACTTTTTATGGTGTTGTAATTTCCAGTTATTGCAGGATGCCCTGAATGCATCCAGTGCATTATTTGTACTGCTTTTATATTACTGTGAGCAGAAGTTATAGATAGCATTTATCATCAGTGTCTATGCCAGTGGACACATAAATAAAAGTATATTTTTTTCTGTTTTCACTTGTTGCATTATTTTTTACCTTGTTCATTTTTCCTGTCCTCAGGTTATAGTGTGAGAGTTCAGAGATTTTTTTTCATCTTTTCCTCATCATCTCTGTCCCTTGTGACTGTAACTTTCCTTTCCCACCCGCTCTGAAATTTGACAGCAATCTATCTTAATTAAAATCTACCCAGCACTGATCACTCTGATCTCTGATCTGTATTTATGTGCATCTTAAAAAAAAACAACTGGTTTTAATCACTGAGTTCAGATTACCTGAAAATTACAAATTTTATCACCCCAATAAATATAGGTGACAAAATTCACTGAAGTTCAAAACCACATTTTACTTCCTCCTTTGCTTTACTTATGCCCCTCAGCAAGAGTGGCGTCTTATTATAAATCTTCCTGCAGCTCTGTTTTATATATTGCATTCATCAGATCAATGTTGTGTCACTTGGACTACCCACCAACCTGTGAGGACAGTGCCCCCTGCTGCCCAAATCGGTCCGTGGCCTCGACGCGGATGCGGTAGGCGTCTCGACTCTCTCTGTCCAGCGGCTTCTCCAGAATCAGTATTCCAGTGACCGGGTCGATGGAGAACAACCCACTGATTGAATCCACCAGAGAATAGATGACTGTACGGTTAAGACCTGGAAAGAACAGACCCATCCTGTGAGACAAATACAGTAGTTTATTTTATTTGAGCAAGTCAGATTGTTAAAATAACACAGTGGCTTTTAAATGTTGGAAGATGGTGTCAATAATTCTTGCATGACATGTTAATCCAATCCAACATATTCTCCACTGTACACACCCTCGTCATCATGCACGTGCGGAGCAGAGTAGCTGGCAAGCCAATAATGCACTAAGGTGATTTATGCATGAGAAATATGTTGAATTCATAACAGTTTGCATCAACTGTGGTTATGAATTTAACATAGTCAACATATTCCACTGCCCAAAGATTAACAGTGAACTTTGAACAGGTAGTAACAATATCTTATTTATTTTAAACATTTTTTTGCCCATGGTAACATTTTATAAGTGTTTGGAAGTTCTTCAGTCAAAGGCTGAGCAGTCAGTGATATGTCAAAAAGGTTTCATGTATAGGGACATTTATTCATTTGTTTTGGTCTTGTGACCATGTATAAGGATTCTGGAAAGCAGTGCATTCTGGGAAAAGTTCACACCGTCACCTTCTCTATATTTACTAAACCATACTCCTGATGACTTTTTTGACACAGGTGCGAAATCTATTGTGACAATTCCTTTTTCCCCCCCTTGCCAAGTGTATCTTTCTACGTTGGCCTTCTTTTAACGTCCCTACTGTCCACGTGTGGATTTCTCACATAGCATCTCTTCTTCCATTGAAAAAAATCCAGCAAGTTCTGTGATATCTCTGTGCACTTTTCTACAAACGTGTTGTTAGTCTATATAAAACAGCCGTTATCTATTTACTGCTATGTGTTTGTGACTTTCTGCAGCAGATGGTGACACCTGTGGTTTTTGGTTTGTTTTTGCTACTTGCAGTGCTCATTACTGTTTTTGGGGTGGGTTTCTTTTCATTTTTTTTATCATTTTGATATTTAAATCATGTGAACCATGGGGGCAACAGCTTGTCGGCATGTTATCTGTGCATGATTCAGTACAATAATAAGCCTAATTCTCCGTGATTTCCACAGTGCTCACGCTCTAGCAACACAGAACGACGTCAGTCTTTTGTCAACCCGCGACATCACTCACAAACGTGTCTGTCCTATCTTACCTTCATCGGGGTCACTAGCTTGTATTCGGGTGAGCAAAGCCTTGGGCGCAGCGTTCTCAAACACACTAGCCAGGTATTGAGTGGATGAGAAAAGGGGGGGATTGTCGTTCACATCCAACACTTTCAGAAAAATGTCTGATCTGCAGAACAGCCCTCCCCCATCAGTCGCCTGGGCAATGAGTTTATAGCTGGGCATCAGCTCTCGGTCCATAACAGTGGCTGTACGCAACTCACCTGAGGACATGAAGAGAGAGGCGTTTCAGTTTGCGAAGCATGGATTGTTTACATGTACAAAAAAGCTAAAGAAATGAGCGGATGTACCAGTGTTTGCATCCATGTAGAAATCCTCCACCCCAATGCCAAAGAGCGAATATTGGATCTCGGCGCTGGAGCCTGAGTCAGCATCTGTTGCGCCGACTTTGAGGATGCCCTTGTTGATGGGAATGTCCTCGGGAAACAAGGCACTATACACTGCCTGGCACGGTGCAGTAAAGGCACACAGTGCACATACATTCAGGCACATAGTAAAAACCCCTCTAACTGGAAAATAAAACACAGACTCACACATTTGTCCAACACATCAAAAACACATTAAAATGCCAGGCACTTCACCCATTATTTCTGCTGCTAGGACAAGGCCAGCTTAGGGCTCTTTCCTGACCTGAACTGCTGCCAGAAGTGAACTTAGTGGCCTCAGAATTTCATCAAACACTCACTGACTCAATGGAAAGACTAAAGAAGAGTACAGAACTGACTGTCCAGCCTAAAGATGATGTTGGATTAGAGTAGTAGCACTTAGAATAAGACTATCCTAATAAAGGAACAAAAAAACTCATAATTATGTTAGTAATGAGGCTGCAAATGCTTTATAAATCATGAATAATAAACTACAAATAAGTTAATAGAGATCGCTACATCAGTGCAGCATCTCTATTTGGCAAGATTGAGACACTTTTTGAAGGGAAATGCCTGCCGTGCTTAAAAGCTGGTAAATTACTGATACATGTCTGACGATGAAAATCTAGCTGATAAGAAAACAGAGTAATCTAAATAAACTGATATCTGAGGCTCGAGAGGATAAGTCCTCTCACTGTTTGGCAGAGAACAGGCCACTACTTCCCTTTCTATCCTTTTCCTGATTTCTAAAGTGTTTACAACCTAATTCAGAAGCTACGTATAAACTACAATAGTGTTACTGTAAAATGGTACCATTGGAGCAGGGGTGTCCAATCGTGTGCCATGGAGCGCCAAGACCCTGTAGGTTTTCTCTTCTACCCAGTCTCTTCAGCAGGTGTTTTCACGGATCAGCAATCAGTGGGAAGGAGTTCAGTGGAATCTGCTGTTGAAGACACTGGTTGGAGGTAAAGCCTGCAGGATCTTGGCCCTCCATGGCACATGATTGGACACCCCTGCATTACAGGTAAAGTTATTAGTCCTTTTAAGCCTGTCAGATGAAAACCTAAAATATATGTCTTCAGCCTGGTTGTTGACTGAAATTATTTAAACACAGTTTCTTTTTGATGATTTTACTGCATTCAATGTTGCATGTTTTTTTCTCTCTTTTTTAATAATTTTCAATTAATTCTGGTTTTGCACATGTGCAAAGTGTAAAGTATACTGTTTCTGGCCTTTTAACCGATTTTATTATTAATTTAGTTTTATTGTTAATTCCCATGTTATTAATCTATGTATCTATAGCGTGTTTCTGTCTTATTACTAGCTTATTACTCATCTGCAAAGCACTTTAGACTCTACTAGCCTTCGAGAGAAGTACTATACAAATCAAAATTGACTGATAAAATGTAAGACATATGACATTTTTGAAGAATTTAAAAACGACTACAATTGTGTGTCTATATACAAGCAATAACATAATTGTGACACACTAACCACTCTGTAGTTATATATGCTTGGCAATGTCTGGGAACAAAAAGGCTATAAAATAGGAATATGAAACAAGTCAAAGAACATTATTATGATTTTTGAGGGGAAAATTGAAAAACACCTCACAGCCAATTATACTTTCATTCAAACTTTCTGTATTTCTATAACTTAAAGGGGTCATTGACTGCACTTTAAATTATCTAGTTATTACAGCATCATTGTGAATCATCTTTTGACCACCTAGCCAAGCTAATGCTAATGGAGCCATGTAGCATCACAGTGAAAAATATAATAAAATAAGCCAGAATGATGGAACATTTATTATTGACTGTGGATTAGTGAATCATGTGGAAACAGGGGTGTTTATTAGGATGACTGGCATCCACAGAAAATAACAATACTTTTAAGTGAGCTTCCTAGTACCACTATTAGCTCTTAAGCTAATGCCTTTGGCTCCCAACTAGGGTTACCAACTTTCTCACAGCCAAAAAAGGGACAGAGGATTTTAGCTATTGCTCAGTGCCACAATGTTGTGGATATTAGTATTGTCATAATACTGGGATTTTTTACCTTGATAATACCTTAAAAAATACTAATATTCAATGTCATGTTTAATACTACAAGGAAAAAAATACCACACTGTATCCACCTTATTCCTGGGAGTGCCGCTGTAGGAACAATTATGGTCGGAGCTTCCGCTTTCAGTTGACCTAGTGTTAAATCAGTCAGTAAGAGTGGAGTAGCAGAGGCATTTAAAATAGCGTTTTTAAAAGTTTTTCAAATTCATTTTAATGTATAGTCCACATACGTGTTTTGCACTCAAGTGGCAGCTAATTTCATCTCTTCTATTTTTTGTATTTTTTGAATGTTTTTGCATAGTTCTGGTACTTGCTGGTGTTCGTGGCTGTGCCATGGACTGGATAAATGGAGACTTCTCACCACACGGTGACAGACGACATCCAAGAACGGTGTTGTGGCGTACGTCTGCTCTAAGGTAAATTTGATTATGTCCAACATATTTTAACAAAATGCAGCCGACTTTACTGCGATGGCGAAGTGCTGGTCTGAATGCGCACCACGCCATTATGAGCACAGGCAACAAGAAGTCATAAATCATGACTCTTTCTTTGTTCGGTAGCGGCAAAGGTCCTGGGAAAACCCCATGACTGCCTGGTATCATCGGAAAGCTTAGAAATCGTACTTTCTAAAACCACCTATGTTTTTGCGGAAGACATAACTCCCGACCGATCAAACGCGAATTTTCAGCCTTGCTAAAATATAAACAAATCATCTTTTTCTGTGCCAGTTTTTGCGCCCTTCCTACCAATTAAATATCACTTTGAAGGTCTTTCAATACAGAATATGGAAATAACGTTATTGTAGAGGATGTGCTCAAGGATGAGGCTGAGTTTATTTCTCAGGTTCAGCTTTATTGACAGAACACATTCTCTAACAATCTCCAAGCAAGAAAAAAGAGGCAGATCAATATCACATCGCTCTTTTATACTCCGGAACATGGAAACTCAAGTCACATGGTGTCTAAGCAAACATACAGTCACATGGTACTTAATCCCAGTCACGCTGTAACCCTTTTGATCTTCCACCATTGTCTCTTAGCCTCCGATGGCCCGGAAGTCCCTCCAGGGCTTCTCTCTGAGACAAAGGCCAAATCTCACACCTTCTCGATATCTCCTGCAGACTCAGTCCTTTTGTCCCTCGAGACGTGAAGCACACAATAAACATACAGCAATACATTTGTGGAAAATATGTACCCAACATATGTGCCACATAACCCCCCCCCCCCAAACGTCTAATATGGGACAAACATAATCAGAGATGCATGACATAAAAACATTACCACATATCAAATGTTAATCCACCAGTTGCCTAGGTCTAAACCTCCTGCCGAATCTGCTGTAAGCCGGTCTTGCTGCTTCTGCAGTGTCTTCCTGCACCTGTGGATTAGAACTGTTAGCCAATCTCTGTGGGGGTTCTGGAGAATGCCTTCTCCGAGGTCTGCCGCGACGGGGGACCCTCGCCAACTGCACTTGTTCATCCGCCAAAACAAAAGCAGGTTTGAGTCTGTTTATACAAATCAACTCTTTCCTGTCTCCCAAATCTAGCAAAAAATGCTTCTCACCTGTTTCCAGCACTCTGAAAGGTCCATTATAAGGTGGCCGCAAATTTGGGCGATGAGCATCATGTCTAACAAAAACAAACTCCGCATTTTTTAAAGCCTTCAGCACAAAAACGCGTGGAAAACTGTGATGAACGGGGCCAGGAAGCGTGTTTGATCCTGAGTCGCTCTGCAACAGCTGAACGGGGGGGCAATTTGGCGCAGGATTGTCGGGGAGAAATTCACCGGGTAAACGGAGAGGCTGTGCAAAAACTAACTCAGCTGGGGAGGCGTGTAAATCCTCCTTAGGTGCAGAACGCAACCCCAATTGTCATATCCGGCTCTAGGGAGCCGGGCAATCAGAGCCAGGGGCAAGCCAGTGAGTCGTGATATTTTATTCAGGGAAAAGGGGAAGGGATGAGGAGAGCACAGATACTCATGCAGACGTACACTCACAGGTTGCACAGCGCAGAGGTAAGCAGCTCGTACCGGACGTGGGGGTAACAAGACGTACATACTCACAGCGGGATACAAACACAGGAATGCTGCAAGAGGAGTATAAGCTGACACCAGACGAAGGGGCTTCAGCTTAGCAATGTGTTTATGTCGCAGCCCCGAATGATCGAAGCTGCTCCTCTTTATACTCATTAACAGCGCCCCAGCTGATGAGGATTAATTGGCCCCAGCCGTCCCGTGACACTGACAGCTGGGAACCAGCTGAGGCACTGCCCAATGAGAGGCAGGGATAAAAGGAGCATGGGCTGAGCGCCGAGCCGGCGTCTCACCCCATGGTGACAGAGCCTCCCCCTCACGGTCGGGCTCCCGAACGACCAGGAACATCCCAGCCCCCCCCCCTCCCCACCTAGGGTGGGCGGAAGGGAGGCAGGACCGGAGGGGAAGATGCAAAGGGAAGGACAAAAAAAAACAATAGACCAATGTAGGGCAGCGAAAAAAAACCCCAAATACAATACCCTACAACACAGGGAAAAGGATTAACCCAGAGCACAGTTAGGGAGAAAACTGAGTTAGGACACAGGTAGGGAAAATACCAAATACGACTACAGACAGCATACAAATAACGTATAGATCGGGGCAAAAAAAAGAAAACCAAAAACCCACCAAAAAGGTGGCAGGAATGAATAAAGCAATCACAGAGTATAGTTAAGGGGAACAAAACACACTACTCCATAATGCACCAACAAGACAAAGGTCAGGACAAAAAATGAAAAACGCTGTGCATGGATACTAAAGAAAACAAAACACACAGCACCGAATATATAAAAGATCACCTAAAGAAACAGAGGTGACAAGGACAAATGGGTAATAATGAAGTACGGTTAAGTGGGGATGAAACACATTACTTCAAACAATAACAAACACAGTCAATGTTAAAGCCGGGGCCAGGGAAGGCCCCCCACGAGGATAATAAGACAGAATGGGGTGATCACAGAGTATGGTTGAACAGGAAACCACACGCATACTCCATGATGCACCGACGAGGCCAAGGCTAAGGTAAGGATGAATGAAAACGCTGAGTAAAGATAAGAAAATGCAATACACAGCGCGATACATAAGGTGAGTCACCAAGAGGAAAAAAAGGTGACAGGGTAACAGGATAACAATACGATAAAAATGCTGAGTATGGTTAAAAAAAAACAACACACAGCACAAAAACATATATTCCCCTAATGGACAAAGAAACTACACTCGAGTGACCTCAATAATAATAAAAGAAGTAAAGGACACCCGAGGAGACGGCAGGCAGAGTCCAAAACGGCCGGAATTGTTCTGGTAATCTCCCCGCCCATTGTCCAGTTGGCAACCCGGGGAAGAGAAATGTTCGGACGGCGAACTCTGGGCCCAGATCCCAGGAATCCAGTCCAACGGCTGCCGAACCAGGCTGCCCAAAGGCAAACACAGACCAGTGGGGGGAAACCAGATCGCCGAACCGAAAGTTTTGCGGGTCGGGTCGTCGACCCGCATCACTCAACCACCAGGACCGTTGAGACGGACGAAGGGTCAGAGCGGATCCCGGTGGAAGAGGCTCAGGGGAGAGCCGATGACGAGGGCGGCGGGCCTCAGGGAAACGGCCACCTCCTCACCGGACCTGGACAACACTGGGGCAGCACCCACGTTGGACCCCGATTGGGTCTCGGGCGAACCCACGTTGGACACTGCACCAGAACCGACCTCCAACGTTGAACCCGGACCCTCCAACACCACGAGGAACAGCAACTCCTCGCCGGTGACCCTGGAAGAAGGCTCAGAAGAGAAAACAGAACCGGGATCAGGATCACCGGCAGCGCCAGAACCCGGCGAGACGAGCTCAGACGCAGCGGGCGGCTGCACCCTGCTCGTCTCCCCTGGAGATAGGCTGAAGTGCTCAAAGATAAAAAGAAAGAAAAGAAAGGAGAGCACTCGCCTGATCTCGGGTTCTGACGCCGTCCAGGACTGCGAAGATCCAGGATCCGTCGTCAGGAGGTCGTTGTCAGGCTCCCATCTAGCCGCGTCGGGCCCCGCAGCCAGCACGATGGTCAGCGCAGCTTGAGATCCCTCCAGCGCAGGTAACCCCGCCGACGACCCACTCGGCGTGAAGCCAGAAGAATCTCGTCCCGCTGGACCGAACCGCTCCTCCGTGGAGACCCAGGGACGCTCAGTCGTCGGCGTAGACTCCACGCAGCAGTCAGTCCCCCTCCTCCGTCCGCAATGTAGCTGCGGAACCACAGGCCCTCTCCATATCCCACCACGTTGACCCGGAGCCGGGGACCGCTCGGCGGAGAGAGACACAGAGGATGCGGGATTAGGAATACAGGTTACAGCAGGTGGGGAGAGTTCAGGGAGCTGCGAACCCTGAACTTCTCCTCCAGGGATGTGACAGAGCAAATCATTAAGCAGGTGTGAAAAAACAATGACTTGCCTGCCCCCTGGAGGTTGAGTATCGCCTGCTGTAGTGGAATCTGCTTCTTCCTCTCCCCGCCCGGCGATAACGGAGGACCCCCCCGGGAATTCGTCTGAGGGTCGCTCGCGTTGTCTCCAGCAGAGAGCTCACCAGGCCGGGATTCCAGGCACACACAGCGGTCAGGAAGCGCGTCGAGGAGGAGGGGGAAACAGCCGGGGTGAGCCAGCCCGAATGTCCAGGAATGACAGCGGGGGGAACGAGGCTCAGGGGACGAGGCTGTAGAGTCTCCACACTGACGAGGCGAAGGGATGACAGCTGCGTGGGAGGAACGGTCCTGACGATGACCCAGAACTGGATCCGGACGAGGTTCGTGCAGAGGTGACTCGGCGATGTGATGACGACTACTCCCAGGGGACGAAGCGAGGGGGAAACCCAGGATTCGCCGCTCCAGATCGGAGATCGAGACGAGGAAGGCGTCGAGCACGGGAAAGCTTCGTAGCCCTGAAGTCCTCACCATCAATCTCACTGCCGCCGCCACATGCCTGAAGGTGGTGACAGGAAACACAGTAGAGCTCGCGACAGCCACTCGACCCCGGACATAACTGCTGTCAGCTGCGGCTCCTTGAAGGGAATCCCGAGTGACGTGGCGCAGGTCGGGGGAAGTCCTCTGGTTGGCGCGAACTCCCGGACTGGAATAGCGGCAGGAATGGGACTCCGAAGCGGGGAAAGACGTCGCCCACTTCGACTCCCTGCCGGGATTTCCATCCACCCCGTGGAGCTTCTCTCGCTGTGTACCTGCAGCGTCTATCCTGGCACTGTCCTCCAGATGGTACAGAGAGTGAGGGTGACAGTCCAGGAGTTCCTCAGCACGGCCCGGATGCCAGCGTCTCGCGTTGGAGACGTCGTGCAGGGTGAAGAACGTCCCGTCGACAGCCTCCGAGATGGACCTCAGCTCGTCGCCCTGGCGCCGGAAGTGACTCCTGGGAAACGGCATGCTAGCAGCGCTGACACCCGGACAGAAAGGTACATTTCCACAGCGACTCACGGCCGCCGGCAACTCTTCTGGCTGCGACATACTGTCATATCCGGCTCTAGGGAGCCGGGCAATCAGAGCCAGGGGCAAGCCAGTGAGTCGTGATATTTTATTCAGGGAAAAGGGGAAGGGATGAGGAGAGCACAGATACTCATGCAGACGTACACTCACAGGTTGCACAGCGCAGAGGTAAGCAGCTCGTACCGGACGTGGGGGTAACAAGACGTACATACTCACAGCGGGATACAAACACAGGAATGCTGCAAGAGGAGTATAAGCTGACACCAGACGAAGGGGCTTCAGCTTAGCAATGTGTTTATGTCGCAGCCCCGAATGATCGAAGCTGCTCCTCTTTATACTCATTAACAGCGCCCCAGCTGATGAGGATTAATTGGCCCCAGCCGTCCCGTGACACTGACAGCTGGGAACCAGCTGAGGCACTGCCCAATGAGAGGCAGGGATAAAAGGAGCATGGGCTGAGCGCCGAGCCGGCGTCTCACCCCATGGTGACACCAATAAAACCCATGGAAGTTTGTCAACCCAATTTGTATCCGTAAGCGACGCTCTGAGGGCTGTTTTCAATGACCTATGAAAACGTTCGCATAAACCGTTAGCCTGGGGGTTATACGCGGTAGTGCGGTGGATCTTCACCCCTAGGCTGCGGGCCATCGATGACCAGAGTTCGGAGACAAATTGAGGACCTCTGTCTGACGTTATGTCCGACGGGACTCCAAAACGCGCAACCCAAGATGTTAAAAACACGCGCGCAACGTCTTCCGCTGTGGTTGATGCCAGAGGAACTGCTTCTGGCCAACGCGTGGTGCGGTCCACCATCGTCAAAAGGTGTGTGTGCCCCTGTGATAACGGGAGGGGGCCCACCAAGTCGACATGCACATGATCAAAGCGCTTAGCCGGGATGTGAAAAGGCTCCAAGGGAGCCCTAGTGTGCTTGTGTATTTTGGCTCGCTGACACGCTACGCAGGCTGCTGCCCATTCCTTGACCTGTTTGCGCAACCCCGGCCAAACAAATTTCTCCCCCACCATCTTGATCGATGCACGCACCCCCAGGTGCGCCAGAGAATGGACCGAGTCAAAAACGCGGCGGCGCCACACAGCTGGCACCACGGGGCGCGGCCGTCCCGTGGAGACATCGCAGATTAGGGGGGGCATACCGACTTGCTGCACCCTGTGCTCCAGCCTTAACCCTGTTGGTCCAGATTGGAGCGCGCGCACATCCGCATCACTAACCTGCTCTGCGGCCATGGCTGCATAATCTAAAACCTACGCAGACCGGGGCTGCGTGCGCTTCCGCGCCGCTACCCTGGCCCGCGGCCACAGCTGCCGAGTCTGCCCCCATGGGGCCTGGCGCCGCCACCGCACGCGAGAGACAGTCTGCCACTACATTATGTTTACCTGCGACATGCTGGATATCGGTGGTGAACTCCGATATCGCGGCCAGTTGTCTTTGCTGCCGGCCCGACCAAGGTTCTGAAATCTTGGCCATCGCAAACGTTAGCGGCTTGTGGTCCACAAACACGGTGAAACGGCGCCCTTCCGGCCAGAACTGGAAATGGCGGATGGCCAAGTGTAGGGCCAACAGCTCCCTGTCGAACGCGCTGTACTTTCGCTCGCTATCGCGCAAGGTTTTGCTGAAAAACGCAAGCGGCTGCCAGGTCCCTGCAACAAACTGTTCGACGACCGCCCCCACAGCTAAATCGGAAGCGTCAGTGGTGCGCGCCATGCGGGCCGTTGGGACCGGGTGTGCCAACAAAACCGCGCTTGCCAGGGCTGATTTGACTTGGGAGAATGCGCGCTCCCGCTCCGGAGACCATTCGATTTTATTTGTGGGTTTTTGCTTCTTTAGTGTAGCATACAATGGTTGCATGAGCTGCGCTGTGCTTGGGAGGAAACGGTTATAAAAATTAACCATTCCCAAAAACTCCTGTAACGCTTTAACCGTTTGAGGTCGGGGAAAATCTGTTATTGCGCGTACTTTATCGGGCAGCGGGACCGCTCCTTCTGGCAAAACGCGATGCCCCAAAAAATCAATTTGCGCCACCCCAAACTGGCACTTCGCTGGGTTAATTATTAACCCGTGCTCTGCCAGCCTCCGAAAAACCTCTGTGAGGTGGCTTTCGTGTTCGTCTTCGGACGTGCTGGCTACCAAAATGTAATCCAAGCAGACGAACACGAAAGGGAGGTCGTGTAGAACCGCGTCCATCATACGCTGGAACGTCTGCGCGGCACCCTTGAGTCCAAAAGGCATGCGCAAAAACTCAAAAAGCCCGAAAGGAGTTATTACCGCTGTTTTGGGTATATCCTGAGCACGCACTGGGACCTGATGGTAACCACGCACCAAGTCTATTTTAGAAAAAATGCGTGCCCCCGCCAAATGAACCGAAAAATCTTGGATGTGCGGAATCGGGTAGCGGTCATGTGCTGAAGCGTTATTCAACCTGCGGAAATCACCGCAAGGTCGCCACGAACCATCAGCCTTTGGGACCATGTGCAGCAGTGAAGCCCAGGGGCTTTTAGAACGTCTAATGATGCCCAGTTTTTCCAAGTTGGCGAACTCCTC
This sequence comes from Pholidichthys leucotaenia, assembly GCA_020510985.1. Lineage (NCBI taxonomy): Eukaryota > Metazoa > Chordata > Actinopteri > Cichliformes > Pholidichthyidae > Pholidichthys > Pholidichthys leucotaenia. The sequence continues at coordinate 51,268,109 of CM035844.1, forward strand.
GCGCGCTATGGCCAGTTTAGCTGCGTCCAAGCGCCGAGCTTTTGCAAAAACGGGCGGCCCGGCGGTAGTGATAAAATGTTCCACCCCGTGTTTAGCCACTGTCGCCGAAAACGTTGGGACTGTGAGTGCTGGGAACTGAGTGAGTAGTACGTGGAACTTACCACCCGCAGCTGTGACGTTGGCCTGTGCAGTAGGCGGGACCACCAGGGCTGTGCAGGAAATAGAGTGAAAGTGCATTAACCAGACGTCTATTAGCAAGATCAACCAATAAACCATGCGAGCACAAAAAATCAGCACCTAACATGTTAAAACTGACTGCCGCTATGACGAAAGTCCACTCGAATGCCCGGCCGTGAAAAGACAGGGGCAGAGTCTTCTCCCCGAAGGTCTTGATCGTCGAGCCGTTCGCCGCCGACACCAGGGGTCCACTGGAAGGCGCCAGCCGGTCAGCGTAGGAAGGTGTGATGAAACTCAGCTGGGAGCCTGTGTCCACAAGGAACTGCCTCCCTGATCGCGCGTCCGTCAGGTAGAGCAGCTTGCTCTTTTCACCGAGAGCCGCAGCTGCTACCGACTCCCGGTCTTGGCGTTTCCCGAGCGCTTGAACTGGCACGGTGGAATGCACTTGCGTGCTCTCTCGGCAAAACGGCGATGGTAAAAACAGAGGACGTCGCCCGCTCCATGTCTCCTGGCCTCCGCCGCTGCTGTCGTCAGCGAGTCTGGTGCTGCAGCCTCTGGCCCCCTGCTGTCTCCGGGTGTTGCGCTCAGCTCCGCTGCTGCCGTCGTGGTCGTGTGTCGCCTATGGGCGTCGACGAGTCGCTGCACCTCCTGGCCCAGCTCGTGGTAATCTCGGTGGGCCAGCAGCTGTGAACTGGCCAGGATAACTCTCACCGCTGGCGGTAGTGTCCTGAGGAAAAGATGGGCGAAGATAAAGCCATCATCTTCGGCGTCTCTCAAACTCAGCATTTTCGCCATTAGGTCTGCAGGTCTGTCGACCTCGCCCTCAGTCAACGCCAGGAGCTTCTCTGCTCACTCTCCCAGCGAGGGGGTGAAAGCACGGAGGAGAGCAGCTTTCAATGCGCCATACTTGTCGTCGTCTGGCGGGTGGTTAATCAGGCTCTCCACCCGCTGGGCTGTGTGGCTGTCCAGCTTTGCAACCACATGGTAGAATTTCGTGGCGTCCGCCGAAATTCTCTGAAGATGGAACTGTGCCTCGACTGTGTTAAACCAGGAGCGCGGGCTATGCTGCCAGAAATCAGGTAGCTGGACTGTGGTAGCTGCATTAGCCTGGCTGGCTCCTGATGAGTCCGGTGTAGAAGAGTCGCCACCGGCCATAATTCGTCTTAGGGTCACCAGTGTAGAGGATGTGCTCAAGGATGAGGCTGAGTTTATTTCTCGGGTTCAGCTTTATTGACACAACACATTCTCTAACAATCTCCAAGCAAGAAAAAAGAGGCAGATCAAAATCACATCGCTTTTTTATACTCCGGAACATGGAAACTCAAGTCACATGGTGTCTAAGCAAACATACAGTCACATGGTACTTAATCCCAGTCACGTTGTAACCCTTTTGATCTTCCACCATTGTCTCTTAGCCTTCGATGGCCCGGAAGTCCCTCCAGGGCTTCTCGCTGAGACAAAGGCCAAATCTCACACCTTCTCGATATCTCCTGCAGACTCAGTCCTTTTGTCCCTCGAGACGTGAAGCACACAATAAACATACAGCAATACATTTGTGGAAAATATGTACCCAACATATGTGCCACATTATATCAGTTTTGAAAATGTCCTCAAAGTGACTCATTTTGCCAGCATGGGTCATTTGTTTACAGCGTTAGCATCTTAGCAGTGGCGCTAACTAATGGAGCTACTGTGTACGAGGCCACTTTTTAAGGTCATTTTCCCATCCCTCGATAGTCGTGGGAAGTGGTATGATTATATTACTGTTTTGAGGTGCAAGAGGCCGTGTTCCCGCATTTCTGATGCTGAAGTCATTGTTTTTTAGCAAGGAAAAGTGTCCCGTTTCATCCATCTATCCATCCATCTTCTACCGCTTTTCCGGAGGTCCGGGTTGCGGAGGCAGCAGTTCAAGCAGAGAAACCCAGACTTCCCTCTCCCCAGCCACCTGCTCCAGCTCTTCAGAGAGGATACCAAGGCATTCCCAGGCCAGCTGGGAGACACAGTCTCTCCAGCGAGTCCTGGATCTGCCCCAGGGTCTCCTCCCAGTGGGACGTGCCTGAAATACCTCAAGTGGGAGGCGTCCAGGAGGCATTCTAATCAGATGCCCATACCACCTCAACTGACTCCTTTCAATGTGGAGGAGCAGCGGTTCTACTCTGAGCTTCTCCCGGATGACTGAGCTCCTCACCCTATCTCTGAGGGTGAGTCCAGCAATCCTACGGAGAAAGCTCATTTCAACCGCTTGTATCCGTGATCTTGTTCTTTCGGTCATTACCCAAAGCTTGTGACCATAGGTGAGGGTAGGAATGTAGATTGACTGGTAAATCGACAGCTTTGCCTAAGACCTCAACTCCCTCTTCACCACAACAGACTGGTATAACGTCCGCATCACTGCAGATGCTGCTCCGATCCGTCTGTCAATCTCTCGTTCCATTCTCCCCTCACTCGTGAATACAACCCCAAGATACTTAAACTCCTCCACTTGGGGCAGGAGCCTGTCCCCAACCTGGAGAGGACAATCCACCTTTTTCCGGTTGAGGACCATGGACTCGGACTTGGAGGTGTTGATTCTCATCCCAGCCGCTTCACACTCAGCGGCAAACCGTCCCATCAAGAACTGTAGGTCATTGCTGGATGAAGCCAGCAGGACAACATCGTCTGCAAACAACAGAGATGAGATCCTGTGGTCACCAGGCATGACACCCTCCATTCCCTGGCTGCACCTAGAAATCCTGTCCATAAAAATTATGAACAGGATCGGTGACAAAGGGCAGCCCTGGCAGAGTCCAACTTTCACTGGGAATGAGTCCGACCGAGTGTTGGCAATATGAACCAAACTCTCACAACGGTTGTACAGAGACCGAATAGCTCGTAACAACAAGCCCGATACCACATACTCCCAAAGCAGCCCCCACAAAAAACCACGAGGGACGTGGTCAAATGCCTTCTCCAAGTCCACAAAACACATGCAAACTGGTTGGGCAAACTCCCACAAACCCTCGAGGATTCTCGAGAGGGTAAAGAGTTGGCCTGATGTGCCACGGCCAGGACGAAAACCACATTGCTCCTCTTGAATCCAAAGTTCGATCAACGTCCGGACTCTCCTCTACAGTACCTTGGCATAGACCTTCCCAGGGAGGGTGAGTAGTGTATTCCCTCTAAAGTTGGAGCACACACTCCAGTCCCCTTTTCTGAAGAGAGGAACCACCACCCCGGTTTGCCATGCCGAAGGCACTGCCCCTGACCTCCACACAATATTGCAGAGGCGTGTCAACCATGACAGCCCTACAACATCCAGGGCCTTCAGGTACTCAGGACAAATCTCGTCCACCCCCGGGGCCCGGCCACCAAGGAGATTTTTAACCACCTTGGCGACCTCAGCCCCTGTGATAGGCAAGCCGTCCCCCTCGTCCACAAGCCCTGCTTCCTCTGTGGAAGGCATGTCAGTGAGATTGAGGAGATCCTCGAAGTATTCCTTCCACCACCCGACGATATCCCCAGTCGAAGTCAGCAGTGCCCCATCCGCACCATACACAGTGTGGACAGGGAGCTGCTTCCCCCTCCTGAGCCGCCGGACAGTTTGCCAGAATCTCTTCGAGGCTGACCAAAATTCTTGTTCCATGGCATCACTGAACTCCTTCCATACCCGAGTTTTTGCTTCAGCAACCACCCGAGCCGCACTCCGTTTGGCCTGCCGGTACACCTCAGCTGCTACGGGAGTCCCACAAGCCAACCAAGCTTGATAAGACTCCTTCTTCAGCTTAATGGCCCCCCTCACCACTGGTGTCCACCACTTGGTTCGGGGGTTGCCACCACAAGATGCACCAACAACCTTGCGGCCGCAGCTCTGGGCAGCCGCTTCAACAATGGAGGTGGAGAACATGGCCCATTCAGACTCCATGTCTCCAGACTCCCTCGGAATGTGGTTGAAGTTCTTCCGGAGGTGGGAGTTGAAGACCTCCTGGACAGGGGTCTCAACCAGACATTCCCAGCACACCCTCACTATACGTTTGGGTCTACCAGGTCTGAATGGCTTCCTCCCCTGCCATTGGATCCAACTCACCACCAGGTGGTGATCAGTTGACAGCTCTGCACCTCTCTTTACCCGAGTGTCCAAGATATACGGTCGCAGGTCTGATGACACGATAACAAAATCGATCATTGACCTGCGACCTAGGGTGTCCTGGTGCCAGGTGCACATATGGACACCCTTATGCTTGAACATGGTGTTCGTTATGAACAAACTGTGATTAGCACAGAAGTCCAATAACTGAACACCACTCAGCTTCAGATCGGGCAGGCCGTTCCTCACAATCACCCCCTTCCAGGTTTCACTGTCGCTGCCCACATGCGCACTGAAGTCCCCCAGTAGAACAATGGAGTCTCCAAGAGGAGCACTCTCCAGCACCCCAGTCACAGACTCCAAAAATGGTCGGTACTCTGAAACATCATTTGGTGCATAGGCACAAATGATGGTCAGGACCCGTTTCCCAACCCGAAGGCGCAGGGAAGCAACCCTTTCATCCACCGGGGAAAACTCCAATATAGAGGCAGCAAGGTGAGGGGATACAAGAATACTCACCCCTGCTCATCGCCTCTCGCCCGGGGCAATTCCAGAAAAGGCCAAGCTCCAGCCCCTCTCCAGGAGACTGGTTCCGGAACCGGAGCTGTGTGTTGAGGTGAGGTCGACTATATCTAGGCAGTATCTCTCAACCTCGTACACCAGCTCAGGCTCCTTTCCCACCAGACAGTGGGGAAAAAGCCGTTTCTGTGTCTCGTTTCAGTGACAACCATATGTTCTAAACTAGTACCGGAAGTTGTTACCATAATTCACACAAGGCATCATGGGACCTAGGAATAAGGTGGATACCTAGAAATTTCAAATTTTACAGAATACAGAATCTCAGTTTAAAAATGTATATACAGTGATCCCTCACTTATCGCGGTTAATGGGTTCCAGAACCGACCGCGAAAAGTGAAAAACCGCGAAGTAGCGTCACCCCTAATGACGTCACCCATAAATAATACGTACGTTCATTCTCTCACTCTCTCTCATATGATACGTGTGTATGTGTGTGTAAGTATACATACATACGTAGATGTAAATAAAGTGTACATAAATATGTTTTTAGAACTCTTTTATTCTTATAACAAGATACGTAACTCAAGATGAAGATGATTTACTGCACAGGTTAATGAGAGCTTTACTGCTCCTCAGGTGACGCCTCATCATCAGGTGCTAGAGGCGCAGGATCGTCGAGGGCAGCTTCCGATAGAGCTGGAGAAGCTGCAGGAGGCGGCGTAGTGGCTCGACGGGAAGACTATTTTGCACAAAAAGGCACAAGAGAACAGTGAACAATGAATGCGGTCTTCCTTCGCTGGGTATGGTGCTCGGCAGGGAGAGAAGCTGGGTAAAACGTCTCGGCCAATCAGCTTGCGAGATTCCCGAGCGGTGAAGAGGTGGGCGGAGAGGAGTGGAGCGGTGGTCAGAGAGGTGGATTTTGAGTTGTGCGGGCTCTCCGTGTTGATACCTGATGTTCTAATGTAGTTTCCCTGCCTTCTGCTAGCGCCCGCCCATTTTTTCTCAATTTTGAATTTTTGATGAATATTTTTGAAAAATCCGCAATGCACTGAGGGCGCGAAAGGTGAAGCACGAAGTAGCGAGGGATCACTGTACAGCACTTTTCATGACACCCAAAGTCACTTTACAGTGAGTCCATTATTCATTCACTCCACAGATAATGATAGTGGGAAGCTACCTCTGTAGCCACAGGTGTCCTGGGGCAGAGTGACGGAAACGTGGTTGCCAATCCATGCCAACGGCCTCTCTGACCACCACCAAACATTTATTCACATTCATACATCAGTGTCATGAACCATGAACACACTGGAGGCATGGTGGGTAAAGTGTCTTGCCCAAGGACACAACAGCAAGGTGGGGGAGTGAGATTCGAACTGCCAACCCTCCGGTTATTGGGCGACCCGCTCTACTTCCTGAGCCACTATAGCCTCATTTTTGTTTCTCTTTGAGAAATAATGCAACTTTGAGCTAGAAAACACAACTACACTGAAAAAAGTCAAATATAAGTAAAATGAAATAAAATAAGGCTGTTTATGCTTGCTTTTTTGTCTGACAAGATATTTATTCTTGCTGTGCAGCTCATGTGTAAGAAAATTTTACACGCTTTCCAATAGTTTTACCAGAGTGGTGGCCTATGGTAGAGCATCCACCTTACAACCGAGAGGTTGTGGGTTCAAATCCCGGCTGGGTCATACCAAAGACCATCTAAAAATGGTACTTTCCGCCTTCTAGCTTGGTGCTCAGCATAATAGAATGGGGAAAGGAAAGTTAACGCACAGAGCTACCAGAGGACTGACCCCCCCACTGTAGCTTTCACTACTTACAGTAGCTGTGTGGCCTAGGGTCATGAAACGGAGATAGGCGCCGCCTCATATACCACATGGTGTCCCACATGCTGTGGAAGGGATTAACTTCCAATAGTTTTAACTTGTTTTACGCAATTTGAGAAGTCACATTTTCTTGCTCTGTTGGCAGATAATATTACCTAAAATAAACAAAAAAATTGGCAATAGATAATTCTAGTTAAAAGTTAAAGTAAGATTAAATTACTTAAAACAAGTAAAAACTTTCGTAAAGCAAGTAGTATCTTTCAGAAAACTGCACAACAAAAAGAAATTCTTGTCTTGTCAAAATTATCTTGTGAGAGAAAAACAAACATAAAGCCTTGATTTAGGATATTTTATCTTACTGCAATTTCCCTTTTTACAGAGTGACAGATACTGTTTTCGGCATAAAATTATATCAGTGTAGGGCTGTGCAATATTGCAAAAATTTCATATCACGATATGAGTAATTTTATTTGACGATAACGACAGAGATCACAATAAACATTTCCAGTAAATTCTAGTTTATACACAATAACCAATAAAAAGGACCATCTCTTTTTTTACTTTTTAAATTACATACTGAAAAAATCAGTTGTACAAATTCATCTGTCATTAATTTTATGCACTTTTTCCCTCTTAATTTTGCAGTGTTGTTATAAAATTGTTTTTAATGTGCATTTGAGATGACTTCACCTTTATTCATTATCGCTACTTGACTAATTAAAAATTATTAGAAATTAAGTTACATTAAGAGCCAGCTTGTTCCTCCGACATGTTTTAATTAATTTATTATTTATTTAGTGTGTATGCATCCACTGTCACGCACTTTTGCTCTTTAGTAATATTTTTTCAGGCAAAATTAAGAAACTCGGCAGTGATTTAAACCAGAACGATGGTCTGATACACTATGTTTCCTATTAGTGGCAAGCTAGCATCATCATTTAGCATTTTCCGTTTTATAAATAGAGAGATGGTGCTAATGCTACTTACCTCCAATTAAAACGAGGTTAGAGGGCTATCCTCTCTGATGCAGCATGGTGGGGAAAAAGTTCCACACACAGTCCCTGGCACAGAAGTAGTGGCTTCACAGAAGTAGCAGCAAAATATTAGCTTGCTGTTAGCTGCTGTGGTGCTAACCACCGGAACCCACCTGGTGCACTGCGGGGAAGAGGCGGGGCAGTGACAAATAGAAACGGGGTATGTGTCCCAATATAAACGATAACGTTTCATATGAAACGGTAGACGTTTTTTATCGTGTCATCCATATATATTGTCATATCACATAGCCCTACATCAGTGAAGTATTTCTGATTCAAACAATGCATAACAGCAGAAAATTGAAAAACCTGCACAGGTGGCTGGAAAGCACTGCAAATAGCATGCATTGCATTTTTAGAAGTGCTTTCTTCTGGTCTTCTTTAAAGAAAAATGTCCTTTAAGTCCAGCTCACGAATATCGTCATACTCTGTGGATGCATGCTTGATCTAGTCTCGTTTTTACCAAGTTCTGAGTCCACTGTCCCATGCACAGCTGTCTGATGTAAGCAATCATGGCCTTCTCCCTTCTCCTCCAGGTGAGGGCTTTAACAGCCCACCTGCATCCTCCGTGCGTAATTATCAGCCTTCTCCACTCAATGCTCCAGCTTAGAAAAATCCTTTACGCTTTGGGATTTTTTGAGCAATTCGTTTTCCCTAAGCTCTTTTCCTCTCAATAATTTTATAAGCGCCACTTTCAAACTTTTTTCTGGATGTTTTGACTGAGCTAATTACTTCTTACTCTCACTGGCGCTTGCATATTCACATGTCAAAACAATTCCTCTGATAGGCTATTGTTACGTGGTACCTATGTGAGGCGCTTGTAAATTAGACCAATCAGCAGCCACACATGAATATCAAGCGATGGACATAGAATTTGACCAATTAACAACATTGTGCTCTTTTTCATTGGCTCATGATAGGCCCTGATCTTCATAGGCCCCTGGGCTTCAGCCCAGCCTAGCCTGTTCATTAAGGCGGCCTTGAATATACAGGATAATGCACGTCCAGCTTGGGAAAAACATATTTAGCCCAATAAACGGGACATCCCATCTGAAACAAGACAATAAAAGGGTAGTGGGCAGTTATCAAGGCTAGTGACCTTTACAACAGAAGAGTTAAAATGGTTTCTTGGAAAGAAAAACAATACAAAGGCTGAGTGGTTTTTTTAAGTGAGTGCTTTGATATTTTTTTGACAATCATGTGAGTAGCAGACACATTTCAGAAGGTTAAAACCCCCCAAAACCAAATTTTTCAGTCAATGACCCCTTCAAAGAGTCAGTGTTCAACAGAGGGTATTACATTAGCGCAAATTCCCTAAAATATCCTGTAGTATCACAATAATTTGCTGGCTTGTTTTAATTCAGAGTCTGTTCTTTGATGCACTGTACAATAGAGAATCAATATTTAAGAGAGCAAATCCAGCAAGTTAGGTTAATTGGCATCAAACTGGGGATTCTAAATTGTCCTTAGGTATGACTGTGAGAGTGAATGGTTGTCTGTCTCTCTGTGTTGGCCCTGTGATGGACTGGCGATCTGTCCAGGGTGTACCCTGCCTCTCGCCCAAAGATGCTGGGATAGGCTCCAGCCCCCCCGCGACCCGAAAAGGATTAAGCGGAAGAAGATGGATGGATGGAAATCCAGCTCAAATATAACAGCTGCACACTTAGCTCTTCTTACTAAGTCACAAACATGCAAATGTGAACATTATTCAACAGAGCCATTTTCTCATTTAAGGCATCATTAAAATGACCCAAAAGGAAGTTCAACGTTGAGGGAAATTCTTGACAAATCAACATTGTATTATACAATGGGTATTGCATTAGTTTACATTAGTGAACTGTCAAAGACAATTTAAATGCATTTTAGACTAATATAAAAATGCATCTCTGATAAATGTCTCAATTAGTGACTTTTGTCTTCTGTTAAGCTTCATTGAACATTACTGTTTTACCGCATGATGAGAGGTGGGAGTATCCAGAAACTGTTCTCAGGTAAAAGCTGCATCGTCTTCTAGTGATAATTAGTTAAGAATAAGTAAGAGGAGTCAAGAAAAAATACATGAGTAATTTTGAGTTGACTCACATTGACCTATATGCGTGAACACCTATGGATACATCTATCCATGTGTGATACAAGTGGAATGAAGGTGGGTAGAGGTGGTGAAGCATAAACACAAGTATAAGCAAATGTAGCATACCTGTCCACTTGTTCACAACTGGAAAATTTTCACTTTTTTCCCCCAAGCTACACCACCTCTACCCACCTGCGTTCCACCTATATTGCAGGTGAACAGATGTATTCACAGTTTTCTGGGGGAACAGGTACGGTATGTATGATCTAGGACACACATGCCACCTGTGTCTGTATCCCTAAACTTGTCCTGCTAAAAAGTTACTGAACTGATTTCTTTTTTATTAGGAAAGTATCTACAAAGAAAGCAGCTTGAGTAATGAATAACTGATCAAACTTAACATTTTAAATAATGAATAAACTAAAGAGTTCATCTGTGGGGAAAAATGCAAAACAAGTTCTCTTTAATATAATCCAAACTATATCATATAAAGAAGAAACAGCAGAGAGTAATAAAATATTTCCAGAATGAGATTTATAAAAAACAATGATTTCGACTGATGTTAAAGAAATAAAATGAAAAATTCATTAAAATGACTAAAAATGAAACTATAGCTACGTTCCGATCCACAGTGTACTTCAACTGTACAGCCGCAGACAAAATTGTTGGTAGCCCTCCGTAAATGAAAGAAAAACCCACAATGGTCACAGAAATAACTGGAATCTGGCAAAAGTGGTAATAAATAAAAATTCTATAAAAATTAACCAATGAAAATCAGACAATGCTTTTGAATTGTGGTTCAACAGAATTATTTTAAAAAACAAACTCATGAAACAGGCCTGGACAAAAATGATGGTACCCTTACCTTAATATAGTATTTTGTTGCACAACCTTTTGAGGCAATCACTGCAATCAGACAATTTCTGTAATTGTCGATGCGACTTCTGCACCTCTCAGCAGGTATTTTAGCCCACTCCTCTTGAGCAAACTGCTCCAGTTGTCTCAGGTTTGAAGGGTGCCTTCTCCAGATGGCATGTTTCAGCTCCTTCCACAGATGTTCAATAGGATTTAGATCAGGGCTCATAGAAGGCCACTTTAGAATAGTCCAATGTTTCGCTCTTAGCCATTCTTGGGTGTTTTTAGCTGTGTGTTTTGGGTCATTATCCTGTTGCAAGACCCATGACCTGCGACTGAGACCAAGCTGTCTGACACTGGGCAGCACATTTCTCTCTAGAATACCTTGATAGTCTTGAGATTTCATTGTACCCTGCACAGATTCAAGACACCCTGTGCCAGATGCAGCAAAGCAGCCCCAGAACATAACAGAACCTCCTCCATGTTTTACAGTAGGGACAGTGTTCTTTTCTTGGTATGCTTCATTTTTGCGTCTGTGAACATACAGCTGATGTGCCTTGCCAAAAAGTTCCAGTTTTGTCTCGTCTGTCCACAAGACATTCTCCCAGAAGCTTTGTGGCTTGTCAACATGCAGTTTGGCAAATTCCAGTCTGGCTTTTTTATGATTTGTTTTCAACAGTGGTGTCCTCCTTGGCCGTCTCCCATGAAGTCCACTTTGGCTCAAACGACGACGGATGGTGTGATCTGACATTGATGTACCTTGACCTTGGAGTTCACCTTGAATGTGTTTAGAGGTTGTTCTGGGCTCTTTTGTTACCATTCGCATTATCCGTCTCCTCCTGTGGCCACGTCCAGGGAGGTTGGCTACAGTCCTGTGGATCTTAAATTTCTGAATATGTGCAACTGTAGTCACAGGAACATCAAGCTGCTTGGAGATGGTCTTATAGCTTTTACCTTTAACATGCTTGTCTATAATTTTCTTTCTAATCTCCTGAGACAACTCTCTCCTTTGCTTCCTCTGGTCCATGTTTAGTGTGGTACACACCGTGTCACCAAACAGCACAGTGACTACTTGTCACCCTTTAAATAGGCCGACTGACTGATTACAAGTTTGTAGACACCTGTGATGTTAATTAGAGGACACATCTTGGTTGAACATGTCCCTATGGTCACATTATTTTCAATCTTTTCTAGGGGTACCATCATTTTTGTCCAGGCCTGTTTCATGAGTTTGTTTTTTAAAGTAATTCTCTTGAACCACAATTCAAAAGCATTGTCTGATTTTCATTGGTTAATTTTCATAGAATTTTTATTTATTACCACTTTTGTCAGATTCAAGTTATTTCTGTGACCATTGTGGGTTTTTCTTTCATTAACAGAGGGGTACCAACAATTTTGTCCACGTGTGCATTCCCTACTCCCTGCTCCGTTCTCAGGGAATATCAGTTAAGTTAAATGCCCTTCACAAAATTTCTCCATTTGAAACACCCTAAACGTCACCTCTCTCCTCTGTGCATTACCACAGTAACCATCAACACGTACTGATCCTACTGTGGACATTTCATTGTTCTTAAATAAAATATTAATAGAAATATATTTTTATCACTATCAGTTGATGTAAACAATAACCAATGTTAGTTTTGCTTGTTAATAAGGTTAGCAACAACAGTTTGTTTTACTCATATTTGAGCTGCAGTGACTGATGGGTAATCTTCTTATCAACGTCTGGTGAAGTGATGTAGAGTTGTTTACTTCTTTCCTGCTCAGTTGTCAGTTCCCTTTGAACTGAAGACCGTTCACTCCCTTCGGTTTGGAATCTCACTTAATATGGCGGAATACCCTGTGCAGTCCACTTCGGAGTATACTATTGGGCGATCGAAACGCAGCTTATTTCTGATAGGAGCAGTGTTGGGAGTGATGCGCTACTTTCTAACGCATTACTATAATGCCACTACTTTTGCAGTAATGTGCTGTGCAACGAAATTACTGTTTAAAAATTCAGTAATGCGTTACAGTTACTGAAATTTGATCAGATGTGTTACTCGTTTTATTAATATGGATAGATATTTTTAGTGCAAATAAATACAAACTGACCCTATGTAGCTGACGCAGCTGTCAGTCAACGTAACCTGTTGCAAAGAGCCTGTTCACTACTGAGCGGAGGAAAAGATGAAGCTACTTTGTTTTTGTAGAAATAGACAGATTATTTTTCCTCTGTCACAGTTAAGGACAAAAGCATATTGGTGGGTTGCAAGCCAAAGTGCGGTTGAGACCAACTGCAATCTTCAGAAGTGCCTGAGAGCTGCAACAAGGTCCTACAAAGCTAGTGCTATGCTATGCTAACAACACCGTGTTAGTGGATTTATGTTATCTGAACACCCACGGCTGAATTTCAAGCACAGGTATGCATCTGGACAGTTTGTGATCCAGCAAGAATTAAACCGACTGATTGCCAGATATGTCGTTACAGAATGAAGATCTGATAACAGTCATTTTCCATCAGACAGCTGAGACTCTGAGCCACTGAAGTTAAAACACATTTACTTGCTACCTGGATAAAGATTATTCAAAAATGGATTTGATCTCCAAAACGAATTTAAGGGACTGGATCATGTCTCTGTCACAGCAGACATTTGGACTGTGGGTAATGGATGTTTTCTTTGGATCACTGCACATCGGATTAAATCCATAATATAAAGGTAAAAAAACATTGACAGCTTGATGCAGTTGCCAACTCACTCTTTTGGAGTGATTCTCACTCTTTTTCCCTCTCTCTCACTCCACAAACCCTATTTCTCACTCCAAAAATGAGGAAATTACTGGCAATATCGTGTTGATTTTCTTCAGATTTTTCCCACAATAAGAGCTCTCAAGGCAGGCTAAAGCAGACTGAACATGTTCTAAAAGCTCTGTCTGAAACAGTCTGTTTTCAGCCTGACATTAATAAACCCGTAATGTAATCCATTAATTAAATTATCTTGCTATGTGTGCAAGATGATTTAAGTATGCGTTTAAAGTAACGTGAAAGTTACTTTTCCAAGTAACTAGTTACATTAATCATGTAGTAATTGGTAAGTAACACAGTTACTTTTGAAAAGAAGTAACTAGGAACTGTAATTAGTTACTATTTTTTTAGTAGCTTGCACAACACTGAATAGGAGCAAGTTATTATAATATAAACAAGCATATCTATGACCAGTTTTCAAAGCAGTTAAATCAAAAGTAACTCAAACTACTCAGTAAAGTACTTTTTTTTACTTGAGTATGTACTTGAGACCTCTGTACATGATCAAAATGGCATATAGTCTCTCTGTCTATAGTCATAAGCAAACTGAAATACTGTGAACCAGCAGTGGACAAAAGCAATTATTTCACACTGCACAATCTCCTGGATGTTTGATTGGTTTGCATAATTTTGTTTTTTTGGTGCACTTCCATTTGCATTTATCTCTGACCTGATTGCAGATGGGAGCGTTGTCATTGGCATCCATGACTGTGACCTCCACTGCGGTGCGAGCGACAAACAAGCCATCGCTGGCAGTGATGTTGAGCAGATACCAGTCCTGCTGCTCACGATCCAGCAGACCGCTCACATAAACCTTCCACTCCCCCTGCACGAGCGCCAGGCCAAACACACCCCGTGGATTGCCGCCTGGTTACAATACGAGACATGAATAAATCACTGGTAGTAAAAAAAAACAAGTGGATGTGTATTATAGCAGATGTGAGGAAACTGTATGTGATTATTCATTTACAACACGGAAACATGTGCAATTCTCTAGCTATCTCCCCCAACACACACACACATCACACACACAGAGAGGCGATGCAGGGACCCTTTGGTGTAATCAATAACCATTTTCATATTGTAAAGCAGACGGGCAGAGCAGCGGCCGCAACCGCTCAGAGTTTAAAAGTTTGACCTTTATGGGCCAATGCTTCCATTAGGCCAATCTGTTTTTAAATGCCAGAACACGACAAAGTCAAAGCACATCATCTGCTGTCATTACCAGACAGTGGCATGTGAATGAAAAGCATTAAGCTCGCTTTCAAGGTCAGATTTTTACAGCAGGGGGCCAAATGATGTTTTTTTTTTTTTTAGCACGTACCAGAAAGTGACTAGAAAAAGTCACTGGCAAAGTTTGTCAAAACTACAAGTTGGGAGTTTTATGGCATTTTTGGCTAATATGCACATTGTATGAATCATTTAAAATGTTTTAAATGTAGTGGTTAGACTTACAATAAACAGCTACATAAAATAAAGTCTCTTATCAAGCATATTTGTTTTATAACCTTTTTTTTGCATCACTTGAGAACTAAATTGTGAATAAACAGCATCTCGCTGTTTTGCTTGACATGTTTTAAAGTAGAATGGTCACAATCTCATATTTAAAAACCAGTCAGTAAGTGCATACCTCCACCAAGAATGTATATCCACCAATTTAAATATAATTAACTGACCATCATAAGCATTCTCTGTCATGTGTTTCAAGTTGATTATTAGCCTATTATTTTTCATGACATGAGCAAAAAAAATAAAAGATAAAAATGTCCAATCTCACAATGTTAAGAAAGTAAACAAAAAACTGATCTAGAATATGCATACTGATCTGGATCTGCCCTCAACCCTAACGGGTTCATCCTTGGTCCAAGGGCCACTTCTGATGTAAATTTCCTCAAAATACATCCAGTACTTTTTTGTGTAATCCTGTTGACAATCAAATAAACAAACCATAATGAACACAAAGCCTGCCTGACATAGCTAATTAACATTAAACCTTTAATTATAGCAACTGGCTAAGAAAATTAAAGTGGTAGTAGCCAATTAATTATGGGCATAATTCAGAAAAAAAAAATCCATACTAACGTAACATCCAAGGGTTGCTCTTTAAAGATTTCCCCTGATCCACTTCCAGTTATTGTGGGAAGCTGAAACTGCACATCTATAATAATACATATCTATATAGGAGAGGTGGTAATTTGAACTCCTAAGAGTTTCTCTTTTAAAGGTGCTAAGGTGGAGTAAAGTGTGATAATGGAGCCAGTCTAATGCAGAGCGGCCATCAGGTTCCTGTACTTGAGAGGTCGCACACCATGGGAGACATTCAATGAGATGAAAGAGACTGATGGGGAGGATGCCCCACTGTATGACGGAGTCAAGCACTGGCATCGACAGTTCCAAGTGTAGTTGGACATCGGTGGAAATGGCCCCCGTTCCCAGACGACCACAGTACGCCACTGATGAAAACATTTTGGAGGGTCGCCACATACTGTACCTGTTCGCCAACTTGACCAAGATGTCAAGATCAGTGAGGGGTCTGTGGAAAAAAATCACCCATGACCATTTGCACATGTGGACATTTTCTGCAGGATAGATTCCTCGGTTTCTCACACCTTTCCAGAAGCAGGAACAAGTCATGTGTTTCCAGGCTTTTTTGACCATGTGCCAAGAACACCAGGAGGACAGGTGGGCAAGATCATGCCCATGGTCCTTAGGGACCATAATGGATTTACTGGTAAAGGGTACTACAATTAGTATGCTTCACTGTTGTAGAAATTGTGGAAGGCCATCAAAACCGAGAGGCGTGGCATGCTGACCAAAGGTGTCCGCCTCCTGCAAGACAACGCCCCTGTTCACAACTCTCATGTTGCCCAGATGGAAGCACGGTCCTGTGGCTATAAAGTCCTTCCTCGGCCTCCTTACTCTCTTGAACTCGCATCATCCGACTTCCACCTCTTTCCAACCATGAAGTCGTTTTTGAAGGACAGGCACTTCCAAGACGATGAAATGCTGATTTCTGAGGTCAAGTCGTGACTTCTGACTCAACCTGCAGAGTTCTACATGTGAGGTCTCCACAGCTGCATAAAGTGATGGGAGAAGTGTGTGACCCTTGGTGGTACCTATGTAGAGAAAGACTAATAACTGTGACAAATTTAGTTTCTCTCTGTCCATGGGAAATGTATCTGGGGAAATCTTTAATGAACAGCCCTTGTATGTTGAATCTATTAATCCTGTACGTCCTCTGGCCTTCTGTTTATGTGCATCACAAACTTATGAGCATGGCACACCAGCTGGTCCTTCTCCAAAAATCTGTTTGGCAACTAGCTGTTGTGGCCCTAAACCAGATTTTCAGATTGCTGATGAAAACTCTTTAAATGGTGGAAATTTCAGCAGAAAACAAAGACAGGTGGTTTGTGTTTGTCATTTTGTCATTAAAGTGGAAAATAATGGTATTTTTGCACAGCAATAAATGTGCAAAATAAAAGGCTTTGTGATCACAATGGGAAAAATTTTAAAAAGACAAATAAGTTGGTGTGTGAAGGACAACTGTGCACACACCTGGGAGAGATTTACGTTGGCAACCATGTGGAGACAACCAAAACAAAACAATGGTATTTTTTGTTTCACGATTTCAGCAACTTCTACTTTAATTCATGACTTGAAAAAAAAAGTGTGTGTGTGCGCGCATGCATGGGAGTGTGTGTGTGTGTGTGTGTGTGTGTGTGTGTGTGTGTGTGTCCATGGACCCGGCAGCCTCCTGCAGCCATGTTGAGGGACTGGTCGTCATGGGCTTACCTACGCCACCGGATTTACCTCATCATCGCGAAGACAGTGCTATTGGGAAGAGCGCGCCCCCTATGGCACTCTAAATAATTCAATGCGCAGGTGTCCACCTCTGACCATGGTGGGCCTTACCTTCCTGGACATCTGGTTGAAGTCTGGCGGCGACAGGGTGTGTGGTGACGGGAGCAGGTATGAATGCTACTGGGAGCTCCTAGCTATAACCCTGCACGTCAGCAGCGCAGGGCTATTATGGTCGCTAACAGCTGGGGTGGCAGCTGTTTTCGGCAGACCCCTGTGTGATTGAGCAGCCCTATTTAGGACAGCACTGCTCACCCCAACTGGGGAGGGGCCTAGAAAAAGTGGCCTAAAACTTGCCCACCCATCTTTTGCCTGAACAGGTTACCGCGCCTGTTGGGTCATTCCACCTCTGCGGTCGAAACAATAAAAAGAGAACATGCAACCTAAAACTGGCAACATGGAATGTAAGGACACTCCTGGATCGAGGTTCTGATAGACCCCATAGGAGAACAGCTCTGGTTGCTGCTGAACTGAGTCGCTACAACATTGATATTGCTGCACTGAGCGAGACCAGGCTCCTAGATGAGGGCTCTTTAACAGAGGAAGGGATGGGCTACACATTCTTCTGGAGGGGTTACCCCTCAGGAGAACAACATCTGCATGGCGTAGGACTGGCCATCAAAAACACCCTTCTACCAAGACCTGTTGGCATTAATGAGAGACTGATGACACTCCGTATCCCCCTGGTTAAGAATCGCTTTGCTACACTTCTTAGTGCTTATGCACCGACCCTGACATCGGAGAGTGAGGCCAAGGATTCCTTCTACCAGTCACTGGACGAAACTCTTCGCCGGATCCCCAAGAATGACAAGATCTTCTTACTTGGAGATTTTAACGCCAGAGTGGGTCAGAACAATCAGATATGGAGTGGAGTGCTTGGCAGACACGGAGTTGGCTAGGCTAATGCAAATGCAGTGAGATTGCTCACTCTCTGCTCTGAGCATAACCTGACCATAACCAACACCATCTTCCAGCAAAAGGCCGAATACAAAACATCATGGATGCACCCTCGCTCTAAACACTGGCACCTGATTGATTACATCATTGTGAGGCGCAGTGACATCAGAGATGTCCACATCACCCGTGCCATGAGAGGTGCAGAATGCTGGACAGATCACCGGCTGATCGTGGCCAAGGTCCACATGCAAGTGCGCCCCCCCTTGCGACTACAAGGGCCCAAAATGAGGAAATTTGATTGCTCCCGTCTGGCAAATCTGGATGCAAGAAATGACTTTCGTTGCTCCCTGGTTGAGAAACTAAGGGGGGTGGAGCATTTCTTGAGTCTGCCTGAGAAGACCATGGACCAGAAGTGGGACTTCATCAGCTCGGCTCTTTGTGAGGCAGCAGCCCAAACGATTGGCTATAAGAGAAAGAACCACCAAGACTGGTTTGATGACAACTCGGACACCATCCACGACTTGTTGGAGGACAAGCACAGAGCACATCAGGCAACCTTAAGGAACCCCTCATCCACTATCATCAGGCATCAGTGGCAGAGAGCTCGGCGGGATGTACAAAGGGCTACTCGGACAATGCAGAACGAGTGGTGGACAAAAAAGGCACATGAAATCCAGGCCTTTGCTGATAAAAATGACATGCATAATTTTTATAATGCTGTCAAGAAGATTTACGGCCCAACAAATCGCTGCATCACTCCCCTGAAAACAGCAGGTGGGCTGAGAATCCTAAAGGATCAGCCTAACATCTTGCTGAGATGGGCTGAACACTTTAGTACCCTGCTTAACCAGGACTCAGATGCAGACCCCACTGTTCTCGATGACTTGCCTACACTTCCTCCGATGCAAGACCTGGATCAGCCCCCAACCTTCCTGGAGGTTCTATCAGCTATCTGCTCTCTCAAAAACAACAAGTCCCCTGGTAATGACAACATCCCTGCTGAGCTGTTGAAACAAGGAGGCTACTTGTGTACAAAAATCCTGCACAAGTGCATCACCAAGGTCTGGGCCGATGATAACATCCCACAACAATGGAGAGACGCCACAATTGTCACCATTTATAAAAAACAAGGGTGACAAGGCTGTCTGCAGCAACAGCAGGGGTATTTCTCTCCTTGCTGTTGCTGGTAAGGCCCTGGCAAAGGTGATGCTTCACAGGCTGATCAACAACATCACAGAATCAGTGCTGCCTGAATCGCAATGTGGTTTCAGGAAGGGCAGGAGCTCAGTGGACATGATTTTCACAGCTTGGCAGCTGCAGGAGAAATGTCGGGAGCAACACCAGGACCTGTTCATGGCCTTTGTCAATCTCTCCAAAGCTTTCGACACTGTCCATAGAGAACTCCTATGGGAAGTTCTTCTTAAGTTTGGCTGCCCCAGCAAGTTTGTCAATATCCTCCGCCAATTTCATGATGGTATGACTGCTCAGGTGACTATAGGAGGACAGGAATCTCCTTCCTTCCCCGTTTGTACAGGGGTTAGGCAGGGGTGTGTATTAGCACCAGTACTTTTTAACATCTTCCTGCTCTGTGTCACCCAGCTTCTCCACAAGGAGATTGAGGACAGCAGCGGTGTAACAGTGGACTTCCGTCTAGATGGCAACCTTTTTAATATAAGGAGGCTGCAGGCAACCACCAAACTGCAAAGGGTGAGAGTCATTGAGCTACAGTATGCAGATGACTGTGCTCTGGTATCTCATAGCCCACAAGATCTCCAGTCTGTTCTTACTGCTGCGGTGAGAGCATACAGCAGCAACCAACTACGCTGGCTGGGACATGTGGTGAGGATGCCCCCAAACCGGCTGCCTTGCAGGGTGTTATATGGCCAGCTACACCATGGTCGACGCTCTGCTGGAGGGCAGAAGAAGCACTACAAGGACCAGCTAAAGATGGCCTTAAAAAGTGCAGGATCAGACCTGAGGCTCTGGAGGAGGCTGCTGCTGACCGGAACACCTGGCGACAGCAGTGCCTTGTGGGGACCCGTATGATGGAGGAGGACAGAACAGCCAGGAGACAGGAGAGAAGACTGAGGAGGAATGCACCTGCAGCCCCTGCTGCCACTACCGCAACTTTTACATGCCCTACCTGCAACAGGACATGTGGGTCCAGGATAGGACTACACAGCCAACAAAGGACTCGATAGATGATCGATAGAAGTGGACGTCATCATCGGACTCGATAGACAACCGCAAGCAAGCAAGCAAGTGTGTGTGTGTGTGTGTGTGGTTAACTGTTTCCTTCTTTTCAGAAGTTAAAAAACCGATCTTTAAAGTCTTGAACTTTACGCAATTGTACAAAGAAATAAAGAAAATCTGCCAACTCAACAAGTAGGCTCTGGCTGCTGAAGGCGGAAAGTTGTGGCGTAGTTGGACGTTTGACTCTGTATGCCGACCACCGTGGCTGGAGAACAACTCAACCCCATAACCTCTAACAATGTTCATCCCCACCCACTTCTGACCCCACCTATTCAACCGACTGCAGCAAGGTGTGCCCACACTCAATGATATACTGTATGAATGATATAGGAGTGGCTACCTGCAGGTCAATGAAAAGGAAGAGTTTACAGTACTTAATCAGAGTTGCCCTTTAATATACAGTATAACCTAAGGTTTTAAAATCAGTTTCTAAGTTGAGCTTGCTGAAAAAGAAACTGCTTAGTTGTTCACCAGAACAAAAAATTAAAAAGAAATCATAATTTTCTCACCAGTGATGTAAAAATTGACAAGACGGTTTTGGTCTGTGCCATCTCGATCTTTGGTTTTAAGAACAGCCACCACCTCGCCGAGCGGATCGCTCTCCTTTACTGCTCCTCGATAGAACTCCCTCTCGAAAAAAGGTGGGTTGTCGTTAATGTCCGACACGGTGATGGTCACCACTGTGGTGGAGGAAAGAGGGAGCAACTCAGCCAGGTCAGAGGCCACCACTTCAAAACTGTAGCTGGAGCAGGCCTCGTGGTCCATCGGACTCACTGTGGTGATCCAACCTGTTTTACTGTCAATGGCAAAGGCAGAACTGGTGGAGATGGGGCCAGGTATGGAGGGGGAGACTTTTGTCAAGTCCAGGTTGTAGGTGAGCAGAGAACCGAGGCTGTAGGTCACCTGTGAGTTGGATTTTAAAAATATGTGCTCATTTTCAGAATGGAAAGAGATGTAGAGTATATGTGTAATGATCAAAAAAAGGCTAAACGCAGTCACATGTCACCTGTCCATTAGATCCCCAGTCTGGATCAAGAGCTCGCACTTGGACCACTCTAGTCCCAACTGGCATGCCCTCCATCACCGTGGCTACGTAGGTGTTTGTTTCAAACGACGGCTTGTTGTCATTCACATCTAGGATCTGCAAAATGGTTAACTGTCAGTGAGTCAGCTGGGCAAAGTGGGGGAAAAGAGAATATAAACAGTAGTTCATCTCCAACTGCAGTACTATAGTGCAGTTTACTGCAGTAAACACACGCACTCGTGTTGTAATATTTGCTAAGTATGTTTTGGCTGTGCAACCATATGAAGAACCTTTTCTTTTCTGCTCCATATTCCAATACCAACCTTAACCTCCACGTCCACAGTTGAAACCGACTCGATCAGGTCTCTTCTTGTGGTTGCTGCTACTTTAAAGCGGAACGTGCTAACCTCTTCATAGTCTAGTGGTTTGACCAGACGGATGAGACCTGTGTCCCTCTCTACCGAGAAGGTCCCATCCTTGTTGCTGTCCAGTGTCTCTCCCGCGACCGCAGTGAAGAACCCGGTCTGTCCAGGGCCCATGTACACTGAGCCCAGGGCTGTCCCCACTGCTGTGTCTTCTGGGGTGGTGAAGGAATACTGCGGCTGGCTGAACGAAGGGACGAAAGCATCTGGAGGTACGACGTGGATGAAGGCCGACACCAGGGAGTGTTTGGGCGGGGAGCCACTGTCTGTGGCTTTGACGAAGAAGGACAGCATGGTGCCCTGAAGGTGGTCCACGGTGCTTTTAGTCATCATCCAGCCACTGTCAGCCTCCACCTGGGCAAAATCAACCAGATTGTCAGTGACTGAGTAGCTCACTCCAGATGACATATCTTGTCACTTTTGATCTTGACCTTGAGCACAGACTAGCTGCAGACCCACCTAAAGATCAATGGGTGTGAGTTTGGTCAACATCCAGGCAATTGCCTAGGACAGGGGTTACTAATAGCTGACCTGCAGTCCGAGTCTGGACCCAGATGCCATGCCATGTACTGTGGAGTTTGCATTTTAACCAACGCCTCTTTTTGTACATTTGCAGTAGTCCTGATGGTCAAATTAACAGCAAAATTGTGTTTTGTATTTTGATCCTATAAAATGCAGCCATAGTCACATGTAAACTGTAAAAATATCAAAATTCTCAGTTCACAAAGAAATACTCTAAGTTGGCAAATCAAACAGACTCTAACTGCCTCCTGATTTGTAATTGACTCATTCCAAAAAAGCCTTTACTCAGTCAAATTAAGGGCTTGGGGTCAGGGTCGGAGTAGGCTGAAAATCAACTGAGCTTTAGAGCCAGCTTTTCTGATGACTGTAAAACAGCAGAGGGTTCTTAGTCTTTTAAAATACACCTGTATGCCCTTGGGAATGTCAAAACTTGAAAATAATCTCTAGAAAATGCAAAATATGAGACCTCTAACCAGCGTCTATTTCACTACATTTACAGTAGCCTGTGTTAGCTCATGCGTTGCATTTGTGAGAGGAAAAACACTGGGAAAACAACCACTAAACAGCATGAGAAGAGAGACTGCAGTCATACTGTAACTGTACCTGAGTCAGAGTGCATAAATCTGACATGACACGTTCTAATAGCCCAGAGTAGACAGTGAAAATAGTGCTTTCAACCAGAAATTGACAGATTGTGATATGTTCATAATCTCTGTCTCGAAGTACTAGCTTGATATTGAAAAGCAGAAATGTTGGAACAACACTATGAAATGAAACATTCAACAGCATTATTTTGGACTTGTTATTATAATTATTCTGGTCTAGGTTCTGGTTTGTGTTTAATGTATTTTTTGCCTAATTCTTGTCTAGCTTAGTTTCCTTTTTAGTTCCTAGTTTATTTTGTGAGTACCCCTATGCTATTCTCACTCCAATTTAAGTTCTACAGTTCTTAGTTATCCTAAATTATTTCTTGTCTTAATCTTTAGTTTTGTCTACCCGGCTCCTAGTATATTCCATAGTATTTCTTGTGTTATACTTGTAGTTATCATGTCTCATTTTGATATTAGGTTTATTTTGAAAGTATATCCTGTTTTGGTTCTGTTTAGTTTTATTTTGGTAGTCTCTCCCAGTTGTCCTTAGTTATGATCCTCTGCTTTACCTTTTGCAATTATGTAACCTCTTCCTCAGTCTGATTCATTTCACCTGTGTCCCCAGCTGTTTCTCTTCGTGAGATTAGTTCTGGTTTAAATTTAGTCTGTTCGGCGGTGACATAAGTATTCTGTATCAAATTACAGAATTGTGTTTTGCTCCTTTATCTCATCTAGTTTCTCAGGTTGAGGGTTTGCTTGTCTTTCACCTTCCATGGCTCTTCCTAGTTTATTCCTTTGTATTTTCAGTTTAGATTAGTTTGTCTTTCAGCCCCCGTGCTGCCTTTAGTTTTCTTTATTAAAACTCTGAACTACATCCAGTCTGCATTTGGGTCCATCTCCTCTGCCTGCCTACAAAACATAACATACTTGTTTACGGATGGACAAGGCACCGTAACATTAGCTCATTTTGGATTTACTAGAATGAGCTAATAATAATTAGGATTTTGAACATCTGTAATTCTTGGATGTTTTGACTTATTAATGTGTAACAGAACAAAATTAATCAACTATATTTTCACAAATCAAACCATGTGTTATGATCTGGACATAACCTGGGATATGTCCACATTTTTAATTACTTTTAGTTCACCCTTTAATTTATCATTTATATTCTGCTGTTTGGTGTTACTTTGTTTCTGTTTTTGTATGCTGTTATTTTGGAAGGCACTTCCAGTTTTGTTCCTTTGTGGTTTTATTGTCTTAGGGTTTGGTTTCCTGTTTGTGCTTATGATTTGCTTTTTACTGTCATTAATTCAGCCCAGCTGTTTCTTATTTTCTAAATTACTTGTTGCTTACTTAAACCGCTGCCTCTTGCTCCACATCATGGCAGCCTTAAATCTTCAAATGGTGATTCCCCGTTTATCTATGACAAGTATGTTATTTTGTGTTCTACCTGTAAAGGTGCCTTCACACCAAATGCAAACAGGCAGCGCGAATACATGCAAAGTCAATGGAAAGAGGTGAGCACACGCGAAATCGCTCATTCGCGTGTTCACGTCCAAAGGATAGCGCTAGCTTTGAGATTCTGCTGTCACTGGAGTAAAAGTATCAACACTGGAGAGTAACCTAATTTGAAAATGAGACTGACACTCACCTGGAGACAGAAGGACTGGAAGGACTGGGAGCTCTTCAGCTGAACTGGGATGTCGGAGTTATTTACCCACAGATTCCTGCCTTGGACATGCTGACAAGACTAGCAAGCTAGCAACGGAAACACCCATCATCTTGTAAAGTTTTGGAGACAGGGACAACTTTTTCAGGTGAGTCCCCTGTTGGATAATGTAAACCGAAGCATGACATTATGTTGGGGACTTCCACAGTAGGTTGAACACTGCTGCAGAAGTTATAAAGGCAACTTCACCTGTCTGCATCTCACTCAGATGGTGATTTGATGTCTGGGGGCGACTGTGGCACAGGTGTAGTGTGGCCGACTACTGATTGGAGGGTCAGGGGTTCGATTCCCACTCTGTCTGCAGTCTGCATGTTGAAGTGTCCTTGAGCAAGACACTGAACCCCCAGTTGCTCCTGGTGGGTCAGGCTAGCGCCGGTTCATGGCAGCTCCGCCACCATCAGTGTGTGAATGTGTGTGTGAATGGGTGGATAGCAGGATCTGTAAAGCGCTTTGGTCATCTAGAGATGAGAAAAAAGCGCTATATCAGTGAACGCCATTTACCATTTATTCGTGTGTTTGCTTTGAGTTATAATGTAATCATGCTGCGTGAAAAATTCACCCATTTGCATTTGGTGTGAAGGCACCTTAAGTTATTCAGTCTATTCGGCTCGTCTTTTGTTCCAGCCCTCCCGCTGAGTTGATTTCCTATTAAAACTGTTTAAATGTTCTCCTGCGCCTGAGTCCGTAATTATGCCTGTCAAAGCGAATTATGACAGTAGGCTGCTGTCAGAAGAGGACTCAGCAGGAGCTGTTTACCTGGGCTGGTGTCTGAGCAAGGAGCAACTGTGGACCACTAAGGGGTTGTGGGATTTGGTCTCCGCAGCCCACAGCTGTGGCAACCCTGAGGCTGCTCGGAGTTTGTGGACAGCTGTAGCCCGCGTTCTGGAGGACACTCCGGGTCTGCAGATCCTCCCATGGGTAAAAGCTCTGCCAATTCCTAGTGCAGCACCATCACCAGTTCGCTTCTCAGTGTCTTGGGCCTCATCCTCTTCGTCGCTGCCCGCTTTTCCATGGGAGACCCCGGTGAGCTGCCAGGTCGGTGTGCTGATGGAGGAGGCGTTGCTGCTGACCAACGAGGAGAAGCGAGAGGAGGATCTCGCTGGGAGATGGGGCTCACAGCGGCGGCGGCGATCCCGACAGTCCAGCTTTGCTTCCTCCACTTCACCACCCCCACCCCCGCATGCTGCGGATCTCTCCATCCTTTGGTGACCCTGGGAAATGTTCCCTCCACTGTGCCCTCCGGGAACCCTGCTGCAGTTCCCCAGGATGCTACAGTTGCCTTGCCAGAGACTGTTTCTTCTCCATTGTCTGAGGCAGGTCACAGCGAGGAGCTGCGAGAACTCATCGCAAGAATGGCGGCGTGTTACAAGCTTTTTTCCTGCAAGGATGAGTGGCAGAGCAAGGCCCTGGTGGAGGCTTGGCGGCTTGTTGCTTTGAAGCCGCACGTGGTGAGAGATCTTCCTTCATTTCTCATTGAGTTTTTGCTCTCCTCCACACCACAGGTGGAGGGACTGGTAGCTCCCGGCTCTCCACAGACAGTGACCCCCACAGCTTCAATGCCGGAGCCGTCTCCTCACTGCTCTCCATCTCCGGAACCACTTCCTCGTCAGAGCCTTTCAGCAACCACCCGGAGGGACACGTCCAGATCTCCAGCAGCAGTTGCAGTGGCAGTGGAGCAGGGAATAAGGCAAGTACATTCTCCTCAATTTTTAACATCTGTGAGTGAGATTACTTGCCTTGTTCCAGGTGAGGGGTCTCAGTGGCCATCACAGAATGTCACTGAGCCCTCACCACCTGTCTTTGCTGCTGTTCCAGTCTGCCCTCTCATCTCTTCTTCTACTCTTCCATCTGAGGCCATCTCCATCCCCACAGCCTCCACGTCCGAGGGGATGAGTTCTCCTGCAGAGACGGCTCCCCTTCACGTGCACGCTCCTGCAGAGACGGCTCCCCTTTATGTGCACGCTCCTGCAGAGACGGCTTCCCTTTACGTGCACGCCACTGCAGAGACGGCTCCCCTTTATGTGCACGCTCCTGCAGAGACGACTCCCCTTTATGTGCACGCTCCTGCAGAGACGGCTTCCCTTTACATGCACGCCACTGCAGAGACGGCTCCCCTTTACGTGCACACTCCTGCAGAGATGGCTCCTTTCCACATACACGCTCCTTCAGAGACCGCCTTGTCTGCAGTTTTCCCCGAGGTCGTCTCCCAGGCAGCTTCACCCGAGGTCATCTTGTCCACTGCAGCGTGGCCTGGGATTTCACCAGCAGCTGAGCAGGAGGGAGCAAGGCAAGTATTGTTACAAATCATTATTCCATCAATTGGTACGTCTTGCCTTGCTTCTGACGGGGGGCGTCAGTCTGGGCACCCACAGGTTGCTGACCCCTCACCGCCTGCTTCAGTTACTGTGCATTTGGGCGATGTTCAACTAACCCCTTCCCTCGCCCCCTTGATTGAGGTGGTGTCATGTGGGTCTATGGTGGAGGTCAACGTCTGCTCTCCCTCGGTGAAGGTCAGTGTCTTGTCATCCTCATCGGGGGTCCATATTTCTGCACCTCTCCCATCCGAAGGGTTGCTGCTTCGTCTTCCTTGCCCCAGGAAGTTCCAACATCGCCGCCTGCTGCTTTTTCCACACATGCATGTTCCAGCAGCCCTGGCTCTCCATGGCGTGCACGCTCTCCAGCCTTTGTCTTGAGAGGTCCACACTCTCCAGCCTTTGCTGCCTGTGCTCCAGGAGATGCACGTCCCACTGTCTTTTACTGGGTCACTCCCTGATGGGCCTCCAGGGGTTTTTTCTGCTTCATTCTGGCCAGGGTTGGATTTTGGCCGGCCCATGATGAATTGCGTTCTCCTGTGGGGCAGGTCATGGACCTTGGCTGGCCTCTCAATAAACTGTGTTCCCCTGTGGGGCAGGCCATGGACTTGGGTCAGCCCCCTGAGAAGTCTCCTGTCTCGGGTGGACTTGGGAAGGTCTTTGGTCAGCTCCTTTTGAGGTTTTTCTTTGCCTCGTGGGTATGGGAGTTTCCTAGAAAGGACCATAGGAGAGAATAACTGTGTACCATTTGTAAAAAAGAAATGTAAAAAAAGAAAAGAAAAGAAGAGCTACATAATTGTTTTGTGGTATTTTGTTGTTTTGGTTTAATTGTTCCTTTTTTGGGGTTATTTCTTTGTTGCGGGGTCATTTTTGTTGTGTCCCTTCCTGATTCCCCTTTCCACTCAGGGTTGTGAGGTTCACCTTGAGATGGGCTGCACTCCAGCCCACCTCCGTGTCCTCCCCCTTTTCCTTCCATGGTCAGGAGGTTCACGTTCAGATGGGTTGGGTTCAAACCCACCTCCGTGTCCTTTCTTCTCCCTTCCTGATCCCTTTTTCACTCGAGGTTGGGAGGTTCATGTTGAGAAGGGCTGTGTTCCAGCCCACCTCTGTGTCTGTCCTCGCTTCTCCCCCCTTACCCCTCTTTTACTCGGGGTTGGAAGTTTCACACTGAGATGGGCTGCATTCCAGCCCACCTCCGTGTCCGCTCTCTTCCCTTCTCGATCCCTTTTTCACTCGAGGTTGGAAGGTTCACATTGAGATGGGCTGTGTTCTGGCTCACCTCCGCGTCCTCTCGCCTCCCTCCCTTATCTCTTTCCTTCTCTTGTTGGGAGGTGCATGTTGATGACGGCAATGCTCCAGCCCCAGTCCATGTCCTCCTCCCTCCCACCCTAGTTGGAAGGTTCATGTTGAGGCCAGCTACATTCTAGCCCCCATCCATGACCTTCTCTCCTTTTTTTTTCTTCTCTATCTTCTAGGGTGTCTAGGATTCGCCCTTAAGGGGAGGGTACTGTTATGATTTGGACATAACCTGGGGTTATGTCCAGAATTTTAATTATTTTTGGGTCAATTTATTATTTATATGCTGCTGTTTGGTGTTACTTTGTTTCTGTTTTTGTGTGTTCCTATTTTGGAAGACACTTACAGTTTTGTTCCTTTGTGGTTTTATTGTCTTAGGGTTTGGTTTCCTGTTTGTGCTTATGATTTGCTTTTTACTGTCGTTAATTCAGCCCAGCTGTTCCTTATTTTCTAAATTACTTGTTGCTTACTTAAACTGCTGTCTTTTGCTTCACATCACGGCAGCCTTAAGTATTCAAATGGTGATTCCCTGTCCATCTATGACACGTATGTTATTTTGTGTTCTACCTGTAAATTATTCTACCTGTTCAGCTCATCTTTTGTTCCAGCCCTAGCGCTGAGTTGATTTCTTAATAAAACTGTTTAAACATGCTCCTGCACCTGAGTCCGTAATTATGCCTGTCAAGGCGAACCATGACACCATGGTTACAACAATGATATTTGAGCAGTTCATAAACTTCCACAATTTAATCTTACTGTTTAGAACAAATTATATTATATTATAATGCTTTATTTGTTGCTATCATTGAGTGGGTTATAAAAGTTGACCTCAACTTAAATGCAACATTGATTTGATGAGGAGAAATCTGTAATCTACAGTAAACAGACGGCTGCTAATCCTCTCAAATGGGTTAAGGGGTGTCAGATGAAAATATCCCTTAATTGAAAATCAAGGTGACAGCATAAATTTTGTGCTTTGATGAGTTTTAAATCCATTTGTTGAGGTTTGGATTTGGCTGAATCTTTATGTGACATAGCATATTGATGGAGGGCAGGCATCCAACTAGCAAAGTTAAAGAAGAAAATTCCCATACCTCCAGGACATCAACCAGTGACAGTCGCGCTTCACTGTAAAGTGAGTAAGTGATCCTTCCATTAGACCCGGCATCTGGGTCAGTGGCCTGGATCTGCGTGACAAGAGAGCCTTTGGCGACATTTGCTTTAATGCTCATACGGTACTCCACAGCTCTGAACCGTGGGGCGTTGTCATTCTCATCCGCAAGGATCACCCGAACTGTGCAAAATGATGCACGACCTGGAAAAATAATAAATAATGTAAGCATTTTTAAAACATGAAGTCGCTTTGGCTAGCAGTATTCAAAATGAATAATAATTGCATCTGGAATGCTGTATGTTTCAGTCTTAAGTGTGGAATCACACTAAGTGACACCAGTACTGCGTATACCAAAAACTCTGATCCACTCATGCATTATCATATAGAATAAATATGATTAATGGCAGATGTAAGACTTACAATAAGAATGAATTAGGGGTGGGAAAAAATATCATCTCAGTGATGGATCACGATACTTGGCACTGGCGACAATGCACTGATCCATAAATGCATGGTTCAATCTTTGATTTAATTAAAAAATGCGCACACCTATTCTTTTGGGTTATCAGTAATCAATTGTGTTTTCAGTCCACTAGATGGCACAAAGCAAGCACCCAGTCAAGTGAAGTCATAGCTTGTCTCAGTGATATGCAGCCAGCTTTGAAAGCTAGGAAGCAGTTAGCTCAACGTTAGCTCAAATGTCGGGCCTTTTTTAAAATTTTATAACAAAGATAGGTGGACAGAACTTGACATGACACACAACCCGCAAGAAACGCTGCATGAAAAAAAGAAAAAACACTCGAGACACGGCAGGCCAGTACATGTCTTGGAGCAGCATTAGCAATGGCTAAGCTAACAAGAAACCGGTGGGGAGCTTTTTCTACAAGCATCACGTAAGTAAAGTTTATTTATGAAGCGCTTTTCAGAGACATATAGTCACAGAGCACTGCTCAATAAAATGGAATAAAAGGAAGTTGAAATAATTTTAAAAATACAAAAACAAGTTAAAACATCCATCCATCCATCCATCTTCTACTGCTTTTCCGGAGGTCCGGGTCGCGGAGGCAGCAGTTCAAGCAGAGAAGCCCAGACTTCCCTCTCCCCCACCACCTGCTCCAGCTCTTCAGAGAGGATACCAAAGCGTTCCCAGACCAGCTGGGAGACATAGTCTCTCCACCGAGTCCTGGGTCTGCCCCAGGGTCTCCTCCTAGTGGGACGTGCCTGAAACACCTCAAGTGGGAGGCGTCCAGGAGGCATCCTAATCAGATGCCCATACCACCTCAACTGACTTCTTTCAATGTGGAAAGGAATTTCAATTAAATTATTTTAATCTCAAGTTAAAACACAAGATTAAAATAACTTAAAAACATCAGACTTACCATTAAAATGCAGTTAAAACTCAACGGAAAACCTCCTTAAACAAAAACATTTTCAGCTGCCTTTAAAAGAGTCCAGAGTCAGATAAACGTAGCTGGAGTGGGAATCGATTCCAAACAGCTCCGTCCACCACCCTCCCTGTGTGCAGAGACGAGTCTCCGCAGAAAATGAAGCCCCGAGAATAGTTTATTATATGAAAGAAAGGTCAACAGTTTTACTTTGGCACATGATTTGAGGTTGAATAAGGTGAAAAAAAAATTTGAGATATATGGGATCATGATACCCCCCCCCCCATGGATCGTCACCTTATCGTGGTGGGGGGGGGGGTTGTGTGCCCCAGTGATCCCAGGAGCTATGTTGTCCGGGGCAATTTGCCTCTGATAGGGTCACCCAAGACAAACTGGTCCTGGGTGAAGGGCCAGACTAAGAACGATCCAACAGACTCTCATGATAAATTCTATATCAAGGATTCAGTGTACCCCGCCCGGTATGGGGTTACCGGGGCCCCACCCTGGAGCCAGGCCTGGGGGAGGGGCTCGATGGCTAGCATCTGGTGGCTGGGTTTCCACCCATGGGATCCGGCCAGGTTCAGCCCAAAGGAGTTACATGGGTCCGCCCTCCAGTGGGCTCACCACCTGCAGGAGGGATCATGGGGGTCCAGTGCTATGTGGATTAGGTGGCGGTCAAAGGCGGAGACCTTGGCGGACTGATCCCAAGCTTTCTAAATTGACATTTGGTACGTGGAATGTCACCTCTCTGGTGGGGAAGGAGCCTGAGCTGGTGTACGAGGTTGAGAGATACCGGCTAGATATAGTCAGCCTCACCTCAACACACAGCTCCGGTTCCGAAACCAGTCTCCTGGAGAGGGGCTGGAGCTTGGCCTTTTCTGGAGTTGCCCCGGGCGAGAGGCGACGAGCAGGGGTGGGTATTCTTGTATCCCCCCACCTTGCTGCCTCTATATTGGAGTTTTCCCCGGTGGATGAAAGGGTTGCTTCCCTGCGCCTTCGGGCTGGGAAACGGGTCTTGACCATCATTTGCGCCTAAGCACCAAATGATGTTTCAGAGTACCCACCCTTTTTGGAGTCTGTGACTGGGGTGCTGGAGGATGCTCCTCTTGGAGACTCCATTGTCCTACTGGGGGACTTCAATGCACACGTGGGCAATGACAGTGAAACCTGGAGGGGGGTGATTGGGAGGAACGGCCTGCCCGATCTGAACCCGAGTGGTGTTCAGTTATTGGACTTCTGTGCTAACCACAGTTTGTCCATAACGAACACCATGTTCAAGCATAAGGGTGTCCATATGTGCACCTGGCACCAGGACACCCTTGGTCGCAGGTTGATGATCGATTTTGTTATCGTGTCTTCAGACCTGCGACCGTATGTCTTGGACACCCGGGTAAAGAGAGGCGCAGAGCTGTCAACTGATCACCACCTGGTGGTGAGTTGGATCCGATGGCAGGGGAGGAAGCCATTCAGACCTGGTAGACCCAAATGTATAGTGAGGGTGTGCTGGGAACGTCTGGCTGAGGCCCCTGTCCGGGAGGTCTTCAACTCCCACCTCCGGAAGAACTTCAACCACATTCCGAGGGAGTCTGGAGACATGGAGTCTGAATGGGCCATGTTCTCCACCTCTGTTGTTGAAGCGGCGGCCCAGAGCTGCGGCCGCAAGGTGGTCGGTGCATCTCGTGGTGGCAACCCCCAAACCAAGTGGTGAACACCAGTGGTGAGGGGGGCCATTAAGCTGAAGAAGGAGTCTTATCAAGCTTGGTTGGCTTGTGGGACTCCCGAAGCAGCTGAGGTGTACCGGCAGGCCAAGCGGAGTGCAGCTCGGGTGGTTGCTGAAGCAAAAACCCTGGTATGGGAGGAGTTCGGTGAGGCCATGGAACAAGACTTTCGGTCGGCCTCGAAGAGATTCTGGCAAACTGTCCGGTGGCTCAGGAGGTTTCGCAGCTCCCTGTCCACACTGTGTACGGTGCGGATGGGACACTGTTGACTTCGACTAGGGATATCGTCGGGCGGTGGAAGGAATACTTCGAGGATCTCCTCAATCCCACTGATACGCCTTCCACAGAGGAAGCAGGGTTTGAGGACGAGGGGGATGACTCGCCTATCACAGGAGCTGAGGTCACCAAGGTGGTTAAAAATCTCCTTGGTGGCCAGGCCCTGGGGGTGGATGAGATTCGCCCTGAGTACCTCAAGGCCCTGGATGTTGTTGGGCTGTCATGGTTGACACGCCTCTGCAACATTGCGTGCAGGTCGGGGGCAGTGCCTTTGGCATGGCAAACCGGGGTGGTTTGCCATGGCCAAACCAAATATCTCGCATTATAAAGTGGTTATAATTAATGCAATTTTATTTGGTGAATGACTGCTTGTGTGATTAGGAAAACATACATTGGTTTGCCGGCCAATCCAAATATCTCGCATTATAAAGTGGTTATAATTAATGCCATTTTATTTGGTGAATGACTGCTTGTGTGATTAGGAAAACATACATTGGCTATAATTTTGCCAATTTTTTTCTTCAAAAAAGGGGACCAGAGGGTGTGCTCCAACTTTAGAGGGATCATACTCCTCAGCCTCCCTGGGAAGGTCTATGCCAAGGTACTGGAGAGGAGAGTCCGGCCGTTGGTCCAACCTCGGATTCAGGAGGAGCAATGTGGTTTTCGTCCTGGCCGTGGCACATCGGACCAGCTCTTTACCCTCTCGAGAATTCTTGAGGGTTCGTGGGAGTTTGCTCAACCAGTTTATATGTGTTTTGTGGATTTGGAGAAGGCATTTGACCCCGTCCCTCGTGGTTTTTTGTGGGGGGTGCTTCAGGAGTATGGGATATCGGGCTTGTTGTTACGAGCTATTCGGTCTCTGTACGACCATTGTGAGAGTTTGGTTCGTATTGCCAACACTCGGTCGGAGTCATTCCCAGTGAGAGTTGGACTCCGCCAGGGCTGCCCTTTGTCACCGATCCTGTTCATAATTTTTATGGACAGGATTTCTAGACACAGCCAGGGAATGGAGGGTGTCATGCTTGGTGACCACAGGATCTCATCTCTGTTGTTTGCAGATGATGTTGTCCTGCTGGCTTCATCCAGCAATGACCTACAGCTCTTGCTGGGACGGTTTGCCACTGAGTGTGAAGCGGCTGGGATGAGAATCAGCACCTCCAAGTCCGAGTCCATGGTCCTCAACCGGAAAAAGGTGGGTTGTCCTCTCTGGGTTGGGACAGGCTCCTGCCCCAAGTGGAGGAGTTTAAGTATCTTGGGTTCTTGTTCACGAGTGAGGGGAAAATGGAGCGAGAAATTGACAGACGGATTGGAGCAGCATCTGCAGTGATGCGGACATTGTACCAGTCTGTTGTGGTGAAGAGGGAGCTTAGTTCTAAGGCAAAGCTCTCGATTTATCAGTCAATCTACGTTCCTACTCTCACCTATGGTCACGAGCTTGGGGTAATGACCGAAAGAACAAGATCGCGAATACAAGTGGCTGAAATGAGCTTTCTCCGTAGGATTGCTGGACTCACCCTCAGAGATACGCTGAGGAGCTCAGTCATCTGGGAGAGGCTCAGAGTAGAACCACTGCTCCTCCACATTGAAAGGAGTCAGTTGAGGTGGTATGGGCATCTGATTAGGATGCCTCCTGAACGCCTCCCACTTGAGGTGTTTCAGGCACGTCCCACTGGGAGGAGACCCCGGGGCAGACCCAGGACTCGGTGGAGAAACTATGTCTCCCAGCTGGTCTGGGAACGCCTTGGTATCCTCTCTGAAGAGCTGGAGCAGGTGGCTGGGGAGAGGGAAGTCTGGGCTTCTCTGCTTGAACTGCTGCCTCCGCGACCCGGACCTCCGGAAAAGCGGTAGAAGATGGATGGATGGGATCATGATACTCGATTGTCGTGATATCGTGATTATCGTTGAATAGGGCTGTCTACACATTCAGGTACTTCATGTGAACGCACAAAGCGCGGCGGTAATAAAAACCGGCAGTTTACCAAAGAAACAATATGGCATATCAATATTATGACGAGGTTTCACCACAAGATCGGCTCAGACATGATCAAAAACTTTAAATTTGTGATCTCAAAAAGTGTCCCTACCCTTTACCAGCCAGTATGTGGAAGAATGATTCAGCAGTGTCCAGAAACAATATTTGTTGATATTTGTAATGAATAAATGCTCCAGCTTGGCTCTACATTGGCGGAACACTCCAATAATAGAAAATAAATTGTACCTGCTGTGGAAATCCTCAAAAAGCCGTCATGTTTAGGTTTGCAAAATTTATCCACCGGAGCTAACAGGAAAAACAACCTCCTGTCTCCCATGTGGGAGACGTGTTTTGTTTACACTCGTAAAAAAAAGAAAAGAAAAAATTACGTTTGTTAGCCCCTTAATCACAACACTTCGTTTCAGCTCTACAGAGCTTCGTCCATTTGTCAGCTGGTGAGTGTCAGTCTTATTTTTAAACTAGTTTAATTGCAGTGTTAATATGTTTACTCTGAGGCTGATAAACGGCTCAAACTGGAATTAATATTTCTACCGAGCTGACGTATTTCTATGCTAATGCTATTTTAGCTATTAACTCCCTTTGATGCAAATTCGGGTGTTTTTTGCATGTTCACATTAACTTTAAGTGTAGGCAAGTTACTTTTAACGATAAATTAGTGATGTTACGCTTGACACCGCCCACTCGACACTGATTTGAGCAATATAAAGAGGGAGTGTCATGAGCAGTGCATCGAGCGCCATTTCAGCACGCCCACAGTCACATAACCAGCAAGCGAGGCCTCGTTATGTCGGTCACATCACGTGACTTGAGGGCTCGGGGGAAGTTTGAGAGGGAATTAGGGTTTTTTTTTTGTTTGCTTTGTATTGTTTTTTCCTGCCATCCAGTTTCAAATAAACCTCAGATGGCCAAATGCTCAAAAAAAAAGTATTGAGATTTTTTTTAAGGTTTTCCAAACAGATGCAGTTCTGACAGTCATTCACCAGATGGCAGTCTTTATTAGATGTTTCATAACACTGTGTCGCTCATGAAGCAATTGTCTCAAAGTTGCTCATTGTTTCATAAGCCCTCAGTTTCAACATCACTATGATAAATAAGAGTCATAGTTTGGTAAACAGACATACCTGCAGCAGGAGCAATCTCCATTAGTGGCCAGATGGAGACGTGGGTCATATCATCCCTCAGCCAAATCATATGAAAAGGCAGCCCACAAAATCCTCCTTTGGTAAACTCTGGTGGCCACTAAGAATCTAAAAAAAGCTTGTATTCTGATTGCTATCACCATCTTTCATAAGATGGTGATGGCTATGTTGTGTATAGTTTGGACTCTTATTTGTGTGGTATGGGTGGTGGCTCCACCTTCCGGTTCCGCCACCACCCGGGGCTATAAGAGGGCAGTGGGCAAGAGGGGTGGTCTCTTGGCCACCTCTTCTGCCTAACGGTCATGCCGTGCTGTAAAGAGCCTCTTTAATAAACCTGTGTTCAGTTCGACACCTGGCCTCGTCCTTAGCTCTATATTCATACATAACATTTGGCAACGAGGATAAAAGTGGATTACAACAAGATATGAAAGCGTGCGGGTTTGAAATTGGGCTGGTTTTGGAGCTCCCTGGTGTGCCACCGGTCCCATGGCTGGGGTGGTGCACGTTTTCCGGACATGCAGGGTGGCGCTGGACCTTTGGAAGCTGGGAAAGTGGAAGGCATGTGAGTCATTGGCACGCAATTTTGCAGTGAAGGAACAATGTGTTCTAAGCACACTGAGTGACTGTGATAGTTTTGATGAAGCAATTGAGCTAATGGCGTGCTATTTTCGTGCCCTGGAAAATGTCATGGTTGGCATGATTCGGTTTCGACAGCGCCGCCAACAGGTAGGCAGGTCTATTCAGCGGTTTGTGACAGACTTGGAGCTGTTGGTCAGTGGGTGCCTGCTTGGACTACTGAAGAAAGGGATGATTTGTGACCAGTTGGCAGATTATAACAACGGTGCTACGATCGGGTCGAAGCTGCTTACGTTTTCAAGCGAATTGGTGCTGCCCACTACCATCGAGTTAGCTCAATGGCTGGAAGCTGAGGACGAACTGTCACGGGAGCTGAGTGAGAGCTTGCCACACCAACATCTGGGATCACCGTCAATCGCAAATGCAGTGGACCCAGTCAGCGTGGGAAACCTGGAGAACAAGGCCAGTGCTGTAAATGTGAGGTCTGCCCCGGGAAAGCCCAGAGGTGAGGGCTGTGGGTCCACAAAGCACTGTTTCAAGGCTAAGAGTTGTTTGGCAAGAGCGGAGTGCTGTGGTACATGTGGCTACTTGCTTCATGTCACCAGGGCATGCCACAGATCCGAGTGAGGAAGTCCATGGCACAAAGTGGACTCTGGCGCCCTCACGGTTGTTCATGCTGTGTCTCCGAGCACCAACGATCACACAGACTGTATGATGGAATTGGATGAGATGGAAGTGTTGTTGTGAATTAACGCAAGAGCGGTGGGCTCCGTCCCAGATTGGACGGCCGTGAGATGTTTTTCCCCGCACGTCAGAATTGAGAAGGACCCGGCGCCGCTTTGTGGTTGTGGAGGAGGACAGCTGGCCACGATGGAAATGTTGGAACTGACGGGTCGGTGTGAACTGGCAGAGACGTGGGACCGTGTGATCCTGAGCATGGCAGATGGCGCAGTGTGGGATGAGGAACTACTTGGCACCCTGGACCAACACCACCCATGGCCATCGCAGGAGGGTTCCTGTGCCAGAGCCCAAGTAGCCCTAGATGTGGGAACTGGGCGTCACAGTGGGATGCCTGTGATGACGGGTGGCACTGAATGGCTGGCTCCATCTGTTCCCGGATTTTGGCTGGATGGTACCAGTGAGCAGAGGGTCACAACTGCGATGGCGGCGGCAAAGTTAAAAGAGGTCGGGGCAGGACCGATTGGCACTGAGGAAGCAAGTGCCAATCAGAGACACTGCAAGCCAAACAGAACCCCTCTGGGAGCCGCGGATTGGATTCGGGCTCGGGGAGACTGTGAGTGGTGAGACTGGACGAGCGAGACATCCGAGAGTGAAGAAGAGGAGGTGCAGCGACCTGCTGCAACCTGGGAGGCAGTCCACTTCCAGGGGCGGACTAATGAAAGGACGGTCCAGGGGGCCCACAGGATCATCTTCCCATGCTGTGTGTACAGTATGTAGTTTAATTGTTTTGTTGTTTATTGTACAGTATATATTTCTGGGGATTATTTTGTGCATTTTCTTTTAATTTAGTATAGATGGCAGAATAATACGTCTTGCCGTGTGGGGGTGGGACAGCAGTCCACCTGTCCTCCCCTAGTTTTTAGTTGTTTTGTGTGACTGTGATGGGCACCTTTCAGGAACCTCAGTTTAGTTTTCTTAGTGCGTGATTCGGGTTCTAAATTGGGGAGAGTCTCAATTGTGTGTGTATGTGTTTTGGACTTTTCTGAAGGGGGGAAGAATGTTGTGTATAGTTTAGACTCTTATTTGTGTGGTATGGGTGGCAGCTCCATCTTCCGGTTCCGCCACCACCCGGGGCTATAAGAGGGCAATGGGCAAGAGGGGCGGTCTCGTGGCCACCTCTTCTGCCTAACGGTCGTGCTGTGCTATAAAGAGCCTCTTTAATAAACCTGTGTTCAGTTCGACACCTGGCCTCGTCCTTGGCTCCATATTCATACATAACAGGCTACATGAGCCAGTTGCACACCAATTCAATATTTTCTGTTTAAATTTAGCTAACATTGCCATAGAAATGCATTGAAATCGTCACTTTTTGACACCTCTGCGCAACATTCTGCGCGTTCATGAGATTGGTGATGTAAGCGTAAACAGCCCTATTGTGACAGGATCGACTCGTGACCCAAGAATCGCGATCTGAACTGAATCCCACCCCTAGAATAAATGAAGAATCATACCTCCACCATCCAAAGCCATAACAGTCAGCACCATGTCCTTGTTAAGAGGATTTTCTCTGTCTAATTTCTGAACTGTGGATACGACCCCATCTGCATCAATAGTGAACTGAGTTTTGCCCAAGTCATTAATGAAGGAGTAGGTGATCTGGCCGAACAACCCGGAGTCTTCATCTGTTGCACGAACCTGCACATCCATAATGAAATTCACCAAAATAATATATGTAGACAGAGTAAGTTTGAGTAGTATAAACAAGAGAGAAATTACCTGAATGACCTTTGATCCCGGTGGGGCATTCTCCCGCACCTCTGCCAGGTAAAACCTTTGGCTAAACACGGGGCTGTACAGGTTAGCTCCCAGGACACGTATAATCACCTGTGAATGACAATCTCACAGTCGCTCCATCACCGTCACCCTTACTGTCCGTTGACACGCTGCTGATGCCATCTCAATAAACGTCACCAGCTGATTTGTCAGACATGATCAGATCAACATGGCTTCCATAGGGCACAGGGCAAAATGGAAATGAACTACAGCCCAGGAGGAGACACCGATATCCCACTCTGAAGAAATACTTTGACATATTGCATGCAGTATGCAAAAATGTGGGCTGTCTAAGCCAAAAAAAAAAAAAATGCAAACATCCCACTCCTAATTGCCACTAAGAGACAGATGTGAGCACTTTTTACAGTTGGCAGCTTATGCTCATAGTAAATCTGATATGACAAGACATTAACCTCCCACGGCTGCCCTGCTCAGTTGCTGCTGTTATAAAGCTGCTGTTACATCAGACGGCTGTGAATAATCGTGACATGAGAGGCTGCTAAAGGTCACCTGACTTTAAGTGTGTACACACCACAGATGTTTAAAAAAGAGCAAATCAGCTGACAGAAGTAAATTGCAGCAGCCAAGAAGTGTTCTCACCTGAGCGGTGTTGGTGAAGACTCCATCTGACACGGACACATTGAGTTGATATGAGAGTTTCATGCCTTGTCTCCTCTTGTTAGACAGATGGAGCACCCCCGTATCTGGCTCCATCATAAAAGTCATTTTCTCATTCCCGGAGAGAATACGGTACCTGAAGGCAAAAAAAAAACCAAAAAAAAAAAAAAACATGTTGCTTGCAGTGTGTAAAATGTGTTTGCTAAGAACATGCTGGAAGTACAAATCTTCACTTCATAATCTCAACACAGCACTTTGCTTTTCTAAATGCTATGAACAGAAACGCTTGGATAAAGATTCAGTTGCATACAAGGAACAACATAAAATGCCAGACTAACTTTTTAAAAGCATTCTTTATCTTACTTTAGCCTGTGAGCATCACAGATGTCGGCATCTGACGCCTGAACACAAGTCACAAAGTGTCCTTGGGGAGCCAGCTCGCTGACAAAGGCCTCGTACAGGGCCTGGCTGAAATTAGGTGGGTTGTCATTTGTGTCAGTTACAGCCACAGTGACACTAACATCACTGCTCAGGGCAGGGTCTCCACTGTCAGTCGCTCTGACAATAAAGTTGTGCCTCTGGATGAGCTCATAGTCCAGCAGACGTGCCGTGAATATCACCCCGCTGCTACTATCGATGCTGAAGAAGTCGGTGCTGTTGTAGATGTCAGATAGGATCTGGTAACTCACTGCAGCATTCTTCTCAGTGTCTTGGTCCTGGGCAAACACCTGCAGAGAGAGAAAAACACTTAATGTTGTCCTGCCTAATGGATTACTCCAGATAAAGTGTGATTTGTTTACCTGGACATACTGTACTCTACAGCTACAGCAGCATGGGGGCCAAATGGGGGTCAGGCAGCAAAGCTGGCACCCACAGAGTTTCTAACTTTCTTTATATATTGTAAAACTACTATAAACTTAAGTAAAACATAAGGTCTGTTGAGCCACTAAACTTTTGAAAGCTTATTGGATTTATTCCCCCTTTTTTTTCCAATAAGTGAACACTTTAGAGCATCGATAAAACAAAGTTGGTGATGCATTTATGCATGAAACATTTCTTACTCTGAATGATGCCAATTCCTGCCTTGGTGCAATTTATAGAACACACAACAAATAGATTATTTGTTTCCTAGGAGGAGCTGTCATGGACAAAAAAATGCATTTTGTCCAAAAATGTTCAACAGATTTACCTTAAAGGTACTGGATGTGTCCTTGAGAGCTTCAGAAAATCACACACCCACCTACAGCCCAGCTAGCCAGTTAGATTGGCTGACTGTCCACTCTTTTTATGGCTAGACAGTCATCTTCCTGGCTGCTTTATTAATCCACACTTCCAGGTGTTATTCTGCTTGTTACACTTTGCCTGACATGGCTTTGTAATCAATCCAATCCATAGGATTGCTGGACTCACCCTCAGAGATAGGGTGAGGAGCTCAGTCATCCGGGAGAGGCTCAGAGTAGAACCACTGCTCCTCCACATTCAAAGGAGTCAGTTGAGGTGGTATGGGCATCTGATTGGGATGCCTCCTGGACGCCTCCCACTTGAGCTGTTTTGGGCACGTCCCACTGGGAGGAGACCCCGGGGCAGACCCAGGACTCGGTGGAGAGACTACGTCTCCCAGCTGGTCTGGGAACGCCTTGGTATCCTCTGTGAAAAGCTGGAGCAGGTGGCTGGGGAGAGGGAAGTCTGGGCTTCTCTGCTTGAACTGCTGCCTCCGCAACCCGGACCTCCGGAAAAGCGGTAGAAGATGGATGGATGGCTTTGTAATCAAACTGGCAGATATGCTAACTGAACTAGCCTAGCTTAGCCTGAACATAACTCACCACCATCCACTATCCCAGCCAGACAATCTACCATCACCTGCCTGTACATCTCATTTTTAGACATTTTTTTAGCTTATTTTACTACAATTTATTATATTTACATCTAATATCTTCTCAGAAGTAAATTCAAACAGTAAAATCTACTAAATGTGATGATCTTGTTTCTGTGAGAACATGCAGAAAACGCGCTCTTCTGGGTAACTACAAAACTGGAGTTCTATTCCTAAAAGGCCAGCAGCTTCCACTGGGAAATTTCTTGGCAAATATCACACAATCTTCTCATGAATAAATTATTTATAGTCTTATATTCAATCACAATGCGAATGAAGTGAGTGTTAAGTGTAAACAGTCGTTCAGTTAGAATACACACTGGACCGACTTGGTAAATAAAAGCGCGCACACACACACACACACACACACACCTGCAGCACAGCCGTCCCAACCATACAATTCTCAGGCAGCACGGCAGAGTACGAGGCGTTCAGGAACAGCGGCGGGTTATCGTTCACGTCCAGCATGACGATGTCCACATCGACCTCTGACTTTGCTCCCGTTAGTGTATCTGTAGCCTTCACGGTTACTCGGTAGTACTGAGTGGTCTCGTAGTCCAGTGGGTAAATCACGCTGATGATTCCCGTGTCAAAGCCAATGTCAAACTGGAGGGAAGGGTCTCCAGCTGTGATGGTGAAGATGACGCTCTGGCCTTCGGGGCTGCTGGCATTGACGCAGAGGATAGAAGTGGAGACGGGAACATCCTCTTTGACGGTGACGCCGTAGAAGGGCTTGTCAAACACTGGCATGGCTTTATTTACAACAGTAACAGGAAGCTCCACCTCACTGGACAGACGGGGGAGGCCGCCATCCTTTGCAACAACAATCAACTTGTACTCTGCGTTAGACAGGTCCGTCTCAAAGGCTCTCTTCAGCGTCAGCTCTCCTGTCTTTGGGTTCACCTGCACAAAAAAAGAGATAAGACACGACAGATACACAGCAACCAAACATGAACAGTCAAAAATGGAAAAAAAAAAAATAAAGATGTAGCTCTGACTTGAAAATTCCTGTGCTGCTCCTTAAGGCTGTATATCACTTCTCCATTAGAGCCATAGTCTAGGTCAACAGCTGAGACCCTGAAGATAGCAGATCCTGGCTCTGCTTCCACCTGCACTACAGCGTAGTATGGGAGGCTCTCAAACTTTGGGGCATTGTCATTGACATCCTCCACCTAGAGAAATGCATTTATTTGTTATTAACATTCATTGAGAGAATTCTGTATCTGCAATAATTTAAGCTTTCCGTGCAGATTTATTGGTGTGTCAACTGTGCATAAACAAAATAAAGTGGTCTCCAAAGTTCGGATCTTGACAAGACAGCTTTAACAAGACTTCTGAATAATGCTGGGAAAGTGAGTCACAAGACATGAAAGGCCAGGGTAAGTAAATAAATAAGTGGAAGCATACTGGGGGGAAAAAAATCCTTGTGTAGACTAAACAGACAGCATATTAAAAAAAGACAGCCAAAACCTACAATGAACACTGAATTAGAATGTCACTCAACAGAGATGCAGACCCACGCTTCTCTGCATTCTCTAGCAATAGTTCTAAACAGGTCCCCCATCTTTCTCTTTGTTCATATGAGCAGACATTCATAATAATAATAATAATAATGCATCAGATTTATATAGAGCTTTATCATAGACGTTTTTTACAGATACATTATTCATTCACTCCAGACAGACGATGGCAGTGGCAAGCTACTACTGTAGCCACAGCTGCCCTGGGGAAGACTGATGGAAACTTGGCTGCCAATCCGCGCCAACGGCCTCTCCAGCCACCACCAAACATTTATACACAGTCACACCCAGTGTTATGGACACTGGAGGCAAGCTGGGTAAAGTGTCTTGCCCAGGGACACAACGGCAGGATATCTGGGGAGAACGGGATTCAAACCGCCAACCATCCGGTTATTGGACGACCTGCTCTACCTCCTGAGCCACTGCC
Source organism: Pholidichthys leucotaenia (assembly GCA_020510985.1). NCBI lineage: Eukaryota > Metazoa > Chordata > Actinopteri > Cichliformes > Pholidichthyidae > Pholidichthys > Pholidichthys leucotaenia. The sequence goes on from CM035844.1 coordinate 51,311,501, forward strand.
GCCCCAATCAAAGTACATGCATCAGTGACCACGTTTACATGTGCACGAGTAAACCAGTTATGACTGGATTTCTGGAGTTATCTGGTTATTCAAGTGACCATGTAAACAGAATAATCTGATAAAGGCCATGTAACCGGGGTCATTAACTTATGTGATTTACCCTCCAATAATCTGTTTATTCAGTGCATATAAACACGACAAAACTGAATATTGCCATTATCGGTTTATTCCCAGTCATATGTTTATTGTGACCATGTAAACGGGGTCAGTGACATACTGTATGTCCATGTTAGGTCTTCAGGCACAAGACATTCTGACCTTGATATCTGACCTTTTAACAGCCACAGATGAGAACCTTAAGGGCTTCCTGTGTACCATGTTTTGTGACCATTTTGAGGCCAAAAACATAGCCACAGGTGAGGATCCCAGGGTCAATCTCTGTACCAAATTTGGTGGCTGCAGCACTGATAATATGGTGGCTATAGACAACAAGTTATTTTCCCCCTTTATGGTAATTAGACATTGACCTTTAGAGGCTAAAAACATGGCCACAGCTGAAAATTCATAGGTCAACCTGCGTGTCAAGTTTGGTGACCCTAGCTTCATCGTTTCCTGAGTTAGAGTGCGGAGAGACAGGAATAAGGAAGCAAAAACACAAAAAATATGAATATTCATACACGTATAAATATTTTCCACACTCACCTGCACTCGCACAGTCACTCTGGCCACCCGCAGTATTTCATCTTCTTTGCTGACCTCTACTGCCAGCTCGTAACTCTCCTTCTCTTCCCTGTCAAAGGGCACGCCAGTGGTGAAAACTGCTCCACAAGTGGGTCGGATGGAGAAGCGACCATCAGGGTTCAGCAGAGTGTACTTCAGGGGCTCATTGAGGCGGTGGCCAACGGCACTCACAACGGTCACTAAGGTGACATTGGGTATGTTCTCTGGCACCGAGGCAGGGTAGACCGGGAGGGTGAAGAGAAGGCCGCTGTCTATAGCTTCTCGAACGAGCACTGTGACTAGTGCCATGCTGGAATAACGTCCATCCCATACCTAACATAACAGAAACACAATTTAAGATAGACAGCTAAGGCATGACTAAAATACAGTGCATTAGGTACATAGTGGAGTTTTATGTCTGTATGACTGCACACCGTCCTAACAAAAAATTAGTCTGAACACTTTTAACTGAGTTCAGGACCCATAGGTCAGTAACCACGACTATGAAAAAAAGTCATTTTGAGCAATGGTTGGCCAAGGAAAAACAAGAAAACATATCTGAGTCATAAAACAAAGGCAAAACAGATGATTACACATATAAAAGGGCCTATCAACATTAGTAAGCTTTTTCCTCTTAAATTTAAAAAAAAAAAAAAATTACTGCAAATGGGAGGAGGTAATGTTTTTGCCGGGGTTGGTTGGTTGGTTGGTTGGTCTGTCTGGTAGTAACATTAGTCAAAAAGTTCTGAACAGATTTTGATAAAACTTTCAGGAAAGGTGTGTAATGGCACGAGGAACAGATGATTAGACTTTGGTGGTGATCTGGTTCACGATCTGGATGCAGGAATTTTTTGAAAATTATTTTACATATTAAAATGGTGCTTTTCATGTTCTGCCCCTTTAAGATGTGTCCACTGAGGTATGTGCATGGCCACGCTACAGGACCACACACCTCGCAACCCGGAAGCCAAACACTGCAGAAAAAGCATAAAACAGCTTGGAATGAAAACAAATGTGGTTTTCATCCACATAGTATGTGATGATTGACATTATTTCATCTGAAGATGCCAAGAAAAAACAAGCAAAGTGTGGGGTTTAAGACGGGGTTTGGAGTGCATGCGGACATAACTCCAGTCGGCAGACAAGGATGTGAGCGACATGTCCCACACAGTATGTAAATACAGTAAACTTCATCACTGGACAATGTTTCATTTTTTTGTTTGTGAAATCACAATAGGCCTGTTCTATGATGCTCGTTTACTATGCACTGCAGTGATACGATACTGCACTGTTGTGTAATATTGGTCAATAATTATTATGAACCTTGTCAGTAAACTGTAAGGGAGAAGAGAGGAGAGAAAAAACAAAAAACAAAAACCGACCTGAAAGATTCAATAAACCATGATGTTGATTTAAGGTGGAATTGCCCAGCCCCCGTGTATGGTCAATACAATTATGACAGTCTTGTTATTACTATTATAATGCAGTCATATTGTTTTTGCTGCCATTTGTCTGACTGTTAGCAAGATCACGCAAAAACTCCTAGATGGATTTGGATGACATTTTCACCAGAGGTGCTCCTTGGCCCAAAGATGAACTCATTGGATGTTGGAGGTGATCCATGAGTACATACCTCTGCCAAGGCCCTATCTCACAATGTACAGCTGGATGGCGATATGGACGGACAAAGGGACGGAGGGGAGGACAAAGGGAGGGAGGGAGAGAGCCTTGGCGGAGGTATGCGCTCTCTGAGTGCTCTCTAGTTTTGTCTGTGTTTGTATGTCTGTCTGTTAGCAGCATTATGCAAAAACTACTGCACGGATTTGGGTGAAATTTTCACCACCCTTGGGCCAAGGATGAAACCATTAGATTTTGGAGGTGATCCATAAGCACATACCTCTGCCAAGGCTCCCTCCCTCCCTCCCTCCGTACATTGCAAGATGACTTTTGTGACATTTTTCCTTGATTTTTCTTTGTTACAAATTTGCAAGAAGCTAAGGAGCCACAGGTTGCCGACCCTTGCCCCGTTCAGGTTGAAGTGTCATGTCCTCTGAAGCCCAGCTCCATACCTTGACGTTAAAGCGATAGCGGTCTTTAGTGAGGCTCTGATTGATGACAGTCACGACTCCAGTGTAGCGCTCCACAGAAAAGTACTCCCCATTGCTGTCCACCAGAGAGTAAAGCAGACGTGGTGTGTTATAGTTGCCCGGCATCGGGGTGGGATCAGAGGTCAGATCAGGATCAAAAGCCTCCACCTTAACGACCTCAACCCCCATATAGGTAGGCAGGAGGAGAACCGCCTCATACATGTCCTGAGAGAACTTTGGGGGTGAGTCATTGATGTTGATCACCTAAGACCGGGAGGAAAATAATATCGGCAATAACTACAGAAGAACAACTTGGGACTCGGTGTTAGTAAAGGCAGAGAAAGCTGATTCATAAATCAGTGACTTACCTTTATAACCACCTCTGCTGGGCTCTCGGCACTCTTCGGAGGCTGGCCACTATCTCTAACGTGAACTCGGAAGAGGAACTCGGAGAATGTTTCATAGTCCAGACCGGCAATTGTTCTAAAAAAGTTCATACAAACCCATTTCAATCTATCAGCTCATTAGCAGGAGGATTGGACCAATAGCTGTAACAAACCTAACCTACCGAATCGATCCAGTGCCAGAGTCCACGCTGAAGAACATGCGAGCAGTCTCCTCGATGATCTGGAACACTAACAGGGCGTTGTGATTACGGTCTTTATCAGATGCCTGGATGACTAAAGGGCTGCCATCTTCTCCCAGGACCACACTGTTAATTGGAGCTGCCTCACTGACTACACCCACATATCTGTAAATTTAAAAAGGGGAAACTGCTGTTAAAAGGAAAAGCTATCCCTAAAGGGTAAATACATTATTTTCTACATCAGTCTTCTTATTATGTTAGTCATTCAGCATGATTCATAGCACAAAATGGTCCCTATTTGTTTTATACTGGGCCTTGGCAAGGGTTCACAGTTTATCCTCTTCTCCAAAAAAGCTCCATAGTCAGCACAAATAGATGGTGCAGTTGAAGCGCTTATGAAAGTCACCTTTGACCACTAATGATACCTGATTTGTTGGAATACTGGAGGGCTGTCATTGACATCCCCCACTTGTACAATCACAGTCGCACTGGCCTCCACTCCAGCCATGCTCAGGGCACGCACCATAAGAAAGTACGATGATGTTTCCTGTCCAAAAAAAAAAAAAAAAAAAAAAGAAGCATTCCAATCATTAAAAGCTCCCATCTCAAAACTCCATATGAACACCCTTCTGCAGAAACATTTGAAGCATTAACAGTGAAATGAAAAGTGGCTTCAGAAAAGTTATGAACATTTCATCAAATCAATATTTGCCGAGAACATCCTTTGCCTTTCAAACATAATCAGTTTTCCAAGGTTGTCCTGCTATAGTTCCTCTGTGGACTGCAGCCGTCTTTCTCTTTTTATAATTACACACTATTTACAATCTGCTACTGACTTATCTATTATCATTAATAAATACCTCCGCCAAGGAAGTTGTGTTTTGACGTAGTTTGTTAATCTGTATCGGTGTTAATGGCATCACTAAAAAACTTTGTCTTGATGATTTTTTTCAGGAGAGGTTGGAAATGGATGAAGCAGCAATCAGTCAGATTTAGGCAGTGATGTGAATCATCATCAGCCTCCAGTCTTTTTTAAATACAGTGGTGTGAAAAAGTGTTTGCCCCCTTCCTGATTTCTCATTTTTTGTATGTTTGTCACACGTAAATGTTTCAGACCGTCAGACAAATTTAAATATTATACAAAGATAACACAACTAAACACAATATGCAGTTTTTCATTGAAGGTGTTTATGATAAAGGGAAAAAAAAATCCAAACCTACATGGCCCTGTGTGAAAAAGTGATTGCCCCCTAAACCTATTAACTGGTTGGGCCACCCTTAGCAGCAACAACTGCAATCAAGCATTTGCGATAACTGGCAATGAGTCTTTTACAGCACTGTGGAGGAATTTTGACCCACTCATCTTTGCAGAATTGTTGTAATCCAGCCACATTGGAGGGTTTCGAGCATGAACTGTCTTTTTAAGGTCATGCCACAGCATCTCAATCAGATTCAGGTCAGGACTTTGACTAGGCCACTCCAAAGTCTTCATTTGGCTTTTCTTAAGCCATTCAGAGGTGGACTTGCTGGTGTGTTTTGGATCATTGTCCTGCTGCAGAACCCAAATGCGCTTCAGCTTGAGGTCACGAACAGATGGCCGAACATTCTCCTTCAGGATTTTTTGGTAGACAGCAGAATTCATGCTTCCACTTACCACAGCAAGTCTTCCAGGTCCTGAAGCAGCAAAACAGCCCCAGACCATCACACTACCACCACCATATTTTACTGTTGGTATGATGTTCCTTTTCTGAAATGCTGTGTTACTTTTACGCCCGATGTGATGGGACACACACCTTCCAAAAAGTTCAACTTTTGTCTCATCAGTCCAAAGAGTATTTTCCCAAAAGTCTTGGGGATCATCAAGATATTTTCTGGCAAAACTGAGACGAGCCTTTATGTTCTTTTTAGTCAGCAGTGGTTTTCGTCTTGGAACTGTGCCATGCAAGCCATTTTTGCCTAGTCTCTTTCTTATGCTGGAGTCATGAACACTGACCTTAACTGAGGCAAATGAGGCCTGCAGTTCTTTGGATGTTGTTATGGGGTCTTTTGTGACCTCTTGAATGAGTCGTCACTGCGCTCTTGGGGTAATTTTGTTCGTCCGGCCACTCCTGGGAAGGTTCACCACTCCATCCATCCATCCATCTTCTACCGCTTTTCCGGAAGTCCGGGTCACAGAGGCAGCAGTTCAAGCAGAGAAGCCCAGACTTCCCTCTCCCCAGCCACCTGCTCCAGCTCTTCAGAGAAGATACCAAGGTGTTCTCAGACCAGCTGGGAGGCGTAGTCTTTCCAGCGAGTCATGGGTCTTCCCCTGGGTCTCCTCCCAGAGGGATGTACCTGAAACACCTCAAATGGGAGGCGTCCAGGAGGCATCCTGATCAGATGCCCATACCACCTCAACTGGCTCCTTTCAATGTGGAGGAGCAGCGGTTCTACTCTCAGCCTCTCCCGGATGACTGAGCTCCTCACCCTATCTCTGAGGATGAGTCCAGTGATCCTACGAAGAAAGCTCATTTCAGCCGCTTGTATCCACAAGCTCGTTCTTTTGGTCATTACCCAAAGCTCGTGACCATAGGTGAGGGTAGGAATGTAGATTGACTGGTAAATCGACAGCTTTGCCCTAGAGCTCAGCTCCCTCTTCACCACAACGTACCGGTACAATGTCCGCATCACTGCAGATGCTGCGCCGATCTGTCTGTCAATCTCTCGCTCCATTCTCCCCTCACTTGTGAATACAACCCCGAGATACTTAAACTCCTCCACTTGGGGCAGGAGCCTGTCCCCAACCTGGAGAGGGCAATCTACCTTTTTCCGGCTGAGGACCATGGACTCGGACTTGGAGGTGCTCATTCTCATCCCAGCCGCTTCACACTCAGTGGCGAACCATCCCACCAAGATCTGTAGGTCATTGCTGGATGAAGCCAGCAGGACAACATCATCTGCAAACAACAGAGATGAGATGCTGTGGTCACCAAGCATGACAACCTTTGTTCCCTGGCTGCACCTAGAAATCCTGTCCAGAAAAATTATGAACAGGATCAGTGACAAAGGGCAGCCCTGGTGGAGTCCAACTGTCACTGGGAATGAGTCCGATCGAGTGTTGGCAATACGAACCAAACTCTCACAACGGTGATACAGAAACCGAATAGCTCGTAACAACAAGCCCGATACCCCATACTCCCAAAGTACCCCCCACAAAAAACCACGAGAGACGCGGTCGAATGCCTTCTCCAAGTCCACAAAACACATGTAAACTGGTTGGGCAAACTCCCACGAACCCTCACGGATTCTTGAGAGGGTAAAGAGCTGGTCCGATGTGCCACAGCCAGGACGAAAACCACATTGCTCCTCTTGAATCCGACGTTCGACCAACGGCCGGACTCTCCTCTCCAGTACCTTGGTATAGACCTTCCCAGGGAGGCTGAGGAGTGTGATCCCTCTAAAGTTGGAGCACACCCTTCAGTCCCCTTTTTTGAAGAGAGGAACCACCACCCCGGTTTGCCATGCCAAGGGCACTGCCCCCGACCTCCACGCAATGTTGCAGAGGCGTGTCAACCATGACAGCCCAACAGCATCCAGGGCCTTGAGGTACTCAGGGCGAATCTCGTCCACCCCCGGGACCCGGCCACCAAGGATATTTTTAACCACCTTGGCGACCTCAGCCCCTGTGATAGGCAAGTCGTCCCTCTCGTCTACAAGCCCCACTTCCTCTGTGGAAGGCGTATCAGTGGGATTGAGGAGATCCTCGAAGTATTCCTTCCACGACCCGACAATATCCCCAGTCGAGGTCAGCAGCGCCCCATCCGCACCATACACAGTGTGGACAGGGTGCTGCTTCCCCCTCCTGAGCTGCCGGACAGTTTGCCAGAATCTCTTCGAGGCTGACCGAAAGTCTTTTTCCATGGCCTCACCGAACTCCTCCTATACCTGAGTTTTTGCTTCAGCAACCACCCGAGCTGCACTCCGCTTGGCCTGCCGGTACACCTCAACTGCTTCAGGAGTCCCACAAGCCAACCAAGCTTGATAGGACTCCTTCTTCAGCTTAATGGCCCCCCTCACCACTGGTGTCCACCACTTGGTTCGGGCGTTGCCACCACGAGATGCACCCGCGATGGTCCCGGTCCGGGATGAGGCTGCACCCATGATGGTCCCGGTCCAGGATGTGGCTGCACTGACAGTGGACCCCGGCTGGAGCTCTGCTGCACTGACGGTGGACCCCGGCTGGAGTTCTGCTGCGCCGACAGTGGACCCCGGCTCGAGCTCTGCTGTGCTGACAGTGGACCCCGGCTCGAGCTCTGCTGTGCCGACGGTGGACCCCGGCTGGAGTTCTGTTGCACCCGCGGTGGGCTCCAGCTGGAGCACCATTGCACCTGCGGTGGTCCCCATCGGGGGCCTCATTGCTCCTGCGGTGGCCTCCCCAGCGAGGAAGGTGAGGCTCCTCACGACCCCTGGCGCTGGACCCCGATCCTCGGCGGCCTCCGGCGGGATCGGCTGCTCTCCGGCGACCCTGGCAGAGGACTCCGAACCTGGAGGGAGAGAAAGAGAGACCGGATCAGGGTCGCCAGCAGCGGCAGAGCCCGGTGAGGTGGCCCCAAGGACTACTACGAGCTGCCCTGGGCCCTCCTCACCATGAGTTGGGCAGTGTGACATTGACATTAACATAATTGATATCATGGAGCACACTTGCCTGAACTCGGGCTCCACCACCGTCCAGGACTCTGGCGATTTAGGGTGCGCGGGTTCCACCAGTCCATCGGGTGCTGCACCTCCGTCGAGCTCCTCCAGGACAACTGGACCCTCCTTGTCATCTGTGGGCAACCCAGGTTGCTGCAGCTTCTCTCCGGCGACCCTAGGATGGAGTTCCAGGGAGATGGGAGAGAAGAACCGGTTAGGGTCGGCGCCGCCGGCAGAGCCTGGCAAGGGGAGTCCAGACACAGCTGGGGGCTGCACCCGACTCTCCTCCCCAAGAGCCAGACAAGATCTCTCAACAATCGACAACTGAACTACAGGAAAGATTACTTGCCTGTGCTCAAACTCTACCACCGTCCAGGACTCCGGCGATGCCGACGATGGCGTTCGGGGTCCTGTCGGCCGGAGGTCTGGTCCGGGGGATGATTCTGCTGCAGCAGCCCCCGCAGCAGGCTTGATGGTGGTTGCAATCCTGGTGCTCCCGGGCTCCATCTTCCACGTCACTGGCTCCTCTGGCATGGCGGCCGAGAACGACCTCTCCACCGGCCCATGAGCTGGACCCTCCTGGGCCTCCGGTTCCTCTCCCCTCGAGCGACCTAGATCCAAAGCCGGCGAGCTCATAGGGGTACACAGAAAGGGTTGGGTGAGGTTGGGTATGGGAGCACAAAATGCCACTGGGGCAGAGCACTCAGGGGACTGCATACTCTGAGTCTCCTCGCCAGGAGGCAGGCAAAATTGTTCATCAACAGAAGAAATTAAATGAGGAAAAACTTGCCTGTTCTCCTGGCATTGGACATCCTCAGCGGCCCTTGAGGCTTCTCCTCTCTTCTCCAGGCATTCCTCACCGATCTGCGGCTCCCCCTCCCTCGGGGAAAGCTTCTTTAATCTCCCGGTCATCTCCGGGAGGAGTCACAGCTTCACCTCCAGGATGAGGTCTATCTCAGCCAAAAGAGCCAGCGTACGTTCCTCCAATTCTTCCAGGACAGAGCAGAACATGGCTCGGAGCGGGGAGGCAGGGCTGTCATAGGCGGGGCTGAACACTTCTGACGGGGGTTCCTCCTCTTCTTCCTCATGGGCGGCTCAAGAATCAAATAATCCAGGATGCGGAGCACCGCGCTGGGCAGCGGATCACCCATGCTGGGAAGTGCCGCACTCTCTGGAGAAGTGAGCGGAGTGGCCGCGAGGAGCTTGAGCACTGGGAGGTCCTCATCCGATTCCTTGAAGGGCATGGCGAAGATGTCCCAGAGGATCTCCATTGCCTCGGGATGATCCCAGAGGCTCCCAGAGGCTATTTCACTCCATAATCCTCCTCGCTATATCCCGAGCCTGCCAGACAGTCTGGGAGGAACAGGGCTTCTGTGTCCATGAGAAAATCTCCTCCAAGAAGCACAGCGAACACAGTTCCCACTCCAGCTCCCTCTTCGTCTGAACCTCCATGATGAAACTCGGGGAGGAAGAAAAAAAAAGGGTGGAAAGAAAAAGAAAAAACACACCTCTACTCCGCTGGTTTTTTTCTGACTGGTCTGGGGTATTCTGTCCTAATTCCCCATGCGCCATTAGGCGGCGCACGAGGGAAGAATGAAAAACCCAAAAGTGAGAGTAGAACGTGCCTTTTATTAACGTAAACCACAAAAATAACAAGTCCAGCTTTGACCACACAAATACAGGAAGTTGTAATGATGAGATTAAGCCACCAGACATACAGGGCGCCTCCCGAATGCTCTACAGCCCGGCGACGGGAATGCCTAGTGCCACAGAGCAGCTGTCGACACAGGAAGAAAGGCAAACATAACTTATAGAACTGGAGCAATCCGGGGCTATCTGTGCAGTCTGGCGGATGAAGGAAAGAGGCAGGGTCGGCCGTTAACACCCAGGGATTTACCATCTGTAAATGTCCGGCTGAATACACAAAGGTGATGGACGTGCACACACACATGCAGGAACAAGCTACACGTATGAGGTTGAATGCCCTGACAATCTCTTCCCACAAACGCAACATATAAGTAATCACAATACCGGTCATACTTCCGGCGCCACACGAGTCGGCTGCCTTTTGCAACAGCGGCAAAATTCTGAGTTTTTTTTTTCTTCCTCTCACTTTCTGATCCGGTGACAACTTTCTGATCCGCCAACACCTTACACTCCTGATACATCACAGACACACAGATCGCCCCAAACGTCTCCCGAGCCGGTGGACAGAGCCACTGTTTATAGCAGGAGACGGTACAGCAGGAAACAGCTGCTAGCACTCAACCGCCACTTGGTGCTAACGGAAAAACTCGACATACCGGGAGAACTGAGGCGAAAACGACGTGGGTGTCGTGCTGGAGTAAGACGGCGGGCAAGAAATATAAGGTACAGACCCACCCTCCCATCCGTTGTTATGGGGAATGTATGATCAATACTGGGAAAGGTAGATGAGCTAGCGGCTATCTCCCACTACGATAGCATATACCGGGAGTGTAGCCTGTTCCTATTCACAGAGACTTGGCTAACAGGACTAGCAGCAGATGCTAACATTGAACTGGAGGGTTTCCACGCGATATGGGCAGACCGAACACCAGACAGTGGCAAAGCAAGGGGCGGTGGAGTGATAATGTATGTTAACAACAACTGGTGCAGACCGGGACATATCACTGTTAAACAACTACACTGCAGCAAAGACATTGAGTTGCTAGCTGTTAGCATGCGGCCTACATATCTCCCGAGGGAATACTCACACGTGATCTGCATTGTTATTTATGCAAATCCGACGGCGAACACTGGCACAGCGTGTGACGTCATCCACTCAGTAACTGGCAGGCTGCAGACAGAACACCCAGATGCTCCTCTCCTCATCCCAGGCAATTTCAACCATGTTTCACTGTCTCCCATTCTACCCACGTTTACCCAGTATGTCACATGCCACACTAGAGACAATAAAACACTGAACTTATTCTATGCAAACACTAAGGAGGCGTACACCTCATCACAACTCCCCCCACTCGGGAGATTGGATCACAACTTGGTTCATCTCCGGCCGGTGTACAAATCCCTAGTGCACAGACAACCTCCGGTCATGTGCACAGTGAAGTTATGGTCTGAAGAGGCAATGGATGCTCTAAAGGGCTGTTTTGAAACCACCGCCTGGGAGCAGCTCTGCGATCCACATGGTGAGGACATCGATGGCCTCACTCACACCATCACGGACTACATTAACTTCTGTGTGGACAACCCCGTTCCCACCAAGACCATATAGTATTGCTCAAACAACAAACCCTGGATCAACACTTCTGAGAGAGAAGAAGAGGATCTTAAGGTCGGGAAACAGGGAGATGCTGAAGTCCGTACAGAGGGAGCTGAGGAGAAAGATCAGAGAAGGCAAGGACAGCTCCAGGAAGAAGATCGAGGATAAGCTGCAACAGAGCGACATCAGCGGGGTCTGGAGAAACCTTAAAACCATCTCTGGGCTCCAGAATACCTCCCCCCAGGCCACGGGGGGCAGGGAGTGGGCGAACAATCTGAATCTGTTTTTCAGTAGGTTTGACCAACCGCCCTCCCCCCTGACTGCACAACAACCACTGCTGCCTCTGAAGACATCAAGTCCTGCTGCCCACTCCCCACTCCACCAACACCCTCCCACTCCCAACACACAGCCCCATAACCTGACCCTCACTAAGACCCAGGTGAGGACGGAGCTGAGGAAGATCAAGGCGAGGAAAGCGTCGGGACCGGACGGCATCAGCGCAAAGCTCCTCAAGTCCTATGCAGACCAGCTGTGTGGGATTGTGGAGTACATCTTCAATCTGAGCCTGAAGCTGGGGAGGGTACAACAGCTGTGGAAAACATCTTGTGTGATACCTGTACCAAAGACTTCCCACCCCAAAGATCTGAACAGCTACAGACCAGTGGCCCTGACGTCCCACATGATGAAGACCCTGGAGAGACTGCTCCTTGCTCACCTCTGCCCCCTGGTGGGACCAGCGATGGATCCACTCCAGTTCGCCTACCAGCATGGCATTGGGGTGGAGGATGCGGTGATCTTCCTCCTTCACCGTTCTCTGTCCCACCTGGAGAAGCCCGGGAATGCGGTGAGGATCATGTTCTTTGACTTCTCCAGTGCTTTCAACACCATCCAACCGATGATCCTGAAGGACAAGCTGCTGTGCGCAGGGGTGGACCAGCACCTGTCATCATGGATCCTGGACTACCTCACAAACCGGCCTCAGTTTGTGAGAACCCGGGACTGTGTGTCCGACATGATCATCGGTAGCATGGGGACCCCCCAGGGAACGGTTTTGGCTCCCTTCCTGTTCACCCTTTATACTGCAGACTTCTCACACAACACAACACACTGCCATCTACAGAAGTTCTCTGACGACTCTGCGATTGTTGGCCTCATCTCCAACGGAGATGAAGCTGAGTACAGAGGGCTTATTCAGGACTTTGTGGACTGGTGCCATCGGAACTGCCTCCAGATCAACGCGAGGAAAACTAAGGAGCTGGTGGTGGACTGCCGCAGGCAAGAACAACCCCTCACAGCACCAGTAAATATACAGGGAACAGACATCGAGATGGTGACATCCTATAAGTACCTGGGTGTTCATCTGAACAATAAACTAGACTGGTCACACAATACTGACGCACTCTACAAGAAGGGACAGCGCAGGCTGCTCCTACTGAGGAGACTCAGGTCTTTTGGTGTACAAGGGGCGCTGCTGAAGTCATTCTATGACACGGTGGTGGCATCTGCCATCACTTTTGGAGTGGTCTGCTGGGGCAGTGGCATTACAGCAGCCGATAGGAAGAGACTGAACAAACTGATCAAGAAAGCTAGCTCTGTCCTGGGGCAGCGCCTTGACCCAGTGGAGGAGATAGGAGAGAGAAGGACGGTGGCTAAACTGTCATCTCTGCTGGAGTCCGAGTTCCACCCTATGCAGGACATACTGAACGCACTGAGGAGCTCATTTAGCAGCAGACTACATCATCCTAGGTGCACAACCGAGAGGTTTCGCAGGTCCTTCCTACCTACGGCTGTCAGACTGTACAACCTAAGCAGGGCTGCTCGCAGAGGTAGCAAAAAGACGTGACAACCTAATAGTATTGAATGCAAAAGACGCAATAGACTTACACAATGGTCCCCTCCGGTATACAACTAGGAAAATACCGGTCGCTATGGAGGGTGAGAATATGTATGGGTACATAATCATACCATGTAGGATAACTAAGTAGACGGTTGTGCTGTTTCATTCCATCTAGCTACAATGCTCCGCACTGTGTGTGTTTATATATTTATATATTTATTCCATCTAGCAACAATGCTCCACGCTGTGTGTGTTTATACTGTATATTTACATATTTATTCCATCTAGCTACAATGCTCCGCACTGTGTGTGTTTATATATTTATATATTTATTCCATCTAGCAACAATGCTCCACACTGTGTGTGTTTATATATTTACATATTTATTCCATCTAGCTACAATGCTCCACACTGTGTGTGTTTATATATTTATATATTTATTCCATCTAGCTACAATGCTCCGCACTGTGTGTGTTTATATATTTATATATTTATTCCATCTAGCAACAATGCTCCACGCTGTGTGTGTTTATATATTTACATATTTATTCCATCTAGCTACAATGCTCCGCACTGTGTGTGTTTATATATTTATATATTTATTCCATCTAGCAACAATGCTCCACACTGTGTGTGTTTATATATTTACATATTTATTCCATCTAGCTACAATGCTCCACACTGTGTGTGTTTATATATTTATATATTTATTCTATCTAGCAACAATGCTCCACGCTGTGTGTGTTTATATATTTACATATTTATTCCATCTAGCTACAATGCTCCGCACTGTGTGTGTTTATATATTTATATATTTATTCCATCTAGCAACAATGCTCCACACTGTGTGTGTTTATATATTTACATATTTATTCCATCTAGCTACAATGCTCCGCACTGTGTGTGTTTATATATTTATATATTTATTCCATCTAGCTACAATGCTCCACACTGTGTGTGTTTATATATTTACATATTCATTCCATCTAGCTACAATGCTCCGCACTGTGTGTGTTTATATATTTACATATTCATTCCATCTAGCTACAATGCTCCGCACTGTGTGTCTATATACACTACCGTTCAAAAGTTTGGGGTCACCTCAGACAATTTTGTGTTTTCCATGAAAAGTCACACTTTTATTTACCACCATGAGTTGTAAAATGAATAGAAAATATAGTCAAGACATTGACAAGGTTAGAAATAATGATTTGTATTTGAAATAATAATTTTTTCCTTCAAACTTTGCTTTTGTCAAAGAATCCTCCATTTGCAGCAATTACAGCATTGCAGACCTAACATGATTGCACAAGGGTTTTCTAATCATCCATTAGCCTTCTGATGCAATGAGCAAACACATTGTACCATTAGAACACTGGAGTGATAGTTGCTGGAAATGGGCCTCTATACACCTATGTAGATATTGCACCAAAAACCAGACATTTGCAGCTAGAATAGTCATTTACCACATTAGCAATGTATAGAGTGTATTTCTGATTAGTTTAATTATCTTCATTGAAAAAAAGTGCTTTTCTTTCAAAAATAAGGAAATTTCTAAGTGACCCCAAACTTTTGAACGGTAGTGTATATATATTTATATTTATATGTACATATGTATACTCGCTGCTCTTGTTTTTCTCTTGCCTTCTGATTGTTGCTCTGAGTGTTGCTATCCCTGTTCTGTTGCAATCCTGGAATTTCCCCATTGTGGGACTAATAAAGGCTTATCTTATCTTATCTTATCTTATCTTACAATGCTAAGGAGGGAAGAGATTGCCAGTGTGAGAAAGCCTGGGCTGAACATAATTAAACCCTGATGTCATGAGTGAGTGTCTGAGCGTGTGAATGGGAATGAATGGAATGAATGGAGTGAGTGTGTGTATGTGTGTGAACCCCCGTAATGTGAAACAGCTGATGGCACTGACAAGAGGAGGAGGCGTGCCCAAGCTATCAGGGAGCGAAGGACCCAAACAGCTCCCCGACGCGCCTAATGGAAAACAGGACAAAAACTAACAGTAAGTCAGAACTGGGTTTGGAACAACCAAACCCAGATTCATGACATTACTTATGTTATCTTTGTCTAATATTTAAATTTGTTTGATGATCTGAAACATGTAAGTGTGACAAACATACGAAAAAAAGAGAAATCAGGAGGGGGCAAACACTTTTTCACACCACTGTATTTCAAAGGGGGAACTGATGTTAGTTGGATGTTTTAATGGTCACCAACAAATGGTGCTGTCTGCTCACATCTAACAGGCTGCTAGGAGAAATATGAGGGAGAAAATCAGCTGCCTTGGCATTGGCTTGCACTCTCTAAGGGTTTTCTAGTTATTATATGTTGCTGAATATACGTGACTCTTTTGGATGGTTGTTTGTATTGCTACAGAAAAGATTTGGGGCAGAAGAGGAATTAGATGGGATACTAGACATGTAAGATGCCTAAAACTTAAAAATAAAAAAACCTAACCTCATAGTCTAGCAGTTTGCGTGTAGTGATGACGCCAGTGTGGTGGTTGATATCGAAGCAGCGCTCCTCGTTGCCTCTCGTGATGTCATAAATGAGCGCTGAGCGGCTGAGGGCGTGAATAGTCATCACATGTGTTCCAATTTTGCTGTTTTCCATTATCTGTAAAAACACACGGCAGACATAAAGAGGTAAATTTTAGACCACTTATGTGCAGTTTAATTTGAAATACTGTTTTACCTTCATTACCTCTGTCTAGTTATTTACGTTTCATTCATGCCTAACACTATGAATCCTGCCATTATTCCATCTATTGATCCATCCCCTGCTAGCCTTCTCCTTTTAGCCAGCTAAGTCTCTTTACCTCAGCGTGAAACTCCTTCTGGGAGAATTTGGGCTTGGAGAAGTCAGAGAGTATCAAAGAAATGCGAACTGAAGCTGTGGCCGTTAAAGGAGGAAATCCACTGTCTGTGGCACGCACAGTGAGGGTGTAAAAGCCCAAAGAGGTAAGGTCTAGGTCCTTTGCCATGAAGATAAGGCCTGTGGCATTGTCAATGCCAAACACACCTCCTGCATTACCTGAAAGCAGCAGAGAAATAAAGGTTAGATACGTCATTACTTGTATATGTAAAAGAAAATGATAAATCATGACTTCAATGTAATGTTTTGAAAAGTCATATTAACTGTAAGTCAGTGTTTAAATGGGTGTTAACTTTCTGACCTGCATCTGTGGGCCACAAGCTTATGGTCACTTCACTTAGCAGTATGCACATACTTCATTTAGATATTCTCTGATAGGAGTAGGTACAACTCTCCATGGCTTATTTACAACATCGCTAAAAGAGGCCCTGCCTTCAGTTACCCCCCATCACAGTACTACTGGTGGCTGTAATACTGATCCAGTCCTCACTTGCGATCTTACGTGTTCACCCGAACTGCCTCTCTTCCCTGAAGCACAGCTATCACAGCTGCAGAACTCCACTCCGAGGCGAGGGTGGGAGCAGCTTGTGCGTCAAAGCTAACGTTAGTGCCAAGGGCTTGACTAAAACAAAGTTTGGGTTTCACTGGGAAACTACAGCTTCAGGATGTGTCTGTCTCCACATTGTTGATCTGTGCGTAAGACCCACAACCAGGAAGAAAGTTATTCAAATATTTTACCAGCGAGGCTGAATAACCTAAGATTGCTGCTGCAGAAGCTGCTGTTAGCCTAAAATTGATGATATGTTTTTAAAAAGAAGAGAGACATGTCTGCGTTGCTATCTCAAATGCACTAGGAGCATTATTGGTACAGGCTGAATTGCTGCAGTCCTGCTTGTTGCACAAACCCCAGCTATAGTGAGATGGGCTATTACCTAGCAGTTAGGGTTAGCAGTTAGCAATACCCCATCAGCTGGTCATTGCTTGTGATTGGCCTGACTGTGCATGACCCAGGAAAACTTTGACCAGTCAGATAAGGTGCTTTCCGGAGCTGTATATGTTTTTAAGGATATCAAAACTTAAATCTAATCTTTCAAAATGGCATAAAATGGGACACTGAAAGGCCAGAGTTCAGCCACAGTATTGCTTGAAATAAGGAAAACATGAAAAATACACCAAACCTGCTTCTATAGCATAGGTTAGTTTCCCATTAATCCCATAGTCTTTGTCCAGGGCTGTCACTTGCAGGACAGAAGTGCCTACAGGAGACGTCTCATAGGCAACAGTGTCATATACGGTGCTAGTGAAGTAGGGGATGTTATCATTAGAGTCCTCCACTGCCACCAGGATGCGAGCCAGGTCCCGGTTAAATGGAAACTCCTGATCCTTGACCTGGAGCAACATCGGGCAAAACGAGACATGAATATGGATGGAGATGGAGGAGGTAATAAATGAGCAAAATCAGCAAAAATTAACAGAGGCAGGCAGTTGCCAAGAGGCACATCACTCTGTAGATAGCAAAGAGACAGTCCTCCAGACACACATAAAACCTCACTTTTTTTTCTCATCTAACTTTTCTTTCAGATAATGTAATTAACAGTTTACAGTTTATTCACACACACACACACACACACACATCACACATTATCAACAGCATGAATAAATTACAATATGAATTATCAACAGCATGATTAGCAGTATACAATAGGCTTTTTTTTACATTGTTTTGGAGTCATTTCTACAATAAAATGATGACGGAAATCAGTCTGATGTATTTCTGTACAGGAACAAACAAACATATGACAGACATATAGCACATAATCCCAGCATTTGTTTACACTGAATTAGTAGGTGAGATCAAGATATATAGTCAAGTTATTAAATACTATTGGAGTGAATCAACATATAAAACAAAATTACAATGGAGTAACAACTCATCAGTAAGCAAGTCTGTGTAATAAATAGCAGATTAATTATATAATGATAGGAGTTGCATTTTTAGTTTTTTTCTTGAAGATGGAGATGGAAGGTGACATTTTTAGATTCTCATCAAGCTCATTCCAAATCTGCGGTCCTCTGCACACAGTACTAAACCTGGTGGATTTTAGTCTTTGTTTTTCCCAGTAATTTGGTTTTTATTTCTAGTGGTATAGGTGTGCATGGGAAGGAAGGTTGGAACGAGTTCACATAATTTATAGTTGAGTTTATGGACAACCTGATACATTATACAGGCATTCTGGAAGTAATTATGCTCAGCAAGTCTTAGAAGATTATAACGATGGAAAAGGTGACTAGGAGAATTATATTCAGACCATGATAAGGTACGTATAACTTTCTTCTGGAGAATTTCTGGCTTTTTTAGGTGAGTTGGAAATGTGTTACACCATATGACATTGCAGTAATGTAAGTGAGGCTCGAATAAAGTTTTATATAGAGTGAGAAGTGCTGAAAGAAGTAGAAAATGTCTCACTTTCAAAAAACAGAGCAGCGTATTTTGCCAGTTTCTTGGTTAGATCGTCAATGTGACATTTGAAATTGAAAAATTCTTCAGTGAGGACCCCCAAGAATTTTATAGAGCTAACTCTTGTAATATTCTGTTCATTAATTTTGGGGCAAATTTCCTTGGTGTCTGGCTTTTTATTGGAACAGAATACAATGTAATTAGTTTTACTGATATTAAGTGAAAGTTTGTTACACTGAAGCCAGGTGTCTATTTTCATAAGTACACTATTTGTTATCTGTTCAAGTTCATTTGGATTCTGGTGAGCAAAAAATAAATTAGTGTCATCAGCAAACAGTACTTTATGTAGTAGAGACGAGGAGTTAGCAATGTCATTTATATACAGAATGAATAGAACTGATCGTAAAATGGAACCCTGGGGAACCCCATGATCGATGGATTTATATGATGACTTGTGGTTATTTATATAAGCATTTATACAAACACACTTCATCTCATGTCTCTCTTCTCACCATAATAGTGAGGATGTGCTGCGTTCTGGCCTCATGGTCCAGCCTGTCCGCAGTGTAGACAACACCTGTACCAGGATTGACCCTGAACAGTCTCATGCTGGCCGGGTCCACACTGCTGTAGATGGAGAAGCTCAAACGGGCGCGCTCGTCAATGTCTGATGCTCTAACCCGCAGCAGCTCCATGTCAGCCGGTATATCCTCAGAGACACTGACATCATAAGCTGGCAGCGAAAAGACTGGAGGGTTGTCATTGCTGTCTTGTATTCGGATAAACACCTGAATGACACAGAGACCAAAGGGACGGATCAACACATTTAACCAAGTTTTGAGGGGAAAAAAAACAACTTCACAAATTTAAGCAAAAAAGTCACACAAATGCACATAAAATGAAAATGAGAAAAGAATAGCCATTTTATATGAAATAAGAAGTACATTTAAGGGAAAATGTCACAAAACTACTGGGAAAAAGTGTCATTTATGTATAAGAAAAAAGAAAGTAAAATATAACACAAACACTATATAGGGAAACATGTCTACAGGAAAAGATGCATATTTAGGTTCAGGTTCAGGTTACTTTATTTGTACCCGTAGGTAGATTTGTTTTGCAGTCTGGTGACATCCATATTTACAAGCCACAAATTACATTCAACATAGACACAAGCACAGGTACACATGAAATTGACTATAAACATGATAAAAATATTCAAGGCTCCATCAATCAGGGAATAAAAAGACAAAGAGATGAGAGAAAAACCAGAGGTAAGAGAGAAGAGTCATATTAAAAGTTAAAAACTAGACAAAGAGGTCAAAAACTCGAAGGTCTAAAACCCAATAAAACATTTAGAACCCAAGTAACATCCTACAAAAATAAGTAAATATAAAATGGAGTTAATAAATGTGCAATATATCGTTACAGCTTGTTCAACTCTTTGACAGCAGCAGGAACAAAGCTGTTTTTGTAGCGCTGGGTTTTACTTTTTGGGACAGCAAACCTCCGTCTTGAGGGAAGAAGCTGAAAGTTGCAGTGCAAAGGGTGGGAGTCATCATTTAAAATGGAGGTAGCCATCCTCTGTACTTGTCTGGTGTACAGGGATGTCAGGCTCAGCTGTGACTCACCAAGCAAACGACTGGACCATCTAACTACCTGATCCAAGGATTTCCTCTGTTTCAGTTTTATCTGACCAAACCATGACACTAAAGAAAAGGATAAAACAGATTCAATAAAAGCCCGATAAAACATTGTCATTATGGTTCGGTCAACTTGGAAGTGTGCAAGTTTTCTCAAGCAATGCAAATGTTGCATGTTATGAGAGAAAAGATGCATATTTAAAGGAAAAACCAATGGAAACTTAATTTTAAGGGTCAAATATGTTTTCTGGCTACATTCATTTCACTTCAGCTTTATTTATATAGTGCCATTTCACAACAACAGTCATCTCATAGCACTTTCAATTGTAGGGGAAACCCCCACAATTGCAGAAAGACCCCAGCAATCAGGCGATCCCCTGTGAGCAAGCACTTGGCAACGGTGGAGAGGAAAAACTCCCTTTTAACAGGAAGAAACCTCCAGCAGAACCAGGCTCAGGGAGGAGCAGTCATCTGCTGCGACTGGCTGGGGGGGGGGGGGGGGTAGAGAAGAAGAAGAAGAAAAGAACAGACATGTAGAGAGCAAACAGCACAACGGGGACTCAATCTATGGGAGAGAACAAACAGATATTAATGACCAGCAAAAATATTTCATTGAGAGTGAAGGAAGGAATGAAGCCCAGTGCATTGTTGGAGGTCCCCCAGCTGTCTAAACCTATTAGCAGCATAACTAAGGGAGGGTTCAGGGGTACATGATCCCTCCCTAATTATAAGCTATATCAAAAAGGAAGGTTTTAATCCTATTCTTAAAAACAGAAATCGAGTCTGACTCCCAAATCCAGATTGGCAGCTGGTTCCACAGGAGAGGAGCTTGATAACTGAAGGCTATGCCTCCCATTGTACTTTTGAAGATTCTAGGTATTACAAGAAATCCTGCATTTTGGGAGCGTAGTGGTCTGTTAGGATAATAGGGTAGTATCAGATTTTTTAAATAAAAAGGGGCCTGATTATTTAGAGCTTTGAAAGTAAGAAGAAGGATTTTAAACTTAATTCTAAACTCTATGGGAAGCCAATGGGCGGTGCGGTGGCACAGTGGTTAGCACTGCGGCAGCACAGCAACTCACCCTTGGCCATGGGATCCCTGGTTCAACCCCAACCCCTGACCAACAATGATCTGTGTGGAGCTTGCATGTTCTCCCCGTATCTGCGTGGGTTTACCCCGGGATTTCTCTGGTTTCCTCCCACAGGACAAAAACATGCAGGTTGGGTTAATTGGAGACTCTAAAGTGGCCCTAGGTGTGAATGTGTGTGTGAATGGTAAAGGGATAGCGCCGTACCGTGGCTGCTTCATCCATCCAGGTGGATGCCCTCAATTTCCCCTCTGGGGATCAATAAAGTATACAAAATCAAAATCAAAAAAAAAAAAAAATGAAGGGAAGCCAGAACCGGAGAGATATGATCTCTCTTTCTAGTACCTGTTAAAACTCTTGCTGCAGCATTTTGGATCAGCTGAAGACTTTTTAAAGATGTTTTAGGACAACCTGACAGAGTTACAATAATCTAATCCAGAGCTAACAAAAGTGTGGATTGGTTTCTCAGCATCACTCTGAGACAAGATGTTTCTAATCTTGGCAATATTACGCAAATGATAGTAGGCAGTCTTAGAAACAAGTTTAATATGCGAATTAAAAAACAGATCTTGATCAAAAATAACTCTAAGGTTCCTCACAGAACTATTAAGAGAAAGAGTAACCACATACAAACTAAGAGTTTGATTTGGAAAGGTATTTCTGAGGTTTTTTGGACCAACAAGAATAACTTCAGTCTTATCTGAATTTAATAGCAGGAAATTACAAGTCATCCAAGCTTTGATTTCCTTACGACAGGCCTCTAATTTCGCAAATTGATTACTATCATCTGGCTTCATTGACAGGTAAAATTGTGTCATCTGCGTAACAATGAAAATATATACAGTGCTTTCTAATAATGGTGCCTAGCGGAACCATATATAAACTAAAAAGAATAGGGCCTAGCACAGATCCCTGTGAAACTCTCAGATAAATAAGATCTAAACCACTGCAACAAAGTTCCATTAAGTCCAACATGGTGTTCTAATCTATCAAGTAACATATTATGATTGATAGTATCAAAAGCTGCACTAAGGTCTAAAAGGACAAGTACAGAAACAAGTTCATTATCAGATGCAATAAGGAGGTCATTAGTGACCTTCACTAAAGCTGTTTCAGTACCATGATGGATTCTAAATCCAGATTGAAACTCTTCAAATAAACCATTTCCCTGCAAGTGGTCAAATAATTGCGTAGCAACAACTCTTCCTAAGATTTTTGAAATGAAAGGCAGATTAGAGTGGTCTATAGTCAGCTAAAACTTGTGGATCCAGCGTTGGCTTTTTAAGTAAGGGTTTAATTACAGCAGTTTTAAAAGCCTGCGGTACATGGTCTAATGTTAATGAAGAATTGATTATTTGAAGAATAGAGCTACCAATAAATAGGAAAACTTCTTTTAATAACATGGTAGGAATAGGGTCTAAAAGACAAGTTGAAGGCTTGGATGAGGCAATTATTTCATCTAACTCTAAAAGGTCAGTTGGAGTAAACTCATCCAAACAGATATCAACTGAAGGAGTTGTAGTAGCTACTGTATTTAAGTTAACAGTCGGAAGAATCTGACTGATTTTATCTCTGATAGATGAAATTTTATTATTGAAAAAGTTCATAAAGTCCTGTCTAGTAAGCTCTAAGGGAATGCTATGATTGACAGAGCCCTGACTCTTTGTCAGCCTGGCTACAGTGCTGAAAAGAAACCTGGGATTATTCTTGTTCTCTTCTATTAATGTGGAATAATTACTTGTTCTAGCTTTCCTAAGAGATTTTTTATAAATTAGAAGATGATTTCTCCATGCTAAATAGATTTCATCCAATTTAGTGGAGCGCCATTTTCTTTCTAATTGACGAGTCTTCTGTTTTAAGCTATGAGTTTCTGTGTTGAACCAAAGAGTTAGAAATCTCTGATTAGACTTTTTCTTCGTTAAAGGGGCCACCATGTCCAGAGTCTGATGCAGAGAAGCTGTAACACTATCTACCATGCTATCAATTACAGAAGGAGCAAGCTCTCCATAGCTTATCTCGTTGTGTTGACACATGGCATTGAGGAAACAGTCTGCTTAAATCTGGTCACAGCATCATCTGAGAGACATCTACTGTAGTAATATTTTTTTTTAGAAGCCAAATAGTCAGAAATAGTAAAATCAAAGGTTAACAGACAATGGTCTGACAGTACAGGGTTATGAGGAGACACTACCAGATTTTTTATTTCTATGCCATATGTCAGAACAAAGTCCAACGTGTGGTGGAGATAATGGGTACAATTTCCTACTTTCTGAGAAAACCCCATCGAGTCTAATATTGAATTAAATGCCATATTAAGGCAATCACTATCTACATCTACATGTATATTAAAGTCCCCTACTATAATTATTCTATCTGATTTCAGCACTAAATATGCTAAGAATTTGGCAAATTCGGATAAAAATTGTGAGTAGGCTGAGGGAGGATGATAAACTATGGCAAATAAAATTGGGTTTAGCCTAAAATTGCTAACATGCCTAATACTGAGGACCAGGCCCTCAAAGGAATTATAACATGTTTTTTTGCTTTACATTAACTAGTAATTTGGAATGGTAAAATGTTGCTACTCCTCCTCCACGACCAGAACTTCTGGGATTTTGACAGTTTAAATAACCAGAGGGAGTTGACTCATTTAAACCAACATAATCCTCTTGCCCTAACCAAGTTGTCTGTAAGGCATATTAAATCAATCTGATGATCAATTAACAGATCATGGACTAGCAGAGACTTGGGAGTTGGAGACCTAATATTTAACAAACCACATTAAATTTTTAAATTATGAGGAGGAACAGAGGCCAAATCATTCAATATAGAGGCTTGTTTAATTTGAGTTTTACCAACTTTTTGTTTAATCACTTTGGGATGCTTGTACATTATATTTTTATTTACTTTGGAGGGAGCAGACAGTGATTCTCTGATGGGGAAAACAGAGGCTAAGTTGAAGGGTGGTGGATGAAGAGAAGCTGCAGAGAGTGTCATGAGCTGAGAACAGGAGGTTTCTGCCAGGCTCGGTCTCATGGCTTTTTCATTATATTTACATATTTGTTGTATTTTATGTTTTTTGTATTTCTGTATTCATGTACTGTTTGCCATTTTCCTGTTTGTGTTCTAGTTTTGTTACACTTTTATATTAATTTATATTTATATTTTAGTCTACTTGGGTTGATATTTTATTCTTTATATCTTCACTGTTGTTCTGTTGCTGGTTGACAGCTGTCAGTGGCGTGGTGCTCCATGTGGGTGGTGCCCAGTCAGCTGTCAGCTTCGGTTTGCTCCTCTCTCACTGCCCCCAGCTGGCCCTAATTATGTTTCATTACTTTCTCCTGCCCGTTCAGATTACCCACACCTGTCATTGATTATGTAAATGGTTTTTGATTCTATTTAAGGGCTGTATTTTCATTTTCTTATTGCTGCAGTCTTGTTTGTATTCTCCTCGTCTCCACCAAAGCCCTGTCCTGCTCTGGTGCGCTATCAGTAAGCTTACTTCCTTATTTGTATTTTTGTGTTCTGAGCACAGTTTAGTCTTCATGTTTGTTGTTCCACCAATAAATCTGCCAAACTCACAGTTCAGTGCGTGGGTCTCATCTTCCTGCCCTGAAGGGCAAATCGTGACAGAGAGGCAGTTAAGACTGCGACTCTGCTTCCTGGTCCCAACTCTGAGTTATCAAGGTTTTGGAAATTTGGACAAAAATTATGCCAGATTATTAGATAAATGAGACGCACCATCCAAAGTGGGATGGACACCATCTTGTCTGATAAGACCAGGTTTTCCCCAGAATGAGTTTCAATTGTCTATGTAGCCCACATTGTTTGCAGGATACCACACAGACAGACAGCAGTTGAAGGATGATGTGCGGCTAAACATGTCATCACTGGTCAGATTGGGGAGAGGCCCAGAGAATATTACAGAGGCAGACATCGTTTTGGCAAAGTTACACACCGATTTCACACTAAGTTTTGTAACTTCCAACTGCCTGAGTCGGATGTTGTTAATGCCGGTGTGGATAACAATTGTGGAGTATTTACAGTTACTTTTTTTTCTGTACATGCAGATTTTTGTTGGATGTTACATAGCAGAGTGTGCCCACCACAGCCCTAGAGATATCCTGCTAAAGACTTCGCTATTTTGACTGGACACCCAATTCAAACACTATTCACACTAATGCAAAGCATTATTTGTGATATTCTTGTGAGGTGTGGCTTCCATTATATATACAAATTATATATACAAATGCTTGACCTTTTTTAATCCCAGTTAATCCATCCATCCATCTTCTTCCGCTTAATCCTTTTCGGGTCGCGGGGGAGCTGAAGCCTATCCCAGCATCTTTGGGCAAAGGCAGGGTACACCCTGGACAGACTGCCAGTCCATCACAGCCCAATTAATCCACTGGTATTAAAGGATTTTTGAGATTTGGAAAAAAAAAAAAGACCTAGGAGGCCAGCCAAGACAGCAAGCGCACGGGGAATGTCAAAGACAGGGCAACAAAAAGCATATTTCATAGTCGGCAAGAGATCATTTCAGAAAATCTGAACACAAGCGTAGGAAGGAAAGGTGGGAGTAAACAGCTCTCCTTGGAGAGAGGTAACAATAATTCAATTTGATGTGGGTGAGGAGTGTAAAAGAGGCAGCAAATCAGAACGACATGTACCTGTGCCGAGGCAAAGTTGGTCCCATCCGTCACCTGCACCGTCATGTTGTACACAGACTGCACCTCTGCATCCAGGGGCTTGGCCACAACTAGAGTCCCCACTCCCAACTGGAGGTCAAACTGCATGTCAAAGCTCCCTGGAATTGCACATACACACACACGCACACACGGGATCACTTATTAAGCATTCACTTTGTGTGTTAGACTCAGGTGCTCTAAGTTATTACTGTGTAATTGTTTTGGCCAGGTGCCTTAGTCTGGAGCTGGAGGGTCTGTGAAATAAAATGAACTAAAATGCGAAGTGATGTAGCACTGAGCCCGCCTGGCAGCCCGAGAGCCGCTAGCAGCCACACAAACATCTGTCTTATCACTGCAAAACAGAACCCATCTCAGAGATCAAAAACCTGCAGCCAGGTCTTTTCCACGGGCGGTGAGTGTACAGTTTAGAGGCTTAATGTTTGATTAAAGCGAGGGAGGGGATTGATATGTGTTCGGTATTCGGTACCATCTCTCCTCTCGTTCCAGCTTCTCTCCCGAGATATCTGGGAGCCTGAGCACCCCTCAGCATATGAATACTGATTGAGCATTTTTCACCCAGCCACTGATGCGTGTTGAGTGGAGGCAGAATATAGATGCTTATAATTTTTGTTTGTTTTCTTTTTTCCTGGTGGGGAGGTTGTCGATATTATACAAGAAGGGATCAATTTTCCACTATTAAGAAAGAAAGAAATGAAAAAATAGTTAATTTCTTTTATCTTCATAGGTTCTGATCTTGCTTTATAAGTTTTAGTAGCACTATATGAACAAAAGTACTGCGGCCACCTACATATTACTTGTCTGACATTCCATTTTAAATCCATCCACCCTTTCCAGCTCTACTGGGAAGGCTTTGTACAAGATTTTGGAGTGTGTGTGTGTGTGTGTGCATTTATGAAGTGAGACACTGATGTTGGACCAAAGGGGCTGGCTCACCTTCTTTATTCTAATTCAATGGGGCATAGTCATGCTGGATCAGAAAATTGCCTTGTCCATACTGTTCCCACAAAGTCAGAAGAATAGAATTATCCAAAATATTTTGATAAGATGAAGTACTGAGATTTCACTGTAATGAAACACTTGAATTCAATAATTAAAAGGTGTGTCCAATACTTATGTCCATGTATTGTAGAAATCCAGTAATTGTTGTGCTTTACCTGTGCTTTGGGAGGTTGCTGCTTTGGTTTCCAACAACTTTAGAATTAAAGGTACAGTGTGGCATTTATGGAAACTTGGATTTTAGCATTGTCTGTAAAATAAAGACAGAATTTTTTTTTTTTGTTCTCCAAAAGTGAAGCTGGAACATTTGGATTGCCCTGTGGTGGCTGGCTGCAGTAAAACAATGAAAGCACCAAGGTGCTGTGCCTCGGTGCCTGTGGCATGGTAGCATGAGTGGCTGTAAGAAAAAAAAAGTGGCACTCCGACCTCTACTTGCCTGGGATAGTTAATACAATACCTTTTTTTCGCTGCAGCATTGACAGAAATGGTGAGTTAAATTTGTGTTTATTTCAAAAACAAAGTGTTATTTCAAAATTCTGGCAAATTAAAAGTCGAGAAAATGTGGTCATACAATGATACAAGCCTTTAGATGCACTTAATTTTGACCAAGCAAGCTGAAAAGTTGATGACAGGCAGACAGACAGATGGACAGCTACAACCACACACACACAGATGCATTAACTGATTACTGTATGCCTCTTTGTTTCACCGAGGCATAATAAGCCCCTATTCTCTTCTTTATGTCACGTGGTGACCCTCGCGGGCCACTATAAGACGCCAAAAGTCGCCAGTGAGTTTTGCATTGATGTTTTATTAACAAGAACACAAGACAATAACACAAAACTATGAGCCGCTGTGGCAAAAACACTTACTACAAGAAGCATGGGATCGTAGGGACACACCCAGCCCCCTACGATCTTAACGAGAACAAGGACAAGACTATGAACACGAACCTTGATGCGAATGCTGATGTCTCACAAGAAATCTCTCAGGATGTTTTGACGATACTGCTGCATCAACCCGCTGTCAGCGCCCGCTAATAAAGCCGGCCGCTAACAAGCAGTGATGCAGAACAGCTGATCGGCTTTGACAGCCAGAAGCCCCACCGAGCGCTGTCACAATAAGAGCCCAGGGAGCCAGAATGTAATCCGCTGCTGTCAAAGCCGGCAGAGATGATGCATGGCCCGAGCACGGACGAGATCGGCGCTCGGGTCATCATAGTATCCTCCCTCCGAGGGCGGGCTCAGAACACCCATAGACATCAAAGCCCCCCCCCCCTCCAGGGTGGGCGAATGGGGCAGGCCTGGCGGGGGAGGATCAAAACACCGACCATGAACCAGGGCACAGACAATCAGAAAAAAAAGACTCCCAAACACATGAAACACAGTTAACATAGGCACGAAAACAGGAAGAAAAAAAAAAAAAAAAACTCCTTAAGGCACAAATCATGATCAAGACAAAGCAAAAAAAACCAAACAAAAACACCATACAAGGCACAATAACAAAAATACCACACTCTTAAGTCACAAAGCAAATACAACACAGGACAGAAAAAAAAACAAAACAGAACAATTACAGGGCTAGACTACCACCACGAATGACCTCTACCCCAGACAGTTCATGCCGACCGGCGGAGACCAAACGCCACGGGAACACTTCAGGCGGTCTCCCCGCGTCCACTGGCCGACGGGTGGTCATGGGGGACGGAACATGACCGGGCGGCTTACCACAGTCCCAGGCCCAGAAAGTCCACTCCTCCGGTGGCCGAACCAGATCGCCCAGAAATACACAGCAAGTCGGATGACCGACCCAAGGCGCCGAACCAGCGAAGCAGTTCCTCGGGCGGCCGACCCGCGTCCCTCAGCCACCAGAGCCGGGGGAAAACAGCCAGTGGCGGCTTCCCTGGCGAGGACAAAGCATGGGAGAGCCGGGGTGAGCGAAGAGGGACCCCCACAGCCCCCGGCAATGATGAGCAGGGGCGATGACTCCGAAGAGGGGAAAGAAGGTGAAAATGAGCCCGTACTAAGTCAGGCGGCGAAGGGTCTGCAGCTCCTCCACCGTCCTTGGACCACACCGGCGCTGCACCTCCACTGGACCCCGATTGGGTCCCGGCTGCACCCACGTCGGACCCCGATTGGGCCAGAACAGCACCTGCGGTGGACCCCGATTGGGCCTCGGGCGCACCCACGTCGGACCCCGATTGGGCCAAAGCAGTTCCCGAGATGGACCCCGAATGGGTCTCGGGCGCACCCACGTTGGACCCCGATTAGGCCACAGCAGCCTCCACAGAGGACCCCGACTGGGTCGGCGCAGCACCTCTGATGACCTCCGCCCCCGAACCTGGAACCTCCAACACAGCGACCACGACTGGCACCGTGCCGGTGACACTGCAACAAAGCTCAGAGGACAGAGAAGAACCGGGATCAGCATCACCGGCAGCGACAGAGCCCAGCGAGACGAGCTTGGGCGCAGCAGGCAGCTGCCCCTGACTCGCCTCCCCGAGAGGCAGGCAAAAGTGCTCCGAGACAGGAGAAAGAGACACAAGAGAGAGCACTTGCCTGCACTCGGGTTCTGTCACCGTCCAGGACTTCGTTGATCCAGGTTCAGAGCGAAGACGTTCATCCGCAGGCTCCCACTCAGCTACGTCGGGCTCCGCAGCTGGCATGATGGTTTCCGCAGCCTAAGGTTCCTCTGACGCTGACGTCCACGGTGATGACCCGTATGGCATGGGGGCAGGGGACCCTTGACCCACTGGCTCGGACCGCTTTGGCAAGGAGACCCGGGGACGCTTCACCATCGGCACAGGCTCCAGGCCGCAGTCCGCTCTTCTCCTCTGTCCAGGGTGTGGCTGCGGGGCTGGATCCAGGCTCTCCAGAACCGCAGCGCCCCCCCCCCCCCGGCGACATAGGCCTGGCTTCGTGGACCGCTCAGTGGAGGGAGACACAGAGGCAGCAGGTTTAGTTATCACAACTACAGCAGGTGGTAGGAGCTCGGGGGACTGCGAACCCCGAACTCTGCCCCCAGGAGTCGGACAAGGCAGATCACAATTATCATGTAAAGAATGAACTTGCACTTGCCTCTCTCCCAGAGGGAGGATGGTGCCTGCTGTAGGGGACGTAGTTCCTCCCTCTCCCCGCTGGATGGCGACAGAGGGCCCCCTGGAAGGACGAGGAGAAGCCGCTCTCAAAGGTCCACTGACGGGCTTCGCCGGCAGCGGGTCCAGCCGGGGATTCTGCTGAGGTTCGCCTTGGCCGTGGCGCCGACGTCTTCGACGGCCCCCAGATGGCGCGAACTCCTGGACCGGATCCGGGACAGGAACGGGATTCCAACGCAGGGAGCAAGGATTCACATTCAGGACAGTCACATTCACCCGTTCTTCACCCTGGTTCACTCCTGCTCTCAGACAACTTAAAGCCAAGGGATGCCAGTTGGAACGTCTTGTTAGGAAAACTGGTTTAACTGCTCATCAAGAAATGTACCAAAATCATATCACTCATTACAAGGACTGCTGCAAACACGCCACATCCACCTACTACACCAGTTTGATCAGTTCATATGAAGGTGACACTAAGGCCCTATTCTCCTTACTGAAAACCATCACTCAACCGCCGGACTCCCTTCCTCCGCACATGGTCTCCCCTGCGTTCTGTGATAATTTGATTTCATTTTTTACCTCCAAAATTCAGAATATTCATCAACAGCTCATCCCAATGATCTCTCACAATCCTTTATCAACATTTCCTCCTGTGTCTCCTACCTTCTCTGCATTTACTCTTCCCTCCATCACTGCTATTTCTAAACTGATAAGCAAATCCAAATCATCTACCTGTCGTCTGGATCCCCTCCCAACCATTCTCGTCAAAGCATATCTGTCCTCACTCGCACCTCTTATTACTCATATATCCACTCCTCCCTCACTACTGGTCTAGTCCCCTCACCCCTAAAAACAGCTGCCATTACCCCTATACTCAAGAAACCTGGTCTGGATCCCAACAATCTAAACAACCTCCGTCCCATCTCCAACCTGCCATTTCTGTCTAAAATTTTGGAAAAATCAGTAGCAGCCCAAGTCCACTCCCACCTCTCCTCTAATAACATTTATGAAGAGTTCCAGTCCAGTTTCCGTCCCCACCACAGCACAGAAACGGCCCTTCTTAAAATCACAAATGACTTGTTAATGTCAGCAGACTCTGGACTCCTCTCCATCCTCATCCTTCTTGACCTGACTGCAGCCTTTGATACCATTTCTCACCCCATCCTCCTCCATAGACTGGCATCTCTCGGTTTTTCTGGTACTGTTTTAAACTGGTTCACATCCTACCTTTCTGACCGCTCCCAATTCATCCAGTTAAAATCATACACATCCCAGCCATCGTCCATCTCTTCTGATGTCCCCCAAGGTTCAGTCCTTGGTCCAATTCTGTTCATCATTTATCTTCTCCCTATTGGTCATATTTTCCGTAAATTTAATATTCAATTCCATTGTTACGCTGATGACACCCAGCTATATCTTTCCTCCAGACCTACCTCCAACCTCCCTCCCACCTCCCTCTGTGACTGCCTCCATGAACTCACTTCCTGGTTTTCCTCTAACTTTCTTAAACTTAACAGTGATAAAACAGAAGTCCTCTTAGTCAGTTCAAAATCCACCTTTTCAAAGTCAAACAGTATCACCATCATCATTGACAACACTACTGTTTCCCCCTCCCCTCAAGTCAAAAACCTTGGGGTAATTTTGGACACCACCCTTTCCTACAAATCCCACATCAATAATGTCACCCGGTCAGCATTTTTTCATCTACGTAACATCAACCGTCTCCGTCCCTCCCTCACCCCTGCCAGCACCGCCATCCTGGTCCATTCTCTCGTTACCTCCCGCCTGGATTATTGTAACTCCCTTCTTTCTGGTCTCCCCCTCAAATCTCTTAAAAAACTTCAACTGGTTCAGAATGCTGCCGCCCGGATCATTACCAGAACTCCATTCACCCATCATATTACCCCGGTTTTGCAGCACCTCCATTGGCTCCCCATCAAACACCGCATTGACTATAAAATCATCCTCCTCACTTACAAAGCCCTCCATGGCCTCGTCCCCCCATACCTGGCTGCACTTTTCTCTGTCCATACACCATCCAGAACTCTCAGATCATCAACTACCATCAACCTCATTGTCCCTCCTGCACGCATGACCACCATGAGCCTCTGATCATTCAGCTGCACCGCCCCCCGCCTCTGGAACTCCCTCCCACCGGACCTCGGGAATTTAAACTCACTCTCCACCTTCAAATCCCACCTCAAGACTTTTCTGTTCACTAAGGCCTATTCTTTGTGATTCTTGTACTTGTGATGTGTTTTTAAATGTTTTATTGATTGTTTTATTCTTGTACAGCGTCCTTGAGTGCCTTGAAAGGCGCCTTAAATAAAATGTATTATTATTATTATTATTATTATTATTATTATTATTAAGGATGCCTCCTCCTCTGCTTCCTGCTGTCTTCCTCCTCCAGCCCACGGAGTATCTCGCGCTGTACGGCGAGTTCAGCCCTCCTCATCATCACCTCCGGGTGGTCGTCGTAGTAGAGAGGAAGGTTGTCCAGAAGAACCTCAGCGTAGTCCAGGTGCCAGCGCATGTAGTTGGAGTCGTCGTCAAAAGTAGCGGCGAGGAGCGTCCTGTCGACATACTCCAGCGTGCTCGCTAACTCCTTGCCCAGGCGCCGACCGCGGCCCCTGGATGACGGCATTCTCCCAGAGTGAACACCCAGATAGGGAAGAACAACAGTCCAATTTACGCAAAAACTCGCCGGGACGGCGTCTTGGTGTGGTGTCTCTGTTAAGATGCCTTGGCAGCAGTATACTGTCACGCGGTGACCCTCGCGGGCCACCATAAGACGCCAAAAGTCGCCAGTGAGTTTTGCATTGATGTTTTATTAACAAGAACACAAGACAATAACACAAAACTATGAGCCGCTGTGGCAAAAACACTTACTACAAGAAGCATAGGATCGTAGGGCTACACCCAGCCACCTACGATCTTAATGAGAACAAGGACAAGACTATGAACACAAACCTTGATGCGAATGCTGATGTCCCACAAGAAATCTCTCAGGATGTTTTGACGATACTGCTGCATCAACCCGCTGTCAGCGCCTGCTAATAAAGCTGGCCGCTAACAAGCAGTGATGCAGAACAGCTGATCAGCTTTGACAGCCGGAAGCCCCACCGAGCACTGTCACAATAAGAGCCCAGGAAGCCAGAATGTAATCCACTGCTGTCAAAGCCGGCAGAGATGATGCATGGCCGGAGCGCAGATGAGATCGGCGCTCGGGTCATCACAGTTTATTGTGTATATTGTGTGAATGTGGTAAACCAAAAACCAAAAATAAATCCCTGAATGATTTTTTTCCTAAAAGATGGTGTAAATCTGAGTTGGTCACAGCAGTCTGCTTTCAGACATTCCATATCTATAGCATGCCACACTGGTATCTCTGGCTTTCTTGCTGCCAGTACGCACTTCAGGAAGGCCTCAGCTTTGTTTTGTTTGCGTTTTCATCACATTGTCTCGAGGTTCTGTGAGCTTTATTTTTTCAGTCTTCTCGTAAATTCTCAGCCTTCTCTTAAAGTCTGTGAATGGAACATTATTTTCATTCTGTGTTACATGAACACCTAGTGGCTTGAAGGAATCTGGTAGCTTGTCAAGTATCATGGCAATGATCAGTCCATCACTCATCGTTTCACCTGCATCTCTCAAGGCTGTGATAATGTTCTGTGCTTGAATCAGATAGTCTGGAATACTCTCATTACCCACCATGCACAGATTAGTCAAAGACATATAGACTTGTCTTGCTTCAAAGTCTTGGCTTGCTTCTGGTAGCATAATGCTCCTTCAGTATTTTCAGAGCTTTTTATGCCATCATCGGCAGCTTCATATGTTATCAGTGACAGAGTTTTATCATCAGTCAGTCTTATAAGCTCAGCATGTAGACGAGGGGTTAATCATCTCAGACTGGATGCAGAGGGTAAACAGATGAGGACAATAGTTATTGAGATGGGAGAGATTATGGTGAGGTAGCAGGAAGGAGAGCTGAGAGACAGTGGGGGGAGAATGGTTGAATGTATTGTGATGCGAGATGTCATGCAGATGTGAGATGGGTGGAGGATATAAACCCTGGTGTATTGTAGAAAATGCTTTTTCTGTTATTACTGATGTGAGAGTGAATAAAGTCGTCTGCTGTGCAAGTCTGGTTTCCTTTATTTGCACTCTCCACACTGGTAACCCTTTGACGAATTATGGAACACGAGGCAAGAACCCCGGAGTCGGCCCGGACGGGAAGCCCCAGCAACGCGGCAAGCATCCCAGAGACGGCCCGGACAGGAAGCTCCAGCAACGCGTGCGCTGTTTCGGTCAAACTACCGGACTTTTGGCTGCACGACCCGCGGTCTTGGTTCCACCACACCGAGGCTCAGTTCGCCCTCCGGGGAATAACGGCAGACGACACCAGATACTACTATGTGGTCGCAACGCTGGACTCTTGTACGTCTCAGCAAGTAGCGAGCCTGCTCCAACAGCCTCCAGCCCACGACAAATACGGGGCTCTCAAGGCCGCGCTGACCCGGCGCTACACGCTCTCGGACTGTGAGAGAGCGGAGAGGCTCCTGAGGCGCTCCCAGTTAGGAGATGGGTCGGCGGTCGAACTGATGGAGAAGATGTTGGCGTTGATGGGCACGGACGACGGGCATTTTCTGTTTGCCCACCTTTTCCTCCAGAACTTCCCAACAGAGGCAAGAGCGGTCCTTGCCAATTCGCCGTTGCTGGCCGCGTGTGACTACCGGGCGCTAGCCCAAGAGGCAGATCGGATCATCCTCACCACCAGAGCCCTCACAGTGAACGCGCCGGCATCAGAACTCAGCGAGACGACCAGCGGAGGCGAAGAGCTGGCCACGGTTAGCGGCAGCGGGGGCCAGGAAGCGCCAGAGAGACACGCTCTGCTTCTACCACCGCCGCTTTGGAGAGAACGCACGCAGATGTGTGCCACCATGCCAATTCAAGCGTTCGGGAAATGCCAAGGCCGGCAGTCAGTAGCAGCTGCGACCACCGGTGAAGAGAACAAGCTGCTCTACGTGATGGACTTGTGCTTGGGAAGATGGTTCCTCGTAGACACCGGCTCCCAAAAGAGCCTCATCCTGCCGTCCTACGCCGACCGGCTAGCGGGAGCTAGTGGCCCCCAGCTGGTAGCCGTAAATGGCTCGGACATTAAGACTTTTGGTGAGAGAACACTGACTTTATCCCTACACGGCCGTATGTACGAGTGGACTTTTGTCATAGCGGCATTGAGTTTCCCAATCCTGGGAGCTGATTTTCTATGTGCACACAGGTTGCTAGTCGATGTTGCTAACAGGCGCCTGGTTAATGCAATGTCTTTTGATTCTCTCCCCTGTACAGCTTGAGGGGCCGGGCCAATAACACAAGCCAACATCACAGCTCCAGGCAGTAAGTTCCACACACTGCTCACTCATTTCCCAGCACTCACGGTCCCGACGTTTTCGGCGGCCAGCAGTAAACACGGGTGGAACACTTTATCGCCACCACTGGGCCGCCCGTTTTTGCACAACCTCGGCGCCTGGACACAGCTAAACTGGCCATAGCGCGCGAGGAGTTTGCCAACTTGGAAAGGTTGGGCATCATCAGGCGCTCAAACAGTCCATGGGCATCCCCGCTACACATGGTCCCTAAGGCCGAGGGATCATGGCGACCGTGCATAGATTTCCGCAGGTTGAATAATGCCACAGCGCACGACCGCTACCCGATTCCCCCTATTCAGGATTTTTCCGTTCACCTCGCCAGGACATGCATTTTTTCTAAAATAGACCTGGTCCGTGGTTACCACCAGGTCCCAGTGCGCGCGGAGGACATACCCAAAACAGCGGTAATAACTCTGTTTAGCTTGTTTGAGTTTTTACGCATGCCCTTCGGATTAAAAGGCGTGGCACAGACATTCCAACGCATGATGGATGAGGTGTTGTGCGATCTGCCGTTTGTGTTCGTCTACCTGGATGATATCCTGGTGGCCAGTGCATCCGAGGACGAACACGTAACCCACCTCAGGACGGTTTTCCGGAGGTTGGAGGAGCACGGGTTAATAATCAACCCGGCGAAATGCCAGTTTGGCGTGACGGGGATTGACTTTTTGGGGTCACCACGTCTCACCGGAGGGAGCGATACCCTTGCCCAACAAGGTGCGCACTGTGGCGAATTTTCCCGGGCCTCAGACGGTCAGGGCGCTGCAAGAGTTTTTGGGGATGGTTAACTTTTATAACCGGTTCCTCCCCCACGCAGCTCAGCTCATGCAGTCATTGTACGCCGCGCTCAAGAAATGGAAACCAGCGGACAGAGTCGAATGGACTCCGGAGCGGGAGTAGGCGTTCTTTGAGGCTAAAACAGCCCTGGCAAACGCCGCACTGTTGGCGCACCTGGACCCGGCGGCCCGGATAGCGCTCACTACCGACGCCTCGGACATGGCCATAGGGGCCGTCGTGGAGCAACGTGTCGCCGGTTCTTGGCAGCCGCTCGCTTTTTTCAGCAGGGCTTTGCGCGACAGTGAGCATAAATACAGCGCGTTCGACAGAGAGTTGCTGGCTCTCCACCTGACCATACGCCACTTCCAGTTCTGGCTGGAAGGGCGCAGCTTCACCGCGTTCGTGGACCACAAGCCGCTGATGTTCGCGATAGCCAAGGTTTCGGAACCATGGTCGGGCCGGCAGCAGAGACAGCTGGCCGCGATCTCAGAGTTTAAGACCGATATTCAGCATGTGTCGGGTAAACTGAATGTGGTGGCGGACTGCCTCTCGCACGCAGTAATGGCCCTGGTCTGCGTGGGGATAGATTATACAGCCATGGCCACAGAGCAGATTGGTGATGCGGATGTGTGTGCGCTCCAGTCTGGACCAACAGGGTTAAGGCTGGAGAGCAGAGTACTGCAAGACGGCAGCCCCCCCCCCGCCCCCCAATCTGCGATGTCTCCACGGGACGCCCGCACCCGGTGGTCCCAGTTGCTTGGCGCCACTGAGTGTTTGAGTCAGTTCATGCTCTGGCGCACCCAGGAGTGCGCGCGTCAGTCAAAATGGTGGGAGCGAAGTTCGTGTGGCCAGGCCTGCGCAAACAAGTGAAAGAGTGGGCTGCAGCCTGCGTAGCGTGCCAACTAGCCAAAGTACACAGACACACGAAGGCTCCTTTGGAGCCGTTTCGTATACTGGCTAAGAGGTTCGACCATGTTCACGTGGACCTCGTGGGCCCCCTCCCGCCATTGCAGCGGTGCACACACCTTCTGACAGTGGTGGACCACACCACACGCTGGCCAGAAGCAGTCCTGCTGGCGGCAACCGCATCCGTGGACGTGGTGCATGCTTTTTTGACAACATGGGTGGCACATTTTGGCATCCCGTCGGACATCGCGTCTGATAGGGACCCTCAGTTTGTTTCTGACCTCTGGTCCGCGATGGCCTGTAGCCTGGGTGTTGCAATTCATCGCACAACCACGTACAACCCA
Organism: Pholidichthys leucotaenia; assembly: GCA_020510985.1. Taxonomy (NCBI): domain Eukaryota; kingdom Metazoa; phylum Chordata; class Actinopteri; order Cichliformes; family Pholidichthyidae; genus Pholidichthys; species Pholidichthys leucotaenia. Next base: position 51,348,965 of record CM035844.1, read on the forward strand.
CAGGCCAATGGGTTATGCAAGCGTTTCCATAGGTCACTGAAAGCAGCACTCAGGGCTTCGCTGACGGATGCAAATTGGGTAGACCGGCTGGCGTGGGTTTTGTTGGGGTTGCGTTCCGCACCAAAAGAGGATTTGGAGGCTTCCCCGGTGGAGCTTGTTTTTTCTCAGCCACTGCGTCTTCCCGGGGAATTTTTACCAGATAATCCCGCGCCGGACAACTGTCCGTCTCAGCGTTTGCAGCATTGCGCAAATACAGGCACGCTGCCGGGCCCGGCCCATCACTGTTTTCCATGCGCTTTTGTGCCAAAAACTTTGAAGAACGCGGCGTTCATGTTTGTCAGGCACGATGCCCACCGCCCCCCATTGCGCCCACCCTACGATGGCCGTTCAGAGTGCTGGTACCAGGGGACAAACATTTTTTGTTAGACTTGGGGGGTCGTCTAGAGAAAATATGTATAGACAGGCTTAAGCCTGCCTTTATGGTAGCAGACGAGCAAGTGATGTTGGCTCAGGCCCCTCGGCGTGGAAGACCCCCACGGAGAACTCCCCAGGTAAACGATTCATCAGAGCAGCGACACGGTCAAGTTGAATGTCCCCCCCCTCGCCATTGCCCACCCGCAGACAGACACACCCCCAGGAGCCCCCCACCGGCACAGCAGCGCCGCAGAGGCGGAGAACCCCCGTTACAGCAGATTTGGGAGGAGACTGAAGCCAAAAGGACGTGAGGACTGAAACTCGGTCTGAGATTCTGGGGGGAGCGGTGTAGACAAGGGGTTAATCATCTCAGACTGGATGCAGAGGGTAAACAGATGAGGACAATAGTTATTGAGATGGGAGAGATTATGGTGAGGTAGCAGGAAGGAGAGCTGGGAGACAGTGGAGGGAGAATGGTTGAATGTATTGTGATGCGAGATGTCATGCAGATGTGAGATGGGTGGAGGATATATAAGGAGAGACCCTGGTGTATTGTAGAAAATGCTTTTTCTGTTATTACTGATGTGAGAGTGAATAAAGTCGTCTGCTGTGCAAGTCTGGTTTCCTTTATTTGCACTCTCCACAAGCATAACAATCAGCATTTTTCTCTCTGTCTGCAGCTAGCTGTTCTTTGCCATTTGGCTCATGCAAAAATAGCCTCTTTTAGCATCACTGTGTAAGTAGAATTTTGTCTCCCAAAGGTCAAACTTTTTCTTACATCTGTTGAATACAAGCTGCTGAATTGTTGTGACTGTCATTACCCTGTAAGCCATCACACTAACATGCTTTATTTGCTAATTGGCTATCTTGTTAGCTTTACTGTCTCCCGCATTATAAGTCACATACAAAACTTCACTTATTATATATTCCTTTTGGGACATATTTGGTCATTTTAATTAATTATATTGAATTAAACATAGTTTTATTCATAATTTTATTCAAAGTCAGGTAAACTCATTGTTTTCTTCTGGCTTTGCAAATTAACAGTCAGATATGTGTGGAAAAAATCACAATTTTACCACAAACCTTTCAGGAAAAATACAATAAGTTCATTATAAAGTAGAGATAAAATTTGGAGTAAAAAAAAAATACAAATTGGTGAGACAAGTATTACATTTGCAAGAAAAATGCTTTGAGAAAACTGTTCAAATATATGAGAATAAACTTTCAAATGTATGATAGCCCTAAATTTACATGAGTAAAAACACAAATAATGAGGAAAAAAGTTTAAAATTTAAGTGAGAGAAAAAAAACTTTCAAATTCACAAGGGAAAAGTAGTAAATTTACAAGAAAAGTGTCATAAAAATATAGGAGAAAATCCTCTCAAGCTGTCAAGAATAAAATCACATCTCAATTAACTTTTAAAGTCGACACTTTCTTACTCTTACTTAACTAATTTTTTGGAGGGTCACTACTATTCTTACATTTGAGTAATTAATATCATAAGGTTCAATTCAATTCAAGTAAGCTTTATTTATATAGCGCCACATCACAACAAAGGTCATCTCATAAGCGCTACAAAGTGCAGAGAAAACCCCACAATTTCAGAAAGACCCAGCAATCAGACGATCCCCTGTGAGCAAGCACTTAGCGACGGTGGAGAGGAAAAACTCCCATTTAACAGGAAGAAACCTCTAGCAGAACCAGGGAGGACCCTCTAGCAGTAACACTACTTTTAACACTACTTTTACTTGGCTACAATTTCTGTCTACTCTACCCAGCTCTGACTGTGTAATTTAAGCATGTGTGCATGTGCGTGTGTGTGTGTGCATGTGACCAAGGAGGTTGCAATGTCTCAGAGAAATAAAACCTCCATGGTCAACCTTTTCGTGTGTGGTTTTCTCGACTGAGCACCATCCTGTCCTGACATTTTCACAACAACTAACTGGACAGATAATGAGTCTGTTAACACTGACAAAGGCTAAACAATAACATAAATTTGGAAGGAAAATTAATATATCGAATAATAATATATTACTTAGGAAACAATATTGATTTTATTTTGTTTTACAAGCCTCTGGCCCTCACAGCGTCTGCTGAGAAAAATTCTTGCCCTTGGACAAATGTAGCTGATGACCCCTGGTATATTTGATCTTTTCAAAGTAGCAGCACTTAGGCAGAAATAACTGCATTAACTCGCCCTATGTGGGCTGAGATAATCAGCGGTGTGTGTTGAGTTATGTGAGGATATTTATTCAAATTCTGATCAGTCAATAACACCTTTGGCTAAACAAGGTCATGGTATAGTGCACTACTTTTCCTGAATTCCTCCTAATGTGAGACATTTGAAGTAGAGGTGTGGAAAGATTAGCTTTGAGCAGACCTGTGTCAAGCGAACAGTTCCTTCCACACACGTTCTGCGGGATGTAGAACATTTCTCTCGCAGGCCGCCCACCTTATCAGTGAGAAAAAAAAAAAAAGGGACGTGGAGCAAGAGTGAGAGAGAGAGAGGAGAAAAGGTGGTCATAAATATTTATGAAGTCAAGATATCCTTGTGATCAAAGGTCTGAATCATCTATATACAGGACTGCACAGCTGACCTCCTGACATTTTTCCACATTTTTGAGTCACAAAGTAATGTAAATGGACTTTCACTGAGAATACTTCTGTGTGTTCTAGATCTTTGAAGGAAACGATCCTTATGAATTTAATTTGTGTCTAATGAGCTGTAAAATATTAATGGTCATGTCCTGAACAATTTCTCGGCTAATATTAACAGTTTGAATCAAACAAGGCAAAAACCCATTGCATATGCATTTTTGAAATCTTTTTACACAAGTTGTCCAACCAAAAATATCATCAATCAGTAATATTTTTAATCATAAGAGTCTAGTAACAATAATAAAGTACTTATGAATTGTTGTTTCTAACACTTGACTCAAGGTTGAAGTTCCAAAAAGACTTAATCGTGTTTAACTGAGCTGGAGGTGCCCAACATATTCTTACATTGCTTTTTGCTTTGAAGCTCATATTTTAATTAAATTTTTTATATATCCTGTTAGCCAACCAGTGTGACTAGTAGTTTTTCAGAGTTAGAAGTCACTCAACCCTTTCACTAGCCAAGGACTGGCAACCTAAAATGTGCAGCTTTTTAAGCATTTTATTTCCAAACCTTTTATCATAAATTTGTGACTTTATCACAAATTTATGACTTTTGAATTGTAATTTTTTCTAGTTTTTCACTAATTAGTGATTTTTTTTTCTCCTCACAAATTTGTACCTTTTCTTATGATTAGCTTATGGCAAATTTATGACTCTTACTGCAAAATTGTGTGTTTGCACCATTTTCTTGCAAATTTGAGGGTTGAAGTTTATGTCTTGCTTGTAAATTTGTGATTCTTTTCTAATAAGTTGGTGACTATATCATAAATACACATTTTTCCTCATAAATGCAATAGGTTTAATAATTTAATACCAGAGTGGTGGTCTAGTTGATAGACCATCCGCCCCACAACCGGGAAGTTGGGGGTTCAAGTCCCGGCCGGGTCATACCAAAGATCATATAAAAATGGTACTTCCTGTCTTCTAGCTTGGTGCTCAGCGTAATAGGAAGGAGAAGTTGTTTGTGGCAGCGCCTTGCATGGCAGCTACTCCTCTGATTCTACATGTGATTAACATTGTAGATAGGAGAAACGTAATTTCGTTCTACTGTACATGACTGGTTGTATGAACTGAATGACAAAAGAGATTTCTTCTTAATTGGTATTGCAGAATGTCCCTTCTGCCAAAATGGTTAATAGAGTGACTGAGTTACAGGCCACTGCAAACCTGATCAGTATTTGGCTGGTGTGCTACTGACACTCTGCATAGGGTTATATACAGTCATGTGAAAAAATTAGGACACCACATTAAATATTCAGTTCTTTATTAAGAAATGTTCACATATCTATGTCTAACCTTGTTTTTATTTTATTTGCATTTTTTTAACATTTATTTTAGCCATTTTAAGTGGGAATGAATGTGGGGGTGTCCTAAAAAAGATGGGAGGGGTGTCCTAATTTATTCTTCACTATTTGTTTAGAATTATATTTTACAGAAAATTTGAAAAAAAGTCTTTAATTCATTTTTAATTGTTTAGTTTTATTACATGAATCTCCCAGTATTTTTAACATTGATATTAAATATCCATATGTCCAAATATGTAAAAAAAAAAAAAACACGGGCTTATACAGGGTGTCATAATTTTTTCACATGACTGTATATATTCAGCACAACTTAACATACTGAAAAGTGGAAATTAAAATGAAAACATAAGCTAAATATTGTTCAGTACATTTACACAGAGTCTGCTATAGATGCAAATCTACACAAAAATGTCTCTGTGGAAGTTGTGAATTTTTGTTTTTGTTTTTGCGACAGCGTATCATCACTTTATATTGCGATGAGCCACGTGTTGATTTGGCAAGGATTTTTACGCCAGATGCCCTTCCTGACACAACCTTGCCCACTTATCCAGGTTTGGGACCGGTACAGGGAGTACACTGGCTTGTGCACCCCCTGTGGCTGGGTAACCAACTTTCCTTCCTCCATTCTATTTTTTGCTGAGCACCAAGCTAGAAGGCAGAAAGCACCATTTATATATGGTCTTTGGTATGACCCGGCCGGGACTTGACCCCATGACCTCCCAGTTGTGGGGTGGATGCTCTACCTCTAGGCCACCACTCCGGTTGGAAGTTGTGAATAATTCCATTTCAATAAAAATCTGCTGGGCACGATGTTGCAAATCCTCCCAAATATCCACAGAATTCACCAATCAGAAATGGAGGTTACTGTTGCAGTCCTACAGCACGATTTACTTTGGCTTTTATATATAAAGTGATGATAAAAAATCAAGAGCATCTGAAGAAAAGTGGCCAGATTTAATGGACATTCTATAAATTGAGAAAATGTCAGTTTTACCTAATTCAATCACCCAATCAGCAATTGCTGGTTGTAATATGATTGTATTTGCACGAGTGACATAAGGTAAAGAGTGTATGCATTCAGCCTGTATATACTATTAAACTTACAAGTGTTCACATATCTACAGTATAATGCCTTATTAAATGTAGCCAAGTTTAAACATTAGACAACCATTGAAATATAGCAATCAGAAGAATAATGTTACTTTTTAAAATTAATACACAGGATTGTACAAAAAAATGTGCTTGATAATTCAGTGCTATGTGCTTCTTCTTCTTACCAACAATCGTGAACCAGACAGGTGTGGTCGACTGGCTGACAGCCACCACCCCCACGGGCTGAGCAACTGCCACCGTCTCCGAAATGGAAAAGTTGTAGTACCTCTGGGTGAACATGAGGGGCAGCGGCGAAGGCGCTGGCTTGCGAATCCACTCGACATGAAGTTTGACAGTGGACCATAAAGGTGGGTCACCACTGTCCTCCGCTTTTATCTGAGAAAAAATATAGATAATTTACATAATAATAAAGCAACCAGGAGGTGACGCGGGTTCATGAGTAACGGGAGATGGTTTACCATGACTTCTTCAGGTATCGTTAATATGGATGTGTTCAAGCCGAGCAAACATTGGGAGCAAAATATAATTCTGGCCTGTGCGCTTCACAGACTGTCAGAACTGCCCTCATAATCTATACTCATCACAGCTCCACTGACTGTGCAGTGACTACACCGACACCTCACAGCAACATCCCGTCCATGAAAACTTCACCAATGTCAAGATTTGATCTCAGCAATTACAGTTTAATGTGATGGAATGACTTTGGTGCATCCAACAGAAACGCAATTAACCACAACAAACCACCTAAACAGATGGAAAATCCTACGAGAGGCAAATGTAAAACACAGTCTATGATGGGCCTCGCCGAATGCAGATTCGTTAGGTTAATTAGGCTCAAATTAAATGCTTAGGCAGCGAATTACAAAGAAAGTAAAGAATCTTGGTCTGGTGTTCAGTCTAACTGAGTGAGGCTCCTTCCACAATTACTTTTTAATCATATAAAAATTAAGCTACAAAAACTGCAGCACTCGATTATGTTGGAGACAAGAAATCAAGCAAGTGTTAAGCAAATGTTTCTCACCAGAATTTCAATTGCAAAGACCACACACCTGTAAACCAGCTAAGCCCAACTTTTTTTCAGGAAAAAACTGGACTCAAGAAGTGACCATTTTCCAACAGCAGTGTTAATCCTGAAGGTCAGTTTCACCTAACATAACACCATATGTACTTAGTTTAGACTGTTATTACATATGTGACGTACAGGCCAGCTTCACCACAAGCTTTACGCTGATGAAACTCACAGTGAGCACGTCGTAGCTGCCTGCTGTCACCATTTTCTTTGATGACACCATAGCCGTCCTGGCATCGACACTGAACTTCTCGTCCTCATTCCCACCAACAATACTGTAGGTGATGTTCCCATTGGGCCCATAGTCCCGGTCAAAGGCGAAGACGCGGTAGACGGGCTCGCCGCGTTTGTTCCGGTCACGTTCAGGCAGGATGATGCGGTAGGTGACCTCTGGGAAGGTGGGCGGGTTGTCGTTCTCGTCCTCGACGTGGACCATGACCCACACGGTGGTCTGGCGCGTGGTCACTGGGCCATCTATTACCGTGACCTGGGCAAAGCGTGGAAACACACACACACACACACATACACACACACACACACACACACAGAGATATATGCGTGGGACTTCATTGGAGCTTGTGCATGTTTATCGACATTTTGAGTCTTGCTCACATTGTGTGTGAGCGAACGGCCACGTGGGGCTGAGCTCACGGGAAATCTCTTTATATTACTGATCCCCTGGAGGCAGAGGCAGAGGTCTGATCACTGATCAATTGAATCAGATGGGGGCGAACACCATTGCTGTCAGACTGACTGCTCACTAGACTATTAATTACAGACAGGCAGCATAGGCTGGCAGGCAGAGCGGTGTGTGGAAGGCAGAGGCTGGCATTCCAATTGAAATCAAAAAGAAAGAGAACAATGAAACAACAGACCTTCATTTGTAGTGCTGTCATAAGCCAGTTTCTTTTTTGTTAAGTGGAGTTAAACAAAGCCACATGAGTCTAGACAACTCAATTGGTAATTCAAACATATAATACAATACATAACACAAACACCGAGCTGCAATACAGTGGGTCAGCTGCGGGTTATTTTCACTCCACCGACCGAGCGCCTGTAGATTCAGCAGCATTTAATAAGTTGTAAGCAGAGTCTCTGGGAGATAGACGTTTATTCGTGACTACAGAGTCAAGAATCTGTGATTATCAGCTTCATCTGCATTCACAGCGCCAAAAGGAAATGGTAATCACAGGGCTATCTGTATGCCTGGTGTCTGCACTTATCAAACGCTAGGCAGACCAACTCCTCTCCTCCCTGGTCCCATCCTGAGTAGAGAAGATAACCAATGATGAATGATTACATTAGAAAATCCTAAACCTGGGCCCCCAAACTACTGCCATTTATCACAGTTTATGGAGCCTTGAGAGACTGCCAGCGTTGTCCTCCACCCTGTCTGTGCTAATAGTGCTCGGTGGCAGGTGGCAGGGCTGGATAAATAATAATACTATGAAGCTAACAATGCTGTTCGGGTTTTACTGTACCTCTAAAAAGTGTTCTGCCTGTTGTTCTCTGTCCAGCTTCCTTGCAGTGGTTGTGATCAAACCTAAAAATCATTAAAAAAGACGTCAAGATGACATTAACACAGATTTGAATTACATGTTGACATTTTCATAGACATTTTGACAGAGTAGGGAAAGCACATCTGGACTTAACAGTGATTAGTTCAATTACAGTAGGTGCTCCAGTAAGACGTCACAGTAAATGTGAGTATAAAAGCAGAACTTCCTATTGTACCTCCTGTACACAAGGGTGGAGACTGTTGAGAGATCAGTGAGTATTGAAAAAAAATGGCCAGATCTCTTAGCGATCTTTCAATGATCTCTCGGCAATCGCCAAAATCTCTCAATGATCTTTTAATGATCTTTAGTGATCTCCATGGTAGCCAAGGTTTTGACTCAGTCCAAAACAATCACTCAATGATCACCAAAGGGAAGCAATTGCTCAGGGGATGCTGATCTCTCAGCAACCTTTCAATGAACTCTATTGGTCTTTCACTGAACATTCAGTGATCTCTCACTGATCTCTTAGCCATCTCTACCTTTGGGGTGCAAAAATGTGTCATTTATTGAAAGATCACAGAGAGATCATTGGGAGATCGATGAGATTGTTGAGCTCTCAAGAAGGTCGTCAGGAGTGCTCAACTCTCATCGATTTCTCAAGTGCCAAATTTTTCCAACCTGAAGGTAGAGATGGCTGAGAGATCAGTGAGGAATTGTTGAGCAGTCAATGAAAGACCAATAGAGTTGCTGAGAGATCATTGGGAGTTAGGTGAGATACCTGAGCGCTCCTTGAGAGATCGCATCCCTTTGGAGATCATTGAGAGATTGTTTTGGATGAAGTCAAAACTTTGTAGAGACTGTGGTGGCCATGGAGAGCACTGGATTGCATTTATTCACACACATCCCTTTGGAACAGCCTTCACATTCACACCCAAAATAAATCAGTGCAAAACCTCAAAGGAAGGTCATTATAATGACTTCCTCTCTTAACGTTCCTTCTTCAACAGTAACCATTACTTGTCTAACCCCAAATGACAGGGTGCACCTGTATACCGCTGTCTGCTCACAAGTGGGATGAAGATGAAAAATGTGGTGATGCGTAAATACAAGTACAGGTACTGTATGTCGAGGTGTTGCATCATGTAGACCAGCGAATCATATCAATCATATCTGGCCCACCAGAGCTTTTCCTCTCCCACTGAATTCAGGAATAGTTCAGTTCAAACTTTGTTTCATTATTTAATTTATGCTTATGAAAAGTTCCAATAAATAGTCAAATTTCTGAGAGTAAGTGAATGCAGCGTCAGATTACACTTACCTTCCTTCCCAGACAGCTGGAGAGAGTGAGACAGGAGACAGACCGACTGCAGATCTTCTACATGTGAACTACGCTTAGAATTCACATCATAATGACAGCCTTGGCTTTTATTATCTTATGCAAAATGCTGAATATTTTTCATTTTTTCTGAAATTATTCAGTATAGTAGAGAATATTATACTGAATAATATTTAGGTTTTTTTAAAAAATGTCAGGTTTTCACTGGGGTGGTGGGGAGTTTTAGGCTGCATTCACACCAGGATAGTCCGGGGGTCTTGGTTCGACTCGGCGGGGGATGGCGAGAATTTTCACACCTTCGTTTGATTTGGTTTGCATTCACACAGCACTTCACTCAAGCGGACCAAACTGCTTGGACAGCGTCACGCAGTTACAACAGCTGCTCGTTTGTGGCGCTGTAGCCAAAACCACCACTGACCAGGAAGAAAAAATCTCGGTGAAGAAAAGAAATGCGGTTCATTGATTGGCCAGGACCGAAAAAGGAAATCCGGTGTCATGCCGAGAATTGCTCGCTTGCCAAGAATTGCATCCCACCCACCAAAACTATAAAATACAACACTACAGCCAGGCTTGTACCCATTATACATTTTTAGAAGTAAAAATTTTTATTTCCTCTTGTAAATTATCTTTAAATTATGCTTATTCGACGAATGAATGCAATTCTCAGCAAGCGAGCAATTCTCAGCATAACACCGTTCCCTTCAGCCAAGTTGTCAGCCACAAACTGATAAAAATAAAGAGCTCCGCTGTCTGTATAAACTCCCGTGCCGCCATCATGTCACTAAATGTTTTAAAAACATCAGTATTCTTGTCTGTAGCCACAAGCAGCTGAGAAATGTGGTCCTCAGACCAAATATCAATCAGAGCCTGCATTTCCTCACTACTCACTCCTCAAAAAGTTCAAGAGGGAGACGGTCGGAGCACGCCATGAAGGCAGCAGCATAGAACCTCTGCTCCCGGCGCGGTCATATTGAAAAAGCCCTTAAAACGCGAAAACCTATAGAACTACCAGCTCAAGACGATCAACTAAAAGGGCAATGGTAAAAGGCAAGTCAAAAACCAAGAAACAGGCTGAAACTATGGAGTTTGATACCGAAGAAACTGAAGCTAACGACGACAGCGTCGGTTTGGCTAGTGCTGGTGCCAGCAAAATGGAGGAAGACGACAGCATTGATTTGAAGGCGATACTGATGGAAATCAGGGACTTCAGAAAAGAAAATATGCAACAGTCGAATGAAGTTAAAGCAGAAATCAGCAAGATTAATGCAAGACTCGAAACAGCGGAGGGATGCATTTTGGAAACGGAGGAACGAGTGGAAACAATAGAGGAGGTGATTACAGAGCTCGTGAAACTCCAGTCTAAGCTACAGGCCCAAATCACCGACCAGGAGGGGCGTTCTCGTAGAAATAATGTACGGATATATGGTGTGATTGAAAATGAAGAGAAAGGTGCTCCGACCATGATAGATTTTGTTGAAAATCTTCTGAGGGAAAAGCTCCAACTGCCCTCGACACTGGACTTGCATATTGAACGCGCACACCGCGCCCTGGCGGCAGTTCCCCCAGCCGGAGCACCACCTCGATCCATCATTGCACGCTTTACCAGTTACAAGAGCAAGGAAGAGGTGCTCAGGAAAACTTGGCAAATGAGGGGATTCCAGTGGAAAGGCAAACAGATCAACCTTGATCACGATTATGCACCTGACGTCCTTAAGCAGAGACAGACATACGCAGAGGCTAAAAAGATCCTAAAACAACGAGGGATACGTTTCCAGACCCCGTTTCCAGCTAAACTCCGAGTGTTCTACCCAGACGAAACAAAACTTTATAACACCGCTGAAGATGTGTCACCATGGGTTGAGATGCCGTCTCGGCACTGAGCCCATGTTTTCCCTCATCCCTGCCTCCCATTGAGCAGCGTCTCAGCTGGCCCCCAGCTGGCAGCATTATGGACGGCTGGGGCCAATTAGTCTTCATCAGCTGGGGCGCTGCCAATGAGGATAAATAGGAGCAGCCTCGATGACTCGGGGCTGCGACATAAGCACTGCTAGGCTGAAGCCCCTTCGTCTGGTGTCAGCCTCAACTCCCCTTGCAGCATTCCTGTGTTTGTATCCCGCTGTGAGGATGTACGTCTTGCTACCCCCACGTCCGGTACGAGCTGCTTACCTCTGCGCTGTGCAACCTGTGAGTGTACCTCTGCATGAGTATCTGTGCTCTCCTCATCCCTTATCCCTTACCCAAAATAAACCATCTCGACTCACTGGCTTGTCCCTGGCTCTGATTGCCCGGCTCCCTAGAGCCGGATATGACAGTATGTCGCAGCCAGAAGAGTTGCCGGCGGCCGTGAGTCGCTGTGGAAATGTACCTTTCTGTCCGGGTGTCAGCGCTGCTAGCATGCCGTTTCCCAGGAGTCACTTCCGGCGCCAGGGCGACGAGCTGAGGTCCATCTCGGAGGCTGTCGACGGGACGTTCTTCACCCTGCACGACGCCTCCAACGCGAGACGCTGGCATCCGGGCCGTGCTGAGGAACTCCTGGACTGTCACCCTCACTCTCTGTACCATCTGGAGGACAGTGCCAGGATAGACGCTGCAGGTACACAGCAAGAGAAGCTCCACGGGGTGGATGGAAATCCCGGCAGGGAGTCGAAGTGGGCGACGTCTTTCCCCGCTTCGGAGTCCCGTTCCTGCCGCCATTCCAGTCCGGGAGTTCGCGCCAACCAGAGGACTTCCCCCGACCTGCGTCACGTCACTCGGGATTCCCTTCAAGGAGCCGCAGCTGACAGCAGTTATGTCCGGGGTCGAGTGGCTGTCGCGAGCTCTACTGTGTTTCCTGTCACCACCTTCAGGCATGTGGCGGCGGCAGTGAGATTGATGGTGAGGACTTCAGGGCTACGAAGCTTTCCCGTGCTCGACGCCTCCCTCGTCTCGATCTCCGATCTGGAGCGGCGAATCCTGGGTCTCCCCCTCGCTTCGTTCCCTGGGAGTAGTCGTCATCACATCGCCGAGTCACCTCTGCACGAACCTCGTCCGGATCCAGTTCTGGGTCATCGTCAGGACCGTTCCTCCCACGCAGCTGTCATCCCTTCGCCTCATCAGTGTGGAGATTCTACAGCCTCGTCCCCTGAGCCTCGTTCCCCCGCTGTCATTCCTGGACATTCGGGCTGGCTCACCCCGGCTGTTTCCCCCTCCTCCTCGACGCGCTTCCTGACCGCTGTGTGTGCCTGGAATCCCGGCCTGGTGAGCTCTCTGCTGGAGACAACGCGAGCGATCCTCAGACGAATTCCCGGGGGGTCCTCCGTTATCGCCGGGCGGGGAGAGGAAGAAGCAGATTCCACTACAGCAGGCGATACTCAACCTCCAGGGGGCAGGCAAGTCATTGTTTTTTCACACCTGCTTAATGATTTGCTCTGTCACATCCCTGGAGGAGAAGTTCAGGGTTCGCAGCTCCCTGAACTCTCCCCACCTGCTGTAACCTGTTTTCCTAATCCCGCATCCTCTGTGTCTCTCTCCGCCGAGCGGTCCCCGGCTCCGGGTCAACGTGGTGGGATATGGAGAGGGCCTGTGGTTCCGCAGCTACATTGCGGACGGAGGAGGGGGACTGACTGCTGCGTGGAGTCTACGCCGACGACTGAGCGTCCCCGGGTCTCCACGGAGGAGCGGTTCGGTCCAGCGGGACGAGATTCTTCTGGCTTCACGCCGAGTGGGTCGTCGGCGGGGTTACCTGAGCTGGAGGGATCTCAAGCTGCGCTGACCATCGTGCTGGCTGCGGGGCCCGACGCGGCTAGATGGGAGCCTGACAACGACCTCCTGACGACGGATCCTGGATCTTCGCAGTCCTGGACGGCGTCAGAACCCGAGATCAGGCGAGTGCTCTCCTTTCTTTTCTCTCTTTTTATCTTTGAGCACTTCAGCCTATCTCCAGGGGAGACGAGCAGGGTGCAGCCGCCCGCTGCGTCTGAGCTCGTCTCGCCGGGTTCTGGCGCTGCCGGTGATCCTGATCCCGGTTCTGTTTTCTCTTCTGAGCCTTCTTCCAGGGTCACCGGCGAGGAGTTGCTGTTCCTCGTGGTGCTGGAGGGTCCGGGTTCAACGTTGGAGGTCGGTTCTGGTGCAGTGTCCAACGTGGGTTCGCCCGAGACCCAATCGGGGTCCAACGTGGGTTCGCCTGAGGCCCGATCGGGGTCCGACGTGGGTGCTGCCCCAGTGTTGTCCAGGTCCGGTGAGGAGGTGGCCGTTTCCCTGAGGCCCGCCGCCCTCGTCATCGGCTCTCCCCTGAGCCTCTTCCACCGGGATCCGCTCTGACCCTTCGTCCGTCTCAACGGTCCTGGTGGTTGAGTGATGCGGGTCGACGACCCGACCCGCAAAACTTTCGGTTCGGCGATCTGGTTTCCCCCCACTGGTCTGTGTTTGCCTTTGGGCGGCCTGGTTCGGCAGCCGTTGGACTGGATTCCTGGGATCTGGGTCCAGAGTTCGCCGTCCGAACATTTCTCTTCCCCTGATTCGCCAGCTGGACAATGGGCGGGGAGATCTCCGGAGCCATCTCGGCTATTTTTGGACTCTGCCTGCCATACACCTCGGGTGTCACTTTTTCTTTTATCGTTATTAAGGTCACTTGGGTGTAATGTCTGTCCTGTTGGTGGATGTGTATTTATAGTGCTGTGCGTTTTCCTTCCCTCGTACCCAGCATTTTATTTTTTGTACCATGTTTTTAGTCTCGTTTTTGCATTGTAGAGTTATGTTTTGTTCCCTTTCAGACCATACTCTGCAGTTGCCCATTCATTCCAGTCACTTTCATTTCTTTAGGTGACTGTGGGTATTTATATATTCATGTGTGTGGGTTTTTCTTTGCCTGCACTCAGTATTTCTTTTTTATGCCCTGTTGGTTCATTATAGAGTCATGTGCCTTGTTTTCCGTAACACCATGCTCTGTAATTGTCCATTTGTTCCAGTCACCCTCACTTTTCTTGGTGACTGTGTGTATGTACTTATATTGGTGCTGTGTATTGTGTTTTCCCTTTATTTGACCATACTCAGCATTTTTTGCCCTGTACCTTTTTGGTGGTTCTTTTTTTTTTTTTTCTTGCTCTGGGTCACGCATGGTTGGTACTCTCTGGGTAGTATGTAACCGGCGTGCTGACCCAGTTCTTCTCCCCATCTGTACCTGGGTTAATTGTTCTGTTGTCAGTATTGTATTTGGGTTTTTCTTTCCCGCTACCCTACATTGCCCCATTGGTGTTGTCCTTCCCTTGGCTTCTTCCCCTCCGGTCCGCCTCCCTTCCTCCCACCCTAGGTGGGGGGGGGGGGGGGGCTGGGATGTTCCTGGTCGTTCAGGAGCCCGACCTTGAGGGAGGGGCTCTGTCACCATGGGTTGAGATGCCGTCTCGGCACTGAGCCCATGTTTTCCCTCATCCCTGCCTCCCATTGAGCAGCGTCTCAGCTGGCCCCCAGCTGGCAGCATTATGGACGGCTGGGGCCAATTAGTCTTCATCAGCTGGGGCGCTGCCAATGAGGATAAATAGGAGCAGCCTCGATGACTCGGGGCTGCGACATAAGCACTGCTAGGCTGAAGCCCCTTCGTCTGGTGTCAGCCTCAACTCCCCTTGCAGCATTCCTGTGTTTGTATCCCGCTGTGAGGATGTACGTCTTGCTACCCCCACGTCCGGTACGAGCTGCTTACCTCTGCGCTGTGCAACCTGTGAGTGTACCTCTGCATGAGTATCTGTGCTCTCCTCATCCCTTATCCCTTACCCAAAATAAACCATCTCGACTCACTGGCTTGTCCCTGGCTCTGATTGCCCGGCTCCCTAGAGCCGGATATGACAAGATGCAACTAAAGACATGTTTGACAGAGGATTCCCAGTCACTGTCTACAAGCCACCGGAGACACTGATGGCACGGATTCAGAAAACAGCGTGGACCACTAAACGAAGCACAAGAGGAGAGCGACGCACACCGCTGGATCCGGGTCAGACTGGACCGTCATCAATAAAGAAGAAACTGCAACAATACAGAAGGGAATCCATGTAAAAACGCCAATATAAATCTGCTGTTCAATTTATAACCCAGTTACAGGTAATCTGATTTAATAATGACTTATCCGTAGTTTATTTTATTTTATTTATTTATTTTTTTAATTTTATTTATTTATTTATTTTTTTATATATATACATGGTTTTTCTATTAAGAGATAATACAATAACTAAACACGAGAAATGAGTGAAACCTAAGACTTATTGCCAATCTAAATCAGCTACCGGGAAATGACTGTTCAGGCATAATATGGAGGAAAGGCGTGACGATAGACGCTCCACTAGAGGGCCCACTCTGACGCAAGTGGCTTACCCTCTTAAAGACTCACAACATCAGGTCTTACAGGGTTTGTTTTTCTTTAAACCCCACAAACGGAAATCCTGGTTTATTTCCTCAAATGTTTGTTATTGTTTTGTTTGGCTGCAGTTCAGAGCAGCACTGTTTGGACAAGTGGTATACTTCTGTTTATTAAGGAAGAGAAAAAGAAAAACAAATTATAGCCAATAATCAGACTATCAATGTCATCTCCTTTAATGTAAACGGAATTATCAGCCCACAAAAAAGGTCCAAAATACTCTCCAAACTCAAAAAAGAAAAGATACATGTGGCCCTTCTACAAGAAACACATGTATTAGACCAAGAACTCAAAAAGCTTAAACGAGGTTTTTATAAGTATGTCTATGGATCATCATACAAACTTGGCCACCGTAGAGGTGTTGCAATTCTCATTTCACGACAGATTTGTTTTGAATATTTATCTGACAAGAAGGATAAAGAGGGGCGATATACAGTATATTGGTAAAAGGAAAAATTGATGGCTCATTAGTAACTATTCTCAACATATACGCACCACCAGGAAGTAATTGGAATTTTTATAAACAGATGTTTGAAATGATGGTATCTGAAACTGAAGGAATGTTGATATGTGGAGGGGACATGAATGTACGGTTGTCAAAACTGGACAGTTCTAAGAATGACTCCGCACAAAAAAAATCAATAATAAAGAAAATAAACAGTATCATGAGTGAAACTGGAATTATCGATATCTGGAGAGATTTTAACCCTTCTGGACGCGATTATACACATTTTTCTGCCCCCCATTCTACATATTCGAGAATTGATTACTTCTTCACATTTAATAAAGACAGATATAAGATTAAAACAAGTGATATTGGCACAATTGATCTGTCAGATCACTCTCCAATATATCTATCTATCTGTATGAATGATACTCGCAAAACCACAACTTGGAAACTTAATTCCAATATTTTGAATGATTCAAAAATGAAAGAGAAATTAAAAGAAGAAATTGATGAATACTTTAAGGAAAATGATAATGGGGAAGTGTCACCATCCATTTTATGGGATGCTTTTAAAGCGGTTATAAGAGGCAAAATTATTGCCAGCACCTCTTTCATTAAAAAACAAAAAAAAGAAAAACTCGAAAAATTACAAATGGATCTTAAGGAACTACAAAGACAACACAAAATTACTTTAAACAATGACAAACAATATGAAATAAAAAGATTACAAAAAGAAATTGATAACATATATTCTGATGAAACGCAAAAAAAGCTTATCTATCTTAAACAAAATTATTATGAGGCTGGAGGGAAATCAACGAAATGGCTAGCTTTTAAACTAAGAAAACAACAGGCTGATAACACAATTTATAGAATAAAAAATCCCAAAACTGGGATTACACATGATGATATTAAAGAAATTCAGGAGAGTTTTGTAACCTATTACAAAGACCTTTACTCACAGCCTAAATTAAACAATGGTGACCACATTGAAATCTTTTTAAGTTCACTAAATCTTCCCGGAGTCACGGAACAGGAGAACAGTAACCTAATAAAAGAAATCACAAATAAAGAAATCAATGATGCAATTACAAGACTAAAACCACATAAAAGCCCTGGCCCAGACGGCTACTCTGGTGAATGGTATAAGACCTACAGGGAGGAATTAATTCCAAGACTGAGGGAAGTGTGTAACTGGGTACTGAAGGGAGGGGATCCACCTCCCTCATGGAAAGAAGCAATTATCACTGTCATCCCAAAAGAGGGAAAAGATAAATTGAATTGTAGCCAGTATCGACCAATATCAGTCTTAAACTTAGACTACAAAATATACACGTCCATAATAGCAAAGCGACTTGATAATATTATACCCAGACTTATTAATCATGATCAAACTGGTTTTATCCGCCAGAGGCAGACTCAAGACAGTATTAGAAGGACCCTCCACGTTATACACCATATTAAAAAAAATAAGATTGAGGCATTGTTTATGGGTTTAGATGCTGAAAAAGCATTTGACTCAGTGAGATGGGCATTTCTTTACAAAGTTTTGAATAAATTTGGATTTCACCATATAATCATTAAGGCCATCCAGGCAATTTACCACAAACCAACAGCCAAAATAAAAATAAATGGTAGTCTTTCAAAACCAGTCTCACTTGAAAGATCATGTCGCCAGGGCTGCCCCCTTTCACCAATTTTATTCACTTTATTTATTGAACCGCTTAGTCAATACATTAGACAAGATAATTTAATTGAGGGAATTGATATACATGGGGACACTCAAAAGATATCACTTTTTGCAGATGATGTCCTAATTTATTTAGGTCAACCAAATAAATCTCTACCTAGATTGATGGAGATATTAGAGCATTTTGGATCACTTTCAGGTTACAAATTAAATATTGAAAAAACACAAATTATGACCTTAAATTATCAACCCTCAATGGAGTTAAAAAATAAATACGATTTTAAATGGGACAAAGACTCCATGAAATATCTTGGCGTGATATTAAGTAGAGACACTGGAAAGTTGTTTGAAAAGAATTATGGCCCATTAAATTCCAAAATAAAATCGGATTTAAGAAAATGGAGTCTAATACCAACTTTAGGACTAATTAATAGAATAGAATCAATAAAAATAAACATTTTACCCCGATTACTTTACCTTTTCCAAACTCTCCCAATTGAAGTGTCAAAACAACAATTTGTAGAATGGGACAAGTTGATTTCCCGCTATATATGGCTTGGGAAAAAACCTCGAATAAGATACAGTACATTACAACTGCCAAAGGACAGAGGTGGCTTATCTTTGCCATGTATGAGGGACTACTACTACTCTGCCCAATTAAGACCATTGGTTTGCTTATGTGATCCAATGTTCAAATCTAGGTGGAAAGATATAGAGGAAAAAGCCACTAAGGGCCCCCCTATACAAGCAATGATAGCAGACAGGAAATTGCAATCACATTTGAAAGACCCGGATAACCCCTGGCTAAAATTCACTTTTAAGATTTGGAATGACGTAAGTAGAGAGAACAAACTAACCAAGACTGAAATGATGTTAAGATGGTACACTTACGACACAGAATTTTTACCAAACCGTAATGACACAAGATTTCAAAAATGGACGTCAATGGGACTCACTTCATACTTCACATTTAACCACAAGGGGGAGCTAGCAGACTTCCAAACCCTTAAATCAAAAAAGGGGCTAAATAACCAAGACTTTTTTAGATACCTACAGTTGAGACATACTGTAGATATAATGAAATTATAAGGACCAAGACTGATAAGGAGGATAATAAAATTCTAAATATATTTCAAATGGCCTTTAGCACTACTACTGTTCAGAAAATTATAGCAAGATTTTATCAGGGACTTCAAGCAAACAAATCCACCAATACCCTATATATTAAGAAGAAATGGGGAAAAAGAAATAGGATCAGCAATAGATGATAGTGACTGGGAATCATTATGTACAATGCAATGGAAAACTACTTATTCAACTATTTTGAGGGAATTTGGATGGAAAAATTTAATTCGTTTCTTTATCACCCCAGTCCAAAAAAAACACCAAAATCTAGGTACCGGTTGTTGGAGACTATGTGGAAATGAAGAGGCTAATCATTATCATGTATTCTGGGCCTGCCCAAAAGTTACCCCATTTTGGAAAGACACACATAAGTGCCTGGAAAAGGTTTTCTCTACCCATGTCCCCTTTGACTTCCTGTACATGTTCTTAGGTTTGGAAATTCCTAACATAGCCTCATTTGCAGATAAATATTTAATGAGAATTGTACTATTGTCAGCAAAGAAAGTCTTAACGAGAAAATGGCTCCAAACAGACATACCAAAAATTCAGGATTTACATGATATGGTATACCAGATATTTATGATGGAAAGGATTACCATGTCTTTACGACTACAAAGAGATAAATTTGATAAATACTGGCTTAAATGGACCCAATATACAGGAAATCAAAGGAGAGACTTTAAGTAATCTATCCCATTGAAGGGAAGAAAAGAGCGAAAGCGAAAAAATTTAATACCACTTGTCCACTGTTCAGTTTATTTGTTTATATGTTATTTTTTATACTGAAAAAAAAAAACTTATGGGAAGATTAATCGAGGGCATTTTCTTGTGTATTATTTTTTTTATTTATCTTTCCTTTGTAATAAAGTACTGCTCTCAATGTAAACAATCTGACCAAGATCACCATTAAAAATATAATTGAAAAAAAAAAAAAAAGTTCGAGACATTTTTTTTTTTTTTTACTTTTCTCCTCGGCTTTCTCCAGTAAAAGCATTTCTTGGATCCACGCGGTTGTCTTTATCGTTATTTCCTACCCAAAATGGAGGCTGAAGGACCGGGAGCACTTCAGCTGAATCAGGATGTTGGATTTATTTACCCACGGATCCCTGCCACGGACGGGAAACACACATCAAGTTTCAACTTTTTCAGTTGAGTGGCAACTTCATCTGCCTGCATCCCACCCAGACGGTGAATTCATGTCTTTTCATGTATTTAGATTGAGTTATAATGTAATTGTGC
The DNA here is from genome assembly GCA_020510985.1 of Pholidichthys leucotaenia. NCBI lineage: Eukaryota > Metazoa > Chordata > Actinopteri > Cichliformes > Pholidichthyidae > Pholidichthys > Pholidichthys leucotaenia. The sequence continues at coordinate 51,369,246 of CM035844.1, forward strand.
TGCGTGAAAAATTTGCCCGTTCACGTTTGATGTGAAGGCACCTTTATGGTAAATGTCACTTTCTCTTCTCGCTGCATGTTGCTGTGGTTACACAAACGCCGAGGGACACGTCTGCCCTTTGGTCCGCTGGATACTCCGTTTGCATTCACACGGCAAGCGAAGCATACCAGACTGTGTTTGCAAGCTAACCGAGACCCCCCGTTTTCAGGGGGACCACACTTCGCTTGTTTGGTGCTGCACCAGAGTTCCAGGCGCATTCAGACGGCGCCAAACGAACCGAACTATCCACGAAATACACTCTTTGGTCCTTTAGTCCGGATCAAACAATGGCCGTGTGAATGCGTGCTAATGCGACATAAAAACAGATATGATAACAGAAAGGACTGTATCTGTGGTCATTTTATTCAATTTTATAAATTTATTTTATTTTATTTATTTTTCTGAGAGCTGAAATCATCTTCAAATTAAGTTTATGATTTTTTAAAACCTTTATTTATACAGGGGAGGTCCACTGAGAGACAAACTCTCTTTTTCAAGGATGCCCTGCTCACATTCACACCAGGAAGCTGCCCAGTACAACCACAGGCTGGCCTGTGGCCACTGAGCAGCTCCACTGGAGCAGTTGGGGTTAAGAGCCTTGCTCAAGGGCACCACAGTGGGGTTAAGGAGGGTGGGGCACGCACTGTTGTGTCATCTGTCCCACCCAGATCTGATCCTTCCTGTCCAGGGATCGAACCGGTGACCCTCCAGTCACCAGTCCACATCCCAAACCATTAGGTCACCACTGCCCCTGATAGGCTATATATGAACAGGTCACAATTTTACCACAAGGAAGAACATTGGGAAGGAAAATTAATGTATCAAATAGTAATATACTCTATTAGTTAAGATAAAATATTGATTTTATTTTATTTTATGAGAGCATCTGACCCTCAGTGTCTGCCGAGAAAAATTCTGGTCCTTTTACAGATGTAGTTGATGACCCCTGATGTAGACCCAAGCAGAATGCAAATGGTACACTTTTATTCAACTTTTAAGTTTTTAATTTTTTCACTAGCTGGTGCTACATTTCTCTGTATATTTGCATTTGTGCATCACCACCTCTGTCCACCTGCATCCAACTGTATTTCAGGTTGATATAAATATTCACAGGTATTCACACATACTGTACAACTGAGGCTTAACTTGTTTTTTTTTATCTCCAGCTCACTGGCTAACTAGAGCTCCTGTATGTCTCTGCAACATTAGCGAGAATGTGTGGGCACCGATTTACCAAGATAATGTTTTTTGCAAGCAATCAAACAAGAAAAACAACTTATTGATAAGTAGATAATACCTGTCAACAATGAACAAGCACGTTTTAAGCACATTCACACAGATTAACTGCCCATATATGTGACTTAAGAGATGGATGCAATCATAGACACATGACATGTATCAAGAACATAACCAAATGTCAGAATCATTATTTTTTTTTTAAGATTATTACAGCAAGTGTTCTTGACTATAGAAAGGTGTTTTGGTTCCTGGGTGATGAAGTGTTACAGAAAAAGTAGGATTAGGTTAGATGTTTAAAGTACTGTGCAGTCAGTGCTCCATGGATAGATTAAAACCCTGGCGCTCTCACACACATTCCCATGCCTGGACATATCACAGTGTCACCTTGAGATTGTTATGCAGGCTAACTTCAATTAAGCAAATTAGGAGTAAATCTGGAGCAGCGGTCACAAGCTGAGGAAGAAAGAACTGGAGGCTTGTTCAGCAGCGCTCAGCACGAATAACAACCCCGATAATAAAAAAATAATGATCTACAACGTGCAGTATATCTACAGTTGGTCTCTTTATGAAAAAAAAATCCACCCACACATTTGGATGTCACCACACGAAGTTTGAAGTATGCTTCAGCAGCTTGTCTCAAACCATTAATCCAGCAGGACTGGAGTCTCCTTTTTAACCACATAAACTCACCTACATGAGCAATTTAAAAAAAAAAAAAAAAGCAGAAAGCTAACGTGATCCAGACCATTAAATTATTCTAATTTTCACTTCACGCTTAATCTTTTTTTTTGAGGGAAATGGAAATACTCCACTCATCAAAAGCTGTCAAATGAACACTCAGATACAGTGCATACGGAAAGTATTCACAGCACTTCACTTTTTCCATATTTTATGTTACAGCCTTATTCCAAAATGGATTAAATTAATTTTTTTACTCAAAATTCTACACACAATACCCCATAATGACAATGTGAAAAAAGTTTTTTTTGAGATTTTTGCAAATTTGTGAAAAACAAAAAACTAAGAAATCACATGTACATAAGTATTCACAGCCTTTGCTCAATACTTTGTTGATGCACCTTTGGCAGCAATTACAGCCTCAAATCTTTTTGAATATGATGCCATGAGCTTGGCACACCTACACTACCATTCAAAAGTTTGGGGTCACTTAGAAATTTCCTTATTTTTGAAAGAAAAGCACTTTTTTTCAATGAAGATAACTTTAAACTAATCAGAAATACACTCTATACATTGCTAATGTGGTAAATGACTATTCTAGCTGCAAATGTCTGGTTTTTTGTGCAATATCTACATAGGTGTATAGAGGCCCATTTCCAGCAACTATCACTCCAGTGTTCTAATGGTACAATGTGTTTGCTCAATGCGTCAGAAGGCTAATGGATGATTAGAAAACCCTTGTGCAATCATGTTAGGTCTGCAATGCTGTAATTGCTGCAAATGGAGGATTCTTTGACGAAAGCAAAGTTTGAAGGAAAAAATTATTATTTCAAATACAAATCATTATTTCTAACCTTGTCAATGTCTTGACTGTATTTTCTATTCATTTTACAACTCATGGTGGTAAATAAGTGTGACTTTTCATGGAAAACACAAAATAATTGTCTGGGTGACCCCAAACTTTTGAACGGTAGTGTATCTTTGGGCAGTTTTGTCAATTCCTTTTTGCAGCACCTCTCAAGCTCCATCAGGTTGGATGGGAAGTGTTGGTGCACAGCCATTTTCAGATCTCTCCAGAGATGTTCAATTGGATTCAAATCTGGGCTCTGGCTGGGCCCCTGAAGGACATTCATAGTTGTCCTGAAGCCACTCCTTTGATATCTTGGTTGTGTGCTTAGGGTCATTGTCCTGCTGAAAGATGAACCGTCGCCCCAGTCTGAGGTCAAGAGCGCTCTGGAGCAGGTTTTCATCCAGGATGTCTCTGTACATTGCTGTATTTATCTTTCCCTCTAACCTCACTAGTCTCCTAGTTCCTGCTGCTGAAAAAAACATCTCCACAGCATGATGCTGCCACCACCATGCTCCACTGTAGGGATGGTGTTGGCCTGGTGATGAGCGGTGCCTGGTTTCCTCCAAACATGACGCCTGGCATTCATGCCAGAGAGTTCAATCTTTGTCTCGTCAGATCAGAGAATTTTGTTCCTCATGGTCTGAGAGTCTTTCAGATGCCTTTTGACAAACTCCAGGCGGGCTGCCATGTGCCTTTTACTAAGGAGTAGCTTCCATCTGGCCATTCTACCATACAGGCTTGATTGGTGGATTGCTGCAGAGATGGTTGTTCTTCTGAAAGGTTCTCCTCTCTCCACAGAGGAACGCTGGAGCTCTGACAGAGTGACCATTGGGTTCTTGGTCACCTCCTTGACTAAGGCCCTTCTCCCCCAATCGCTCAGTTTAGACGGCCGGCCAGCTCTAGAAAGAGTCCTGGTGGTTCTGAACTTCTTCCATTTACGGATGATGGAGGCCACTGTGTTCATTGGAACCCTCAAAGCAGCAGAAATTTTTCTGTACCCTTCCCCAGATATGTGCCTCAAGACAATCCTGTCTCGGAGGTCTACAGACAATTCTTCTGACTTCATGCTGGGTTTGTGCTCTGATATGCACTGTTAACTGTGGGACCTTATATAGACAGGTGTGTGCATTTCCAAATCATGTCCAAGCAACTGAATTTATCACAGGTGGACTCCAATTAAGCTGTAGAAACATCTCAAGGATGATCAGAGGAAACAGGATGTACCTGAGCTCAATTTTGAGCTTCATGGCAAAGGCTGTGAATACGTATGTACATGTGATTTATTAGTTTTTATTTTTAATAAATTTGCAAAAATCTCAAAAAAAAAATTTTTTCACATTGTCATTATGGGGTATTATGTGTAGAATTTTGAGTAAAAAATTAATTTAATACATTTTGGAATAAGGCTGTAATATAACAAAATGTGGAAAAAGTGAAGTGCTGTGAATATTTTCTGGATGCACTGTATATCACACTAAGCATCACAGAGGCTAATGTGATCAAGTGGACTCAGATAGTTAAAATGACATGTTCAAACCAGGGCTGTGCATTGATTAAAAATTTTTACTAATTATTTCATTCTTTTCTATAACTAATTGCAATTAATTGCTAAATTTCTGTAAAATAATCAGTTAGAAGGATGTATACTTCAGCAACTTTCAATTGCATTTTTATTCATCGAACATACTTGTGACTCTCATATTCAACAAAAATACTACTAAAACAGGAATTCTCTTAGTTTTCACAGAGGACTGCAGAGCTGACTTCTTAAAATACTGTTACACTAATGTCAAACAAATGCATTTTACATAAAAGGCTTGATAATCATGAATATATATTAAATTAAATAATTTTACCATTTATATCAATTTGTAATATTCTTTTTCAATTCAATATAAAGAGAGTCAATTTCCGTGCAAAACTACCATTTTTATTATTTTCACATTTCCTCTTGTATTTCCTTTTATTCACTTTATATTTGAGTATGTTTTTCTCCACTCACTCTGAAAAACTCAATAAGTGATGCTAGGTCAGGTGGGTGTGCGCACATTTGAAGTGGGGTGTTACACAGGATGAGGTTGCCCTGAGTACCGGAGCATCAGTTTAGTGTGGTGTAAATTTTACTGATTTAAATGCTGAAGAACAAGTCCTACTCTTGTTTTAAGCTGAGCCAGCTGCTGAACCAAACCAGTCATCACTGGCAACAGTACTTCAGGGAGTGAGCTAAAAGCATCGGATTTTTTAATGCGTTAATTGGTCCATAGTAATCAAAAGAGTGAAGGCATTAATTGTCCCACCACTGATAATACAATATCTGCTTAGAAATTATAGTTTTCATCCTTTTAAAAAAGTGTGTTTTTGTTACTATGTTTCAAATAATTTATTTTGTTCACATATTAGGAATTTTATTTTATTTTATCTTTCATTAAGTTACATTTTTGTGATTACTGTCATGAGGCTGAGTGTGGTGTGTCACCATGCTCAGGCTCTTAGATAGATAGATAGATAGATAGATAGATAGATAGATAGATAGATAGATAGATAGATAGATAGATAGATACATACTTTATTTCGAACAAAAAAGTAAAAAAACAAAACAAATGACAAGTGCAATAAAGGTGACAGTATACAATGCTCAAAAGGGAGAAGGAATCAGAATCAGAATCAGAATCAGAATCAGAATCAGATTTATTGCCATTGTTCATGTAGTACACAAACTAGGAATTTGTCTCGGTGCAATGCTGCAACATTAAACATGATAAGATAAAAGAATAAAAAACTATACATGCAATAAGTGTAGAATAAGAATGAGTAATACTAGTCAAAGCAGTTTTTAAATATATTAGCGAGCAGCAGATATTGTGGAGTACCACATAGTGCAGTTGGTAGTGCAAAAGAAAACAGTGATAATTGTCATGAGACCGGTTGAGCTGCTGTACGTAGTGCACGAGAAGAAGTGAACACTTATTTACTCCAACTCCTCTTTTCCCTAAATACAACCCATGTGAAATATATTCAAATTACCTCATTTAAGACCCCAAGTAGACAATTAACTATATTTTGTACATATCAACATTGATACCCATCCATCCTAACATACATACAGTCCATACATCAAAACCCATCCCCAAACAACACAGATATACACAGTACTGTCCCACCTACCATTCCATAGTGTCCCAGAGTGAGCATAGTGAATCGTACATATAAATACTACCCCTCTAACATACATTCTTTCAGCAAATAATGTTTATACCTATTTTTGAATTGATTTCTGTTTGTACATAGTTTCAGTTCCGGCTCCAGACTGTTCCACAAATCCACCCCACAGACAGATATGCACAGACTTTTCTTAGTTGTTTGTATCTTAGGTTTTGTAAAGTTTAAGTCTCCTCTCAAATTATAATCATTGTCTCTTTTCTGAATATTTTTTGTATATTAGTTGGGAGTTGATTATTAATTGCCCTGTGCATTACTTGATCTGTCTTAAATTTAACTAAATCCATGAACTTTATGACATGTGACTTTAAAAACAACGAGTTGGTATGGTCTCTATAACCTACATTATTTATTATCCTTATAGCTTTTTTTGTTCCCCAGACCTCTACACAGTAGTTAAGATATGGTAGAAACAGTGAATTGTACAGTAAGAACAATGATTTATAGTCCAAGATGTGTCTTGTTTTCCCCAGTATCCCTATACATTTTGCCAACTTGGCCTGGATGTGACTGATGTGAGGTTTCCAGCAGATTTTATTGTCTAGCGTCACCTCCAGAAACGTATTTTCCTGTACTGTTTCTATTCTGGTATCATCTATCGTTACCATTATTTCATGATTTATTTTATAATTTCCAAGCAACATAATCTTTGGGTTTTTTTAGATTTAGAGATAATTTATTTTTGTTGAACCACAGCGTTAACCTTTTCATTTCAGTTGTGACCACCTCTAAAACCTGCTGCAAATTCTCACCAGTGCAAAGGATATTTGTGTCATCCGCAAATAAAATAAATTTCAGAATTTTTGATACTTGGCATATGTCATTTATATACAAGATAAAGAGTTTGGGTCCCAAAACTGACCCCTGGGGCACACCACAAGTGATGTCCATGAAGGGTGATTTGTCCTCACCAATTTGTACAAATTGTTGTCTGTTACTTAAATAACTTTCCACCCAACTCAGTCCGACCCCTCTTATCCCATACCTTTCCAATTTCCTCAGTAAAATTCTGTGGTCAATGGTGTCAAAAGCTTTCATTAAATCTATAAATACTCCTACAGCAAACCTTTTTTTATCTATACAACTAGTAATTTCTTCTATAAGTTCGATCAGTGCCAAAGATGTAGATTTGTCTGCTCTAAAACCATACTGGCTGTCTGTAAGGAGGTTGTGTTTTTCAATGAAATCATCCAGTCTCTTAGTGAAGAGTTTTTCAAGTATTTTGGAGAATTGTGAGAGTAAAGAGACCAGCCTGTAATTTGCGAAATAATGACTGTCTCCTGTTTTGTATAGTGGTATTACTTTTGCTATTTTCATTTTGTTTGGAAATTTACCAGTTTGAAATGACAGGTTACAGATGTGGGTGAGTGGCTTAACAATTCCTTCAATTACTTTTTTCACTATTGTCATGTCAGTTTCATTTCAGTCAGTTGATTTTTTGTTCTTAAATTTACTCACAGTCTCGATAATTTCCTTTTCAGTAACTGCACCCAGAAAGATTGTGTTTGGATTTCTTCTATTTCATTTACAGAACCACTGTTGTTTGTTTCTGGTGTCACCATTGATTTTGTTAATTCAGGACCAACATTTACAAAAAAATTACTGAAACCACTAACCACATCCTCCATATTATTTATCAAACTGTCATTTTCAATAAAATATTCTGGATAATTAGCATTCTTTGATTGGTTACTAATAATCCCATTGAGTATTTGCCATATTCCTCTTAAGTTATTCTTATTATCCTCTAATATTCTGTTGTAGTATTCTTTCTTACAGGTCCTCATTATATTAGTAAGCTTGTTTTTATATCTTTTATATTTGATCCCAGCCTCTACTGTTCTGCACTTAATGAATTGTTTATATAATGTATTCTTCTTTTTACATGCATTTATAACCCCTTGGTGACCCAAGGAATATTTTTGTTTTGTCTGTCACTGTATTGTTTTATAGGACAGTTTTTATTGTACTATGATTGAAATATTTGTAAAAAATTTATCATATGCTTTATTTATATCATTTTCATCACAAACTATCTTCCAGTCTTGCATTAATGATTCCTTTGCCAGTAAATACATACAAAAGTTTGGGGTCACCCAGACAATTATTTTGTGTTTTCCATGAAAAGTCACACTTATTTACCACCATGAGTTGTAAAATGAATAGAAAATATAGTCAAGACATTGACAAGGTTAGAAATAATGATTTGTATTTGAAATAATATTTTTTTCCAGATACTCAACCTGCTCAAAGGAAGGTCAGTTTTATAGCTTCTCTAACCAGCTAAACTGTTTTCAGCTGTGCTAACATGATTACACAAGGGTTTTCTAATCATCCATTAGCCTTCTGATGCAATGAGCAAACCACATTGTACCATTAGAACACTGGAGTGATAGTTGCTGGAAATGGGCCTCTATACACCTATGTAGATATTGCACCAAAAACCAGACATTTGCAGCTAGAATAGTCATTTACCACATTAGCAATGCATATTGTGGGTGACCCCCACAGCCTACGGACAAGCAGAGCGCTCAGCTGGAGCAATTAGCAGAACAGTGAGATGTATGGACTGATATCAATAATTAATATTTTATAGTAATATGTACATATGTATATTAGCTGCTCTTGCTTGCTTGTTTTTTCTTGCCTTCTGATTGTTGCTCTGAGTGTTGCTATCCCTGTGCTGTTGCAATCCTGGAATTTCCCCGTTGTGGGACTAATAAAGGCTTATCTTATCTTATCAATAGGCAGCCTCTCTTTGTCTAATCCCTGAGCCAGTATTCCTGCTATTGATATGTGTGACTCTAATGCAAATGTCCATGCCTTCCTGCAGTTACTGTGATGCTAATGTGCCATGCATGCATTGTCTAGCTGGGTATATAAGTCAACCATATCGCTTGCTCTCTCTCTTATTCTCTCTTGCTGATCACACACATTGCCTGTTTGCTGACTAGAGACACAGGGTTCGCTCCAGCGCGCTCCCACAGCGCTGGAGTGACCCTCATGCTGGAGGATGAAATAAACACCCTTTCAAACTTCACTTCGCCGTGCCGCTCGGGGTTCCCTTTAATCATCTGCCACACCGGTGACCCCGAATACAAGAACACGCTGACGACGAACAAACGCAGCCCCCGGCGGTGACTCCGACGACAAGCGAACGCAGCTGCCTGACGCAAATGGACTGCCCTCCCTTCTGCCACACGGGAGACCTCGACGCAGAACCGACACCAGGCGAACTCCCTCGGAGATCATCCACGACCGGGAAGCCTGCAGAAAGCGTCATGGTGCGACCCTCGCCTGAGATCGGGACATCCACGCTGGGACCGGCCGAGGGACAAAGAGTGTCTACTCCCTCTCACCGCTCCTCCGCATCCACACGAGCGCGCACGCACCTCATCCTCTCTCCACGACGGCGACCTCCAGGGCCGGACGGAGAACGCAGCGCGTGGACCAGAACGCACCATGACCCGGCACGAGCGAACAACAGCAACAGCCAAGACAGGGAAGACCATCGGCGCCGACGACGTTGATTTCCATCAAGCTCCCTGACCCTGACCCACCTCTCAACAGCGGACCACCCACGCACCAAACCCCCGCACGCTCACCGGGGGGTTACAAGGACAGCGCACCACGCACGGGACAATACCGGCTCCACAGACCGCCATCGTCCTCCGCCGCTGCACACGCCCGAGAAACACGGCCGACCGCCATCCTCGGAACCTTCAGGGCTGTTCACACACCTGAAGCACACACGCAGCCCGCACACAGGATTTTGTATGGGTCTCAGCCACGGCGCACAATGGGAATTCAGCTGTCTGCTGTCCCCGATGGTTTTAGGGCTGCGCCCGCACCTAAAACCAACCCGCCAAGTCCCTCAGCTTTTGTTTTTTTTCTCACAGCCGCTACGCATCCTCGCAGGACTGAGCCACGAGAGCAGTCAGAGACAATTTTTTTCTTCTCACAGCCGCTGTGGATCTCCGCCACGTTCAACGGGACAGCCCCTCAACATCGTGGATCCACATGCAATTTTTGCGCGGCCCAGACAACTTCGCCGTCCCGGGCCGGCACTTGCTACCCCCATCCCCCCTCCCTCCACCTCCGCCTGCACAGAGCTTTTCCCGCAGCTCGCTACCAAAGCCGGACGATCGAGGCCTCAGCCCCCTGCTGAGCCCTCTGGGGGAGAGTAGTGTGGGCGACCCCCACAGCCTACGGACAAGCAGAGCGCTCAGCTGGAGCAATTAGCAGAACAGTGAGATGTATGGACTGATATCAATAGGCAGCCTCTCTTTGTCTAATCCCTGCGCCAGTAATCCTGCTATTGATATGTGTGACTCTAATGCAAATGTCCATGCCTTCCTGCAGTTACTGTGATGCTAATGTGCCATGCATGCATTGTTTAGCTGGGTATATAAGTCAACCATATCGCTTGCTCTCTCTCTTATTCTCTCTTGCTGATCACACGCATTGCCTGTTTGCTGACTAGAGACACAGGGTTCACTCCAGCGCACTCCCACAGTGCTGGAGTGACCCTCGTGATGGAGGATGAATAAAACACCCTTTTAAACTTCAGTTCGCTGTGTCCTGCCTGCACTTATTCCGTGCCTCCACATCTGGGTACCCTTATATCATCCGCCACAATATTAGATATTAGAGTGTATTTCTGATTAGTTTAAAGTTATCTTCATTGAAAAAAACAGTGCTTTTCTTTCAAAAATAAGGAAATTTCTAAGTGACCCCAAACTTTTGAACGGTAGTGTAGATTCTTCAGTTCTTCTTCTTTTATATTTAATATTTTTGGTATACTTTTTCTTCCTATAATCACATTTGACAGACAACAAAAATCGGCAGGTGGTCACTGATATCATTCAATAAAAGCCCACTCATGATATTATTTTCCATAATGTTTGTGAATATGTTATCTATTAGTGTGGCACTGTGTGACGTGATTCTGCTAGATCTGGTAATTGTTGGATGTAAGCCCATACTGTACATTGTGTTGATAAATTCTTCTGTCAAACTATGTTGTTTTGAATTCATAAGATCTATATTGAAATCCCCACAGATGAACATAACTTTATGAGTAAGTTTTGCATACATTTTTTCCATCCAGTCCTTAAATAAGTCAGTGTTTGATCCAGGTGTTCTATATACACAGCTCACTACTATATTCTTCACATTGTCCAGACAGATTTCTATTATAATACATTCAAATAAATCATCCACAGTTACTGACAAATTTTCAACAACCTTGTATTGCAAGCTCTTGTCAACATAAATTGCAACTCCTCCTCCTTTTTTCACTTTTCTATTTATATAATTTAATTCACAACCATCCATGGTAAAATCCACTCCTTTCTCTTCACTGAGCCACGTCTCTGATATTGTCACAATATTGAATGGCTCTTTAAACTAATGTAAATAATCTTTAATGTTATTAAAGTTGGCATAGAGACTTCTGCTGTTGAAGTGGATCATAGAAATATTGAAATCAGATGTGACCATTGTATTAAACTGTTCATCCGTGTAGTAACTACAGTTATTATTGATGGAGCTAAATAAATTGAATCGGTGAATTCAAAAAGGGCCCAAGTCTCCATTGAAAAAGTGTGGACTTGGGCTCTTTTTGAATTCACCGATTCAATTATTATCAGGGTCTATGTTATATTCTACGTCCTGTGGGTTGTGATCCATATATTCAAAAACTTTCAGTTCCTGTTAATTCTTAATTTATGCTTGAGTATTTCCTGTATTTTTTCCTGTGTTGTGTGGTTATTTTCCTGTGTGTTGGTTTAAGATGTGTTCATAGTGGTCAGTTGTTCTGTTATTTAGTCATGTCCTTATTATTATTATTCTGTCAGTTTCTGTAGCTTAGTGTTTATATTTTGCTTCTTTGTGACACGAGTTCTGTACCTCCTCTTCCAGACACTTGGTCATCATCTCGCATTGGCTGCTTATTCTGTTTCAGTTCACTAGTCGTCACAGCGCTGTGAGCTGTCTGGTAATTAGGTCAACCTGCCCGCTCATGTAACCCACGCCTGATATCATTTATGATAATTTCATTCATTCATTCATTCATCTTCTTCCACTTAATCCTTTTCGGGTCGCGGGGGCGCTGGAGCCTATCCCAGCATCTTTGGGCAAGAGGCAGGGTACACCCTGGACAGGTCACCAGTCCATCGCAGAGTGAGTGGTTGTGATCATTTGTTTCTGGCTATTTAAGGACTGTTATTTCTCTCCCTCATTGCTGGAGTCTAAAAGATTCTCTCACATCAGAACCCTATCCCCGTTCTGATGTACATCCTGCCTACTCTTTTGCCACATCTGTCTGTAAATTTGCGTTGCGCACCGTTTGGATTTTTGTGTTTGTGCACTGTTTGGACTTTTGTGTTCTTTCAATAAATATCACAAACTACAGTTCAGCGATTGGGTCTCTCCTCTCTGCCCCAAGGGGCAATACATGACAGTAGACTCCAGCCAAAAAGATACCCAGCTGCTGTAGTTTGTGTGTGTGTGTGTGTGTGTGTGTGTGTGTGTGTGTGTGTGTGTGTGTGTGTGTGTGTGTGTGTGTGTGTGTGTGTGTGTGGGAGGGGGGGTTCACTCACCTGTTTTTTGGGAGCTGTCAACATGTCATCAGGTGGTCGCAGTTACCTGATAAGCCTGAGGTGGGAGTGCTGCAGAACATTCATTGACGTGGACGGACTCATCTCCGCAGCTCACATCGCTCCTACCCCAAAAGACGCATTGTGGTACCTGGGTCTTGCAGAGGCAGCTGCTCTCCGGTGCCCTTAACTCAAGGAGCACGCTGAGGGGGTGGAGAGGATTTCTCTGGTGGCAGTTCTGCAACGTTAGAACAGTGAGATGGTGTGGAATTCCCCGAGAAGGCCTGGGCCAGCACCAAAGCGGAGGCGTTCCCGAGCCTCTGTATTATCCACTCCTCACCAGTCTCCGGCACCCATTCCTGCTCCGCTCCACCTACTCCAGGACGTCACTGTCCAGGGAAATTCCGCCGGAAGAACGCCTCCACCTCTCAGTCTGCAGTTTCTCCCATGACGAGCTAGACAATCCTTGTAGCAGTTTCTCCTCATTTGCCTTCGCCGGCTGTCCCGTCAGCCTCCTCCTCCTCCTTTGCTGCTGCGACTCCCGTCTTCTCGACAAATCCTCCTGCTGCTGTTCCCTCCCCGGCTCTGCCCATCACCGTGTCTGCAGGGACAGCTCCTCCACGTTCCTCTGAGGGTCCCACAACCACTGAAGTCACGGAGAGGGCTGATTCCCAACCAGCTATAGCAGAAGACATCGCACCCCGGGGACTCAGGCAAGTGTTTTTTTCACTCTCACTCACCTAAACATGAATTATCATGCCTGATTCCCGATGGTTAGGTTCAGACTAGGCAGTCCTCTGAGTCCTCACCATCTGCTGCAGCAATAGACTGTTCACCTGCTCTCTCCGTGTCTCCTTTCCCCCTTGAGTGTCCGGCGGCCCCAGGATTGAGCCGCCGGGCAATGGAGGAGCCTGCCGTCCTGGAGGACCTGGTACCAGCCTCGCAGCCGTGGTCCGGATGGAGGGAGAGCGCTGCCAGCAATCCGGAGCCTGCGCCGACAACTGAGCATCACCGGGCTTCAGCTGAGCAGAATCCAGCACCAGCAGGAAACTGACCCCCTGTATCCACGCCGGACAAGCCACCTGCGTGGGTCGTTTCACTTAGGGGTCCCGGGACTGCACCTACCACCATGCCTGCTGCAGGGGCCACGGCAGCAGAGTTGAAGCTGGACCTCCAGAGGACCGAGCCCGGGACGTCATCGCCTGGATCGATGGAGTCCTGGATGGCAGTGGAGCTTGAGCTCAAACAAGTCTTCTTCTTTGTTTTCTCTGTCTCTGTTTTGGAGAGATCTCGCCTGGCTCTTGCTAGGGAGAGTCAAGTGCAGTCGTCAGCTGCACCTGAGCTCACCTCACCGGGCTCCACTGCCGCCAGTGACCCTGACCCTGTGTCTCTGTCCCTCTTGTATGAGCCTTTCCCCAGGGTCACCGAAGTTTGTCCAGCTTCACCAGAGGTCTCCGCGGATTTAGTCTCACTGCCTGAGGTCTCCGTGGGTGCTGTTCCCCCTTCAGCTGAGGTCATCGCGGGTGCTCCTGTCCCAGCCCGGGACCTCCGTGGGTGCAGCTCCCCCTCCGGTTGAGGTCTTCGCGGGTGCTCCGTCCCAGCCCAAGGCCTCTGAGGGTGCTGCTTCCCTATCAGCTAAGATCGTCGCAGCTGTCCCCACCCCGGGACCTCTGTAGGTGCAGCTCCTCCTCAGTCCGGGTTTCCGTGGGTGCTGTGTCCTAGTCGGGGACCGTCGTGGGTGCTGCGCTCCAGTGTGGGGCCACCACGGGTGCAGCCTTGCTCCAGCCTGGATCCACCGCGGGTGCTGTCTCACTCCAGCCAGGAGCCACCGTGGATGCTGTTATGCTCCAGCCTGAGGCCACCGCGGGTGCTCCAATGTCCCAGTCTGGGAACACCGAGGGTGCTGCAGTGCAGTCCGAAAGTGTCAGGGTCCCCTCTCTTCTGCCTGACACCATCATGGTCCTGTCACCTCTGCCCGAGGCCATCGTGGGGGCCTCTCCTCTGCCCGAGGCCATCGTGGTCCCCTCTCCTCTGCCCGGGTCCATCGTGGTTCCCTCTCCTCCATCTGACACCGCCATGGTTTCTCTTGCTCCTCTGTCCATCTCATCATTGGTCTTCCCCATGGGGCAGCCACTCCCTGGGCCACCCTTCCTGTTTAGGTGGCTAAAGAACTCTGGCAGACCACCTGACAGACTGTGCCGCTGGATTGGGTGGCCCACATTCTCCGGTAGGCCACCCGACTTGTTCCACCGCACCATCTGCCAGGTTTGGGACTTTAGCCGGATGCCTGAATTGTCCAACTCTCCGGTCCAGGGGGCCTAAGTGCCTGGGTTTTGCATGGGTGTGGGTCCTGAGTGTTTTTTTTTTTGGTTGTTTATTTTGGTCCCTCCTAGCCTGGTTCCCCCACCGCCCTCCAAGGTTGGGTCATTGTGTTTCTCCTGTTGGTGGGGTTCTTTCTTTTGTGTTACCTTGGGGTGTCTGGAATCCTCCCCTTAAAGGGGGGGGGGGCTCTGTCACGAGGCTGAGCGCGGTGTGTCACTATACTCAGGCTTTTAATTTATGTTTGAGTATTGCCTGTATTTTTTTCCTGTGTTGTGTGGTTATTTCCCTGTGTGTTGGTTTAAGATGTGTTCATAGTGGTCAGTTGTTCTGTTATTTAGTCACGTCCTTATTATTATTATTCTGTCAGTTTCTGTAGCTTAGTGTTTATATTTTGTTTCTTTGTGACACGAGTTCTGTACCTCCTCTTCCAGACACTCCCACTTGGTCATCATCTCGCATTGGCTGCTTATTCTGTTTCAGTTCACTAGTCATCACAGCGCTGTAAGCTGTCTCGTAATTAGGTCAACTTGCCCGCTCATGTGACCCACACCTGATATCATTTGTGATCATTTGTTCTTGGCTGTTAATCAGTGTGTGAATGTGTGTGTGAATGGGTGGATAGCAGGATCTGTAAAGCGCTTTGGTCATCTAGTGATGAGAATAAAAGCACTATACTGTGTAAGTGAATGCCATTTACCATTTACCATTAAAGGACTGTTATTTCTCTCCCTCATTGCTGGAGTCCAAAAGATTCTCTCACTTCAGAAACCTATCCCTTTTCTGATGTACATCCTGCATACTCTTTTGCCGCATCTGTCTGTAAGTTTGCTTTGTGCACCGTTTGGACTTTTGTGTTCTTTCAATAAATATCACAAACTACAGTTCAGCATTTGGGTCTCTCGTCTCTGCCCCGAGGGGCAATACATGACAATTACATCTAACATGCATTTTCATGAATCTAATATTACTTTTCTTGTATGTACAGTATGTATGTATGTAAAATGTATGCAGAATGATATAAAATGATGCACAAGTAGTGTGAGCTGCATGGGGACCAGTGGTGGCCCCTGGCAATGTTTTATGTGGTAATCATATGTGAATAAGAAAGAATTAATTCCCCCACGTTAACTTTAACCACAGGTCATATCTATGTTCTGTTACTATGATGCGACAGTACAGAAAAATGTGAGACAAGGTATTTGTCATCAGATTCTGTTCTTTCCATCACTGCCAACAGCTAACAAACGGTAGAGTTTTATTCTCTAAAAATATAACAGCAATCTCAGTAATTCTAAAAAAAACTTAACCAGACACTAAGTGAAAATCAGCAGAATCTACTGAACAAAAAAGAAATATTTTGTAAAGCATCTCCCTCAAATAACACGTTAAGATAGTTATGCATACATGCAAGCAATCAATTATTTGTTAGTTTTTGAAACCTGAGCAAAACTTGAATGGGTACAACGCTAATTTATCTTTCTGCTCTTGCTGCTCAAATACCAAAAAAAATAAATAAAAAAAAATGGTGGGATACAACAGATGCTCATCTCAGCTAACCAGAGCTACAATAGCATCTGCGCATTTGAGTTATTTTTTGTAAAGTCAATACTGACTGTTCACTTGTAAATAGCTCTACTTCAAGGTTTGGAGTAAATGTAAGAGCCCCTCCAAACTAGCTTTAATAGCACTAAAAGTGAACTTTATCTTTAGTTAAAGCTGTTGAAACTGATTTGAAATTAAGTTCATTATAGATCGTGGTGAAGAGAAAAATACCAATAGACACTGAAGTAAAGTCAATAATGCATAGTGTTCTACAAATTCTGGACAACCGTAGAGCGTAAGCAGGCAAAAGGTAAAGGGGGGTTCTGTATTTATTTGTAACACAAAGTACTCTATCATCTCTTCTGTAATACTGCAACACAAAGATTACTTATTGTTTTTTTTCCACAATATTTTTTATTGAACCTTTTTTTTTTTACAAACATGGCACAAACAATCAAACACTAACACTAAAGTAATTAAAAAAAACAAAAAACAAAACACTAACTACAAAAAAAAATGTACTAAAAACACCAGCAACCACTAACAAAGGCAAGTCATCAACAATGCTCCTCTGTTTAGTCTAGGTAATCTATTACATAAGTATACATATTATACATTCACCAATTTGGAATTTGCAAGGTCCACACACATCATTCACCTTCTTCTTCAGAAGTTATGTTTAATTTCTTTACATAATCAATGAAAGGTCTCCATATATTCTCAAACACATTTTCCTTTGATTTCAGTATGTATGTTATTCTTTCTAGTGGAAGGTTTATTAACATCTGTCTTAACCACTGAGTCACATCTGGTCTATGAGTCTTTTTCCACAGTAGTGCAATACATTTTTTGGCATTAAGCAAACTGAGGTCTATGAATGCTCTTTCACTCTTTTTAAAATTATGCTTTTCTGGATACAGACCCAACAAAAACAGTTTAGGGTTCAATGTGAATTGTTTTGAAATTATTTTTTCAATTGTTACCCTCACCTCTTCCCAAAACATTCTGATTTTTCTACATTCCCATAACCAGTGAAATGGGGTTCCTTTACTTTCCATGCATTTTGTGCATATATCTAGTATGTTTTTATTATATCTATTTAACTCCACTGGTGTAACATACATCCGCATTAACCATTTAAAATGTATCAATTTAAGACGTACATTTATTGATTTGGTTTGAGCTTCTGTACAAGCCAATTCCCATTGTTCCTTTGAAATTTCAGTTTGCAGGTCTTCTTTCCAATAATTCAGTCTTTTCTGTGAGTTTTCACTTGAGAATAGTGTCAATGAGTTATAAAACTCTGAAATAATACCCTTTCTCTTACTATCTTTCGTCAAAATTTTTTCCAAGGCTGAATAAGTAGGTCGGGTGAGAGCATTATTTTGATTTGATCGAATAAAGTTCCTAAGCTGAAGATATTTTAAAAAATGTGTTCTATTAAGATTGAATTTAATCCTCAGTTCTTCAAAAGACATTATGTTATCTGAACGTGATAAATATAAGTCTTGAATCTTTTGAATCCCTTTTAAATTCCATACTTTAAATACAGCATCCGCTCTCCCTGGTGTAAAATATTGATTACCCCATATTGGGCTAAATTGCGATAATAAGTGTGGTTCTTTTAAATATTTTTTGGTTTCACACCATATTTTGATCATATGCTTTAAGATTACTTATTGTTGATGAAAATATTCTTGTTGGTTAACTGAAAAAATACGTAACATTTACCTCCAGAGATTGACGTTAACATTTGTGCTCACCAGTCAAAGGTTTATAGTTCAGAAATTGTTTCATTAAAGTCAGTCATGAGAGTTTCTTGAAACTGGTGCATAGCAATGTACTGAGCAGGTGTGAGCAGGTCCTCATGGGCGTTGTAGTTTTGTTTTACTGTGGTTGTGACGGGTATTTTAAAGGAAACTACACCCTGTGGATTTGGAGCTACTTGTGGTTCTCTGGCCCATAGCCAGTAGCTCCCTAAAACAAAAGTAGTAGATTTACCATTAAAAAGGTCTCAGATTTACAAGAAAAGCTGCAAGTTTCTTTTTAAAATTAATATCAAATTGAAAAGAAAAAAGCAATAAATTTACAACAAAAAAGGTATCAAATTTCTAAGAAAAAAAGGCTCTCCCCTCCATGGATCGCTACCTCATCGTGGTGGAGGAGTTTGAGTGCCCCAGTGATCCCAGGAGCTATGTTGTCAGGGACAAATTTCCCCAGGTAGGGTCTTCCAAGGCAAAGGGCCAGACAAAGAGTGGTCCAGTAGATCCACATGAAAAAAGTTACAAGGACCCAGTGTATCCAAAGGAGCCACATGGGTCAACCCTCCAGTGGGCTCACCACCTGCAGAAGGGATCATGGCACTATGTGAACTGGGCTTCTCTGCTTGGACTGCTGCAACTGCAACCTGGACTCGCAGATAAGCGGTAGAAGATGGATGGCTGGATGGATGGTAAAATGGCTTTTTCCACAATATAGGTTGCTAATTGTTGAACTTATTACCCATGTCCACAAGGTGGCACGGGTAGAGCGGTCGGTGCTGTCTGCGGCCAACCAGCCGGCTATGTCTGTGCTTTAATCCAATGTGGAATGGGGCTAAGGTCACTAAACTTGGTACATAGGTTGACTGTTGAACTGGCACCTATGACTATACTTTTGGGGTCAAAAGGTCAAAGGTGAAGGTCAGAATGCCATACAAAATATAACTCAATGACAAAGAAAGCTAGGGTCACCAAACTTGGTACACAGGTTTGCCCTGACAGCCTGACCTCGGACTATGGGTTTGGGGTCAAAATGGTCAAAGAAGGCGTGTGTCTGTATCTCGTTTGCGTGCATTCTAGTTTCATTTGTCTTTTGAGAAGATTACTAAACAGAATATCATGCCTGCAAAAATGAGTAGTGAGAGTGACTTAGCAACAGGCCACATCCACATTGCACCTGCTTCTGGCTTTCAACATCAAGCTGTGATTACTTCACACTACCAACTAAACTTGTTGTGCTGCCCTCCATCATGTTCTGGCTCCCTAAATTGGAAAGCAGCCACCCAAATTTTGATTTATGTGCTTCAGTGGACCAAAAGAAGATATGTCATTGACCCAAATGTGTACAAGCGTCTTCCTACAACAAAACTATTCTATCTGATGAAAAAAGGAGGTCACAGGTCCACAGTGCCCCCGTTCTACACACACACACACACACACACACATGCTTTTTACAAGAAGAGCTCCAGCTAACACCTTGTGTCAACACTTATCTGTTCTGTTTTCTCCCCCATAGGAGGCAAGCTTCACTCAGACAAACTGACAGCACTGTAAGCTGTCACAGCACATTTACACACTTTGCGCTCATTCAGAGCTCTGCTTCAGTACATTTTGGGAATTGTTGTGCTACCTCAAACCCATCAAATTGACACTTTCCCGAGTGAACTTGAAAAATATATTACTTTGAACCACCGCAAACCTAGTTCTGAAGAACAATCTTAAACTGGAAGAACTTTTTTCCCAGCAGTTCAGGTTGCGGTGTTGCTGGTGCTCACTCGGTGAAAGCAAATCAATCAGCTGGATTTGCTTAGCCATCTATCCAATGAAATCACTCCGGCACATGGAAAGTTTCTGAATGGGTAAACAGTGGGGATTGATTTAGATAGTGAATGCACCCTCCACTCGTGCATGTCTTATTACCAAACAAACACACTGGCACTGTCAGTCACATTACAATGAAAATTATGGTAATGATGCACTCAAATCTGCATGCTGAATCCGTGCCTTAAAAAGCTGCAGGGCAAAGAGCACCAAAGAGGCACAAGTTTCCCATTATTTACTGGGTTTTGGCGAGCCGGTAGAACCGAGCTTTTCCCTTGAAGTTCATTTATCACTGTGACAACAATATCTTCATCAATATGACTTCCTCTTATATAAAAATGAATTACGAACAGATAATAAAACACTGCGGGGCTTTGACAGAGACAGAAAGCAGGGCTCAGATGGCCACAGACCTCTCCCCGTGGCGCACACGCTAACTCGCACACACAAAGGCAAATTGTTTTTTGACACAGCTGCGTGTTGCGGCGCTAGCATCACGGTCGCTGACTTATTGCAACGGACCTGCCCTTTCTCACACAGCGCTGCAACCAATTAATCCATTGATTAAATGGCCACACAAAAAGCCTCTCTCTCTCTCACACACACACACACACACAGGCACACATTATCCAGTGTGCTTTAATCTGCAGTAAAACAAACTGGTCCGATATGATTTTGTGTTGGCAGTCACGCCGTTCACACTCACACGGGCAAAGACTTATTATCACAGGTAAAACATATGCGTGGGACTGTCAGTGTTTTACATATTAATGAGTGTGTGAGGGGCCAGCGTGTCTCTACTGGGATCAATATTAGCCTTCGCACCCTGGTGCAACCCAGCCCGCTTCATTGCACCACGTCAATATTATAACCATAATGCATGGAGGCATATTCAAAGAGGATTAGAGGATATCAGATGAAAATACCCCCCTCCCCTTTTTTTTGTACCGTAATGGTGAACATGCGACCACACACCACCGGGGAATTCTCCCTGCTATAATCCTGGTCACGGGCTTTTCTGCGCATCACATTTAGTCAGTTTTTGATCATCATATTGGCAGTGATTAGAATCAGAAAGCAGCCCCGCCGTCACGGCTTGTTCATGTGTTCATATTTGCCTTTTGTTTTTTATTGGAACACTTGCAGAGCAATCTAGGGCAGGGAAAACATCACCATGATTTTTTTTTTCTTCCATAAGATTTGAATAAAACATTTCAGCTCTTCAATAATTCTCTAATAGAAACTTCAAGAAAAGCTTGCACACCGCTAGACATCAAGCCTGGCACTGAAGCAAAACTATTTTTTTGGTATTTCAGCATTCCATACAGATTTAATAATGATGTTTCTATTCTCAAAAGTAGATTTTTCCAACAATGACTTAATTATATAAAAAATGGAAGACTGAATAGAATGGAGTGGCAAGCAGCAAGAAATGATGTTCAGTTTTAATGCTGGAAGATTATAATCAGTTAACATGGCAGGTGTAAACTGTCAGTTGCTTATTAAGGGTTATGAGAAATTCAAATTTCTACAAATATTCAGTATGCAGAATTCACTCAAACACACTTTCTTTCAGCATTCACAAAAGATTATACACACTATTTAAGGGTTGTGTAAATCATCTAAAAAAAGCCAGGAAATTACATGAAAGATTCAGCATTGGGTTTAAAAGTTAAAAGAAATCTCTTCTTTTCTGCAGCAAAGTCATTTTATAAGTCGTCTAGCATATGTGTAGGGACAAAAACATGTGTTTATGAAACTTTTGTTGGCTTCAAACTCTGGTAAACTGCCTAAAGCAGTATAAATTAAGGCGGCTTCAGTTGACGCTGACTGAAAGATTGAGTATGTTAAAATGTGAGTGGCCTCTTGAGGCTGGCTGCAAGTGTGTCAATCCCCTTAGACTCCCTTGTTAAAATTCTCAACTTTAAAGTGAAATAAACATGTTTACAGCCTGTCTCAGAAAGTGGTTTTGACCCATATACATATTCATGCCCGTCAGGACTACTATACAAGGTGGTACATTTAGCTGCCATCTTCCGCTCATGTTTCAGGTTTTTTTTCTGTATTGGGTTTTTAATCTTTTGCTGTTACACACCCCTCCATAAGGAATTAGTCAGTGGTGCAGTCCCTGACATCGTAAATTACACCTCTGTTACTAGCCGAGAGCTAGTGAGGAATTCCTCTTTGGCTTGGTGGTAGAGGTTTCCAAACTATGGTGCCATGGGTTCGAGACTCAGCCTGGGAGATTAGGAGGTGCATGTCTACCTTGCCTGAGGATGAAAGTGACTTAGGATTGTCCACCTTGACTGTGGGTCGAAACAAGAGTTTGTGATTCGTGATCCCAGACTGAAGGAGGCAATTCTGGCCTTGGCCCAGAAAGTGGGTCGCAACATTTGCCAAATTGTCCATCATGAGTCTGACATTACTACAGGGGATCAAAGACAAACTGAATGAGCATACTGTAAAAATACAAAACTCTATACTACACTAAAATGTATCAATCAAAAAACTACACAGACGGGAATCTTCTAATGTACAAATAAAAGTGAAATTATGATCAGACACCTTAACATTTCTCTCAGATGTTTTACCCATTTTTTGTGTTGCATATTCACTACATACTTTACTTTGAGCTATGTGAGGTTTTTTTGTTTTTAGTATTTTTAAAATCACATTTAGACAGCAATCAGATTCAACAAAAAAGCAACAGCTGTGACTAAAATCATATCCTCTGATCTTGTGATTAAATATATGAATTATATAATATGGCTTGGTTTAAAAACCACCTAAACTATTTTTTTAAAGATAATGCAAAACATTTATACTTATAAAGAAGGGTGGAAGCGTTAAAACAGTGCTGTAAGAGTTGTTAACAACAACTCATCAGTGTCCCAGAAGTTTGCCTAACAAGCTAAGGGGCAGATTTACTAATGTGCTGTGCCATCCCAAAACCCTGTTTTGGTGTTAAAAAACTACTGTTGAGATTCACCAAAGGACACAGGGCAAAATTTGCAGTGGAAAGGCGTGGACTACGTTAATTTTGCGCCTGGCCTCATTGCATTTGTATGTGTGGGAATTATGTCAAAGCGCAAATTGGAGGGAGAGGAGTATTTAAATGACTGGCGCAAGGTGATTTACTAAGGTTTGCGGTTGTCAGTCTCCTGGTAAATGTGCCAGGATATAATGCCCCCAAAAAGCTTGTCTTAATTCATTTGCGCCTGACATGACAGCAATTCTTGGTGCCAGGAGGAGACACTGACAAGAACTGAGGGCACGTGGCCGAAGCTTCTCTCTGCCCGTGACTTTATTTGGCATGACAGAAGAACAGATTATAGGAATATCAACGGTCTCACAGAGATCGGTGTTATGCTGAACTGGACATCAGTCGGCAGGTTTTTTTTTTTAAATTTCATTTGTTTATACTGTATATAGCCTACTACATGAATTTGTATCCATAAAATAGGATACAATAGGAGCCCTTATACCCGCAGTGGACATACAGATGGTGTCAGCCAATAATGATAATTTTCTCTTTTCTGCGGCAGTTCAGACTTGGACTCTGGAGTTTTCCTATCAGCTCCTCCTTGCTCTTGAAGCAAAATCTTCCACATTGCCAATTTTCTTTGTTTTTTTTCTCTATCCATATTTCTATATTTACAGTATTCTTTTATTGCTGTGCATAAAACGGTAATTCAGTTCCCTCTTCTCTCCATTTCTCTCTCCCAGTTCAGGATACACAATATAGGAGGAAAACAACAATCAGATTATTAACAAAAAGAGCACACAGATCCATAGAAACATTTCTCGAAATTGCAACACTGTAACTCAATGGCATTTATAAAAAGTTGTGAACTGGGAGACCTGTAGATTTTGTTAAAACAAAGTTATTCACATAATAAAACCCCAGAGTCTCCATCAGACCATGATGGTTCTAGTGTTAATAAAATAAACACATTGGTTAAATAATCCGTTTATTCATGAGTAGTCCTTTATTAAATTAGATACAAATGCTTCATTTATACATATTAAACAAAAAAGTCTGCCATGTTAAATGAAAATCAAAATTTTGAAATATAATGAACAAAAATAAACTATTTTAGTGGGGTTCACCCTGAAACAAATGCTTAAAAAAAGCTTTATATAATTATGCTCCTCCGAACTGGCTGTGCCTGTGTTGATGACCTGCTTCCTCATCAGCTGTGCCTGTGCGCAATTTTGCGGAGCTCTTGGTGGATGGGTGGGCATTATTGAAATGAAGTGTCTGTGTCTATGTTCATAATTTTGTGTGTTGTTAGTAGATCACTGGTAAAAAAAATTGGCCACTCCCTTAGGCGCTCTGTCTAAATTGCGCACTCACTAATTTGCACTGCCTTAGTAAATCTTGCCCCTAAGTGCTCTTTGAATTTTATTTTTTTCAGTGAAGTGCATGACAGGAGGAGACATGCAGGAAGTGTATAAGGAAACAAACACACAAAAAACTTCTATTACATTTTGAATTGAGCTAATGTACTCTGCCTGTATATTTCCAGCCCTGGATAGTGACGAGTTACATTTACGCAGGTAAATCTTTCACAAAATTGTACTTTCATTAGAAGCTTTGCTGCAGAACACTTTTACTTGAAGAAAAAAACTGTACTTTTACTCACATAGGGTAAACCGGAGCAAAAAGTTATATTTTTTTACAATTGTCAAATAAATGTGGTTAATATAGTTTTATTCCACACAAATCTTGTTCATATGCTTTTGGGTATGTGTCCTCTTTCATGTGATTTAATTGTTTTTATATTCTATTATATTACATGCTTGTAGTGGACAAATGAAAGTAAATATGGTTGTGTAACTTTTTACCCCACTGTCAGGGAAAGCTGTTACATGCATCAGGGTAAGTTGATAAATTCACAAGACAAAGTGCTTCTGTCTATAGTTTTTATTACCTCTGCCAAGAAGGTAATGTTTTCGGGTTGGTTTGCTTGTCAGTTTGTTTGTTTGAGTGTGTGTGTGTAGGATGACACAAAAACTACAGGACAGATTTTGATGAAATTTTCACCAGAGGTGGCCTGTGGGTTACAAAATGAAGCCATCAGATTTTGGACGTGATCTGCGTCAGGATGAGGATTCTGGATCACTTTTCCCACTTTCTTTAACTGCTCTGCTTAGCCAAGGCCATATTTCACAATGTTGAAGAATTCTGACCCAGTTCACCTCCAAAATCTAATCGGTTCCCCCTATAGCTCACTGGCCACGCCTGGTGAGAATGTCATCAAAATCCATCCGGTAGTTTTTGCATAATCCTGCTCACAAACAAACAAACAGACAGACAGAAGTTAAAAAAAAAGGCCCAATGTTATAACAAAACTAGCGCATTTATCTAAAAAGTCACAAATGTACTTGACTAATTTCTAGGTACTCTACCTACACTACCGTTCAAAAGTTTGGGGTCACTTAGAAATTTCCTTATTTTTGAAAGAAAAGCACTGTTTTTTCAATGAAGATAACTTTAAACTAATCAGAAATACACTCTAATATCTAATATACATTGCTAATGTGGTAAATGACTATTATAGCTGCAAATGTCTGGTTTTTGGTGCAATATCTACATAGGTGTATAGAGGCCCATTTCCAGCAACTATCACTCCAGTGTTCTAATGGTACAATGTGTTTGCTCATTGCATCAGAAGGCTAATGGATGATTAGAAAACCCTTGTGCAATCATGTTAGCACAGCTGAAAACAGTTTAGCTGGTTAGAGAAGCTATAAAACTGACCTTCCTTTGAGCAGGTTGAGTATCTGGAAAAAATTATTATTTCAAATACAAATCATTATTTCTAACCTTGTCAATGTCTTGACTATATTTTCTATTCATTTTACAACTCATGGTGGTAAATAAGTGTGACTTTTCATGGAAAACACAAAATAATTGTCTGGGTGACCCCAAACTTTTGAACGGTAGTGTACCTCTGTCAGTTTTTTAGAACTTTGCTGAACTCCATTTCCACAAACGTTTTACATTAAGACATGTCATTTAATTGTCACTAAACCCAGAAATTTTGACCATCTAAACCCATAATGTGAGCCTCACCTGATTTGGGGTTGATGGAGAAGAAATTCTGTGGGTTGCCAGCAGTAATACGGTAACTCAGCTGGCTAGCGGTTGCAGTAAGATCAGGATCCTGCGCCTGAATCCGGATGACTGACACGTCTTTAGGAGAGTTCTCCATGATGACAGGATGGTAGATCGGATCGGAAGTGAGGGGGGCATTATCGTTGACATCCTCTACCTAGGAGGAGAAAAGAGACATTCGGAGTGGGGTGTCTGTATCGTCTTCTGCTTAAGTTGGACTGATTTGAACGTTCACTCTAAACTGTTCATATTATCGCACATGGCATTATTGTACTCCTGTGATTTTAATATCTTTGCTAATCAATACACTCTGGCTCTGGGCTGATCTGTTATCAATCATAAAATGGAAATTTATTTGCCAGAAAATGTCATAGATGTCACACTGCAAATTAATTTCCCTTCTAACAGCATAGATCTGGAATATTTATGGCAAACAGAGCTTTGATTGAGCATTTGCTGGGAGGCACAGAGAGCCAAGGCAGCTCAGCCGGTGAATAGAAGCACCTGCGCCTGATTAATCTCCCCATTTCTGTGTGTGATGAAGAGGCCAGGAGTAAAGCACCCAATCACACTACCACACGTGAATATCCCCGAGCCAGAAAAAGGCTGCTTGTTGTTTTATACACAGCTGAACTCCTCGCCAAAGGGACAGCAGCAGTGTAGCAGCGACGTGTGTGTGTGTGCGTGTGTGTGTGTGTGTGTGTGTGCTTGAGTGCATAAATTTAGCACCAAATAAATTGGAATAAGGTGAAGCAGAGAATTTGCTGTAATTTATCTCGAACCTACTCACCAAATACTGAGTTCAATTGCCAATTTAAAGAATAACACACATATTGTTTTGCATCATCGATTGGATGTTATGCTGCATAAGAAAATACAATAAAGGCATTAGAATAATCCTGGAGTTAAACGCTACCAGGCTGTAAACATTTATCACTGGCGACAAATAAGCTTATCTGTTAGGTAAAATAGCATAATAGCATGAAACAATATTATCAGCAGTAAACTACATTTGAAAGCCAATGGTGTACAGCCTTGAAGTATAATCAAATATTACTTATAATGGATAATAAAACCTCTCCATGGATCTCCACCTTATTGTAGTGGAGGAGTTTGCACACCCTAATGTCCCAGGAACTATGTTGTCGGAGGCAACTTGCCCCTGGTAGGGTCTCCCAAGACAAGTTGGTCCTGGGTGAAGAGCCAGACCAAGAGTGGCCCAGTAGATACACATAAAAAAGGTACATCAAGGACCCAGTGTACCCAAAGGAGCCACATGGGCCCACCCTCAAGTGGACTCATCACCTGCAGGAGGGATCATGGGGATAATGGTGCTATGTGAACTGTGCGGCCCAGACAGCTTCTCTGCTTGGACTGCTGCCTCTGTGACCCAGACCCCCGGATAAGCAATAGAAGATGGATGGATATACTGTATATATATAAAAAAAAAATCACATTTTTTTGCTTTGCACACAGAAATGAAGACGAGGACACAGTTTTTGGTTTATCCAGCCGTATCTACTTTGTGCAGCCTTATAACATCTAACCAAAGGATGTAACAGCAACAGGTCAGAAAAAACAGGATCATTGAGTTGGATAAACATCAGCCCCTCAAAATGATTTGTAAACTCAGTCAGGTATAGGTAATCCTTGTCTCAGTGGTACACCAATCCATTTCATTCCCACTGTTGATTAATCGTGATTGTTTTGATTAGCTCAGCATAAAAAGAGCTATTATATTTAACCTTTATTTATACAGGAAAGGTCCACTGAGAGGCAACCTCTCTTTTTCAAGGACATTCTGTTCACATTCACACAAATACACATTTCTACCTAGAAGCAGCACAGTACAACTGCAGACTGACCTGTGGCCACTGAGCAGCTCCACTGGAGCAACTGGGGTTAAGGGCCTTGCTCAAGGACACCACAATGGGGTTAATGAGGGTGGGGCACACACTGCTGTTATCTGTCCAAACCAGTTCTGATCCTGCTGGTCCAAGGATTGAACTGGCAACTCCCCAGCCACCAGTCCACAGCCCTAACCATTAGGCCACTACTGCTGCCCCCACTTCTCAAGCATTTCAGTCTTTGGTAGTGTAACTGAAGCAAACATTCAACTATATCGCAAATTCTAAACAAATGTTGCTTGTATGGGAAGGTAAGGGTACCTGTAGCTTTTCTGCAGCTCAACATCCAAATAAGATTATTTATACAGTAAAGCATGGAGGTAGTAATATCATGTTGTGCGGGTGTTTCTACGCAGCAGGGATTGAAGCAATCATCTGGATAGAAGGAAAAATGAATGGGGCAAAACACTGTCAAATTCTTGAAGAAAACCTGTTGCCTTCTGCCAAAAAAGTTGTCAATGTGAAGGCGGTCCACCTTCCAACATGACAATGACCCAAAGCACACAGCAAGACTGAGAACACAGTGGGTGATGGAGAAAAAGGTGAATGTCCTTGCATAGCCTAGTGAGAGCCCAGACTTAAAAAAAAATCTGTGGATGGCAAAATATCTGTGAGACGCAGCAAACATCCACCATTTTGCGTACAGTGGATATAAAAAGTCTACACACCCCTGTTTAAATGCCAGGTTTTTGTGATGTAAAAAAATGAGACCAAGATAAATCATTTCAAAACTTTTTCCATCATTAATGTGACCTATAACCTGTACAACCTAATTGAAAAACAAACTGAAATGTTTTAAGGGGAAAAATAAAAAATAAAAAACTTACAATAATCTCTTTGCATAAATATGCACACCCTTAAACTAATTTGTTAAACTAATTATAAATAAATAAATAAATAATAAATAATAATTAAATGAATAAATAATTTAATAATAAATAATAGATAATTTGCTTAAATTAATTTTTTGCAGCACCTTTGGCTTTTATTACAGCACTCAGTCTTTTTGGGTAGAAGTCTATCAACTCTTCATTGCAAAAATGCTCCAAATCTGTTGATTGCGAGGGGATCTCCTGTGCACAGCCCTCTTCAGATCACCCCACAAACGTTCGATCGGATTCAGGTTTGGACTGTGGCTGGGCCATTCCAAAACCTTAATCTTCTTCTGGTGAAGCCATTTTTTTGTTGATTTGGATGTGTACTTTGGGTCATTGTCATGCTGAAAGATGAAGTTCCTCTTCATCTTCAGCTTTCTAGCAGAAGCCTGAAGGTTTTGTGCCAACAGTGACTGGTATTTGGAACTGTTCATAATTCCCTCCACCTTGACTAAGGCCCCAGTTCCAGCTGAAGAAAAACAGCCCCAAAGCATGATGCTGCCACCACCATGCTTCACTGCAGGTATGATGTTCTTTTGGTGATGAGCAGTGTTGTGTTTACACTAAATTTACCTTTTGGAATTATGGCCAAAAAGTTCAACCCTGGTTTCACTGGACCATAACACATTTTCCCACGTGTTTGGGAGATTTCCAATTTGTTTTTGTAAAATGTAGCCAGGCTTGGATGTTTTTCTTCGTAAGATAAGGCTTCCGTCTTGCCACCCTAGACAGGAGATTGCCAGAAATTTCTGCAGGTCCTTTAATGTTGTTGTCGGCCTCTTGGCAGCCTCCCTGACCAGTTTTCTTCTCGTCTTTTCATCAATTTTGGAGGGATGTCCAGTTCTTGGTAATGTTACTGTTGTGCCATATTTTCTCTACTTTATGATGACTGTCTTCACTGTGTTCCATGGTATATTTAATGTCTTGGAAATTCTTTTGTACCCTTCTCCTGACTGATACCTTTGAACAATGAGATCCCTCTGATGTTTTGAAAGCTCTCTGCAGACCATGGCTTGTGCTGTAAGATGTGACTACAAAAATGTCAGGAAAAGCCTACTAGAAGAGCTGAACTTCATTTGGAGTTAATCAGAGGCACTTTAAGTAGCGGCAGGTGTGTGCTGACTCCCATTTAACATGAGTTTGAATGTGATTGTTTAATTCTGAACATAGCTACATCCCCAGTTATAACAGGGTGTGCATATTTATGCAAAGAGATTATTGTAAGTTTTTTATTTTTTATTTTTCCACTTAAAAGACTTCAGTTTGTTTTTCAATTGGGTTGTACAGGTTATAGGTCGCATTAATGGTGGAAAAAGTTTTGAAATGACTTATCTTGGTCTCATTTTTTTACATCACAAAAACCTGGCATTTGAACAGGGGTGTGTAAACTTTTTATATCCATTGTATATGGAGAGAATTCGTCTGGAAAATTTGATGCATTTATTTATCAAACCTAAGGTAAATGGAAATGCTGCCGAGAATGTGGAGAAAATGATGTAGACCATAAACATCTTCTGGAAATGCACAAAAATAATTGTGTTCTGGGAAATGTTGTGTAAAATATTACAATGTAAGATCCCAATGAGCTGTGAGACAATGTACTGCTGTAATTTCACAGATAAAAGTTTGAGGGGATGCTATACTTATATTGCTTAAGTGGTGCTGTTGCCAGTGATACCCCCTTCATACAGGGGGGAGGTCAGTGAGAGGTTTCTGAGTGATAACAAAATGGCCAGATCTTCAAACAATCTTTCAGTGATTTCTCAATGATTACCAAGATTTCTCAATGATCTTCAGTGATCACCACGGCCTCAAAGTTTTGGCTCTTTCCAAAACAATCTCTCAACGATCACCAAAGAGAAGTAATCTCTCAATGATCTCTCAACGAGCTCTCCCAGTGATCTTTCAGCAGTCTTTCAATGAACTCTACTAGTCTTTCATCAAATGTTCAGTGATCCCTCACTGATCTCTCAGACATCTTTACCTTTGGGGTGAAAAACATTGGTGTTCATTGAAAGTACACAGAGAGATCATTGGGGGATAGATGAGATTGATGAACACACCTTCAATGTGTGCTTCATTGTTGAGCACACATTCAGTGTGTGAAAGTGTGTGTGAATGGGTGGATTGCAGGATCTGTAAAGCACTTTGGTCATCAAGAGATGAGAATAAAAGCGCTATATACGTAAGTGAATGCCATTTTACCATTTACCATTTACCTTGAGCTCTCCTTGATCGCTCAACAGTCTCATCGAGCTCTCGGTAATCTTTCCATGAATGCCAAATTTTTCCACCCCAGAGGTAGAGATGGCTGAGAGATCAGTGAGGGATCACTGAGCATTTGATGAAAGACAGGAAGTGCTGGAAGACGGAACCACTGATAATGGACCAACTATAAAGTATCATAGAAAACATTTACACAATGGTAAAACTGACACACAAACTGAGATTAGAAGAAGCCCAATTTGATTTAATGGCACACTGCAGTGGCTATGAATCCCCTATAAAAACAAATCTACACTGTCTAAAATGGTATCTTATACCCTTTTTCCACAAAAAAAACCTTGCATGGTCTTATAATTGCTTGAAAAAAAAAGTTCCCTTTTCCTCCTCCTTCAAATGCACAGATCTGTGAATATTCTAAGTAGGCCCACCCACATCCTGGGCACATTAAAAGCTAATGGTGGCTAGTGCTACATTACACAAATAGAATAAATCCTGTGATAAAATACAGACTTACTGGTTGAACGCAAGCCCACTTGTATGGACAGTGGTCCAGGATAATGACTGAAACTGCATCGGTCCTTAGAAGCAGTTTAATGGTAAAACCTGTCAATTTGGGTCAAATTTTCAAAGCAGCTGTGCAAAAATGCTAACTGGCACTGGAGGCTAAGTTTACTCTTTAGTTCCACCCTCTTCCCTCGAGGCCATAGCCAGTGCTTAGTCGTGATTGGTTATAGTGTTATAGTGACCTCACAAAAACGGTCTGTTTAAACTTGTCTTTTTCCAATGGGAGGAGCTTAGCTTAACGTTAACAGCAGAAAACATAGACATGACACATTAGAGTGATTTCGCTCTTGATATGTCTTGTAAGTCATAAAAAACATGTTACAGCCATGTTAACGAGAAAAAAAAACTTGATTTTGTCTGGAGTGTCATTTTGAAAAAAATGGGAAAAATGGACACTTTATAAAACCCAAACTGGGAACGTATGATTAAACAATAATGAAAAAGATAATGGACTCTTTGAAACCCCAGATAATTTCCTGAGCAGTAATTGTTCTGGTTCTATTTTTGTTTTCAATACCTCTGCTAAGGCGTATAATGTTTTTGCCGGTCTTGGTCTGTTTGTCTGTCTGTCTGACTGTTAGCAGGACTACGCAAAAACTACTGGACGGATTTGAATGAAATTTTGAACCTTGGGCTACGGATGAACCCATTAAATTTTGGAGGTGATTTGGGTCAGGATGTGGATTCTGGATGACTTTTTTACTTTCTTTAACATTAGGGCAGAGAGAGGGCAGAGAAGACCTGTGGAGTAGTTTCATATAATCCTGTTAACAGAAAGACAGACACACCCCTTGGTGGAGGAATGTGCTATCTGGTTGCAGTAAATATTTAAGTTTAAAAAATCTGTGGAATGGTATGAAGAATGCAGTTTACCAAATTAAACTGAACTCAAGCATTTCTACAAAGAGAAATGGACAAATACTGCAAAGACTATAAAAGCAATGTTGGCAGAGACATGTCCCAACAGACTAAAGGCTTTAATTAAAGCAAATGGTGGTTCAACAAAACACTGACACAAGGCAGTATTGCTTTATCCTACTAAGTGATTCTGGCTTTTTTAGTTTTTGCTGTTTTATCTGTCAGTTGAATCCTATAAGTTACACTGAGTAAATACAGCTGGATAAAACAGATTCATTTCAGGCTGCAAAGCAACAAAATGTGGTTATTTTGAAGAGGGCGATTCTTTTATAGCCCAGATATACAGTGGTGTGGAAAAAGTGTGGTTTTTTTTACCCTTAATAATAAAGACCTTCATTTAAAAACTGCATTTTGTGTTTACTTGTGTTATCTTTGTCTAATATTTCAATTTGTTTGATGATCTGAAACATTCAAATGTGACATACAAAAAAATGAGAAATCAGGAAGGAGGCAAACACTTTTTCATACCACTGTACGTTACAAAGTGAATATACAGTAAAGCACAGCAAAACCAAAGAAAGACTCAAACTGACCAGTTTTAAAAAAAAGAACTGTAACTGATGGTGGAAATTAATGCGACGTGAAAATCTAATATTCCTGTAAACCTTATTTTGAATTTTGAAAAAAAACTCCCTCATCAGTCTTTTTGCCTTAAAACTCCTCAGCTAAGATGATGCAGTACAAATCATTTCATGAGAAGTTTCAAGAGAGTTCTTTCTATTAACCCTTCCACCACAATTTGGTTGAAAAAAAACTTTGAAAAGACTGTTTTGCCAAACGTCTAAAAAAACCCTACAGATTTGGTTGAAATGTGAAAGATGAAAAGGCTCCTTTTTCAGGTTGTTGAAAAGACGCCTTCATATGGACGTCTCTGTATGGTCTAAGTTTGGTTGAAAAATAAAGATGAAAAGCCGTCTTTTTAAGGTTGTTGAAAAAAAGCATATAGTCACCAACATCCTGATCCTTTTGGAGTTGTGTGTGGCAGGGCACCTACACCAGCATCTCTGGCCAAGGGGCACATTACATCCTGGACAGATCACCAGTCCATCACAGCACCTGGTACGCCCAAGGAGTCTCCTATCCAAGTACTAACCAAGGAAGACCCTGCTTAGCTTTCAAGATCAGGGGTGTCTGGGGACTCCCAGAGCCCGAGGTATGGTCGTCGATAAAAAGACACAACATAAGAGATAAATTTGTAGAACGTGCTTCTACAGGTGCATCTCAATAAATTAGAATGTCATCAAAAAGTTGATTTATTTCAATAATTCAATTCAAAAAGTGAAACTCATATATTATATAGATTTATTACACACAGAGTGATATATTTCAAGTGTTTATTTCTTTTAATTTTGATGGTTATGGCTTGCAGCAAATGAAAACCCCAAATTCAGTTTCTCAAAAAATTAGAATATTACATAAAATTAATTTTAAAAAAAGTTTTTTTTAATAGAAATGTTGGCCGATTGAAAAGTATGTCCATGTACACACTCAATACTTGGCCAGGGCTCCTTTTGCATAATTACTACATCAATGCAGCATGGCATGGAGGTGATCAGCCTGTGTTACTGCTGAGGTGTCATGGAAGCCCTGGTTGCTTTGATAGCGGCCTTCAGCTCGTCTGCATTATTGGGTCTGGTGTGTTTCATCTTCCTCTTGACAATACACCATAGATTATCTATGGGATTTAGGTCAGGAGAGTTTGCTGGCTAATCAAGCACAGTAATACCATGGTCATTAAACCAGGTATTTGTACTTTTGGCAGTGTGGGCAGGTGCCATGTCCTGCTGGAAAATGAAATCAGCATCTCCATAAAGCTTGTCAGCAGAGGGAAGCATGAAGTGCTCTAAAATTTCCTGTTAGATGGCTGCACTGACATTGGACTTGATTAAACACAGCGGAAAAACATCAGCAGATGGCATGGCTCCACATATCATCATTGACTGTGGAAACTTCACACTGGACCTCAAGCAACTTGGATTCTGTGCCTGTTCACTCTTCCTCCAGACTCTGGGATCTTGATTTCCAAGTGACAGGACTTGGCACCTGATTTGGGGAGCCATGTCATCTGCTGGTGTTAGTCCACTGTGTTTTTGTCATGGGTGGCCCTCGCGGGCCATCAATAAGACACCAAAGGCCAGCCGATGAGTTTGCATATTTTATTAACACAAGATAAAAGTGGCAAAATAAACAGCCACGTGGGGCAAACATACGAACTTTGACTATGACTAAGACTGAAGACACAGGATAACAGACTCTGAAGAAATACACTTACAAAGACGATGAAGCAAAGGGTAACTGGAGCTGGGGATAGGGACTCCAGCCGCACGTTGTGCAGATCAAACATTTGACGGAGGTTTGACGAGGTTGCAGCGAGGAGTAACCCTCAGCTGCTTCCTTAAATACCCATAACAACCCAATCATCAAAGGAGAAATGTAATCAGGAAAAATAATGAACAGCTGTCACAACGTGACTCGGTTTTGACAGCCGGAAGCCCCGTTGTGATGCTGTCATATGAAAAACCCAGCGATAAGAACGGGGAAAATACCGGACAACCCGAGCGCGGACAGAATCAGTGCCCAGGCCATCACAGTTTTATCAAGTCCAAAGTCAATGCAGCTGCCTACCAGAACATTTTAGAGCACTTCATGCTTCCCTCTGCTGACAAGCTTTATGGAGATGCTGATTTCATTTTCCAGCAGGACTTGGCACCTGCCCACACTGCTGCCAAAAGTACCAAAGCCTGGTTTAATGACCATGGTATCACCATATTTTACTGGCCAGCAAACTCTCCTGACCTAAACCCCATACAGAATCTATGAAGTATCATCAACAGGGAGATGAGAGACACCAGACCCTACGATGCAGATGGGCTGAAGGCCGCTATCAAAGCAACCTGGGCCTTCATAACACCTCAGCAGTAACACAGACTGATCACCTTCATGCCACGCCACAGTGATGCAGTATTATTTCATGCAAAAGGAGCCCTGACCAAGTATTGAGCGTGTGCATGGAAATACTTTTAGTTGGCCAACATTTCTATTAAAAAAAAAATCAATTTTTTAAATTGATCTTATGTAATATTCTAATTTTTTGAGAAACTGATTTTCAGGTTTTCATGAGCTGCAAGCCATAACCATCAAAATTAAAAGAAATAAACAACTGAAATATATCACTCTGTGTGTAATGAATCTATATAAAATATGAGTTTCATTTTATGAATTGAATTACTGAAATAAATCAACTTTTTGATATTCTAATTTAGTGAGATGCACCTGTATTCAAACAATGCTTTTTAAGTGAACAGCACTAGTACCGGAGTCGTGGCCTAGTGGTAGAGCACCCGCCCCTCAGCCGGGAGGTCACGGTTTCAAGCCCGGACCGGGTCATACCAAAGACCATATAAAAATGGTACTTCCCACCCTCTAGCTTGGTGCTCAGCATAATAGAATGGAGGAAGGAAAAATTGTAACCCACGGACAACAGATGGAAATTAGTCTGGCAAGTCTACAGTCTGGCAAGTTTACGCTGATTGATAACAATGTTCATCAACTTGCACTGTCCTTAAAAACAGCAATTTACAAATTTAGTACTGGTTTCAGATTGTTCCAGATATTATGTAACAAGCATTATGCCAAATGTCAAACTAAAAAAAAAAATGTTAAAAAATATGCATTTCTAAAGTACTTTCAACAAAGCCTCCCACTGGGTGTAAAAGTTTATTTGACTTTTGAGAGACAGACCCCCACCACCATCAACAAATGCCAAAAACTATTTTAAGGATAAATTTGGGCCAAATCCTGTTTACTAAATAGCCCAATTATTGGCCAGTTTTCAACAACTTTTTTTCTGATTAAATATGGTCTGTGGTAGATGGACACAGCCCAATTTTCAATGTCTATTTTTGGAATAACTACAGTCTATATTGGATGGGCTAAACACAACCCAACATTCAATATCTATTTGTGGGCTAAATTAAGCCCTGTAATCTTTAACTTTTTAAAGCTCACCAACAACATGGAAAAAACATTCTCATAGTACATCAGCATTTTTATCGATAAAACAGGAAGGGGACACCTGATATAGAGGAAGTAGGAGCTACTGCAGCAATTGTATAAGTGAAAGGGCAGCTAAAATGTTATTCATGCCCAAAGACTACATAAATAATAGTTTTCTGTGTCAGCTGTGAAGCCCTTGCATCAATGATTAAAATGGCAGTCTATTTAAAACCCAGCAGGTATTTCTGTAAAAGGCGTCATTTTCCTGTGTCTGAATAACCACAGTATATGGCAGCTTTCAGCCATAAATGAACCTTTCTGATGAGTTTATGCCTTTACTCACTAGTTTTAAATCATGAATGAAAGAAAGTGCATTTTTTCCCTTTTTTTTTTAAATGAATCATGACCACATTTCAACCTTGATCAAAGCGAAGGACGGAACAGTTCAGCTCGATGATTCATATCATTGCTACACACATCTCTCTGGCTGCACGGTGGCGCAGTGGTTTAGCACTGCGGCAGCACAGTTTTACCCTCGGCCGGGGGACCGCGGGGATCATGAGATCGTGGGTTCGATCCCAGCCCCCGACCAACAGCGAGCTGTGTGGAGTTTGCATGTTCTCCCCGTGTTGCGCGGGTTTACTCCGGGATTTCTCCGGTTTCCTCCCGCACACCAAAAACATGTAGGTTTAGGGCGCTCGCGCACGCAGCGACCAGCAGCCGGTGGCTTGTCACCAGACTGCAAACCAAGTCTACCTACGGGTACAAATAAGTAACAAAAAAAAAAAAAAAAAAAAATCTCTCATACATGTGCTGCATTCTGATCCTCTGTGCTGCACTAAAACAGTACTCCCTGCTTCCTATTCCCCGTTCAGGGATTATCAGTTAAGGGACCCCCGGAAAAGCAGTAGAAAATGGATGGATGGATGCCAATCCATCACAGGGCCAACACAGAGACACAGACAACCATTCTGTTATGTCTTAATAACGGGAGACATGAGCCATGTTGTACCGAGCAACGAACTGAACTTTATTGTGATTCACACAGAATAAACATACCAGCCGTAGCCCGCTTGACGTTGCCATGTCAACTGACTGGCATCGGCTACCACAAGCCCCGAGGGTCAAATCCGTATATCACAACCCCCCTTTTACAAAATGTGAAAGACACCATAGAAAACAGAACCCCCCCCTTCCCCCATTAAGGTTAGCATGAGGGAATCCCACAGAACACATGCAATACATGCACTGAACTTTTTCACTTTTTTTTTTTTTTTTTTTTTACATAGAACAACAGGCCTAGTAAGCTAAATGGGCACCTGGGTAGAGTGCCAGGGTACCCTCCCGTGTTGGGGCGGATTATTCTGCTGCCCATGACCAACATGCTTCAGCTAAGGCTACTTCTACAACAAAGTCATCGATGTGTCTGGGCCTCTGACGCATCCTAGCCGAGCGCCTCACCAGAGGAGGTCCTGCTCCAGGCTCCGTCGGCCACACCTGAGAGTCCCCAACACCCCCTTCAGATAAGTCCCAAACCCGATTAGTCCAGTTCGCCGCAGCTCTCGGACCCTGGGCTGGCAACGACTTCCTGAGCTGACTGGAATGCCACCGTGACCCACCCAAGAGCTCGAACGTGTCCCGGCCCAGCCTCCTCACAATCTGTAGGGGCCCCGTCCAGAAAGGCTCAAGTTTATGCATGCAGTTGGGCTGCTTAATCCAGACCCAGTCTGACACATTAAGTCCACGGGCCTTCGCTCTGTGCTTCCTTTCAAAATGTCATTTCATTTTCTGCTGTTGGGCGATGACCCGGTCTCATGAGGGGGTCTGTGTCCCCCAAAGGGGGGGTTGTGGGGGTCTTAACCGGTCCAGAGGCAGATGGAATTCACGCCCCAGCATGAGTTTTGCCAGGGAGCACCCTGTCGTGGCGTGGGCCGTTGCCCTGTAGTGGAAGAGCGTGTTCTGGAGGGCGTCAGGGAATGTGAAGCCATCCGCCAAATGGGTTCTCAGACCGTTTTTCTGAATCTTGTTGAAACGTTCCACGCCCCCATTGGCTTGGGGGTGGTAGAACGCAATTCTGATGTGCTCCACACCCCTATCACCCAAAAACTCCTCAAACCCCCCCAGAGGTGAACTGTGGGCCATTGTCTGTTGTGATGACCTCCGGGACCCCCTATCTAGTGGCTGTTTGGGGGAGCTGTGTGTAGTTCACCACATATGTCCAATTGGATGTGCTTCCAAAGGCCCTCTGGGTACAGTAATGGTTGCTGGGGGGTGGGGGGTGGCCAGCTGGTCTTTCCACTCTCCAAACACGGAACACAGTTCTTTACCATAGTTTCAATGTCCTTATCAATGCCAGGCCACCAAACTGAATCCCTGCAATACTGCTTCACTCTAACCACACCCAGGTGACCCTCGTGGAGCACTACCAGAACTCGCAATCTCAGAGACACCAGAATTAATGTGCAGTGCCCCCTTGCCACACACACACACCATTCCAGCAACTCAGTTCATCTCTGAACCGGTGAAAAGGTGCCAG
Source organism: Pholidichthys leucotaenia (assembly GCA_020510985.1). NCBI lineage: Eukaryota > Metazoa > Chordata > Actinopteri > Cichliformes > Pholidichthyidae > Pholidichthys > Pholidichthys leucotaenia. The sequence goes on from CM035844.1 coordinate 51,408,458, forward strand.
ATCACCCTGTTCTTTTGTGGGCCAACCCTCCCTGATGACCGAGCACAGTTGTGACAATGTGGGGTCCCGTTCCAACTCTGTCTGGAGCTCCTGGAGGGACATCATGTCCCGGAGGGGTCCGTGCAGCACGCTGACCAGATCCACCTCCATGGGGTCGTCGTCGTCTGGTTGTGTGGTGTTGGCTGTGGCACGGGACAGGAGATCCACCACTACATTCTCTTTTCCAGGGGTGAACTGGGTAGTGAAATTGTAGGCCCGCAGCCGCTCAGTCCACCTGTGGATCCATAGGGGCCTGTGTCCCAAGCCCGTCGTTTCCAGCAGAGTCGTCAGTGCCCAGTGGGCCGTCCGCAGGGTGAAATAGTGTCCGTAGAGGTAAATGTGTCACTGTTCACACGCCCAGACACAAGCGAGCGCCTCTCTCTCACCTATGGCACATTTCTGTTCAGCCGCCGAAAGGGACATCAACGCGAACACCACTGGACGCTTGGTACTGTTTTGCACTTGAGACATAACCGCCCCCATCGCCGAACCAGACACATCACAAGTCACAAAAGTTGGCCATTTTTGGTCAAAGTGGGCCAACACTGGAGGGGAGGGGAGTTGGAACTTCAGCCTAGAGACCACTGCTGAGCAAGCCGGGGTCCACTGCCACAGCGCGTCCTGCTTCAGAAGGGCTTGGAGTGGTTCGATAGTCTCTGAATAATGGGGAATGAAATGCCCGTACAAGTTCACCATGCCCAGGAACGAGGAGATTTGTGCGGGTGTTGTGGGGTCGGGGAGACACAGGACCGTCTCCACGTTCAAGTGCAGGGGGCTCAGGCCCTTGGCTGCCATCCGGAATCCCACAAACTCAATGGAATCCGCCACGAAGATACACTTTTCCCCATTCAACGTGACTCCGTGTTCCAGCAGCGCCTCCATCACTCGTCTCAAACGACTGTTGTGTTCCTCCCGCGGCATGCTGTGGACCACGATGTCGTCCAGGTACACCACTACACCCCTGAGGCCGGCAAGAATTGTGGACATAATTTTCTGAAAACAACTTGGTGCTGAGCTCAGACCAAAAGGCATGCGGGTGTACCTGAAAACACCCATGTGGGTCACTAACGCCGTCAGGTCTTGGCTGGCTGGGTGGAGGGGCACCTGCAGATAACCCTGGTGGAGATCCAGGTTCATGAACACCCTTGAGCCACTGAACATTGCGGTGAGTTCTTCCATCGTGGGGAGCGGGTATTTGTCCAGGATGATCGCTTTGTTAACCATCCTGAGGTCAATGCACGGCCGAATGCCACCCGTCTTCTTCTTGGCTTCCTCGATGTTTGATATCCACGGCTAGGCATCCACTTTCTAGATGATGCCGGCTTTAAGCAATTTATTCAGTTCCTCTGTGACGTTGTCCTGCAGGGTGAGGGGGAGCCGCAGTAATGGTTGGTTCTTGGGTGTCACGCCTGTGTCAATGAGCGGGCGGCGGTTAAACGCTTTAATACATCCCAGGCCCACGAACAACGCCGGCCAGCGGGCATGCCACTCAAGGGACACCGTCAGCACCGCTGAGCTCGCTGGGTCCATGATGGAGAATCCTAACTTGCCCAGTAGATCAATTCCCAACAAGTCAGCCCCCTGGCGTGAAACCTGGAAGGTAAATGCGGGAATAGTCCTTGACCCGCATGTTACCGAGAAGCTGGCTGTGCCCGCCACGCCAATTTTAGTGTGACCATACCCAAACATTTTCACCGCCCCTGCTTTAATGGCTTTACCCGGGAAAAGGCTTTTCAACATGGCCATGCTCAATATGGATTTGCCAGCACCCGAGTCCACCATAAGCTGCACACCGATCCCGTCAAGCTGCAAGATGTACCACTTTAACGGCCACTTCTTAGCGCCTGCCACACACACCGACGTCATGCTTTCGAGCTCCGAAGCTCAGGGATTCCTCTGGTAATATTTCGCCGTGGCGGCCCGCCTCACCAGAAATTGTATCGCCACCCCAAGGCGATATGATTTTATTAAGAAAAATATATGAAGCAATGACTTTCCGCAAGCACGCACACGAACAACGCGGGTGGTCGTCATCCGCACAGAGTTTAGAAGTGCCCCGCTCACGCGAGTTCTCAACTCAGTCAGAAGGCAGTGTCTCGCTAAGCATGACTGTCAACAAAAACATGAGTTTGTTTAAGTACTTTAAATGCGGAAAAAAATCAGAAGAGGTATGTAAGCACTGGCATTTATCATGGTTTTAACCCACTGGAAATGGGAGCAATAATGGAAGAGTCGCTTAGCTAAGAGATGTGGTTAGAATTCATATGCAGCTGGCTTCATATGAAGGGAAAGGCAAGGGGGACTGATGAATTGCTGAGGATATATTTCACCAGTCACTACAATATTAAGTTATGTTCTGTAGGAATTGCAGGAATGAAGAGACTGACAATTTCTCTCTTTTCTCGCATGAGCAGGCGTGCTGTTTTTATTCTCCAGCAGCAGTGACAAAAGGCAACAGCTAAAAACACTAGCTCTAAACTGAGGTCCTTCAGCGGCTGCCTAGAGAGGTGCCTGATGAGAAAGCCTGAGTGCACAATTATAACGGCCTAAACAGATCATTCTGTACATGAACACATATTGTGGTGAATCATGTCTTTAGAGTCCGCTACAGTTCCCTATTATGTACCTGGCAGGTTAAGATGACTGAAATTCACCAAGTCAATGACTTTAATCTGTCAGCAGCCTTCAGACAAACTAAACGTGTCAACATTTGATTTCAAAATGAGGGAGGTTTTTCCTGCTGTCTGGGTGGTGAGGAGATTTCTGAAAAAAAAAAACCAAAAAAACTATAAATATAAAGAAATATTATAACAGAAATAATGGCATCCTTGATCATTTAAGTTAATTTATTTCATTAAATACAATTTTATTAATATTTTTTCTTTGTAATCATAGTTAAATTATTGTTCTGTTCTGACTGTAAAATTATGGTCAAAAATGTAAATTGTTATAAGGAAAAAGTAAAAAAAATTACCACAGTCTGTTTCAAAGTTATCTAAAAAAAAAGTAGTTTTATTTTTTTAAAAAACAGACAAAAATTAGACATACAGTAAAATAATCCACAAATTTATAATAAAGTTTCAAATGTACAATTAAAGTCAATTTACAAGAGGAATTACAAATTTGAAGGAACATGGTTTCAACTTCAGATAGATTTACAGAGAAAAATAGAAAACTATAAGAAAATTGTTATAAGTTTTTGAGAAAAACCTCAAACCTTCAAGACTGAAGTTATTGCTCAAGTTTTTAAGTGGGTGCTCTTTGTACCCTGAACTCAAGTAGAAATTTTTGGTTGCCTACTTTTAATTATTAATTTCAAAGCACTGCTTTTACATGAGTAGAATTTCTGGTTACTATACCCACCTGATCACATAATTTAAGTATGCATGAGTACATTACTATTATAAATGTTTCTTTCCCTTCCCTACTCTCTCAATGGAAAAAAAAAGAAGCACTAGAATAAAAATACAAAAAATACACATATTTTTGTCATTTATGTAAACCATGACAAAAAAATCCTTCAGGACAAAACATGACACTTGATATTTTCTAACCTGTTTGTATACCACCATAGACAGAGAGAGAAGCTGAATTAGACAGAGCTCAGAGAGGGCAAGATGAGACAGAAGAGAGGAGCCAAGGAGAGAAAAGTGTTCAGACAGAGGAAGGAGAGAAGGATAACACCACTAAAAAGTCTAAACACAGGATGTCTGGGTGGGACCCCAACTGGCCCAATATTCAAGCCTCGGCTGTACAATACTTCTAATGGTAAGTTCCATATGCAACATTACTGTGTAAAATTTTAAAAAGAAATAAATAATATAAAATTAAAATATTCTGATATCGGACTTCCGGTTATGGCTGCCACGTAGGACGGACGTGTCTCGCTCTGCTCTGCTCCTGGAGAAAAAAAATCGGCAAATAACTCTCTCATTTGGGACAGAACGTATCCCAGCATTTGGGCGAGGATATGTCGGCGAAGCCTAAGGCTGGAAAACCAGGAAAAGGAAAAAGCGAGCCGCCGAAACAGTCCAAATTAACGGACTTTCAGGTCTGTGACGCAGCAAACAAAACTCCATATATGGCGGAGGAGGCTGGCGGCGGTGCGATGTTTGCGGGGAATGGCGCAGATGCGCTGATGGCTGCCATGAGTTCAATGAGAGCGGACTTTTCCTCTAGATTTGATGGGATTATGACAGCGTTGGAAGGAATAAGAAAGGAATTGGGTGACTGTGTAGAACGAACGGCGCAGATGGAGCTCCGTCTCGCTAGTGCTGAAGATGACGTCACCCGTCTTCAATTAAAGGTGCGCACTTTGGAAAAAAAAAATAAATCTCTGGAAGATAATATTTTGGATTTGGAATCTTGGTCGAGACAGAATAATTTGAGGCTGGTGGGTCTTCCAGAGGAATCAGAAGGTCGGGACGTATGTTCCTTTCTGGAAAAGTGGATTCCGGAGGTGCTGGGCAGCGAGGAGTTGCAATCAGCAGTGGTTCTGGAAAAAGCACATCGTATTGGCCCACGGAGAGATAAGGGACCGCCGAGGACCTTAATTATGAAGTTTCTTAGCAACAGAGACAGGATGAAGATCTTCAACGCTGCACGTGCTAAAGGAGAGATTAAACACCAGGACCAGCAGGTGCGGTTCTACCCAGATTTGGCCACAGGAATCCAGCAATTGAGGAAGCAGTTTGATCCCATACGTAAGGAGCTGCGCAACCTTGGGATTCGTCATGGTGTAATCTATCCTGCGAGACTGCTGACCACGTATGAGGGCAGAACCCACATTTTCAAGACCCCAGAGGAGGCGCAGGAGTTCATCAAGAAGATCAAAGAAGAAGAAGAGACTGGTGGGAGCTAAGCATGAACAAAATATAAGGTAGAATAATTAAGCATTTGCACAGGCATCTGACTGACTTGAAGTAAATAGTAAGTTTACAAAATATAGATTGTATTATATATTAAAAAACAAAACAAAAACAAAACAAACAAAAAAAAAAAACTATGATGTACAAAGTTGTTAAAAATTTTGGAGTTAAGTTGGAAAACTACAGAGGAGAGTTAATGTTACGTCATTAAAAGCAGTAGAGTTGGGGTGATTGGGAGGATGAAGAAGGAGTGGCTTAGGCTGTTCCCCGTGGGTGTGGAACGGTCGATGGCTATATCGGGAGACAGAATTTTTCTTTTGATTTTGGGGGGTTTGCCACAAGTGTGGGAAGGGGAAATTTGTTTGTGTGTAGTTTGTAGGATGAATGTTCAACCACTCATGTTTTTGCTTCTCTGTATGAGCATGTTTACACTGCAAGGTAATCCTAAACTCTCTATTGATCATGGACCAAAGTGTTAATCTTAATTTAACTTCATGGAATTGCAGAGGTCTACAAAATTTAAAAAAACTTAAACAAGTTATGAATAAAATAAAGGACATGGGTTCAAGAATTGTGTTTTTACAAGAAACTCATCTGATAGAGGAGGATGTTAAAAGAATTAGGAGTAGATGGCAGGGAAGTGTATTCACCTCTTCATTTTCATCCCGAGCCAGGGGAGTTATGACTCTCATACATAAATCAGTTCCTTTTCAGGTGAAAAATGTAATTGGAGACAAATTTGGAAGATATGTAATCATTCAAGGTTCTTTGCTATTAGAAAATATAAATCTTGTGAACTTATATGGTCCCAATATAGATGATCAGAAGTTCTTTGCTAATTTATTTCTCATCTTATCATCACTTACAGGGCAACATATAATAGCAGGGGATTTTAATTGTACATTGAATCCAGGTGTGGATAGATCAACAGGACTGGATTGTACGCACATTGGATGTAGGATGACTATTAATCATTTTATGAAAGAATTGAGATTGTTAGATATATGGAGAGAAATGAAACCACAAGTTAAAGCCTATTCTTGTTATTCCAGTACCTACAAGACATTCTCACGTATTGATTATTTTTTGATTTCCACAGAATTAAGGTCCAAGATTCAAAACTGCTTTTATGATAACATCGTGATTTCTGATCATGCACCCTGTTGTCTAATATATGTAGATAAAAAATTGACAAAGGAATCAGGTAGATGGCAATTTCAGCATAAATGGCTTCAGGATGAGGAATTTGTCAAGTATATAGAAAAACAGATAGACGAGTTCTTTGACATCAATACTACACAAACATCAGCATGTGTAAAGTGGGAGGCTTTCAAAGCTTTTATTAGGGGACATATTATTAGTTATACAGGATCAAAATCTAAGAAGACTCGAGAGGAGAGAGCTAAATTGGAACATAAAATAAAAAGTCTTCAGGAAAAAGTGTATGCAGGAAGTGACCCAAGGTTGGAGAATGAATTACTGATTTTGAGAGCTGAATACGACAAAAAATCAGCGAATAGAGCTGCCTCGAGTCTTCTAAGATTGAAACAATCTTTTTATGAACAAGGTGAAAAATCAGGAAAATTATTAGCATGGCAGATTAAACAATTGGAAATTAAAACACCAATTACCAGTATTATAAGTAATGGACAGGTAGTTATAGATCCTTTAGAAATTAATAGAGCCTTTAGAGATTACTATGAAAAATTATATGATACCAAAAATGAACCTGATTTAACAAAACTAAATGGGTTTTTGAACGAACTATCTATACCGTGTATTCCAAATGAAAACAGGGAGATATTGGAGTCTAAAATTAGTCAAGAAGAAGTTGGGCTAGCCATTGATAATATGAAATCAGGAAAAAGTGCAGGACCAGATGGTCTTCCAGTTGACCTTTATAAAAAATTTAAGAATAAATTAATAAAACCTTTTTTGGAAATGGTTTTAGAAGCATTTCAAAATAATAATTTACCATCATACATAAATAATGCCTTAATTATACTGCTGCCAAAACCAGGTAAGCCCTCTAATAAATGTGAAAATATGAGACCAATAAGCCTATTAAACGCCGACCTTAAGATAATCTGTAAAATTTTAGCAAGACGAATACAAGAAATTTTACCAAATATTATTAATCGAGATCAGAATGGCTTTATAAAGGGTAGACAAGGCTTCCATAATGTAAGAAGACTATTTAATATTATTTATTTTAATAAAGAAACACCGGATACAGCTCTCCTATCATTGGACGCCGAAAAGGCCTTTGATAGAGTTGAATGGCCCTTTCTTTTTGAAGTCCTACAAAGGTTTGGACTTGGAAATAATTTCATAAAATGGGTTCAAATAATATACAATAATGCTACAGCAGAAATCCTAACAAATAACAATATTTCAAAACCAATAAAAATCAATAGAGGATGTCGACAAGGCTGTCCACTTTCACCTTTACTGTTTACTATGGCAATTGAACCTTTAGCGATAGCGATACGTTTACATTCACAAATATATGGAATTAAAGTTGGACCAACAGAACATAAAATCTCCCTGTACGCCGATGATATAATTTTGTTTATGTCGAATCTAAAAAAATCAATTCCAACCTTGTTGAATTTAATAAAGAATTTTGGGGAAATATCAGGATATAAAATAAATAAAACTAAATCTTCAATATTAATGCTAAATGAGACCCAGAGAAATTACCCAGCCCCTGAGGTAAATCAATTCAATGTTGTAAATCAGTTTAAATATTTAGGAATCCAAATTGTGCCTAAGCTAGAATCAGTCGCCAGTGTCAACTATGAAGCCTTAATGTCAGATATCAATGAGTTAACTCAGAGATGGATGTCACTACCAATGTCGATGATCGGGAGAATCAATATACTTAAAAGTAATATTTTACCTAAAATACTTTATTTATTTCAATACATTCCCTTATCACCACCTTTAGATCTATTCTCAATAATAAAAAAAAAGTTAGTGGAATTTATATGGAACAACAGGAGGGCTAGATTACGTTTGTCTTTATTATATTTACCATTTGATCGTGGAGGTCTGAAATGTCCAAATTTTATGTTGTATTATTGGTCGGCACAACTGAGGTCTATGACATATTATTTTTCATCAAATGATCTCCCTCACTGGACTGAAATGGAATCATACAATTTACCTTTACCTCTTCCCATATTCATATACTCAGATTCGGCAAAAAAATTACAAAAACAAGTTAAAAATCCATTTGTAAAGCATATGATCAAAATATGGTGTGAAGCTAAAAACTATTTAAAAGAACCACAGTTATTGTCACAATTTAGTCCAATATGGGGTAATCAATATTTTAAACCAGGGAGAGCGGACGCTGTATTTAAAGTATGGAATTTAAAAGGGATACAAAAGATTCAGGATTTATATTTGCCATGTGCAGACAACATAATGTCTTTTGAAGAGCTGAGGATCAAATTTAATCTCAATAGAACACATTTTTTTAAATATCTTCAACTTAGAAACTTTATTCGATCAAATCAAAATAAAGCTCTCACTCGACCTATTTATTCATCCTTGGAAAAAATGATGATGAAAGATAGTAAAAGAAAGGGTATTATTTCAGAGTTTTATAACTCATTGACACTATCTTCAAGTGAAAATTCACTGAAAAGATTGAACTACTGGAAAGAAGATCTGCAAATTGAAATTTCAGAGGAACAATGGGAATTGGCTTGTACAGAAGCTCAAACCAAATCAATAAATGCACGCCTTAAATTGATACATTTCAAATGGTTAATGCGGATGTATGTTACACCGGAGGAGTTAAATAGATATAACAAAAATATACCAGATACATGCACAAAATGCATGGAAAGTAAAGGAACCCTATTTCATTGTTTATGGGAATGTAGATTAATAAGAATGTTTTGGGAGGAGGTGAGGGTAACAATTGAAAAAATAATCTCAAAACAAATCATATTGAATCCTAAACTGTTTTTGTTGGGTCTGTACCCAGAAAAGCATAATTTCAATAAAAGTGAAAGAACATTCATAGACCTCAGTTTGCTTAATGCCAAAAAATGTATTGCACTATTATGGAAAAAGACTCATAGACCAGATGTGACTCAGTGGTTAAGACAGATGTTAACAAACCTTCCATTAGAAAGAATAACATATATACTGAAATCAAAGGAAATTGTGTTTGAGAATATATGGAGACCTTTTATTGATTATGTAAAAAATTTAAACATAACTCTTGAAGAAGAAGGTGAATGATGTGTGTGGACCTTGTAAATTCCAAACTGGTGAACATAATATGTATACTAATGTATTGGATTGTCTAGACTAAACAGAGGAGCATTGTTGAAGACTTGATTTTGTTGGTGGCTGTTGGTGTTTTTAGGGTTTTTTTTTTTTTTGTAGTACTTTAGTGTTAGTGTTTGATTGTATCATGTTTGTTAAAAAAAAAAAAAAAAAAAGGTTCAATAAAGATATTGTGGAAAAAAAAAAAAAAATTTCTGATATCCACCCCCCCGTGGAAAAATATGTTGCCACCACGCCAAGGTCTTTAAGCCAGAGGAAACACTGGAAGCTGTTGGTTTATTGGCGGTGGTCCAGACCCTGGCCCAGTGATTAGAACGGCTGCAGTTGTAGCACTTCTTTCCTCTGGCGGGGCAAGTGAATGTGCCCGCCCGGTGATGGGAATAGCCACAGCCGCCACACAGTCCCCGAGCTCCTGCTCCTGCCCGTGCCACAGTCCGCTGCCTTTTGGGGGTCCGCCCCGAGGAGTTAGCTGCGCTGCTAGCAGCCTGACGTGGAAAGGAAGCTTGGGTGGCTAGGTTCTCTTTAGCTAGCACCTGTAGACCTAGCTGGGTAGCGGACTCTACCTGGCTGGTCAATTCAATCACTTGCTTCAGCGTGAAGACATCCGTAGTTAGCATTAGCTTTTCTTTGAGCCACTCATTGCTCATACTGTGTGCTAGCTTGTCACAGACTAGCTCTTCCTCAATAGGCCCAAAGGCGCACGTGCTTGCGAGGTTATGGAGTTCCATTAGGAAATGTTGGGTGTACTCACCAGCTCATTGTTGGCAGTCTAAGAACCTATGTCTTCGTGCTGTAATGTTGTACTGGTCCATAAAGAAATTGCCCATCATGTCCAAACACTCCTTCAACGAGCCTTTGCTGCCCAGCGCGCGAAACACACGTTGGCCTTCCTCACCGAGGCAGTGAACAAGCAGGCTCTTCCATCTCTCTTCGTCGGCGCCGCCCAGGCCAGCTGCAGCAATGTATTCCTCAAACACCTCCAACCAGCAGTGTCATGGTGTAGGCGGCACACCCGGAGACTAAAAACGGAGGTGGTAGTTTTATGCACGCTCCCATGGTTTAATCCGATGTCTCCAAATGTTATGTCTTAATAATGGGAGACATGAGCCATGTTGTACCGAGCAATGAACTGAACTTTATTGAGATTCACACAGAATAAACATACCAGCCATAGCCCGCCTGACATCACCACGTCGACCGACTGCCGTCAGCTACCGCAAGCCCCAAGGGCTAAATCCCTATATCACACATTTACTCTCACATTCAATCCTAGGACAGTTTATCCCCAGTTGATGCCACTTAACCTAACATGCATGTCTTTGGCCTGTGGGTGGAAACCGGAGTACCCAGTGAAAACCCATGGAACCGGAGTGGTGGCCTAGTTGGTAGAGCATCCGCTCCACAACCGGGAGGCCGGGGTTCAAATCCCGGCCGGGTCATACCAAAGACCATATAAAAATGGTACTTTCCATATTCTAGCTTGGTATTCAGCATAATAGAACACGGAAAGGAAAGTTACGCACAGAGCTACCAGAGGACTGACCCCCCCACTGTAGCTTTCACTATTGACAGTAGCTGTGTGGCCTAGGGTCAGAGAAACGGAGATAGGCACCGCCCCTATACACCATATGGTGTCCCACATGCTGTGGAAGGGAATTATCTAGCTCACTAACTAACTGATGCCAATTAACCTAACATGCATGTCTTTGGCCTGTGGGAGGAGACCTGAGTACCTGGTGAAAACTCACGCAGTAAACATGCAAACTCCACACAGAAAGGTTACCGCTGGTCAGGGGGTGGAATTGAATCCACGACATTGTGGCTGTGCTGCCACAGTGCTAACCAGTGTTCCACCAAGCTGCCTGGCAACAACACTCATAATTGACTATTCGGAAGGCAGTGAATTATGGGTAATCTTCTTGTCAATTTCAACTTGAGTGACATATTTCATTCCTGCACAGTTAACAGCTCCCTTTGAACTGAGCACCTTTTGTTCCCTACAGGTTGAAATCGTATTTAACATGGTTGAATACCCTGTACAGCAGTGCTCCCCAACCACTACGCCGCGGACCAGTACTGGTCCATAGACCACTTGGTACCAAGCAGCACATAGAAAACAAATTATTTATTTTGGGCCACTTTATTGACTTTTGGAGTCTGCCGGGTGCTTTATTTTGAAAAATTACCAGATATACTCTCTCTTCCTGCCTTGTGTGTTTGTCTACAGGTCTTGACACACCTGTCTCAGTAATTAGCTGTGATGCTCAAATATTAAACCCACAGGCTAGCTTGCTAAAAAGGGTAAGCAGTCACCTTTTGCGAGTTTCTTTAGAAAGGGGGAAAAGGCCCTGTGATAACACAGCAGATGGGACTGTCTCGTTGGAGGGAAACAAGCTCAAGGCTCCTCTGATTCTGCATTAAGGTGAGTTTTTTTTTTTTTATTCACACACTTTGTCTTTTCATGCTGGTGTATTCCATTAATTTTAACTCCATTCCGCCTTCTGTCAGTCCGGTTGTAACTGGTCCCTGAGGTAAAAAAGGTTGGACACCACTACCTTACAGTCCACTTTGCACTGAGCTACTAGGCGATTGGAACACACCTACAGTCTGCCTTATGTTTATGCTTTACTATTGATACTGCAGTCCACATTTGAGGTGTTAGTCATTGTTGGTAGGCGACAAGCAAACTGAAAATACACTTACTGCGATACCAGTGCAAACACTCGGGCCGATGGACTGGGAATAATAATAACGCTAAAAAAGATCAGTTAAATCCCTACAGATTAGCTTTTTTTTATAAACATAAAGTGGAATACACTAACTTATCACAAACTGCAAAAATCCTGAATTTCATGGTTATATCCCTCACTCTGTACAAAAATCAAGACATTTTTTTCTCTGCATAAGTTGCTGATGAATCCATTACTCTGAACCGTGAATACTGTCGGCGGGATATTTGTACCTGTATGAAGACTTCAATTGAAGCCGACAGGGGTGTAATCCCTCGGTCTGTGGCAAAGACAGTAAGCCAGTAGGAGTCCTTGGTCTCACAGTCCAGGATACCAGCAGTGTAAATCACTCCTGTTGAAGCAAAGAGAAAGATTAATGTACTTGTTACTTGGGTTTGAATACATATCTATTAGATGTGAGTGTGTGTGTGAGAGGGAAGAGGGGGTGTTATCAGTAGAAAATACATCCTTAAAATATCTCACGGGGAAAGTCTTTGAATACTAAGTTTCTCAACTCAAAGACACACATTTAGACTCAACTCCACGTCCTGGCTCCAGTGACATTCACAGGCATTAGTGGGGCCGTTGTAGTCACCTTCAATGTTTCAGCCTCACTACAGCTAATCACAGCTGACCAAACTGCTTCCACTGCTTTTTCCTTAGTGCTAAACATACCCTGAACCACCCCACACCAATAAAGATACACACACATAGACAACAATGACACTCAGATGCACACAAACATGCAGTAACTGCGGTGTGCTTAGTGGCCTTAAGGAAGATGAGTAGCTGACAGCTTTGGTGACCTCTTGAGGGATGAAGAGAACACTCACAATGGATGACACTTAGCTGCTTTTTTTCTCAAATCACTCAGTCATGCTGGACTTTCGATGAAAATCCACTTTGAATGTTAAGGTTTGTTTGGACATTGCTGAAACAAAGGACAAAGCGGTCCAAATAAAATGGTGCAAGGTCATCTGCACCATAGAGTTTAAAACAACATAAAATGTAGAAAAAAGCATAAGTCAACCAGTGAGAAACCAATTTAACAGATCAAACGGGAGCAGACTATGAATTTCAGCTCAACGAACAGCAATTCCTAGAGTCTTTTTATTTTAAAGATACTATATAGAACTTTGGTTTTGACCATTTTGTCACTAAGGGAACTGCTCTCCCATTCTCCCAATCACCACATTTGTGCAAACTGCAGTTCTTTCCAGGAATGGAGTGAATGTTGCTGCAGTTCTGTGCTGACTAAATGTCACTACAACCAGAGTTTCCAAAATTTTGATAAAAGGCCTCTAACAGTGTCAAAACTCGCAAAGCCTGAACACAGCTTCTGTTCACAGTAATGCTAACTAGACCATGCCCAAAGCTTAGACAAGGTATACTTGCAGATAAAAAAAAATATTCTTTGCAAAACTGTTTTACTAGATGATAAGTTTGTGCTTTAATTATAGAATAGTCTTTAATTGATGCACTTATAGTTACCTCGGCCAAGGAGGTAATGTGATCAGGGTGGTTTATCTGTCTTGTTAGCAGGATTACGCAAAAACTACCCTATGGATTTTGATGAAATTTTTAATAGAGGTGGCCCTTGGCCTCAGGATGAATACATTAGATTTTAGAGGTGATCCATAAGTGCATACCTCCACCAAGGCCCTATCTTCTTGCAATGTCTTAGTAGGATTACGCAAAAACTACAGGATGGATTTTGATGAAATTTTCACCAGAGGTGGCCCTTGAGCTACAGATGAGCCTATTAGATTTTAGAGGTGATCCATGAGTACAGACCTCCACCAAGGTCCTATCCCCCAATGTATGGACAGATGAAGGTACAGACGGATGGATGGACAAAGGGAGGGCTAGAGGGATGGTGCCTGGGTGGAGGAATGCAGTCTCTGAATGCCCTCTAGTTGCAAAAGAAGTTCACTAAATCCATAGTTGCTAACATGGTGCAAAGGTTTCTGCATTACTAACAGTAGGACTGGGAATCACTACAGACTGCATGATATTATCACGATACTCTAGCTGCAATGCAGTATCAATGTAATCTTATGATACACTGAATATTGTGATATCATATACAGTATTGCTATTTATTATCCTGATTTTTGTCTTGTTCAGCTCCCTGTTAGATCAGTTGTTTGTGGCAGTGCCTTGCATGGCAGCGGCCCCTCTGATTCTACATGGTATTAACACTGTAGATAGGAGAAACGTAATTTTGTTCTACTGTACATGATTGGCTGTATGGACTGAATGACAATAAAGTTGGCTTAGAATCACAGGAATCACTCCTTTGGTGTACTGACCTAACCAGACAGTGAGCATTTAGCACCATCTAGTGGACAGAAAAGTCAACTGGTTTTTATTACTCTGGTATCTAAATAAGTAAGTTTGCATTCATTTTTAATAAAATATCACGATACTGGCATCTTTGAATTGATGCAGTATCACCACCACAAAGTATCACAATATTATGCTGGATCAGTTTTTCCCCAGCCTATAAATAACAGACACTATAGAAACACTGACCATGTTTACATGTACACAAATAAATCGGTCATGATTGGATTTCTGGAGTTATCTGATTATTCAAATGGAAATGTAAACAGAATAATCCAATAAAGAGCATGAAACTGGGGTCATTAACTTAAGTGGTTTACCCTCCAATAATAAATTTATTCAGTGCATGTAAACACAACAAAACTTATTATTGCCATTATCTGTTTATTCCCAGTAATCAGTTTATTGTGACCATGTAACCCGGGTCACTGTGTCAGCAAATAAACACATTTTATCAAGAGGGTTTTTTTAACAGAAAATTAAATCATAAAACAAAGGCACCACGATAACACAGTATCAGCAACAGCCACAATATTTAAACTGTGATCACTGATATCATGTTAATGATACATGTATGATATATACATCAGTTATATATTGTCAGTTATCTAGCTGCTTTTTAAAAATCAATTCAGAGTAATTGTTCTTTTTGTACATTGTTGTACATACTGTATTTAAAAAAAAAACAAAGATAAAGATCGATTTGATTGAGGTTTATAACATTTTCTGCAGGTGTGATAATATTATTGCAGTATTTCAGGCCACGATAACTGCATGGTAAAATCTGATATCATGACAGTCCTAACGCAAAACAAGCTTCAGAACAAATACAGAGACTTCTTTTCCTACATATTGACTTGTTTCTTCTCTTGGATAAACTTGATTTGCCATCCCACAGACGCCTGCTGCCTCAAATGACCTTTGATCCAACCCAATGCTCAGATTCTTGCTTACAAATCAGACTAGAGGGATGAGGGTATCTTCAGAAAGTACAGGTACGTGTCAGATTATGATTAAGAAGCTGCTCAAGGCATGCACAACACAGTAAAAGTGCTTGCTGAAACACATCCTTGGCCCATCGTCCTTGATCGTGCCCTTTTCAAAGCACATCTCATCCATGTCAGATAGATTGACAGAGAGACGGGGGAAACACAGCTGGCTGCTTCTAAAGCTTTTTGAACTTTAGGACCGACAGGCACTATTCAGTGAATTCCATATAAATCTGACTTGACAGCATCCATTCTCACCATAAATAACACACTTCAGAGAGTGAACAAAAAAAATTGAAGGGTCACGGCACATTTTCTTATCTAGAAATTCACAGTACAGTTGGGTTTACATCCATCTGTCATGTCTATTCAACTTCCCCTGTTCCCGAGGAACACATTCCGTGATGCCACTCTTTAATGGATGCCACCTTATCAAATAATCAATCCCGAGACAAAACAGTGAGTGGATTTTTTTTTCCTTGGGTCACAAATGAGTAGCTATGTGTGCACCATAAAAACAGACATCAAAAAATATAGCCCACTCATTTTTTAATAAATGCAGACTGACTGCTTTTTAAAAGTGTTTGCCTGTAACTTAAAGAGTACTTTATCCTGACTGTGACAAATCCTGGAGCTCGCAAGCCCACTAATAGAGGAGCAGTGGTGTCTGACAGCTGTCCAATGAGAAATTGCAGGGCTTGCTTTCTCCCCACAACCAATGACAAGAATACAATTTTTTTTTTTTTGTTCAAAGTGCAGGAGAGCCAAGAATATAAGCCAGGGAAGATCCTTCTTCTTTTCTAGTAGAGGCCCCTATGCACCTTCCACCCACATATGATTGAATCATCTCACACATCCAATTGTGAAAGACAAGGAAAGGGGGCACTAATTAACTCCAGATATGACTGACAACATGGGTGACATGGACTCCACATAATGCATCAAAGAGCCTATTTACGGACCACAGGCAGCGGTGGGAGTAAAAAGATGCATTGAGAAACTAAACAAAATGGATTTTTCATTCTTTCTCTCAGTCTCTCTGTCTCTTCCACTCTCTCTCTCACTGTCTGTCTCGTTCCCTCATCACATACTTAGTTTTGGCACTAAGAGCTACAGATTGACAAGCAGCCGCAGCAGAGCCACTCAGTTTGGCAGATAAATGGTGGTGGGAGGACAGACTGGTGCTGCTCTGTCCATGCCTGACAACACCGACTTTTACGCTACATCATAAAATAACACTTTATGATACAGGAAAACTTTGCACCCCTCCACTGTATCTTGTTATCTGATACTGAAAGGCATGGGCACATCACATGCTAATGGAAAAAGAATCCTAAAACTCCAAGTTCAAAAAAAAAAAAAAAAAAACTTTGCCGATATATTAAAATATATATAGGCCTTGGAGGAAGAAAGCAGTATTTTCTTCTGACACTTTTTATGTACTCCAGACTCCCCTGCACCCTCTTCCTTCCTCTCTCCGCTTCACTTGCGCTCCCCTCTACTTTCACTTTTTGCTCTAACAAGCAGACTGATTTCCCCTGGAAAATCTGCACTCTGTAAACGTTCTCACTGGCTGTGATGTTCCTTACTGAGGTATTAATACTAAAGGGAATAACCCAACCAAGCACAGGCAATTGATGGAATCTGTGCATGCACTACAATGAGGTTTTGTCTACGAGTGCAGTATAGCCAGCAGTTTGTACAATCGGTGCATATTATGTCCCTCTGTCTGATCATCCTTTCCCTGAATTCCAGTCAATATTAATTAGCCTAGTTAAATGTTGGTACAGGCCTCTAGTACAAGTGATGTACAGTAAGAACGAATGTAACTACAGGTGGAGAAAAACGAAGCAAATCTGAGCTAAATCAACATACTTTGTTCTCCACCCTACTTACTGTCACATGGACAATTGTTCTGATTTGTCTCTTTACTAATGACTGCATATAATTCTAATCTAGTGGCATTATACTGTAATTGGACTGAAGAACACATTTTTCATCTTAAATACACATTTTCACTTAAATACTAGCATGACTGTGTAATAGCTAGTACATTCCTGTTTAATATATTTTTTAGTGGTGGTCACATAACTAACTTGACACCCTGTTGATTGCCATCAATTTTTCTGATCATGATGTATTGTGATTAATCATGGCACAGAAAAAGGGGAACATTTGAAATGCAGGTACTGTTTCCATCAGACCAGTCTATGGCGTGACTCAAAACAGAAATACGTGAAGCCCAATTCATGGCACAAACTCCTCATTTTAATTAATTCTGGATGTTCAAATCAGTTTGCTGGACCATCGCTGTCAAACTACGTGGACATATGGACTGTATTGATGCACAATCCAAGCCTGAATGCTGGAGAGAAGATCAGAGGCCGACGGATAGGGTGGAAGCACGGCTGCCGAGGAGGGCTAACAGCTAAGTTAAAGGCTAATCCCAGGCGAACACCGCTTCCATCAGTTCTGTTTGCCATTTTGTTACCTCAATGAGACCTATCACTGCTGTTGTTGTAGATCGATTTGCTCTAAAGCCATATTGACTGTCAGAAAGAAGATGATATTTGTCAATGAATTTGTCCAGTCTACCAATGAAGAGTTTTTCCAAGATTTTTGAAAATTGTGATAAAAGAGAAACAGGTCTGTAATTTGTGAAATGGTAATTTGTGAAATGGTGTTTGTTTCCTTGAGGTACTCAAGGAAACAAACACCCTGAGTACCTCAAGGTCCTGGATGTTGTTGGGCTGTCATGGTTGACACGCCTCTGCAACATTGCGTGGAGGTCGGGGGCAGTGCCTTTGGCATGGCAAACCGGGGTGGTGGTTCCTCTCTTCAAAAAAGGGGACCGGAGGGTGTGCTCCAACTTTAGAGGGATCACACTCCTCAGCCTCCCTGGGAAGGTCTATGCCAAGGTACTGGAGAGGAGAGTCCGGCCGTTGGTCGAACCTCGGATTCAGGAGGAGCAATGTGGTTTTCGTCCTGGCCGTGGCACATCAGACCAGCTCTTTACCCTCTCGAGAATTCTCAAGGGTTCGTGGGAGTTTGCCTAACCAGCTTACATGTGTTTTGTGGACTTGGAGAAGGCATTTGACCGCGTCCCTCGTGGTTTTTTGTGGGGGGTGCTTCGGGAGTATGGGGTATCGGGCTTGTTGCTATGAGCTATTCGGTCTCTGTACGACCATTGTGAGAGTTTGGTTCGTATTGCCAACACTCGGTCGGAGACATTCCCAGTGACAGTTGGACTCCGCCAGGGCTGCCCTTTGTCACCGATCCTGTTCATAATGTTTATGGACAGGATTTCTAGGCGCAGCCAGGGAATGGAGGGTGTCCTGCTTGGTGACCACAGGATCTCATCTCTGTTGTTTGCAGATGATGTTGTCCTGTTGGCTTCATCCAGCAATGACCTACAGCTCTTGCTGGGACGGTTTGCCACTGAGTGTGAAGCGGCTGAGATGAGAATCAGCACCTCCAAGTCAGAGTCCATGGTCCTCAGCCGAAAAAAGGTGGATTGTCCTCTCTGGGTTGGGGATAGGCTCCTGCCCCAAGTGGAGGAGTTTAAGTATCTTGGGGTCTTGTTCATGAGTGAGGGGAAAATGGAGCGAGAGATTGACAGACAGATTGGAGCAGCATCTGCAGTGATGCGGACGTTGTACCGGTCTGTTGTGGTGAAGAGGGAGCTTAGTTCTAAGGCAAAGCTGTCGATTTGCCACTCAATCTATGTTCCTACTCTCACCTATGGTCACGAGCTTTGGGTAATGACCAAAAGAACAAGATCGCGGATACAAGGGGCTGAAATGAGCTTTCTCCGTAGGATTGCTGGACTCACCCTCAGAGATAGGGTGAGGAGCTCAGTCATCCGGGAGAGGCTCGGAGTAGAACCGCTGCTCCTCCACATTCAAAGGAGTCAGTTGAGGTGGTATGGGCATCTGATTAGGATGCCTCCTGGACGCCTCCCACTTGAGGTGTTTCGGACACGTCCCACTGGGAGGAGACCCCGGGGCAGACCCAGGACTCGGTGGAAAGACTATGTCTCCCAGCTGGTCTTGGAACGCCTTGGTATCCTCTCTGAAGAGCTGGAGCAGGTGGCTGGGGAGAGGGAAGTCTGGGCTTCTCTGCTTGAACTGCTGCCTCCGCGACCCGGACCTCCGGAAAAGCGGTAGAAGATGGATGGATGGATGTATGGTGTTTGTTTCCATTTTTGTATAATGGGATGACTTTTGCCAACTTCATTTTATTGGGAAATGTTCCAGTTTGAAATGATAAATTGAAAATGTAAGTCAAAGGTTTGGAAATGACATTAATAACCCATTTTGAAGTCTTCATATCAATATTATCACAATCAGTAGATGATTTACTTTTACATTTTTTTTTAACAGTATCTATAATTTCTTTTTCATTAGTGGCATTAATAAAAATAGAATGAAGATTTCTTTCAATATGAACAACCTCAGGATTTGCAGATGTAACAGTTGGGATTTTTTCTGCCAAAGAAGGTCCAACATTGACAAAATTTTCATTAAATTTGTTGGCAATGACATTCATAACGCTGACATTCATGTCATTATCAGTAAAATGTAGAGGATAATTAGTAAGTCCATGATTACTGCAAATTATGCTATTTAATTTACCCCATATACCTTTGATATCATTTTTTCTGTCTTCTAATAATTCACTGTAATACTGTTTTTACAAATTCTCATAATACTGGTTAGCTTATTTTTGTACTTCTTGTATCTATTTTCACATTATTTTGTTTGATATCTTATAAATTCTCTATATAATGTGTTTTTCTTTTAACACTATCATTTAACACCTCATCATCAACATTGCAGGCAACACCTCACACCCCTCACACTCCCTCTTCAGCCCCCTGCCCTCGGGGGAAAAGGTACCAGAGCCTCCGGGCCCACTCTACAAGACTGCTAAACAGCTTTGTTCATCAGGCCATCAGAACCCTGAACTCTGTCCACCCCCCCGACCCGGTCCATAACGCACTCACCTGCACAATAACTACCTCAGCTGTTGGCAAAGAAAGACTGGCACACCAACAGTAATACATCTGCTGCTGTATGTTTCTGCACTTTACTGAAACCATTTGCACAAATGCCATATCTGCTGCTGTCTGTTTTGCAATACTCTTCATGTGCAGTCCTATCTGTAACTGTTTGCACCTACACTACTGCATTGAACTTGCAACTACGAGTATTGCTGCTCTACTTTTTCTGTATATAGGATTGCTGGGTTTTATTGTTTTTCTTTATTTGCACTATGGGATGTCCAGGTCTATCTTTTGTCAGTATTTGCACTACGGGTAGCATTATTGTATATAGACTGCTGCTGTTGTTTTTCCAGCCTTATCCCTTTTGTTTTTTATATTGCGCACACCCCTGAAGAGAGAGAGAAACGCCATTTCAATTCTCCTGTATGTCCTGTACATATAGTAGTATTGATAAATAAAATTTTGAAGCTTGAACATCTCTTTCTTTGTATACTATTTCCCAGGCTTGTTGTAGCAAATCACTTTTCAGTCCATCCATTGTTTGTTCAGTTTTGATTTGTTTGTATGTTTAATCCTCATTCAAGAAATATTGTTTGTAATTGTCATCATAAATTAAAAATATGGGTAGATGGTCAGTGATATCGTTTATCAGTACTCCACTCACTGTTTTGTTCTCTAAACAAAGTAGAGAGGGAGAGGGAAGTCTGGGCTTCTCTGCTTGAGCTGCTGCCTCTGCAATCTGACGTCCGGAAAAGCGATGGAAGATGGATGGATGTATAGAAAAAAAATTGTGATTAAAGCCTGATTAATCACGATTAGCAAACAATTTCAAAAGATTACTTGTGATTAAAAATTTTAATATGTTGCCCACCACTGGTATTTTTTAGTAAAACCTCCTTCTATTATAGTAAATTTATTATCATCATATTATAGTTCAAGAAATCTCTGTCTGTTTGTGTGTGTCTGTGTGTGTGTCACGATCATAGGACTTACTATGACATCATCAAAGATCAAAGGCAGGCATCATTGAGCAAGTGGTGACGTCAAAGATCAAAGGCAGGCATCACTGAATAAGTGATGACGTCAAAGATCAAATGCAGGTGTCACCATGGTTACTGTTGCCATGGTAACTAACTTTCTGTGGGCATGCAGAAATACTTG
Organism: Pholidichthys leucotaenia; assembly: GCA_020510985.1. Taxonomy (NCBI): domain Eukaryota; kingdom Metazoa; phylum Chordata; class Actinopteri; order Cichliformes; family Pholidichthyidae; genus Pholidichthys; species Pholidichthys leucotaenia. The sequence continues at coordinate 51,429,903 of CM035844.1, forward strand.
CTTATACTTGCTTTCTACGGGCATGCATGGGTATGCACTATCTATCCATCCATCTTCTTCCGCTTAATCCTTTTCGGGTTGTGGGGGGGCTGGAGCCTATCCCAGCATCTTTGGGCAAGAGGCAGGGTACACCCTGGACAGATTGCCAGTCCATCGCAGGGCCAACACAGAGAGACAGACAACCATTCCCTCTCACAGTCATACCTAAGGACAACTTAGAATCCCCAGCTGATGCCAGTTAACCTAACTTGCATGTTTTTGGCATGTGGAAGGAAACCAGAGAAATCCCAGAGTAAACCCACACAGACACAGGGAGAACATGCAAACTCCACACAGATCACTGTTGGTCGGGGGCTGGGATTGAACCCAGGCTCCCCCAGCCAAGGGTGAGTTGCTGTGCTGCCGCAGTGCTAACCACTCCGCCACCGCGCTGCCCTGGGTATTGACTAGTCACAATAAATTTTCACCATAAATATTCACATTATGCAAAAATGTGAATGGCCATTTTCAAGGATAAGAAATGTAGATTTTCAAAGAAAAAAATTTAAAATCTTATTTTTGTAAATAGGAAAAGCAAACTGCATCTAACATACAACTACTCACAAAAAGTATGGGATATTTTGCTTTCGGGTGAAATTTATGGAAAATGCAAAAGTTCACGCTACAGTGATATAATATCATGAAAGTAGAGCATTTAAGTAGAAGCATGCAGTGGTGATTTCCTCATCTCAATTTATTGAAACAAAAGCCAACAACAGTGTTGGGTATACCACAACAAAAAATGTCAATGTCTCAATAACTTGTCATGTGCCCTTAAGCATCAATTACAGCTTGACAACAACGTCTCATGCTGTTCACAAGTTGACTTATTGTCTGCTGAGGCATGGCATTCCACTCTTCTTGAAGAGGGGCCCTCAGGTCATTGCGGTTGTGGGGTGGAGGGTTACAAGCCTCTACATGGTGACTCGGCTGATCCCATAGGTTTTCTATGGGATTTAGGTCTGGAGTATGGGATTTAGGTCTGGAGAAAGTGCAGGCCACTCCATTTGAGGTACCCCACCCTCCAGCAGCCATTCCCAAATGATGCGACCTCGATGACCTGGAGTATTGTCGGCCATGATGATGAAATTAGGCCTGTGTTGTTCATGCAGGGGCACAATGACTGGATTAATGGTGTTATTCAGGTAGTATCGGTTTATCCCTGTACCATTCACAAGGTGTAGGGGCAGTCCTGTATTGACTAGACACACCTGCCCAGACTGTAACATGGTGACAACAGTGACTGATGCATAGCACTCTCCTTGACGTCTCAATGCCTCAACATCGTTGGTGGCCATCATTTCTGCTCAACATGAATCGACTTTCATCAGAGAACAGCACTGAAGCCCACTGGTCCAGCAAAAATGCTCCCTGGTCCATGCAAACAATGACGCCTGTGCCTGATGGTGTGGTCAGGTACCCTTGCAGGTCATCTAGCATGCAGACCAAGCAGATGTAAACGGTTTTGAATGGTCTGACATGACACTTGGGTGCCTCTCACTTCCCTTAAATGTGTCTGGAGTTGAGTGGCATTCATCATCCGGTTCCACAGGGCACCGTTCACAATGAAGCGGTCATCAGCATTGGATGTGGCCAAAGGATGTCCACTTCTATGCCTTTCTGTGACTCTTCCAGTCTCCCTGTATCTCTGTTGCAACCTGCTGATGACACTCTGTGACACTCTAAGCTCAGTGGCCACTTCCCTCTGAGAACATCCTGCTTGAAGCCTCGGAATGGTGAGGTACTGTTGATCAATTGTGAGATGTCGTCTTGGTCTCATGATGTCAAAATGTGACCAGCATGATGAAGACCCATCCATCCATCCATCTTCTACTGCTTATCCAGGGATCTGGGTCGCAGGGGCATCAGTCCATGCAGAGCAACCCAGACCTTCGCCCAGTTCACATAGCACCACAATCTCCACGACCCCTCCTGCAGGTGGTGAACCCACTGGAGGGTGGACCCATGTGCCTCCTTTGGGTACACTGGGTCCTTGATGTAACCTTCTTCATGGGATCCACTGGACCGCTCTTAGTCTGGCCCTTTACCCAGGACCTGTTTGCCTTGGAAGACCTTACCGGGGGCAAGTTGCCCCCGACAGCATAGCTCCTGGTGTGGCGGACCACTAGGAGGCTCCACTCTCACCCAGTGACTTGGGGAGAATGGAGGAGAGATGGGGGAATATTTATGTATACGCCTTGGTGCCAAATGTCATTCCTATTATTGCTGGAGTTGAGTAAAGTTCTGAACTGGCAGCTCTCATGTCTCGTCCCTTCATTCCTCCACACTGGTGACCTACGACGTTGATAATGTTCAAAATGGAAGGCGAAGCGAGCTTCTCTTCGGGAACACCCATGCTAGGGTTTCCCTCCGAGACCCCGGCCTCATTCGCTGTGGCAGTCAAGCTCCCAGATTTCTGGTTCCATGATCCCGCTGCCTGGTTCATCCACATTGAGGCTTCGTTTGCCCTCCGTGGGATTTCTGCAGACGACCCTAGATACCATTATGTGGTGGCTTTGCTCGACCCGCGCTCCACCCAGCAAACCATGAGCCTGCTCCAGGACCCCCTACCCCAAGGGAAATATACCACTCTCAAGCAGCTGCTGTTATGGTGCTACACCCTCTCCAATGGGAAGAGAAAGCAGAGAAGCTCCTCTCTCACTCTGAGTTAGGCGGTGGCTCGGCTGTGGAGTTAATGGAAAGTATGCTAGCTTTGCTGGGCACAGATGACGGATCTTTTCTCTTCGCCCATCTCTTCCTCAGGAAACTGCTGGTTTCAGCGTGGACAATTTTGGCCAACTCGCCACTGCTGGCTGCCAGAGACTACCGCACGCTGGTGGAAGAAGCAGACTGCATTATTCTGGTGAACAGGCATTTCGGTGTCCAGACAGTAACGGTAGAGTCAACAGAGGCTGTTGAGATGACAGTTGTGGCTGAGATAGCCACCCGGAAACGTCGGACCTGGACTGTGTGCTTCTACCATCAGTGTTTTGGTGCTGACGCGCAGCATTGCCTCCCATCATGCCATTTCAAGATGCCGGGAAATGGACCAGCCAGCAGTCAGTCACAGCTATGACTGCTGGCGACAGGGAGAAGCTGCTTTTCCGCGAGGACACACGTTCCGGGAGACAGTTTTTGGTCAACTCTGGTTCCCAGAAGAGTCTTATTTTGCCGACTGGTTCTAATGGACTGGGAGAAGGCTGTGGCCCCTTGTTAGCAGCCGTTAATGGCTCCCCTATCAAGACATTTGGAGAAAGGTCAGGGACTGTATGTTTTCACGGATGCAACTACAAGTGGGACTTTGTGGTAGCTGCCTGCTCGGTTCCTATCATAGGTGTTGACTTTCTGTGTGCTTATGGTCTCCTTGTTGACGTTGCTAATAGACGTTTGGTTGATGCTGTTTCTTTTTCTTCACTGCCTTGTATAACTCGGGAAGCTGGGCCACTGACGCATGCTAATTTTTTAGCCTCAGGGGACGTGTACCAGTGGTTGCTTTCTGATTTTCCCTCGCTCACAGTGCCTAATTTTTCCGCTGCTGTGACCAAGCTTGGGGTTGAGCATTTTATCATCACAAAGGGCCCTCCAGTTTTCACGTGCCCGCGCCACCTCAACACAGCTAAGCTAGCCATCGCACGGGAAGAGTTTGCTAACTTGGAACATTTAGGGATTGTTAGGTGCTCCAATAGCTCTTGGGCTTCCCCACTGCACATGGTGCCCAGGTCCAATGGTTTGTGGCAGCTGTGCAGTGATTTCCGTCGCCTGAACAACATCACGGAGCACAACCATTATCTCATCCCTCACATACAGGATTTTTCGGTACACCTGGCCGGAATGTCCATTTTTTCTAAGGTGGATCTGGTCCGTGGCTACCACTAGGTCCCAGTGTGCATTGAAGAAGTCTCAAAAACGGCAGTAATAACACCCCTCTGCCTTTTTGAGTTTCTTGGCATGCCAGGCGTGGCTCAGACTTTTCAGAGGATGATGGACGTGGTGCTCTGTGATTTGCCATTCATGTTCATCTACCTGGATGACATTCTGGTGGCCAGCGTGTCTGAGGAGGAACACCTTTCTCATTTGAAGAAAGTTTTTCAACGGTTGGAGGCACACAGATTGATATTTAATCCAGCAAAATGTCAGTCCAGGTTGCCGCAAATTGATTTCCTGGGCCATCGTATCTCATCTAAGGGTGGGGTTCCGCTGCCAGATAAAGTGCGGGCGGTGTCAGATTTCCCAAGTCCGCAGACTGTGAAGGCGCTGCAGGAGTTTTTGGGGATGGTTAATTTCTACAATCGTTTCCTTCACTGGGCAGCCCAGCTGCTGCAACCACTTTATGACGCGCTCAAGAAAAGGAAACTCACAGATGGCATCGACTGGACCCCCGATCGGGTCCAGGCTTTTTCGGGCACCAAAGCTGCACTCACCAATGCGGCTTTGCTAGCCCATCCATCCCCTTTGGTGCGGATTACGCTAACTACAGATGCATCTGACATTGCAGTGGGAGCAGTGGAACAGTACGTCTCCAGTTCATGGCAACCTCTTGCCTTTTTCAGCTGCACACTGCGCGGCAATGAGAATAAGTACAGCACTTTCGACAGAGAGTTATTGGCTCTCTACCTGGCCACGCGCCACTTCCAGTTTTGGCTTGAGGGCCACGTATTTACCATGTTTGTCGACCACAAACCTCTAACCTATGCAATGTCCAAAATCTTGGAACCATGGTCAGCACATCAGCAACATCATCTAGCCGCAATATCGGAGTTCACTACCGACATTCAGCATGTGGCCAGCAAGCTCAATATTGTGGCTGACTGTCAAGCATGCTAGTCTCTCCAGTCTACCTGGGCATTGATTTTTCCGCAATGGCCGCTGACCAACCAGGAGACACGGACATTCTCACGCTCCATTCTGCAGATACGGGCCTTAGACTAGAGAGCAAGGTGGTACAAGAGGGTCGTCCCCCCTGCTTTGCATCTCCATCTCCACCTGCCATCCCCGCCTGGTTGTTCCAATCTCTTGGCGTCGCCACGTTTTTGAGTCCATCCACTCTCTCTCGCATCGTGGTGTCCACGATTCAATTAAGCTGGTGGGGTTCAAATTCGTTTGGCCCCGCTTACGCAAGGATGTGAAGGAGTGGGCTGCAGTTTGCATTGCGTGCCAAAGGGCTAAGGTTCAAAGGCACACCAGAGCCCCCCCTTGAACCTTTCTAGATTCCGAGCAGGAGATTTGACCAAGTCCATGTGGACTTAGTAGCCCCCCCTTCCACCGTCGCAAGGTTTCACGAACCTTTTGACAATAGTGGACAGCACCACGCGTTGGCCAAAGGCAATCCCATTGGCTTCCACCACTTTTGCCCGCGCATTTTTGTCGTCTTGGGTCACACGTTTTGGTTCCCCATCAGACATCACCTCCGATAGGGGTCCCCAGTTCATTTCGGAACTCTGGTCCACCATGGATGAGAGCCTGGGGTCAAAGTTCATCGTACCACCATGTACAATCCACAGGTTAATGGTTTGTCCGAAAGGTTCCACAGGTCACAAAGTCGCATTTAGAGCATTGTTGACTGACGCAAATTGAGTCGACCGCCTCCCTTGGGGGGGTCCTACTTGGGTTACACTCCGCACCCAAGGAGGATCTTGCCACTGCCCCAGCTGAGCTCATTTTTAGTCGGCCGTTACAGGTCCCGAGTGAAGGTCTCACGCCCAGCACCGACTCGTCCGCGCAGTTTTTTTCCCAGGGTCGAGTCAGTTAGCGTTCCGTGGTCGGTGCACCATTGTTTCACCCGTGCTTTTGTTCCAAAGTGTTTGGAGTATGCCAAGTTTGTTTTCGTCAGACACAATGCCCACAAGACTCTGCTGCACCCGCTTTACAATGGCCCTTTCAGAGTTTTGGAAATGGGTGCAAAACATTTTGTCTTGGATTTTGGGAGGGCGCAGGGAAACCGTCTGCATAGACAGGCTCAAGCCTGCTCACGAGTTGGCAGACCAGCAGGTGGTGCTGGCCCAGACTCCCCAGCATGGACGCCCGCCTGTTGTATGTTCACAGGTTGGTCTTTCCCCTACAGAGGACTTTTTGCCAAGACCGGAGACTGAGTTGTTTTCCTCCCCGCCTCAACCTGGAGACCCCTCAGCTGGCCCAGCTGCTCCACAATACAGCCGTTATGGGCAATTGCTCAAGCCCAGGGTGCTGGACTGATAAGGCCCCTTCTGGGTGGCCGGGGGCGGTGGGGGGGGCTGTGTGGCGGACCACTAGGAGGCTCCACTCTCACCCAGTGGCTTATGGAGAAGGGAGGAGAGACGGGGGAATATTTATGTATGCACCTTGGCACCAAATGTCATTCGAGTTAAGTAAAGTTCTGAACCGGCAGCGCTCGTGTCTCGTCCCTTCATTCCTCCACACTGGGATCATTCAGGCACTGAAACCCCTCCACCATGATAAGGTGGGGATCCATGGAGGGGGCATGATGAAGACGACTCTTTAAATACCAATTCTAATTGAACCAGAAAATTTATTGGTCGATTCATGGATCAAACACCTGTTGTGAATTTTGCCGTTAAGCACCTTGTTAGAGAACAGCAAGTTATGCAAAAAGTACTGAAACACTGAATAGTTGTACATGTGCATTCAAAGGGTTAGAAAAGGTCAAATTAAGTTCACCTGTAAAGGTTGTCGTGCATTTTAGGTGCATCCTGAAATTTCACCTGAAAGCCGAATATCCCTAACTTTTTGTGAGTAGTGTATGTGCTGCAGTAAAACTGAATTAAACAGGATATAAGCAGTGGTAATTAGTGGACAAAACAAGTTGCAAAAGAAATAAAATACAGAATGTATTACCTAAATAAATACATTTCAAGTAGCAGTTAATAATATACAGTATATAATGTAATGATTGAATTTTAGTATCAACCTTTAGACTCACTTTCAAACAAAGACTAGTGACTTTCTGCCTTAAGGCTTCAAAATTTAAACATTTCTCACCTTAGGCTGCATATCCAGAGAACAGGACCTGACAGCAGTAAGCTCTCACAATCTGTGCTATATTAGATATTGTTCATTCCAGAGTACCAAGCAGGAGAGAGAAAATGAACGAGTGAAAGACTGTTTTCAACACAGAGATGTTTCAGCACCATGGAGAGAGACACGGCTCATTTTGATTCGAAAGCTTCAGCATCACAGACAGAAGAGAAGACTTCAGCTTATCACTGAGACTTATTTATTTTCCTGTGGGAAATTGACAACAGCTCATTTCGGAACTCTGGTCCACCATGGATGAGAGCCTGGGGTCAAAGTTCATCGTACCACCATGTACAATCCACAGGCTAATGGTTTGTCCGAAAGGTTCCACAGGTCACAAAGTCGCATTTAGAGCATTGTTGACTGACGCAAATTGGGTCGACCGCCTCCCTTGGGGGGGTCCTACTTGGGTTACACTCCGCACCCAAGGAGGATCTTGCCACTGCCCCAGCTGAGCTCATTTTTAGTCAGCCGTTGCAGGTCCCGAGTGAATTTTTGCCTTAAGGTCTCATGCCCAGCACCGACTCGTCCACGCAGTTTTTTTCCCAGGGTCGAGTCAGTTAGCGTTCCGTGGTTGGTGCACCATTGTTTCACCCGTGCTTTTGTTCCAAAGTGTTTGGAGTATGCCAAGTTTGTTTTCGTCAGACACAATGCCCACAAGACTCTGCTGCACCCGCTTTACAATGGCCCTTTCAGAGTTTTGGAAATGGGTGCAAAACATTTTGTTTTGGATTTTGGGAGGGCGCAGGGAAACCATCTGCATAGACAGGCTCAAGCCTGCTTACGTGTTGGCAGACCAGCAGGTGGTGCTGGCCCAGACTCCCCAGCATGGACGCTCGCCTGTTGTATGTTCACAGGTTGGTCTTTCCCCTACAGAGGACTTTTTGCCAAGACCGGAGACTGAGTTGTTTTCCTCCCCGCCTCAACCTGGAGATCCCTCGGCTGGCCCAGCTGCTCCACAATACAGCCGTTATGGGCAATTGCTCAAGCCCAGGGTGCTGGACTGATAAGGCCCCTTCTGGGTGGCCGGGGGCGGGGGGGGGGGGGGGGGGCTGTGTGGCGGACCACTAGGAGGCTCCACTCTCACCCAGTGGCTTATGGAGAAGGGAGGAGAGATGGGGGAATATTTATGTATGCACCTTGGCACCAAATGTCATTCGAGTTAAGTAAAGTTCTGAACCGGCAGCGCTCGTGTCTCGTCCCTTCATTCCTCCACACTGGGATCATTCAGGCACTGAAACCCCTCCACCATGATAAGGTGGTGATCCACGGAGGGGGCATGATGAAGACGACTCTTTAAATACCAATTCTAATTGAACCAGAAAATTTATTGGTCGATTCATGGATCAAACACCTGTTGTGAATTTTCTGCAAGTTATGCAAAATGTACTGAAACACTGAATAGTTGTACATGTGCATTCAAAGGGTTAGAAAAGGTCAAATTAAGTTCACCTGTAAAGGTTGTCGTGCATTTTAGGTGCATCCTGAAATTTCACCTGAAAGCCGAATATCCCTAACTTTTTGTGAGTAGTGTATGTGCTGCAGTAAAACTGAATTAAACAGGATATAAGCAGTGGTAATTAGTGGACAAAACAAGATGCAAAAGAAATAAAATAAAGAATATATTACCTAAATAAATACATTTCAAGTAGCAGTTAATAAATATATATAATGTAATGGTTGAATTTTAGTATCAACCTTTAGACTCGCTTTCAAACAAAGACTAGTGACTTTCTGCCTTAAGGCTTCAAAATTTAAACATTTCTCACCTTAGGCTGCATATCCAGAGAACAGGACCTGACAGCAGTAAGCTCTCACAATCTGTACTATATTAGATATTGTTCATTCCAGAGTACCAAGCAGGAGAGAGAAAATGAACGAGTGAAAGACTGTTTTCAACACAGAGATGTTTCAGCACCATGGAGAGAGACACGGCTCATTTTGATTTGAAAGCTTCAGCATCACAGACAGAAGAGAAGACTTCAGCTTATCACTGAGACTTATTTATTTTCCTGTGGGAAATTGACAACAGCTCATCTCATATTTGGCTGTATATCTCCATGCCCTTAAACCACCTGTTTCCATGATGGGGATGCAGCAAATTACAAGATCTTGTCAATATATTCAAGCTGTTATTATAGGCTTTAAATCTGAGGAAATTCATTTTTTTTTTCAGGATTCTTATCACTCCAGCTGTCCATAAACACTTTAATAATATACGGCACTTCACTGAATTCCAGGAGATCTAGGATGGTGTTTTAAGCATACGTCCATGTTATTAAATTCTGCACAAAGATCAACATAAAGCTGCCCCTAAGGAGAAAATGTTTGATGTATATGTTTGTGTCAGCAACTGTAAAAGACCAAGGTGGCTGGCATGTTACATATGAAGCTGCTGATTACACAGCTTGTTTGTCGCACAGGCGTGCCTTGGGTTGACCTTGTAGGGCAGGGTCTGCATGAAACAGCTCTCCAAAACAAAACAAAAAAACTGAAACTCTATAAGAAGGGAAACTGTGACACAGACATGCAAGACAAAGGTCACTGCACTGTTATTATATGTAACAAGACTTGATTTACATAATTACTCTTTAAAATTATAAAAATCTTCATAGTTAGGAGTGACATCTAAAAGTTGCTATTCCAAAGTACAGTCTATACATAACCAAATGTGAACTCAAATCAACTGTCCCATTTTCACACTGGATTCTTGATTTTATTTTATCCCTGTGTGAGTGAGTCATGGCTTGTTGCTCGCATCAACATGTTTTCTGCTACAGTTTGACACTACTCGATAGTTGGAGACTGCATGTTATTTTGGGTTAGGCCTCCTTAGATATAAGTCACAGCGACTTCTCTGTGCTTGGAAAGGATAGGGCCGTTGTGCAGGAAAGCCTTGATCAATGTTATCCGTGAAGCACTGGATCAGTGAGCGGCCCGAGGCCCAGTCAGTGTGACTGCCATGCTGCCCTCATTACAGTAATGATCTCCCAGTACACAGACCCCACGTGAGGCCCCATTAACACACCGACAGTGACTATACCTCTTACTCTCTTCAACTTACATATACACATTCATGCAAACTGTCAACTAGTGAGGCTGTCAGTACTGTATATCCTTTGAAAAACATTGGACCATTGGGATAGAGGCATAAATATATCCAAACCAAGAGTTGGACACCAACTACCCGCATGTGAAAGTCAACCCAAATAGTGTACAAAACTGAAAGATTTCCTGTGATTTGCAATAATTAGCAATTCATTTAGCAATTGATATTCTAATTAAGCAGCTGCAAGCAATTGGATTTCAACTTTACATAAACAGGCTTGAAAATTGATCTCGTGTCACACCTGTGTCTTCGTCAATAGTGAAAGTGCCCAGTCCGCTGCCTCCTTGGACTGAGTACTTCAGCATGCCATCTCGTCCCTTGTCATCATCCTCTGCGCTGACCGTCAGGACGCTTGTCCCTGCACGAGAGTTCTCCTTCACCGAGCTGCTCACGGCAAAGTCAGAGAAGTAAGGCGCATACAGATTCTCGCTGACATCGACCACCTGAGGAAATGTAAATAATTTTGCTTTGATTTTCATTTTGTAAGAGTATGTGAAATATATAAAAGTGCATCTGAAAAAAAAACATGATTTAGTAATTTAATTAAGAGTTAAAATGGACAGACTTAAAATGGATCATTCAATGTGTGATGAAAATAGAAAAGATGAACATTTAAGTGTATAATATTCTAAGTTTTTGAGATGCACTAGTACAGTATGCAAGTGTAGGACAACTGCAAATAGTCCTTATATTATAATGTTGTAGGTTTCCTTGCTGATCAAGAGCAGGGGTCTTCAACTTTTAATTACTTTATGCTTAGAATTCCAAATGTGGCTCTTTTACCCATAACCAGTGGTTTGCTGTGTCTCTGAGAAAACAAAAACACTTGCAAATTTTTAAGAAAAACTGCTAATATACAAGAAATACTGCATGTATGAAGGAAAATTTACAAATAAAGCTGCAAATATACAAGAGAAATGTCTTAAATTTGTGTTAAATTCAAGCATCTTACAAGAAAACGCATAAATTTTCAAAAACGCTGCAAAATGAAGTAAAAATTCGCAAATGTGTGAGAATAAAGCTGCAAGTTTAAGACAAAAAACTGTCATGAATCTGGGTTTGGTTGTTCCAAACCCAGTTCTGACTTATTGTTATTTCTTGCCCTTTTTCCCGTCAGGCGTGTCAGGGAGCTGTTTGGGTCCTTTGCTCCCTCACAGCTCGGGCACGCCCCCTCCTCCTGTCAAGTGCCATCAGCTGTGCTTCATTACGGTTGTTCACACACACACACACACACACACACACACACACACACACACACACACACACACACACACACACACACACACACACACACTCCATTCATTCCCATTCACACGCTCATACACGCTCTCTCACACACCAGGTTCAATTATGTTCAGCTCACGCTTCCTCACACCGGCAATCTCTTTCCTCGTTAGCATCATGATTATTTATTCGCTGCTTTTGTGGAAAGAGATTGTCGGAGCATTCACCTCCATACACAGCAGCTAGTTCTCCACGTTTGGGTTCTCACTACTGACATGTTATTCAGCCAGTCACTTTAAGTTTGGTTAATCCCTTGGTGTTACCGCTGACTCTGCTTTTCTTCCTCATCCTCCAGACTGCATGGACAGCCCGGATCGCTCCAGTCTCGTAAGTTTAATGTTTGCCTTTCTAAAGGGCTGACAGCTGCCCTGCGGCACTAGGCAACCCCCCACCCCCGGGCTGTAGAGCATCCGGGTGGCATTCCTGCATGTTTGGGGACCTCTTTCCATCATTTCTATTCCCTGTATTTTTGTGGTCGACTGGACTTGTTATCTTTGTGGAAGTTTATGTTAATAAATGGCACATTCTACTCTCGCTACTGGGTTTTTCATTCGTTCCCTCGTGTGCCGCGTAGTGGCGCACAGGGAAGAGTGACAGAATGCTCCGACCATACAGAAAAAACCCGGCGGAGTAGAAGTGTGTTTTTTCTTTTTCTTTCCACGCTTTTTTTCCTTCCTCCCAGAGTGTCAACATGGGGGTTCGGACGGAGAGGGAGTCGGGGCGGGAGCTGCGCTCGCTGTGCTTCTTGGAGGAGATCTTCTCATGGACACAGAGACCCTGTTCGGCAAGCTCAAGATACCGTGAGGAGGGTTATGGAGCGAGATAGCCTCTGGGACCATCTTGAGGCAATGGAGATCCTCCAGAACATCTTTGCCATGCCATATGAGGAATCGGCTGAGGATCTACCAGTGCTCGAGCTGCTCGCAGCCATTCCGCTTGTTTCTCCAGAAAATGCGGGGTTTCTCTGCATGGATGACCTGCTGCCCAGCGCAGTGCTCTGCATCCCGGATTATCTGGTTTCCGAGTCGCCTGTGAAGAGGAGGAGGAGGAGGAGGAGGAGGAGGAGGAGGAGGAGGAGGAGGAGGAGGAGGAGGAATCCCCGTCGTAAGAAGCATCCAGACCCACCGACTACAGCTCTGCCTGCCTCCATGCTCTGCTCCATCACAGGAGGAACTAGAGGAATGTAGGCGGGTTCTTTTGGCTGAGACGGACCTCATCCTGGCGGTGAAGCCGTGACTCTTCCCAGAGATGGCCGGGAGATTAAAGGAACTTTCTCCGAGGGAGGGGGAGCTGCAGCTCGATGAGGAACGCCAGGAGGGGAGAGAAGACTCTTCGGAGGCCGCTGGGGACGTCCAGTGCCAGGAAAACAGGCAAGTTTTTTCTCATTTAACTTTCATGGTTGATGAACAATTTTGCCTGCCCCCTGGCGAGGAGACTCAGGGTGTGCAGTCCCCTGAGTGCTCCGCCCCAGCTGCAAATATTCTTGCACCTGACCTCACCTACTCCTTTCTGTGTGCCCCTACAAGCCCACCGGTTCCGGATCCAGGTCGCTCGAGGGGAGAGGAGCCAGAGGCCCAGGAAGGTCCAGTCCATGGGCCCTCGGAGAGGTCATCCGTGGCCACCATGCCAGAGGAGCCGGAGATATGGAGGATGGCGCACGGGAATACCATGACTGCAACCACCATCATGCCTGCTGCGGGAGCCGTTGCAGCAGAGTCATCCCCTGGACCAGACCTCCAGCCGACGGGTCCCCGACCATCATCGTCGGCATCGCCGGAGTCCTGGATGGCGGTAGAGCTTGAGCACAGGCAAGCAATCTCTCCTGTAGTTCATCTGTCAATGATTGAGAGATCTTGTCTGGCTCTTGCGGAAGAGAGTCGGGTGCGGCTCTTGGCCGCATCTGGACTCCCCTCGCCGGACTCTGGCACTGCCAGCGACCCTAACCGTTCCTCCTCTCCTATCCCCTTCGAGCTCCTCCCTAGGATTGCCAGAGAGGAGCTGCCACTACTTGGGTTGCCTACGAACGACAACGCGGGGCTATCAGTCCCAGAGGAGGTCAACGGGGGTACAGCACCGAGTGGATCGACGGTACCGACGCACCCTAAATCGCTGAAGTCCTGGACGGCGGCGGAGCCTGAGTTCAGGCAAGTGTTCTCCATTATGTCAGTCGTGTTAATGTCAATGTCACACTGCCCGACTCATGGTTAGGAGGGCCCGGGGCAGCTCAAAGTAGCCCTCAGGGCTGCCTCACCGGGCTCTGCCACTGCTGGCAACCCTGACCCGGTCTCTCTTTCTTCTCTCTCTGGGCTCGGAGCCCCCCGCCAGGGTTGCCGGAGAGCAGCTGATCCCGCCGGAAGCTGCCAAGGATCGGGGTCCAGCGTCAAGGGCCGTGAGAAGCCTCACCTCCCTTGCTGGGGAGGCCACCGTGGGAGCAATGAGGTCCCCGATGGGGACCACCGCTGGTGCAACGGTTCCCCAGCTGGAGCCCACCGCGGGTGCAGCAGAGCCCCAGTCAGGGTCCACCGTTGGCGTGGCAAAGCCCCAGCCGGGGTCCACCGTCGATGTGGCAGAGCCCCAGCCGGGGTCCACCGTCAGCGCAGCAGAGCCCCAGCCGGGGTCCACCGTCGGCGTGGCAGAGCCCCAGCCGGGGTCCACCATCAGCGCGGCAGAGCCCCAGCTGGGGTCCACCGTCGGTGCAGCCTCATCCCAGACTGGGACCATCGCAGGTGCAGCCACGTCCCAGACCGGGACCGTCGTGGGTGCAGCCACGTCCCAGACCGGGACCGTTGCAGGTGCTACGGTTCCGCTGCTCCAAGCTTCAAACAGCAGGGGGGCTTCTGTCCCTCGGTTTGGCCACCGAGGTTCCCGAGTGTGTAGGCTGCCTCTCCGCATTCTCCTCCAGTTCTTCTTTTTTTTTTTTTTTTTTTACTTATTTTGTACCCATAGGGAGATTTGTTTTGCAGTCTGGTGACAAGCCACCAGCTGCCGGTCGCTGCGTGCGCAAGTGCCCCGTATCCCTAACCTGCATGTTTTTAGCATGTGGGAGGAAACTGGAGAAATCCCGGAGTAAACCCACGCAACACGGGGAGAACATGCAAACTCCACACAGATCACTGTTGGCCGGGGGCAGGGATCGAACCCATGATCTCATGATCCCCGCGATCCCCCGGCCGAGGGTAAAACTGTGCTGCCGCAGTGCTAACCACTGCGCCACCGTGCAGCTCTGGTGGCTCTGGTCGCCACCGTGCAGCACCATGCAGTTCTGGTGGCTTCACCATGCTGGTCGGCCACCCAAAAGACTTGGCCTTCGGGTTGGGTGGCCCATCGGCGCGGGCAGGTGCCGGACACTATGCTGTGGGCCTCCAACTGGACTTGGGACTTGGGCAGGCCACCCAACCAGTCATGTCTCGCCATACTGGGGGCCTGGGACTCTGGCCAACCCCCTGAACTTTGGACTGCTGGGGAGGGGAGTTAGTGTCCTAGGTAGGGGGTCATTAGTAGGGGTTTGCTCGTTATTTGCTTATTATTTGTTGTGTTTTTTCACCAGTTGGTTCCCTGCCCCACCTCCCACCCTGGGTAATTGTTTGTTGCTGGGGGGGGGGGGGGTCCTTGAGGTGTAGTTTTTCTTTTCTTTTCTTCTTGTTTTGTGCCTGATGGTACTGGGGTGTCTGGTATCCACCCCTGGGGAGGGGGGGAGCTGTCATGAATCTGGGTTTGGTTGTTCCAAACCCAGTTCTGACTTATTGTTATTTCTTGCCCTATTTCCCGTCAGGCGCATCAGGGAGCTGTTTGGGTCCTTCGCTCCCTGACAACTCAGGCACTCCCTCCTCCTGTCAAGTGCCATCAGCTGTGCTTCATTACGGTTGTTCACACACATACACACGCACACACACACACACTCACACACACATGCACACACTCCATTCATTCCCATTCACACGCTCATACACGCTCTCTCACACACCAGGTTCAATTATGTTCAGCTCACGCTTCCTCACACCGGCAATCTCTTTCCTCATTAGCATCAGAATTATTTATTCGCTGTGTTTGTGGAAAGAGATTGCCGGAGCATTCACCTCCATACGTGGCAGCTAGTTCTCCACGTTTGGGTTCTCACTACTGACATGTTATTCAGCCAGTCACTTTAAGCTCGGTTAATCCCTTGGTGTTACGGCTGACTCTGCTTTTCTTCCTCATCCACCAGACTGCATGGACAGCCCGGATCGCTCCAGTCCCGTAAGTTTAATGTTTGCCTTTCTCCTTGTGCCGTCAGCTTCCCTGCGGCACTAGGCAAACCCCCCTCCAGGCTGTAGAGCATCCGGGTGGCGTTCCTGCATGTTTGGGGGCCTCTTTCCATCATTTCTAGTCCCTGTATTTTTGTGGTCGACTGGACTTATCTTTGTGGAAGTTTATGTTAATAAATGGCACGTTCTACTCTCGCTATTGGGTTTTTCATTCCTTTCCTCGTGCGCCGCGTAATGGCACACGGGGAATAGTGACAAAAAACTTGCTGACTCATTAGGAAAAAGTTACAAATTTACAAAAGTAAAGTCACAAATTTACAAACATTAGCGTAATTCTGCTATTTTATGAGAAATTTAAAGCAATTACACAAAAGTTGCAGATTTACTGTCAGCTTGTGTACAGTATCTCCCAAAAGTGAGTACACCCCTCACATTTTTGTATTATATGTTTTCATGGGACAACACTGAAGATATGACACTTTGATACAATGTAAAGTAGTCAATGTACATCTCGTATAAGACTGTAAATTTGCTGTCCCCTCAAAATAACTCAACACATAGCCATGAATGTCTAAACCACTGGCAACAAAAGTGAGTACACCCCTAAGTGAAAATGTCCAAATTGTGCCCAAAGTGTCAATATTTTGTGTGGCCACCTGTCATGATTTGCCCTTCAGGGCAGAGAGGAGAGACCCAAGTGCTGAACTGTAGTTTGTGATATTTATTGAAAACAACACAAAAGTCCAAACAGTGCACAAAAACAAAAATCCAAACAGTGCACAAAGCAAAACTTACGAACAGAGACAGCAAAAGAGAAGACAGGATGCACACCAGAACAGGGATGGGGTTCTGATGTAAGAGACTCTTTTAGACTCCAGCAATGAGGGAGAGAAAAAAACAGTCCTTAAATAGTGAGAAACAAATGATCACAAATGATAGCAGGTGTGGGTCACATGAGTGGGCAGGTTGACCTAATTACTAGACAACTCACAGCTGGGACAACTAGTGAACTGAATGCGAGATGATGACAAGGTGGGAGTGTCTGAAAGAAGAGGTGGAGAGCTCATATCACAAAGAAAACAAAATATAAACACTAGGAACTAATGCCAGGATAATAATAACAATAATCACAATGAGGACATGAATGCATAACAGAACAACTGACCACTCAAAACACATCCTAAATCACACACAGAAGAATAAACACATAACACTGGAAAGAATACGGAAAATACTCAGGAATAAATAAAAAGCCTGAGCACGGTGACACACCATGCTCAGCCTCATGACACCACCATTATTTTCCAGCACTGCCTTAACTCTCTTGGGCATGGAATTCACTAGGGCTTCACAGGTTGCCACTGGAATCCTCTTACACTCCTCCATTACAACATCATGGTGTTAGAGACCTTGCCCTTTGTTTGAGGATGCCCCACAGATGCTCATTAGGGTTTAGGTCTGGAGACATGCTTGGCCAGTCCATCACCTTTACCCTAAGTTTCTTTAGTAAGGCAGTGGTTTTCTTGGAGGTGTGCTTGGAGTCGTTATCATGTTGGAATACTGCCCTACGGCCCAGTTTCCGAAGGGAGGGGATCATGCTCTGCTTCAGTATGTCACAGTACAGGTTGGCATTCATGGTTCCCTCAATGAACTGTAGCACCCCACTGTCGGCAGCACTCATGCAGCCCCAAACCATGACACTCCCACCACCATGCTTGACTGTAGGCAAGACACACTTATCTTTGTACTCCTCACCTGACTGCTGCCACACACGCTTGACACCATTTGAATCAAATAAGTTTATTTTGGTCCCATCAGACCTCAGGACATGGTTCCAGTAATCCATGTCCTTAGTCTGCTTGTCTTCAGCAAACTGTTTGCGGCCTTTCTTGTGCATCATCTTTAAAAGGGGCTTCCTTCTGGGACGACAGCCATGTAGACTAATTTGATGCAGTGTGCGGCATATGGTCTGAGCACTGACAGACTGACCCCCCCCACCCCTTCAACTTCTGGAGCAATGCCGGCAGCTCTCATACGTCTATTTTCAAAAGACAACTTCTGGATATGACGCTGAGCACGTGCACTCAACTTCTTTGATCGACCATGGCGGGGCCTGTTCTGAGTGGAACCTGTCCTGTTAAACTGCTGTATGAAGAGTTTGTTTGCAAAAACCGATAAACGCCACTTCCAAGAAAATTTCCCTCTGTACAACAAACAACTGTTCACATTACCTACTTATAGAAGTTCAGATTGTTTTTTCTAAAAATCCGCTATATCTGCTGTTATACACACTACAAAGTTCATGGTGGGTTTTTTTTTTCAAAAGCCGATAAACGCCGGGACTCTGCTTTTAGAAAACCAGATAACTCCACACACAGCAAATCAGCACTTGGTATTTGGGTGACGTGACTCAATGGTACAGCAAGGATCAGCTAATCACGTATCTAGATGCTGAGACCAGCCAATCATGTGTCTATCTGCTGCGGCAGCATTCTGCAGAGACCCCTACTTGGGTCTGCTCGCTTTGCGTGAGTTCCCTGCCAGTTTTTTTTTACAATTCTGTTGCATTTTTTGTCAAATATGGATAATTTTGATGAAGCAGATGAACCAGTGATGCATTCACCAGACAAACTAGCATGGTTTTTGGGACATGTCTGTTTTTGCAAAAGTATGTGTTGTGGACTTATCTGTTTTTGGGGCAAGAAGTACTCAAAAATTGCCAAAAAATAACAACGAGTTGATGTTCAATTTTTGGCTTTATTATGTCTGAGATACTCATATTTCAAGTGACCATGTCTTAGAAGCTGAACTGGAAATACTAACACATATAAACCAACAGATGAAAAGTTGTTTTTTTCTAATTATTAAAACAATTGGACTTCTGAAAACAAACAAACAAACAAACTCTGAAAGCAAACAAACTCTTCGTATGGTCTTGGCAACTGTGCTGCAGCTCAGTTTCAGGGTGTTGGCAATCTTCTTATAACCTAGGCCATCTTTATGTAGAGCAACAATTCTTTTTTTTCACATCCTCAGGGAGTTCTTTGCCATGAGGTGCCATGTTGAACTTCCAGTGACCAGTATGAGAGAGTGTGAGAGCGATAACACCAAATTTAACACACCTGTTCCCCATTCACACCTGCGACCTTGTAACACTAATGAGTCACACGACACCGGGGAGGGAAAATGGCTAATTGAGCACAATTTGGATATTTTCACTCGGGGTGTACTCACTTTTGTTGCCAGCGGTTTAGACATTAATGGCTGTGTGTTGAGTTATTTTGAGGGAACAGCAAATTTACACTGTCATACAAGCTGTACACTGACTACTTCACATTGTATCAAATTGTCATATCGTCGACTTCCGGTTATGGCTGCCACGTAAGACGGACGTGTCTCACTCTGCTCTGCTCCTGGAGAAAAAAAACCGGCAAATAACTCTCTCATTTGGGATAGAACGTATCCCAGCGTTTGGGCGAAGATATGTCGGCGAAGCCTAAGGCTGGAAAACCAGGTAGAGGAAAAAGCGAGCCGCCGAAACAGTCCAAATTAACGGACTTTCAGGTCTGTGACGCAGCAAATAAAACTCCATATATGGCGGAGGAGGCTGACAACGGTGCGATGTCTGCGGGGAGCGGCGCAGATGCGCTGATGGCTGCCATGAGTTCAATGAGAGCGGACTTTTCCTCTAGATTTGATGGGATTATGACAGCGTTGGAAGGAATAAGAAAGGAATTGGGTGACTGTGTAGAACGAACGGCGCAGATGGAGCTCCGTCTCGCTAGTGCTGAAGATGACGTCACCCATCTTCAATTAAAGGTGCGCACTTTGGAAAAAAAAAATAAATGTCTGGAAGATAATATTTTGGATTTGGAATCTCGGTCGAGACAGAATAACTTGAGGCTGGTGGGTCTTCCAGAAGAATCAGAAGGTCGGGACGTATGTTCCTTTCTGGAAAAGTGGATTCCGGAGGTGCTGGGCAGCGAGGAGTTGCAATCAGCAGTGGTTCTGGAAAATGCACATCGTATTGGCCCACGGAGAGATAAGGGACCGCCGAGGACCTTAATTATGAAGTTTCTTAGCAACAGAGACAGGATGAAGATCTTCAACGCTGCACGAGCTAAAGGAGAGATTAAACACCAGGATCAGCAGGTGCGGTTCTACCCAGATTTGGCCACAGGAATCCAACAATTGAGGAAGCAGTTTGATCCCATACGTAAGGAGCTGCACAACCTTGGGATTCGTCATGGTGTAATCTATCCTGCGAGACTGCTGACCACGTATGAGGGCAGAACCCACATCTTCAAGACCCCAGAGGAGGCGCAGGAGTTCATCAAGAAGATCAAAGAAGAAGAAGAGACTGGTGGAAGCTAAGCATGAACAAAATATAAGGTAGAATAATTAAGCATTTGCACAGGCATCTGACTGACTTGAAGTAAATAGTAAGTTTACAAAATATAGATTGTATTATATATTAAAAAAAAACAAAAACAAAACAAACAAAAAAAAACTATGATGTACAAAGTTGTTAAAAATTTTGGAGTTAAGTTGGAAAACTACAGAGGAGAGTTAATGTTACGTCATTAAAAGCAGTAGAGTTAGGGTGATTGGGAGGATGAAGAAGGAGTGGCTTAGGCTGTTCCCCGTGGGTGTGGAACGGTCGATGGCTATATCGGGAGACGGAATTTTTCTTTTGATTTTGGGGGGTTTGCCACAAGTGTGGGAAGGGGAAGTTTGTTTGTGTGTAGTTTGCAGGATGAATGTTCAACCACTCATGTTTTTGCTTCTCTGTATGAGCATGTTTACACTGCAAGGTAATCCCAAACTCTCTATTGATCATAAACCAAAGTGTTAATCTTAATTTAACTTCATGGAATTGCAGAGGTCTACAAAATTTAAAAAAACTTAAACAAGTTATGAATAAAATAAAAGACATGGGTTCAAAAATTGTGTTTTTACAAGAAACTCATTTAATAGAGGAGGATATAAAAAAAATTAGGAGTAGATGGCAAGGAAGTGTCTTCACCTCATCATTCTCATCCCGGGTCAGGGGAGTTATGACTCTCATACATAAATCAGTTCCTTTTCAAGTGAAAAATGTAATTGGAGACAAATTTGGAAGATATGTAATCATTCAAGGTTCTTTGCTATTAGAAAATATAAATCTTGTGAACTTATATGGTCCCAATATAGATGATCAAAAGTTCTTTGCTAATTTATTTCTTATCTTATCATCACTTACAGGGCAACATATAATAGCAGGGGATTTTAATTGTACATTGAATCCAGGTATAGATAGATCAACAGGACTGGATTGTACGCACAATGGATGTAGGATGACTATTAATCATTTTATGAAAGAATTGAGATTGTTAGATATATGGAGAGAAATGAAACCACAAGTTAAAGCCTATTCTTGTTATTCCAGTACCTACAAGACATTCTCACGTATTGATTATTTTTTGATTTCCACAGAATTAAGGTCCAAGATTCAAAACTGCTTTTATGATAACATCGTGATCTCTGATCATGCACCCTGTTGTCTAATATATGTAGATAAAAAATTGACAAAGGAATCAGATAGATGGCAATTTCAGCATAAATGGCTTCAGGATGAGGAATTTGTCAAGTATATAGAAAAACAGATAGACGAGTTCTTTGACATCAATACTACACAAACATCAGCATGTGTAAAGTGGGAGGCTTTCAAAGCTTTTATTAGGGGACATATTATTAGTTATACAGGATCAAAATCTAAGAAGACTCGAGAGGAGAGAGCTAAATTGGAACATAAAATAAAAAGTCTTCAGGAAAAAGTGTATGCAGGAAGTGACCCAAGGTTGGAGAATGAATTACTGATTTTGAGAGCTGAATACGACAAAAAATCAGCGAATAGAGCTGCCTCGAGTCTTCTAAGATTGAAACAATCTTTTTATGAACAAGGTGAAAAATCAGGAAAATTATTGGCATGGCAGATTAAACAATTAGAAATTAAAACACCAATTACTAGTATTATAAGTAATGGACAGGTAGTTATAGATCCTTTAGAAATTAACAGAGCCTTTAGAGATTACTATGAAAAATTATATGATACTAAAAATGAATTTGATTTAACAAAACTAAATGGGTTTTTGAACGAACTATCTATACCGCGTATTCCAAATGAAAACAGGGAGATATTGGAGTCTAAAATTAGTCAAGAAGAAGTTGGACTAGCCATTGATAATATGAAATCAGGAAAAAGTGCAGGACCAGATGGTCTTCCAGTTGACCTTTATAAAAAATTTAAGAATAAATTAATAAAACCTTTTTTGGAAATGGTTTTAGAAGCATTTCAAAATAAAATTTACCATCATACATAAATAATGCCTTAATTATACTGCTGCCAAAACCAGGTAAGCCCTCTAATAAATGTGAAAATATGAGACCAATAAGCCTATTAAACGCCGACCTTAAGATAATCTGTAAAATTTTAGCAAGACGAATACAAGAAATTTTACCAAATATTATTAATCGAGATCAGAATGGCTTTATAAAGGGTAGACAAGGCTTCCATAATGTAAGAAGACTATTTAATATTATTTATTTTAATAAAGAAGCACCGGATACAGCTCTCCTATCACTGGACGCCGAAAAGGCCTTTGATAGAGTTGAATGGCCCTTTCTTTTTGAAGTCCTACAAAGGTTTGGACTTGGAAATAATTTCATAAAATGGGTTCAAATAATATACAATAATGCTACAGCAGAAATCCTAACAAATAACAATATTTCAAAACCAATAAAAATCAATAGAGGATGTCGACAAGGCTGTCCACTTTCACCTTTACTGTTTACTATGGCAATTGAACCTTTAGCGATAGTGATACGTTTACATTCACAAATATATGGAATTAAAGTTGGACCAACAGAACATAAAATCTCCCTGTACGCCGATGACATAATTTTGTTTATGTCGAATCTAAAAAAATCAATTCCAATCTTGTTGAATTTAATAAAGAATTTTGGGGAAATATCAAGATATAAAATAAATAAAACTAAATCTTCAATATTAATGCTAAATGAGACCCAGAGAAATTACCCAGCCCCTGAGGTAAATCAATTCAATGTTGTAAATCAGTTTAAATATTTAGGAATCCAAATTGTGCCTAAGCTAGAATCAGTCGCCAGTGTCAACTATGAAGCCTTAATGTCAGATATCAATGAGTTAACTCAGAGATGGATGTCACTACCAATGTCGATGATCGGGAGAATCAATATACTTAAAAGTAATATTTTACCTAAAATACTTTATTTATTTCAATACATTCCCTTATCACCACCTTTAGATTTATTCTCAAGAATAAAAAAAAAGTTAGTGGAATTTATATGGAACAACAGGAGGGCTAGATTACGTCTGTCTTTATTATATTTACCATTTGATCGTGGAGGTCTGAAATGTCCAAATTTTATGTTGTATTATTGGTCGGCACAACTGAGGTCTATGACATATTATTTTTCATCAAATGATCTCCCTCACTGGACTGAAATGGAATCATACAATTTACCTTTACGTCTTCCCATATTCATATACTCAGATTCGGTAAAAAAATTACAAAAACAAGTTAAAAATCCATTTGTAAAGCATATGATCAAAATATGGTGTGAAGCTAAAAACTATTTAAAAGAACCACAGTTATTGTCACAATTTAGTCCAATATGGGGTAATCAATATTTTAAACCAGGGAGAGCGGACGCTGTATTTAAAGTATGGAATTTAAAAGGGATACAAAAGATTCAGGATTTATATTTGCCATGTGCAGTTAACATAATGTCTTTTGAAGAGCTGAGGATCAAATTTAATCTCAATAGAACACATTTTTTTAAATATCTTCAACTTAGAAACTTTATTCGATCAAATCAAAATAAAGCTCTCACTCGACCTATTTATTCATCCTTGGAAAAAATGATGATGAAAGATAGTAAAAGAAAGGGTATTATTTCAGAGTTTTATAACTCATTGACACTATCTTCAAGTGAAAATTCACTGAAAAGATTAAACTACTGGAAAGAAGATCTGCAAACTGAAATTTCAGAGGAACAATGGGAATTGGCTTGTACAGAAGCTCAAACCAAATCAATAAATGTACGCCTTAAATTGATACATTTCAAATGGTTAATGCGGATGTATGTTACACCGGAGGAGTTAAATAGATATAACAAAAATATACCAGATACATGCACAAAATGCATGGAAAGTAAAGGAACCCTATTTCATTGTGTATGGGAATGTAGATTAATAAGAATGTTTTGGGAAGAGGTGAGGGTAACAATTGAAAAAATAATCTCAAAACAAATCATATTGAATCCTGAACTGTTTTTGTTGGGTCTGTACCCAGAAAAGCATAATTTTAATAAAAGTGAAAGAACATTCATAGACCTCAGTTTGCTTAATGCCAAAAAATGTATTGCACTATTATGGAAAAAGACTCATAGACCAGATGTGACTCAGTGGTTAAGACAGATGTTAACAAACCTTCCATTAGAAAGAATAACATATATACTGAAATCAAAGGAAATTGTGTTTGAGAATATATGGAGACCTTTTATTGATTATGTAAAAAATTTAAACATAACTCTTGAAGAAGAAGGTGAATGATGTGTGTGGACCTTGTAAATTCCAAACTGGTGAACATAATATGTATACTTATGTATTGGATTGTCTAGACTAAACAGAGGAGCATTGTTGAAGATTTGATTTTGTTGGTGGTTGTTGGTGTTTTTAGTGCTTTTTTTTTTTGTAGTACTTTAGTGTTAGTGTTTGATTGTTTGTATCATGTTTGTTAAAAAAAAAAGGTTCAATAAAGATATTGTGGAAAAAAAATTGTCATATCGTCAGTGTTGTCCCATGAAAAGATATAATAAAATATTTACAAAAATGTGAGGGGGTGTACTGACTTTTGTGAGATACTGTATATAACCAGGCCAGTTTATGCTTATAATGCCACTGTTTATTTCTTGTTGATCAATGCAGATTTTTAGGGGCAAAAGTTTCAAAAGTTTCTCATAATGGTTCTTTCAATGGAAAATGTGGCCAAACTCTGATTTAGAGTTTTAAATTTATAAAGGCTGCAATCCATGTAATTCAGCCATAAAATGAAATGGGTAAAGCAAAAAATGTGCCTACAAAAAGTAATATTATGACAAACAAAGAAACTATTAGAAGCCTGAAATGAAAAACAACACAATCTGGGCTGTGGATTTGAAATAAAATGATCATTTAGTTTTTGTCTGAAGCAAATGTGTGTATTACACACCTCCACCTCCACGAATGTCTGATTGGCCAGGCTGGGTACTCCTCTGTCCTCAGCAAGCAGCGTCAAGTTGAAAAACTGTTGTTTCTCAAAGTCCAGCTCCTTCCTAATCCTCAACACCCCACTCACAGCACCAATCTGCACAAAATATTACACCAGATGCAATTTACACTAAATACAATGCCAATAAAAGGGGTTCAATAATATGTGACCACCTACCTCAAATGTGCCATTGAAGTCATTTATCAAGGAGTATTGCACTTGTCCACCAGGTCCAATGTCTGGGTCCTGAGCCTGCACCCAGGTAATCACAGCCCCCGGAGGGAGGTCTTCTAGTACTCGAGCACTGAAGCTACTAGGTATGAAAACTGGAGAGCAATCATTGACATCCTCCAGTATTATACTTAAAGTTGTCACAGATGACCTTCGAGTGCCTCTTTCAGCCTTGTCCCTAACTTCAATCTTCAAGACAAACATTGGGAGTGCTTCTCTGTCCAGCTGGCTTGCAACAAATACACTTCCAGTTTCACTGTCAATGCCAAACTGAGGTACAGTGGTGAGCATGATGTAGTACAGCTGTCCGTTTTGACCCATGTCTCTGTCAAATGCTGTGATTGTGATAACTTCCAAGCCAACTGCTGAGTTTTCTGAAACAAGGGCAGAGTAGCTGTCCTGATAAAACTGTGGGTCATTGTCATTTGCGTCCTCAATGATCACAGTCAGTAATCTCCAATTGGACATTTGAGGAATGCCCTGGTCATAAATGGTGATATTAAGGAAGTAACGATCCGTTCGCTCGCGGTCCAGCGGCTGCAATACAGTTATCAACCCACTCTCCATATTTATGTTGAAGCAATTTTCTTTGTTACCATCAGAAATAGAAAAGAGAATACGGCCATTGAAGCCTGTGTCACTATCTCGTGCTCGCACCTGAAATACACTCGTACCGGGAGTGAGGTCCTCTCTCACTAGAATGCTTGTAGGCAAAGCTTCAAATTGTGGAGCCTGTTTGTTTGCGGAGAAAGTGTCTGTGTAGCTTTCATCTGATCTTGATCTACCTATAGCAGATGCCTTTGAGAGCATTTTTTCTGCCAGCAGCTGGGCTATCCTTGTATCCTTGCAGCTGAACCCCTTGGGTGGAATCCTGCCCCTCACCACTGATACATTGACAAATGCAGGATCAGAGAACATCTCCCCATCTGTTGCAACTATTTTCAGGTTGAATACCGAACTTTTTAAACTATCCACTACTAATGATTTTTTCAATGCCAGAGCCCCAGAGTAGGGACTCAGATTGAAATAGTCTAACTCATTCCCAGACAATATTTTGTACTTCACTAGTCCTAGCTCATCTATGTCTACTGCTGACAGGGTGACAATAGTCTGGTTGACAGGAAAATCCCTACTTATCATCCCCCTGCAAGACACCTTCTCAAAAACAGGTTGATTGTCATTGATATTCATCACACGAATGGTGACATTGACTTCGCTCTCTCTTCTGTAAGGTGTACCCCAGTCTGAAGCCCTCACTGCAAAAGTATAAATATCATCTAAAGATTCAAAGTCCAGATCTCTTGTTATCCTCAGTGCCCCTGTTTCCTGATCTATGCTAAATGGAAGAGAATACAAACCACTGATTGTATAAGTTAAACACCCA
Source organism: Pholidichthys leucotaenia (assembly GCA_020510985.1). Taxonomy (NCBI): domain Eukaryota; kingdom Metazoa; phylum Chordata; class Actinopteri; order Cichliformes; family Pholidichthyidae; genus Pholidichthys; species Pholidichthys leucotaenia. Next base: position 51,456,537 of record CM035844.1, read on the forward strand.
TTTTCTCCTTTGTCATCATCTACAGCAGAGACTACAAGAACAACGGTGTCTACAGGTAAGCTTTCATTGATTGCAATATCATAGGATGGTCTTTCAAACACTGGAGAGTTGTCGTTAGCATCCACTATCATAATTTGTAGGCCTGCACGCTGCAGACTAATGCTGTCAACTACCTCCATCACTATAAAATTCTGTGATATCCCTGTCAGCTGCCTTGTGGTCACAATAACGCCATTCAGAGGGTTTATATCAAAGTACCCTGGATATGAGAGGCTGCTGAAGCTGTAATTGACTCTCAGAGGAGCTGGAGAGATTTTCACCACCTCTACCACAGTGCCTGGGGGAGCGATTTCGCTCAGCGTGACTACATAAATATCCTTCTCGAAATTCACCAGCACTGGGTCTGGCTTTGTAAGTAGCAACTGAACAACTTGAGGATTAGAAAACTTAGGAGGTATACCCCGGTCTTTGGCCTGGAAGGTTAGGTTGCAGCCATAGGGGAACGCATCCCAGTTGATCGCCTCTGATGTTTTAACTCTGTACTCGTTTCCCACAGGTGATCGATCAATGACAAACTGCTCAAATGGATCACCATCTATAATGGACACCCACTCTATATCACCAGACATGCCCTCATCTTTGTCCTCCACAGTCATTATCGCATAGACCGGGTCCCTGTCTGTCCATGATGGGACGACAGCAAAAGCACTGAGAACTGGAGCAAATTCATTAACACTCTGCACAGTGAGAACTAGCCTAGCTGTGCTGCTGACGCCACTGTTGCCATAGAGCTTCATGCCTCTGTCAATGACCTGCACCTCTAGCTCAAACCGGTCTTGTTTGTCCATCCTCGGTCGGTCCGTCAGTGTGATGACCCCGCTGGTCGGATGGACAGCAAAGAGTTCTGTCCTGGTCTTGAAAAAATAGTAGAACTCCCCGTTGGAACCCATGTCAGCATCTGTGGCCGTTACCCGTCCGATGCTGGCACCCACAGGGGCACTTTCAGAAACAACAAATGAATAGGAGGTGGGGGAAAAGAGAGGCCGGAGGTCATTTGTGTCCAAGACCTTGATATAAACAGTGGCTAAGGCCGCTCGACCGCCTTGGGTCGATGCCTCAACTGTCAGGGTGTAATTGTCCTGCACTTCCCGATTCAATATGCCACCACTGTCTCCATTTGTGCATATGCGGAGGAAACAAAAATCACCCATTACAAACTCCTCCACTTGGAAGATGCCTTCACTGTCTCCAGACACAATGGTATATTTTATGTCCAAAGACAGAGGCCCAAGGACAATGCCCATTTTGACCGCGCTTTTGGCGTAAGTTCTTGCAGCTGAATTCTCAAAGATAGTAACATTATATGCAGGCTGGGTGAAGAGCAGCAGACCCTGTCCTCCCCAAGATTCAGGCAAAAACTGGGCATGGGTTGCGGGTAAACATAGGAAGACAGAGAAGATGAAAAAATAGACATGAAGAGAAAAGCTGAGTAGAAGAAGCATATTTCCCCACAGATTAGCCTTCATCACTACTCCATCTCCCAGTCACCCTATAAAGAATCACAAAGAAAAACAAATATGGAGTGAGACACGGATTCTGTACGCTAAAAATATAATAGAGAATTCAGGAATATAAGTTACAAAGACGTTTTGCTGGAAGTACTGATTATTACAGCCAGGATCTGCTTGGCATGTTGAGAGATACACAGTTTGCACTGAAATAGTGAATGCGGCACCCAGAAGACTAAAGCAAAGGATGACATGTCTTTAAGCAATGGACGTCAAAACACAACACAGTCTCCTGTATAGCATATGTCAGCAATATAAAAAAAAAACAACTCAAACGTGACACCTGAGACAGCCAGAGACTGGATTTTCCAAAATGAAAATTAAAAAAAAAAAAAGAAGAATGCTCTGAAAAAAACCTGACAGGCTTAACTCAAAAGCACAGCCAAAGTTGAAACCAGTTCATTTTGTTCTATTGCCTTATTTTAAATATTGCAATATCTGCTGTATGCACAACTGCCCTTTTTTCTCTCAATATGACTTAACTCTGGCAGAACCTAAAACAGTTTCTGCTGATAATCTTAAGCCCCCGAACAAACAGACGAGGAGCCACTATCAGCACCAATAGACTGTCAATGCACGGCTCAGATTCACACAGACTGTCCCGGCAGATCCTGGCGTGCACAGCCGTGTATCCCACATTGGTGCGGGTGTAGGGAATCTCACCTTCGAGAAAAGAAAAAATACACGAGTTTAATCACCTCCAGGTTGTTGCTATAATCTGTCTCAGGACAGTCACGATAATGCAACTGAAAGTGACCTACCTTTAGATGGAACAGATGCAAGCAGGGAAAGTAAATCCTTTTCCATTTCTTTCTTCTACAATTCTCCCATTAAAAAGGAGAGAGAAAAATAGTAAAATGCGAAATAAAAAAAAAATTAAAAATGCACACACATCCCGACAGCCACTTGTCCGCTAGACTGCAACCATCCTGGTATATAAAAAAAAAAAAAGAAAAAAACTCTGCCCCCGTTTCATGCACCTGAAGCCAGTAATCCCGAGTGCAGAGAGGCTACCTCGGTTTTATGTCCAGTAGTTGATATAAAACTTGGAGATGCAGCAGCGGGGAGGACCTTTTCTGGGGTGCAAAATGTCCCAGAATAGTCTGGCTCAGCTTGGGTGTCGCTAAAGCAAGTTTTAGAGGCAGTCAGCCTGTGTGGGACCAGGGAGCGCTCACACACTGGGATGGATGGACGCGGCGGGCGGGTGCGGAGGGAGAGCCGACTTTTGCCGAACTCAGCCGACAACATCCGGAAGTGTGGCCGATGGAGACGAGCACTTTAAAGTGAGCGGCGGCTGTGTGTGTGTGTGTGTCTCTCTCTGTCGCTTTTATAGTCTTTTACGGGGTTTCATTTTATTTAAAACTTTCCATCATCAGTCACTATGTCAGCTTTGTGTTACAATAAGGGATGCGGACAGCGATTTGATCCGGAAAACAACCCGGACGGTGAGTACTGTTGTAAGTCAGCCGCTGTCTGCATGCTAACCTCTGATCATCTGGAAATTTCTACCGCTCTCAAGGCCTTCTGGGCCTCATCTTTATAATCGACAGGTAAATGTTATACATTAACAACCATGTAGTGGCTAGCATTACGTGGTTAACACATCGATCTCAGAGTTAGCTTTACCACGATGTTGCTACTAGCATGTTAAGCTAGGCTGTGCATGGCCGTTACCTGCTTATAAACTTTCGGAAACAAGCTTCTATAAACTTTTTTTAAAGCTTAATTTTATGTTATCACCGCACCAATTGTGTTGCGGTGGTTTGTTTGCCAACTCATTTTTTTTGTAAACTGGCGCAAGGAAAAGTCTAGAAAAAAACTAGTAACTGTGTGTCTTTGGTCTTTACACTTCATCCGTGATTAAAATTTTACGAAGTTGCGTTTTGATACACGCAAAAAAAAAAAAAAAAAAAAGTTAAGACATTTAGCGTTACAGTTTTCTACATTTGGAGAAATGAAAAATTCTCTTTTTAAACTTTCATTCCATTGCAGCTCAAATACCTGTGGGAACTCGACTCTTTTGGAGCTTTAGATGGAACGAATCAGGCGAACAAGACAAAGCAAAAAGTATCTGTGTCAAACAACCTAAAATGTCTTTGTACTCGAGATTATTATGTAGAGGACTTTCACTCAATAGAGTGGGATTAAAATCAGAGGTCGGCACTGGTGATTTACAACTTTTATTCCTTAAATCGAAAAAATTCTCCATTGAAATAAATGGCAAGAGTGAAATTATCTTTTGATTCCGATCTAATTTTGCCACGAGTTGCACATGATGATGTTTGTCAGTTTAAAAGTTAATTTTCTGTGTTATTAAAGTTGTTGGTTGTTTTATAATAAACGAGTAGTATTTAGTTTTTGTGAAACCGCTTAGAGGACTACATCTACTTGTTTCGGACTATACACGTCACCAACACGATTACGGCGTTTCTCTTTCAAAGCTCACTTCCTGTTTTCTGACCAATGAAAGAAGGATCCAGAGAGGAGGAAAAACAACACATGTATTTATCGAGCTAGAGCTAATCCACAGGATTTACTTCACCCTGAGCGCTCCTTGAAAACGGTGACGCAAGTGACGGGAGTCACCGGCCACTTTATTAGGTACACCTGTCCAACTGCTCGTTAACACTTAATTTCTAATCAGCCAATCACATGGCGGCAACTCAGTGCATTTAGGCATGTAGACATGGTCAAGACAATCTCCTGCAGTTCAAACCGAGCATCAGTATGGGGAAGAAAGGTGATTTGAGTGACTTTGAACGTGGCATGGTTGTTGGTGCCAGAAGGGCTGGTCTGAGTATTTCAGAAACTGCTGATCTACTGGGATTTTCACGCACAACCATCTCTAGGGTTTACAGAGAATGGTCCGAAAAAGAAAAAATATCCAGTGAGCGGCAGTTCTGTGGGCGGAAATGCCTTGTTGATGCCAGAGGTCAGAGGAGAATGGCCAGACTGGTTCGAGCTGATAGAAAGGCAACAGTGACTCAAATAACCACCCGTTACAACCAAGGTAGGCAGAAGAGCATCTCTGAACGCACAGTACGTCGAACTTTGAGGCAGATGGGCTACAGCAGCAGAAGACCACGCCGGGTGCCACTCCTTTCAGCTAAGAACAGGAAACTGAGGCTACAATTTGCACAAGCTCATCGAAATTGGACAATAGAAGATTGGAAAAACGTTGCCTGGTCTGATGAGTCTCGATTTCTGCTGCAACATTCGGATGGTAGGGTCAGAATTTGGCGTCAACAACATGAAAGCATGGATCCGTCCTGCCTTGTATCAATGGTTCAGGCTGGTGGTGGTGGTGTAATGGTGTGGGGAATATTTTCTTGGCACTCTTTGGGCCCCTTGGTACCAATTGAGCATCGTTGCAACGCTACAGCCTACCTGAGTATTGTTGCTGACCATGTCCATCCCTTTATGACCACAATGTACCCAACTTCTGATGGCTACTTTCAGCAGGATAATGTGCCATGTCATAAAGCTGGAATCATCTCAGACTGGTTTCTTGAACATGACAATGAGTTCACTGTACTCAAATGGCCTCCACAGTCACCAGATCTCAATCCAATAGAGCATCTTTGGGATGTGGTGGAACGGGAGATTCGCATCATGGATGTGCAGCCGACAAATCTGCGCCAACTGTGTGATGCCATCATGTCAATATGGACCAAACTCTCTGAGGAATGCTTCCAGCACCTTGTTGAATCTATGCCACGAAGAATTGAGGCAGTTCTGAAGGCAAAAGGGGGTCCAACCCGTTACTAGCATGGTGTACCTAATAAAGTGGCCGGTGAGTGTATGTATTTGCACAACCTTATACTTTAGCAGTTAGAGAACAGTCTACACTGTTATTTCTGTGGGAAATTATCATTTAAATTGACAAACATCATATGTGTAACTCGTGGCAAAAATCAGTTGGGCTGCACGGTGGCGCAGTGGTTTAGCGCTGTGGCAGCACAGTTTTACCCTCGGCCGGGGGATCGCGGGGATCATGAGATCGTGGGTTCGATCCCAGCCCCCGACCAACAGTGAGCTGTGTGGAGTTTGCATGTTCTCCCCGTGTTGCGTGGGTTTACTCCGGGATTTCTCCGGTTTCCTCCCGCATACCCAAAACATGTAGGTTTAGGGCGCTCGCGCACGCAGCGACCAGCAGCCGCTGGCTTGTCACCAGACTGCAAACCAAATCTACCTACGGGTACAAATAAGTAACAAAAAAAACAAACAAAAAAAAAAAGAAAGATAATTTCTTCCTTGCCATTCACTTCAACGGAGATTTTTTTCCAATTTATGGTCCCATAAGCAGAAGTAGAGGGGGCGTGACTTGGGCTTGCTATAAAAACGTTAAAGGCCAAATGTCACGTAACAGGGTACTTTAAATATCTTGAAACTAGATATAAAAGGGAACCGATCCGTTCGGGTCTTGGTGCATATGCTTCAGTAACAACGGAATATTCGTTAATTTAAAACTGCCGCGCTTGGCCTGACACGGCCCCTGGAATCGCCTGGGGAAGAAGGCAGAAGTGGCGAAATCGATTGTACCCTAGTTTGATGCTTGGGGTATTTCAATTGATTGTTTATATGGAGACTGGAAGGTTGAAGTGAGCAACAAGAAAGAAAAAATTGGATATTTCACCCATACCTTAAAACGGGACTATCAGGGACAGCTGGGTAATAAGGGACACTTCTCTGGGAAATGTTTTCATACCTGTCAAGTGAGACGTTTTCGCCGTACTTCAACACCGTAAAAAGCGGCTATAAGGAACGGCGGAGCAACAAGGGACACCTCTCTGGGAAATTCCCCAAATGCAACTCGTGTTGTTATTGTCAAATATTTTAAGGATTCATGGATATTTGACAATAACAACACAACTCAGCGTCCGGCGCTAAATTAAAAAAAAAAAAAGCAGAATTCTGTATTTGTCAGGCGATCTCTGTCTTTTCCGCAACCGCTGCACAGCTGAACGTGTTAAACCATTGTCCTAATGACTTCTCATTGTAGTGAGAATAGCTCAAGCTGAGCAATCAGCCCGCCCAGACAATTAAACTAATGAGTGACTCCACACTTCTCATGGTAGTGTGAATAGCTCCCGCTGAGCGATCTGACAGCACCAGCTGTGAGTGATCACACACAGGAGTGCTCCTCAACACACTCAGTTTTTTTTCCAGTATATTTTTTCTTTTGGGCGTACAGAAATGGCAATACGCCCGTTTTTGCTAAAATTGCATTTTCCCCGTATTTTCCTTAAAATATTTGACAATAACAACACGAACTACATTTAAAACATTTCCCAGAAAAGTGTCCCAAGCCGCGCTTGGCACCAAAATACGGCGAAAACGTCTCACTTGACAGGTATGCGCCTCCATTTTCATATTGATCTGGTCAATTTCTTGACAGCAGCGGCTCTCCTCCACTGTAATAATAATGGCTTCCGAAAAATCAATATTTATGGGGCGCCCTGGACAGACCCCCTTCGGCTTCGCAATTCTGGAGGCGATTAATGTCCAGTTCAATGACATTTTCCACTGGTTCTGCTCTCTGGTCATCGTTGGAACTGTTGTCATCAGACAAAGCATCTGATTCCGTCTCGGACGGCTCAAACCTGTAAGGTTCTATGCCTCTGTCACTGTCTGAACCACTGACAAAAAAAAAGACAACAAAAAAAAGACAAAACTAAACTAATTTGTTCACAATCGCTGTCACTTTCCGTCATGATTGTCCAATGTTGATAAGTGTGAATGTGGATAGGCAGGGCAGCCAGGGTACAACTGGTGATGTCAAAAACATGGGCGTGGTCTGGACTGGCTGTCACAAGCCAGCAAGCAAGGTGGGGCCTTCACCTGGTGTATTTTGTGCAATTATGTAAGTACAGGTGGGTGATATGGTCTCCGGTATGAATATTTGGTTTAAGCTATGTGTATTTTATCTAAATTCGTTGTCATTTAGAAAAAAAAATTACGTGACATTTGGCCTTTAAAGAAGTGTCTACAGATATGGAAGACTTGACAGTTTGACAAAACCTTTTCACGTCAGCTCAAGGAGGAAGTTAACATTTTTTTATGGTCTTTGGGATAACCTCCTTGGTTCAACACAGAAACTCGTAGCTTAAAACAGAAGACTCGTCAATTAGAAAGAAAATGGCGCTCTACTAATTTAGATGAAATCTATTTAGCTTGGAGAAATCATCTTTTAATTTATAAAAAATCTCTTAGAAAAGCTAGAACGAGTTATTACTCTGCATTAATAGAAGAGAACAAGAATAATCCCAGGTTTCTTTTCAGTACTGTAGCCAGGTTGACAAAGAGTCAGGACTCTGTCAATCCTAGCATCCCCTTAGAGCTTACTAGTCAGGACTTTATGAACTTTTTCAATAATAAAATTTCATCCATCAGAGATAAAATCAATCAGATTCTTCCCACAGTTAACTTAAATACTGTAACTACTACAACTCCTTCTATTGATGTCTGTCTTGATGAGTTTACTCCAATCGACCTTTGTGAGTTAGACAAAATAGTTTCCTCATCCAAACCTTCAACTTGTCTTTTAGACCCTATTCCTACCAGGTTATTTAAAGAAGTCTTCCCACTTATTGGTAGCTTTATTCTTCATATAATCAATTCTTCATTAACTTTAGGCCATGTACCGCAGGCTTTTAAAACGGCTGTAATTAAACCCTTACTCAAAAAGCCAACGCTAGATCCAGGAGCTTTAGCTAACTATAGACCAATCTCTAATCTCCCTTTCATTTCAAAAATCTTAGAAAGAGTTGTTGCTATGCAATTATTTGACCACCTGCAGGGAAATGGTTTATTTGAGGAGTTTCAATCTGGGTTTAGAATCCATCATAGCACTGAAACAGCCTTAGCGAAGGTCACTAACGACCTCCTCATTGCATCTGATAATGGACTAGTTTCTGTACTTGTCCTTTTAGATCTTAGTGCAGCTTTTGATACTATTGATCATAATATTCTACTTGATAGATTAGAACACTATGTTGGACTTAATGGAACTTCGTTGCAGTGGTTTAGATCTTATTTATCTGATAGGTTCCAGTTTGTTCATGTAAATGATGAGTTTTCTCTCAGCTCAAAGCTTAGTCATGGAGTTCCACAGGGATCTGTGCTTGGCCCTACTCTTTTTAGTTTATATATGCTTCCGTTAGGCAACATTATTAGAAAGCACTGTATACATTTTCACTGTTATGCAGATGACACACAATTATACCTGTCAATGAAGCCAGATGATACTAATCAATTAGCCAAGTTAGAAGCCTGTCTTAAGGAAATCAAAGTTTGGATGATTTGTAATTTCCTGCTATTAAATTCAGATAAGACTGAAGTCATTCTTGTTGGTCCAAAAAACCTTAGAAATTCCTTTCCAAATCAAACTTTCAGTTTGGATGCAGTTACTCTTTCTCTTAATAGCTCTGTGAGGAACCTTGGAGTTATTTTTGATCAGGATTTGTCCTTCAATTCACATATTAAATTTGTTTCTAAGACTGCCTTCTATCATTTGCGTAATATTGCCAAGATTAGGAGCATCTTGTCTCAGAGTGATGCTGAGAAGCTGATCCACGCTTTTGTTAGCTCGAGATTAGATTATTGTAATTCTTTATTATCAGGTTGTCCTAAAACATCTTTAAAAAGTCTTCAGCTGATCCAAAATGCTGCAGCAAGAGTTTTAACAGGTACTAGAAAGAGAGATCATATCTCTCCGGTTCTGGCCTCCCTTCATTGGCTTCCCATAGAGTTTAGAATTAAGTTTAAAATCCTTCTTCTTACTTACAAAGCTCTAAACAATCAGGCTCCTTTTTATTTAAAAGATCTGATACTACCGTATCATCCTAACAGAGCACTACGCTCCCAAAATGCAGGTTTACTTGTAATACCTAGAATCTCCAAAAGTACAATGGGAGGCAGAGCCTTCAGTTATCAAGCTCCTCTCCTGTGGAATCAGCTGCCAATCTGGATTCGGGAGTCAGACTCGATCTCTGTTTTTAAGAATAGGGCTAAAACCTACCTTTTTGATATAGCCTACAATTAGGGAGGGATCATGTGTTTTCTGAACCCTCCCTTAGTTATGCTGCTAATAGGTTTAGTCAGCCGGGGGACCTCCAGTAATGCACTGGGCCTCACTCCTTTCCTCACTCTCTATGAAATATTTTTTTTTTGCTGGTCATTAACATTTGTTTGTTCTCTCCCATAGATTGAGTCCCCATCGTGCTGTTTGCTCTCTACATGTCTGTTCTTTTCTTCTTCTCTATCCCCTCACCCCCCAGCCAGTCGCAGCAGATGACTGCCCCTCCCTGAGCCTGGTTCTGCTGGAGGTTTCTTCCTGTTAAAAGGGAGTTTTTCCTCTCCACCGTCGCCAAGTGCTTGCTCACAGGGGATCGCCTGATTGCTGGGGTCTTTCTGCAACTGTGGGGGTCCTCCCTACAGTTGATAGTGCTATGAGATGACTGTTGTTGTGAAATGGCGCTATATAAATAAAGTTGAATTGAATTGAATAACCCAGCTGGGGTTTGAACCCACATCCTTCTGGCTGTGAGGCAGAAGCTTTACCACTAGGCCACCTCAACTACAGCACCATGTTAAGCTAATGGAGCCCAGGGTCATAGGTTGAGAACCAGGACCTTATCTGGTCCATGAAATGCTGAAGAACTGCAGAGTACATTTTTCCAAATTCTAGAAATTGGTTTTGGGTGCATTATCGGTCACAGTATACTACTATTCTCAAGAATGTACAGAAAAGACATACTGTATATTTTTGGCTTTGATTTGTGTAGACTCCCACCATGATAGGAAGTAGGGCTGTACGATATGACCAAAATTTCATATCACAATATAAGTAATCTAAGGCTGCGTGTCCACCAAATGTGTTTTTTGTCACCCGACCGCCCTGAGCGTTTTTGTTTGTTTTTTGTTTTTTTTCCAGCATCTGTGTGCTGCACTCTGGGGGGAAAAAGTCTGTGCCCTGTATCCCAGCAATAGCTTGTCACTATCAGCTCAGCACTTCCAGTTTTCCTATGGTCAGACTCTCTGCTTATTTTTTTAATAGCAGTCTCTAAATAACAATGGACAGGAAACGTGTTTTAGCAGCTCTGGATGTAAAATATGATGACACAGAAAACAGGAGTCTTAAGTAGAGACTGTACCGGCGTCCTACTGTATGTCCTGCCCTTCCTTATCCACTTTATTTTATTTTATTTGTTTATTTGTCAGGAACAGTGCAATAAACATAGACAAAAAAGAAAATCTGATGTGTTGCACAGGGAGTGTATAGCATTAAGCTAGTTTGCAACTCTTGTCCCTGGATGGACTTTAGAGAAAAGAAACAGAGAAAAAGAGAAAAAGATGAAGAAAAAACAAAATGAAAACAGTATAAACATTATCCACATACATCAATGCAAACAAAAATTATAAATACACAATATAAAAACCTGATTCACATTTGCCTGTTACAGTAAAATGCCTGTTACACATTTGCCTTCCCTTCTTCACTCACACCCTGCAATCATTTCATACATGGGTACATTCTTGTTTACTTTTCAGCCAGTTTTTAACCTTTGTAGTAAATGTTTTAAAATCCGTTATTATTTGCAACAAACTTTGGAGTGTAGGCTGTAACAAAGCAATAAATATTGGTAGATATAAAATTATGCCAGCATATTATGCTGCTGTTAAACATTTACAAACAAACGTAGTAGTCAGATAAATGAGCTGCCAGGTAGTAAACTTCAGGCAAGGTGGTCATCTGCTTGCAGATTGAGTATATTTTCCTTTCAGCCAAATGGATCACCTGAACGAGCTCAGCTGCAGTCTGAAAAGTTGAACTTTTTTCATTGCTGAGCCCCTGAGCGCCGTGACAAAAAACGGCCACCGCTCAAAGCGTTTCAGTGCCAAGGGAGCTCAGCGCTGTAAACACTGGACTACATAGAGAATGAATAGAAAACTGTTGCCCAGAGCGGAAAAAACGTGTTTGGTGGAGACGCAGCCTTATTTGATGATAATGATATATATCATGATATACATTTTTTGCACATTCTATAGTTTATATATGATAACCAATAAAAAGGACCATCTCTTTTTCTACATTTTAAATTATATACTGAAAAGATTTGTACAAATTCATCTGTCATTAATTTTATGCATTTTCCCTCGTAATTTTAGTGTGTTATAAAACTGTTTTTAATGTGCATTTGAGATGACTTCAACTTTATTCATTATTGTTACTTGCCTAATTAAGTTATTAGAAATCAAGATACATTAAGAGCCAGTTTGTTCCTCCATCATGTTTTAATTTGTTTATTTTGGTTTGGGTCTACTCCCAGTTTACCAGTTTTACTGATTAATATGAGGTTATCATGATTATCCCTATCAAAGGGAATCTTTGTTCTTTTGCATGTCCTTTTGTTGTTAAAATTGTGTTAATAGGCCTGAGGAGTTATTAGTTCCTGGCCAGCAGGTCAGTTGGGGGGGGGGGGGGGATCAGTGTTGCTGATAAAGCCACGTCATCCTTTAACCCTTTGGTTTCCATCTCAGCAGCAGCTCTGTTTGAATTGTCCTCAGAAGGGAATATGTAAATCGACAGAGGTGTGAAGTTTGGCCCAGCTGTTCCCACTGATATCATGGGGGGGGGGGTGATCTGTTGGGTGTCATGGGGTGTCATGTGTTTACTCATCCTGGGTTAACTGGATTATTTCTGCTGCTGGGGATCACCTGTTCCTCTTCTTCTCCTTTTCCCTGCTGATTAATGCAGATCTGCAGGATTTAACACCTCCGAACATCACCGCTTATGGCCCTTTTCCACTAGCCCCAGTCGGCCTTACTCTAGTTTACTCACCATTACTCGCTTCGGCCTCGGTTGTGTTTCCACTACAGCAGGGTACGCCTGGGGTGGGTGGGATTTTTTTTACAGCAAGGCGGCTTCACACTCCCGTGACGTAAAACACGCGACCCAAGCAAAACATAACATGGCAGCTGTACAAGGCAACTCTTCGGTCTGTGGCTTTTTGTCACCGTAAATGCCAAAAAGGACCGCCAGACAAGGGTACAGGCAGCGAGACGAAACACCCTGGAATAGTACTGCAGCTTCTGGGAGAGCCGAAGACGTGAGGATACAAACTAGGTCATATATGACGGTAAGCTAATGGTTGCTAATGCTAGTTTGCTATAAGTACGTCGTACTACACTGTAATGTCTGCAAGTTATATGTATGCTGTGTGTGTGTGTGTGTTTCAGATGGCTCTGTTGTGGGAAAATTACTGCTTCAAATGGTCGGTCTGGCGTTCAACACAGCCCGTCACTGATGTCACCCCAGCTTCACAAATGATCAGTGGTTATAGAACTTAAGCAAATCTGTAGAAACGTTTATTTCCTGTGGAACAAATTGCTCTGATCTGCGTGAAAACCGTGGATAGACTGTTGAGACATCATGGATGTACCTGCTCCAGCAGCACTGAGTCTGAGGTGGTGTCATGGCAAAAAATGATCAGCTGACACAACTTGATCGCCAAGTTAATAACTATATTAACCACAAAATATATATTCAAAAAGTAAACAGTACTGAGTTAGGTGTAATAAGATATATTTGACAATTATGATGCATTTTAGGCTAAAACAAACTTGATCTAGGATTAAAAGCAATTAAAATAATGCAGTCACAAGGTTACATGGAAAATACTTGATTTACTAGATACTACATGTACTGTAGAAATATATATTCTCTGCATCAACAGTGTACTATACATGCATTCATGTAGTTTTGCACTGGGAATTGCACTGACAATAAACCTTTGAAGTTTTTGCAGCTGTCTCTTTTTATATATGTGAAGGTTACCACCATGTGGCACAAATTAAATACTAACAGATTGGAAAAGCTGTCTAAGAATAATCCAGCAGTTTGAGAAATCACTTTTGGTTTGGTGTAAGTCTCAACAGAATTATGAACCATAAAGCAGTTTGTGTTAAAATGTTAAATCCCATTAAACCCTAACCTGGGGGTTTCCAATCATGTGCCATGGAGGGCCAAGACCCTGCAGGTTCTCTCTTCTACCCAGTCTCTTCAGCAGGTGTTCTCACTGATCAGCAGTCAGTGGAAGAAATTCAGTGGAATCTGCTGTTGAAGACACTGTTTGAAGGTAAAGCCTACAGGGTCTTGGCCCTCCATGGCACATGATTGGACACCCCTGCCCAAACCCATTATGATGAAGAACAGATGCTAATATGGCCCAGAATTCCTCCATATACTGGTACTGTCACTAAAGTGTGCAGGGTCTTCTGCGGTGGCACATTCAACAATACAGTCTTCAGTTAAAATAATTGTTTTGGTTACTTTTTCCTAAAAATGAGCCATTATTTTCAAAGTCACCGATAAATGGTTTGTACTGTTGACTCTTTTCCCACCGGTGTCTTAACAGACAAAATAGAAAATCATGATGCAAACACATAAGTCACTAAATTGTTTATTACAATCAGCAGCAAATTCCAGATTATTCAGAATGTGCAAAATTCAAACTGTAAAAAAAAAAAAAAAAAAAAACTTAGAATGGGTCACACACGCCGGCCACGCTGCCTCACTGAGAAGCAGCTGGGATGTGCCGCTCAAGCTGGACCCGGTTCAGCAGATCTTAGGCCTGCATCTCTGTAAATAGTGAGGCAAGGCCCAGTTTGGGTGGATCGTTTCCCTCTTGCCTAGACAAAATACAGAAATGGGTGGTGGTTAATTAAAGCAAGTTTAAAACATATTTGGGAAATACACTTGTTGCTAAAAGCCAGTGGTGGAATGTGAATGAATGAATGAATCTTTATTTCGGATAGATTAAAAGTAAAGATTAAAAGAAAATGGAATAATATAACAAAGGGGGGAAAAAATCTAACAAGGTCAAATTAAACAGTAACTCCTCTGATTATACAGTTCAACATAGGTTATCTGAAATGGGTGATGGCTGAACCCGCAGGTTATATTGCCCACCCATATTCCATCCAAGAATTCAAAAGAAAAACAAAACAGGAGGGATTACAATTTGAATGTGACAATAAAGTACTTCGTTGTTGTATTTAACCACAATTTTCATGTAGCTGCGCTTCAGTAAAGTAGATTTTACAAGGGCTGGGTTACATTTAAAATTGTCTGTTTTTACTGTGGCCTCAGCAGTCAGAATGAATTAATACATTCACTTGAATTGAATCTAGTACTTTAACTGAAGGTGTGCATCACCGAGTATGGAGTCGCTCAGTTAAAATATGGAGTTTTTATCAATAAAAGTTTAGCCACCGCTCTGTGTCTCTTTTTTTTTTTGTTTTGTACTTTTATTGCTAAAATATAAAAGGAAGCACTACAATGGGTCTCAAATATTTGTAATGTGTCCTGTTACTGCATGAGTTTATTGATGATAGACTATAAACTACACATATAAACTAAATCATATTGATGACTGGACAACTCCCATTCCCCAAAAGTGCAACATACAGTTATGAATATAACTCACAAAGGATCACACAAGTGATCTGACAAAAAAAATAAGTACATTAACAAGCGGTTTATTTTACAGTTGATGTGCCAGTCATTTTCAGTTATTCTGTAATTAATATTCACACAATCAAATAAATCTCAGTTCAGTCCCTTTTATATTAAGTGGAAATTGTGCTACTTTGGTTTTGGCACTTTACCTATAAAAGCAAAGGATTTCAGTACTTTCCACAGTGGCAAGGTCCGTTGTGGGTTGGCTGCCTTTCCTTTCCTTTTGCCTAGACCAAAGACAGAAATGGATGGTGGTTAGTTAAAGCAAGTTCAAAACATATACAGGCACATCTCAAAAATTAGAATATCGTGAAAAAGTTCAGTATTTTTGTCATTCATTTCAGAAAGTGAAACCGATATATAGATTCATTACAGGGACAGTGATATATTGCAAGTGTTTATTTTAATTTTGATGATTATGGCTACAGCCCATATTAACCAACACTTCAGCGGCCAACATTTCTATTTAAAAACTTTTTTTAAATTAATTTTATGTAATATTCTAATTTTTTGCCAAATTGAATTTGGGGTTTTCAGGGGCTGTAAGCCATAATCATCAAAATTAAAATAAACGCTTGAAATATATCACTGTCTGTGTAATGAATCTATATAACATACGGATTTCACTTTCTGAAATGAGTGACAACAAATTATTGAACTTTTTCATGACATTCTAATTTTTTGGAGATGTACCTGTGTTAAGGAAATACACTTGTGAAAGTCAGTGGTGGGATGTGACAAAAATGCTTTGTTTCCCTGACCAGTGAGCACCCCAGGATCCACTCTGTGCATGTACAAGTACATTATCAATCCAGGGATTTATGGTGGAACAGAAACAGCACGAAAACATTGTTCCAACACTTTTTTTTTTTTTTTTTTTGAAAATCCACAGAATAGGTGTTTGGGTCTATTCTGACGCTTTAGAAAATTATATGAATCACTTTATAAATCACTGGTTTGAAAATGCACTTGAATATGTTGAGATTTTGGATCCTGGGGTCCACTTGACCTGTAGCCACAATATAAACACTGAGGGAGGCTAACCCCTGGCATGTGGAAACAGATTCTAGGAAGAAATTACACACAACTTAATGCACAGCACCAAAGTGCAACACGTACACAAAAGAGGACTTTAACCAGAATTAACATATTGCATCGTTTTGCTCTCACAAGCGAATACTTAGGACAGAACAAGCACGAATCAGCAGAGTTGGCTACTAGCTAACTAGCTACTAGCTAACACTCGTTAGCCAGCACAGGACGGCACTGTATCGCTCAAAAAAAGTGAGCTTACCACCAACAGGATAAATAAGCGAACAGATGCACAATATTACAAATCACTCACCATCAATGGTTCTCTCACGTTCGTCTTCAGCTTGTCTGTAGTCCGGTTCTATGCTGGGCTGCATCTGTATCGGGGCGGGTCGCTTCTCTCACTGTGGATCTGCCACCAAGCACAGAAAACTCTGCACCTCTTCGTTGGACCACGGTGTAGATTTCCGCAAAACCTACAACGCCATCTGTATTAATATCGTATTTACTCGGTGACCGAGTTAGTCCTTGAAATATTGCAAATGGCGGTCGTGTAGATTCCACAGAAGATGGACGCTTTCGTGACGTTACGCCCTTACCAATCAGTGGCTCACAGTCTGTTGACGTCACGTCTCGGCTCGACTCAGCACGGTTGTACCCTGGCCTCGAATAGGTACGAAAATAGGACCTGTTAACCAGTGCTGGGTATAATAGAAAAGGCTACAAAAGTGGGCCGAGGCGTACCGTGTAGGGCCATGTGGAGCTAGTGGAAAAGGGGCTTTGGATGCTCTTTGTGGACTACAGCTCAGCGTTCAACACAATCATCAAAGACATCCTGATCAACAAACTGCACCTCCTCCAGACACCCCACCCCCACCCCCGCTCCTGGATAAAAAACTTTCTCACCAACTGCCCACAAACAGTCAGACTTAACCCCCACCACTCCTCCACACTGTCCCCCCCCCCCCCCCCCGCCCAGGGCTGCATTCTGAGCCCTCTGCTGTACTCCCTGTACACCTATGACTGCATTCCAACCCACCCAACGACCGTCATCATGAAATACGTGGATAACACCACCTCGGTTGCAGCAGCTGCACTTCCTCCATGTCCTGAGGAAGAACAACCTGGACCAGAACCTGCTGCTGGCCTTCTATCGCTGTTCAGTGGAGAGTGTGCTCACCTACTGTCTGAGTGTGTGGCACACCAGCTCCACGGCCGAGAACGGCAAGGCTGTGCAGAGGGTCATCAACACCGCCCAAAAAATTATTGGCGGCCCTCTGCCCTTCCTGGAAGACATCTCCAGATCCTCCTGTCTCAGAAGGATCAAGGCCATCACAGGAGACCCTTCACATCCCGCTCACCACCTGTTCGACCTGCTGCCCTGTGGACAACAGTTCAGATCGATCAAGTCCCACACCTCCAGACTAACAAGCAGTTTCTTTTCCCGGGCCATCCAAGCTCCAAACAGTCAGAGGCCCCACCCCCTCCCTCCGATCGCTCACATGCTCAGAACAGAGGACCTTTTATCACAGTAACCTGTTTTTGCACTCCGCACTTTCATGTTCATTGACCCATCCGTGATACCACTACTGTGTATATTTTCAATAATCCTTGGGCCATTTTACTCAATTATGTGTTCAATTGTTTGTCTGCACTGTTATGTACATCATTTCACCCACGTAGCCACGACCAGACCTGTATGTATTTCCATAATCCTGGGCCATTTTTATTTTCATTTTATTTTACTTTTATTTCAGTTATGTGTTTAATCGTGTATTCTGTAACCGTGTTTTATCTAATCCTTCTTTCCTACTTTACTGCGCAGTAGCCTGGTGGAGCACCCACAATTTTGTTGTACTGCACTACTATATAATGACAATAAAGCCTATTCTCTTCTAAAGTGTGTTTGTGTGTGCACAAATACCATGTGAATAAATCAACATTTTATGCTTGCAAATTTGGAATGTTGGACTATTACTACATCATAGCAGGGCTCAGAGGCCTGTATTGAGAAGCAAGTCTGGCTCTACACACTCGGGCAGTTTAAACAGAAATGTGTAAAAACATCTACTAATGGAAGAAAAGTCTAACTTAAGGCTGCATAAGCTACAGAGAAGCTGGAAATTAAATGGAAATATTTCATCGATTGCTGCAAAAATGAGGGTAAGACAGGTTTGTTAGATAGCTACATAAGCTGTTACTGGGTTGTATATTATTTAATTCAACTTTATTTATATAGCACCATTTCACAACAACAGTCATCTCATTAGCACTTTCAAACTGTAGGGGAATACCCCACAATTGCAGAACGACCCCAGCTATCAAGCGATCCCCTGCGAGCAAGTACTTGGTGACGGTGGAAAGGAAAACTCCCTTTTAGCGGAAAGAAACCTCCAGCAGAATCAGGCTCGGGTAATCACCCACTCTAATCAAAGATTACTCGAGTAATCTGATACGTTTTTTTTTTTTTTTTTTTAAAGAAACTTGCATTGACCAACATTTGCGGAACTTTCTTTCCTAAAGAGCAGTAGTAATTGTACCAAACACTCAATAACACGGGCAAACGCTTATTGCAATGTTTATTGCATAGAACGTAACTTTAAATGGTACATTACACCATAAAGTTCCTTTTGCTAGCAGTTAGCATCCGCTAGCAGATGCCGTTGGCATCCGTTAGCATCTGGTGGCTATATGTTCTTTGGTCATATAAGCATAATTAGCGTAGCTGACTACGTTCTATTCATCTTGATTTTAAATCTCAATCACATACCTTGTCTCGGGTGCGCTGGCTGTGCATGATGCGGGATGCTTTCTGTCAAGACACTATAACATCTGATGTTGTAGCATGCTAGTTTGCTGCTCAGCTTTACCATGTACACACTTCATAATGTTTTCCTTCAATTTGAGCTTGAAATGATTCCAGACTTGAGACTTTTTTTTTTTTTTTTCATTTTTAAAAAAAATTTCTTTATCTTTGCCAGCTTGTCACTATGCTGCTCTGACATGGTGCCGTTAAACAAATTTGCGTTTTGTTTAGGTAGCGTGACCGGAAGAAGGTCGCACCGAAAGAAGGTCATATAGACCAGAAGTGCTACATTAAATGACACGCCAACGCATAAATTTTGGATCAAGATTTTTTGTAACCGAATTATTCGAGTAATCGTTGCAGCCCTACTTATGTTCATACTTGATTTACTTTAATACACATTTAGATGGCAGTATTAAATCAAGTGACTATTTTGGTTTTCTATGTAATGTTCAATCTGACAGAAGTCTGATTTTGGAGACGGACAATTATTCTGTTCCATCTTGCATCTTCCTTATATCTTAGTATAATGATGAGCTGCTTGTGAGACGAAACCATTGTTTATCATATAAATCCACAGATTTAAATGTAATTGAACTTTTGAGGTAGTATTGTTGTCATCAGTGGCCGTGACAGAACCTAAGCAACTCTCCCATTTCTTTTCTGTAGAAACGTCCTTCTCTGTCTTCTTGTAATCCAATGTGTACCGCCAGATGTTCAACGGAGTCAAGTCTAATTTCCATTTTAATAGGATGCTTCTTTTTTTTTCATAACAGTGAAGTGTATTTTCATTACCGTTAGGGATATCTAAGAGGTGTATCTTATACTGGAAGCACAGAAAGGGCACAGCTTGGACTGCATTGTAGGATGTTTGATTCATGGTGTCTGCCAGGCAGTTTTTATTCATTCTGTGGTGATTTATTTTTTGCTTTGGGCTGGTAACTAAAGTATAAGATAAATTATTAATTATATTACTTTGTGTACAGAAGGGTTGGAGCCTTTTTTATTTTCAAATATTTCATTATTGATTTTAAAATGTATTATGTAGTTGCATATCATGGGTGCAGTACTTCACAAGAACAAGTGTGATATTTTGTTTTAGTGTCAAATCAGCGATTTGGTCCTGAAAGGTTGTCCTACTTTTTATTAAATGCTTTACAATGACTTTACACACACACACACACGCACACACACACACACACACACACACACACACACACACACACACACACAACTTGCATTCATACATATCAGTATATTTGGTTATAGCCCTGATGTTAAATCTTAAAACTTCAATAAGCATATTAATTGTTGGTGGACACAAACCATGACCACAGAAAGCAATCAAAAAGAAAAAGTCAAAAGAAACAAACGGTGATAAAAAAAAATTAGAAAAGCACTCAGAATGCATACCTCCACCAAGGCTCCTTCCTTCCCTCCCTTTGTCCATCCATCTGTCCATACCTTCCTGCCTCCATCCCACCATGCATTGCAAAATAGGGCCTTGGTAGAGATATGCGCTGATAGAGCAACTCCAAAATCTGATGAGTTCGTCTGTAACCCACAGACCTCCTCTGGTGAAAATTTCATAAAAATCCATCCATTAGTTTTTGTGTAATCCTGCTAAACCACTGCTGGAAGCTTGAGGCATGGTGGAGGTATGCACTGATGGATCACCTCCAAAATGTAATGGGTTCGTGCGTAGGCCAAGAGCCACCTCTGGTGAAAATTTCATCAAAATCCATCCATCGATTAGTTTTTGAGTAATCTTGCTAACATATTGTGAGAAGATAGAGCCTTGGTGGAGGTATGCACTCTTGGATCACCACCAACATCTAATAATCTGCTCCCGGTGCCGTTACACACCTTTCCTGAAAATTACATCAAAATCCGTTCATAACTTTTTGAGTAATGTTGCTAACAGTCAGACAAACAAACTAGAAAAGCACTCAAAGCACATACCTCTGCCAAGGCCCCTTCCATCCATCATGGATCACCTCCAAAATGTAATGGGTTCGTGTGTAAGCCATGAGCCAGTTCTGGTGAAAGTTGCAGCAAAGTCTATCCAGTAATTTTGGAGGATTCTTGCTAACACACTGTGAGAAGATAAGAGCCTTGGTGGAGGTATGCTTTCTCGGACAATCGCCAAAATGTTATGGGTTCTTCTCTAGGCCAAGGACCACCTGGTGAAAATTTCATCCAAATCCATCCAGTAGTTTTTGTTATCCCGCTGCACAAATTCAAACAAGGTCCTTGGTGGAGGTATTCACACTCAGATCATCACCAAAATTTAATGAGTTCATCCTTGGCCCAAGGGCTACCTCTGGTGAAGTTTTCATCAAAATCTGTCGCGTTGTTGTGTAATCCTGCTAACGGACGGACAGACAGACAAACCACCCCAATTACATTACCTCCTTGGCAGAGGTAAGAAATGCCGGCAAAAACAAGGGTAGAGGTAAAAATGTCTGTACAAATTTAACTTTTTGGAAAGGCAGTTAACTTTTTTGTCCACTAGATGATGCCAAGTGCTCACTGTCTGGTGAGCTCAGCACTGCAGAGGAGCGACTTCTGTAGCCTGGAGTTAGACAAGACAAAGGCGGGCGGAAATTGCAATTTATGATATTGCAACATACCACAAGCTTGTGATAATATTGTAGCCAAAATATCAGGATAATATTGTATCATGGGGCCTCTGACGATTACGACCCCTACAAATTACTAGGTTGTATTGTCCACTTAGGAGTTCTGGTCAGTTTAATTCCTTTTTTTTCCAATGGGAAAATGAGATGTTGGGATTTGACACTACTATTTTATGAGTCTTTGTATGCACTTTAAAACTTAAAACATGATCAAGTGCAGATATTTGACATCACTGATTTGGTAATGCTTTATTGAACTGATATGGTCTGTTAAACACAGTGTGTTTGGTTTTGTTACTTTCCTAAAACCTTCTCTAACTGCTCTTCTACAGCAGGAGCCATTGCTCTTCAAAAGAATTTGTCAAATTGTCGTTATTGGCTTCACCTGTGCCTATTTTTTTCTCTTATGTTTCTCAGCAATGTTTTGTTTTTACAGATGGCTGCACCTATCATCCTGGAGTTCCAGTATTTCACGATGCCCTGAAGGTAAATGCCTGAAAATGCCCAGTTAGGTTGTGTCTTCTATGTCTGAGCTAAAGTCTGTGTTTCCTCCTCCAGGGATGGTCCTGCTGCAAGAGGAGGACTACTGATTTCTCAGACTTCCTCAGCATTGTTGTACGTTTTTCTCCACTTTCTCTACTCTCCATGGCCGTGTCTCCATTGTTCTGTCAGTATCGACTGCCTTTGGTCATATTGGCCAGAAGCATCCTTTGTGAGTCGAACACTGTAACTTTGTCCATGCAGGGTTGTACAAAAGGCCCGCACAACAAAGAGAAGCCCCCGGAGCCAGTGAAGCCAGACGTGAAGTTATCTGGGGAAAAGGAGTTCGAGGACCAAAAACCAAAGTTTGATGAGTTCATCATCTCTGCCCCGAAGCCTCAGGAGGCAATACACAGACCGAGGTTGGTCTCATTCTTTTTTGTTTTGCTTTTGTAAATGGGTGACAGCTGTGGTCCAGGGATTACATTTTTAGGTTCCATTCCTGTAACTGTTACATCTCCCAGTGCCTCATAGAATTAGTTTTCCACATTCAGCACAAATATTCATCTGGATTTATGGTTGTTGAATTGATTTGTGTGTGTTTAATATCAAAATCACATAATTGTCATATTTGTTGAGGGATATAAATTGATTGTAGAGGTTAGAGACTAGGGGTAGGCAATATGGTCTAAAAATATCACGATATTTTTGCATAGTCTCATGATAATGATATAGTTCACAATATCACAAACTTTTTTTTGATGTCAACAAAATTATAGTTACACAAAAACAATCTATGTACCACTAATTTTCTCCAGTACAATGGCACTTTTTTAATGATCTATATAGCATTTATTTTCTTTTAAGTTAACTGCACTCTTAACTACAGTTATACATAACTGAGGGCAACCACAGATTTAACAATATGCAACTTTATACAGTTATAACATTATTTAATTGCTTGCCTTTGGTCAGCTGTATGAGGTCTGGCAGTATGCTGTTCTGATAGGTATGCCAAAATGTCAGAACACAGGGCCGTGTTTGTTTTGCCGTTTGGTGTGGCAAAGCATAACTTCCATTAGCAGCGTAATGGTGTGATGTTGTCACACAGCAGACCCCAAATATTGCGATATTCATTTTTACACTGGTATGAAAATTTATACTGGTATTGTCATTGCACTGTCTTTGTGGATCTAGAGAAAGCATATGATAGGATGCCAAGAGAGGAAGTGTGGTACTATATGAGAAAGTCAGGAGTGGCAGAAGTATGTGAGGGTGGTGCAGGATATGTATGATGACAGCGAGACGGTGAGGTGTGCTGTAGAAGTGACAGATGGGGTCAAAGTGGGGGTGGGGTTACATCAGGGATCGGCTCTGAGCCCCTTCTTGTTTGCCATGGTGATGGATAGGCTGACGGATGAGGTCAGGCAGGAGTCTCCGTGGACAATGATGTTTGCAGATGACATTGTGATCTGTAGTGAGTAGGGAGCAGGTGGAAGAGAGCCTGGTGAAGTAGAGGTATGCTCTGGAGAGAAGAGGAATGAAAGTAAGTAGAAGCAAGACAGAATACATGAGTGTGAATGAGAGGGAGGCAGGTATAACGGTGAAGATGGAAGGAGTAGAGGTAGTGAAAGCAGATGAGTTTAAATACCTGGGGTCAACCATCCAAAGGAATGGAAAAAGCACAAGAGAGGTGGAGAAGAGAGGGCAGGTAGGGTGGACTGGGTGGAGGTGAGTGTCAAGGGTGATTTGTGAAAAAATGATGGCAGCAAGAATGAAAGGGAAGATTTGCAAGGCGGTAGTGAGACCTGCAATGATGTATGGTTTGGAGATGGCGACACTGACAAAAAGACTGGAGGTGGCAGGGTTGAAGATGCTAAGATTCTCATTGGGAGTGACTAGGAGGGACAAGATTAGAAATGAGTATATCGGAGGGACAGCTCAGGTTGAGCGGTTTGGAGACAAAGAGAGGCAAGGTTGAGATGGTTTGGACATGTGCAGAGGAGGGATAGTGGATATATTGGACAAAGGATGTTGAAGATGGAGCTGCCAGGCAGGAAGAAAAGAGGAAGACCACAGAGAAGATTTATGGATGTAGCGAAGGAGGACTTGGAGTTACAGAGGAAGATGCAATGGATGGGATGAGATGGAGACCCCTAAAGGGAGTAGCCAAAAGAAGATAATCATGAATGATGTGATATGGCACACCCCTGTTAGAGACCCTTTGCTTTGTCTTTTTGATGAGAGAACACCAGAGTCATCTTTGAACTGAATTCCCAGCCACAAACTAATGAGTTGTGAAAATGTTGGGTAGCTACAAACTGCAGAACTTCTTGCCACATTGGTTGTTGAGCACATAATTGATGGCAGCTCTGCATAGCTGTTAAAGCAGTGATGTCTGTATAATGATGGACAGTCGGCAACTCTTTGGGTTGGCTTTATTTGCACCCAGTCTAACTTTAAAATGCTGTTGCCAATAGTGTACTTCTCAGCTGAAATTGATTAAATGGCTTTAACAAAGAGATCAATTTGTCTTTCCTCTTCTCTCATTACCGTTTCATTCCTGATGTCTTTGCAGTGCTGATGAGCCGATGGTGAGATTGCAGCATAAAGTTGCTGCTTCTTTGAAGCAGGCTCTAGAGAAATTAAAACTGTCTGAAAATGCTACAGAGAAGAAAGGTGAGAAACCAATATTTTTCCTGTTTTGCCTCTCTCTTTTTTAATATTTGCATCTTGGTAAGTCATTCATCATCTTCTTGCTGTAGTAGACAGGAAGGTCACACTGTCAGTACAACTTGGTGATTGGCCACAGGGAGTTTGCCCTATCCTGTGTCATTCACATCTGACCATTTGAGTTAAAGCTGACAGGGATTTTTTTTCCTTCTCCTCACCTCTTGTTTGTCTTTACAGAGGAGAATGGTGATGAAATCAAAGTTGGAACATCCTGTAAAAACGGAGGTTGCACTAGAGTAAGTGACTGGGTCGGTGGATCCTGGAGAATTCAAGTCATTATATGGAACAACTGATATAAACTTTTGCTCAAGGCTATGATTTGCATCAACCTAAAATCATATTTCAGCTGTTAGGGGGGAAAAGATGTCTTTTAAAAGAAAAGCTAGGAAAAAAATAATCACCCAGACCTTAATAAATACACTCAGAAGAATCATTATGGAAGGGGGAGCTGGAGCTTTTTTCCCCCTCGACCTCCACGTTTTCTGACACAGATGTCAAGCAAAGTTTTATGCTCGAGCTAATCTGGCCTGTCAGAGCAGAAAGCCTGAGATTAAAAACAGAAATGGTGCAGAAAATTTGCATTGGCATGTTGGATAAATGAAGTGGGCTTTAGTGATTTACATAATTGTACTTTTACTGCTTTGTTTAAAATCTATAAACTCACTCAAGGACTGCCTGCTTCTAGGCCACTGAAGAACTAGCACTTCTTAGTTTTTTTATCGAAAAATGATTCTATTATTTTGTGACCTCTGGTAGTCTTATAACATGATAGGTAGCCGATTTAATACCAGTGCATCCTTTAATCTAAAGAAACAGTAGATTTATTAAACATCTATTTGAAAATGTTATAACTAATAATAGTTTAGTACATGTACAGCTTTACCTGTTTAATTTTAAGTAAACTCCCCTTTACATAGGGGTGGAGACCACTGAAAGATTGCTTCCCTTTGGTGATCACTGAGAGATTGTCAAAACTTTGAGGAGACCTTGGCAACTGTGGCGATCATTGAGAAATCTTGCAATCGCCGAGAGATCTTCAGAGATGGCCAGATCTCTGAACGATCCTTCATTGAGCACCCAACGATTGCCAAGATCTCTTGGCAGTCTTCCAGTGATCTTCAGTCGTAAAGTTTTGACTCTTTCCAAAACAATCTCTCAGTAATTACTGAAGGGGAGTGATCTCTCAAGGAGCTCCCGATGATCTCATCCATCTCCCAATGATCTCTCAGTGATCTTTGAATGAACTGCAAATTTTTCCCACCCCAAAGGTAGAGGTGGCTGAGAGATCAGGAAGGGATTGCTGAATGTTCAATGAAAGACCAATAGAGTCCATTGAAAGATCACTGAGAGATAATTGAGTGATTGAGAGCTCCTTGAGAGATCACTTCCCTTTGGAGATTGTTGAGAGATTCTCAAAACTTTGAGGAGACCATGGAAACTGTGGAGATCATTAAGATATCTTGGCGATTGCTGAGAGATAATTGAGAAATCTGGCCATTTTTTCACCTTCCAGTGATCTTTCAACGATCTCTACCCCTGTGTAAAGGGAGTAGAAAAGTGCTAGAAACCTTTCAGATATACAGTACATACCTCTTATCACCCAAGAAACTCTGTGATCTCTCAGCAATCTCCCAACCATTTACAAAGAAACAGCTTTTTTGAGGCTTTAGAAGATCATTGATAGGTCTCTCATTTTTTTTTTAATTTTTTTTTTTTTTTTTTTTTTGTTACTTATTTGTACCCGTAGGTAGATTTGGTTTGCAGTCTGGTGACAAGCCACCGGCTGCTGGTCGCTGCGTGCGCGAGCGCCCTAAACCTACATGTTTTTGGTATGCGGGAGGAAACCGGAGAAATCCTGGAGTAAACCCGCGCAACACGGGGAGAACATGCAAACTCCACACAGCTCACTGTTGGTCGGGGGCTGGGATCGAACCCACGATCTCATGATCCCCGCGGTCCCCCGGCCGAGGGTAAAACTGTGCTGCCACAGTGCTAAACCACTGCGCCACCGTGCAGCCTCTCATTGGTCCCCCAGTGAGCTCTCTGTAAAGGGGCCCTAACAAAAACTAATCTGTTTTTAATTTTTGTTTTATATAGAGTTTTGAGGGACCTGCTAGTGATTCTGAGGTGTGCACTTACCACTCTGGATGCCCCATATTCCACGAAGGGTTAGTACTACAGATCACTGAAATTTCACATTTCTAACGTGCCATAGCATTGATACACAGATGTTTTATTCAAACTGTACAACAGTCACCAAGCACCACCACACTGTATGTCTCTTGTGAGTTTTGTTTACTAGTTGTCTTGAGTGATATTTGAATGACTGCTTTTAAAAAAAATCCAGCCGCTTTTAAAAAAATCCAGCTGGTGAAAATGTCTTTCCTGCATCTCCAGGATGAAATACTGGAGCTGTTGTAAGAGGAAAACCTCAGACTTTAATGCCTTCTTATCTCAAGAGGGCTGCACCAAGGGAGCACATCTATGGAGGAAAGAAGAAGTGGTGCGTGTACCGACTTAACAGCCAGTAATCATTTGTGTTACAAGTGCATAAACACAGAAGACCCTCCGCTGTTACTCCATCTAGTGGCGTCTTCACAGTATAAAGTCAGTGCTTCATGGAGAAAGGTGGAACAGTTGAATTTTAAGCTCTGTTTTCTATTGAAATCTGCTTGCAGGGTAAAAAGGTGGTCCCGTGCCGGTTTGACTGGCACCAGACCGGGTCACAGGTTATCATTTCCATCTACGCCAAGAACGCCGTCCCAGATCTAAGCTTCGTAGATGCCAACAGCACCACGGTAAACAAGAATATAACCTGTCAGCTGATCCATGCCACCGATAGCTTTCTGTTTGGGCCTTTTTTTTGGGGGGGCTGATGGTGTTCTTTGTGTTTTCAGCTCAACATCAACATTATATTTGAAGGGGAGAAGGAATTTGAGCAGAAAATCATCCTGTGGGGCGTAAGTAGTGTCAGTTTTATTGTGAGGTGTAAAAGCTTGGAAGTTTTGCTCCAAGCCGTTTACAGTTTTGTTTTGATCTGCAATTCAGTGGTACTGTATCAGTTAACTAATAAATGTAGTTTTTTATGATTAAATATGCAATAGATTTACAGTGGAAGTATCTGCAGTAGTGATTTGGACTTAAATCATTTTTGCAAATTAAAGTTAAGCTTTAATTATAAATTAAAGCTTGACTTGGGACTTCTCATAACTCAAGTTTTGCTGCTCAGTTTAATTATACTAACTGATATCACTCACTAGGCTTTTTTTCCCCTTCCTGTTTGGTTATAACCCCTTTACATGGGGTAGAGATCGTTGAAAGATCACTGAGTGATGACAAAATGGCTAGAACGATCTTTCATTGATTTCTCAGCAGTCATAAAGATCTCTCAATGGTCTCCACTGATCACTATGGTCCTCAAAGTTTTGACTCAAATCTCTCAACAATCATCAAAGGGAAGTGATCTCTCAGTGAGGACTCAATGATCTCGTCAATCTCCCAGTGGTCTCTCAGCAGTCTTTCACTAAACTCCATTTGTCTTTCTTCCAACACTCAGTAATCTCTCCCTGATCTCTCAGTCATCACTACCTTTGTGGTGGGAAAATTTGGCATTCATTGAAAGACCACTGAATGATCATTGAAAGACCGCTGTATGATCATTGAAAGGCCACCGAGAGATCATTGGGAAATCATTGAACACTTGTGCTCTCCTTGACCTCTCAACAATAATTATGGAATCTTCACTCTTGGAGGATATTCATATTTTTTTCCTCTATTATTTTTCTATATCCATTATGTCAAATTTAATCTGACGGCCACTATGTGAGTAATGAATAAATCCAGTTGCTGGACATTCATTATTATTAGTGACGCTTTAATTGAATACACTTGCATTTTTAATTACAAACTGTAGCACACATGGTGCTCAGAGGTTATATTTTTTAATCCCCCGCTGGTCAAAGACCCCCTTGGGTGAAGACAAAAGGGGGATTATGTTATGGGGGCAGTCCATCCCTCTGTCCCAGTTTTGTGAAATCAACTCTTCCTACAATTTTGTTCCAATATTTTGAAAGTTGGTTGCACGGTTTGATATACACTAATAATGTGTATATTTCAATTTGGCTCTGATTGGATGAATTTTGCAGGAAGAAAGAACTTTGAGGTCAGTTCTTCCCTAATTCTTGTACATGGAATAACTACTGAAATAAATGATGTAGGCTTTTCAAATCGATGCTATAGTTGTATCTAAGGGTAGTATCTCACAGGGCTGAGACGGCTCACGGCTAGTTGGAGATTTAAAAAAAATGAGAAAAATCTGAGAATTTGTGACAATTTTCACTTGGATTTACGCTGTCTTGTTAATGTTGCAATAATGTTGCACAAACTCCCAGAGAGTTTTTGGCCAAAGTTCTCCAAGTGTTTGCATACATGTCATGCAAGTGTTGCAGGACATTCTCGCAGCATGCGCTAGACAAAATTTCGGGTTTTTCTGCACTCATGACAGTCTCGCTGTAACTGCCTAACACCCACACAACAGATACCCCTGCCAGCTGTGCAATCTCCACCATATAAATACAAAGTGTCTCTCCATTCCAGTGATCATTTTATTGTCTGATGTCAAACTCATATATACAGTACCATTCCACATGCCTGGGAACCACAAGAAATGATAGAATAACGACGTTTTCACTGCTTGCCCACTGCAGTGTGTCTCCCACCGGAGTGTTGCACAGAAGCACACACGCAAAATGACTCTAACACAATACAGACACATGTATGCAATAAACATGCCTGGCAATCACTGGAAACTATAGTAAAATCATATACAGTGCTGTGAAAAAGTATTTGCCCCCTTCCTGATTTCTTATATTTTTGCGTATTTGGTACACCTAAATGGACTGCGTACTCAGTCCACTGTTGTTTACACTTCTAACACATGACTGTATCCAGACACGAGGGGAACCAGATTATTAAGTTTGCAGATGACACCACGGTGGTGGGACTTATTCAGAGGGATGAGGAATCAATGTACAGGGAAGAAGTGAGAGACCTGGGGGGTTGGTGCAGGGAGAACAATCTGGTGCTCAACGTGGACAAAATGAAGAAGATGATTATCGACTTCCGGCGGTCACAGCCTGAACACGTCCCCCTCAGCATCGGCGGCCGTTTAGTGGAGAGAGTGGAGAACATCAAGTTCCTCGGAGTGCAGATCTCACAGGACCTGACCTGGAGCAAGAATTCCTTGGGGATCAGGAAGCGGACCCAGCAGAGACTGCACTTCTTGAGGAAACTCAAACAGGCCTCTCTCCCCATCTGCATCCTCAGGACCTTCTACAGAGATGTGGTGGAGAGTGTTCTGACATACTGCATTGCAACATGGTACTCCAGCTGCAGTATGTCAGACAAAAAAGCCCTGCAGAGGATAGTTAAGGGAGCTGAGAGGGTAATTGGAGTCTCTCTCCCCTCTGTCCAAGAACTTTTTCAGAACCGTTGTAGGAGCAGGGCACTGAACATTGTCAAGGACCACTCTCACCCTCTGCATAAACACTTTGAACTTCTGCCATCTGGCAAACGATTCCAGAGCATCAGAGGCAGAACCACCAGACTGGTTAACAGCTTCCTTCCACAAGCTGTTAGGATGCTGAACAGTTGATCCGGAATCTCTCATACATACCTACGGACATTATGTATATTATTTGTATATTATAGTTCTGGTTAGTTTTCAAGTATGTCTCAGGGAAGTGTGAATGGCTGTGGTGGGGTGGGGGGTGAGGGTACGTGTGAGTGTGTCTTAAATCATGTTCTTTTTACTTATATGGATGCCGAGAGAAATGTAATTTCATCTTGCCTGCACTACAGTTGTATGTACAGCAATATGACAAAGGTTGATTTGATGTTTCAGATCATCAAACAAATTTTAATATTGGACAAAGATAACCTGAGTAAATACAAAATGCAGTTTTTAGATGATTTCATTTACTAAGGGGCAGAAAGCTATCCAAACCTACCTGGCCCTATGTGGAAAAAATAATTGTCCTCTAACTGCCCCCTAAACCTAATAACTGGTTGTGCCACCCTTGGTGCCAGCAACTGACAGTGAATCTTTTACATCGCTGTTGAGGAATTTTGACCCACTCTTCTGTGCAGAATTGTTTAAATTCAGTCACATTGGAGGGCTTCATGAACTGATGGCCGGGCATTCTCCTTCAGGATTTTTTGGTAGAGAGCAGAATTCATGGTTCTGTCAATTAGGACAAGTTGTCCAGGTCCTGAAGCAGCAAAGCAGCCCCAGACCATGACACTACCACCACCATGTTTGACTGTTGATACAGTGTTCTTTTTATGAAATTTTGTGTTGCTTTATGCCAGATAAAACAGGACACGTTTTCTAAAAAGTTCAGCTTTTGTCTCGTCAGTCCCCAGAATATTTTCCCAAAAGTCTTGAGGATCATCTAGATGTTTTCTGGCAAATGTGAGATGAGTCTTTGTGTTGTTTTTGTCCAGCAGTGGTTTTTGTCTTAGAACTCTCCCATGGATTCCATTTTTGCCCAGTCTCTTTCTTATTGTTCCATGGTGGACCAGTGTCCAAACTGAGACAAGTGAGGCCTGCAGTTCTTTAGACGTTGTTCTGGGTTTTTGTTTCTCATCTGTTCTTGAATTTCTTTAAATCACAGTGGGATGTGTTGCTTTTTGAGATCTTTTAGCCTACTTCAGATTGTTAGACAGGTTCTATTTAAGTGATTTCTTGATTCAACAAGTCTAGCAGTAATCGGGCTTGGGTGTAGCTACTGAAATTGAACTCGGCTGTCCAAAAAATGTGGTTAATCACAGTTAATTCATGATGTAACAGAGGGGGCAATTACTTTTTCACATAGGGCCAGGTAGATTTAGATCGTTTTTTTCCTTTAATAAATGAAATCATCATTTGAAAGCTACATTTTGTATTTATTCAGGTTATCTTTGATATTAAATTTTGTTTGATGATCTGAAACACTGAAGTGTGACAAATATGTAAAAATAGAAGAAATCAAGAAGGAGGCAAATACTTTTTTTCACAGCACTGTATAACCACTTGCCCACTCCAGCTCCGATACAGGGAAAAAATCAGGAATTAGCCTGATCCCCAAACATATGGCTGGCAAAGAAACTCATAACTCTACATTTTTCCACAACATCGGTAAATGACAAACAGATATAAACATGATGGATAGACTGAAAATGACTCACTTCTCCAAACACGGTGTTATTCAAAAAGCAAGGGGGTGAGGGGAGCCTCGTATTGGCTGCAGGCAGTGATTTGGTGTAATAATAAACACCTGCTGCCTGCTGTTCCACCCCTCCAATCGGTCACAACTGCTGCAGGTGCTTGTCTCTAATGCAGGGGTGTCCAATCATGTGCCATGGAGGGCCAAGACCCTGCAGGCTTTACCTCCAACCAGTGTCTTCAACAGCAGATTTCACTGAATTTCTTCCCACTGATTGCTGATAAGTGAAAACACCTGCTGAAGAGAAAACCTGCAGGGTCTTGGCCCTCCATGGCACATGATTGGAAATCCCTGCTCTAATCAGTCAGAATTTAGTTTCATAGGTCCCCAACCACTGCAGAGTTGTCTAACTTTTCTCATACTTTCGGACTCGTGGAAACTAAATTGAGTAGGGGTTGAGACGGGTTTGAGACACCTGCGATGACTCTGAGACCGTTTTGAGAGAAAAGCTGTTGCACAAAAATTTTTGAGCATGTTCAGAATTCCTCCAAGACGAGTGCGAGACCCTGCAACTCAAGAGAGGAAAATGAGAACCCCCGAGAATGTTTGGAGACATTTTGGAAACTCCCTCGGGAATGCCGTTTTGGAAACTAGTGTCAGGCTGTCGCAGCTCAGTGAGATGCTACCCTAGGACAAGTCTTGGACGGCTTCCACCCTGACCTCTGACTATAGGTTTGGGGTCAGTGGGTCAAAGGTCAACATTAACATTCCTTTGCACGATTACTATCCACCTTATTCCTGGGGGTGCCACTGTAGGAACGTTTATGGGCGGAGCTTCCAGTTTCAGCTGATGTAGTGTTAAATCAGTCAGAGTGGAGTAGCAGGGGCATTTAAAAAGTTTTTCAAATTCATTTTAATGTATAGTCCACATACGTGTTTTGCAATCAAGTGGCCGCTAATTTCAGCACTTGTAGTTTATGTATTTTTGAATGTTTTTTGCGTAGTTCTGGTATTTGCTGCTGTTCGTGGTATGAGGCGCCTCACAGATAAGCACAGCTAACTCTGTGGCTTCAACAGCAATGCGTAGATCATGCACTGAAAACTAAAGGATTGTTCGTGTGATCGGTGGTACAGACACAACAGCACCAGGTATGTTTTCACTTGTATGAATGTCACAGATCTGACGTTTTACCCTAAATTTAAAACGCCCAAGCATGGTGTTGTGGTTCTTTGTGGCTCTGACTAGACTCTACGTCTGCTCTGAGGTAAATCTGATTATGTCCAACATATTTTAACAAAATGCAGCCGACTTTATTGTGGTGGAAACATTGACATTATCTCAGAGCTTTTATTTTACAGCGTTAGCATATTAGCAGCGGCACTAACAAACAGAGCTACTATCTGCCAGGCCACTTTTTAAGGTCATCTTCCTATCCCTAGATAGTCGTGGGAAGTGGTATGATTATATTACTGTTTTTGAGGCGCAAAAGGCCATGTTCCCGCATTTCTGATGCCGAAGCCGTTGTTTTTTAAAAAGGAAAAGTGTCCCATTTCAGTGATAACCATATGTTCTAAACTAGTACCTGAAGTTGCTACCATAATTCGCGCAAGGCATCATGGGGGCTAGGAATAAGGTGGATAGAATAAGTAAAGCTAGGGTCACCAAACTTGGTACACAGGTTCACCCTGAGACCCCGACCTCTGACTGTGAGTTTGAGGTCAAAGGTTCAAAGGTCAATGTCAAAATGCCACAAACTGTATCTTGACAGCAAAGAAAGCTTGAGTCATCAAACTTGCTACACAGGTTCACCTTGGGATCCAGACCTACAACTGTGGGTTGTGTACAACTATTTTTGTTGTATATTCATGGCTGATAGGCTTGTCGTAATTTGATTCTGCCCAAATTATATGGAAAAGTTGAAAGCTGCTGTCCTCCAGTAACATATTGGGATCTTCAAAGAAAATGGAGGTGAGGATATTGCCCTCGCCCCAGTGCTCTTGCCTTCCATCATTTATTGGTAATTGTGAGGAGCAGGTTTTTGGCTCATATTTTTATTCAGCAAAATACCAAATGAGATTGGCCTCATTTTCATTATTATACCCCCCCCCCCCCAACGAAGTTGTGGAAGGTACAGTGTAATGTTTTTGAACCGTTTGTTCGTTCGACACTGTATGTTGTCGGCACTTGCTTTTTTACATTATTGATGGGATTCACTTCAAATTTATACAGAAGCTTAACTCATCAATGTGTGTTTGATTCTGGCACATCTAATGAGGGCCTGCATTTATTTTGGAGAGGGGTCTTTTTATGTTTCCGCCACCATAGCTCCTTCATTTCTGATCAGATTGATTTCCTGTTTATACAGAAGCAAATGAGGGCTTCCATTTCTGGAGAAGGGGACTAATTTTTTCCAGTCCATTTTTATGTTGATCACAGTTTTCTTTAGCAGATGTGTGGGGTATGTGAGCTTATTTCACAATGATAATTATCTATTGCTGAGCAACTTTGTATAAAATTAACTACTAAACAGTTATTTCTTCTTTCTGGCAAAACATAAGCAAAGAAAAAAAAATGAACTATATCCATATTATCTAATTTTCATGCTTTACTACAAAATGCCTCCAAATTTTGTTGAACTGAAAGTGACTCAGAACATGTGAGCTTGTTGTTAAATTTGCCAAATAAATGTTTTTAAGGAAGACAGAATTGAAACAGGGCAATGGCCACATTAAATTGGATGTCAAAATATTTATTGTATGTATGCAATATTATTAAATATATTGGAGGGCCACTGGGCCTTAATATTGACACATGTTGACATGAGCTAGGGAAAAAAAGCATTTTTTTAAATGAAGCCAGAATACTCATCTGTTGAATAAAAGTAGTTTTGTGTCATATCTCTGACATGCACATATGCTTTTCCCCCGTTTAGGTAATAGATGTGAGTCAAAGCATAGTAAACATGATGGCAGCCAAGATCGAGGTGTCCATGAAAAAGGCCGAACCGATGTCATGGGCCCGTCTGGATCTCCCGCCCGTCACTCCACCCAAGGAGAACGAGAAGCAAAAAGATGATGCTGATAGTGAGGATGAAGATGAATGATGGTGTGTATTTTAACTGAATTCAAGGTTCCAGGCCACTCAGTCCATCTATTACCTCTATGAAGAATTGCCTGTTTTGCTGTTGTTGTAACATTTGACCTTTCCACATCAGCATTTCCATGCTGCTGAGCACATTTTTTTATCTATATAAATCACCCAGCAGATTGGAATGCTACCATTCTACCACATATTTTGACAATAATAAAATGATTAAGTGTCAGGTCAAGCGATTTGTCTGCTCAATCACACTGAAAAAAAAAAAGTTACGCTCAGTTTCATAAAACAATCATAACGGACCACTGCTGTGACCATCTTGCCAGGAACCAAAGGGCAGGTTTAATAAATTGCAGTCGGTACCTTAACAAAGATGCTGCTCTGTGTAGTTTGGAGAGTTGCATCACTAAATTGTACATACCTGGATGATGTAGAATTAATTCTTAAATGATGTGACTGTAAAAACAGTTCTTTAAATTTTCTTTGGCAGATGTGTCCACACAACACCTTCAGTTAAATTTGTAGATTTGCTATTCCTTTTTTAACTTCATGTATATTTTGTAAACGTTTTGCTTTCAGATGTTGTATTTACCTCACTCTCTCTTGTTAAAACGGCACAGTGTGGCTTTAAGGAGAATGTACTGTAATGCCCAAGAACGCTCGCTGAATACAAATTATTTTGAGTACTGTATCATGAAGTGTGGTAAACAACGTGCGTCTTGGAAGGCTCAGACTTTGAGGCTGAAAGATGCACGAAAGGGGAGCAAACGTGTAGGAAACCAGTTTAACATACCAAAAAAATAAACTTATTGGTTTAAATTTTACACGTGTGTGTGTGTGTGTGTGGTGGTGGGTGGTTGATCTCCCCCAGTGGATTTGAATAGACCCCCCCCCCCCCAAAAAAATATATATATAGCAGAGGATTTTGTTTTAATGTCAGACTTGTCCAACCACTGGGACCTTGAGAGATGAAAAAGTTCTTGTGAATTAAAATAGGTGTGACCTTTCAAATGAAGCTTTTTGAACTACATCAGCTTTGGGGATTGCAATGACTTTTACAAATGTCAGAGTTGCTTTTCTTTTTCACTGTTGCATAAGTTGTGGAAAATTGAGCTACATCTTGTCACCATTCCCTGGGATCTGGACTTCTGAGCACATGTAACCTTTTTTTTTTAACATCTTTCCAAGAGCACGCCTCGTGTCTGAAGCATCAGTCAGTTCCAACATTAATCAAAATGTGCCTCAGTAAATCCCATACAAAGGTGATAAAAACAAATCCCCAATGTGCTTTGTGACAGTGTTTTTTACTTTGTTACAGTTGGATATATGTGGGCTGCATGACTGACGCAACGCACTGTCGACCCTGATTTTTCATGGTAATCAGCTGAAACTACAAGAATCCTTGAGTATAAATGTGAAAAGTAATTGTGGATCATTTCCATGATGGAGAGCATTAAATATCTGTATTGAAATCCTGGATAAAATTAGAAAAGCTGTGGGAGCCACATGTTTAAATTTTCAACTCCTCTTTAAAATACTTTCATGATGCATGATTATTTTTTTTTTAATACAGGTTTAATATTGTGCCCTCACATAGTTGTTTGGTAGTTATAGTTGTTTTCCACGGTTTCATTGCTCCGGATGAGCGGCTGTTGTTCTGGGAGAGAAAATGTGTTTTTCCCCTTCCTGGCGCCCAGCCAGGACGACCCTCTGAGCCATCGTTTTGCAGTCAGGACAACAGCAGCTGTGACTGCTGCCACGATCGCTCCACACATCCCTGCAAGCAGCAACCAGGGCCACACTTCATGCAACTCCTCCAAGAGAGGGCGCACAGATTCCGCCAGCCTCTGGTCTGCAAAAAAAACCCCAAAACACACAGATGGATCAGATTATAAGAAGCAAAATTAACAAGATAATTTTAAAATGTTGTTGGAAAGCAAAAATTAAGACTTTATAATGCAGCCTGAAAATAACACCGTAATGTTAGCATAAGAACAATGTAAGTATGAATAAGTGATATGAGTACTGCATAAGAGCAGTTTAGGTAAGAGAAGACATGAGATAAGATAATCCTTTTTTAGTCCCACAACGGGGAAATTCACATATTATAGCAGCACTCGGAATAATAATAAATAGGACAAAAACCTGTGGGTGCAGATATACTGAAGTCCTTCAAAGTAAGGGCCTCTACCCTTCCTATTAATTTTTGAATCCTAAAGTCCTAAAAAAAAACCTTGTTTAAATCTTCTCTCCTGACATAGGGGTTACTGTTCTCTAATTTCCTCACTGTTTTTTTATACAAAATAAATGTTTGTGTTGATTATTTCAAAAGAACATGCTAGTACAGCAGTGGTATAGCCACAGCTGATATTCTAAACAATGAAGAATAACATGTCGGAATAAATCAAGTATTAATGCATTGTTCTCTAATTTTGATCTCCACTGTATATTAAGAGTATATTTCACAGTTAAATGAGTACAGTGTTACAACCTTCAAAAATAACAGTATTACAGTACTGGAAAGGAACGTTCCTTATTTGTGCAAAGTAGTAGTAGTGTTAATGTGCGATCTCTGAGCAGTGCAGATCTGACAGCAACAGGTAGGAAGGACCTGTGAAACCACTCCCTCGTGCACTTTAGATGGAGCAGCCTGGCACTAAACGAGCTGCTCAGTGCACTCAGCGTGCCCCGCATGGGGTGGGACTCGGACTCCAGCAGAGATGACAACTTAGCCACTATCCTTCTCCCTTCTATCACCTCCACTGGGTCGAGGTCTGGGTCTTGATTAGCCTGTTCAGTGTCTTTCTCTCAGCTGCTGCCCCACCAGACCGCTCCATACAGGATGGCTGTCTTCAGGAGTGCCTTCTGCACTCCAAAAGGCCCGAGTCTCCTCAGGAGGAACAGTCTGCTCTGCCCCTTCCTGTAAAGTGTGTTAGTGTTGTGTGACCAGTTTACTGTTCAGGTGAACACCCAGGTATTTGTAGGATGTCACCATCTCAAAGGTATGGTGCAAGTACAATAAAACTACAACAAGTTAAGGAGTGTGAGCGTTATTCTTCCTCCACTTTCATCAGTTATAGTTACTATGTAAGTAAGGGGGTAAGTACAGTATAAATATAGGTTAAGTTGCTGATATTCTTCCTCTAACCATGCACATTTACAGTACAGTGGGGGAAAATAAGTATTGAACACATCAATAGTTTTCTCAAACATATTTCTGATGGAGCTATTGACCTGAGATTTTCACCAGATATCAGTAACAACCCAAGTAATCCATACATAGAAAATCAAGGCAGCTGTGTTCACAAAACAAGTTACATTTAATAAAGTGGAATGACACAGGGAATAGGTATTGGACACGTTTGGTGAAATTCATTTAATATGTAGTAGAAAAGCCTTTGTTGGTAATAACAGCTTCCAGATGCCTCTTGTATGGAGAAACTAGATGCAGGCATTGCTCAGGAGTGATTTTAGCCCATTCTTCCACACAAACTCTTCAAATCTTGAAGGTTCTGTGGGTGTCTTCTGTGAACTCTGACCTTCACTTTGTTCCATAGATTTTCAATTGGATTCAGGTCATGTGACTGACTGGGCCATTTTAGCAGCTTTATTTTCTTTCTCAGGAGCCAGTTGAGTTTCCTTGGCTGTGTGTTTAGGATCATTGTCTTGCTGAAATGCCCACCCTTGTTTCATCTTCAGCATCCTGGCAGATGGCAACAGATTCTTATTAAGGATGTCTCTGTACATTTGTCTATTCATCTTTCCTTCAATTATATGAAGTCTGCTTGTACCATGGGCTGAAAAACACCCCTACACCATGATGAGATGTGCAGTGCCATTTCTCCTTCAAACATGCTGTGTGTTGTGGCATCCAAAATGTTCAGTTTTGGTCTCATCTGGCCAGACTATATTCTCCCAGTATTTTACTGGCTTGCCCAAATGTTGTGCAGCAAACTTTAAATGAGCTTCAGCATGCTTTTTCTTCAGTAATGGAGTCTTGCGAGATGAGCGGGCATAGAGCCCATGCCGGTTGAGTGCATTACGTATTTTCTTTGAAACAGCAGTACATGCTAACTCCAGGTCTTTCTGGAGCTCTCCACACGTGGTCTTTGGCTCTTGGATAACTCTTCTGTTAATTCTTTTGACTCCTCTGTCAGAAATCTTGCAACGAGCTCTTGGTCGTGGCCGGTTTATGGTAAAACTGTGTTCTTTCCACTTCCAAATGATGGCTCCAACAGTGCTCACTGGATTATTCAGCAGTTTAGAAATGCACCTGTAACCAATGCCATCATTATGTTTTGTAACAATAAGGTTGCAAAGGTCTAGACAGAGAGCTCTTTGCTTCTACCCATCATGAGTTTATGTGGCATAAAAATCTGATATTCACAGACCTTTTTAAAAGCTATCAGTCAGGACTTAACCAGCTGAAATTAATTTGCACTGATGGGGGATGGGATGGCTTCCTGAATTCTAATGGATTTCATCTGGTTTCTTGTCTTTCTATGCCTTTTTGCACCTTTTTTCTTCATGTGTTCAATACTTATTCCCTGTGTCATTACACTTTATTAAATATAACTTGTTTTGTGAACACAGTTGCCTTGATTTCTTTGTATGAATTAGTTGAGCTGTTACTGATATCTAGTGAAAATGTCAGGTCAATGGCTCCTTCAGAAATATATTTAATGAGAAAAACGCTGACATGTTCAGTACTTATTTTCCCCGCTGTATACTGTAAGTATGG
The DNA here is from genome assembly GCA_020510985.1 of Pholidichthys leucotaenia. Lineage (NCBI taxonomy): Eukaryota > Metazoa > Chordata > Actinopteri > Cichliformes > Pholidichthyidae > Pholidichthys > Pholidichthys leucotaenia. The sequence goes on from CM035844.1 coordinate 51,496,360, forward strand.
TGAAAGTATCATAGTTGCAACATAAATACAGATTAAGTTCAACATAAGTTGAAAGCACATGTATTCTTCCTTGACTTTAATCGGAGAAAATTACAGTAAAAATGGTGTAAGTACGGAGTGAATATGGTGGAATTACAACATAAGTGTGTACTAAATATAGCTCAAATGTGATGTAATAACATAAGTACAGGGTAAAAACAGTGCAAGTATGGTATGGGTACTGGGTACTTACATCGTACTATGGACCTTATACAGTAATTACACAAATTCAAAGAAACATATAACCTATGCTCCATACTTACACTGTAGTTGTACTGTATTTAAAGCTAATGTTGTAGTCGAGACCAGACAAAGACCAGAGTCTCCCAAGAGCACTGTGTATGCACTGTAGGTTTTGGTCTCGTCTTGGTCTTTGGAGACTCTGGTCTTGACGAGGTCTCAACTACAATACTAACTTAGGCCATTCTTGCAAGATACAGTGGGGTAAAAAAGTATTTAGTCAGCCACCAATTGTGCAAGTTCTCCCACTTAAAAGGTGAGAGAGGTCTCCAATTTTCATCATAGGTATACCTCAACTATGAGAGACAAAATGAGGAAAAAAAAAATCCAGAAAATCACATTGTATGATTTTTAAAGAATTTATTTGCAAATTATGGTGGAAAATAAGTATTTGGTCAATAACAAAAGTTCATCTCAATACTTTGTTATATACCTTTTGTTGACAATGACAGAGGTCAAACGTTTTCTGTAAGTTTTCACAAGGTTTTCACACACTGTTGCTGGTATTTTGGCCCATTCCTCCATGCAGATCTCCTCTAGAGCAGTGATGTTTTGGGGCTGTCCCTGGGCAACACGGACTTTCAACTCCCTCCAAAGATTTTCTATGGGGTTGAGATCTGGAGACTGGCTAGGCCACTCCAGGACTTTGAAATGCTTCTTACAAAGCCACTTCTTCGTTGCCCGGGCGGTGTGTTTGGGATCATTGTCATGCTGAAAGACCCAGCCACGTTTCATCTTCAATGCCCTTGCTGATGGAAGGAGGTTTTCACTCAAAATCTCACGATACATGGCCCCATTCATTCTTTCTTTTACACGGATCAGTCGTCCTGTCCCTTTGCAGAAAAACAGCCCCAAAGCATGATGTTTCCACCCCCATGCTTCACAGTGGGTATGGTGTTCTTTCTCCTCCAAACACGACAAGTTGAGTTTTTACCAAAAAGTTCTATTTTGGTTTCATCTGACCATATGACATTCTCCCAGTCCTCTTCTGGATCATCCAAATGCTCTCTAGCAAACTTCAGACGCCCTTGGACATGTACTGGCTTAAGCAGGGGGACACGTCTAGCACTACAAGATTTGAGTCCCTGGCGGCGTAGTGTGTTACTGATGGTAGCCTTTGTTACTTTGGTTCCAGCTCTCTGCAGGTCATTCACTAGGTCTCCCCGTGTGGTTCTGGGATTTTTGCTCACCGTTCTCGTGATCATTTTGACCCCACGGGGTGAGATCTTGCATGGAGCCCCAGATCGAGGGAGATTATCAGTGGTCTTGTATGTCTTCCATTTTCTAATTATTGCTCCCACAGTTGATTTCTTCACACCAAGCTGCTTACCTATTGCAGATTCAGTCTTCCCAGCCTGGTGCAGGTCTACAATTTTGTTTCTGGTGTCCTTTGACAGCTCTTTGGTCTTGGCCATAGTGGAGTTTGGAGTCTGACTGTTTGAGGTTGTGGACAGGTGTCTTTTATACTGATAACAAGTTCAAACAGGTGCCATTAATACAGGTAATGAGTGGAGGACAGAGGAGCCTCTTAAAGAAGTTACAGGTCTGTGAGAGCCAGAAATCTTGCTTGTTTGTAGGTGACCAAATACTTATTTCCACCATAATTTACAAATAAATTCTTTAAAAATCCTTCAATGTGATTTTCTGGATTTTTTTTTTTCTCATTTTGTCTCTCATAGTTGAGGTATACCTATGATGAAAATTGGAGACCTCTCTCATCTTTTAAGTGGGAGAACTTGCACAATTGGTGGCTGACTAAATACTTTTTTGCCCCACTGTACATATGTTTTACCTACACTGAAATTACAATGCAATTTGCAGGCTGAATAATATAGTGCTACCAAAATAATTTCTTTAAGAGAAAATAGAATAAGAATTTAAAAAAACTCCACTGAGAATGAACTTACTAGCACCCAGCAGAAGAGAATATTCGTATCCCAGGTCTCTGCTGGAAATGAAGAATTCTCCATTTCTGTGCAGGGGCATGAATGGCACCATATGGTATTCACTGTTGTGTCCTATTGGAGCATTGGACTCCGGATAATGGGATGGAGATGGCCTGTGTTTCCGGAGCCATTCCTCATAAATACTTGGTTAAAGAGAAAATACAGTATCACTGCTGAGCACAAATGTACTCAAATCATTGAAAGATGTACTTTCATGTGTCTCACCAGTCAACATAGGCATGGTGAAGAAGAAATATGGGGTCATTTGCAGAGCCCTGCACCGAGGACATGGATCCATTCATAAACACGTGTATAGCAGCATGCATGCCCAGATGGGAACTGCTTCCTAATCCTGTCCGAGGGTCCCCAAAACCTGCAAGATAAAGTGTTTCATCTCACTGACAAAGACTGCAGCATACTGTGGATGGAAAAGCAAATGTTAGGATATGAGATGTTTCTTCTCATGTAACCAGACCTTCAATGACAGAGTAACTCATTCTGGTCTTGTGAAATCACCCCAAGAGTGCTCAGATCTCATGACTGTTGATGTTGACCTTGAACATGGCCTAGATGTATACCCCCTTGAGGATCACATTGAGGCAATTGCCTAGGAGGAATAATAATTTTGTGAAATCACAAATGCTCAGATCTCCTGACCTTTGACAATGACATTGGCCTTGAGCTCAGCCTGGTTGCACACTCACCTGATGATTGTGTCTAAGTTTGTTGAGAATTAGGACAACTGCCTAGGAGTAAAAATTTTCATAAAATCACATAAGTGCTCAGGTCTTCTTACCTTGAGCACAACCTAGATGTAGAGCCACTTGATCATCATTGTGCATGAGTGTGTTGAAGAATTGGGGCAGTGTCGTAGGAGAAGTAATGATTTTTCTGAAATCATAACTGCAGAGATCTCTGGATCTTTAGCTGTAACCTTGACCTTGAGCACAACCTGGATGTAGACCAACCTGAGGATCATTGTGAGTTTGGTGAACATGAACATGTCCTAGGACGGGGGTGTCGAATCATGTGCCATGGAGGGCCAAGACTCTGCAGGTTTTCTCTTTACCCAGTCTCAGCAGGTGTTTTCACTTATCAGCAATCAATGGGAAGAAATTGAGTGGAATCTGCTGCTGAAGACACTGGTTGGAGGTGAAGCATGCAGGGTCTTGGCCATCCATGGCACATTGTTGGACACCCCTGTCCTAGGAGTATTGATTTTACTGAAATTATGTAAGTGCCCAGATCTCCCAACCTTTGACCTTGATTGTCACCTTGAGAACAACCTGGATGTAGACACACCTGAGGATCATTGCGGGTAAGTTTGGTGACCATCAGGGCAAGTGCCTAGGAGGATTAGTAATTCCCCTGAAATGTGGACAAAAGGACAGACGAAAGGTGCTAACCAGCCCGCCAATAACAGTAGCCTATCCCGGCCTGACGAAATAACCTTGAGAGTGCCAAGATCTCCTGGCCCTTGACCTTGAGCACAGCCTAGATTCAGACCCATATGGGATGTGCTTAATGTCAAGGGCAATGGCCTAGGAGGAGTAATGCTTTTTGTGAAATAACAAATGAACAGATCTCCTGGCCTTTGACAGTGACCTTGACCTCAAACTGAATGCAGACTTACCTGAGGATCATTGCGACTGAGTCTGGCAAGGATCGAGGCCAGTTCTTCAGTAGAGTAGCAATTTTTCTGAAATCGTAAATGTGCCCAGACCTCCTGACCTTTGATCTTGACCTAAGGCACAGCCTGGATGCAGACCCACCTGAGGATCATTGTGAGTGAGTTTGGTGAGTATCAGGGCAAATACCTAGGAGGATTAGTAATTCCATCAAATGTGAAGCCATTCGACTTCACCTGATGAGCTAAAAAAAAGTATTGATTTTTTTTTTAACTAAAGTAATCCATTTTAGCAAATACCTTGTGATTGATTTTTTTTTATTTTGACTTACATAAGTATTTACTATCACAAACTAACAATACTTTTGCCTTGGTACAATTTCTGATCTGTAAAACCAATAGCAGTCCATATTACAGTGGTGTTTGATATGTGAATCTGCTCATTTCTGATGTTCAGTTTAAGAGTCAAACACTAGATTGAAAGTTTTTTAGAGAGCTTTCTGTTGCGTTTCCATAAATGCCCATAAACTTTAATGCCTCACTAGTCATGTTTACATGGACACAAGTAACCGGATTAAAAGCCTGATCAGGATAAAAATGCTTCATGTAAACACGCCAATCTGAATATTCTGACCCGATCACGCTAATTCCGATCAAAATTGAGACGGGTGGGTTATGCAGATTGTTAATCCGAATGGTGCACATGAAAACACTTATTCCGAAGGTTGGGCAGAAAATATGTTTACTGCGCATGTCTGTACGTCAGCCACATGTCAACATGACGTATTTCCGCCTTTACAGCAGCTAGCGGAAGACAGCGGGAGTAAAACAAAACTAGTCTGTCTCGTCCTGCTGTCTCCCTCTGTTCATCATATGCAGAAGTATGTACTTGTAGTTTCATTACGGAGATCAGCAGAAGCAAAAGTACAGTCTGAATAACACAATACAGGTCCATTTCAAAAAGAGGCATGAAGCGGGGCTTGCTAACACCGGAAGTTGCTTCTTTTACTATTTTCGGAATGTCGACGTGCGCATGTCAAAATGATTTAGGCCGTTCAGACGTGACTCATGGAAACGCACGTCCTAATCGGATCAGCTTTCTCAGGGTCCATGTAAACAGTAAAGTTCTGATCTGAGTTGTAATCTCATTGAAGATATTTTGCCCATGTAACCGTGGCAATTGAGCTACAACTGCATGCCACTTAGCCCCTCTACATTATTGCTGAATATATGCACATAAACAGGCGAACTAATGCCAACCCTGGTAGAATACCTAGAAAGAAACAATAGTTTCTAGAACCAAAGTAATCTAGAAGTATTTACCTTGAACAATGTGTGATGGATTTTTTGAATCATCTGATTAAGCTTAGGCCTCAGTTTTATATACTGTATATCACTTTCACTGCAAACATGAACTGTTCAAAGGTGACAAATTCAAGAGGTGATCATAATTAAAAACACACAGCAGTCTACACATAGTGGCACATGATGATATGGAGTACCAGCATACAGAGTGAAGAGGAGCAGAGTGGTGAGTCACAGTGTGCAAGCGTGCATGCTTGGGCTTATCAGACCTTCCAGCGTGTTCCTGAAGCTCATGTTGGCACTGCGGTCCATTGCTCCCGTGTCATAGTTGGCCAAACTCAGAGTGAACTCCACCTCTGCAGAAGTTGGTATCCCTTCAGCCAAATTACGGTCATGGTTTCCAGGGTTACGACGCAATGGACCTTCTTCCCTGCCGTCACACAGCACCCCTCTGTTGTTGTAGTCCTCAGCCTGAGAGCAGAGGACCTGCAGAGGCATAAAACAGCATGAGAATGAAGGCGGGAATTCTGGACTGAGTATTTGAACTAACAGAAGTTCGTGAAATGTGATGTACTTGGAACTATAGTTTACAGTTCACTTATCATCTAAGCTGGACCCATGGATGTGCTTACAATAAAAAACATTTACAGTCCTCTTCAATTATAGGCAGAATGAACTCATCATTTTGCAATTTTACTGGATTTCAGATTTTTTTCTTAAATGTTTCCAATTTCTTTCTTGGAAATTTGAAGCTTTTTTTCTTGTAAATTTGCATTCATTCATCATCTTCAACCGCTTAATCCTTTTTGGGTCACTGTCGGGGGGTGGGAGCCTATCCCAGCATCTTTGGGTGAGAGGCAGGATACACCCTGGACAGATTACATCATCACAGAACCAACAACCATTCACTCTCACACCTAAGGACAATTTATTCACAGTTGATGACAATTAACCTAACCTGCATGTCTTTGGCATGTGGGAGGAAACCGGAGAAAACCCACACAGACACGGGGAGAACATGCAAATGCCACACAGACGGGTCACTGCTGGCCGGGAGTGGGGTCGAACCCATGACTTTCTTGCTGTGCTGCCACAGTGCTAAGCACTGTTCCACCAAGCTACCCATTGCACATTTTCTCCTTCTCATAAATTTGACACTTTTCTTGCAATTGTGACAACTTCTTTGTACTAAATTACTCATAAATTTGGATGGTCATGGTTGCAAATTTAGATTATTTTTTTTTTCACCTTTGATCTCGCTGATAAATTTGGGACTTCTTTGCTATAAACTACCAACTAGAGCATCCACCTCACAACCAGGAGGTCGTGGGTTCAAATCCCGGCCAGGTCATACCAAAGACCATATAAAAATGGTACTTTCCGCCTTCTAGCTTGGTGCTCAGCATAATAGAATGGAGAAAGGAAAGTTAACTGACCCTAGGCCAGTGAAACGGAGATAGGCGCCATCCCTATACACCACATGGTGTCCCAGGTGCTGTGGAAGGGATTAACTTCACTTGCTATAAGTATAAATGTACTAATTAAATTTTAATTAAACTAATTTAATTTTAAGTTTTAAAAATGTTCTTTAAAATATTTATACTTTCTTGTACTGTTTCTTTTTATTTGCTCATTTTAGCTGCAAATTTGAGATTTTTTTTTAAAATTGTGAATTTTTTTGTTAAATTTGTGAGGTTTTGTCTCTTTAAATAACTTTTCAAGAAAATATGCTGCTTTTTTTCCACAAAATTGAGACTTTTTTTCCTTCCAGATTTGAGATTTCTCAGAAATTTGATTCTTTCCCTTGTAATTTTACCCAGCATCCATATGACCATTGCATATTTACAAGAAATAGTTTAAAGTTCACAATGAAAAAAGCAGAAAATTTAGTAGAGAATAAAGGTGCAAATTTACAAGTAAAAAAGTTGCAAATTTATGAGAAAAGTTGCACGTGTATGAAAAAGATGAACATTGAATTTATGAGGAAAAAAGTTGCAAATTCACAAGAAATAGTAACTATATGCGAGATAAAAGTTGCAAGTTTATAAGGAATAAGTTGAAAATTTATGAGCAAAAAGAGCTGAAGATAATTATAATTCTCTCCTTAAAAAAAGCTGAGGGTGAACTTGTAGCTTGGGGGCCCCCTAGGGGCTGAGGTGGGGCGTTGCATCTGCGTACTCTGGTGTAGAAACGGTGCTGCACAACAACGGCTGTGGTTACTGATAATTTCACTTTTAAATAATAAAATGAAGGGAAAAAAATGGATATTTGTTGGCTTTACCTTCCATGAAGAGAAGACCGAGCCCGGGCTGATGAGGTTGGGATCCTGGGCGCTCTGGCCCCCCATCAGTTCGTCGGTGCACACGTCGCAGGCGCGCGCGTCCCTCCAGTCCCAGTAGGGGACGGTGAAGCTCGCGTCTCCCGTCAGCTTCCTCATCTCGTGCTCCAAGTGCAACAGGTACGCGCGGTGCCACGGGAGGAACGCGGGCGCCCAGTGCGCAAAGTCCACGTCCACCCACACGTTCCCGGGCTGTCCTAACAGCGCGTTCCGGGACACGTAATAGTGCATCCAGACGAAGACGTCATAGAGAGACACGTCCGCGAACAGCGGGTTAGAGCCGTTCTGCATCATCTCGTGCGTCCCAGTGGCTACAACGTAGTCCCTGCTGACGGTCTGCTTGGCCAAGTTGAGGTAAGAGAGCAGCCTGGTCCTCTCGGCCCTGGACAGGTGGAATATGCTCCTCCTCAGGGACTCCCTCCTCTCATTGCAGTTCGCTCCAAAGAAGCCGAACTTGCAGTCGGCGCAGTTGAACCCCATAAAGTTTCCTGCGCACTGGCAGGTGCGGTTGTAGAAAACCAGGGGCCACCCCTCTCTGTCGTCCAGCCCCGAGAAGGGGTACTGCGGCCCGTGGGGCCGGTCTGGGACCGCCACATCCGCGCAGAAGCCCCGGCCCGAGCTGCTCCCACAGGCCGAGCCGTCCCCCTCCCAAGGCGGGCAGCACTCTTTGGTGCGCAGGGCCTGTTGGGTCGCGCAAAGACGGGGGAACTGCTGGTGGCTGCGCACAAAGCACAGAGTGAAGCAGATGATTTCCAGTGGCCACATCACAGCAAGTTTTTCATCTGTGAGCAACAAGCAGTCGCTAAGGGGAAAGTACCAAGAGGGGCCAATTCTTGGGTTAAATTCCTCATCCTTCTCCTCCCCCACTGCCAGCCTTGGCTGGGCAGTCACATGCTGCTGAAGGGCCACCTCGGGTTAAGTGTGCGTGTTCTCAAGACTTTCTTGGGTGCTTAAATACAGATGGGCCAGCCACAACATATGATTAAAGTGGTACTGGAAGTATTTATGATGGCTAATGGGACCCAATCACACTTCAGTACCAATGAGGTGGTTTTTGAGCAACCTTTAATGTTTAGTTTATTAGTCTTTTGCATGGGCCACAAATAATAATGGATTAGATTTATGTGGTGCTTTACATGTCAAGTTACATCTCAAAGCGCTTACAGTGAGTCCATTATTCATTTACTCCAGCCACACATTGATAGTGGTAAGCTACCTCTGTAGCCACAGCTGCCCATCTGTGGCAACGGCCTCTCCCACCACTACCGAACATTTATACCCAGTGTCATGGACTCTGGAGGCAAGGTGGGTAAAGTGTCTTGCCCCAGGACACAACGGCCGGGTGGCTGGGGAGAGTGGGATTTGAACCACCAACCCTCTGGTTATTAGGCAACCCGCTCTGCCTCCTGAGCCGCTGCAGCCCACATTTTCCCTCCTCCGTTTCATTTTTGCTGAGCATCAAGCTGGATGGCAAGAAGTTCCATTTTTATATGGTCTTTGGCATGACCCGGCCCGACGTGAACCTCGACCTCCTGGTTGTGGGGCGGATGCTCTACCTCAAAGCCACCGCTCCACAAATATGTATGTATTTAATTATTTCTGTTCATTTTGTGCATCAAATATAACCATCCATTGTTGTTTGTAATATTGTCCACATTCTACAGAGACTGAGACTGCATTTTCAGTTCAGAAATATGCTTCTTTTTTTTTTATCAAGAGCGGCCAAATATTTGCACAACTAATTTGCACACTTAATCTGAAGCCAGAAAAGTACCTGAAGTGTCGTCGTAGCTGTGGTGGATAAGTTGAGGGCAACACATGTGCGTCACACTATTTCCTTGGGTGGTATAATAATTCAGTTCTTCCTCTGATGATTTTCCACTGATTTTCTGCAACAAATTCAATATGTTTGAAAGGGGAAATGTATAATTTCACACATGAAGAGCAGAAAATAAACAGTCCCCTCCACCCCCACTGCCGTTTTATTATAGGATGAAACTCACCATGGCATCACTCAGAACACAGAGATGAGTAAAGACTGTAGATGGCTTACTAGCTGACATCTGTTACGTTTATATGTTGTAGTCATGCATACATTTAGGCTAAATGTGGATATTAATAAGAAATATGACAGAATCCACACATTAAAGAAATAGAAACTCAGACAAAGATGACAGTGAGCTCACTCGGGGGGAGAATGTCATACATTTGCAAATTAAACCTTAATTTTTGGTATTTAATTGTGTGAAAGTATCCGAACAAGCATTTTCCCCCCGTGGTCATGTGACCCTAAAAATAAACCGTAATCACAATCAGTTCAAATAAAATAAAACAAATCACTGGTTAATGCAAAGATTTCCTCAAGAACTAACTTGTGCTTTCTCAGAAGCTTCCATTGTTTAATCATTTCTCTTCCGTCTCAAATGACTCCTCACAAGAGGACAACTGCTGATGGTGAGAGTTTGCATGTGATGCTCATCAGACCGAAGCACAACCTGAGGCATGTTGGCAAATGTCACCATAAGGGGGCGCTGCACAGCAATAAATGCAGCTTTTCTGGATCCATAGACAACCAACAAACTCAAATTTTGAACTTGGAAATTAAAACAGTTTGGAAGGCAGCAGTTCATTTGGAAAATATATTTTTAAAAAAAGAAAACATACAATAAGTTGGTTGCATAAGTTGACACACCTTTTTTTTTATTCAATTAGAATCGAGCATTCAGTATTTTTGTGTAGGAGTCTATCACCACTACACATCCTAACTTGGCAGCTTTCATGGAATTGTGCAGCCTATATGTCACATTATTAAAGCTTGGGTAAATGTGGAAATCTTTCTATCCACTGTACAAAGATGAAACACTTATACACGGTGTAAAAATGACACTAACAGTTTACAGAAGTGTTGTTTTTTGTCAGTTTAGTCAATGAGCTGAGCAACAATGACGATTACTGTGTACATAATAATCCTGAATATTTTCAAATAATTCATTAGTGAGTATCATTACTATTTAAAAAATGTTTTGTATTACAAAAAAATCTGTTTTAAATGAATGAAAGTGTTTCAAGTCATTCTGACCTAACAATAATCTCTGTTCTGCTGCATTCAGCCTAGTTTTTTTCATATAAACTGAAATGACAAATTTAATGGAAACCCATAAAATGCCAAAGTGATCATTTGAAATGGCAGCTTGAATGTGGGGGAATAAGTGTCAAGTCGACCTCAAAATCAAACTCCATGCACAACTGTTCATGTCACAGAGAAATCATGTGATGGCATCACTGGTCTGCTTTATTTGTGAGAGAAAGATCCCTGTTAGATACCTCAACGTTGTATAAGAAGTGAAGAAAATGGATAGATAGACACATAGGTGCAAACAACCTGGGGAAAAAAGAAAATTACCCTTTGAGTATAATCATGTCAGTATTTTTATTTATATAGGTCAAATTTCTATTTTAATTTTGTTTGAGTCACTTTAGATAAATACTAACTGTGTGACAATAATTTGTATGTTCTTGTATATGGGGGGAGGGGTGAAAAGTTCATAGTGGTCAAATTTGACCAGATGTGGTTTATTTTTCAACATAGTCTCCCTTCGGTCCACACATTGCCTCCATTGGTGTTGCAGCACTTGGATCCCTGTGGGTGAAAAATAAACAAGGGGGCATTGCCTGTCAAGTTGTCAATCCAGCCGCTCCTCCCTCACCTATCCAGCTGATTCCAATTATTGTCCCTTCTCCTGCTCAGGTCACCCCACACCTGTTATCACTAATGTTGTGTTCTCATTTACTATATAAGCCCTGTCTCTTCACACCTTCTTTGCTGCTATATTGTGTGAATGTCCATCCACTGAGTGCTCCTCAGGATATTTATCCTGTTTATCTTCATTTCTCGTCTCCTCCTGGGCTTAACGGCTCAGGAGTGCATCCTTTGTAAGTTGACCTTGTTTTTGCATTTTGTGTTTTTGCACCTTTTGGACTTGTGTTACTTTCTTTAATAAATGTTGCACAATATCATCCAACTAGTGATGGCCAAATGAGGCTTTCTGGAGGACTTGAGGCCTTTCATCAAAATGGTTCACATAGGCAAGGCCTCATGTGGGACTTCATTTTCTCTACCAGGCCATCTAGTGGACAAAATGTATACAACATGCTGATTTTTACAAGGGCATTGTTGGTTTAATGTGTATTTTTTTTCAATTTCAATAAACGTGCTGTCTTTTAAGAAATATCAATGATAATAAGGCAGAAAAATAAAACTGAGGTGACTACAGTGAATGTGCTTGCGCCACTTATCCATTTTTTTTTTTTAAAGAAATAAGTTTTCTCCACTCATACTGTCTTTCTCAGTACATTTGTCTCTGTCCTTATTGTCATGCAGGGCACAATAGTGCCTCAGCATAATGATGTGTTATTGTTGTATCCAAGCTCTTTGAAACACAACAGACACTTCACTGTGCAAATTAAAACAAATTATTAAAATGACCCAGCTGGGGCTTGAACCCCAGCTTCCTAATTACAGGACTGGTATTTTACCTCTAAGCTACTACTTAGTCATGAGTAGTTAAGGCTTTCTTGAACACTTGAGCCTTTCATCAAAATGGTTCACATAGACAAGGCCTCATGTGGAACTTCATTTGCGCTACTAGGCCATGTAGTCGACAAAGTATCCAGCATGCAGATTTTTACAATGTGTATTTTTCAGTTTCAATAAATGTGCTGTCTTTTAAGAAATATCAATGATCATAAGGGAAAAAAGAAATAATAAAACTGGGGTGACTCCAGTGAATGTGTCTGTGTTACTCCGTGTGCTTGTACTACTTATCCATTTTTATTAAGAAATAATAAATTTTCAACAGTCTTATACTATCCCAACATATTTAACTCTGGCCTTATTCTCATGCAGGGCACAATAGCAATAGTGCCTCAGCATAATGATGCGTAATAATGATCCAAGCTCTTCCTTGCAAATAAAATTAAAAGAACGACACAGCTGGGATTCGAACCCAGGTCTCCCGCTTGCAAAACAAATATACTACTGCTAAGCCATCACCTCAGGTGCAATAAAAGGCCTCTGTTTGTCAAAAATACATCAATGGGAGAAACGAGCTCAAGTGTTTTTGGTGCTGGCTCCATCTGAAAATTGGCTGTGATAAATCCCTTATACAGTCAAAACAAAATGTGAGGGACAGGGATTTCCACTGGGTAGCCCTGCTCAGTTTATTTCTCCTGACCCAGTCATGTGGTCCGACGTCAACACATACATCATGAGTCGAAACATGCCTTGCCAAATATTTCCTGGATAAGATCGGATTGTGGAGGAACAAAATAAGTTCAGGCGAGCTGAAGGTTTAAGAGTTTTATTCCTCCATCATCATGAGACACACAGTAGCGCTGTGCTGTGCTGTGTGTGTGTGTGTGTGTGTGCGCTGTCTGAGGCATGTAAAGTCAGCTCTTTTATACAGACAAGAGAGAATGCATGGCACATTTACATATTGATATACTGTACATATCAATCGCGTGATTAACTGGCGCCGGACTTCCTCTCCTTAATCCGGGGATTACTAACTAACCTGCACTTATATAGCGCTTTTCTAGTCACAAAGACCACTCAAAGCGCTTTCACTAGTACTAACCCTCTATTCTAAGGGCTTATAGGAAACAGATATCTAGGGAAAATTTAGAACAACCAATTAACCTAACATGCATGTCTTTGGATTGTGGGAGGAAACCGGAGCCCCCGGAGTAAACCCACGCAGCACAGGGAGAACATGCAAACTCTATACAGAAAGGTTCCAACCCCTGCCAGCCTGGGGATTCGAACCAGGAACCTTCTAGCTGTAAGGCAACAGTGCTAACCACTGCACCACCGTGCTGCCCGTGTTATTGATGTATAACAATAGTCATTGTTCTGGTTGTCCCCCAAGGGGCTCTCTGTCCGTATGCAAATTGTTCTGCTTCATGCCCTAGCTGAGTGTTATGAATGTCCATGTAGATTGTGGTGGATCACCACAGTGCTCCCCCCCCCCAGAACACTCAGCAGGGGTTGTGACCCCCCCCGTCGTTTGGGCTCCAGCTCCGTTAGAACTGTTGGAGGGCATGTCAGTCCGTGGGGGGATGGGGGAGGGGTGGAAAGGGCAGTGTTCTCCGTTCTAAGTTCCAGCACGTTGAACGGCCTTGGATCGTAGGCACACGGGCCAGTGTGATGTTGTGCGTAATGGAACAAGATGGTGATCGGTCGGCCTAGGGAGTGAGGTGTGGGAAAAGCGCTGTGCAGGAAAAGGGGGAGGGGTGGGAGTAAGCGAGTGCCGGCCCAGGACGTCAAAGGTGTCTGGGCCACGCAAAAATTGCGTGTGGATCTGCAATAGTGAGGGACTTTCCCATTAAGCCTGGCGGAGATCCACAGTGGCTGTTAAAAAAAAAAAAATTATATCTCTGACTTCTCTCGCGGCTCGATCCAGCAAGGATGTGGGGAAGGCAAGGGGCCAAATTCCCTGAGGATGCGTAGCGGCTGTAATAAACTGAAGCTGTATCAGGGACTCGGCAGTTTGGCTTTAGGTGCGGGAAGCAGCTCTAAAGTCATCGGGGAAAGCAATCAGCTAAATTCCTGTTGTGCGCCGTGGCTGAGAAACCCATACAAAGTCCTGTGTGTAGGCTGCACGTCTGCTTCAGATACGTGAGCAGCCCTGAAGGTTCCGGGGATGGCGATCAGCCGTTTTTCTCGGGCATGTGCAGCGGCGGAGGACGAATGTATCAGTCTGTGGAGCCGGTTTTGTCCCATGCGTGGTGCGCGCTTGGCGCAGTGACCACATAGCTGGCAGTTGTGCTGTCCTTGTAATCCTGCAGAGTGCGTGCAGGGCTTCTGTGCGCAGGACAAGGCGCCCGCACTCCCGTGTGGGTGCAAAGGATGTAGGCGATCTCTGGTCCTCTGGGATCCACAGTGCGGTGAGAGGGAGCAGACGGTCATTCTCCCTCGTCAAGTCAACAGTGTGGAGGTAAAAGATCAGGCGAGGGACGAAGGGAAGTTCTGAGGCTTCCCATCCGGGTCATCTCCGGGGTGTTCGCCTCGTGTTCCATTCTTCGTCAAGGGTCACCAGTGTGGAGGAACAAAATAAGTACAGGCGAGACATGGCGAGCTGAAGGTTTAAGAGTTTTATTCCTCCATCATCATGAGACACACAGTAGTGCTGTGCTGTGTGTGTGTGTGTGTGTGCTGTGAGTGCGCTGTCTGAGGCATGTAAAGTCAGCTCTTTTATACAGACAAGAGAGAATGCATGGCACATTTACATATTGATATGCATATCAGTCAATACATATCAATTGTGTGATTAACTGGCGCCGGAATTCCTCTCCTTAATCCGGGGATGTATAACAATAGTCATTGTTCTGGTTGTCCCCCAAGGGGCTCTCTGTCCGTATGCAAATTATTCTGCTTCATGCCCTAGCTGAATGTTATGAACGTCCATGTAGATTGTGGTGGATCACCACAGGATCACCGTTCAGAGCACCAGTGCTTGCCTGCCCATCACTACATCCAGCACTTGGGTTTGTCTCTCTCCGCCTCATAGAAGTGACCATGACAGTGGGCACCTAAGGATTATTTTTAGTGTTGCTGTTTGAATGAACAAAATCTCTGTACAAGCGTACACTATTCACCTGGCAAGGAACATTTTTTCAATTATTAGTATGAAAAATTAGGATAGTGTTATTTACAATTCACACTTTTGCAGTCAGTACAATGGAAATAAGGGTTTCTTTTATGTGCATTTAGTACAAAAGACACCTGTGGTGCCCCCTTTGATATTTACTCTTGAAAAAATGTTGATGATGGATGGATGGAAGGAAAAACTCAGTGCTTCCAAGTGGAGAAGAGCATTCTGAATAATCAGCAATTTGATTAACAGATAATAGGCTACATTAAAAATGGGCCAGGTAGAGATGGACAGTCATAACTATAAATTAAAGAATTGCTAATGAACACTACTTTACGTCTCTTACTTTTTTGCCTTTACTCCCCCTTAACTTTCTCTCATGTATGTTTCTATCTCCTAGTCCTGGAGCTCGTATAGTCACTGCTGATGCTCCATGCTTGCCACTGTTTTGAAGGAGGAGGCGGAGGAGGAGGAGGAGGTAGAAGAGTAGGGAGGGAGGGGGGCTGTCGTGTGTGCGTCAGTAAGTCAAACATGTTCCAATAACGGGCTTTATCTGCTGCTATTTGCAGTTTGCTGTAACCAGGCGTCAGACTGAGCTTGAGCAAAAGGGGAAAAAAAAAAAAGCTGCAGCTCTTTTTTCCCTCCTTGCACTTCGGTGATGGAAGCAATCTGGAAAGGGATAGCATCTACAGGGGCAGGAAAAAAGGTAAGCTGAAGAAATGTTTTAGTTTCTGCCTTTTTAAGAGTTTTAAACTGGTTTAGCTTGGAAGAGGGGTCTGCAGCCTGCAGATTCAGAGCTACAGGCATCTCTGGATTTAAAGAAAAAAATCACCTCTGAGTGAAAGACCTCAGATTTGTAAAAGAAAAAAAAACTAATAGTACATCCATTAGCAAAAGGTAGCCAGTTTTTAAGAAAAAAGTTGCAAATTTGTTAAAAAAAAATATGAAGAAAAAGTGGAAAAATATCTGTTACTATTATCTGTGGAAAAATATCTATTACTATTAACATCAAGACAGTTTATCTCCTTTTTTCTAGTCTTAACTTTATTTTGAGGCTCAAACAAGTTTTATGGCTCCATGCAGATTTTCTCATCCCCAGAAAAGCTCAAAATTTCTCTTTACAAAGTCGAGGTTGCTAACTCCTGTCATAGATGACAATTTCAAACATCGTCAGTTTCAGTCTCAGGGATAGCAACACATTCTCATGATAATTATTGAAAGTTTGAATCGTCTTTAATAATATCAATTTTTCATTTCTTTTTGCATTTATTCCCAGCGCTCACATTTTTCATTTTGTTGTTTATTTTTTTTCACTGACAAGTTGAGAAAGCAAAGTTACTTGGAGCCAAATTCTTATGCCTTCGGATGTATTCTTGTCCTCAGGAATCTAACCTTCACCTTTGATACTACAGTTGCCATGACAACATCTGAAGCTCAGAGCTAAAAGGGGCAGAAGATGGCAGGAGGAGTGAGGAGGAGCTCAGGACCGGGGTTATATGTGCGGCTGTTTACAGCGAGTGTCTTGCTGGGAGCTGATCTGAACTGGCTGAGCTCCAGTGTCCAGGTTGGGGTCAACGCCCAGAACAATGAGAGGAGGGTATTGGCTCACATCCCCGGTGACATCATCATAGGAGCTCTGTTTTCTGTCCACCACCAGCCACCTGCCGACAAGGTACACGCTGTGTGTTCACGTGTGCGTTTGTGCCAATTCTGTATGTGGACATGCAATGCTAATGAACAGTTTGGGTTGTCCAGGTCCATGAACGAAAGTGTGGAGCAGTCCGTGAGCAGTATGGGATCCAAAGGGTGGAGGCCATGATGCATACTTTGGATCGCATTAACGCAGACCTCACTATCCTTCCCAATATCACGCTAGGCTGTGAGATCAGGTTGGCAATTAATCACTGAAATATTTTTCAATTAAAAGAAAAGTTTCTGATGGATGGTTTTGGATTATTATGTGAAAGAAAGAGAAGCTTATCGAATACAGATGATCTTGTTTGTCTGCAACAATGCAAAGTCTAAAATTAAAGCATGTTTAAAAATGAGCAATTTTCTCAAAGATGTTGGTCTAATTAAATTAGTTGAAACTCAGGATTGGTCTAAAACTCAAAACGCCCATACCTGGAAGTTAAAAACTGCTTACTTTATTGCTTAGGAGCAACAGCACTGTTGTTTATTGAGGGGGACTGATGTCAGTGTCCCCGACAGACACTGTATCCCTCTACACGCAGCACGAAGTACAGTTTTTGTCAGCATGAATTAACCATCTGAAATTATAAGTATCCCTTCAATGAGTTTTCTTGCCCATGAGAAATTAATGCCAAATGTATTATAAGGATATCAGATATGTGCTGAAATATTTGTAAAATAAGCATGATTTTAGAAACGGTGGATCTGTGGAAAGCAAATCCACAGCTTTAACATTGTCTGAATAAAAGATCCCTGTGTAAATTTGGTAGGAAATCAAAATTTGTAATTTCTTCAAAAAATAGCATTTTTATTCTGAATATGCTTCAGAACATATCTAATTTCCTTTGAGGTGTGCTGTAGGAGTGACAGATGGATTCAAGGTGGGGGTGGAATTACATCAGGGATCGGCTCTGAGCCCCTTCTTGTTTGCTGTGGTGGTACACAGACGAGGTCAGGCAGGAGTCTCCATGGACCATGATGTCTGCAGATGACGTTATGATCTATAGTGAGCGTAGGGAGCAGGTGGAAGAGAACCTGAACAGGTGGAGGTATGCTCTGGGGAGAAAAGGAATGAAAGTCAGTAGAAACGAAGACAGAATAAATGTGTGTGAATGAAAGGGAGGCAGGTGTAACAGTAGAGATGTAAGGAGTAGAGGTAGTGAAGGTAGATGAGTTTAAGTACCTGGAGTAAACCATTCAAAGCAATGGGCAGTGCACAGGAGAGGGGAAGAAGAGGGTGCAGGAAGGGTGGAGTGGATGGAGTTGAGAGTCAGGGGTGATTTGTGACAGAAGGATAGCAGCTAGAGTGAAAGGGAAGATTTACAAGATGGTACTGAGCTTTACTATGATGTATTTTTTGGAGACGGTGGCGCTCACAAAAAAAACAAGAGGCAGAACTGGAGGTGGCAGAGTTGAAAATGCTAAGATTCTCATTGGGAGTGACTGGGAGGGACAGGATTAGAAATGAGTATATCAGAGGGACAGCTCAGGTTGAGTGATTTGAAGACAAAGTAAGGGAGGCAAGGCTGAGATGGTTTGGACATGTGCAGAGGAGGGATAGTGGATATATTGGACAAAGGATGTTGAAGATGGAGCTGCCAGGCTGGAGGGAAAGAGGAAGACAGCAGAGAAGATTCATGGACGTAGTGAAGGAGGACATGGAGAGGGTTGGTGTTACAGAGGAAGATGTAAGGGACAGGGGGAGATGGAGAAAGATGATCCGCTGTGGAGACCGCTGAAGGGAGAAGCCGAAAGAAAAAGAATACATTTGGTAATACTTTGGCAGTCATTCCTCAAATACTGCAACACCCATTAGCAAAAACTATAGAGTTTTAAAGGATACCATTTCTGTTGGGGATAGTTACACTGATACAGCAGGTGGTTTGTTATTAGACTGTGAGGGAGACTTATGAAAGCTTTAATCTCTTAAAACTATTATTAAAACCATTATTTAAAAATACAACCAGAGGTGCTTTCCAGCATTTTCAAGAAAAAAAAATTGTTTTTCTTTGAGAAAAATGAATCAAACAGAAACACATTATTATTATTACTAGTGCATGCCCATAAAAAGCAAGTATTCCTGTCTGAAACAGGTAGCCTAATCAGGCTTTCCAGGCCCAAATGTAGGCTGTGTTTGAAAGTGGAATACAGAGGCGTAGCCTATATGTAGGCAATCACACATGTTAGACTTTGACAACTATGAAAGGGACTGAGCTGAGATTTATTTGATTGTGTGAATATTAATTACAGAATAATTGAAAATGAATGGAACAGCCAATATCAGCCACTGATTAAGAACCGCTTGTTTATTTTTTTTTTTGTCAGATCACTTATTTGTGTGATCTTTTATGAGTTATATTGATAAATGTTGTATCTTTCACTTTGGGGAATGAGAGATGTTCAGTCACCATTATAATTCAGTTTATATGTGTAGTTTATAGTCTATGGTCAATAAAATCATGCAGTACTATAACAGGACACGCTTACAAATATTTGAGACCAGTGCATCCTTTTATATTTTAGCAATATTATACGGAACATTATTATTATTATTATTATTATTATTTTTTTTGTATTTGTATCTTGTTTACTTTATTGATCACCAGAGGGAAATTCGGGGCATCCACGTACGGCGCCGATCCCGCGTCACACACACAGAGCAGAATGACCCGTTGGGCTGCAAGTTTTGCATCAGTGTTGCCCATTTGTCTGTAACTATTTAAATAAAAATGATTTATTTCCTTATTTGGTGCATGTGTCCGCATGTAATATGCAGTTGATCTGGTCATTCCGCCCCACAATGAAGCAGCAGTCGGGGCTTTGGTGTACCACTGACTGGGCAGGCTGAGCGTGTTCCAGTGATGTCATTGCGGCACCACAGGTCCCTGGCAGCGGGTCCCTGGTGCCCCCCCCCCACATACCTCGTGTTCTCTGTGGCAAATGTATCCATTAGACCTACACAACTTTATGGTCTATATTTTGATTGAGTGGCTCGTGGATGCACACCTCAGCAGCAAAGCACTTCTAAAATCTTTGTTTGCGAAGCGTTGTTGTTGTGTTGGTAATGAGCCAAGGACGAGGCCAGGTGTCGAACTAAACGCACGTTTATTGAGAGGCACTCACAGCACACGGGCACAGCCGTCAGGCAGAGAGGTGGCAAAAAGAGACCGCCCCTCCTGCCCACTGCCCTCTTATAGCCGCAGGTGGTGGCAGAACTGGAAGATGGAGCCGCCACCCGTACCACACAAATAAAAGTCCAAACACAACATTCTCCCCTCCTTCACAAAAGCCAAAAACACACACAATTTGGACCCACCCCGATTTGGAACCCGAGTCATGCGCTTAAAGTAATAGGATAACACAATACAAATGGCCTAACGCTGTCATTCCAAAATAACTAAAACTAGGGGGAGATGGGTAGACTGCCACCTCACCCCACACGGCGAAGCGGGTTATTTTGCCGCTTGTACTACAAACAAGTCCACTTAAAACAAAATACCGCTGTGTCCTAACTTAAACATAACATTAAATTAATCCCCATGAACATATAGAAAGAGCAAACATTCTATAAAACCAAATAAGCCGTACCCCATGACCCTCAAAATATACACACATGTACAACATTTACACCGGATACCAACTATAAGAACAAACCCATGCCCCCCCCCTTCCCGCTTTTTGGACTGTCCTCCCATCAGTCTGCCCCAGGAGGAAAATTGCCTCCCGGGTTGTCGCTGGCTGTCTCGACCCCGGTGCGCCTCCTCTTCGACACCACTGGAGGAGTCCCATGTCCAGGCCCAAGTCCACCAGTCTTCTCCCGGGCACGCCACAGCTCATTCGGGTGCCTCCATGAGCCATCCGACAGTTGGAGATAGGCGTCCTCCCATCTGGCCACCACATGCAGCCGCCCCTGGTGCTCCTCCATCCACCACTTGGCCGAATCCACCACAACCGTGCCTCCTCCCAGGCCCGGACCACCTCTGTGACACCCAGAGGGGTCCTACTCGACTTGCAGTATCTCTGCTTGGCACGTCGTTCTACCATGCCAGACAGTCCTGCCCTGACCGCTTTTATCTCTGCTGCCGCCATCGCCATTGTGGCCCCCTGTTCACCGGCCCATTCCAGCCAAGATCCAGGAACAGGTGGAGCCAGCCTCTCGACGTCACCCGCCGTCACAGACGTCCCGCTGTGCCGCCCAGTACCCTCGTCCAGGGCGACTTGAGCTCTGGCACAGGAACCCTCCTGTGATGGCCCTGGGCGATGTTGGTCTTGCTCACTCTCCAAGGTGTCAGGCACGTTCTCATCCCACACAGCCCCGTCTTCCATTCTCGGGACTGGCAGGTCCCACAAACCGCAGCCCGACCACTCCTCCCCAGCACTGCTTTTAATGGTGAAGCACCGACCATAGAACAGATTGCATCCCATTATGTTCTCACCACAGGCCGTCATGGTGAACCTCAGCTCACACACCTTGGCCGACTTGTACCGGGCCATCAGTCTCAGTGTTCCCACCGTGGCCAGTCTCATTCCACCATAACCGCAAAGCGGTGCTGGGTCACCTCCAATCCTGTAATGCGGGAAAAAACACCTCACGGTCGCCCAATTCAACACGGAGCCCACTGCTCCCATGTCAGTCAGCAATGGCTCCACCACCCCATCCAACTCCACCATACAGTACGTGCGTCCGTTGGTGCTCGGGGACACAGCATGGACAACCATGGGGGCGGGAGAGTCCTCCTTGCGTCTCAGACTCCCTCACTCAAACTTGCGGCATGCCCTGGCGAAATGATGCAAGTGTCTGCACTTGCTGCAGCGCTTTCCTCTCGCCGGACACTCTCTGGCCTTAAAACAGTGCTTCCAGGACCCACAACCCATACATACAGGAGTTCCCGGGGCAGACCTCACTTTCACAGGGTTGGCGTCGTCCACATCACCCTCCACGCTATCATCGCTGGCCGTGTCCACAGCATGTGCCATCGGCTGTGATCCTAGTTGTCGGTGTGGCCCACTTCCACTCAGCTCCCGTGATAGTTTATCTGCAGCCTCCAGCTGCTGAGCTAACTCGATGGCTGTAGATAGCATCAGTTCACCCGAAAACGTAAGCAGTTTCGACCTGATCGCGGGGCAGCTGGTATGTTCTGCCAACTGATCGTGAACCATCTCCTCCTACAATGGTCCGAACTGGTATTTGCTGGCCAGCAGTCTCAGGTCTGCCATGAATCGCTGCACAGACTTGCCAACCCGTTGGCAGCGCTGTCGAAACTGGATCCTGCAGACAATAACGTTTTCCAGGGTGCAAAAACGGCGCACCATTAGCTCAACCACTTCTTCAAAGCTATCACAGCCGCCCATCGTGCTCAAAATTCGCTGTCCCTCCATTCCGAGATTATGGACCAACAATGCACGTGCCCTCAATTTCTCCAACCTCCCAAGGTTTAGCGCCACCATGTACGCCTGGAACGCGGCGAACCACCTCGACCAAGGGACGGGTGGCTCACCGGGAAGCTCCAAAAATGGCCGAACAGGTGTAACACACGCATCCGTACCTGCTTTTATCCTCATTGCCAAATGTTATGTCGGTAATAAGGAACCAAGGAGGAGGCCAGGTGTCGAACTAAACACACGTTTATTGAGAGGCACTCACAGCACACGGGCACAGCCGTCAGGCAGAGAGGTGGCAAAGAGACCGACCCTCCTGCCCGCTCTCCTCTTATAGCCGCAGGTGGTGGTGGAACTGGAAGATGGAGCCGCCACCCGTACCACAAATAAAAGTCCAAACTCTAACACAACAGTTGTGGTGACTGACAGGTCGTGATGCTGTGTTATCCAATCAGCATGGCCGTGATGCGGCGTATTCTGCAGTGAGCACGGAGTCAATCCGAAACCTCGCCCACACTTCTTGAAGCCAGGGGGGTGAAGACAGAGTGGTCACACAGCGGTGGCTAAACCTTTATTGATAAAAAT
The DNA here is from genome assembly GCA_020510985.1 of Pholidichthys leucotaenia. Taxonomy (NCBI): domain Eukaryota; kingdom Metazoa; phylum Chordata; class Actinopteri; order Cichliformes; family Pholidichthyidae; genus Pholidichthys; species Pholidichthys leucotaenia. The sequence continues at coordinate 51,519,163 of CM035844.1, forward strand.
TACATATTTTGACTGAGTGGCTCCATATTCGGGGATGCACACCGTCGTAGCTTCAGCAAAGCACGTTTAAAATCTTAGGTCAGTGTGACAAACAGTTTGAGAGATGTCTGAGGAGCGCGCGCACACACACACACACACACACACACACACACACACTTACAAACAGACAGCGATCCCTTGATTTTATAGATAGATTATTAGTATTATTATTTATCGCATATAAATTTGTTAAAGTTAGTGTGTTCAAGTAACCCAAATGTAAAGTGCTGTGTAATAAAATCTGAATTTGGTGAAAATACAAGGGTAGCTATCTCTGCCATGGAGGTTTTGCTGCCATTTTTCATTCTGTCTGTTAGTGGGATTATGCAAAAAGTACTTACCTGATTTCATGTAAAGTTGGTAGAAGGTTGGATCTTAGGCCACAGGAGTACTTTTTAAAAAAATTAATTAGGGGCATTTTTTGTCCTTTTGATCAGATACAGTGAAGAGAGTGACAGGAAATGAGATGAAGAGCAGGGGGGGTGACGTGCAGAAAAAATGACTCTGTCTGGGAATTGAACCAAAGATTCCGGTACCACAGTGACATGCACTGAAGACCCACTGCAAGCTCAGTGCATTTTGGAGCAGATCTGAATCAAGGGGCAGATCCATGAATCTTTTTTTTTTTTTTAATTTTCTTTGAAGTTTTGACATCATCATTCATTTTTTTAGTGAAGTTTGCCTCAAAAAAATTCAGCCATGGGTATCTGTGGGTGTGTAGAAGATTCTTAGAAATATTATGTCTGAAATGGAGTAAGCAGAGGTTTAACACTTACCGAGAATGTAGAGGTGAGCGAGATATTGGAAGTTAGAGCACCAAAGTGTTGGTTGGAGTAGTACTGTAGTTCATACATTTTTTTAAAAAAATAGTTACTCCAGCACCAAAAGGATGATTTGAAAGAAAGCTGTTGAAGGAGCCAGGCAGCCTGGTGGTGTGTAGTGATCAGCGCGACACTTCACAGCGAGAAGGTCCTGTTTTCCAACCAGCTGAGGGCTTTTTGTGTGGAGTTCCAGCTTCCTTCCACAGTCCGCGTCACAAGATTATGTGATTCTAAGCTGGCCGTTAGTCTTGACATAAGAGTGGATGACCGTTCCTCTGTCCGTGTTGGTTCTTTGATGGACGGGAAGAGTTTTAAGAGTGTGCCCTCCCTCTAGCCCGAAAGATCCTGGAATAGGCTCCAGCTCCCCATGACCCTAAAAACGGAGTAAGTGGATAAAGGAACAGATGGATGGATATTGAAAGAGTTCACTGTTGTAATGATCATTCTTCTGCATCACAGTTAAACATGCAGTATGTGCACTGTTGGAATGAAGGAGAAAATCTGTAGTTGTCGTTTCTTAGGAAAAAAAAACATTTTTAAGATGGCAACAAATCTGTGGGAACCACTGAGTGTCTCTTTGTCACTGCTTTGCAAGAAATACATCAGCCAACAAAAGACTGTAAAGACTGAAGATGGTTGTTTTGACAGATTTAGGATTTTGATTGTGAATTGCAGACTTTTCAGGAATGCAACAATCCTTTTAGTCTTTTTAGTTTTTCACAGATCTGAGACTGTGTTATCCTCACTTCAACACTCTTGCCAAAACAGAATAATTGTGAACAATCTTTCCACACCAGGGACTCCTGCTGGCACTCCGCAGTGGCGCTGGAACAGAGCATTGAGTTTATTCGGGACACGCTAGTGTCCAGCGACGAGGAGGAGAGCCAGGGCAGATGTACCGCTGAAGCAGGGAGCGTTCTCCTTCAGGGGAAGAAGCCCATCGTGGGGCTGATCGGACCAGGGTCCAGCTCTGTTGCCATCCAAGTGCAAAATCTCCTCCAGCTCTTTAACATCCCGCAGATAGCGTACTCAGCCACCAGCATGGACCTGAGTGACAAGGTATGGCTGGTACACAGAATCCTCAAAGCTTTGAAATAATGTGAAGGAAAAACATCTTTACAACGACTTGAAACGGCTATTTTGACTATTTGGAAAAAATGGGCGCAAGAATTAGTGATGGGCTGAACTGATATTTACTGTAGTATTGGTATCAGGTTTGATCCAGGCAGAATGACTGGATCGTATTGGGAGCAATAAATAAATAAAAACTGATCCATTAAAACATAAAATAAACCAATAAATCCCTATTAAAACTGCAGACATTCTGTAAAAATCTCTCACTCCCTCCACAGCCGGTGGAGAGTGAGATACAGGCAACAGTGGTAAATTTTGCCTTCTGGAGGATAAAAATGCTTGGAAATAATTTCAAGCAAGCAGATTAAAGAGAAGTTTCCATTTCTCTAACGGTGGTGATGGTGAGATGAGCTGTTAATGGTTTGGGACGTTATTAACTTATTCTAAAAAAAAAAATGTTTGTCGGTGTTCAGATATAATACAGCAGACATAGTTATTCCCTCAATCATAAATGGATGTTACAGAAAATGACTAAAGTATAATTTGACTTTATGTTCGAGCTGTGATGGAGGACAGATGTCTGTGAATATTTATTAGGACTTTATATCACGCATCAAAATCGGACTGGACATGAACTTTATAAATTTATTTTTCCTGTGATATTTTCTGTCCTTTGCAATTTAGTGACTGAATTTTTTTTTTTAAATTATCAAGTTTATTAGGTGTTATTTGACATTAGTGTCCATAATGTATGTATATATTCTAATGATCAATCTAAATTTTAATTAGTTACATTAATGCTGCTTTTACTATTAAAATTTACATAATAGCCTTTCTGTTGTCAATCTTATGCTGCTATATAAATGTTACAGCTTAACATCTTCTATTATTTTTATTAAAATAGAGATAAATGTGAATTTATATGCTTGATAAGTGACAAAATGTATCTGTAAAAAACAATTTGACAGCTTTAACATCTCCAACCTTGAACACTTGTAGAAGTATCATAGAAAGGAGTATGCTGAATTTATTCAGGCCACAAAGCTGCATGTCAGTTTTGTATCAGCCAATAACCAAATTTAAAAAATATCGGATCAGATCAGGCATTAAAAAGCTGAATCATTACATCCCTATCAAGAATAGTTTCTTTTTAATTGAAAGTTAATTAATAAAATTAGTGATTTGCACATATAAAACATAAACTAGTAGTACAGTCTGGTTTGCAGATTAGGTAATTCCTTTTTAAATGTATCATGTTGCCTATCTTGTGGAATTAGCTGGAAGCCTGAGCACATAGTTTGATTGAAGGATTATGACTGATGAATATGCAGACTCTGAGACCGGCTGTTACATATGAATATGCCAAATGCTCTGCCAGACTTGTGAACATGTAAATTCCATCCAACAGAGCCTGTTTAAATACTTTATGAGAGTGGTTCCTTCAGACATGCAACAGGCCCGAGCAATGGTGGACATCGTCAAGAGATACAAGTGGACTTATGTGTCCGCAATACACACAGAGGGTAAGGCTGTATATGTGGGACTGTTTTATTTGTCTTTCTGTCTTTCCTTCTTTCTCCTCTTTCTCTCTGTGGAGCAAATAGGGGGACTATTTGTGTTAAATATGATATATTAGACCTATCTCACTTTGTATGGAATGCAGGTCAAAACAGCAGCGATCACAGAGGTAAAATGTACCTACTGTGTGGTTGTAATTATATACAGAGACAAACATACAAGTGATTTTTTTCCACCTTAAGGAGGTGCTCAGAAGCAAGTCGGAGCAAACTGCTAATCTTGTAAATTCCCAAATATAAATGCCATATACTGCTATACTGTTGAGGCTGCAATATATTTCTAACATGCTGCTGCACATTAGAGCCATTGAGACATTATCCTTAGTCCATGGTGAAATAAAAGAGACGTGAAAACATGAAATAGTCAAATCAAAGTAAAATACTGTAGATGTGACTTAAATAATGTTTGTATTAAACATATATAATCCATGGGTTTGTTAGCTGCAGTACCAACAGTGTAAATTAGCAATTCATCCAATCAAGCTGAAGAATGAAAACGTGTATCTGTACAAAATCCATATACTACTTTAATGATGCTGGTTGTTGCTTTGTTGTTTCTATGACTTAACAGGTTTGCATAAATCACATGATGTATTGCCTCAGCTGAAAATAAGTGCTATGCTTGTATGCCATCAAGGAAATTAAAAAAGTTAATGGAAAAAAATGGTTTAACATTAAGCTGAAACTCAGAACACACCATGATTTACTAGATTATGTGGCTAGCATCAGTTGCCATGGTGATCTACAGCAGCAGAAAAAGTGGGAACCGCCTTTTTTCACTGAAAACTTTGGCTTTAGGTTCCGCATGCCTCACTAGCCCATTGTTCTCCCCTCTGCTAGGACTCTTTCAGCACAGTCATTATTCACCAGTTGTTAATGCACAGCAGTGGTTATTACATATATGGCTGGCACTAGTAGGAATTTGTCTAAGTTAAAATATATAGATTTTATTTTAAAAAAAAGAAAGATACTAATTGGCTTGGTGTCCCTGTGATGTGAAATTTACACAGACTTGTCACAGCTTCAGAAGAGCCAGTCATTGCATATCTAATTTGCCCTATTCAGCGAAATACCGTCACTATATTATTCTTGACAGTATTTTTTTGAGCTTTCCATAAACATAGTGCTTCTGTTTTTAACCTCTCAGTGGCTTGAGGCCACATGTTTCTTAAATAAATCCCTCTGAAGTGTTAAATATACTGACTGGATTGTTTTTTTTCTTGCAAGAAAACATACCAAGATGAGGATTGAAAGTGCAACCCCAGTTCCAAAAAGGTTGGGATGCTGTGTAAAATCTAAATTGAAAATGAAATTCAAACTCATAACCTACCATTATATTCATAACAGAACATAGAAAGCATTAAATGTTTAAAGTAAGAGACTTTGCTCTTCATAAAAATATTAGCTCATCTTTAATTTGATGGCAGCAAAACATCTCAGCCGAGCTGGGTAAGGCTCATGTTTACCACCATGTACCATCTCCTCTTCTTTTAGCAACAGCCCATAACCCTTTGGGAACTAAGAAGACCAGTTGCTGGCCCTTTTGTTGTCTCATTCTTGTCTGATTTACGATTTATCAGCTCAGTAGTGCTGAGTCTTCTTGGTGATATTTTGTGTGTCTTGATGCACCAAATATTTTCAGTTGGTGAAAGATATGGACTAACCCAGCCACAGGGGGTGCACAAGCCAGTGTACTCCTAGTGCCGGTCCCAAGCCCGGGTAAATGGGGAGGGTTGTTTCAGGAAGGGCATCCGACATAAAACCTTTGCCAAATCAAATATGCGGGTCATGACGAATGAGACTTTCATACTGGATCGGTCGAGGCCCAGGTTAACAACGACCACCACCAGTGCTGTTAACCGACAGGGTGCCAGTGGAAATTGGGCTACAGTTGGTCAAATATCGAAGAGGAGGAGAGGGGGAAGGTGTGTTAGGAGGGAAAGAGAGACAAGGAAAGGTAGAAGTGTGGAGGTAAGAGTAGGGACTTTAAATGTAGGGACTATGACTGATAAAGGCAGAGAGTTGGCTGGTATGATGGAGAGAAGAAAGGTTGATGTACTGTGTGTTCAAGAAACCAGATGGAATGGAAGCAAGGCTAGGAGCATTGGAGGTGGATTTAAACTGTTCTGCCATGGTGTAGATGGGAAGAGGAATGGAGCAGGAGGAATCTTGAAGGAAGAGCATGTGAAGAGTGTTCAGGAGGTAAAGAGGGAGTCAGACAGAATCATGAGTTTGAAGCTAGAAGTCAAAGATGTGATGTTGAATGTTGTCGGTGCATATGCCCCACAAGTTGGATGTCAGGTAGAGGAGAAAGAGGAGTTCTTGAGTAAGTTGGATGAAGTAGTAGAGAGTGTTCCCAGGGAGGAGAGGGTGGTGATTTCAGTGAACTTTAATGGATATGTAAGTGAGGGGAACAGAGGTGATGAGGAGGTTCTGGGTAGGTATGGTTTTAAGGAGAGAAATATGGAAGGACAGATGGTTGTAGATTTTGCTAAAAGGATGGAAATGGCTGTGGTGAACACATACTTTAAGAAGACAGAGGAACATAGGGTGGATATTGGATACCTTTTCTCCCGTAATAAATTAAATTATCATTTAAAAGCTGCATTTTCTATTTACTTGGGTTATCTTTCTCTAATATTAAAATTTGTTTGATGATCTGAAACATTTAAGTGTGACAAATATACAAAAATATAAGAAATCAGGAAGGGGGCAAATACTTTTTTCACAGTACTATAGATGCATTTTTTGCAGATTCCATTCCTGTACATCTGCACACTTTTACTTACGAGAGACTCTGCCTCTCAAAGGTGCTCTTTTTAGACCCTATCATATTATTGCTCTGAAGCACATTAAAACTTAATTCGTTACATGTTACTCCAGGTGCTTCATTTTAGTGCCACCTACTTTTTCAGTTACTTTTTTAAACAGTTTGCTGCCATCAAATTCAAGGTGAGCTAATTTTTACCTCCGCCAAGGATGTATATAATGTATATGTAATCCGGGTGGTTTATCTGTCTGTTTTTTAGCAGGATTACACAAAAACTACTGTACGGGTTTTTATGAAATTTTCACCAGAGGTAGCCCTTGGGCCAAGGATGAACCCATTAAATTTTGGTGGTGATCAAAGAGTGCATACCTCCACCAAGGACCTTGTTTGTATTTGTGCAGCAGGATTACACAAAAACTACTGGATAGATTTGGATGAAATTTTTTACCAGACATGGTTCTCGAGCTAGAGAAGAAGCCATTACATTTTGGTGATGACCCGAGAATGCATACCTCCACCAAGGTGATTATCTTCTCACAGTGTGGTAGAAAGAATCTTCCGAAACTACTGGATAGAGTTTGATGCAATTTTCACTAGAATTGGCTCGTGGCCTACACACAAATCCATTACATTTTGGAGGTGATCCATGAGGGATGGAAGGAGCCTTGGTGGAGGTATGCGCTCTCTGAGTGCTTTTCTACTTTTAAATGAAATAGTTAAATGCCTCACTTTCATCTGACATGCTTCCTATGGTCTGTTTCAAACAAAATTCTGGTTTATGAGACTTGCAATCATTGCCATTTGTTTTATTTCTTTTTCAATGTCTAAACCTTCTTGGAATAGGGGTTATAAGATCCTTTTTCAGCATGACTCCTGATGGAACAAGAAAAGATGATTGATCTAAAAACAAGAACCACAAGATGTTTTTTTTTCCCTAAGTAATATTGTTGCTTTCTTCAAAACTTCTTATTTACAGAAAATTTAATAATAATAAAACAAAATAATAGATATTGACCAATCATTGTTAAATAGATGACTTAATAAAGCAGCTTTTCATGAGTCATTTTGATACCCTGCATTAACAGTAGTCTGAGGTGAATATGCATTCTCTGGTTATTAAACTAGAAGAGCACTCAGAGAGTGCATACCTCCACCAAGGCTCCTTCCGTCCCTCCCTTTATCCATCCATCTGTCCGTACCTCCCTGCCTCCATCCCACCATACATTGCAGGATAGGTCCTTGGTAGAGGTATGCGCTCGTAGATCAGCTCCAAAATCTAATGGGTTCTTCTGCAGCCATAGGGCCACCTCTGGTGAAAATTTCAGTAAAATCCATCCAGTAGTTTTTGCATAGTCCTGCTAACAGTCAGACAGACAAACAAATGGGCAGATGGACAAACAGACAAACCACCCTGATTACATACGTAACCTCCTTGGTGGAGGTAACTAGAAAATCTCTCAAAGAGCGCAGACCTCCGCCAAGCAGCTCATGTTCCCCAAATGACAGTGTTAGAAATGCAGCAGTTTTATAAATGCAACATTTCTGCGTGTGATATTGACGAAAAATACTAATTCATGTTTCCTCCTATAATACTTATTGAAATAATTATGAAACTCTTGATAATGACAACAAACAGTGGTATGATGACAAATTAGTTTTAATTGAGAAGCAGGCCCCTGTTATGTCTGTAAATTAGGGCAGTGGAGGTGGCCACTGTACTGAACAGTAACTTTATTAAAGGAGACTGCTAACAGCACGTGTTACAGTAGAATAGTAGCTATGCTAACTGGGAGTGAGTACAGGCTGGTGCTGGCATAGAGGCGGAGTGCCAGAGAGACAGCCTCCTGCCATCAGTCTCCTAATATAGGCACGGCGTGTCGATGTCATTCATGCCTGCACCTTCACGTCAGTGCTGCCTGTTATTAATACGGAAATATCTAACAGCCCCCATCTCATTCCAAAGCAAAACTGACCAGAAGACACAGAAGTGGGCTCGCATTACCTATCCAGACATCCTTAATGTATTACTGTACAGTACCAGTGCTGCTTACACTGTTAAATTAAACAGCTAAGATCCTACAAAGGTCTACAAGCGTATAACCAGTTTCTAAGTGGCTGGGTGTGAGACAGGCAGCGTATGAAATCAGCAACCTTTGTGTGGCCAAAGCCAAGGTAAACTTGGGGGGGGGGGGTGCAAAAGCAGAAGAAAATTGGCTTGTTCACTTGCAAATATTTTGTAAAGCTTTACACAAAATACTTGAAGGCTATAAAACTGGGGCCTAAGCACCTGTTTTTTATATTAAACATGTAAAAGTTGATAAAACATCAAATTAAAATTGGACTCTATCATGTTCCTGTAGGCTAGTCAACACTGTTTAAAAACCAGAGCAATATTTATAAAAACAGTAAAATATTCTCTTATCATGCATGTTTATCCATATATCAGCCCATAAATTATTCACAGAGCCCTCAGCTTAATTTCCCCTGTTTGTTACCGCCGCCAAGGAGGTTATGTAATAGGGGTGGCTTGTCTGTCCATCTGTCTGTTTTTCTGTCTGTTAGCAGGATTATGCAAAAATTACTGGATGGATTTTGATAAAATTTTCACCAGAGGTAGCCCTTGGGCCAGGGATAAACCCATTAAATTTTGGTGATGTTCCCAGAATGCATACCTCCACCAAGGCTCTTAGCTTCTCACAGTGTGTTAGCAAGAATCCTCCAAAACAAACCATTACATTTTGGAGGTGATCCATGAGGGATGGAAGGAGCTTTGGCGGAGGTATTTGCTCTCTGAGTGCTTTTCTAGTTTTTCTCTGTTTTTGCTCTGCTTTTTTTTTGGGGGGGGGGGTGATATGTGATCATTCATAAACATTACCTCCTCCTCTTGGTGGAGTTAAAAAAATAAAAAATCCTCACCTGCGAGTTTTCCCACATTGTCCCTTCCTCCGTCTCCCCTGGCTCATCTAATCATCTGTTCCCCGTACCATTACACACCTTATCCTGAGAATTTCATCCATATCCGTTCATAACTTTTGGCGTAATGTTGCTGACAGACAGACAAACCAACAAACTAACGCCGGCAAAACCATTACCTCCTTCTCTTGGAGGAGGCCCACGAGGCTTTGCAACAGGATGCGCTCTGAACTTCATCTTAAACCACACACTTTCCTTGCTTTTTGTTGGCGTCTCCAGATGAAATAATGTCTCACATTTTGGTGCGTGACCACACACATAACATCTTAAAGGGGAAGTACATGAAAAGCTCAATATTAATATAGAGAAGATAATTTTCAAAAAAATCCTGGATCCAGATTGTGATCCGGATCACCACCAAAACTGAATCATTTGTTCCCCGTGCCATTACACACACTTCCTGCAAATTTCATCTAAATCCGTCCATAACCTTTGGAGTTATGTCAGACAAACCAACCAATGCCAGTGAAAACATCACCTCCTCCCTTGGCAGAGGTAATTATACCCATCCTTCTATGTAACAGTCTGTTACAAATTTTGCGAAATACAGAACAGCTACTCAAAGAAGGATTCAACATTTATCACTTCAAAAGGTTGTAATGTCTCAAGTTGTGAATGTAATGCACATTTGTAGTTCTGTGCACAGTTATCTTTCTGTCAGATGCAGAGCATCTCTTCTTTGGGGCATTTGCATAAACTAATGACAAAGTTTATGACTCAGTAAATGACAACGTTCTGACATTAACAGATCCTGTGCAAAAAAAAGTATTTCCCAAACTATTGGTACAAGCACTTCTTTCATGATATCTCAAGGAGGGCTCCATATTATTGTAGTTACATACAAAGAAAATTAACATGTGAATTAAACAGCCTGACAGCTTAATATTCATTCCTGTATTGGCCAAATAATACTTGCTGGGAAAGACTGGAGCTGCATGATTAGTACACCGAGTAAGATGAAAGTTCTTAAATCAAGCATATAAATGATTTTTTTTTTCTTACAAAAAATGTTTCCATGCAGTTTTTGTGTATTTCACTTGCTTCAAAAAATTCATTCTTGTTTTAAGAAAGTTTGATAAGTCACACTTTCTTGTTCTGTTGGCACAAAACTTTATTTAAATAAAGTGCATAAGAAGGAAAAATACCCTACCAGACAAAGTGTGCGCCCTCGAGTTAAGTCGTTTCATTTTGCTTAGATTTCAGTTTTTGCAGTGTAACACTGTCAGAAAATTGAATCAGTATTTTTAAAAAGCCGCTAAAAAATAAAAAGATTGCAATCAAAGCCTGGCACCCGTGAATGCAGTGAGTAAAACTCTGTCGTAGTGATGGAAAAAGCCTCCTGAACCATTGCTATGCTCAGAGTTAGAGTATGCTTTCAAAGCATCAGAAAGTAGGTGACCTCATTTTAGTAAAGACAGGGAAATGTAACCCCTCCTGGCTCCCATAGTAGTTTAAAAAATCCCTTTTACATTCCAGTGCTTTGCTAGAATAATGCTATTTTTGTTCATTCATACCATGTACATCTAGTATTTATGAACAAATTACAATCCTACTTTATGTGTTTACCTCTATAGGTAATTATGGTGAGAGTGGCATGGAGGCCTTCAAAGACATGGCAGCAAAGGAGGGGATCTGCATTGCCCACTCTGATAAGATATACAGCAACGCCGGAGAGCAGAGCTTTGACAAGCTGCTGCAGAAACTCCGAGGACACCTACCCAAAGCCAGGGTGGTGGCATGTTTTTGTGAGGGCATGACCGTCAGAGGTATACTGATGGCCATGAGACGACAACGCCTGGTGGGAGAGTTTCTGCTGGTCGGAAGGTGAGTGGTGAATGTTGGGATGTTGAAATTGCTGGTTTATTTCCTGTTGGCATTGTTGATTTTATTGGAGACCAGAATAACTGAATGAAATGTTATGTGTTAAGTGTGTTAATTGTTACTTTCTGATCATAACTTTCTTTAGACGTTCAGTGTCAGCAGACACAATACATTTGTTGTGACTGAGGCCATCTTTGTGTTCTCATCTTCATCATTATCATCACCGTCCTTGTGGTCGTCTTCATTGCATCCGTCAACTTTCTGGAGCCTGAGGTAACTGAAGGTATTTTATTATAGATAGATAGATAGATAGATAGATAGATAGATAGGCAGATAGAACAGAAAAGTGTTTTTTCAATCTCAGTGTCAGTTGTATCTGGCGAGTGTCAGGGGTGATTTGTGACAGAAAGATGGCGGCTAGAGTGAAAGGGAACACTTACAAGACACAAGCGAGACCTGCTATGATGTATGGTTTGGAGACAGTGGCACTGACAAAAATACAGGAGGCGGAGCTGGAATTGGCAGAGTTGAAGGTGCTAAGATTCTCATTGGGAGTGACAAGGAGGAACAAGATTAGAAATTTTTTTTTTTTTTTTTTTTGTTACTTATTTGTACCCGTAGGTAGATTTGGTTTGCAGTCTGGTGACAGGCCACCGGCTGCTGGTCGCTGCGTGCGCGAGCGCCCTAAACCTACATGTTTTTGGTATGCGGGAGGAAACCGGAGAAATCCCGGAGTAAACCCGCGCAACACGGGGAGAACACGCAAACTCCACACAGCTCACTGTTGGTCGGGGGCTGGAATCGAACCCACGATCTCATGATCCCCTCACGATCCCCCGGCCGAGGGTAAACTGTGCTGCCACAGTGCTAAACCACTGCGCCACCGTGCAGAAATGAGTATATCAGAGGGACAGCTCAGGTTGAGCGGTTTGGGGACAGAGAGGCAAGGCTGAGATGGGTTGAACATGTGCAGAGGAGGGACGGTGGACTTACTGGACAAAGGATGTTGAAGATGGAGCTGCCAGGTAGGAGGAGAAGACGAAGACCACAGAGAAGATTCATGGATGTAGTGATGAAGGACATGGAGAGGGTTGGTGTTCCAGAGGAAGATGCAAGGGATAGGGTGAGATGGAGGCAGATGATCCGCTGTGAAGACCCTTAAAGGGAGCAGCCGAAAGGAGAAGAACTGTGATGAATGTAGTAATGGTTGGAGAAATGTATGTGCACTGTGACTAGTAGGTTTCCAGAATTGGTAACCAGTCAGCCCTTTCACTAATCAAGGGGTCGGCATTTTCTTCTGCAGAAAGAGCCACTTTGGCTGAAAATTGGCTGAGAGTCACAAAAAATATTTAACATTAAAATGAAGTTCTAAATATCATTGTGCTCTCTGCAAAGGCAATAAACACACTGATAACATGCCAAGTTTTTTTTAATTGTGTATTTGCTTTTTTCATAAATTTGTTGCTCTTTTCTTGTAAATTTGTATCTCAAGTACTCGTCAATTTGAATGCAAATTACATTTTTTTCTGATAAATCGGCAATATATTTGTTGTTTTGTGCATGCCACATTGCATTTTTATTTATTTATTTATTAATTTATCAGATAAAATGTAAAACTAATATTTGCTAGTAATATTTAAAATTTCCCTGCTGTCTTTACTTATCTTTATTTAAAAAAAACAAACAAATAAACTTGTTTTCAAGGAGTGGCCAAATTTTTACATTCCACTCACTATATAAACTATGTATAAAACAGAATGTTGCACCTGCCAAAGTGGAGATTAGAAGAGAATGGGCTCCAGACCACTGTTACGTTCCACCATGGGTCATTCAGTCGATAATTTAAACCAGAAGACTCAAATCTGGGCTAATGGTGCGGGAAGAAAAACATGCAAATATAATCATAGAGGGAGAAAACAGGCGGGGAAAAGGAGAAGTTTGATTTAACGAGAGGTTTGACTCACTCCAAAAATAACGTGTTTTATTTTAAGGTTTAGCTCTCTGGCTCTCTCTTGTCCCTGGTGATCTATAAATGCCTTTCCTCATTAGGAGCCACATATGTAGGCTGTCGCTCAAACCCGACAGCGGGAAACATAAAATAACCTTGAACTACATATTGCACAACGCCATGTTCCATGTTCTCGTTTATCATCTCATTTAACACAGAGAAGAATGCACAGGTTGTTGGCGCAATGCTACTTAAGGTTAGACGTTATTTACTAAATGGTTAAAATTTTGATGCACTGCTGAGAAGTCACAATTGTCTCCAGTTTTTTTTAGTGCGTGTGCATTTCTGTCTTTCAGTATGTTTTGTTTTCCCAACACAGATGGTCAGAGTTGTCAGAAATTGTATTTAAGTAAAAGCAGCATTACCTTTATGATATGATGTTCATCGGTGAAGTATACATTAGTAGTAGTATTCGCACAAGAAATTAGTTAAGTTCCTAAAAGCTTATGACTTTATTCTGACTAATTTGTGAGTTTTTTCTATTCCATTTAAATGTATGACTTTTTTCCTTATGACATCATGACTTTTTCCCTGATAAGGGTATTATTTTCTTCTGAAGAATTTGCAACTTCTCCGTGATAAATTTCTTGTTTTTTTTTTTTTTTGCAGTGCATATTTGCAACTTTTCCCCCATAATTTTCCTTGTTCATTTGAAACTTTTTTGATTTGTTAATGTGCAACAATTTTATTTTAGAAAATGTTATATTTGTCACTTTACTTTCACCACTTTATCAGGTTTTCCTCTTAGAATTGTGTCTGGGCAAAATACATTATAAACTAGGTACATGTGCCCTCTAATATACTCCAAATCATGTAAAAAAAAAAAGGGGGGGGTAAGAAATCAAATTTTCAGAGCCAAAATGGAAAAATAATGATTTCAGCTATTATACAAAGACAAATTAAAATCTGTGAAATCAGAAGTAACTCAAAGTGTGAAATTAAATTATTTGAATGAAAGCACTGTTTTTCCTTCTTGTGGTGATCCCGAGTTTGGTTCCACACTGTGCTCGGGTCTCCTGTTTATTTCCCTTTCTTCCATGTGTGTATTTAATTACGTTTTTGTTGTTATGTCCGGCTCCAGTCTCGCTACAGCGTCAGGTTTCGCCCTCGCTTCAATCATATGTAAGTGTTTATTCTACAGCATCAGGTTTGGCCCTCGCTATTCTCTTATGTAGGTGTCCGTACCTTTTCTTTGTGTTTCACGTTTAGTGTATGTGTTTTGCCCCACATGGCTATTTACTTTGTTACTTTCTGTTAATAAATAAGCAAACTCACTGTTGGCATTTGGCGTCTCATTCATGCCCTGAAAGGGGCAAACACGACAGTAGATCGCAGCCAAGCAAGGTGCCTGCCACAGTGAGTTTTGTTTTTGGCTCTGTTTTTTCCCTTTTTCCGGGTGCCTGCGTTTTGGGGGGGGTTTTCGGGAGGAGGTTATGGCGTCATACAGAACTTGGTATCCTATGAGCCTGGGCTTTGAGCTCGTCCAGGCTCTAATGGAAATTGATGACCTTCTAACCATAGCTCGCCAACGCTCCCCCAAAGATGCTTTGTGGTACCTGGGCCTCGCGGAGGCGGCTGTCAAACGCCATCCTCGCCTTGCTGATCACACTGAGGGCAGGGAGAGGATGGCTGAAGTTTCGGCGCTTATACAGAAGAACCGGGAGTTGGACCAGAAACCCTCCAGGAAGCCCAAGAGGGGGCCAACTGGAAAGCACTCTCGTTCCTCGGCTCTCTACAAGGTTTCTCCCACAGTTCCAGCTCCAGTGTCTGCTACACCAACAGACTGTTTTCCTGCGCAGCGAAGGAGGAGGGCAGCCAGGGGTCCCAGTGAAGAGGAACAGTGGGCGGCTGAACTCATCAGGGGCCTTGTGGCTGAAGCACGCTCTTCCTTCCACCCCAGTAAGATTCTTAAGAGCGTGGTGGCAGCTGTTAGACTGGTGGAGGCTAATCCAGGGCTTAACAATTTTCCTGAGTTCGCCGAGCTGCTGGCTTCAGTTTCAGCACAGCAGCGGCGTTTCCCTAATTTAAATTTAGCCTCGCCTCCAGCTAGAAGACGTCGCCACCCTGCTCGAAATCCATCTTCTCCCCGGGACACGGTTGTTCCGAAGGGGAGGGAGTTTCCTGACTGGGTCAATCCTCTGCGGGGCTCCTATCTGGATCCTGCTATGAGCCGCCAGAAGAACTCTCTTGTCTCCCAGCTAGCGGTTTTTCCCTCACCGTGGCAGAGAGTGAAGACAGCAGCCTCAGCCTCCGGCTCGTTTTTTTCTGCTGTTTCGCCAGCTCCCCTAGCTCGGACTGCCTCGGCTGATCCTCTCTCGTCTTCGGCGCATTCTTCAGCTGGTGCGAGCCCTGTGGTTCCTTGTCCAGCTCTGCCCATCTCCGATCCTGTTGGGACGGCTCCTCTTTGTCTTCCTGAGGGGTCCGCCATCACCTTTTCTACGGGAGAGGGAAGAACTGAGTCTGCTGCAGCAGGAACCATCGAACCCCAGGAAAACAGGCAAGTGTTTTTTTCATTCTTTTCCACAATATGATGAATTACCTTGTCTGATTCCTGGGGGGGGGGGGGGGGGGCGCTCAGGTTATGCAGTCCACTCAGAATCAGAATCAGATTTATTGCCATTGTTCATGTAGTACACAAACTAGGAATTTGTCTCGGTGCAATGCTGCAACATTAAACATGATAAAATAAAAGAAATAAACTATACATGCAATAAAGTGTAGAATAAGAGTGAGTAATACTGGTCAGCAGTTAAATATATTAGCGAGCAGCAGATAATGTGGAGAACCATATAGTGCAGTCGGTAATGCAGGAAGAAAACAGTGATGATTGACATGAGTCTGGTTGAGCTGCTGTACATAGTGCACGAGAGTCAATAAGTCACTTAGTGTTCAGCAGTCTGATGGCAGAGGGGAAGAAGCTGTTCATGTGACGGAAGGTTTTAGTCTGGATGGACCGTAGTCTTCTACCTGAGGGGAGGGGGGCAAACAGTACGTGACCAGGGTGTGAGGGATCGGCTATGATCCGGCCAGCACGCCTCCGGGTCCTGGAGATGTACAGATCCTGGAGAGATGGGAGCTTGCAGCCGATCACCTTCTCAGCAGTGCGCACGACGCGCTGCAGCCTTAGTCTGTCCCTGGCAGTGGCTCCTGCGTACCACACGGTTATGGAGGTGGTGAGGATGGACTCGATGATGGCTGTGTAGAACTGCACTAACATCTTGGTGGGTAGCTTGAGCTTCCTCAGCTGCCGCAGGAAGAACATCCTCTGCTGGGCCTTTTTGATGAGGGAGCTGATGGTGGGCTCCCACTTGAGGTCCCTGGTGATGGTGGTGCCTAGGAAGCGGAAGGAATCAGCAGTGGTGATGGGAGAGCCTGTGAGGGTGAGGGGGGGCAGAGGGGTTGTGACTTTCCTGAAGTCCACAATCATCTCCACTGTCTTCAGAGCGTTCAGCTGCAGGTTGTTGTTGTTGCACCAGGACGCCAGCTGGGCCACCTCTCTCCTGTAGGCGGACTCGTCGCCGTTGGAGATGAGCCCGATGAGGGTGGTGTCGTCCGCAAACTTGATCAACTTGACAGACTGGTGGCTGGAGGTGCAGGAGTTGGTATAAAGGGAGAAGAGTAGGGGGGAAAGTACACAGCCCTGGGGTGATCCGGTGCTGATGCTAGCAGAGTCTGAGACAGTCTTTCCCAGCCGCACATGCTGCCTCCGGTCCGTCAGGAAGTCGGTGATCCACCTGCAGAGGGAGTCAGGCACGTTGAGCAGGGACAGCTTGTCCCGGAGCAGAGCGGGGCGGATGGTGTTGAATGCAGAGCTGAAGTCCACAAACAGGATCCTGGCGTAGGTTCCCGGGGAGTCCAGGTGCTGCAGGATGGAGTGGAGGGCCAGGTTGACTGCGTCATCTACAGACCTGTTGGCTCGGTAGGCAAACTGCAGCGGGTCCAGGAGAGGGGTGGTGATGGACTTGAGGTGGGGCAGGACCAGGCGCTCAAAGGACTTCATGACTACAGAGGTGAGCGCTACAGGTCTGTAGTCATTAAGTCCAGTGATCCGTGGCTTCTTGGGGACAGGGATGATGGTGGAGGATATGAGGCAGAGCGGCACGTGGCATAGCTTAAGGGAGGTGTTAAAAATGTCTGTGAAGACAGGAGCCAGCTGTTTCGCACAGTGTCTCAGGGTGGAGGGAGACACGCCGTCCGGACCGGGGGCCTTGCGCGGGTTCAGTCTGGAGAACTGTTTGAGCACGTCCTGCTCACTGATGATAAGGGCAGGGGGGGAGGAGGGGGGGCGCCTTTGATGAAGTAGGGATCGTGGAGGCTGTGGAGCTGGAGAGAGGGGGGGAGTTGGACACAGATGACGAGGTGTCAAAACGGGCATAGTGTTGGGACAGTCTTTGACAAAGGGCTTTGTCATCCTGACCTTTAGGAGCCTGAGGCCGATAGTTGGTGATTTGCCTCAGTCCTCTCCACACAGAAGCCGAGTCATTAGCAGTGAACTGCTGCTGGAGTCTCTCAGAATACACAGATTTAGCTCTCTTCAGCTCTCTGTTAAACCGATATTTAACCTCCCTGTAGCAGTCCCTGTCTCCACTTTTCAGCGCTGCTTCCTTCTCCTTCCTGATCTGTCTGAGTTTAGCTGTGAACCAGGGCTTGTCATTAGAGTAACTCACCCTGGTGCGCGTTGGAAGAATGTCCTCCTCACAAAAGTGGATATAAGAGTTCACAGTGTCCGTGTATTCATCCAGATCATGCGTGGCTCCTTTAAACATGCCCCAGTCAGTTATTTCCATGCACGTTTCCAGCTTCTCCTCAGCTTCACTGGTCCATTTCTTCGTAGTGCTCACAACAGGTTTAGTGAGCTTCAATCTCTGTCTGTATGTGGGAATGAGGTGGACCATCACGTGATCAGATAATCCCAGCGCAGCGTGGGGAACAGCGCGATATGCGTCTTTCACTGTGGTGTAACAGTGATCCAGCGTGTTTATTCCTCTGGTGGGGCATTTAATAAACTGTTTGTAGCGGGGGAGATCGTGGCTCAGATTGCTCTGGTTAAAGTCACCAACCACAATAACCAGAGAGTCTGGAAAAATCCGCTCCGTGTGTTGGATGTGATCCGCGAGCACGCGCTGAGCTTCGCGCGTGTCCGCGTCGGGAGGGACGTACACAGCGGCGAGGATGAATGAGGCAGACTCCCGCGGGGAATAAAATGGCTTGCAGTTAATAAAAAGAAATTCCAGGGCGGGAGAACAGTGTTTGGAAATTACCGTTACATCAGAGCACCAGCTGCTGTTGATGTAAAAGCAGTCTCCGCCTCCTGTGGTCTTGCCGGAGAGCTCTGTGTCACGATCAGCACGAAACAGCTGAAATCCCTCGAGGCGCAGCGCGCTGTCCGGTGTGTTTTCCCTGAGCCAGGTCTCGGTGAAACAGAGGGCAGCCGAGGAAGAGAGGTCCTTAAAACGCATCAGCAGTCTCAGTTCATCTACCTTGTTAGAGAGAGAGTTGGTATTGGACAGAAATATGCCAGGCAACGCCGTGCGCGTGCCTCTCCTGCGAAGCCGGACGAGAGCGCCCGCTCGTCTTCCTCTCTTTCGCCGTCTCACTTTTCGAGCCAAGCAATGAACCAGATCGGCGGCAGGAGCTAAAAAAACTGGGAGTAGGTCCGTGGGAGTGAAAGTCCTGATATTTAGAAGTTCTTCACGGGTATAAGAGCAAGCAGACACACAATTGACAAACAAAAACAAAGGGCGCAGCGAAGCACCATGGCGACCACTGTGGGCGCCATCTTGGATCAAGCCACTGAGCCCTCACCGCCTGCTGCAGCCACTAAAATTGACCTCGCTACCTCTATGTCTCCTTCTTTACCCCCCGAGTGTCCGCCGGTGCTTGAATTAAACTGCTGGACGAGGGAGGAGCCTGCGGCCCTGGTGAGCCAGGTCCCAGCCCCGCAGCCACACCATGACAGAGGAAGAGGGCTGCCAGCCATTTGGAGCCTGTGCCGACGGCAAAGCATCCCTGGGTCTCCAGTGAGCAGAAGTCAGCCTCAGCGAGTGACGGACCTCCTGCCGCCGCACCAACGGAGCCATCGGTGTGGATTACGGTGCCAGGGGGTTCCAGGACTGCCGAGACCATCATGCCGGCTGCAGTGGCCCCTGCAGCCAAGTGGGAACCTGCTATCGACCTCCTGATGACCGAGCCCCTATCTACTTTGTCGCCTGGATCGCCGGAGTCCTGGACGGCAGCTGAGCTTGAGATCAGGCAAGTGCTCCATTTTGGCTTTCTCTTTTCTATATTGGAGCAATCTTGCCTATCTCTTGGGGAGGAGAGCTGGGTGCAGCCGTCCGCTGCATTCAAGCTCGCCTTGCCGGGCTTTGCCGCTGCCAGTGACCCTGACCCCTTTTGTCTCTCTACTGTGCTCGAGCCTTCTTCCAGGGTCACTGGAGATGTTCCAGCTTTGTCGGACGTCCCCGAGGGTCCAGGTTAGTCTCTGCAGGTCGTTCAGGTCGCTGCTTCATTCCTGTCCGAGGCCGTCGTTTGGGTCCCTCCTCGGGTTGGGTCCATCGTGGGTGCAGCATTGGCCCGGTCGGGGTCTGCCGCAGGTGCTTATGAGCTCCAGCCTGGAGCCGCCGTGAATGATACGTTGGTCCAGCTGGGCTCCACTGCGGGTGCTGCTAGGCCCCGGCCTGACGCTGTCGTGGTCCCCCTCCTTTTTTCACCACCAGATGCCGTTGGGGTTCCTCGCCCCCGGCCCAGCTTCCTGTCAGTGAGCCTCCTGATGGGTAAGCCGCCTCCCCATTTCCCCCTTCGGTCCTGGTGGCTGAAGAGCGTTGGCCGGCCACCTGAAAGACTGAGCTGCCAGGTCAGGTGGTCTGGATTCTCAGGCAGACCACCCGACTCATTTCATCAGATGGTACAGCATGCCTTGGATTTCGGTCGGCCCCCCAAACTCTTTTCTGGTAGTCAGGGTCTCTGGGGTGTTGGTTGGCCGCCCGGCCTTTTCCACTGGTCGGTCGGGTGGAGTCAGGACACTGAGAGGCCACCAGAACTATTTCTCTGTTTTTTATTTGTGACCCAGTTTCCTTTATATTGTTGTTGGTGTTGCTTATTGGGTTTTGTGTTGTTTTGTGTCTCTCCCTCCGGGCCTGGATTCCCCCACCGTTCCCCCGGGGTTGGTTTTTGTAGTTGTTGCAGTTTGGGGGGGGGGGGGCCGTGTTCTCTTCTCTTTTTTGATGTTACCGTGAGTGTCTGGGAATCCATCCCTTGAGGGAGGGGTACTGTGGTGATCCCGAGTTCGGTTCCTCACCGTGCTCGGGTCTCCTGTTTACTTCCCTTTCTTCCATGTGTGTATTTAATTATGTTTTCGTTATTATGTCTGTGCTTTTATTTTGACAGCGCCGTGGCAGGACTTCCTGCTGTCAAATCTGTTCACGACCTGTCACGGCTGTCTGCATTTTGTAATTATGTTTACTCCACACCTGTTTGTAGTTCTAGTTTCTGTTCCCTATTTAAGACCACCAGCTAGACTTAGTCTTTGCTGCGATCTCGTCAACCTCAGACTGGAGTCCTTACGTCCGGCTCCAGTCTCGCTACAGCATCAGGTTTCGCCCTCACTTCAATCATATGTAAGTGTTTATTCTACAGCGTCAAGTTTGGCCCTCGCTATTCTCTTATGTAGGTTTTCGTACCTTTTCTTTGTGTTTCACGTTTAGTGTATGTGTTTTGCCCCACGTGGCTCTTTACTTTGTTACTTTCTGTTAATAAATAAGCAAACTCGTCGGCATTTGGCGTCTCATTCATGCCCTGAAAAGGGCAAACACGACACTTCTAAACTGTGCTCAATAAAGAGTAAAAAGAAAAGTATCTTAATACTGCTCCCAAAAGTACAGTTTAGTTAAAAAGTTACTGAGTACATGTAGTAGTGATACTGGAACCTCAATGGATGCATAATCATCTTTCTTTTTATTCCGGACCATTTTCTGCTCAGATCCTGGTTTTCATGTCTTGTTTGTGCGTAGAGTGCTACGCATCCATGACCCCATTCTGTTTATGAAGGAGAATCTGATTTATATGTTCATTTATTTATTTTCATTGGTGTTCTTGCTGACATTGGATTGAATCGTTTTAACTATTATATTTAAACAACTATCAAACCAAACTCAACAGATTCATTTAAAAAAGTATGACCATCATACGAGCTTTTCAAATGTAAGAGCTAATGAACCTCCCTCTTTTATAGGGCAAATGCCTCAAAATCTACTTTTGGCTACATTAGTCATGTAGCTCTAGAATTTGCAGTGTCCACCACTCTGAACCCCACTGAAGGAACTCAGCAAGCGTCAGCAACCCAGATTACCAACACGGAGTAATTAAAACTAACTCTTGGGAAATGTTTTTATTAGGTTGTTGGCGTTTAATTTTGTGCTCGGCCACTGTGACTACTTCTGTTCCAATGTTAGTCTCCTCTCAACTTCTTCACTAGTTAAATTTATTGTTTAGAAATCACATTTTTTTTTTACTGAAGCTGAGTTTTTAGTCGCCACTGACACATAAAAATGCACTGAGCAAACGGTGCACACAGGCACTAATGGCTGCTGTAGTTTTGTGGTGTCAAGGTTGCAGTGGATCTGTTGCAGGGGTCTGCGACTGTGCAACTTTGGAGACAGGCGCAGTTCTTTCCCCCACCAGTGGCTTATGAGCTTATAATCTGAAGGCTCAAATATAATTCATGGGTTTGTGCAGATTTTTTTCTTCCCCCCCAAAATTCCTCAAAATGGCTCTTTTCTCGTCAATGCTGCCTACAGTTCAGCTGTCTGTTGGGCGGATGGATGGACGGACTTTATTGATCCCAAACTGGGAAATTACAGTTGATTTGATTTTTGAAAAAGGTTCTTTGAAGAACCTCTTACTAAAAGATTCTTTATTGCATGTAAAACGGTTCTTCTGTGGCATCACACTAAAGAACCTTTTGGTTCCCAGTGGGTGCTTTTATTTTTCTGTGTCTAGTTACCTTTCAACTACCAAGCACTGAGGAGCATATATACTGTATATTTCCTCCCACACAGCAGCGTTATTGAGCTTTTCACATTAGGAATGCTTGCCTTGTATGCTTTTGCACTGGTGTCACTGTAATGGAATAAATTAAGATAATTAAAAAATGACAGTTGAGCTCGTAAAGGGACTTGGTGTTTAATGGGATGAAAATACTGTTGTGCATGCTGAACATGGACTGTAATTGCCCATATTTATGTCTTTGTCAATATGTACATTTTTAGGGAGATGTACAGTGGTAGAAAAATAGAGTGACATGTGCTGCAGGTCTGTAGAATCTGTAACGTTATTCTGCATGTTAAAGCGTTGTTTTCTCTTCAGGCTGGATTGAAGTGAAATAATGTTTGACAGGAAGGACTCCCACAGATGTGGGTTATTGCATGTCCTTTCTTCAGGCTAACATTACATTTAGCTGAGCTTGAAATGGTCTGTGGCTCCATACTGTAAATAATGTTAACTATGAGTGGATGAAATAAGATGGTAGAATGATAATCAGTTGTAATCAATGTAAATTATTTTGTTGTTTTAGATAATTTTTTAGAGTTAAAGATAAAGCTTAAACAGGTGATAATATAAGCTGATAATCCCAGTAAGACTTAGGGTGACATTCATCCCTGTAGAACTGGGAGAAATTTAGTGGAATCCTTTAACTTCTAAGTTAGTTGTTGTAGGGTTATACAGCTGAAAATCCTACACAGACCATGTATGAGCTCTACTAGACTGAAGAATATTGACTCCAGTTCCACTGGCATATACTGGCGTTGTACCAAAGTGGGAGCAATCTGACTGTCCTGATGCCAAGGCCGTTTGGAGAGATGTGCTTTGTTAGATCATGAAGATAGTGAATATAAGTCTACCCCCCTGTCCAATAGCTGCAGTTTGAGGATAATGGAATTCACAGGTCCAAAAAAGTTAGAAGGGCTGCAGATTCAGGTTTTATTCCTGCTAAGATAATGATATTGTCCAAATGGAAAATACATAAATCCAACTGCTTCTCCATAGAAACATGGTTATGATTTCTTGACCATGGAAAGTATAGACCGTTGGTTTCATCAAAGGTAACTTGGGACCAGAGGTTACGCTAGACTTTTTCGTTATCTGCCATTGTGACAGATAGTTGTAAACCTTATCTATTATTACCTGTCATATTAATTTTCATATAACAAGATGTCAGCCTGTTTTTGTTCATATGTTCCGTCTTTATCATGAATCTACAGGATAGAGCATGCAGGTTATGTAGTTATTCAAGAATTGAATTATTGAACAGAGACTGTACACGTTTCCCTCCAACCTAGAAAAAAAAATAGAAATTTTTCAATTTTTTTTTTACTTTCTTGTAAGTCTGCCACTTTTTTCTCATCAGTTTGCAAAATTTTTCTTGTAAGCTTACAACTTCTTAGTCATAGATTTCAGGGTACAGCCTGCCCTATTAGACCTTGTGAACAGGTCACAAGTGAATGAGGAAAGTGTGGCCTCACAGATCTTGAAACTTCCATCACATGTAGGCGTAGGCATCTTCGATAGTTTGGGCATGTCCAACAACGCACCTCATGGACAAATAAAATCTTAAGCCTCGAGGTAGTGGGATGAAGAGGCAGAGGCAGACCAAAGAAAATGTGGAGGGACGCACTTACCGATGATCTGAGGTAGACTGGCCTAAAGTTGACGGATGTGCAGGACCATGCAAAATGGAAGAAGGCTGTCAAGCTCTACAGCGCCATGCAAACGTCCAACCCATGGTAGTGGATTTTATGGACATAAAAGGATAGTAGTAGTAGTAGTAGTAGTCATAAATTCACCACTTTTTTTTCATCATTAATTTGTAACCTTTTCACATAAAACTGCTGTTTTTTTATCGTAAATTTGCAACTTTTTTCTTGTAAATTTGCTACTGTTTTTATTATGAATTTGCAGGGTTTTTTTTGTGAATTTGCAAATTTTTTCTCATCAGTTTGTGACTTCTTCTTGTAAATTTACAACTTTGTTGTCATAAATTCCCTACTTTTTTCATCATTAATTTATAACTTTTTCTCACAAAATTGCTGCTTTTTTTCTTGTAAATTTACAACTTTTTTCTTGTAAATTTTCTACTTTATGAATTTGCAGTTTTTTGTAAATTTGCAACTTTTTCTCATCAATGTGTGACTTTTTCTTGTAAATTTACAACTTTGTTGTCATAAATTCACTACTTTTTTTCATCATGAATGTACAATTTTTGTCATAAATTTGCTACTTTTTTCTTGTAAATGGGCTACTTTTTATTGTTATTTTGCATTTTTTTCATGTAAATGTGCGACTTTTTTCTCATAAATCAGCAGACACTGGCAAGATGATACAAGATAATCACTTTTGTAAAATGTGCTATGAAGTGGACAGGTGGGAATTACAAGTATAAGCTACAATAGATCATCCACAGTGTAATCTGTCAAAATAACAGACAGCTTTCAGATTTTTTTGTCACTGCTAAAAAAAAATAATCTGTAAGGAATTTAAATTATCATTTTAAATGAACTGAGTCAAAGCACAACTGGTACTTGCAGCATAATTGTACTGTTTAGGCCCCTTTTTTGATGTCTTGAATGTTGGTTAGAGGTGGGGCAAAAAAAATCGATTCAGTGTAGTATCACGATACTTTGTGTCCACGATACTGTATTGATTCAGAGAAACCAGTATTGTGATACTTAATAAATGCTGAATACAAATTCAGTTTTTTAGGTAAGAGAGCAATAAAAAAACAATTGAATTTTCAATCCACTAGATGATGCTAAATGTGCACTGTCTGGTTAGGTCAGTATAACAAAGGAGTGACTCATCAGATCTAGCCAGAAGGTGAACAAGACAGAGATCGTGATGGGAGATCGCAATACTAAGTGTATCACAAGATCATTGTCACGGTGGTCCTCACGAGCCACCATAAGACGCCAGCAGTCACCAGTGAGTTGCAGAGATGTTTATTGAAGGGATTAGGAACAGGGGAAAATACACGCTAATAACAAGGATCGGGATAACGACAGGATAACTCACAACTGGAGATAATGAGAAGACGGCGTCTGAGCCGGGGAATGCCCGGAGCCTCAGACAGTGAGGAGTCTTCACAGAACTTCCACGGAGATTAACAGAAAGTACAACAGGAGGTGTAACAATCGGTAGCTTACCGGAAAGTATAACCGACCGAAGTATAACAGGAGGTATCATAACAGGAAGCATAACAGAGAAGCATAACAGACGAAGTCTAACAGACTGTATCATAACAGACTGCTGCATCGGGGTGCATTCAACGCCCGCTTTTTACACCGGTCGCTAATGACCCCGAATGCAGCACAGCTGTGGACTTTGACAGCAGGGAGCTCCACCAGGCACTGTCACAATAAGAGCCCGAGGAGCTAGAAGGAACCCACTGCTGTCAAAGCCTGGAAATGATGATATAGGATCCGAGTGCAGATGGAACCGGCACTCGGGTTGTAACAGTACCTCCCCCTCAAGGCCGAGCTCCTGAACGGCCAAATAACACCCAAGCCCCCCACCCCACCCCTCCTAGGGTGGGTGGATGGGGCGCTGGCAGGAGGGAGAGAGTCCGAAAGGGGGGGGGCACATA
Source organism: Pholidichthys leucotaenia (assembly GCA_020510985.1). Lineage (NCBI taxonomy): Eukaryota > Metazoa > Chordata > Actinopteri > Cichliformes > Pholidichthyidae > Pholidichthys > Pholidichthys leucotaenia. The sequence continues at coordinate 51,544,883 of CM035844.1, forward strand.
ACACTCCATAACGAGTGGATTACGCAAAAACAGGACCCAAAAGGCAATACACACATCCACAGTTTCAAAACAGAACATGGGCATTGGACCAAGGGGAAGAAAAACACAAATTACAGGCTAAGGGGAAAAAGGTGAGATACAGTGTCACAGAAATCAGGCCCCCTGCACATCCCAAAAGTTTACAGACATGACCACTAAAGAAAAACCCGGGATGACTGCAGTCCTGGCTCTGAGGCATGGAGGCTGAAAGTTTGGGGGGCTGCCCAGCATCAAATGGCCACAAAGCAGGCAGGGAGGAAAAGGACAGTTCGGGCGGCCTACCCCAGTCCCATGCCCGGAAACAGTAAATTTTGGGCAGCCGGACCCGGTCGCCAAACAGGAAGTCCAATGGGTCGGGTGGCCGGCCCAGAGAGCCAAATGGGCACGGCAGTCCTTCAGGCGGCCGACCCGCATCGCTTGCCCACCAGAACAGTAGGAGGGAAGTAGCCAGTGGTCTCGCTGGAGAAGGGGAAGACGAGGGAGAATCGGGCGGAGCGTTCGGAACCCCAACGGCCCCAGGTGGAGATGGGTTGCGCTCCTCAGGAGAACGAGGAGGGTGACGATGGTGATGATAGTCAAGATGGAGATGAGCCCGTCCAGTATCCGGCGGCAGGGGATCTGCAGCTCCCTCACCGAACCTGGAAACTGCTGGTGCCGCACCCTCGTTGGACCCCGATTGGGTCGCGGTTGCTCCCGCGAAGGACCCCGATTGGGTCTTGGTTGCATCCGCGTCGGACCCTGTTTGGGTAGGCGCCGCACCAGGACCGACCTCCAACCCTGAACCCGGAACCTCTGACACAGTGGGCGAATTCAGATCCACGCCGACGACCCTGGGAGAAGGCTCGGGAGAGAGAAAAGAACCGGGATCAGGATCACCGGCAGTGCCAGAACCCGGCGAGATGAGCTCTGATGTAGCGGGTGGCCGCACCCGGCTTGCCTCCCCAAGAGACAGGCAAAAATGCTCTAAGATGGAGTAAAGAAAGACAAAACAGAGCACTTGCCTGATCTCGAGTTCTGACGTCGTCCAGGACTTCGATGATCCAGGCTCAGACGGCAGGAGGTCGTCCTCAGGCTCCCACTCAGCTACGGCGGGCTCCGCAGCTGGCATGATGGTACGCGCAGCTCCTGGATCCTCCGGCACCGAAGCCCACGCCGACAGTCCGCACGGCGTAGTGGCAGGGGACCCGCTGGACCGGACCGCTCATCCGTGGAGACCCGGGGACGCTTCCTCGTCGGCGCAGGTTCCACGCTGCAGTCCGCCCTCCTCCTCCGCCCACGACGTGGCTGCGGAACCGGAACCAGGCTCTCCAGAACTGCAGGCCCCCTCCTTATCCAGCGACGTTGGCCTGGCGTCGAGGACCGCTCAGCGGAGGGAGACACAGAGGATGCAGGGTTAATAATTACAGCCACAGCAGGTGGTGGGAGCTCGAGGAGCTGCGAACCCTGAACTCCACCTCCAGGAGTCTGACAGAGCAAATCACAATAACGAGAGTGTGAATGAACTTGGACTTGCCTGTCTCCTGAAGGCTGAGTGGTGCCTGCTGTGGCAGACGTTGCTCCTCCCTTTCCCCGCCGGATGGAGACAGAGGACCCCCTGGGAGGACGACGGGGAGCTGCTCGAGAAGGTTCCGGGACGGGACTTGCCGAAACGGGACTCCCGAGACACACAGCAGCCGGAATAGGCAACGACGAGGAGGGGGGCGACAGCCGTGATGAGCCGGGCACGGGACGCTGACAGGAGAGTGGAAGAAGATGGCCCAGGGGGAGAGACTGCGGAAATTCCCCTCTGACGAAGCACAGGGATGGCAGCTGTGTTGGGGATTGAGCCCTTGCGGCGGCCTGGAACAGGATCTGGACGGGGTTCTCGCTGAGGTTGACCCGGCGGACGAACAGTGGAGCGAGCAGCTGTCACTTGGCCTCGGCACTTAACAGCAGTCAGCTGCAGCACCTCAGGGGGAAACCCGAGTGACGTCATGCCCGATGGAGAAAGACCTCTGGATGGTGCGAACTCCCGGGCCGGAACGGAGGCAGGAGCGGGATCCCGAAGCGAGGGGTGACATCTCCTCCTCTTCGGCTTCCTGCCGGGATTTCCCTCCAACCCACGGAGTATCTCACGCTGTACGGCAATGTCTTTTCTCCTTGCGCTGACTTCGGGGTGGTTGGTGAAGCGAGGAAGATCATCCAGGAGAACCTCAGCGTAGTCTAGGTGCCAGCGAATCTGGTTTGGGTCGTCGTAGAGGCTCGCGGTGAAGAGCGTCCCGTCGACGTACTCCAGGGCGCTGGCTAGCTCGTTACCCAGGCGCCGAGCGCGGCTCTTGGGAGATGGCATGATCCCAAAGTGACACCCAGACTGGGAAGAACAAAGTCCAATACTGCAAACTCACAGTGAATGGTGTCTCGGCGCGACGCCCCTCTCCGGACGTACTGGCAGCAATCTACTGTCACGGTGGCCCTCACGAGCCACCATAAGACGCCAGCAGTCACCAGTGAGTTGCAGAGATGTTTATTGAAGGGATTAGGAACAGGGGAAAATACACACTAATAACAAGGATCGGGATAACGACAGGATAACTCACAACTGGAGATGATGAGAAGACGGCGTCTGAGCCGGGGAATGCCCGGAGCCTCAGACAGCGAGGAGTCTTCATAGAACTTCCAATCGGTAGCTTACCGGAAAGTATAACCGACCGAAGTATAACAGGAGGTATCATAACAGGAAGCATAACAGAGAAGCATAACAGACGAAGTCTAACAGACCGTATCATAACAGAGACTGCTGCATCGGGGTGCATTCAACGCCCGCTTTTAACACCGGTTGCTAATGACCCCGAATGCAGCACAGCTGTGGACTTTGACAGCAGGGAGCTCCACCGGGCGCTGTCACAATAAGAGCCCGAGGAGCTAGAAGGAACCCACTGCTGTCAAAGCCTGGAAATGATGATATAGGATCCGAGTGCGGACGGAACCGGCACTCGGGTTGTAACAATCATGGTGATATCGTATCACTCCCCCAAGTATTGTGGTAGTATTGTATCGTGGGTCCGCTAATGATTTCCACTCCTAATGTCAGTTTAACTGTTAAAATATTAGCCCTTAAACTGGCAGGATTTCATGGACAGACTGTGCCCCTACCGGCACAGCACAGTGCTGCACCTGTCAGATGATGTTATATGACGTGGCCAAAAAACTCCCCAGTTGATTTAAGTTGTACAAAGGATTCCACCTCACAAGGTGGCAGACACGTATAACTTATTGCTCTTGCCTTGGAGGAATCATGGCGGACATAGAAGCATCCTTCTTTACACCAGAGGGGAAGAAGTTTTTAGACAAACACATACGGATGTTACCGATCGCTGTGGACGTACTCGGTCACGGGCGGAGGAGCATTTGCTCCCGAATTTGCCAACTGTGATTCTAAAAAGAGATTATTTAGCTTATGAAGGTAAATGTTTATATTTTGTTATAACAGAAGATGCATGAAGCTGCCTTATGTTCACCTGCTGCCCCCCCAGCACCACGTGACTAGACAACAATCATATCAGATAAACTGCGGTGGAATAAAAGCAAAATTGAGGTAGAATAATCACAACAGTTTCTGGATGTGAGTGGGAAAAATAAAATGACCGACAGAAGAGAAAATACCGACCAGGATGCCGCAAAAGGACGAAGTGAGCGAGCCGCCTTCGCCAGCGGTAAGTGACAAATGTTTACATTGGACTGCATTGTACTGATTTTCTGGTTCATATACTTGGAAGATAAAATAACAAAATGGCCAAAACAAGAAACAGTGACAAAAAGCAGAACCATTCTTTGTGTAAATATGTCCAAAGTCCACTTTTGACTGAAAGTTATGTAATTTGACATGGCTGCCATGGCATTATGCAAATTAGATGCGTAAATTTACTCCTATCTCAAACTTTGGATCATATTCTACATCTTTCTAATTGACAGTAAGCCATTATCTCTTACCACTTACAAGTTATAGCTTTGGAAATCTGACATCTGAACTGAATATTTTCTTGACAAAAATCTTGACCACTAGGGGATTATGGCGCAACTTGGCGCCTGGGCCAGTTAATTTAAAAAATGATTAAGAGGGGTGGCCCAATACTTCTGGTCATAGAGTGTAACTTACAGAACTTACGGGTTGTGGTTTGCCTGAAAGTCCATACCTGTTAGATGAATTCTGACTGAGATGTGCGGCAGTCCTTTTGAATATGTGCTTAAAAAAAAAAAAAACCTGTTGAGATTGCTTGTGTTACTAAATCAACAAAATCCCCTGTTAGAACCACCTGCAACTACTGTAATTGATGCACTGGAGGGGGAATGTGGTTCAAAAATTCAGAATTTCTCACTGGAAGTTGTGGGATGCCTAAAATAGACAGCTGTTTTCATTTTGTGCCCTCTAGTTCATTATTTCACTACAAAAAGTGTGAGCGTGTGATCACTCAGAAAAGGTTTGGCTCTGAAAGTTGACTGTAGTTTCATGCAGCATAAAGTAGAATACAAGTTTGTTGCGTGTGCGTGCATATATACACGTGTGTGTGTGCATCCTTGCGTGTGCATGCAGTGATGTGTGTCTTCAGGCTGTAGGTGTTGCTGCAGCATGCTGCATATACAGCACACTGCCCTCCGAGGTCGATGTGTGGGTTTCAGAGCTCTCGTTCAAGTGTGATTCAAACCATCCAGAGTCAAAGCCCTCCATGCTTTTCATATCCATTTCTGCCTGTTTTATGCCAGTGTGCCATTTCTGTCTGTGCTTGCTTCTCTAAGGATGAGTTATGAAATGATATCCTACCTCACCCTAATAAAAAAGAAATTCCACCCACACTGCTGTTGTGTAACTGCAGCTTGGTTAGCAAAGTTTTAAAAATGACTTCTTTTTTTCAGTTAGACAGGAGTGAATTATTTTGCCAAATAAGCATGTGTGTTTGCATGCATGCACGCGTGTGGAGGTGTAATCACCCTCTGCCTTTGTTGATTGTAGACAGTTGTCCAGAGGGAGAGATAATAATAGATGGGTAGAATCCTTTAAATGCTTAGATAGCTTACTGAATCCAAGCTCTCAATGATTTAGAATAAACACACACCCAGGGATGTGCACAGATATGGGCTATTGTTGCCTGGGCAACCGCCCATTTACCATCTTTGGCTGGGCTGCCTTCTAGAGGAGAAAATAATAATACTATTTAAAATAAAACAACTGTTGTACCTTATTGTTATAATAGACTGTAACTGCAGATATCAAACAAGAACAAAACCTTCACATAACCCAAACTTTTAGGCCTGGAATAGATTTGTTTGCTTTTGTTTGTTTCTTTTAAATTAGCTAATTTTCTCTAATTAATTTGTCAGGTTGCAACTTTTCTTTGTAAAGTTTGAAACATTTTCTTTGTAAAATGTGTTTCTTTTCCCTAGTAAATGTGTCGCTTTTTACTATACAGTTGCTTTTTTCTTGCGTTTCCCATATTTTTTCATGTAGTTCTGAGACTTTACTCTTATATTTGCACTGTATTATGATAAATATGGAACTTTTTGATCATAAATATCTGACTTTTGTTCTCTGAAATGTGCATGTTACAGTAAATGTGTTTTTTTCTTTTTTCTGGAAAATTTGGAATTTTTATGTGAATTTGGCACATTCTCATAAATTGTCTATTTTGTTCTTGTCATTTGTGAATATTTTCCTTATTTCTATTTTTTTGTGAATTATAGACTTTTTCATCATATTTTGAGCCTACATAGAAATTTGAGGCTTTTTTCACTCATGAGTTTACATTTCTTTGCTTGAATTTGTGAATTTTGTCACAAAATTGCATCTTTTTTCTTACAACTTTGTGACTTTTGATCAAAATTTTACCCCTTGTCTTTCTATTGATTGTTTTTTCTTTTAAAAACTGAGATTTTTTTCCTTGTAAAAGTGTTGCTTTCCTCTTGTAATTGTTACTTTTCCCTCACAAATTCAGTGCACGTTTGATACATTTCCTGTTTTCTTATACATTTTCACTGACTGCCGTCGTACAGATGGGACTTTTTTCCTTGTAAATTTGCAGATTTTCTCATGAATTTGTGTCTCATAAATTCACGTGTGTTTTTTTTCTTGTGGTTTGCCCTTGTTTCAGGTTAGAGCAACAGCCCCACAAAATGTGAAATGTGCACGTCCCTGCACAGATGCATGCAGACAGTTTGATGCCGTTTTTCTGCGGATAAAGTGGCTTTTTTGTTAACACTGTCAGAAGGTCTTTTATCAGTGGATTGAAAGAGCATTTTGTTTTACATCAGCTTCAAATTTCCTTCTTATTGGAGTTAAATTTTAATGCTTTACACTGGTCTTATTATGCAGATTCACAATTCCTTATCTTACTACTTTTTATTTCTAACACAAAGTACATTTTGTTCCGATGTTTTATTCTAGCTCCTACCCTCACTCACCACCTGCCTCTTTCCTTTTTCAGTCAGTGCAACAGTGATCCAAAATATTTTTATAAACACCAACTACATTTTTTGTTTTTTTGCCATAGACCCATTTGTTTAATCAAATCTCTGCCAAGGTGGATTAGGTGTTATTTTTCATTCTAAAGGCATCATAAAAGATAGTTACAAGCAGCTATGAGAGGAAAAAAAGCAGTAAAGCAAAACCTAGTTGCCATGGCAACTTGATCTGATTATGGTAAAAGGATGGCTCTAAGGACTAATGGGAAAATCATATAGCAGTTTTTTTTTTCTCTGTTTACTGCATATGAAAGATGGACACGCTTTCAGTGAGGCTAGTATTCAAGCTCCTTAAGTAGATTTTCTGATGGTGAAAGGAAAAAAGCTTCTTTACAGTACAACCAGTGGTGGCTACCGTACCCAGAAATTGTCCTCATGCCCTTAGTTACTCAAGTATAAAGACTAGTAACCAAATAAATTTACTGGAGTAAGAGTAAAAAGTATCAGCCAAAAAAGTTATTTGAGTCATGTCTTTACTCTCACCAGTTTGTGAAGGTTGGTTTTTTTTTCTTAATTTTGTCTCTTTTCTCATAAATGCACATTAGTTATGTTTACATGCACACAAATAAACCAATTATAATTGGATTTCTGGATTATCTTATTATTCAAGTAGTCATGTAAACAGAATAATCCAATAAAGGCCATTTTCAGGATATGAGAAATCACACTAACATAAGTGGTTTATTGGCCAATAATCCAATTATTTAGGGCATGTAAACACCTCAGATCTGATTATTACCATTATCTGTTTATTCCCAGTTATCAGGTTATTGTGACCCTGTAACTGGGTTTAATGATTTCTTAAAATTTGGTCATTTTTTTTCTCCTACTACTTCATACATGTGATACTTTTTTGCATAAATATTCAACATTTTTCTCATACATTTGTATTTTTTCTTTTTAAATTTGAGACTTCCTTCTGCATCTGAGGCTTTATTCATAAATGTGTGGGAGGTGATAAATTGGCAATATTTTTCCTATGAATTTGTAACTTTTTTGTGATGAATTTATTACCTTTTTCACTTATGTTGACAAATGTTTATATGTAAATTTACAGCTTTTGCTGTAAATTTCCAACTTTACTCTTGCCATTTTGGGAGTTTTTCCTCAGTCTGAGGAAAATAAAATATAAACTACACAATTTTATGTATAATTTTATATGTACGAGAGGGTGCTGAAAAGTTCATAGTGGTCAAATCTGACCAAATGTGGTTTATTTTTCAACATAGTCTCCCCTTTGGTCCACACACTTCTTCCATTGGTGTTGCAGCGCTTGGATCTCTGTGGCTGAAAAATAAACCACATTTGGTCAAATTTGACCACTAGGAACTTTTCAGATAAGATAAGCCTTTATTAATCCCACAATGGGGAAATTCCAGGATTGCAGCAGCACAGGGATAGCAGCACTCAGAGCAATAGTAAATAAGATAATAACATAAGAATTGGTTTGCCAAAAGCAGTAAGTAAATAGATATACATATGTACACGGTTATGTAGTACACAGTGCAGGAGCGTTGCAGCTAGATGGTATCAACAGCATTACAGTTAGTTAAATTACCTGGCATAAAATACACTACCGTTCAAAAGTTTGGGGTCACTTAGAAATTTCCTTATTTTTGAAAGAAAAGCACTGTTTTTTTTTTCAATGAAGATAACTTTAAACTAATCAGAAATACACTCTAATATCTAATATACATTGCTAATGTGGTAAATGACTATTCTAGCTGCAAATGTCTGGTTTTTGGTGCAATATCTGCAGAGGTGTATAGAGGCCCATTTCCAGCAACTATCACTCCAGTGTTCTAATGGTACAATGTGTTTGCTCATTGCTTCAGAAGGCTAATGGATGATTAGAAAACCCTTGTGCAATCATGTTAGCACAGCTGAAAACAGTTTAGCTGGTTAGAGAAGCTATAAAACTGACCTTCCTATGAACAGGTTGAGTATCTGGAAAAAATTATTATTTCAAATACAAATCATTATTTCTAACCTTGTCAATGTCTTGACTGTATTTTCTATTCATTTTACAACTCATGGTGGTAAATAAGTGACTTTTCATGGAAAACACAAAATAATTGTCTGGGTAACCCCAAACTTTTGAACGGTAGTGTATATATGGACCTAGGGCTGTCGCGGCAGAGGAATTTCCCCTGCGGTGACAGTGGACAGCTCAGCACTATGGTATGCGGTATTATTGCAAATGTTTTTAGCACCCTGTGGACTCGTAATTTAAACAGGGTTTATAACTTATGTGGCAAATGAGGGAAGCTGTGAGAGTCTCGCTGCAGCTCCACTCTCAACTTTATGTGCGTGTGTGACAACTGTGCGGTGCTCCCGTCTTCTTACAGACATGAACTGCTGATTCTGTTTAAAAAAAAAAAAAACAAAACTCTGTCATTTTCATAAAGCAGTGGCGGTAACTATGGGGTGTGTGGACTGGAGACTGCAGCGACATTCAGCTTATTTAAGCTGGACAGTCTCCATACAGGACCCTGCATGGCTCTTGTCTCTGTGATTTTTGCCACTGTCCAAAAAATCACGTTAAAACAAGCTGCTCTCAGCTGGTCCATGAATTTATCTCATCACAACTAAAACTATCCCCCGAAGTCACAAATTCAATTACCTTCCACCGAGTCCACCAAATTGGGCAAAAAAATTCCCAGAATAAACGTCCCAGACCTATTCTTGCCAAATTTGAGCATTTTAAGCAAAAAATTTGGGTACAGAGGCAGGGTAGGCAGCTTAAAAACACCAATTATGGTCTAAATGATCAATTTCCACAGGAAATCTTGGAAAGGAGAAGGAAGCTTTTTCCCATTAGGAAACAAAACATCCAAGAAGGTAAACGAGCTATTGTCTCTGTGGATAGACTGTATATAGATGGCAAGCTGTTTATTGATGAAACTATAACGCCCTGGTTATTCTAGAGCCTATTTTGTTTTTTGTCGATTTTTTCTTTTCTTTTTTTAGCTACAGGTGGAAAAAGAGTGCGATTGTACGCAGGACTCTTACTCAGTCTCAGTTTAATTTGTTAACATTTGTCAAAATGTTTATTTCTTTGTTGTTGAGGTTGTTTTTTTTGTCTGTTGTAGTTAATTTTTTTGAAGTTCTTAGGTCATTGTTGTATGTTATCTGCATTTTTTCACCACTTAAGATGAGATAAGATAAGCCTTTATTAGTCCCACAATGGGGAAATTCCAGGATTGCAACAGCACAGGGATAGCAATACTCAGAGCAATAATTTAGAAGATACGGAAGATATAAATAAAAGCAGTGGATATACATACATACATACATACACATAAATATATAAATATATATACAAAGTGCGGAGCATTGTAGCAAGATGGAATAAACAGTATAACCGTCTACTTAGTTATCCTACATAGTATGAATATGTATCCATACATATTGTCACCCTCTGTAGCGACCGATATTGTCCTAGTTGTATATACTGGAGGGGACCATTGTGTAAGTCTATTGCGTCTTTTGCATTCAATACTATTAGGTCGTCACGTTTTTTTGCTATCTCTGCGAGCAGCCCTGCTTAGGTTATACAGTCTGACAGCCGTAGGTAGGAAGGACCTGCGAAACCTCTCGGTTGCGCACCTAGGATGATGTAGTCTGCTGCTAAATGAGCTCCTCAGTGCGTTCAATATGTCCTGCATAGGGTGGGACTCGGACTCCAGCAGAGATGACAGTTTAGCCACCATCCTTCTCTCTCCTATCTCTTCCACTGGGTCAGGGCGCTGCCCCAGGACAGAGCTAGCTTTCTTGATCAGTTTGTTCAGTCTCTTCCTATCGGCTGCTGTAATGCCACTGCCCCAGCAGACCACTCCAAAAGTGATGGCTAATGCCACCACCGTGTCATAGAATGTCTTCAGCAGTGCCCCTTGTACACCAAAAGACTGAGTCTCCTCAGTAGGAACAGCCTGCGCTGTCCCTTCTTGTAGAGTGCGTCGGTATTGTGTGACCAGTCTAGTTTATTGTTCAAATAAACACCCAGGTACTTGTAGGATGTCACCATCTCAATGTCTGTTCCCTGTATGTTTACTGGTGCTGTGAGGGGTTGTCCTTGCCTGCGGCAGTCCACCACCAGCTCCTTAGTTTTCCTCGCGTTGATCTGGAGGCAGTTCCAATGGCACCAGTCCACGAAGTCCTGGATAAGTCCTCTGTACTCAGCTTCATCTCCGTTAGAGATGAGGCCGACGATCGCAGAGTCGTCAGAGAACTTCTGTAGATGGCAGTGTGTTGTGTTGTGTGAGAAGTCCACAGTATAAAGGGTGAACAGGAAGGGAGCCAAAACCATTCCCTGGGGGGCCCTCGTGCTACCAATGATCGTGTCGGACACACAGTCTCGGGTTCTCACAAACTGTGGCCGGTTAATGAGGTAGTCCAGGATCCATGATGACAGGTGCTGGTCCACCCCTGCGCACAGCAGCTTGTCCTTCAGGATCATCAGTTGGATGGTGTTGAAAGCACTGGAGAAGTCAAAGAACATGATCCTCACCGCATTTCCGGGCTTCTCCAGGTGGGACAGAGAACGGTGAAGGAGGAAGATCACCGCATCCTCCACCCCAATGCCATGCTGGTAGGCGAACTGGAGTGGATCCATCGCTGGTCCCACCAGGGGGCGGAGGTGAGCAAGGAGCAGTCTCTCCAGGGTCTTCATCATGTGGGATGTCAGGGCCACTGGTTTGTAGCTGTTCAGGTCTTTGGGGTGGGAAATCTTTGGTACAGGTACCACACAAGATGTTTTCCACAACTGTGGTACCCTCCCCAGCTTCAGGCTCAGGTTCAAGATGAGCTCCACAATCCCAAACAGCTGATCTGCACAGGACTTGAGGAGCTTTGCGCTGATGCCGTCCGGTCCCGACGCCTTCCTCGCCTTGATCTTCCTCAGCTCCGTCCTCACCTGGGTCTTAGTGAGGGTCATGTTGGGGGGCTGTGTGTTGGGAGTGGGGGGGTGTTGGTGGAGTGGGGTGTGGGCAGCAGGACTCGATGTCTTTAGAGGCAGCAGTGGTTGTTGTGCAGTCGGGGGGGGGGGGCAGTTGGTCACACCTATTAAAAAACAGGTTCAGATTGTTCGCCCACTCCCTGCCCCCCGTGGCCTGGGAGGAGGTATTCTGGAGCCCAGAGATGGTTTTAAGGTTTCTCCAGACCCCACCGATGTCACTCTGTTGCAGCTTGTCCTCCATCTTCTTCCTGAAGCTGTCCTCACCTTCTCTGATCTTCCTCCTCAGCTCTCTCTGTACGGACTTCAGCATCTCCCTGTTCCCCGACCTGAAGATCCTCTTCTTCTCTCTCAGAAGTGTTTTTATCTCAGGGTTGATCCAGGGTTTGTTGTTCGAGCAACACCGTATGGTCTTGGTGGGTATGGTGTTGTCCACACAGAAGCTGATGTAGTCCATGATGGTGTGAGTGAGGCCATCGATGTCCTCACCATGTGGATCGCAGAGCTGCTCCCAGGCAGTGGTTTCAAAACAGTCCTTTAGAGCGTCCATTGCCTCCTCAGACCATAACTTCACTGTGCGCATGACCGGAGGTTGTCTGTGCACTAGGGGTTTGTACACCGGCCGGAGATGAACCAAGTTGTGATCTGATCTCCCGAGTAGGGGGAGTTGTGATGAGGTGTACGCCTCCTTAGTGTTTGCGTAGAATAAGTCCAGTGTTTTATTGTCTCTAGTGTGGCATGTGACATACTGGGTGAATATGGGTAGAATGGGAGACAGTGAAATATGGTTGAAATCACCTGAGATGAGGAGAAGAGCATCTGGGTGTTCTGTCTGCAGCCTGCCAATTACTGAGTGGATGATGTCACGCACTGTCTCAGCGTTCGCCGTCGGATTTGCATAAATAACAATGCAGATCACGTGTGAGTATTCCCTTGGGAGGTAGGTAGGCCACATGCTAACAGCTAGCAACTCAATGTCTTTGTTGCAGTGTTGTTGTTTAACCGTGATATGTCCCGGTCTGCACCAGTTGTTATTGATGTACATCAACACTCCACCGCCCCTTGCATTCCCACTGTCTGGTGTTCGGTCTGCCCGTATCGCGTGGAAACCCTCCAGTTCAATGTTAGCATCTGCTGCTAGTCCTGTTAGCCACGTCTCTGTGAATAGCATCAGACTACACTCCCGGTATATGCTATCGTAGCGGGAGATAGCCGCTAGCTCATCTGTTTTTCCGAGTATCGATCGTACATTCCCCATAATGACAGATGGGAGGGCGGGTCTGTACCTTATATTCCTTTCTCGCCGTCTTACTCCAGCACGACACCCACGTCGTTTTCGTCTTAATTCTCCCGGTATGTCGAGTTTTTTCGTTAGCATCATGGGCTGGTTGAGTGCTAACAGCTGGTCCCTGTTATACTGCCTTCTGCCAGAAACAGTGGCTCCGTCCGCTCACTTACTAACCTTTATATCTGTTTTTTCTCATACTTCTAGTTTATAGGAAATAACTTGAAATACATGTACCCCATTTGCTTGCAATTGCAGGCAAATGGCACAGAGACATCATGTGCGCACACCCAATTATATATGCGTAGGTGTATACTTTACACACAACATATATATACATATACTGTATATGCATACATTACAGACATATAATCACATAGGCACATTTAATGTGCCTATGTGATTATATGTGATGATTATATGTGATTGTAATATGTGATTATATGTGCCTATGTGATTATACGCCCCCCCCCAGTCCCCTCCTGGGGGCTCCCCCCCCCCCCCCGGGCCGGGGTCGGGTGTGCACCGGTGGTGCGGGTTGGCCCCAGTGCATCCTTACGCGGCGGGGTTATGTTTTCCCTGGGGCCCTGGTGGCACCCTGGGGTTGGTGCCTGTATCCTGGGTCGCCCTCCCCGTCCACTGGGGTCTGCGGGTGTGGGTGTGCATGTGTGTGTGTGTATGTGTGTGAGAGTGGGTGTGAGTGGGGGCTTGTGTATGAGCGGATGTGGAAGTGGGTGTGTGTGCTGAGTGGGCAGGTGGGGCTGTGTGTGGGTGTAGGTGGGCATGTATGATGGTGGGTGAAGGTACGTGTGTGTATGGAAGCGGTTACTTGTGGGTGGATATCTGGGGGGTGGAGGATGTGTGTATGGGTAGGAGAACTTTGTTGGGTGGCAGGGGTTGGGCAGTCCATCTAGTGGCATGGGGGCTGGCGTTTCGGGGCCTGCTTGTCCCGGCCGCCCTGCTGTTGTGTTGCGGGGTGAGGCGCCTTGTCGCATCGCCCCTGGTATCATTGGCGGCGGGTGTATGTTGGTGCTTGGGGGTGGTTGGGGGGCCATTGGCGCGGGTTGATGGCCGTGTTTCCATCGGATTGCTCCAGGGTGGCTGTGGTTGCAGGGCGGCCTGCGGCTGTCGGTGTGCGTCTGGGGTGGGTGGTCGTGGGCGCTCGGGGGTGTTGCCTGGCATGTTGGGCGCCGTGTGGGTCTGGCCCATTGTTCACTGTTGTGACTGTTGTTGTCCATGTTTGTGTGTGTAACATGAGTGGAAATATGTATGGCTGCCTCATCATGTTAGTGGTGCTGGGAGCGCCGGGGCATGATGCTGGTGGGTCCTGGGCTGCTTCCACTGGCGGTCCTCGCCCTGGGTTGGGATTTGGGGGCAGTGGGGGGGGACTGCCTCGTTTTTAGACCGTCTATCTCCCAGTCTTATTTCCCGCCCTCCCCCTCCCCCTGACTCTGGGTGGAATATACATCTTTTTTGTTACATTTAGGGCTTTGGGGTGGGGGTGTGCCGCACTGTGTTGGTGAAGGGGATACCTTTGCTGCGCGGTGGGGCTGCAGTCACCTCAATTTTAATTGCATTTTAGACACTGAGGGCTTGGGGGGATGGGGGCCCTGCTGCTCATCATAGTGGTTAGCGGTGCTCCAATCACTATCCCCCCAATTTTAATTGCACTTTGGTAGTCCACACATTTACACACAATTATATCATATAACCGACACCCACCCACCATGTTCTGTGCGGGGGGAAGGGGGTGGGGGTCTTCCCCCACCCCTGTTGCCCTGCTACTGAATATACAGATACAACCAAGGAAGTGAGGGGGGCTGAATATGAGTGTAAGTGAGAGTGAGGGGGTGATGAATGGAGGTGGTGATGGTGGGTCGGTTTTGTGCGGCGCTTTGCATGTCCGGTGGCATCTCGGGGCGCCTGCGATGGTCTGCTGATTGTTCGCTTAGATGAATGCCAGGGGTGGGGGACTGCTTCTGTGGCCTGCGCCAGTGGTCTCCCTGGTCACTGCCAGGCACTGGTGCATGTTCAGGCTCGCTGCATCTGCTTCGCAGCCGCCTTATGAAACAAAGGTGAATGAGGGGTGAGTTTGAATGGGTACAGGAGTGAGAGAGAATGGGTTGGTCTGGGTGAGTGAGAGGGGTGCGCATGGGAGCTTGTGGGTGTGAAGGTGTGGGGAGGGGTGTGTCTGCGAGTCGGGAGGTGCTGGATTAAGGGGGGTAGTGCCTCTCGGCAACGTGGGCTCCCCTGGGCGGGGGGACTTCTTTGGACATGGGGGTCCCCGGGGTGTGCAACAGAGGTGCTGGGGCGGGCCCGCTGTGGGGGTGCCTGGGGGGGCTCCCGCCGGGGGCGCGGGCCAGTCTCCGCACCGGGGGGTGGGGTCACTGGCCCCCTGGTGCCTGGGGCCCGGGGGCGGACGTTGGCCCCGCTGTGGGTCGTGGGGGTCGGGTGGGTCCGGGGATGTGGCCTTACCACGCCGGCCGCCGAGCAGCCTGGCCTCCCTTGATCGTCCCTCCGGAGGCGGATGCCTGGCTTTCCTGGGGCTTGCTGACCTCGCACGTTTGTGTCCTGTGGGGGTTGGTGGCGCTGCCTTGCCTGCTCAGGGTTCCCGGGAGGAGAGCTGCTGTGACCGGCCCTCCGCTTCATATGTTTCCTGACAAACCACTTACATGCACACACTTTTTTGCGCACGTTCTCATATATATGCAGGCAGACATACACACACAAGTGGTTCTCCTTTAACAGGTGCGGAAACCAGACTCGTGTTGTGACATCTTCGGTGGAAGAAGCAGTTTCTTTTGTTTGTTTTAGTTGTTGGTTTGTTTGGGTTTTTTTGTCTGTTCCCCTCCCTTTTCTTTTCCCCTCCACACACTTCCTTTCCCTTTTCCCCATCCTCTTTGGTCTTCCATGGGTAAAATAATTAAAATAAAGTATTAAAAGTTATTACAGGAGGAATTTACAACAATATACAATACACAGGTACTGTATACGCTCCTCTTGGCAAAGTAAATCTGTTTTGGCACAATAAGGGTGACAGATCCCTGTTGTGTTTGCCTAGCTGCCTGACAGGACAAGGGAAAAAAAACAAAAAAAAACAAGCTGCTCTCGGAGCTCATACACTGAAGTATACACAGTCAGGATCATACACACTCCGCTCAGTAGGAAATAACACGCTTTGTGCCCTTTCAGTGCTCACTGTCACGGCTGTATTTAACAAGGAGTCCAAATACTTTCACCACTAACTGCCTGCTGGAGTCCATGTGGAGAGAGTGCTCCAAACGGTGCTGTCGCTGTCAGCACCCGGCGGCGACAGCACCGTGTGCTGTGGAAGCTTCTAGAACACCGGGTGCAAACATGCTGTTGGCAATCAAAATACACTTCATTTAACAATTTATTTAATAATCAGTGGGGACACATAAATGAACAATGAGATAGGTGACACACAAAAAAGTGAACACACAAAAAAGTGAACACTGCGGTTGTTGAGGTTGGTCGTTTTCCTCCGCGGTAGACGTGTCCATAGTGCAGTATTACATAATTGTGGTTATTGCAACAGCCCTATATGGACCCATCCTTCCATCTTCTACCGCTTTTCCAGAGGTCTGGGCCGCGGAGGCAGCAGTTCAAGCAGAGAAGCCCAGACTTCCCTCTACCCAGCCACCTGCTCCAGCTCTTCAGAGAGGATACCAAGGTGTTCCCAGACCAGCTGGGAGACATAGTCTCTCCAGCGAGTCCTGGGTCTGCCCCAGGGTTTCCTCCCAGTGGGACGTGCCCAAAACACCTCAAGTGGGAGGCGTCCAGGAGGCATCCTCATCAGATGCCCAAACCACCTCAACTGGCTCCCTTCAATGTGGAGGAGCAGCGGTTCTACTCTGAGCCTCTCCTGGGTGACTGAGCTCCTCATCCTATTTTTAAGGGTGAGTCCAGCAATCCTGCGGAGAAAGCTCATTTCAGCTGCTTGTATCCGCAATCTTGTTCTTTCGGTCATTACCCAAAGCTCATGACCATAGGTGAGGGTAGGAATGTAGATTGACCGGTAAATCAACAGCTTTGCCTTAGAGCTCAGCTCCCTCTTCACCATGACAGACCAGTACAACGTCCATATCACTGCAGATGCTGTTCCGATCCATCTGTCAATCTCTTGCCCCATTCTCCCTTCACTTGTGAATGAGACCCCAAGATACTTAAACTCCTCCACTTGGGGCAGGAGCTTGTCCCCAACCCGGAGAGGACAATCCACCTTTTTCCGGCTGAGGACCATGGACTCAGACTTGGAGTTGCTGATTCTCATCCCAGCTGCTTCACACTCAGCAGCAAACTGTCCCAGTAAGACCTGTAGGTCATTGCTGGATGAAGTCAACAGGACAACACCATCTGCAAACAGCAGAGGCGAGATCCTGTGGTCACCAAGCATGACACCCTCTGTTCCTTGGCTGCACCTAGAAATCCTCTCCATAAAAATTATTAACAGGATTGGTGACAAAGGGCAGCCCTGGAGGAGTCCAACTCTCACTGGGTATGAGTCCAACCCAGTGTTGGTAATACGAACCAAACTCTCACAACGGTCGTATAGAGACCAGATAGCGCGTAACAACAAGCCCAATACCCCATACTCCCGAAGCACCCCCCCCCCCCACAAAAAAACCACAAGGGACGCGGTCGAATGCCTTCTCCAAGTCCACAAAGCATATGTAAACTGATTGGGCAAACTCCCACGAACCCTCGAGGATTCTCAAGAGAGTAAAGAGCTGGTCCGATGTGTCACAGCCAGGCTGAAAACCACATTGCTCTTCCCGAATCCGAGGTTCGCCCAACGGCCGAACTCTTCTCTCCAATACCTTGGCATAGACCTTCCCAGGGAGACTGAAGAGTGTGATCCCTCTAAAGTTGGAACATACCCTCCGGTCCCCCTTCTTGAAAGAGAGGAACCACCACCCCAGTTTGCCATGCCAAAGGCACTGTCCCTGGCCTCCACGCAGTGTTGCAGGGGCGTGTCAGCCATGACAGCCCTACAACATCCAGAACGAGTCTCGTCCACCCCTGGGGCCCGGCCACCAGTTTTTTAACCACTTCAGCGACCTCAGCCCCTGTGATGGGTGAGTCGTCCCCTCGTCCACAAGCCCTGCTTCCTCTGTGGAGGGCATGTCAGTGGGATTGAGGAGATCCTTGAAGTATTCCTTCCACCGCCCGACGATATCCCCAGTCGAAGTCAGCAGCACCCCATCCGCACCATACACAGTGTGAACAGAGAGCTGCTTCCCCCTCCTGAGTCACCAGACAGTTTGCCAGAATCTCTTCGAGGCTGACCGAAATTCTTGTTCCATGGCCTCACCGAACTCCTCCCGCACCCGGGTTTTTGCTTCAGCAACCACCCGAGCTGTGCTCCACTTGGACTGCCGGTATAGTAGTCCCACAATCCAACCAAGCTTGATAGGATTCCTTCAGCTTGATGACCCCCCTCACCACTGGTGTCCACCACTTGGTTCGGGGGTTGCCACCATAAGATGCACCGACAACCCTGCGGCCGCAGCTCTGGGCAGCCACTTCAACAATGGAAGTGGAGAACATGGCCCATTCAGACTCCATGTCTCCAGACTCCCTCGGAATGTGATCAAAGTTCTTCCGGAGGTGGGAGTTGAAGACCTCCCGGACAGGGGCCTCAACCTGGTCTACCAGGTCTGTGACTAGGTATATGGTATATGGACCCAGACAGTATATTTCTCATTTAAATGAACAGTGTTAGTAGTAGTAGATTAGTTTATTTGACAGGGACAGTGCAATAAACATAGACAATTAATCAAAGACAATCAATCTGATGTGTTGCACATAGAGTGTATAGCTATTAGCTAATTTGCAACTCTTGTCCCTGGATGGGCTTTAGAAAAAAGAATCAAGATAAAAAATATACACAATAACCACATACATCAATGCAGAAAAATTATAAATACACAATTATAAATATTATAAATATTATAAATACACAAATATAACAGCCTGACTCACATTTAACATAAATATTATAAATATTATAAATACACAAATATAACAGCCTGACTCACATTTAACACATATAACATAACTCACATTTGCCTATTTCAGGCCTTCCTCCCTCCGTCACTCACTATAAACAAACACATTTATTCCTTCCCTTCATTCACTCTCACTTTGCAGACAAATAATTCATACATGAGTACATTCTTGTTTATTTTTCAGCCAGTTTTTAACATTTTTAGTGAATGTTTTAAAGTCCGTTATTATTTTAATTTCATTTGGCATTGTGTTCCAGATGTGACTGCCCTTTATAGAGAAAGCTGTTTGTCCAAATGTGGTTCTGCGGTGGAATATTTTACAGTTATTGTTAACAGAACTCCTGGTGGCTCTGCTGCTGTCCTGTCTTTGGACGAAACCAGCAAGTGGCTCGGGTGCTGATTTATGGAAACATTTGAACGTTAATTTCAGAAGACAGAGGTCAATGAAGCTCTCAAAACTCAATAGGTTGTATTTTTTTAAAACATTACAGTGATGCCACCTAATGGGCTTTTTGTCCAAGATTTTTAGGGTTTGATTATATAATGAACCTATATGTCTTATTGTGGAAGGGGCTGCTTGAGCCCAGACTGTCAAACAGTATGATATATGAGAAAAAACCATAGAATGCATATACAGTGCAGCTGCTTCGTAAGGTATGTAATATCTAATTAATTTAAAGCAGTTCAGATTTTTTTTTACTGTTTTTGAAATTTTCTTTATATGAAGATTAAATTTGAGTTGAGGATCTAGTACAATGCCAAGGTATTTGAATTCGGTAGCTAAACTGATGTCATGATCATGTATATTAACTTTAAAATGTTGCAGGTTACATTTTTTGATTGAAAAGCACATTGAGACTGTTTTCTGAAGGTTCAGCAATAGATGGTTCTTGAGGAGCCACTCTTGGACATCAACCATACTTGTAGACAGTACATCTGCAGCCTGTGCTGGAGTCTTGGCAGCTGTGTAAATAACTGCATCATCTGCATAAAGTTGGCATGTTGCAGCTGAGCAGTGTAACGGCAAGTCATTAATAAAAATGCTGAAAAGTAAAGGACCAAGAATGGACCCTTGTGGGATACCCATGCGGTTGTTTAAAAATGAGGATTTATCCTGGTGAACTTTTACACACTGTTCTCTATTCTGGAGATAAGATGCAAACCATTCTAATGTATTTGGGGAGAAGTTAAAAGATACCATTTTGGATAAAAGCAAACTGTGGTTTACAGTATCGAAAGCCTTTTTGAGATCTAGAAAAACAGCTCCTACCACATTACCCCTGTCCAAGGACTGTTTGACGTTTTCAATAAGGCAACAATTTGCTGTTTCTGTTGAGTATCCTGGTCTAAAACCAAATTGATGTGGATCAAGAAGTTGACTGTCTTGTAAGTAGTCTATCAGCTGTGTAGCTACAACTTTTTCAAGAACCTTAGATAGGACTGGTAAGATAGAGATTGGGCGGTAATTGCATATATCGTCTTTACTGCCTGATTTATGAACTGGTATGACGACAGCTTTTTTCCAGCCAGATGGAAATGTACTAGACCTAATGGAGAGATTAATGAGATGAGTCAGTGGTTTGATTAATATTTTGCTGTGCATTTTGAGAAAGGAGGTGCTCATATTGTAGATATCATTAGTTTTTGAGTTTGACAGTGTTTTAACAATACCAGCAATTAACTTCTCATTTACCTCATCGATGTGAAAAGTATCTGTTGGAAGTATGGAATTTGTGTTGTTGAGCACATTTGGCAGCACAAAAATTTTTGTTAAGTCTTCCACAGAGCCCACAAAGTGTGAATTAAATTCATTTGCCAAAGTAGCCTTGTCACTGACGGTCTTGCCATTGATTCTAAGTTCCTTTACCCCCTTCTGATCGTTTTTTTTATTAGTTAAGTTATTTAAATGCCTCCATAGGGAACTGTTGTTACCCTTTGCATGATCTATCAGTTTATTGTAATAAGATATTTTTGATTTTCGCAGCTCATGTACCACTTTATTTCTTAAACTTTTGTACACAAGGTGATCATTTTGTAGTTTGGAGGTTAGTGATGTTTTCAGTGCATAGTCTCGCCTCTTCATAAGTTTTCTTATTTCATTATTTAACCATGGTAGGCTAATCTTCTGTTGTCTACTTTTAATTTGCTTTGAAAATTTTTCTATAGACTTTGTGATTGTTGCAGTTATAAAATTACAACAATCATCTACTTCACATGTTGCCATGAGCTGCTCCCAATTTTGATTCTCTAAGTAATGTTCAAACTCCTCATTTTTGATTTGGGGATAATAAAATTTGATTTGTCAATATCGACTCCCCCAAAATACTGTAGTCGCTTTTTAGTAAGTTTCCTGACAGCAAGAACCATGTTATGATCTGAGAGACCAGTTACAAGATTATAGGTTCTGGTTATTCGTTCTGGTTTATTAGTAAATACCATGTCAATAAGTGTTCTGGATTGTTTGGTTATCCTGGTGGGTCCTTTGATGATTTGCTGGTAATTAAATTTAGTCATGAGGCTTTTCAGTTTTTGTTTGTCTTTTTTATCAGACCAGTTGATATTAAAGTCACCATGAATTATTGTTTCTCTGTTCTTCTCAAGTTGTTTAACCAGATCACTTAATTCATTATAAAAGGAAGAGTTGTGTGACGGTGGGTTGTACACTACTGCAATGTTGAAATTCATTACCGGAGAGAGACATACATTAACAGCTAAACATTCAAGTGAAGTATTCAAATCACCAGTTGACATTTATATTTCTCTTTGATGTAAATTAAAACACCTCCTCCCCTCCCTACCTGCCTGTCTTTTCTAAAACACTGGTAGCCCACAATATCGATCATATTAGTGTCTATGTTACTGTGTAGCCAGCTTTCTGAGAGACAAAGGTAGTCCAGATTTGAGTCCAACAGCAACACCGAAATCTCATCTCTTTTGGGGATTATGCTCCGTATGTTTAAATGACCGCCGAGGATCCCCTTTGGTTTAGCCTTGGTGTCCCAAAGAACTCGTGCATGATTAACAGTTTGGAAAAATAAATGTTGTTTTTGCTTTTGTACAGCTCGGTTTTGTGCTAACCCAGTGGTCTGCTGTTTAATAGTGGCAGGTCCAGGGTTAAGGTGAATATCTCCTGCCAGAAGTAGCAGAACTAACAGAACTTTAACTGTATATCCTCTGCCATATTGTGATTTTTGCTTAACAGCCATGTTTGCCTTAATTCGGAAGTTTTTGCTCAGGGCTTTTAAAGACCACATAGAGTGTAGGGTGAGATGTCCAAGCCCAAATCCATACAGATAAAACTTTTTAACTTCACCTTTGGTTGAGTTTGTCGGAAAATCCTTCTTGTTGCAGGTCCAGACACACAAAGACAAAATGAAGAGGAAGTAGAGAAGTAGAGAAGGCTTATTAGTGGTGCCCATCAGCCCACTTTTTAATCCGGTGGCAGCCATCTTCAGTCTTTCTTGGAAAGAAGGAAAAGGAAAATCTGTGGATAGTAAAATAAATTCTGCTTATATCGCCAGAATCTGATCCGATCGTCCTCGAATCCAGCTGGGCCTCAGCTAGCCAACTAGCCCCTTCCGTTGCTGGTCTCGTTGCTCATAGTCGCCGTAACTGGTCTCCCGTCCCGCTCCTCCAACCGAGTCTCGTCACACACCGCCGCTGCCACCGAGCTCCGCTGAGGTCACGGTAAATCCTCCGCTAGGCACCACCACCTACCGTCGTCTGCCTGGGTGAAATCTCTGCTGAGCCCCGTCAACAAATAGCCGCTTGCCTGGTAGTATCTCCGCTGGGCCTCGCAGCTGGGCTTCGATTCAGGCTGGTGTAAGGTGGAATGACTGGCGCCAGCATTAAGCTAACTAGCGTTAGCTTAGCAATCGCTTCGGGTAGTCTCGTCGCACACCGCCGCTGCAGTCACGGTAAGTCCTCCGCTGGGCACCGCCGTCTACCGCCGTCTGCCTGGGTGAAATCTCTGCTGAGCCCTGTCAAACAAATAGCCGCCTGCCTGGTAGTATCTCCGCTGGGCCTCGCAGCTGGGCTTTGATTCAGGCTGGTGTTAGGTGAAATGGCTGGCGCCAGCATTAAGCTAACTAGCGTTAGCTTAGTAATCGCTTCAGGTAGGGCACATCAGTGAATCACAAGGAAGCGCTGGAATCGCTGGTCAGTTTACTCACAGTGGCCGGATAAAAGCGATCAAAGGGGTAATCCACCGGAGGTATATCCGATCGCTGTAGGTAGTTATTTAGAGACTGGCGCCAGCATTAAGCTAACTAGTGTTAGCTTAGCAATCGCTTCAGGTAGCATTAAGCTAACTAGTGTTAGCTGAGCAATCGCTTCAGGAAGGCGCAGGAAGTCGCTGGAGAAAGGCGATTAAAGGGCAATCCAACGGAGGTGGCAATTCAGCCCGTGCGTGTTCGCCACGAGCGCCGATCGCTGCAGGCCAGCCACTTTTAATGGCAAAATCAGTGACTTTGTCTCAGCACTGAAAAAGTGTGACCATCCCGGTCGCCATCTTGAAAAACCATCTTGTTGTTGCCACCCTTGATAATAATTGTAATTGTCTTAGTTGTGTATTGGAGGGGATGATCTCTATTGTGCAGGGTTGTAACGTTTAATACGGCCGCTATGAGCAGCACTGGTTAGATTATAAAGGTTGACAGCTGTAGGTAGGAAGAACCTGCGGAACCTCTCCCTCGAGCACTTAGGATGGCACAGCCTACCACTAAATAAGCTCCTCAGTGCATTCCGTGTGTCCTGCATGGGGTGGGACTTGGACTCCAGCAAAGATGACAGCTTAGCCACCATCCTCCTCTCTCCTATCTCCTTCACTGGGTCGAGGCGTCGCTCCAGAACAGAGCTGGCTTTTTTGATCAGCCTGTTCATTCTCTTCCTGTTGGCTGCCGTGATGCTGCTGTCCCAGCAGACCACTCCAACTGTGATGGCTGATGCCACCACTGAATCACAGAAGGTCTTCAGGAGTGCCCCTCGCACTCCAAAAGACCTGAGTCTCCTCATGAGGAACAGCCTGTGCTACCCCTTCTTGTAGAGCACATTGGTGATGTGTGACCAGTCCAGGTTATTGTTCAGGTGAACACCCAGGTACTTGTAAGATGTCACCATCTCAATGTCTTCCCTGTATGTTTACCAGTGCTGTGGGGGATTGTCCACACTTGTGGTAGTCCACCACCAATTCCTTGGTTTTCCTCACATTGATCTGGAGGCAGTTCCGCAGGCACCAGTCCACAAAGTCCTGGATAAGTCCTCTGTACTCCACGTCATCCCCATCGGAGATGAGGCCGACGATCGCAGAGTCATCAGAGAACTTCTGTAGATGGCAGTGTGGTGTGTTGTGTGAAAAGTCAGCAGTGTAGAGGGTGAACAGGAAGGGAGCCAGAAGTATTCCCTGAGTGGGGCCTCGTACTACAGATGATGGTGTGAGACACACAGTCCTGGGTTCTCACAAACTGTGGTCGGTCTGTGAGGTAGTCCAGGATCCACGATGGCAGGTGCTGGACCACCCCTACGCTCAGCAGCTTGTCCCTCAGGATCAGTGGTTGGATGGTGTTGAAAGCACTGGAGAAATCAAAGAACATGATCCTCACAGTGCTCCCAGGCTTCTTCCAGGTGGGACAGGGAATGATGTAGGAAGAAGACCACTGTATCCTCCACCCCAATGCCATGCTCGGGTGGAGCATGGCAGCCCCCCCCCCCCGCCCCCGTAGAGTCTACACACTCTGGACTTTTTTGCCTGTGCGACAGTAGTAGTGTTCTGAATGATTTAATCTTCTTTATAATTACACATGAAGACAACCCCAAAAAGTCTGCTTTGTATTTTTCTTTGTACTTTAAACCCCCATATTTGTGTTTTTTCTGACTTGAACTAAAGCTGCCAAGAATAAACAGTTTCCAGCAGCTCTTGCTGCGACAACAGTGCTGTCTAAACAGTCAAATCCTGGTGTGGGTTGCAAAATTGAGCACCAGTCACCAAGATGCTGACACAGTGTATTCATTGTGTTAACACCCACTGCCTCTGTATGAGAATTAGAAAGTTGTTCAACAGGGGGAAATGGGCTTAAAATTGTATTTATTTAGCTTGTTTGCGCATTTGTCAACAGAAAGAAAAGAACAGAAACAGACTGGAACCAGCTCTCATTCTTCTAAATTTAACTTTGTCCCCTTTTTGTTTTCTCCTGCCCAGTGATGGCTGGGCTGACAGGTATGATGTCACTAACGGCTACCAGAAGGAAGCAGCTGGTGGGATCACTATAAAGTTAAAGTCAGCCTATGTGACCTGGTTTGATGATTATTACCTGAACCTGAAGCCTGATGCCAACCTGAGGAACCCCTGGTTCCCAGAGTTCTGGCAGCATCGCTTCCAGTGCAGGTTGAGGGGGCATCCACAGGAGAACACAATATATAACCGCACATGCAGCTGTAAGTACAATGCCTCTCTGGACTGTTTTCATTGGCCCCATTGTCCTTTATCAATTCTTTAGATATATATTTATGTTTTGAGAAGGTTTTTGTTTTGCACAGGGAGAGAATCTCTTCGCCATCAATATGCCCAAGACACCAAGATGGGCTTTGTAATTAATGCCATTTATTCTATGGCCTATGGCCTACATGCCATGCAACAATCTCTCTGCCCAGGATATAAGGTATCATAATCAAAATTGGGCTTATTTGACTGCTGTCACTTTGGGTGTGACAGTACTAACAGTGTTTGCTTTATCTAGGGGTTGTGTGAGAACATGCGACCCATTGATGGCACAAAGCTGCTGGATTTTCTGATGAAAACAAATTTCATAGGTGTATCTGGAGAAACAATTCACTTTGACGAGAATGGAGACTCACCTGGCAGGTATATGGATTGTGGATGTGAAAAAAGGAATGAAGAAAAAATGTAATAAATATTTAATACATGTCTTCACTATTTGTACCTCAGGTATGAAATCATGAACTTCAAGCAAACGGGTGAGGATGAATATGCTTATATACACGTGGGAAGCTGGGATCAGGGGGGCCTGAAGATGAACGACGAGGAAATCTGGAGTAACGACAGTGAAGTGATCCAGTCAGTCTGCTCTGAGCCCTGCCAGAAGGCACAAATAAAGGTGTGAAACTCTCCCGTGGTTTACACAGACTAGAGATTAGTTTTAAAATCATCTCGTTGTTAGCTTTAAAACATGTAATTTCATTAACACATACTTCACCACAGAACAGAGGACAGTTGAACACAAACCACGCTCCAGACTTAAATTGATCCCACGGGTTTTCAATTAGATTGCCAAGTAGACCACCTGGGATTCAGCACAGCCTCTCCACCTGTATCCTTATCATCTAAAACATGAGGAACACTGCAGCATTGCTCCTGTGAAATATTCTTAAACACTAACCCCCACTGTCATAGCTGAAAGTCGAAGGCTACATTCATATTAAGACCTTGAAATGACTCAAATTAATTTTTTCTCTAAATTAAGTTTTTTAGTGCTGTCTAAACAAAAAAAGTCTGATCATAAGACATTTTTTCACATCAGATCTGAGTTCTGAAATCTCATATACTATATCTGATATGTGGTGACGAATGGCCAAATCAGAATTCAAGGAACTTTTGTTACCTCTGAGCATGCGTAGGGTGCTAATGTTGAGTTGATGCCACTGTTAGCATTAGTGCTAGCAGTTGTGTTATTGTGTGCAGTTCTTATTTGCATTTTTCTGCTTAAGTATACTTAAGTAAATTCACAGTACAATAAAGTTTTAGATACAGTGTCCTAGTGTCCCTCATGTCTTATTGATTTAAAGAAGGGAACTACTGCATCCAAGCCACCTCAGAGATACATGAGAAGTGTTCACAGGAATGACAACAATGGATGAACCGCCATCCCACCATGCTTCCTCTTTTCTTTCTTCACAGACTAAGATTTTTTTTTTTTTTTTGTTAATGAGACTCGGTTACCTTCTACACATCATTTCTCTGCTGAACCCCTGATGACTAAATCCTCTTTTCCTTGCCCTACAGAGTGTAAGATTAGCTACAGAAGAGTGCCAGTAGAGCTTTGAGACCTTTGCACCCATTCATGCAGGTGTCTCTGTGTCTGCTCACAGGTGATTCGCAAAGGAGAGGTGAGCTGCTGTTGGACCTGTACGCCCTGCAAGGAGAATGAGTTTGTGTTTGATGAGTACACCTGTCGAGCCTGTGTCCTGGGCTCCTGGCCCACGGATGACCTCACTGGTAAAACACTAATGTCTCTGTTACTCTACCAGTGCCTGATTTCCAAACAGGTCAACAGAACCATCAAATCTGGGCCATACAGTGGTGGAGGACCCACTATTCCCCTTATACCCACTTTACACAGGGGTGGAGATCATTGAGAGATGAGTGAGTGATGACAAAATGTTCAGATCTCGAAAAGGTCTTTCAGTGATCTCTCAGCAATTACCAAGATCTCTCAATGATCTCATTCTAAAACAATCTATCACTCATCACCAAAAGGAAGTGATCTCTCAACAATCCCTCAACAAGGGCTCAATGATCTCATCGATCTCCCAGTGATCCTTCAATAAACTGTATTGGTCTTTTATCAAATGCTCAGCAATCTCTCACTGATCTCTCAGCCATCTCTACCTTTGGGGTGAAAGAATTTGCTGTTCATTGAACGATTGCTGAGAGATCATTGGGAGATCGATGAGATCATTGAGCGCTCCTTGAGCACTCCTTGACTGCTCAACAATCTCATTGATCTCCCAATGGTCTCTCGGCAATTTTTCAATGAACTCCAAATTTTTCCACCCCAAAGGTAGATATGGCTGAGAGTCCAATGAGGGATTGCTGAGCATTGGATAAAAGACCAGTACAGTATATTGAAAGATCACTGAGAATTAAGCCTGAACAGTTCTACATCTTGTCTTCTAACTCGTGATCCCTCCACACCCTGCAGGTTGTGAGCCAATCCCAGTTCATTATATGCGCTGGGGAGATCCAGAGCCCATCGCTGCAGTGGTCTTTGCCTGCCTTGGCCTCTTGTCGACACTTTTTGTTACAGCTGTCTTTATCAAGTAATTATATCCCATAAAATTACAACACATAATGTTTACATGCTGAATCAAAATCTTCATGGTAAAAATAATCAGATTTGAACCCTATCTGTTTATAATTCTTGTGTTTGACACACAATAATGCATAGTTTAAAAAAAACAAAACTCTTTGAATTATTTGTAGATTCTGGGACACTCCTGTGGTCAAGTCCTCCAGTCGTGAGCTCTGCTACATCATCCTTGCTGGAATCTGTCTGGGTTACCTGTGTACATTCAGCCTTATTGCGAAACCACACATCATCTACTGCTACCTCCAGCGTCTGGGAATTGGCTTGTCTCCTGCCATGAGCTACTCCGCTCTCGTCACCAAGGTACTTCCTCCTCTGTTTCGAGATGGAAAACACTTTGTCATGTTTCACATCATTGTTTTTTTGTGGGTTGTATTTAAAAGGGGCAGTGTAGAATACTTAATATAAAGTTGTTTTTTGATGTATTGCATATATTACAGTGTCTGCAGTCCCTTATCAGGTCAAAAAAAGAGGAAAAAGGAGATTAAAGTGAAGAGAGAAAAATATAATCCAACAAAGTGAAATTCTCCACCATGTCATTATAAATTCTAAAAACAGTAAAAAGCTAACATCTCAATATTTAATACCCCTGCCAAGGAGATAATGTAATCAGGGTGGTTTGTCTGATTTTTTGAAGGATTATGCAAAAAAAAAAACCTCGACAGATTTTGATGAAATTTTCACCAGAGGTGGCCCTGGGGCTACAGATGAACCCATTAGATTTTGGAGGTGATCCGTGAGGGCATACCTCTGCCAAGGCACTATCTTGCAATGTACAGAGGGGTGGAAGGATGAACAGAAGGATGGATGGATGGGTAAAGGGAGGGAAGGAGCCTTGGTGGAGATATGCACTCTTTGAGTGTCCTCTAGTTAAGATAAGATAAGATAAGCCTTTATTAGTCCCACATGGGGAAATTCCAGGATTGCAGCAGCAAAGGGATAGCAGCACTCAGCGCGATAGTTAATAAGATAATAAGATAAGAACTGATTAGCCAAAGCAGTAAATTTATTTATTTATTTATTTATTTATTTCGGATAGTACAGTACAGGTTAAAAGAAACTGTATAATATAACAACAAGGTCAAATTAGACAAAGACTCCTTCTACTATACAATTCCACGTGAGTTATCCGAAATGGGTGATGGCTGAAGCCGCAGCTTATATTGCCCACCCGTATTCCATCCAAGAATTCAGAAGAGAAAAAGAGAAAACAAGACAAGAGCGATTACAATTTAAAACGAAGCTAAGACAAAATATGACTGAGAGAAAAAAAGAAAACTAAGCTAGGCTAAGTTAAGCGGTTACTATTCAAAAACAAATCTAAGACAAGATGTCACGGAGAAAAAAAAAAAAAAAACTAAGCTACAACACAACACAGGCTGGATATGTCAATCCTTATGTGAGTTTACATGTCGTCTTGTAAATATGTTTGGAGTATTTCTTCCTTCAGTTTTTGTTTAAATTGTCCAAGCGTTGTACATGATTTTAATTCAGGTCCAAAATCGTTCCATAGTCTGACTCCTTGCACTGAAATACAGTGTTGCTTGGTGGTTGTTCTCACTGTAGGCTTTTGAAATATACATGTTCCTCTGAAGTGATATCGTTTCTCCCTTGTTTGGAACAACTTTTGGATATTTGCGGGCAGTGATAAATTCTTCACTTTGAACATTATTATTGCGGTTTTAAAGTCAACCAGATCTTTCAACTTGAGAGTTTTTTGTTTAAGAAAAAGTGGGTTTGTTGATTCTCTGTAAGCTGCTTTGTTTATTATTCTAATAGCTCTCTTTTGAAGCATAAAGAGTGGATATATGTTTGTTTTATATGTATTTCCCCATACTTCATTACAATATGTCATGTATGGGAGTATTAATGAATGATACAAGGTGTATAGTGTGGGTTGATTCAGCAAATATTTCACTCTTTGTAATATTGCAATTGATTTGGATACTTTACCTTTAATATAATTAATATGTGACTTCCAACACAGTTTGTTATCAATTATTACTCCAAGGAATTTAGTTTCAGATACCCTTTCAATCTCTACACCATTTACACTGAGTTTGGGTACTGGGTTGTTGTGATGGTTGTTGAAGACTATGAATTTTGTCTTACTTAAATTGAGCGTTAATTTGTTTGAATCAAACCACAGTTTAAGCTTTCCTAATTCCTTTCCGAGTGTATCCAGAAGTTGTTCCAAATTGTTTCCACTGCATAGCAGATTAGTGTCATCGGCAAACAATATTAAGTCCATTTTTTCTGAAACTTTACATATATCGTTTATATACATATTGAATAATAATGGTCCCAAAACTGAACCCTGTGGGACTCCACAGGTGACCTTCAGTAACTCTGAGTTTTTGTTGCTAACACATACATACTGATATCTATTCTCTAAGTAACTACTTAACCAGGACAGTGCTACCCCTCTAATACCACAATTTTGTAGTTTCTTTAATAATAAATTATGATCTACTGTATCAAATGCTTTTTTAAGATCTAGGAATACTCCAACTGAATACTCTTTATTTTCAATGGCTGTTGATATTTTTTCTGTAAATTCCATTAGGGCATGTGCAGTTGTCCTCTTGTGTCTGAACCCATATTGCTGCTCACACAATAAATCATTCTTCAGTATGAAGTTGTCAATTCTCTCATAGAATATTTTTTCAAGTATCTTGGAAAATTGCGGTAATAGTGAAATTGGTCTGTAGTTGGAGAGTTCCCCTCTGTCGCCCGTCTTGTATATCGGAATTACTTTAGCTATTTTCATTGCATTGGGAAATATACCTGATTGGAGAGACAGGTTACAGATATACGTCAGTGGTTTTACTATGCATTCGATAACAGTTTTGACTAGTAGCATGTCAATATCATCACAGTCAGTAGATGTTTTACTTTTGAACGATTTAACAATTTCAATGACCTCTCTTTCGTCTGTGTTCTTTATGAAGATGGAGTCTTTTACAGCAGTGTTATTGCATATTGTTTCACCTGTAGGCACCGTAGTGGGTATTTCTCGGGCCAGTTTAGGTCCAATGTTAACAAAAAAAATATTAAATTCATCTGCAGGTGAAGCTATATTCACACTCTGAGTTGTTTTATTATTTTTTGGAATATTAGTTGGGTAGCTTGTATTTCTGCTTTTATTTCCAAGGATACTGTTGAGTATTGTCCATGTATTTTTAATATTGTCTCTGTTTTTCACCAGTTCTTTACTGTAATAGTCTCTTTTACTACATCTTATTATATATATTAACTTATTTTTGTATGTTTTATACCGCTGCTCTGCTTCTTTTGTCCTTTTCTTTAGGAAAGCTTTATATAATAAATTTTTCTTTTTACACGCCTTTTGTAGTCCTTTGGTTAACCATGGCTTATCAGCAAATTTGTGTTTGAGCTTTTTTTTTACTAATGGGCAGTTTTTTTCATAAAGAGTGGTTACAATGTTTATAAATGTGTCATAGGCTTCATTTACATCTGATACATAGACTTCTGTCCAGTCTTGCTTCAGCAAGTCCTCTTTAAGAGAACTGATTGCATTTGGTGATTTGTGTCTGAACGATTTTGAAATTTTTTCTGCGTTGGGCCCCGTGTGGCCATGGATAAGTGCAAAGGTTGGCAAGTGGTCACTTATATCATTTATCAATAATCCACTTTCTATTTTCTTATCGAAAACATTGACAAACAGGTTGTCAATAAGTGTAGCAGAGTGAACTGTGATTCTACTGGGATGTGTTATTGTGGGATATAGACTCATGCTGTACATAGAGTTCATGAACTCTGTAACTACATTTTGTTGATGTGGATTCAGTAAATCAATATTGAAATCTCCACAAATTGCTACCATTTTCTT